>OW026523.1:145984664-147484664 GCA_932274085.1 Protocalliphora azurea
TGGTACCCTCGTACACCGAAAATATTAAATATCCCATATCTTAAGAAATATTACAGCAAATGTTTTAACATTTTGTGGAAATAACTCTCATCAACCTCCATAATTTAAGATAAAAATGATTCGGGTTGGACCAGGGGAAATGGTACCCCCAAACAACGAACATATTAAATATCATATGTTTTAATAATTTTTAGAGCAAAAGTCTTAAAATTTTGTAGGAATAATTTTTTAATTAACCTCCATAATTTAGGATAAAAATGAAACGAATAGGACCAGAGGGTTTAGTATTTTAATGCATTTATGTATATTGGTAAGACCAAAAGTTTACTTCATTTTAAGATACTATATCTCAAAATTTTGATTAAAAATTCCTTTTCTAAGTTTTTTTCTTGTTTGTTTTGCATATTTCTAAAAAAATACAAATATATTTATTTATTTATTTATTAGTTTCAGTCTATGGATACTATATTATCCTTACAGATATCAATGATAATTTAATATACATAATTAAATTAATTATTTAAACAAACTGTTTAACATATTTTTTAATTCAAGATTTGATATACTTAAGTCTAATTCATTAGAATATTTATTGAATAATCTCATAGCTTTTATTCAAGGTTCATTCAAAGCATATGTTGTTCTATGAATATCTATGTAAAAGAAATAATTATTTTGCCTTAGTGGGCTAGGACGTACATATAGTTTTATGATATGAAGCAAAGTTTACGTCTATTTTCTAAAGTTTTCATAAAAATCAAGGCACACTTATCAGGGTATGTATGAATCGAAATTTGTGGGTTTACAAATTAAAAATTTAAAAATAAAAGAGCAAACTTTATAAATTTTACTTGCATTTGTTCAATTCTATTTATATTTAATTAAGTGCAAAGGCTCCAGATAAATGATGCGTATTCTAATCTAGATCTCACAAAATATGTAAATAGAACTTTTTTTGTGCAATGAGCAAAATTATTAGAATTTCGCTTTAAAAAGCTTAAAATTGAATAAGCTTTAGGCATAATATAATTTAAGTGATTATTAAATTATAATTTTCTATTAAATAATACCCCTAAATCTAAAATTTCATCCACAGATGATAGTAAATGTTGATGTATTCTATATCGGGATAGAACAGTTTTACAACATCTATGATATGTCATAGAAAAACATTAGGAAAAAATAGAATAAATAGATTTTTTTTGTGAGCCATATGAACAAATTGAGATAGAATTTATTATTTATTTTATGTTACAATATTAATATTGTTTTTTCTTTTGTAAAACATTTAAATTTTTTATTATATAACTTTTTTAATTTTTAGAAAAACTTGGGAATATAAATCTTAATTCTCAGAGAATGAAAAAGAACTCTAATTCTATTGGCAATTTAAATTGCCAATGGACATTAATAGGTTAAGGTAATATTTTTGAAAAATTCTACATAAATTGATTATTCTTCCTCTTAAACTATGATATTTAAATTTACAAATATTTGATAAAATAAACTTGTTCCTAAAATAATGTCACATTTAAAAAATACCACATGATGCATGTTGACATACAAATATTTAACTTAAACAATAAACTTAATCTTGAAAATCCACAAATTTGGGACAAGTAGCCAAAAAAAGTATGATAAAAAATAAGTGTCCTTAAGTGAATAATCTAATTAAATAATTACTTATTTATTTAATATAAACTCAGCATGCAAAAATTTAAATATTAAAACCATAAAAACAAAAGACTTAAAAAACGAACTTGTTATACAGTTTTGCTACTTATTTAGCAGATAGATAGACATTCATAAACTTTTACTTTCTTAAAAAAAAAAAAAAAAATACAAAAGAATTTAAAACAAATTTCAAAACTACTTTTTAAAAATATTCTAGAAATTATTTACTAACACAATAAATTCCCTTAATAATGGATTAAAATGTGATACAAAAACCTTGAACTAGAAATTGTCATTGACATATAATAAAAACTCCAAATAAAAATCTTGATTTTTTTCTTTATTATTTAAAACACACAATACACACGAATATTCAAGAGGTTTGCACAATAATTCAAAGTTAGATGAAGTAAAATTATACATATACATATGTATGGTAAAGGCAGAAGAAAAAAAGATAAAGACTTTAATAACAAATCAAATTAATAACTAATCAACATAAATTTAAAGAAAAACAACATCATGATTATCAAAATTAAAAAAGTTTACAAAAAAAAAAAAATAAATAAATAAATTGTTATATGTTTATGATTAATAATAGCAAAAAAAAAAAAAATTAAAACCTGTTAAATTATAGAAACAAAATATAAATAAAAATATCATAGTTTTAAGTAAAAGAATTAATATTAAAAAAATGCAGATTTAATGATCAAAAATATATATATTTATTAAAACTGGATATGTTAAAATATGAATCTTTAGAAGAATAAAATTATTATTTAAAATATTTGTTATGACGTACATTTGTATGTATATCGGGGATTTAAATTAAAAATGATATCAATTGGCAACACCTTTTAAATGTGCGTGCTAAATAGGCTTATAAAACTTAGTTTTAAAAATTTCCAATACACCCTCAAAAACTGGTTTTGGGTAGGTTTCTGTATAAATGTATCCATAATTCTATTAATATTTTTTTGATATTTTCTGCTTAAACTTTTTTGGAAAGTAGAAGAAACAGACTTTTCAACCGTATACATTTATTAATGTTTTGGTAAAATGTTAAAAGCAAATTTTTAAAGAGAATACAATTTTTACGCAATTTATTATAACTTTTTCTTTAAAACCCGTTGCATAGATGCAATAATTTTTAAAGAAATTTTTGTTCTAAATATCACAAAAATTTAAATGTTTCAAATTGGACAAAAAGCACAGAGCTTATTCGATTTTATCTGGAATAACTTACTAAAACTTTATATACATTTGTCATTTTTGTCTCAAAAAGTATACACAAAATCAAACATCAAGTAAAACACTTTATCTTAAAATATATCAAAAAAAAAAAAAAAAAAAGATTTAATAAAGTTTAAAAATTGTTTAATAGCTTTTTGAATTTTTAAGCGATTTAAAAGATTAATATCTTGTTTCATTATAAACAAAATAACATTAAAACTTTGTATATAAATATGTATAGTAGAGTTATAACTTTTTATATATTTTGCAAAGTTTTTTCATCACGTCTTACTGTCTTCTATCATATAAAATAATTTTACAAAATTTTTCTGTGCAATTTCTGTAAAATCGCAATGTTAATATAAAACTTCTAAAAAAGCATTTACTAATTTTTTTATTTTATAAATTGTTCTTGAATTGTAAAATTTTTTTACATTTTGTAATGTAAATTAAAATGCAAAACCATTTTCTACCACTGCGTGAAGCAAAAAAAAATATCAAAAAAAAAATTACATTAAAGTCGAAATTTTGAAAAAAAAAAGGAAAAGAAATTTAAAAATGTCGAATAAATCATTACTTCATTACTTATATTTTTTCGGAATATCTTAAAATTTAGGGAGCATCTCGAAATTTTTGAAAATTGATTTGTTATATACTCTTAATATCTATAGCCCACTGATGGTTCAAATTTATTTAATCCCTCGGCATTAATCCCCGAATAAATTTGATATTGTGGATTTTTTTGCAAATTTTTCACTTCGAAGCAGGTAATTAGTGTTGTTCAAAATTGAAACAGGCAGTTAATTAAATAATTTAGAAACTGTTAATTAAAAAAGAATCCGTTTAAATATAAGGTCATACCAAGTCCGGTGAATATCGTATTTTTAGTAACTTTGAAAGATAGCTTATATTGATTAAGTAGTGTTTTCAAATTTGAATATTGTATTTAAATTAAGCATCATTAAAATCAGAATTTTTTTTTAGTTTTAAGTAAGATACAACTTTATTTAATTGATTTCAACCTGTTGACGTTTAAATTCGTTTTCTTTTAAACAATTTTTTTTTTTCACAGCTATTGTTTTAAAGGCGAATCTTAAAAAAAATGGCAAATATTTTTGGATTTGAAAAAAATTTGTAAAATTATAAAAAATATAAATTAAAAAAATATATACTTTGCAGAATTACGTTTTTGTACAACAGATAAAAAAGTCAAACATAACATGTTATGGCCATAAATAAATTAAATAAAATGCAAATTTATATTCAAATTCATAAATGATTTCGTGAATTGACCATAATATAAACAAGTGAGAATGTTATATTCGGTTTGGCAGAATCTATATACCCACCATCTACAATTTCCCTTTATATGGTTTCTAAGTTTACACTGGTCCTTGGAATATTTGCGCAAAATTTAATTGAAATTTCACTTTATATTTAAGGTGGGCAGTAAAGTGGGAATACCACGCTCATTTTTGGTTTCCGAGTTTACACTGGTTCCTGAATTATTTGTACAAAATTTCTTTTTTTTTTCTAAAAGATATCAATCGAAAAGTATAAACAGGAGTTACGGGAGACACTCTGTTTTTCTATTGTTATGCCCATAACTTTTTTGTTCATAATCTGATTTTTCTCATTTTCAATAAGACAAATATTTGAGCCCATAGGACAAGTGCGGACAAGCCCTATCCTGCTTTCAAGAGACAGATAGACGGACAGACATCGTTAGATCTTATATTTTTCCGAGGACCCAGAATATATAAACTTTATGTGGTCTTAGATGATGATTCGACATGTAATACACGGAATGACAAACCCCCATCATTTTTGATGATGGCTATAAAATTAAGCTTGTTTATTAAATATTAATGACCACAAACTACATATTTTTATTGTTTAACTATTGTATTTCTTAGCATCTATATATAATAAATACATACATCCATCTACTATCCAAATGTACGATTCAACTGAATATATGTCTATATCAAAGCGTAGTCATAATCATGAAGCCAACCGTATCTAACTCAATGCAACCTCATTCACGGTTGTTTGTCTGTCCGTCCGTCGTTAGTCCAAAAGTTTATCTATCTATATATTTTTGTTTGTTTGGTGGTTTGCTCATTACTATTGAATATTTATGAAAATGTTGCTCCAATTTAACAAACAATTACCAAATTTTAACATTTTATTAATTTATTTCAAGTGTGTAATTTTTTCGTTATTTTATTTTTGTGTATTTTTATTACAATCATTTTAAGTTAGTTCATGTTGCTTGGTTAATTAATGTTAAACTCCTCCAAAATGAAAGTTTTTTTTGTCTTATTTATTTTTTTTTTTTTTTAAATTCCAAAAGAAAACTATTCAAAAAGCATTTTTTTTTTTGGGTGCACCCGAATAATTGTTTGAGTATATGCACATGTTTTAACAATGAACCATAAAAGTGAAATGCACTTTATTGCCGACTTTAGGTGCATATTTATTTCACTTTTTTAGTTAATTATGTGCATTATAAAATAGAAGATATTATACAGAAAGCTTTTAGTAAATTTTTAAGAATTTTGATAAAACTTAAAAAAAAGTGTGAGAAAGTTAATTAATTTTCAATATTAATAAAAAAATATTAAATATCAAAAGTAATAATGTAGTTCGAAATTTCGAATTTGATTTAAACCTTTTCGAATATAGTATTCAAAATTTTTCATTGTGGAAAAAACACGTACAAAACTTGAAGTTAAAACAAAATTTAAAAAAAAATATATATATATTTAATTCCGTTCGAAAAATTCGAATACAATTTCTTTTCTAATTTTAATTCCATTTTATTTCATAATTATAAATTAATTCTTCAACATTTCTTTCAAATATAATCGTTTTAATAATATTAAAATTTCAAATATCAAACTTATTGTTTTATCATATATGCTTTTAACAAAAAGAATATATAAATTTTATTAAGACAATATTATTTTGTCACAAAATTTAAATTTTTGTAGTTTTTCATATATTTAATTGTAATTGTTTATAATTAAAAAAAAAAATTTACTAGCAAAAAAATGAAAATTTTAAAAATGAAAACTAAAAATTTATGAGAAATGAAATTTTTCTTAATAAAAATTTAAACTAACATTTTATGAGAAATTTACTAAAAATTTACTAAAAAAAACTAATAAAATTTAATTTGAAATTAAAAAAAATGGAAATAAAATTTTGTGCTGCCAAATACGATATAATTAAAAATGAACTTATAGTCATGAAACCGAATTTAACTGAACTTATGGCCGAAAAACAAATCAATGTAAGACTTCATACATGAATTTTTTTTGAACTAATGGCGTTTTCGTTTTTATGGTTAAAATGATTGACTTTATTCTATTATTTGCCTTCTTTTGTGTTCTATTCTGAAACGTTTTTGGCGAGAAGAATTTATTTTTAATGTTATTAATTTCGAATTTTCGTTTAGTGCTATGTAAATAATGTTTCACCAGATTATAAAAATTTCAAAATCCAAAATTTCACCAAAAATCCTAAAATTCCGCAAAACTTCATAATTTCACAAAAAATGCGAAGATTTACCAAAATTTAAAAAAAATCAAAATTTAACCGAAATACAAAATCTTCTCAAAAGTTCAAAATGTCACCAAAAAATCTAAATTTTGCTAAAAATTCGAAATTTCACTAGAAATATAAATTTCGCAAAAAAATCGAAATTTCACCAGTCCAAAATCTTATCAAAAATCCGAAATTTCACAACAAATTCCGAATTTTCACCAAAAATTCAAAATTTCACTAAAAATCCGAAATTTCGCCAAAAATTCGAAATTTCATCAAGAACTAAAAATTTCTCTAAAAATACAAAATTTCACGAAAAATTACAAATTTCACGAAAAAAAAAACAAAAATCTGAAACCACCAAAAATTCTAAATTTCATATAAAAATTGCTCGCTAAACATTTTTAAAATATAAAATTGTACAGTTTAAAAAACACAAAAAAGAATTGTATGCTGCCAAAGGCAAAGTTTATTAATATTTTACAATATAATAAAACTTTACGCCATTAACGTTTCCCGACATAATTTACATGAATCTGTATTTAGTTTAAAAAATATTCCATATTAACATCAGTTTGGAGCCATTTTAGTAATTGATTTAGAAAAGTATATAAAATACTAAAAAATGTATTCTTCTGACCCCGTGTAAATAATTTTTAATTATGTATAATACATATTATTAAAATTTGGTTTTGGCAGCACAAAATTTTATTTCCATTTTTAGTAAATTTTTTGAATTTTTTTTCTTCCTTTAGTTTAAAATTTTTAGTAAAAAATTTTAAATTTTAATTTTTCAAACTTTAATATCTCATAAATTTTAAATTTCCATTTCTCATATTATATTTATTAAATTAAAACCAATTTCAAATATTTTATATTTATAAAATATTTTCACTTCAACTTAAACGACAGTTCAATAAATGTTCATATTTGAAATTTATTTTCTTTTAAAAATTAAGTCTACTTACCCCAAATACCCAAATAATTGTCTGTGCATACTTACAAAGTTATTTATTTTCTTCAAAAATATACATTTCAATTTCAAATCTTTTTTTGTAGTTTTTATTTATTTTAGAGCTTTAAAATTTAGATAAAAAAATATTTCTTATGTATATTTTATGGGGGAAATTAATTGATTTTTAAAATTTTCATAGAAAATAATTATATGTGTACGGCAAGAATTTTATAAAAATTATTAATTTATATAAAGTTAATTTTTGTTATTCGTGATTGTTATTAAGGAATTGTGTTGCCCCACTGTATCGTTATCGTATACACATATCGTGGCACAGATTCATCCGATTTCTTTAAAATATATATGTCATATATATTTTAAGGAAATATTCTTATGCAAAATCATATTAAGCTGCTTAATATCGTCATATTGTTCAGAATCTAAATTTATCTTAGCAGTCAGTATTCTCCGGAAATCCATTATGGCGTGAAGGTCTGAAACTTAGTACTAGTCGCTAAAACGGTAGAATATTTTGCGACTCAAAAAACACTTTTGAGGCGCGAGCTAGTAACACCGACACATTATTTTCCAATTTTTGCACGAAATTCATCAGCTCATTGCCTAGTAATTTTATGCAGTTATACCTTTACCCTTGAGTCATAATTTTGATATAAAACCTCCATAATTCAGCCATTATATCTCTGAAACTCACGTTGTATTTGGTCGAAAAATTCTAAATATATAATTTTCGCAGATACTATTTTGCATAGTTTCATATAAATATTTAGCAATTCTTCCTAAATTTTAATTAATTTAATGTTAACATTAATTGGTTAAACAGTTCCAATTGCGGACTTTATAACCGTTAGGAAAAAAGATTAATTTTAACATGAATTTATTTTCTATGAAAATTTAGCCAATGATATGTCTATTACAACGATATTATGAATAAAATGGCAATAGGAACCTAAAATTTAGCAAATAAGGATCATAGATAAAAATTAAAGACCTAATTAAATATCCCTATGGAAAATATAATAAGAAAATAAATATTCAACATATAATTATTTAGCAGAGGTATATTGCTGTATAGTTTTTAGTAATAAAAAAAAAGTAGTTAATACATAAATTTTAATCCTGCTTTTAAATATATATCACAAACAATGTGAAGTAAAAATAAAAATGAAAAAATTGTTTCATACATTTCAGATTTATTCGAAAAATCAAAATTTGTCAAACTTTATAAGAAAATTTTAAATTTAATTCAAATTCCTTTGACCATTAACACTCTAGTAGCAAAACTTACCTGTTACAAAATCGTTTTCGTTTTTAAAGATAATGTGCAAAGAAATTTGTTAATGGATTATGTATAAAATATTTGTTTATTGTAAATTTAAAAATAATTTTATTATCAATACAACTTCTATGAAGGTTTCAATTAAATTAGTCCTGTTTCGGTTCACAATTATATTGTTAAATTAAGTTTTTTTTTTTTTTTTGTATAAAAATATTTAAAAATGTGATTAAAAAGTAAAACAATGTGTCACTAATTTTCAAATAAATTGAAAATCTAATATCCATTTCTAATTTTAATATCCGATTTAATACTAAAAATGTAAACTTAAATAAAAATTTCTAAAAAGTTATAAATAATTGTAAGAATATTAGATAACATAACGGCCCAATTCGAATCCTCTGTTGTTTTTTCCCACCTAAAAACTTCGTTATTGTGTTATTTGTTAGTATTAAATGAAGAATAACATTTTTGAAAAACAATAATACCTACCTTTTGTGAATAATCATATTATTTTTAATTTTTTTTTTTCAAAAATGAAATTTTTAGCGAAAAATCGAATTTTTAATATTTTTTTTTTGATAAATCGGATTTGTGATGAAAAATTTAAGTTTTAGTGAAGATTTTGAGTTTTTACTGAAAAAAAAATTTTAAAATTGGAATTTTTAGTGAAAATTTAATTTTTGTTTAAAAATCGAGTTAAATAAAAAAGGGATTTTTGTGAAATTCAGATTTTTAGATTTTTGGTGAATTTTTTTGTAAGAAATCAAAAAATTTTTAAACAGAATAGTTTTTAACAGAATTCAAAAGCCTAGAGTTGAAAATTTTAAAAGGTTATTGCAAATTTCTATATAAATTTAAAAAAAGTAAAAAAAAAATAATTATTTTATTTCAAATAACATATAAAACAATAACTCAAATATACTTTGTGAATTGGGTAATCATTTATTATAAATATGTATACAAAAATTTTATTTAGCCCAAATAACACAGGTTCACAAAATGAAAACTTTTTTCCGCGGGATTTCGCAGTCAATTTAGATATCCATGATCATGGAATTTTTTATAAATCACTTTATTTGAACTTATTTTAGTTTTCGAGATTCTTTTCATATAGAAAATTAATAATGAGTTTGCACCACATAGTACAGTATATCTAGAGAACGATTTATCTGATCTGGCTCAATAAAATGAAAAAAAAAATCTAATTTAAATTATCTGCAAGTTATGCCTTACCGTGCTTAATAGCTTATTATAAATAAAAAAAAATTAAAAATTGTGGGAAAAAATAAAATCTCTTCTAAAATAGTAAAAAATGTAAAACTACGTAAAATGTTATTTCTCTCCATAGACATAAGGCAAAGTTGCAATTAAAACGAGACCTATTTTATTAAAATCGTTATATAAATGTCGACTTTATTCACAATTATGTGAATATATCTCATTTTAAAATGATAAAAAAAAAACAAGTAAGAAAGATATAGTCGGTCAAGCCCGACCATATAATACTTCATTTATGATCGTTAAACCCCTATTCCGGGAGGACATTTGTATGGGGGCTAGGTGAAATAATGGATCGATCATAACCAATTTCAATAGGCTTCGTCCTTGTGTCACGAAACTCCTATATACCAAATTTCACTGAATTATCTTAAAAAATGCGACCTGTACTTTGTGCAAAAGGCTTACATGGACAGCCAGCCAGCCTGACGGACGGACGGACATCGTTAGATCGACTCAAAAAGTAATTCTGAGTCGATTGGTATACTTTAAGGTGGGTGTTGGATGATTTTTTCTGTTACAAACATCAGCATAAACGCATAATACCCCAACCACCTATGGTGGTGTGGGGTATATAAAAAAAAAATATATATATATAAAATTATTTACAAAAATAACAAAAAAAAAAATCAACAGAATATTTTTTTAATATTTCCGAAACTAGTGAGCAGATTAAAAAATTATTATGACTTGGATTTAATCTGGATTAGAATTTTTTGGTATTGTATTAAATCAAATCAGATAATTCTTTCTCGAGATATGTTGCAATATGTAAATCAACTTCATTAATTTTCTATATTATAATATAGGATATTTAATGATTTCGTTATTTTAATTGTTTCATGGGTTTATTCAGTTTTATCTAAAAATGAGAGACAAAATAAATTTTGTTTTTCTTGATAGCTGAAAATCATAAAAAAATAAAATATTTTTAAAGAAAATTTCAAACAATTTAACATAAAATATAAATATAAATAAAAAATTATATGTTTTTATTCAAGCCTTCTTGATTTATTTAAAATACTAATGAAAAAATACATACAATGTATTCGACCTTTTATAATTATTATGAACTAAAATCAATGAAAAATAATTTATACTATTTGTGTATATGTGTAGGGTTTATCTTAAAAACTAGTGTCAATTTAAAAAAGATTAGAACTACCTCAATGATCAAGTGTATGCAAATTGACTGAGAAATTTGGAGCTGCAGAATCAGTGTTGCCCTGTGTAGTTATTGAATTGAAATTATGTATGTTGATTTTGTTTAATTACCCAATATTTAGAGCAATATTAGTAATTAGTACTATAAGAAGATATTCCTCATAGTCTTTGAAACGTCAGGTTTTTATGTAAATATAACATAATAAATTAATTATAATTATGTTGAATAGTCGATACTGAACAGTTCTAAAAAAACTTCCCATTATATTTAATTTCACATTTTAGAGAAGCAATTCTTAACTATGCTTTTCACATATTATAAATTTATAAAAGACTATAATTAGTAGCATATTTAAAATTCAATTTAATGTAATCAAAATTATTATATTTATATTTATTTTAAATTTAAAAATACTATAAAAAACTTTTATTTATATAAATCTTAAAATATTTAAATTTTTATTAGATATGTTTCCATTTTAAAATTACAAAAACATTGAACAGATTAAAATCTTAAATTTCATGATATGTGCTTAAATATTTAATTTAAATATAACAAAATATGCCTGTTATTGTAAAAAAATGATTTTTCATAAAATTTGAAAATGTTTGTATATACAAGGCACATTTCAATGTATGTAAGTAAGTCTTAGAAAATGTTTTTTATTATTCTTTATATTTTGATTAATGATTTCAAATAATTATAACAACAATAAAATGAAGTTAGAAAGAACTATATTATTAACAATAAATTAAACTATAAATGCTTTTAAAAAACAATAAAACAAAACAATTATTATTTATAATAATTAGATTTTTACTAACAAATAGGAATGTAACTTATGTAAATAAATAAGTACAAAAAACACACTAAAACATACATAAAAACATGACTTAAGGATTTAAATAAATTCGTAATTTAATTGTAAAACTAATTAATTTTGTTTGTAAAACTAATTTTGTAGTTTATTGATTTAATCTTTCAT
Organism: Protocalliphora azurea; assembly: GCA_932274085.1. Taxonomy (NCBI): domain Eukaryota; kingdom Metazoa; phylum Arthropoda; class Insecta; order Diptera; family Calliphoridae; genus Protocalliphora; species Protocalliphora azurea. The sequence continues at coordinate 145,996,804 of OW026523.1, forward strand.
TATTTCTTTTATTACGAAAACGACGTATAAAACTGTTGAGCAAACGATTACTTAAACGTGTTGAAAATTGTGTAGTAAATGAGAAGGCCGTTGAAGTCATAGGAAGTTTGCTAAGATTTTTGCACAGATAATTGATGTCGAAGAATTTTCAAACGACTGTAAAATTAAAAGTTCTAATTAAATATTTACACAACCATACGCTTACACCGAAATGATAAAAAAATAATAGTAAAACAATACTAAATTATAAAAGTTATTGAATTATCGAATTTGAACAGAAACAACAAGCTGCAACAGAACAAAAAAATAAAAATCCAGCCATTCAAATAAAACAAAAGCATAATTAAAATTATTATCATCAATATTTTTATGTTTGTTGGTTTTTACAAAATAATCATATTTTTATTATTGGTTTTTCTTTGTTTTTATATTTCTATATTATATGTATTTATTAAATAAAGAAAATAAAATTAAAGTTATTACATTTAAGAATAAAAATAAAATCATTTACGAATATAAAATACACAGATTAAATCGAAAATAAGAAGATTTTTTCAATTTGACTTTAACGGAAAAACTGCTGATTATTTCTTTTGGATAAATAAAAGCATAAAATAATAAATTAGGAAAAAACTAAAAATTAAAAAAAAATGTACAGAAATAATAATAAAACTTAAAATAATACAAAATCAAATTAACAAAACAAAGATATATGTATATTTTTTCATTTTTTATATTTAATATTTTTTGTTTTAAATAATACTTAAATTTTAATTAATATTAATTAAATTGTATAAAATATTAATTACTTTTTTCGTGTTTGATACTTTTAAGTATGGAATTATCAGTTGCAAAATAGGTATGTATTTAATTACTATTCTCTATCAAAATATAAAAATTAGAGAATTGTTTTATTTTAGAAATCATTTTACAATATTTAACAAATTGAACCAAAAAGATAATAAATATTGTATTTATGCTTTTTCATACGCCATTATTGAGTTAGAAAATTCACTGAAATAAAATTTAAAAATTATAAAACATTGCGAACAATATATAATGGAGGCTCTTTAATTGGAAGTTTTTTTTTTAATAAATTTTATTAATTTTCAAAACAATTTTTGTTATTGAACTATTTATTTTTATCATAGAAAAACTACTGCCTGTTCCAAGATATCGAACGAATGTAAGTGGAAAATTCGTTTCGTCAATTTATATTGAAAACAACAAATACATTTACAATTTATTTGTTGGTTTCCATAAAATTTTTCTAAACGAATTTTCGATTCACTTTCGTTAAACATCGGGGAACAGGCAGTTAATGTATCAAAAGAAAAAAATAACTCAATATATATATATATATATATATATATATATATATATATATATATATATATATATATATATATGTATGTATATTTTTTTTATTAATTACATTTCCAAAAATTTTTTTAATACCAAGTTTTTTGCAAACATTTCAAATCTTTTTAGTTCAAATTTGTTATAGAATGCTAATACATTTCGAAAGAAGAAAAATATTTCCTTTTAAAATTAATACAAAACAGTTGCCAGAATGTAAAGGGTATGTATGCAGTTAAAAAAAGGATATGTAGAATTTTATACACTAATTAATTTTAAAAAGGGTTTCTTTTTTTAAGTTTTTATAATTTTTAAAAGTTTTTATTTGTTTTTTTTTTTTAATATATATATATATTTTTTTTTAATATTGGCTCTCTTTTAAGAGTTTTGGCAATTGCTTAAGAATACATTTTTATATATAAAAATAAAATACAAATAAAAAATATCTTATTTTTTTCTTTAAGTTACACTTTAGTGCCTAAATTATTATTCTTCATTTTCTTCTTCAGAGATAAAAAAATAAAAGCTAATTTATAAACTTATAAAATGTTTATAAAAATTTTTTAATATTAATATTAATATTTTTTTGATTATGTAATGATTAATTAGAGCAATAGTTTAAAGATATAATATGTTTTTAAAGTACTTGTTTTTTTAGTAAATGTAAGAATAAGTTTGTTATTTAGAAAAAAAATAATAATAATAATAAAGTGGTTAATAAACAATAAACAGAAGAAAAATGATATAAAAAAAAAAAAGAATTGCAATATTAAATTATTATAACGAGCGAGGGAGAGTGATAGAAAAACAAAATTATTAATTAAATTAAAAACAAAAGAGGCAAAACTTAAAATGAATAACAAGTCTGTTATAGATTAATATAAATATAAAGAGCAGAAACTAAGAGTTAAATTAATTAAATTCAAAAAAATCAAAATAAAATTATGGTTAAATTTCTAAGAAAATTATAAAATAATAAAACATAAATCACTGTTTTAATGATGAATTTGCTGGCAGCGTAGCTGATCTTTGTACATTAACTGGATATGGCTTATAATTGGAACGTGTTGATTGGCTGTTTTATTTTTCGTTTCGATTTAATATATTTGTTTAATTTTTTAAGGATCAACGATGGTATGGATGTTGTATGATGGAGGTTACGAGCATTTTTTTTAAATTTTTGTTTAAGACACACACACAGAAAAAGATACAGGAAAAAAGATGTTTTGTTGGTTTTAAATTTTTTAAAAAGACATTAAATTACCAATTTGTAGATTTTGTTTTAAAAATGTCAAATATTTTTTTTTTTCGATTTAGAGACACGCAAAGCATGATTAAGTAAAAAGAGAATAATTGATTTGTTATTTAATTAATGTAAAAGATGATTAAGTATAGAATGATAAAGAAAAAACTTCTCCAAATTAAACGTTGGAAAAATACTTCTTCTGAAGCAACAAAATAAAACAAATTTTAAAATGAGAAGCATTGTTCGAAAAAGTTTAATATATTTGCAGTCTTCTCATTTATATCAGAAAATATAATTATTATTAGACATATAATACATTATTTTCACTAAAATTAACTTTGTAAGAAGTATATATATATATATATATATATATATATATATATATATATATATAATATAACTTCTAACAAAGTTAATTAAAAAAAATTATTTCAAAAAGTTGGAATCAATTTAAAATTTCTGTAAAATTCTTCTTTTGGTTTGTTTTTTAAATCATGTTTAAATTGGAGTAGTTTTTGTTCAATAAAATAAACTAAGCTACCAGTAAGAAATAAAATGAATAAAACCCAAAATAATAAAACCGCTTTTACCAACCCAAAATTAATTTTGAATGTAGTATTAGTATTTAAATGTTTCTCACCTTGGTGATATTTTACTACCATCGGTATTATTGGTATTATTATTTGATGAGGAATTTGCCTTATATCCACATTTTTGGATACGTTTAGAGAGACGTGATACCCATAAATTCTGTTCATCTGTATTGGAAGCTAACAGTAGCATTTCTCTCGCACTATGAGGATCATGATGCAGTTTGCAAGGTGCCAATGGATCATTATTGTCAACATGTTCCTTGTGGATTTTGTTACGGCATCTGTTTACAAAAACAACAAAAAATTTATATTAAAAAAGAAATATTGCATAAACAAATACATGCCTTTTGCACTCATAGGCCGCTGGTGGTTTAAACATATGCCACAAGGGTTTTGGACACACTTCACAAGCTGTGGGCATATGGTATGTAATATGTACAAATTCATGGCCTGAAACAAATATATAAAATATATTCATATAAAAAAAGTTTTCTCTGTAACAAAATAAATACCTTTATGTATTATAGATCCCGGTCGTTCTTCAGCTGCACCACCTCTAAGCACACTTATATCCAATTGTTCATCGGGTCGACGAGCTTCTCCCTCACCGGCATATAACAATTGGAAAATTCTTGGTATCTCTCTGGCATCGGCTCTGATAACATCACCCTGAGTTACTGATCTTACATGAAACACTTTGCTGTTTGTTTAAAGGAAAAAATTTTATTTCGAAACTAATAACTTTTAAAAAGACTTACCTTAAATCTAATATTAGCACAGGATCAATGGTATTCTGTTTGTCAATTTCTGAATTATAGAATATAATTTTACGAGATGATACCACCACAAATTGACGTTTCCAACCATGGCGTCTTATATTTTGTTTATTGGGCACACTTAACCAGCCCTCAAATACCGAATCCTGTGTAAGTGAAAGTAAGGATGAATTCTATACATTTAAAAAACACACGACAAACACACGCAAATGCACAAAAAGACACATTAATAGAGCAATAGTGATAGTAGTAGTGGTAGTATTACACATTTTACGTATGTAGTTTCACATGATAATTGATTTTTTTTTTTTTAATATTATTAAATGAGGTGATTGATAATTGAGTATATATAAATGTAATTTTTGTTTTTGTTTTGGATGAGCATGAAGATGATTGGGCCAAAAGTATTCGTATAAAATATAGAAATATAAAAAAGATTAGAAACAAGATTAGATGATTTAAGAAATAAATGAAAATTTCGTTTAAAGAAGAAACGTATACATACTTGATTGTCTTCGGGATCGTTATCGGCTGATGACAGTGATGCTGTTTCATTGAGCTTAGATTGCAATTGTTCAATTTCTGTGGCCTTGCAATCAATTTCCATTTGTAATTTTTGTTTAATCTGTTAAAAAAATGTAACAAAATGTTTAGATTTCAATATTAAATGATAGTATAAAGTCTATAATATTATATTGGAAACTCACGTGACTATCTTCAATGACTTGACTTTGTAGGTCTTGATGTTTAAGTAGCAATTGATTGTATTTCTCACGTTCTTGTTGCATTTCTTGTTGTAAACGACGCATTTCTTTTTCTTTCTTACGCAATTCGGCAGATGAACGTGTTTTGCCTTTTTGTTCTGAATAGAAAAAAAAAATATAATAATTATTGAAGAATTATTTCGTATTAATTATTGAATAAAGTTATGAATTCTAAATTTATTTATAAAAGTACATAGATTCTTTAAAATTAATATCATCTTTAATACATCACTTACTTTGTAAATCTGTATCTCTTCGATTCATAACTTCAGCTAATTTATTAACAGCCACCTGTTTCAATAGCATTTCATTCTTCCATTTTTCTTTGAGTTTAACAATTTCCTCTTCCTTCGTTGCTTTGACCTGATTTATTTCCTCTTGCAACTTCTTATTTTGTTGCATTAAATCATCATATTCGGAATTCTTTTGATTAATTTTCTTAATAAAGTCGCCTTCAGTATCTTTAGCTGCTGCCAATAGAGCATCTTTGGCGCAGATTTCATTACGATGTTTTGTCATAAAGTCCTTAAGTTCCAATTCTTTAATGGTTTTTTCCTTCTCCAAATCTGCCACCGTTTCTTCAGCTATGGAACGAGCCAAAGCCTCAGAATCGGCACGAGCCACAGCAACTTGTACTTGATGTTTGAGTGAGACACGTTCCTCTTTAAGGTCTTGAATTTCACGACATCTTTCCTCAATTTCTTCTCTGTGTTCATTAGCTTGTGCTTTATAAAGGCGGGAGAAAATCTGTTCGGCATCCAATTGATCTTGTAATTCTTTCTTTTGTAAAATCTCTTTATTAAGAGCAATCTTAATTTGGGACATATCTTCCTCATACTTGCGTTTGTTTTCTCTTAAAGCAGCCAATTCTTTTTGTAATTGATTTTCACGGGATTTTAAATGAGCCACCTCTGAACTTTTAAGGCTTAAATCGGAGAGTAACGAATTCTTTTTTGTATGCTCCTGATCTAGTTGTGATTGCAACACTGTTACCTTTTCAGCTTCTTGTCGGCATTCTCCCTCCAACTTTTGCAAACGTTGTTGTATTTGTCTGTAGTCTACTGAGAGCATACTTAATTGTCTTTCCTTTTCCTGAGAATTTTGATCGGCTTTAATTCGTGCAGATTTCTCCTCATTAAGTTTGGTTTGTAAAGCTTTAACTTCTTGTAAGTTGGCTTCTTCCCGACTTAACATACGTGATTTTTCTGTTTCCTGATGAGCCTTTACTTCTTGCTGGTAACGACCTTGAGCTGCTTTCAATTCAAAATCTAAACTGGCATTGGCCTTTTCCAAATCGGAAATTTTCTCTGTTAATACTCTGTTATCTTCATAGGCTTGTTGTTCTCTTGTTACGGCTCTCTCCAGATCATTGGAAATCGTTTGTAATTTGTTTTCTGTTTCTTTCTGCAATTCCTTCAATTGGGAACGAGAATTTTTCTCTTGTGCCAATTGGGCTTGGAGTTCAGCTACCTCTTGCTGCAAAGTTTCCTTTTGGCTTTGCAAGCTAGTCAGCATTACTTGGTTTTGAGCAATTTTAGCTTCCAACTCTTGATTGGCCAAGCCCCATTCTGCTGTTTGTTTTTTAAGTTTTTGCGAATTTTCCGTTTCATTCTTAAAATTTTCCTCCATTTCTTTTAACTGTTTTTCAAGCGTTACTATTTTCTCGTTATGATGTTGATTGTTATTCATTTCGCGGGTTCTTATTTTCTGTTCATTGTCAAGATTTTTCTGTGTTTCGGTCAAAAGAATTTCTGTTTTCTTACGCAATTCAATCTCTTGTTCAAACTTTTGCAAAGCTATTTTATAATTGTGTTGCGTTATGGCTAAATCCTTTTCATATTCGGAAGACTTGGCTTGTAATTCGGTTTCACGTTTAGTAATAATTTCCAATTGTTGTCTTAAGGCTTTATCTTGCTTCTCTAACGTTTCCGAATGATTACGTTCTCTTTCGAGCAAAGCTTCTAAACGTTTGATTTCATTGGAATTAGAAGGTCTGTGTCTATGATTATGATTGGCGGTGTTGGTATTGTTTTCTTTAGCCTCAGCATCAACAGTATCGTTATTCGATAATAATTGATAATCTCCTGTGTAAGTAAAACCTATAAATGGCAAGTGATTGCCATCAAAATTTTTGGGTATAGGAAATACTTCTTCTGGCGTTTCGTCTCTTTCAATGTCCTCAAAATTTCTGGTATCATCATCGGAAGACAATTCTGGTACTACAGGTGGAACACTTTCCCGGATACTATCAAAACTCCAGGTGTCATTTTGGAAAAACGGATGTTCTTTAATTTCATCTATGCCACGACGACCCAACCGTTGAGTTCGATCTGTGAGAAAGGCCCGTATAAGACTTTTAGCATTTTCACTTATTTCTACTTCTGCGGGGAAACTTAGAGAATTTTTGTGGTCCATAATTTTGCCATATGTGCCCACCAATGAATCAGCATAGAAAGGAGTATCACCCACTAACATTTCGTATAGAAAAATACCGACAGACCACCAATCACATTCACGACCATATTCATTATCTACACCTTGTGATTGCAATACTTCAGGACTTATATAATCCGGCGTACCGACAGCATTACTCGATACCACCAAACCATTAGGGCCCATGCGCATACACGTACCAAAATCAGCCAACTTTAAATGACCATAACGATCGAGCAACATATTATCGGGCTTCACATCACGATGAACAAAACCCATGTTGTGTATGGTATCCAAAGCCAATACCACTTCCATTGTATAGAATATTGCCCACTTTTCAGGTATTTCATACATAGACATCAGTGATACTATATCACCACCGGGCATATAATCCATAACCATATACAGGTACTTGTTATCCTGAAATGCAAAATGCAATTGAACAATCCATTCGGAATTGGCATGTGCCATTATATGACGTTCTTCCCAGAAAAATGCCGAATCCGGTCGTTTCATCATTTCAAATTTTGAAAGTCTTTTCATGGCATACACTTGTCGAGAGGATTTATGCCGTACCAATTGTACTTCACCAAAGGCACCGGCTCCAATGATTTTGATAAAATCAAAATCATCAACATTCATGCGCAATTGGCAGATTTGTTGTGCGAGTGGTTTGTCTGAAAAATTATAAAAAATAAAAAGTTAATAAATGTGTATTTTGAAATTTAAAAACCCAAAAATGTTCAATATTTAAAAAAAAATATTTGCAGTTTTTCTTAATTAATAAAAGAATTTCGAACCCTGTTTATTTACATTTTATTTTGATAGTGTGTTTTCATTATATTTTATTTTATTTTAGTGTAAACAAAACGTTTAAATGATAACACAAACACAATGAAACATTCGATACAAAAATTCAATGTACTTACACTTTGATGCATATTGTTCTATATTTTTAAGGCGTTTCAATGATTCATGATCACAGTCGGAAACCAAAGCGGTCACTGTGTCTAGCAGGCAGTCTACATTGCAAATACTAAATGGATTACGCATCTCCTGCTCTAGTACATGAGTCCTAAAAATAAAAGCAAAACAAACAAAATATAATAATCAAATCAACTAATAAACAAATACATAATTGAATGAATGAATAAATTAATTAAAAGGTAATTAAATAAATTAATGAAGTGAAACTACAATTAAGGTGATGCATTATGAGGAACGATATTATTTTTTCCACAGATCACAAAACATCTATAAAACGATCAACATTTAATGTATAAAAAGGAAATTATTTGGAGGGAAACGTTCAGATATGAACTTTATGATATAAATGAAAGATAGAACATAATTTTGATAAAAATAATATAAAGTATTATATTTTTTATATCAAGAGTGATAAAATAAATTTATATGTATTTTTTTGCGAAATGTACATATTCTGTGTTAAAACACCCTGTTTTTAAAGATAGTTATCACAGTGTTTGTACATCTGAGAATAACAATAATGTGTATTAATATCACTAACTATCCCATATAGGCATACAAACACACATATACACTTCAAGAATTAAATGGCACACGCATAAACTACAAACATGTTCAAAAGTAGTCAACCATTGGAATTTTATCTGCTTGAATGAAAAGAAGTAGAAAATAAAAATAAATACAAATAAAAAATCGATAAATGAAGAATTCATGTCATAAAAATTAATTTATTAAAAAATTAAATATATAATAAGCTTGATTATTATTATCAGCAGTATGAAACATTTTTTTAGATTTCAAAAAACGTTCTAAAAATCAAATATAAAAATATTTAAACACAAGTTTACATTACTTATTACATGAAGGTAATACAGAGATCGAGAGAGAAAAAGTTTTGGCATAATGACGTAATGAATTTACAACTATAACATCTACTACTTTATGAAGCATAATAAAATATTAATTCTCAAGAGTTAATCTAATTTCCAAATAATAACTGAACAAATTTGCTTCAAAAAAGTCTCTTCCAAACTGTCTTCTAATTAAAAACAATTTAAAATGTTTTCTTGGTAAACATAATACATACCTACGTTATTTAAAAACAAAAAGAAAAAAAAAAGAAAAATTATCGAAAAGTCTACGCACTAAAATTCGTGATAATTATTTTCATTTATTCAATCTACATCAATGATGAGTAAATAGTTAAATAAAACACAAATGATACATATGTACATAGGAATTAATTTTAATTCTTTTAAATAATATTTTAATATTAAAAAACAATGTGCTATATTCGGCTGTACCGAATCTTGTATACCCTTCACCTAATTCCTTTCTTTTGAAAAAATTAAGTGCTTTTCTATGAATCGCATACTTTTTTAATAGTGATTTTTGTGAAAAATAATACTTTCTGAAAAATACATAGTTCTTTGTGAAAAAAAATTAAATTGGGGTTTTTCTGCTGCTCTTGTTTTTACAAATAGCTCCATAGACAAAAAAAAATAATAACAAGACTATTAGGAATGTGCATATTCGGAAAAAAATAATTTTTCGATTTTTTAGAAACAAACTTTCTTCTCATACAGACGAATTTATATAGAAATCAAAAGTATGTTTAAAAAAATTCGAATAAAATTCGAACTTAAAAAAACGAAGATATTCGTTTCGGTATAACTGTTAGAGGATTAAAAAAATTACATTTTTCTATATTGGTCTAGATTGCTTAAAATTTTAAGAAACGTATTTTAAAATGAAGTAAATTTTCATTTGAGATGGGAACATCGATCGATACCTTTCATTTTAGGATCATCCTAATTTACATACATTAATAAATTTCGATTTCATTTAAAAAATTTTTTAATACATACTATTATAAATACTTATATTATGTTCACACACAATAGTTTTTTTTACTTATTTTTTGAAAAACACATTAAGTTTAAACATCACTGTTCACATATCATTTTATTGTGTTTTTCCTTTTGGCCTGTTTTTCGTTTGCCAAAATATTTTACAAATTTTTGATTTAAATAAAAATTTCACATGCAAACGCTTTCTAATTTTAAAAATAAAATTTTTGAACAAATATACATTTTATTTACAATTTTTAATTTTTTGTTTTTAAACTGTTTGACAATTTTTACAAATTTTTTTTTTAAACAACTTTCTATGTACTAAAAATACGAAAAATTTCCTCCCTGCATGTAAATTTAGTATGTTTTGTTGTGCGTTAAAAAATTAAACAATTTGAATCGAGATGTTTTTTGATTTTGAAATATATGAATAAACAAATCAATTTGTTTGTGTTTTTCGAGAAAACGATTCGCTTTACAAAAAACCTCTATATGTGAACATAGCATTAGACACGTCAAAGTTTATTTATACATACAAAATACAAAAAAAAAAAAAAAAAAAAAAAAAAAACGGTAGTTTTGTGTTTGTAAACCAAAAATGCAAAATGAAATTAATTTAAAAATTTACTAATAAACTATGTACAACAAAAGAATTAATATTAAAATGTTTTTGCTTATTTAGTTATCAATTTGTGTTGTTTTTAACAACATTACAATTTTGAGGTTGCAAAATTTTATTTTTCAGCGCATTTTTTGTTCTTTCCTTTGTTTATTCGTATAAACAGCTGTTTTGGTATTTATTTATTATTTTTACAATAAACAAAATGTTGTTCTCTTTTATTTTAGCCATTGGTGTAATATTAACTGTGTTGCCAGTTGGTTATTATTAGAGCAACCAAAATATGCAAAATTATATTTTTTCTTGGGCTTCAAATGGACCAAACTGATAAGTTATTTATACGTTTTAAAAAAATTTGGGAATTTTGCCATCGACTTGTTATAGCATATTTTCCGATTTTAAGAGAGCATATGTTTGATTGCCCTGGTTCTTACATTTAATTAAAAATATTAAAGAATATTAAAGAATCTGGCAAATAATGTAACCTTTTTTGCACTTTTGTGTTCTTTTGAATGAATGACACCAAAATGTTTGTTTGTTTTATAAATTATTTGAATAAATTAGAAAACAGTATGATGAATCATAATAAACGTTAAGTTGATGAAATAATATTTATTTAATTCATTTGCACATTTTTTGAGCTTGTTTATATATGTTTTTTTTTTTTTTTACTATTTAAAGTAAATTAGGTAGATAAAAAAGTTAAGGTGCGTTCCAAAAAATATACATATAATAAACATTTAAATTTTACTTGCATCCTTTCCTTTTTCTTTTTTTGAAAAATTTATGAATTATTTATTAACAATAAATACGGTTTCTTTTTGTTTTTTTAAAGTTGTGTTTATAAAACATTTTTAAAGAGACTATTCTTTTCTTTCATAAACTTTAGGAAAATCAATGGCAAATTAAAAAAAAAGACACATAAACAAAAGCCTTAACTTAAAAAAGCAGCAATAAAATATAAACATTTTATCAAGAGCAGTAAAAAATAAATAAAAAGAAAGAATGCATTTTATAGTGTGGTCATTATAAATGATGAATGATCTGAAATTAAATTGTATACAAACTATTATGTATACAAAGCACTCAAGAAATACATACATACTTACATATGTAGGTATATCGATTTTACATATTCATTCATACCTATATACAAATTTATGTTTGATTTTTAAGTAGAATACAAAAACTAACATCAAAAATAGAAATGAACAATTTGTATTTTAAACATTTGCTACTTTTGGTCCCATTGTTAAATTATTAATTCTTTATGAATATGTTTTATTCTTTTTTTATACAAATAAATTGTAATAAAAATAAAACACATAAAACATTTATAACTATTTTTATATTTATATCAAAACAACCAAAGATATTTTCTTTATTTACAAATTTTAATTGCGGTTTATAAGAAATTTTTCTTTCTTAAACAATATTGGAACATCTGTTATTGTGTTCTTGATAATTTTGTGGCGTTTATGAATATATGAAGAGTATAACCAACATATAATTAAATTCTTGTAATTTAATTCAATATAATTGATTTTAATTATATTGTATAAAAAAATGGAATAAAATTGTCGAGTATACTGAAAAAAGTAATTGCAACGAATGAAATACGTTAAATGAAATTCGCTGATTTGTTTCCAAAAACCGGAAATATTAATCGAAATTCAACGAATTCAACGCACTTATGATTGGTACGTTGAAACCATTCGTTAAATTCATTACTTTCCTAGAGGAATGAGAACTGGTTCAAAATTAGTCACGTGGAAATTTATATGGGAGGAACCTGTCACTTTTACATGGGGTCGTCATTGGAGATGGCTAATTAGCACTTTGGGGCGCAGGTCATAGGACAGATCACAGGACTGGTCTAAGATGTCATGTTAAGAGTCGATTAATATAATAAAAATTTTAAAGGGTGTGAAGCTAAATACACAAATGTTAAATAAGCTCCTCACGCTGTTAATTGATCCTTTAAAATGAACAAAATTATTTTTTAATAAAAAAACTATTATGATATAGTTTTTTTTTTTATTAAAAAATAACTTTGTTAATTTTAACAAATCAATTGACATCGTGTGGAGCGTATTTAATATTTGTGTAGGACGTATTTAACTGACGTATTTATCTTCACACCCTTATAAATTTTAACGTAAGGCAAAACTAGGTAACAAATTCGTTGAACCAAATAATTTTTTTGTTGTATTTATGTATTTTTTTTTAGTTTTGTGTATTATTTTTTTAATATTTATCAATACCTATCCCTATAAACATTTGGAAGATATCTTCCAGGAAGAAATTTACGCAACATCTTCTTTATATTATTTGAACTAAAATCATCGAAGCAATACCCTAATATTGTATGTTTATCAGTTTAAAAAAAAATTAGGCAATAAGCAACAAAAAATATATACAATTTAAAATTTTTTTATTATTTTTATCCTCAAAATACCGTCCTTTTTTCAGTAAGTTATTATCACCTCCGCAATAAATTGATGATATCTCATTGAGATCATCTGGAAGAAATTAATGCAATACTTTAATTTTTCAGTCACAATTTTTTCAGTTATCGAAAAATTGTTCAAAAATGAAAAAATATAGAAGAAATATGTTTGTCTTTTAGCAAAAAATGGATATTTTATGTGAGCGTTTCAGTTTCGTGCTTTATGATGTTAAGATTTATGTGCATGCATGCTTTACAAAATGTTAAAAATTTCTTTGTTATAATATTTCAGGTTTTATTCAGTGATAATTTTCCCATATATTTATTACATCCTCCAGAAGATTACTGCCGGTATCTTTTTTTGTTACCTAGATAATTATCTAGCAATATAACCTACTTTTTTTGTGGGTGTCTTATATCTTAGATATATCCTCTGTGACGCGCAGTCTTTCCCGTTGAGGAAACTTCCAACAATTCTTCTAAATTAGTCGTGCATATAATTAAGGACACATCATTAATTTTGAAAAACAAAATTATTTAAAAATAAGCTAATATTTTGAATCAAAACCATTGTTATCAATGACTGCTTGATACCTCCGTGGCATACAGTGTTGGAAAAAATAATAGGGGCGACTAAAATTTTTTATATATTCTTAAATTTTTATTTAGTGTTTCATAAATAAAATTAGATATATACATTAGCTTAAAGAACTTAAAAATACTTATATACTAAGATAAAAGTAAATTAATAATACTGCAATAGTAAAAAATGTACTGTTTAAACAACTATGTGGAAAAAGTAATAGGGATATTTAACATTTGGCAAATATATATATATATATAAACTTTTGTTTTACATTACCATAAATTCTATATTCTATTTATTTTTCAATACTTGGCAGAAGCTTATTTCATTTTTATTATCTCCTGACACAAGATTCGCAAAAATTTCCGGTGAAAAGGAATACAAAGTATAGTCGATTTTGTTCCACATTTCTTGCTTAGGTTTAGGTTTAAACATTCTATTTTATTTTAAAGGACTCGCCGGAGGTGCTCAATCGGATTAAAGTCCGGAGATTGAGAAGGTCACTCTATTACAGAGATTTGATTATTCTGAAACCTTGACTTTACACTTCTGGTGTGCTTATACGGCATAAACTCAAATCTTAACGGAAACATTTCATTTTGGAGGATGTGTAAATAGTCAACAGCTTTCATTAACCCTTGTATCCATACAATTGGTTCTATTTTTATCAATTGATGTGTTGTCTGGAAAATTTAAACTTTTTTCATATTTGGTTTGCTTAGAAGTGGTACCTTTCTGGCATTACGTCCCTTAAGTTCAGTTTCCTTGAGTCTGTTTCTTATCATACTAGAGCACATAATTCATTTTTAAGGCTATTTGATGACTGAAAAGGGTTATTTTTTGTGTAACGAATTAAAAGTTGATCAAAACGAGCCCGTCCAATAGTGCAATACAATGTTTATTAAACCACGATTTAGATTGGTTCGAGATATGGATTGCAGCGTTATTCTGTTGGAATAATGTGTGTAGAGATAAATATGCCGAGTTAAATATGTTTTGATGCAACGACTTACTTCGAAACATATTTAACTTTTAAGTTAAGTTAAACATATTTAACTTATATTTAAATGTCAGTAAATTAAAACATATTTAACTAATCTTGACTCTGGTCAAGAAGGATTTTCATCATCCTTACATGTCACTCATATGGACCACATGTAAAATAAAGACAATAATTCCCTCGATTAAATCGTGTAACTCCCAATCCTCAATTGTATTTGGGACATTTTTAAACAATTTTTGAAAATTTCACTTAATGCTGTCTGGTGCTCTCTGAGGGATTTTGGTAATATTTGCCACCTCCTTCCTTGTCACTCATATGGAAAATGAAGCAATATTGTTCGAAATTATTACAACATTGTTCGAAATTATTACAACGTTTATGCCCATATTTGTAAAAAAATAAGTACTTTAAAACGAGTTGAGGCAAAGGTAAAGGGAGCTAAGAATCAACACTGTCGAATAGAGAACTAGGATTTATACCAAAATAGGAAAAGAGATTTTTTTATATTTTATAAGGAGGTTATCTATAATCACATTTAGCATATTGTTTAGCCAAATTTCGATTATTTTGTCTTATTTTTGATTTATCTTTCCGATTAGGAATAGCATTTTCATCTTATGAGTCGAAAATTTTTGTTTACATACCTTATGAATTTAAATTTTCGTTTCAGAGAAAAATTATTTTTATATCAATTAAAATTTTTAATTGAATGAATTAACACATGATTGAAAATTTGGTTAAAATTGATCAAACTGATAATTGATTCGATTTAACAATTATCTGAATCTATACCATTGCATAAAAAATAAAATAAATGAAATAAATAAAATAAAAAAGTCAAAACTAATAAACTTATAGCAAAAATTAAAACATACGTATAAATGTATGATAGTTATTCTCGTCGTTTTAGCAATATGATTAAATTGTTTTTTTTTTTTTTTTAAATTTAATGTCTTGCAAAAAAACATAAAAAATAACAAAAATAAATCGCTTCCGTCCACGTCAGTTTTATAACATTTAAAAAAGTAAATGACCAAAAAATGTAAACTTAAGTATACATAATTTATAAAGAAATGACAGAAAAATCAGCTACATATTTATTTTTTATTTTTTTTTATACTTAAAAAAGTTAAAATCTAGAATATGATTTTAATTTTATGGGGAATACACCATCTTTTGACATTTAAATATCATAATTTATATTGTATTGCTTTTGTCACACGTTATCTTCGACCAAACCATGACATGAAATTAAATAAATTTTGTAAAAATAAGTACATACATACATACAATATTAAATAAACGTATTTATGATGGTATATGTATATGGGCCATTATCAAAAAATTTCAGTTTTAGGTCTTAAAAAATTTTTTTTGATGACTTGTTAAAATTCATTTGTATAAATTTTTCTTTATAATAAAAATCGCGATTTTTAAAAATTTTGCGAAAAATGTGGTTCGAATCTAAGTTATTACTTCATATATTATACTAAAATATAATTTATTAGAGTTTATTACAAAGAAACGCTATTTAACATTGTGATCCTTTTGTAACCCAAGTAAATTTTTTTTTTTTTTTGGTGCATAAAATTTGTATCCTTCGAAATTTTTTGATGCGCTACTACATTTCCGTTAAATATTACAACCACCACCTAATTATGCTAATTATGGTCAAATTCGTGCTGTCCGCGTGTTGTGTCTTAGCAAAATGTATTATGACAAAAATAAGCCATTTTCAACTATCATCGTCAATTGACTTAAATTTATAGTCCTGATCAATTATATTTATCGCTGCTCCAAGATTTCCACAAATTGCAATTTGCTATATAAAAAAAACACAAAAAAAGTGAAATTTTTGCGTAATTTTCAAAAAGTCCATAAACTTTTTTAATTAAATTTATTTTTAATGCTCCTTAGAGTTTATTGTATAAAATAACAAAAAACTAAGTTCACGCGGTAACACATGCTATTTCATATGAAACTCTGAATGTGCTTCGCGAAAAACTGACTTTTTCAAAATTTTTCAAAAATGGTCGCTCTTGTTTTACAAATTTTCCAAATCAACGAGGTATAGCTCAAAATACGCATAATTACAACAAGTATCAATCTCTGTTTCAAAATTTTTATTCCGTTGAGGAGCGCATAGACTCCGTCCAAAAAACAAAAAAATTTTATCATTAAAATTTAACTACTCTGTAAGTAACTGTTGAAAGTCTGCACAACAACAAAGAAGTTATAGAATTTATCCATAAAGTCCGATTAATTTATAAAAGATTGAATGAGATCAAAAAGTATAAACGTGCAAACAAAAAGTCTAGAAGAATGGGAAAAAGTTAAGTACTTTTTAGCCCTTTTTCTAAGTTTTTAAACTTTGAACAACAATCATGATTATAAAATGAAACCTATGGTACTAAAATTGCACTCTATCAGTTTCAAGACTTATTAAGGATTAAAGTCAGTTTCAGACAGATTAAAAATTTTTGATAATGGCCCATATATTTATGTATTAAATTAAATAAATATATTGTTAAGGAGTGAACAAGCATAAAAAATATAAACGACGAGTAATTGGCGACAACAAATAAGAAAAGAATGTTGTTTAACGAATTTTAATTTTAGTGTAAAATTTATTTTTGGCAAATAAATTTGTTTGTTACTAAATTGTCATACGACAAGTGTTGACCAAAATCGAAAAATTAAAAATATTTTGTTTATGACATTTTTGGGAGTAGATATTAAAAGAAAAATTATTTATTTTTAAAATTCTAAATAAATTGATGTATGCCATTTTGCTAAAAAGCTATTACTCTATTTCCAAATTTTTCTTTAATGTACACATTTTTTTTTGGGAAAAAGTTTAACAAAGATATAGAGTATATGATTTGAACTAAACTCGAACGTGCAGAGAGAGAATCGATGAAATCAAATTTGTTGAAAAATCTTTGTGTTTAATTATTATATATTTTTAAAATAAATAGTTTTAGATTTATTTTCTTTTATTAGTAGTTTATTTTGTTTAAAATATTTAAACGTGTCTTTTCCTTATCTATTTGGATTTCTAATTAAATTCTAAATAAACGACTCTGTGACTTCTTTTTAAAAATATTTTTTTAACATTTGAAAAATGTAAATAATTTGATGAGAATGAAACTTATCAATGTATGCGTTTGTAGCTATTTAATATTTATATTTAATTTTATTCGCCCGATTATTCATATGTTATATTTACTTAAATAGTAAAAAAAGTTGAATAAACAATTGAAGTAATTATTATTTCACTTTTATTATTATTTTCAACTAAATATTATAAAATTGTTAAGGAGTTCGTTATTTTACTAAGAAAAAGAGTTAATAAATTATTAATTAAACATAAATATTTTAAATAAGTTAAAAAATATGTATACAAAAAAATAACTTGATCGAGAAAAAAATGCTGTGAAATAAGGACTGCGCACGAAAAATTAGTGCACTCATTAAGGCTTGTAACTTTCATTAAACGTGAAAAAATTGCACCGTTAACTTGTTTATATTTGTTATTATTCTCCATAACTACGTGATAAATTTAGTTGTAATAGCGTTATCAATTTTTCTTAAAATGAAAATTTAACAAAATTTATGCAAACGAATAATTACAACTTATAATAAAAACACATATCGATCACATAAAAAATTGCTATGAACGCAGGTGATTCGGGAAATCAGTTTCTCGAGTTATTAAAAAATACAAAGACTTCATGATTACCGAAAGGAACTCTAATAACTGAAGAAAAAGGTTACGTATTATAAGAGAAAATCGCTACAACTCTGGATGAAATTATTAAATTGCTCAGTTTCTTCTATCAGAAAAGTTTAAAAAAGTTATCCTGTAGGCCCACAAAATAAAAAAAAATCTTAATAGGAACGCTAGAAGAAATCTTGAGGCAAAGGAGAGGACAAAAATTATTGAGATTAATTTTCTTCAAAAATATGAATGCATCTAAATTTCTTTTATTATTTATTTCTTTATTAATTCTTCTTTTATTTTCGGTTAAACTTCAGTTCTTTATTTCACAAGATTTCTTAGATATATTTCTTATATTAAGGTAAATATGATGAATGATTATTGTAAGGTAAATATTATTTAGGTTGATTGTGACGGCTCGATGGTAAGATGGTACGTTGCTAATTTTAAGATGGTAAGTTGGTAAATTTAAGATGATAAGAGATGTTAAGACAGCAAGTTGGTAGGATGCCAAGTTAAAAATGGTAAGTGCTTAAGTGCCAAGTGTAAGATGGTAGATTGTTGTACGCAAATGAGTGTCTTCGAAAAAATTCTTTCCTGTCATTAGAAAGCACAACGAATTCTAACTTTTCTGGCCTGATCTCTTATAATTACAACAAAAAAGTAGCTGAGTGTTATCAAACAAATTATGTGTAACAATAGAGTTCAATCCACTCAACTATTCAAAACTCAGTTCATTTGAAATGTATTTGATCATAGAAAAAATACTTGAAGAACGTTTAAAACCATCAATAGATACAAAGGGAGGACGTAAAAATTTGAATGTGTCAGTGTATTCGCTCTTTGTTGCGAATGTGTTTGGTATATCTAGCATACAGAATATATTAAATATTTTATTAAAAGCGAATAAAAAATAAATTTTCGTATTTTTAATAAAATGCAAAGAAACATAACTCTTTGGCAGATGCAAATATATTTTTAATGTTTAAAAGACTCTAAATCAAATACATTATTACAACCATCTTCTTTGTTTACAATAGACAAGAATTCTTTTTTAATTTAAAGAATATAAGTTAAATTAAATATTGTGTACAAATTTTATATTCATTCCTTATTAGGAAAATTCTTCTTTCCCAAATTCACTGATGTATTACTGCATTAAAATTACCCTCACTGGAATTATGTCCCAAATGAATTAACAAATCAAGAGCATTAAACATCATTTAATTAAGATTATCTAACTCCTTTAATTAGCACCTTATAAAAAGTTATAAATAATTATAAAAGTATAATTTTCTTTGTTTTAACGCTAAAAGCGTTAAGAATAAACATTTTTCGTTTCCAATTAAACAGTTTTTCCTATAAAAAATAATGACAATAAATAAATAAATAAAAACTCAAACAAGTAGGCATGTTTGAAAAGTTTACAATTTTTGTTAATTAAAATTTCAAATTGTACGCAATAAAGGCACACTAACACTCGCACGATATGACTGGCACTTTTCAAATAATTAACAATTAAGTAATTTCGTGATCTCGGGAATACATAATTAAAACAACAAAATAAAAAAAATATTAAAAAAATTACAGAAAATTACATAAATAAAATAAGTAGTTAAAAATAAGTAAAACTACAAAAACTAATGAGCCGCCAGTCAATAATTTAACTGAAAAAAGTTAATTCGAAAAATAAAGTAAAAAACAAAATAAATTCTTAAAATACCAAAGAGTACGACATAGAACGCATTTTAATTAAATATTACAAAATTAAATTGTATTTAATTGAAACGAAATGAAATGAAACGCATAAAACAACAAAATTAACAAGAATAGAGTGAACAATTTGATTTTTATTAATTAAAAAGTGTGACTAAATAAACAGTCAAGTAATTAAAAAAATATTCTATGAGTTTTTTTTTTATGTAAATAAAAAAAAAAAAAAAACAAACACTTTTCTTTTACACGCAAAAACAATTAAACATTAGGTTCGTTTGAATTAAAAATATATGTGGCAAACATTTACTAGAGAGATTCAATCAACTTAACTATTAGGAATGTTGAGGAGTATTTAGATAGGATTTAAACTAAATGTGAAGTTATTAAATTAGCAATATTTGTACGCATTTTTAATTGTGTTTACGAAATGATTTGGAAGGAATCACAATTCTTTGGCAAAAAGTTTATTTGGTTTATTGAAATAAAAAAAAAAAAAAAATTACGTTTCTCAATATTTCAAAACGTACGTGAAAAAAATGAGTACCTTTAACTTGTGCTGAATTTTTATTGGAATAGCATAATTAGTTTTTTTTTTTAATGAAAATTTAATAAAATTCATGCAAATGAATAATTCAAATTTATAATCAAACAACATGACGATCAGGGTTGCAAAATCAAAATATTTTTCGGTGTCAAAGTAAATTTCAAATTATACTTTTTCACCATTAGAGTACTCAAATTAAAATTAATTATAGGTATTTATTTTTTATTTAGTGCAAAATTCAAATAATGTAGTAGAAGGCATTTATAAAAAATACATAAAATAGTATTATATATTTCAATTCGAATATTAAATATCTCCAAAATATATTTTCATTTAAAAAGTCTATTTTTTAAACGAAGAAGAAGAAATAACTAATTGTTTGATAGTATCAAACGACTCGAGGTAGTACTTCGGTACGGTTTGAATATTAAATAATATGAAAAAAGATTAATATATCAACTTTTCCATCCGTAATGTCGATCATATAAAACAATTGCTAGTAGTGCAGGTGAATTTGAAATTCAGTTTTTTGAGTTATAAAAAATACAGAGTTCATGATCAACGTAAGAAATCCTGATAACCGAAAAAGAAGTTGTTGATTCAAATAATATGAATTTTAAGATAAAATCTCCGGATAAAATGTGACTCACTTTTTAAATTTCTCTGTATCTTTTATCAGAAAAGTTAAAAAAAAACTGGCCTGAAGACCCTAAAAAAATGTGAAGGTAAAAGAGAGGACGAAAATTACTGAAATATTTTTTTCAAAATTATGAATGCTGCCTAAAGGATGGTAAAAAATACATGCTGGCGGACTTTTTAAAACATCCTGAGCATGATTTCCATCACAGATGTTATAAAAAATGTATCAAATAAATATCATGTAAAAAATCTAAATTCTCGCATAAAACTTTGTTCTGGCAAGTCATTTGTACATGTACATGAAAAAATCACTTTATTCATAACAAATGACTTGGTGAATGTACGCAAATGAGTGCCGTGAGAAAGCATTGCTTCCTATCATTACAAAACACAACGAATTCTAATTTGTTTGTCATCATCTCGCTTCTCATTATTACAACAAAAAAGTAGCTAAGTGGTATCAAACAAATGGTGCTATGTACCAAAGGAGGACAATCCACTTCTCTGTCCATTTTAAAAGTATTGGATCATAGTAAAAAATATTTTATAAGTTAAAGAATACTTATGCTGACTAAAATATAAAATACGAGTTTCAAAAGAAGTGGACCCATCCAAACAAAAAAGTAACCGAAGAGGCAATAAATGGAGGGAATTCCATAAAATATTAAAAATTTTATTATAAATAAATAAAAATTTATTTTTATCCCAAATTTAAAACTTGAACATAACAGCCTTTAACAAATCAAAATTGCAATTGTATGAACTAAATTTTTCGTGCCCAGTCCTTAGTACTAGATCGCTATGACAATGAAACTAAACCATTCATTCCCAACATTTATTAACCGTATGAATATCTAAGATGGCAGTTTTTCACTTAAAGATTAGCGATTAAATTAAATTTAATCGTTTAATATAGTTTTTGAGTTCTCGATCATCCCGTTTTATTTGATAGTTTAAGCGGCCAATGTTAGGGGTTTAAACTTGTAGTAAAATATTCATATACAGGTTTTAGTAAGAATTAGTCAGAAATTGTCAGAAAAACAACAAAATACAAATAAATTCTTAGTACGGGAACGCTTTCCTGTAAATTCTGACTAAAACTTGCAACTTTGAGAAGTAGTGGAACAGAGCTAATAAAAAAATAATTAAAAATACACTGTATTTTCTTTTTACTAAAAAAGCTTGTTGTTTTGATAACAATATGTGATATTTGTACAAATTATCATATTTTATGTACAAATGTTAGCCGTTCAATATGGTAATACTACAAGATTTAATCTCGTACTTAAAAACACAAATGGCGGATTAATTTAATTGGCATTTAATCTAGAAGTGAAAAACTGGCTATAATGTAAAAATGCAATAATATCGATTTTTATTTTTAAAGCTAAAACTAAATTTTTGTATTTTCTAAAAGTTTTTTTTTCAGTTGAATTCTTTTCACATATATTAAGTATATAGGTTTTAAAATTTCTGAATCTATTTTAAAATTTTTGAAAATTCTAATATTAATTCTAAATTTTACAATTGTATTTCGTATAATTTTCTCTAATTTAAAATTTTAAATAATTTATAAATTATATGGTATTTTTTTTTTCTTGTATTAACACATTTTGTTTAAGAGTTAAAAATTATTGTGAAAAAAATCAATTACCGCAAACAATGATCACTTGAGGGCAGCATAATTAAGCAACAATTGTTTTGTTTATTAATTATTAATAATAAAATTTGTTCATTCAATATTTTTATTATATTTGTAACGCATTTTTATAAACATTTATTTTTATTTATTTTATTTTTTAATGTGGATTGTTTTGTTGGTTGACTTGATAGACTGGCTGGCTTTGAACTTTACAGCACGAGCTAATGAATGACTACAAAATCGTGTCGGCTTTAAAAGACACATAAACATATAAAAAAAAATACGCAAACACAACCGTTAAAAATTAAAATTATTTTCTATATATATTTTTTTTATTTTTCGTTAAAAAACAACAACATTTAGGAACACAAAGAAAATTAGAAAATACACGAATTAGAATTAAGAAGCAATACAATCGTCAAACAATGTGTTGTTCTTTTTTTCGTACACGTTTTGTTTAAATGAATCTACTACGGTCACTGTGAGTCAAAGTCACCAGCAAGCAGTTAAATTTTAAAACACTAACATTTTTTGAAATAGTTGTAGATCGTTTTCGTTTATTTTTTACATTCTTTAATAGGTTTATTTTTGTTGCTATTTCGATCTCTATTACTACTGTTGATTCTGATTTTGGTTGTATGTTAACGTAGTTCATCGTATTAAAGTTTGATTCTTACTGTTTCTTATGAGCATGTGTGTTACGCTTGTTTGTATCATTGCGGTTTCTATATCATGGAAAAAAGTTTTACTTTGCTGACCCAACAAACGAACATAGAGCACATGAATGAATGATTGAATGGTATGAATGGCATGGCGATTACATAGTGAGTGAGTAGTAACTGAATAAATATTTAAAATAAATAAATAAAAAAAAAATAAATAAATGAGTGACAATGGCGTTAATTTTTGCCAATCCATAAAAAAAATAATAATAAACCAACCACACACTCTTTACGACTCGCATTCACACTTGAATTTATCAAGCAACAAGCTAACCACCACATTAAGCCCCAAATAGCACCAACTAGCCCGCCACAAGTTATTGGTTAAAATGTTATGATGTAATATCTATCATTATTAATAGAGAGGTTTTTTGCTGTTATTGTTGTTCTTAAATTGTTTGTGTAAAAAAGTGCTGTATGTGCTTTCTGATGACGATGTTTGATTCTTTAAAGTGCTGACGATAGTGAAAAATTAATGTTTAGACAAAAATACAATTTTATATAATAAAACCAAATACCAAACAATAACAACAATGTACAACATCAATATTATTTATAATCTTCTCAAGTTTAAAAATTGACTATAACGACTTTCTAACACTCTACTTCATTATTTTTTTCTCATTTGAAATGTTATTAAAAATAAGGACTGCTCACGAAAAATTATAAAAATTAAACCAATGGGTCACCCTGTTTGAAATTTTGATTTTGTTAAAGGTATTACAGTTAAGATTTAAATAAAAAAAAAATAATTTTTTAATAAAATATTTAATATTTCTTGGAATACCAAGAGCTTTATTGTGTTTTCGGTTATTATTATTTTTATTATTATTATTTTTATTATTATTATTGTTATTGTTATTATTATTATTATTATTATTATTATTATTATTATTATTATTATTATTATTTTGGAATGGATTCTCTTCTTTTTAAACTACATTTTATTTTTACCCAGTTTAAAGTGATCTTTAAATATTTTCAAACGGACTGAGCAGCAACATTTGTTTGGTACTACACGGTTATTATTATTATTATTTTTTTGTTTAATAATGAGAATCGAGATCAGGCCAAAATTCGTTGTGCTTTCTAATGTTAGAAATGAATCTTTTCCGAGAGCGTACATTTCTCTGTTAAAAGTGCCATTTGTTATGAATAAGACGCTTTTCCCCCGTACGTACAAATGTCTTGCCATAAAAAAATGTTTATTCGACAATTTCGATTTTTTAACATCTGATATATATTATTCATAACGAGGATATTGTAGAAAGTTAGCAAGTACGTACTTTTAATCACAAAAAAAAAAAAATAAATAAATAAATAAAATAAAAAAATAATAATAATAATCTCAATAATTTTTGTCCTCTCTTTGGCCTTTCAAATAGCGCTGCTATTAGGAACTTTTTTACTGCGTGGTCTCAGGCCAGCTTTTTTAACTTTTCTGATATAAGAATGAATGAATCAAATGCCATCCAGAGATATAGGGATTTTCTCTTAAAATTCGTATTAGTTTGTTTGCGATCCTACAGTCTGTAATTCAACTTTTTCTCCAGTTCTCAGGATTCCTTTAGTTGATCATGAAGTCTTCATATTTTTTTTTTATGATTCAAAAAACTGAATTTCCTAACTCACCAGCACTCCTAGCAATAGTTTTATTGTTTTATTATAAATTTGAATTATGCGTTAAAGAAAAACTAATTATGCTACTGAGAATAAAAACAAATGTAATAAGTTAAAAGTACTATTTTTTAACGTATAGTAAAAGTTATAAGTCTTAAAGTGTGCACGGATTTTTTCGTACGCTATCCTTATTTAGATACTTTGACATGACTTTGCTGATAAAGAAATTCAAAATTCGAATTTTTCGAACATTACCACAAACTATTATGATAATTAAATTAAAAGTTAGCTTGAAATATTCAATATCGGAAACGATTTTGTATAAAATACGGAATTTAATTTTTCAAAATTTGAATTTTTTTAAAAACAGATAAATATTATAAAAAACAAAGTTTAATTTCATAAATATTGTTTTTATAAAAAGCTTTACAAATTAAACTCGTTTGCAAACTTCGAAATTAATTTCAAACTTTTTCGGACTTAAACAAATATTATAATAATGGGGATTTCATTTAATTTCTCTAAAATGAAAAAAGTTGATGTTGAAAACTTAGGAATTAGTTCTCTAAAACGAAACTTTCATAAACATTTTAAATTGTACTCTAATGTTTAAACAGTTTGGAAATGCATCTTCTTTTTAGAGTATCTATTTGCTTACAACTTATTTAAAATACATATTTCAAAATAAACTAATTTCTTATCTTTAATTATAATCAATGTTAAAATATAAAGTTAATTTTCTGGACATTATCGTGTCATCATATATAAAAATTTATCTATATTAAAATCTTAACTAACCAAACAAATAGTAAAATAATGTTTGAAAACAAAAATTAGTAGTTTTGCTTTAAAAATTTAAAAAATAAAAAACTATCAACATTTTAATGAAAAAATGGCAAATATTTAACAAAAAGGCAAAGTCAGTGTCATTTTAAAATAAAATGATGCTAGAGAGACTGTTGGATGGACAGACAAATAGCAAATACAAACAACTACATGAGATGAAGCCGACCGTTAGATAAATAGAGAAAAGTATACACAGCGACCAACGACAAAAGCAGAAAAATAATTACAGTTTATATTCTATACACAAATGGATGGATAAATAGATGGCTGAATGGATGGATGAAAAACACCAAAATCTAATGATTGTGATTGATACAATATGTATTAGAAACAACAACAACAACAATTCATAACAAATACAAATATATTGCTGTTCAGTAATAGTCTTTATGAAGAGACGACAAATATAGAAACGTATTTGTTCCCTCGCTTGTCATTTTTAAAAGCAGCTCAACACTTAAAATTTTAAAATTGATTCTAAATGCGTTTATTTCGAACATATATATATATATTCGGTTCTGTTATTTTAATAAATTATTGCTGTTGCTGTTATTTTGGTTTATTTATTATGTATTTTAAAAATATCTTATAAATAAAAAATATTTTAATGTTTTTTGGTGCTAGTAATTTTTTTTGCAATATATATATATATATATATATATATATATATATATATTTATATATATATATATATTTATTTATATATATATATATATAGATATATATATATATATATATATATATATATATATATATAAATTTGTTAACAAAAACACCTTTTAACAAATTTAGATGCTACTTCAAGATTTTTTTAGAAAAATCAATCACAGTTGTAATATGTTCGTTAGGCTTTTAATTAATTGCTGTTACGCACATTTTGTTGTTTATTTGTAATTAATGTTCGTTATTGTGATACACATTATACATATGTATGTGAAACATATATTCATACACATAGTGTGGTAATTTATTATTAAAACATTGTTATTGTCTATTTTTTAATTGAAATTCTAACACCCAAATGCTCAACACCTTGTATAGTTGCAACAATCTACAAAAAAAAAATGTAATATTTGATGTTTTTAACACGAAATATTAAATAAATTTGAAAAATCGCTTGGTTTGGTATGAGCCTGTGTTCCATTTCGGCCATGTATCGTATCGATGTTTGAAAATGTGTGTGCGTCTGTCTGAGTTGTGTTATTTAATTTTGCAAATATAATTTTTCACTTTTAAGACAAGTTTATTAACAAAATTGACCGCAATGGTGTAAACGTTTCAACGCAAAACAGCAAATTTTATTTAAACAGAAAATAATTTTTATAAAAATATTTATTTTTTAATATTAAAATGAGTTGTATTTAAATAAAAAAGTAATGGGGTAAGTATTAACATCCAAAACTCTAATTTTCAATGATAATTTTTAAATATTAAGATATTCGTTGTTTTCATTCTATCTTCAAATTACATATTGTTTTTTTGGGAGAAACAACAAAAAATTATCAAGTGAGTATTATAACTACCTTTAATTCTGTTTCTTTACTTCTACCTACTTAAACCCAAATACGACTTTTATACATTTAGAATTATATAAATTAAATTCACATCATTCTATTTTAGAAATATGGACTGCGTACGAAAAAATCGGTGAACACATTTTATACGTAAAAGATAGCAACGTTAACTTGTCTTCATTTGTCATTATTCAAAGCGACTATGTGCTAAATTTTGTTGTAATAGCATAATTAGTATTTCTTAGAATAAAAATTGGACAAAATTCGTTTAAACATATAATTCAAATTTATTATCAAAACACATATCGACCATATAAAATTGTTAGGAATGCAAGTAAGTTGGGAAATGCACTTTTTTGTGTCACAAAAAATAAAAGGAGTCACCAACGCAAAGTACGTACTGTCGAACTTTTTGCATCATCCTAATCTGAAATTCCATATCACAGATATTATGGGAAATGTAGCAGATAAATGTAAAAAAAATCAAAATTGTTCAAATTTGTGTGTGGTATGCCATTTGTACGTGCGGGCAGAAAAGAAACACTTTTTTTATAACAGACGGCATTTTTAACAGAAAAATATACGCAAATGAGTACCATCAGAAAAGATTCCTTTCTATCATTAGAAATCTAAACGAATTCTAATTTTTCTGGTCTTATCTAGCATCATTACAACAAAAAAGTAGCCAATGCACTAAACTGTCCAAAACTCAGTCCATTTGAAATGTATTGGATAACAGTAAACAAATATTTAAAGAGTAAAATAGAGTTTAAAAAGAAGTGGACCTATTGCTACAAAAAAGTAACCGAAAACACAAGCTCTTATAGAGGGTATTCAAAAAAATATTAAATATTTTATTAAAAACGAATAAAAAATTTATTTTTCTTTAAAATTTAAAACTTGAATATAACAACCTTTAACAAAATCAAGATTTCAAAGAGAGTCATTTTTATAAGCTGAATTGTATGCACTAAATTTTTCGTACACAGTGCTTAAATCCGCCTTAATCAAAAATGAATTTAACAAATATTTGATACTTTTTTGGAAAATACGAACTTTTTGGTGTTTAATAAGATAAAAAGAAGAAATGCAACATTACAGTTATCAAAATATATAACAAAAATAGAAAATGTAATATTTATATAGAATGATATAGAAAACATTTTTTTTATTGATTGGTTGATTAGATCACAAGTTTTAACTTTTCTACTCGAGAACTTATTTCGCAGATCTCTGTCCTTAGAATAACATAAGTATGTGTGAAATATGTTATTTAATCGTTTTAATCGTTTAAATAATAATAAACAACAAATTCCAAAAAGTTTTTATACCAATAATTATAAGAAAATATTAAAAAGATATACATATTACTAATATTTTTATATTTTTATAAGCTTCTAAAAAATGTATAATTGTAAAACTTATATAATTATTTAATTCTTAAGACTAAGTAATTTCTAATTTAAAAACTCACCTTCGCCTTCGATCCTCATCTAAATTCGCCATATTTTATATAGAAATTATGATAATTTTAATAAGGAACTCCAATAGTAAATCACGTAATGTTTTTGATACTATAAAGATTTTTAATACTCCTTTAAAACAAAAAATCAAAAACAGTTCTTTAATGCTTTTGTTATCACCAGATTTTGTTGTAGAGTTTCTTTTGATGTTATTACTAAAGATTTAGCCAAAATAAATGTACAAATAAAAAGCTGTTGACAGCTTTTCAAATAAAATGGACAACATTAAAAACAGTGATGGTTGTTTAACTAATAGGAGACACAGCACAAAATGCTGAATCTCTCCTTTTCTTTGCTACCTTTGAAGATTTAAAGGTTTCTTATTGTTGTTGATGTTCGAAAGTAATGTCAATGTTGTTTGGCACTATTAGAAAATAATGACAATATTGCTTGCTGTTGTTATCGTTGTTAGTATAATGCGGTTTTACTTTTTCTTATTTGTTTGTAACTGCTGTGGCTTGTATTGTAGGAGTTTAGACGATTTGTAAATAGCAACAATAACAAAACTACGAAAATGAAAAAACTATCAATGCCAATTAATGTTTTTCCGTTTTAAAAGGCTATCAATTCAATGATGATGGTTTTGCTGTTGCTGATGCGGATAAAGGTTTTTCTTTTTTATAATTCTTCCTTATTTCTTTTAATTCAAAATTGTCGCTAGTTTTTGTATGAGCCAAATAATATTTTCAAATTTTTTTTTTAAGGTTTTTTGATGTTTCTTGTATATTTTGATCGTGACTTTTTTCTGGGTTTTGTTTACTATAAAGTTGATGTTGTTGGCCAATACTTGCATATGTTTATTTGCTCTATTGCCAAATTATATTACAGTTTTGTGTTGCCTTTTATTTTTAAAATAAAAGCAAAAACTTTATAAATACAACACCATGCATAAGAGAGTCTTTTTGGTTTGGTTTCCTTCTATTGCTTAATTTTTTTTATATTTTATTTTTGAGTATTTTAGTGTTTGTTTAGTTTCTTAAATTTCTGTTGTTGCCTTTTAATTTTATTTTTGCTTATTATGATTTTTAAGTACTTTTTTCTATTTCGATTTGAATTTTTTTTTTCATATTTATTTTTTGTGTGTTTGGTGTTTAAATAGTTGTTTTTTTATTACTAAATAAATATATAATTGAAAACAGTTTCGTTGTTTTCTTCTTCGTTTTTTTTTTTAGTCTTCTATTTTGCGTTATTCTTTTTTGTTGAATTTGTTTACCGTATCGCTATTTGGTTTGGGATTTCCAGGTGAATACTGTTTGCTTGAATGGACGATGTCGTCTTTTTTACTTATTGTTAAGTTTTGATTTTCATTTAACTTTCCGTATGTCCGACCATCTGCTTTTCTGTCTTTCAGTCTGTTTATCTTTTTGTATTGATATCAGTAACAGTAATTCAAAACATAAACATAAGCATTGCATTATCAGTTGACGAAAAATTTTTGTTCCCTTTAATTCTGTAAAAAAAAAAGAATTAAATTGAATTTATTACAAATTTGCTGTAATTTTTTTATGTATTTAAATTATTTTTTGTGTACAAAATACATATCATTATTACACATTTTCCTTTTAATTATGATTCAAGTAACTAAACATAAAAATCTCTTTGTTTCTGAAGTTTTTTGTAATATTAATTACAACAAAAAATACTTTAAAAATTCCTACCTTTTAGCTAGTCTTAAAGAAACAAAACCACCTACTATATACAGTCAGAGTTCTTGGAGGACAAACGAAAGGTGAACCAGTAAGTACGAAAAAACTAATAAATAATTAAAGTATTTTTACAACAAATACAAATTCACAATTAAATTTAATTGTTTATGAAACTTTAAATTTGTCAAATCTTGTCTTTATTTTAAAATTAAAAGTACATAAAGTTGAATAAATTGGAAAAACATTATATTAAAAAAATTTGATTATTTTAACTGGATGTAAGTTAGAATTTACAAATATATTTCTTTGGAATACTCACTGTTTAAGAATTAGCACAACTTTTAATTTAGCACAAACTTACATATTTACAATAATATTATTTCTTTAGTTAAATATTAAAATGCTAACATCCTCTGAAATAAAATGATATAATTTTATTTTTTTAATATTAAGGTTTGCTATAATTTATTAAATTTAAAACTTAAAAATATGATTTGTTTGTACAACAATATATATAGGAATGTTTGCATTGATGTTTATGTTAAATTGCTTGTGATTGCGAGTGTTCGACTAGTATGTATATTTATTTACCTGCAGTCAGCAAAATTATTATTTTGCGAATTTAAAGCACAAAATGAAAACAACAAAAAATGTCTTTCACAACACTTTAATACTTTTTTAATAAATTAGAATTTTTTAAATAATTTTTTTCTTTTGTTTAATTTTTTGTGTTTTTTATATTTGTAGTATACATCTGGAGGTTAACAACAGTAGCGGTTGGTTGGTTGATTAGCGGTGGTAGTAGTAGTGAGTGGATGAGTAGTGTTGGTGGTGGTGGTGGCAGGCGCCGATGTTGCTGCTTTGTTTATTTTTTTCTGCTATTTTTTTTGCCAACAACAAAGTGCGGCATGAAGAAGCAACAACTTGTCTTCTTTTTTATGAAAACCACAAAAAAACAACAACACAAACAACTTAACCGTATATGAAAAAAAAGAACATTGGAAATGGAAAAATAGCAAAAATAAATATAAAAATGACTGACTCTTGAATAACTTTTTTCTTTTGTTGTATTTGTTTTATTTTATATTTTTATTAATTTTCTTCTTTACTACACATTCCTCTTACACTCCAAAGTCCGTAACATTTTGTAACATTCTTTATTTTTATCACAAATTAATACACTTTTTTAACGAAAAATTCGTATTTTTGTATAAAAATTTCTTTGTAAAATAGCTCGGCTTTAACTTTTGTTCATTTTTTTTTATTATTAATTCCTCCACCGTAGAAAAAAATTAAGACAAAAAAAATTGTGTGATCTGTTGCTGCTGTGCAATATTTCACTTTAGATTTACTTTATTCTATTGCTCGTTAAAATAAATTTAATTTGTTGCTTTTGCATGTTTTGATATTAAATTTTATTTATTTGTCCTTTAAAATTATAATTTCTTAAGATTTATTATGAATTTCTATAGAAATTTTAAGTGAAAAATCACAACGAAATGAATGAAATTCGCGTTGTTAACGTCGCTGCCTCTTACAAACACACGCACACATACACAAATTGTTTACTACTCTTTTGGGAACTGTTGCAAATTTTCGTAACATATTGACAATTCATACATGGTCGTACAAAATAAGTAGCTAATGACAAGACAAAAATGAAGTACTTTTTTCATCTCTACGCTTTCATCTCTTTCATCTATACGTAACCTAGTGTCTACATTAGGCAAATTTTTATCAAAACAAACGTCAAAATCAGTGCGAATATATACAAGGTAACCTTAGTCAAACATTTGATTATTATTTGGTTGTTACATTTCTCAAACTGCACATATAAAAAGCAATAACGAATACGCCATATGTTGTTTTTGTGCAACTGTTGCCACCATCCACAAATTCGCGTTAAGTTTGAGGTTTGTCTTGATAAAAAAATCCCTAATGTAGACACTATGTAACGAAATATATAAGATTTTTCTGTCAGAGAATGTCATATTCACTCCCTGAGAGAATTATGTTGATTCAAATATGATTATTATAAGAAGTATTATGAGACTGTTGTGATGAGATTTCTCTCCACATCTATCTTATATCGGTCTTGGCTATATCACATTTCAGTTTCCGAAAAATAATAAAGTCAAAGAGGCTCCGGATGGTGCAGATAAATCTACATCATTGTGAAGCGGCCTCGACAGAATTGACAACTTACCTCATGGATGTGGCCTTGCTTCAGGAGCCTTGAATAAATAACAACCAGGTATGTGGATTGAGGGCCAAAGGATATAAACTGTTAGTTCCATCCACTGAGGATAAGGTAAGAACTTGTATCGTAGCAAGGAATATCGATCAAGGTGACGCGATTATTGATATTACTTTAGCAAACTCTAAGGACCTGATAGTGAAATGAAGGGTATCTATGGAATACTCTTTCTCTGACCATAGTGGGATAACTTTCTTGATTCGAGAGAAGACTTCAAATAATCCTTCGTGGACAAATTGGGACGCTTTTAGGTCTGAACTGTGTTCGAGACTATCAAGTACTCCTGGATGGCAAGCATCAAAGGTGTGTTTGAACTTGATGGTGGTGAATTATTATAACTTTCCTGCCGATGAATTATCCGGGAGCAGCCCGTATGGTGATCTAAGGAACTGAGTATCCAACGAATTGCTGTTGGAAGGCTTTATAATAAAGCCCATGTGATTGGCAGGATTGAAGATTGGGGCACCTATATGGTGAGTTTCAATACGTACAAAAAGGACATTAGAAGACATTTCTGGATGAAATTCAGTGAGTCCATTGACTCTGTCAATGAACTGTCTAGATTTAGAAAGATATTATCGAAGGATCCTAGTGTTCCTGGTTGTATTCAGAAATCAGATGGTTAATGGGCGGAGTCTAGATGTTCTAATGGAAATTCATGAATTGAATTCCTCTCTGAATGCACCGTCGATAGATTTATGTAGGAGATAGTGAGGAACTTGGTCACGGTTGAGAAGGTAACATGGGCGGTTAGTACATTCGATGATATTTTTCAGGCTATGTTACATAATGCACCAAATGTGGTTCGTCGATTTTTTGCGAAGATTTGTTCAAGGTGCCTGTGGAGAGAGGTAAGAGTCATCTTTATACCCAAAGCTGGAAAGACATGTCACTCAAAACTCAAGGACTATAGATCAATTAACCTATCGTCTTTCCTTTCGAAGACATAAAGACTAATTGATCTACATCTAAGGTCATTCATTGGCACCAACAACATAAGCAGCGTTTAACATGCTTATCTGAAGGGTAAATCTGATGAGAGTGCACTACATTACATGGTGAATTACTTTGACTTGCACTTCAGTATCAGCCCGTCTAGACGTAACATAATATGTAAGATTTTTGTGTCAGAGAGTGTCAAATTCGCTCTCTGAGAGAATTATTTCACGTGTAGATTCAAATATTAGTATTATAAGATGTATTATGAGACTGTTGTGATGAGATTTCTCTACACAACCATCTTATAAGATGAACTGTCAAAAAAATACACATACACGAAAGTTTGCTTGTGTGTGTGCATGTGTATTTTGGAAATTATTGAAAAACAATATTATTTTGCAAAATTTTTTAGTTTTAGTGTTTGTTTTTCATGTTAAAAATCATTTTTATAAAAATTGTGTTAAAAAAATGCGAATTGCTTAAATAAAAAGGACATGTTTACTCTGTAACTGATTGAAAATAATAATATCTTATAGGATTTATTAGAATACGTGTACCCCTTATTTAAGATTTAACATAATATAAACAAAATGTTTACTCTCCTCTGCCGGCGTTATCTCACATATTATATCAGCGTTAGTCTCAGTTGTAGACCTGGGGTATAGGAAATTTACCATGGCTGCGTTCTTGTATATTGAGGGTGCGTTCAATAATATAACGATTGAGACCATTACCCCAGGTCTACAGCTGAGATTAACGCTGATATAATATGTGAGATAACGCCGGCAGAGGAGAGTAACCATTTTGTTTATATTATGTTAAATCTTAGATAAGGGGTACACGTATTCTAATAAATCCTATAAGATATCATTATTTTCAATCAGTCACAGAGTAAACATGTCCTTTTTATTTAACCAATTCGCAGTTTTTTAGCACAATTTTTATAAAAATGTTTGTTCTTTATTCTATTGCTCGTTAAAATAAATTTAATTTGTTGCTTTTGCATTTTTTTTACAAGGGGCTGTTAACGTCATTTTACGTCAGTTTGACGGCAGGGGATGGAAATTCGTAGCATATACTGATATGCTACGAAATTTCCCTGTCATACTGGTGACAGGGAAATTTCTTCCCACAATCAGTGTGATCATGTAGTCGGCACCTGGTGATCAGTCCTCCTGGGCCACTAAAAAGGGGTTGGGAGTGAATTCTGATAAGATGGAGTTGGTTTTTTTTTTATGAGGAAGTACAAGTTTGAGAAATTTAAATTACTGGTACTAGGTGGAACGGAACTGAAATTGTACGACTCGGCGAAATACCTTGGTGTATTTCTCGATAGTAAGCTGTCTTGGGAGAGCAAAATTCAGCAGAGGCTTAAACGTAGTCTCAATGCCTACTATATGTAATTCTATAGGCACGACTCAGGCTAATAGTTGTAAACTGGATTTATAAAATATATGGCTTTGGAACGAAAGAGCAATACGAACCCTTTGTCAAAAACACAGAGGTATGCTTCAATTGGCATTACAAGCGCCTTGAGAAGTACACCGCAGGAGATTTTGGAAGTTAGCTATGGTGAGTATACTCTATGCCCCATGGGCATATTAGATTATTACATAGCCAAGGAAATGGACTTTGGGGAGACGTTTGTTGTGGTGATTCCTAATAGAGAGAGATGGTCAGGCACTGAGAAGGTTGTGCAGTTTTACAGATTAATCAAAAATAGCACTGGTGCAGGGGTTTATATTATGTGTGCAGATATAAAAGTCTCATATAGGCTGTAGCGTTTTTTAGGCCGAGATTCTGGGTGGGAGAGGACTCTGAGGCAACTCTTTACGTGAATAGCCAAGTAGCACTTGGATACACACTTCATAAAATCTAGGCTAGTTAGCAAATGCAAAGAGGGGCTTAGGGAGTTAATGGAACACTATGTAGAGCGACTCTGCTGGATATCAGGCTATTGTGATATCATTTGCAATGATGAACTGGCAAGGCAAGGCTCAACGATGGTTGCCACAAATGGAGAATCCTATGTGAAACATACCTTAGGTTCCTTTTTTTGGAAAAATTCGAGAGTGAATCTTGGATAGAATCAATCAGGCTTGGAGGAGTAGAGCAGACTGTAAGATATCAAGGCCGTTATGGTCGGAACTCGACAAGGCAGATATGATCACTCTTTTGAGTTTGAATAGGAAGAGATAAAGGACTATGGTGGGTGTCACAACTGTATTATGGGGAAGAAATGGGACGCTGGCACTTCTGACTTTTGTCGAATATACGAAGCCGCTGATGAGACCGAGTCTTTGAAACATTTTGTGTCATTGTCCACGATTACAACATAATAAGATGAAATATTTAGGTAGTCAATTCCTCAACGGGTAATAGGGTTAGTGGGCTATAGGGGCGAAAATACATGTATATAAAAATAAAAAAATATTTCGCTTTAAGTATTTCGGGAGTTTTTCTCATTCCCTGTAACATTTTTTTTATTTATGATTTATACGGCCTTATACGCATCCACGCTTCATATATTTTATAAAATCAGATTGCCAATCATTCCTTTAACACGAGTCCAACACAATTTTCTATACATTTTTAAAATATATTTATTTTTATTTTTGAATACATTAACGGAAGCAGTTGAAAAATGTTAACGGTAAATTTTTCTTTAATACTCTTTGTTAAAACCATTATTGTCAGAGCTTCTTCAGAAAATAATGCTAAATGACTGTTAAAAAGTGTATTTTTTCAGAAAAAATTTCTAAATTTTAAATCATACTATTACAATAAAAAATCATGCATATAAGCAATTTGTTAAATTTGTTTGAGCAATTTTTATGAGTTACGCCCAAATACAACGGTCCTACTTCTACCTTCAAAAGTACAAATCAATTAACAATTAACTTGATGCAGTTTAGATCTCAACATTATTTTTGGAACACAGCTCAATAATTTTACAGGAAATTATAGCTTATAGAACATTTTGTATATGTTTTGTTTAATTAACAATTAACAACATTTGTTAAAAAAAAATTTAGAAAATGTTTCCACAAGTATTTTCTAAATTCAAATAGATCCATATGAATATTTTCTAATTGTTTATAGATATCGCAATAATTGTTCAATACTTTTTTAAGTATTTGATAGAAAGTTCGAAAACGCAAATCTATATAATTTTTGATATAAAAATTGTTATTATTAAAAACTTTTTTCACAATATGAGCTAATGTGCCTAAATTTACCTGATTATTATTCTATCCGACTTGTATCGGAATAGTTGCAAATCAATTTTGATCATTGCTAGATGTAGGATCACATTTAAAATTGTATAATAAAAAAGTCCGAAAAATATTTAGTGCTTCTAACTAAATTAAAAAAACTGCAAAAATATCAATTTTTGAGACACAATTCATTTCGATTTTACGAATTGAGGTAATTCAAAATATTTTTTTAGTATTATTTAGGATATCATGTTTATTTATATACATATTACTTAGTAAAACTTTGAAAATTTTCAAAATTCTTTCATATTTGGAAGAAAACAAAAACTTTTAAATATGCATCGGATCTCATTACCTCCCATTTCAATGAAATTTGGTATACGCACTCATTATATCAATAAAAAAAATTTTGTTCTCCAAAATTTCAAAAGTTCTGTTTTTTCATATTATTTTCTTAAATACATAAAATTCAAATCAGCATATCTTTGATGCTAGTTAACCAATTTAAACTGATGCTTAATAAATCATGGAAATGAGAGGTGGTAAGTTTCAAAATTGCATTTTCGTTCGAAAATTTTTGTTTTCTCTCATTTGGAAAAGTTACAAGCAAGGAATTAGATCATAATAGATCATCTCGAAATTTGTTTACGACCTACATAGGTATTTTTGGATATTTCGTCTTCCATGCATCTCTAAAATTATAAAAGTGCAAAAAGTAATGAAAAACTTTAAAAATGCTCTTTTAATCCGAAAAAATCCATTCTATTTGTAAAAAAGCTCAAAAAGAAAATATGATAAAAAACATCAAAAAAAAAAAAAAAAAAAAAAAATGCAATAGCAGAAAAATAAATGCACTCTAAATGCCGTTATGTCAACGCTGGTTAAAACGTCTATAAGAAAGATTTTTCTATCATAACAAACGTCAAATTCTTATCATCAATTTGGAGCAAAAATAATACAAATTACAATGGAATTAAAAAAAGACCATTTTACTATTAAATTTTGACAACATACCTCGACGAAAAACTAAAAAAGTGATTTATTATAATAAAATTTTACCTAAAAATTGCAGTAGCTCTTTCGACTTTTTGTTACTTGCTATGATAGAAAAATCTCTCATGTAGATCCTATTCAACAATTTTTTATCAAGACAAACGTCAAAATTAACCCGAATTTATGGAAGGAGGCAACAGTTTTACAAAACCAACAATCAGACGAATTCACTAATGTTTTTTATATATGGAGTTTGACAGCTGTAACAACCAAAAATAATCAGCTGTTTAACTGAGGTTACATTGTATAGATTCGCACTGATTTTGACGTTTGACTTGATAAAAACTTGTCTAGTATAGACACTATGTAAAGCGTAAAAACTCTAGTCTAAATACAACCATGGTTATGAACACAACCTCATCAGACCATAATTCAACACTATTAGGTTGGCAGCACTGCACATTGGAATAATCCTATTTGACAATAAAATCAGATGACAGTCAAAAAATGAAAGTCCAAGTGTTGAAGTGTTAATCGTTTTATTTCGCTCAATTTAAGTTACAATATAATAGAAATTTTATCTAATTAATTATCGGTATAAAATAGAAGTAATAAAATAAATTTTCCAAAAAAATTATAAAAGTAATTGCGATAAACAAATATAACAAGGCGTTGCTGATATAGCAACATAACGTTTTTAAGTGCATAAACGTAGGAAAAGCAAAGAAACATTAAAATTATTTTCAAAAACGACAGTATTTTGTGGATAAAAAAAATCAACAGGTAAGTTGAAATTTATTCATGTATTATGTTCTAGAATGGTAAGGGAGAAATTTTACAAAATAATTAAAAAAATTGATGAGTTAAGTAAATTGATTTTTCACTTTTGTTTTGAACATCATTTGTTTTTATCTCTTATTTGGAAATTTATCTTTAATGTTTTTTCAATTGACTTCCGGTTATTATTTGTTGCTGTTTTTTCGTTAATGTGTATGTATTTTGTTTTGTGACCCTGCACTTGTCATTCGTGTGCTGTATTGATTTTTTTATTATAGTGTCTTGGAGTTTGCTCTGCTCCATAGAATTTAAACTTAATTGCGAAGGTCATTGAAGCAAGCATCTAAAATGTATCTATATTTTAAACGAATAAATGTTGAAAAAAAAGTTTAAAACGTAGTTAATTATGTGTGTATGCCGGCGATTATCGAGTTTATTTTGTTGCCAAAACATATTGTTTATTTTTCAATTATCTTGTTATTATATTGTAATTATTATTGATGTTGTCATTCTTCGTGTGTATGAATATAGACATCAAATGTGTCATTTAATAACGCATTCCCAAAGTATTGAATATAATTTGGTATAAATATATTATATATATATAATATTGGACCATATTATAACCTTTTATAATTACATTTATTTGAAGAAGAAAACATAACATTTTCAATAACGGATACGTTTACGAATTTACAAACTGAAAGTGTAATAAACTTTGTTTCTATATAACTTATTATATGCACACAAAAATTTGTTTATTACATATTTTGTATATATGTACAAAAAAGAACACACTTAATGGAAGACCGACCGGCACAATATAATTTTTTACTACGAAGTATATTTTTGAACAATATTTTATTTCTTATAAAATTTAATCCTTAATTCATAATTCGCTAAAATAAATTACAAAAAATTATGATTACTCTTGCATGAAAACACCTTCCAACGAATTATCTCCAAGTTTTACTCACATATTTTTTAAGCTGTTCAATAATTTCTAAAATTTGTTGACAAATATAAATTTTAAAAATTTTTGTTAAAAAAAATCTAAAATGATAAAAAGTTGTTTTTCTTTTATCATAGGGCTTTTTCTTTTATCATAAGGTATTATAAATATAACGACCTATATTTTATTTCAATATATATGTCTACATATGTCTACACTTATTAATTTATTCATAATTAAGTGATGCCATCTCATTTAAAAATAATATGGAACTATATTGAAACAAGTGTAGGCAAATTCTCATACTTTCCCAAAAAAAAAAAAAAAAAAAAAAAAAAACTTTAAATTTCTTTATTAAAAATATCTCGGTATTCTACTTAAATGTATTGTTTTCAATGAAAAAGGGGGAGAAAAAAAGAAACAACAAATTTTGAACATTTGTAAATAAATGCTGAAAACAGAAAACATTTCTAAACAAAGCCGACATTTCAAAAGTTGAATAACCTGGCTCCTGACCAAACTGTATAACATAGTGTCTACATTAGAGATTTTTTTATCAAGACAAACGACAAACTTAATGCGAATTTGTGGAAGGTGGCAACAGTTGCACAAATACAACAATATGGCATATTCATTAACATTAACAGCCAAAATAATAATCAGATGTTTGACTAAGGTTAAACCAGGTCTACAACTGAGATTAACGCTGATATAATATGTGAGATAACGTCGGCAGAGGAAAGTAAACATTTTGTTTATATTATTTTAAATCTTAAATAAGGGGTGCACGTATTCTAATAAATCCTATTATTTTGAATCAGTTACAGAGTAAATATGTCCTTTTTATTTAAGCAATTCGCACTTTTTTAACACAATTTTTATAAAAATGATTTTTAACATTTAAAACAAACACTAAAAGGAAATAATTTTACAAAATAACATTGCTTTTCAATAATTTCCAAAATACACATGCACACACACAAGCAAACTTTTGTGTATGTGTATTTTTTTGACAGTTCATCTTATAAGATGTTGTGTAGAGAAATCTCATCACAACAGTCTCATAATACATCTTATAATACTAATATTTGAATCTACACGTGAAATAATTCTCTCAGAGAGCGAGTTTGACACTCTCTGACACAAAAATCTTACATATTATGTTACGTCTAGACGGGCTGTTACCTTGTATATATTCGCACTGATATAAATTTGTTTGATATAAATTTGCCTAACGTTTGTTTTGATATAAATTTGCCTAATGTAGACACTAGGTAAACAAAACAGTCGAAGTGAGTTAAACATAAACAGATTAACAATTTACTATCAAATGACTATCTAGTGGCGAATGATGACAATTAGACTATGACATATGAAAAAATTGAATAAAAAATTAAGAAAAAAATTATTTCTGTAATTAATTTTTGTATACAAAACTTTTTAATTAGAGTGAAAAGAAACAATAAATTGAAATGTTTTTTACGATGTTAATATTTATTTAATTAAAATCAACTTACAACACGTCATCTATCCGTAGATATTTTCTCAGAAGTAAAATAAAATTAGTTTTAAATTCCAAGTGATTTGTTAGCATTTAGACATTTATAAATAAAAGCAGCTACCGCAAATCTTATATAAATACATATATTGAGCTGCCGATAAAGCTGAAATCAAACCAAAATAAGTATTATATATATATATATATATATATATATTTTTTTTTTTTTTTTTTCAATTCAATGACTAAAAAGTGATTGTAGTAATATTTATATGTCTCTGTGTGTGTTTAAGCATTTCGGAATAATATAATTTAAGATCTCACGTGATTAAATGTGATTTTTAATTTTTACAATGAATTGGTGTTTAGAGCAGTGTTGCCATTTGGTTACATTTTTCGTAACTTTCCAACGCTCCACGTAACTTATATAATTTTTTGTTTTAACCGCATTTTCGTAACTTTTGATCCCTTAAATAAAATTAAGTGCTATGTATAAAAATTATATCCTGATTTATACCCAAATTTTTGTATTGTGTTCCAAATTTGAATAAGAAAATAAATACCTATTGGCAATTTATTTTTTCAAACACCGAAAATGTAACTTTTAAGGAAATTTTGTAACTTTTTTGACGAAAACCTGTAGCTTTTTCCAAGCACACAGGCTTAGAGTTTAAGGCCAACGTAAAAAAAGAGTGTTGAAAAGAGTGTACAAAGAAAGATAGAATGAAACAATGACTTGTTTGAATTTAATAAAAAAATTGATAATAATAATAAATAAATAAAATAAATAAGACTTAATTTTATAATCATTTTTTAATATTCGCTCAGCAAAAAAAAAAAAAAAAAAAAAAATACCCTTCACACGTGTAAATTAGTTCTGAAGAAAATTCAGAAATGCATACAGAGATTTCGGTTTTTTGTCAGTTGAGTTAGCTTTTTTAGAGCAAGTTGGACTTCCAGTTGTTTTCTAAGGTTTTCGCTATTTAAGTTCTTCAAACATTTTAAAAAAATTATCAACATTTTTTCAAAATTAAAGATTTTTATATATATATATATATATATATATATATATATATATTTATATAATTGTATATATATATATATATATATATATATATATATATATATATATATATATATATATATATAAATAAATTTTTTATAAGTCTTAAAAACTATTTTTTAATATATATAATATATATATATATATATATATATATATATATATATATATATATATATATATATATATTATTTTTATGGCACAATAAAATCCACTTGTATATATAGAAAGTGTCTAGAAATGCATGTAAAATCATTTCGAGTTAATAATTTTGTGCAGGGGTGCGAAAGTTACAGGGGTTTTAAATTGAACATATAAAAATTTTTGTAAACTAGAAGTTTCTGTATAATTCTGGTAAAAATTAAGCGAAATAACAAAACCTACTGAGTTATCCAAATAAGATGTATGTTATTTTCAATATTTGATGGTATTAGTCTAGCATATTTTAGGGTTTCCTAGTTGGTTGGTTGGTTTACGTGGTAGCCCGTAACCTTACGGACAATCAATTAGACTCGTTAGAATCCGTTTTGATGGAACCACAATACTCGCCAGGTGAATGAGTTATATTGAGTCTGTAATGAGATAGAAGTGTAGGGAAGAACAATGAGAACATATATTAATTAGATCCAGCCTGTAGTATTGAGATATTTAATGATGTCACTGAGTTTAGTGTCAGATATCTCACAAAGGTTGTCTAATTGGTGCCCTCCCAGAAAATTATGTTCATATAGAAGATGAAATACTGTCTCCTCCTTCCCGCGATTGCCACAACTACGACAATATTCATTGTAAGGGCGACCAAGTCTGCTTGCATGTTTTCCGATCGTCCAGTGACCTGTAAACAATGCTATTAGTCTCGAGATGTCTTTGCGTTTGTAGCCAATGAGTTGCATTGAGCGTTTTTCGTTGTTGGTAGGCCACGTTTCTTTCGCGACTCTACATTTGTCTAGATTTCGCCATCTATTTTTTGCCTTTTCTAGAAAGTGTTTTGTATTCTGCTTTTGACTGTTCCTAACGGGATTGCGACAGAAACCGATAAGGAGGCATTCATAGCAGTGCCTGCCCGGGTTAATTCGTCTGCCTGTTCATTACCATGGTAGTCCCTATGCGCAGGAACCCAGACTATAGTAATGTCATACAGTCGACTTAGTCCTAGCAGTTCCTCTTTACACTGTCTGACTAGAATAGAGGTAGTTTTCGGTGATTTGAGCGATAGTATTACCGCTTGACTATCGACAAATAAACCAATATTCCCTTGAATATTTCTATCGCGAATTAGTT
The DNA here is from genome assembly GCA_932274085.1 of Protocalliphora azurea. Classification (NCBI taxonomy): domain Eukaryota; kingdom Metazoa; phylum Arthropoda; class Insecta; order Diptera; family Calliphoridae; genus Protocalliphora; species Protocalliphora azurea. The sequence continues at coordinate 146,040,583 of OW026523.1, forward strand.
TACATGCTTCCCTGACCGCTAGTATTTCCGCTTGGAATACGCTTGCCGAGTCAGGGAGTCTACGTGAGTGTCTAATTCCAAGATCATTAGAGAATACACCAGAGCCCACACCGCAGTTCATCTTTGAGCTGTCAGTGTATATCCTAGTTCCAAATTGTTCAAGAAGATTTCCCCTTCTCCATTCACTCCTGGTGGGGTATAGGACTTTAATAGTATTTCCGAAGTCCATCTGGGGAATCATATAGTCGGTAAATTTATTGAATTGCGGGGGTATTAAACTATTAACTGATGATTCAATTATGTATAGGTCTATAGGTGTTAGGTGCAATATAGTGTTCAGAGCTTCTGATGGACTAGTACGTAATGCACCTGCAATGCCTATTGAAGCGGATCTTTGTAGTTGATTCACTACATATCTCTTACTAGTAGCGGTCCACCACACAAGAGATCCATATACAAGAATGGGCCGTACTATTGCAGTGTATAGCCATTTTGTCAATTTTGGACTCAAACCCCATTTCACACTGAACATCTTTCTACAGGTGTAGTATGCTACCGTAGCCTTACTAACCCTATGTTGAATATTCAGCTTCCATGAAAGCTTGGAGTCCAAAATAATGCCCAAGTACTTTGCATTGTCCGACAAGGTGAGTTCTTGGTCTTTGTGGTGAAAAGTACCAGATCTGTCTTGCCCGGATTCACTCCTAGTCCACATTCTTTGGTCCAGTCACTGAGTGTAGTCAGAGCAGTTGACATGATATCACTTATCACGTTCAGAAACAGTCCTGATACTAGTATCACCACATCGTCCGCGTAAGCCACGACTTTCACTCCCTTGTCTTCCAATTCGCACAGGATGGTATTAATAACAATAAGCCACAAAAGCGGAGAAATCACACCTCCTTGTGGAGTTCCACGCATAACTTGTTTGGTCTTAACACTGTTGCCTAAATTCGCAATGACGATTCTTGTCTCTAGCATTGACACCAGCCAGTTGGTGATATAATCCTCAACTCCTAGTTCGTGCAGAGCTCTCTGTATCGCCATAGTCGTGACATGTTAAAGGCGCCTTCTATGTCCAGAAAGGCAGCCATAGCGTATTGTTTAAATTCAATGGATCGCTCGATGACCCTTACGACCTCATGAAGAGCCGTCTCTGTGGAGCGACCTTTAATGTAGGCATGTTGACTTCCTGAGAGTCGAGTTGTACCCTCAATGAGTCTTTCCAGAGTTTTCAACTGAAAAGATGAGAGACTAATCGGACGGAAGTCCTTTGCATTCTCATGACTTCTTTTTCCGGTTTTTGGAATGAACACTACCTTCACTCTCCTCTAATTCCGGGGAACATAGTTGAGGGTTAGGCAGAGTTTAAATATTCTATGTAACCAGGGTATGATGTGTACCTATGCACTTTGCAGCATGTGTGGTATAATACCATCAGACCCTGCAGATTTGTACGGAGAGAAGCTATTCATTGCCCATGAAATTTTCTCAACGGATATTATGTCATCCTCGATTCCTTGAGAGGATTTAATATGCCCCATCTCCTGGTCTGTAACATCTGTACAGCCACGAAAATGGGTATTAAGTAAAATGTCCAAAGATTCCGCCGACGATTCGGACCATGAGCCATCCATCCTTTTAATATAGGATGGATTATTATGACCATTTGCCAAAACCTTACTGAGTCTAGCAGATTCCTTGGTATTGTCGATATTTATTGCTTTCTTATATTCCCTACTCTTATCGAGAGTTCCTTGTTCCACCAGGGAGCGAAACTCTTTTTAGCCTTCGTCATTGGACAGGATATATTAAAAGCTTTAACAATTTCCTTGCTTAATGTGCTCTCAATTTGGTCAAGACCCTCAGTCGTTGCTTCGACTGGAGGTATTTTTTTCAGTTTGTGCATGAGAATCCCATTGAACTTAGTCGAGTTTGTTCGTCTTGGGTTTCTGAAAGTTAACGCTGTTTCTTTGCAGACGAGTCCAATGTCGAAAAGTATCCAGCAATGATCCGAAAAGGATTTCTCTTTGGATACTCTCTACCTATCAACTGATAAATTAGATCTGTCTTTCGTAAGTATAATGTCTAGCACATCTTCCCATCCATTACAGTTCACCGAGCTCGGAAAAACGGATGTGGGGTCGTTGCCAGAGTTTCATATGGTCAGGTAGTTAGTATTAATGAAATCAAATAGACACTAACCTTCGTTTGTTGATTTCAGTGCTACCCCATATTGTATGCCTTCAGTTTGCATCACAGCCAAGGATAATGTCGTCTTGAGCCTCTATAGAGGCCAGAAACTCCTTCACTTCGTCTGGCGGGGCTGGATTGTCATGTGCCATATAGCTGGAGGCGATCAGGAAACTCCTGTTTCGCACTAATTGCGACTATCAGGTCTATTGAGCTATACTGTGAGCAGAGAAATATATTTATGTGTTTTTATGTGTTATCGTTTGCACGATTTTCATCGTCGGTTGTGAGTTTTTTTGCAGGTTCGTTTAGCTGCATGCCTGTCAGCAGATTATTGGCTACCTCCAACTCGTCTGCTTTGTCAGCTCCTGGACCTGTGGTACGGAACACCTTAACCTTGGCGTCCCTAACCCCAAAGTACAGTTTTAGCCCCGCCTTCTCTAGCTCAACTGCGCTATTTTCTGAGACGGCGAAGATACTACACTTGTTGTTGTCCCCATGATCTTCTGAACGGAGGACTGTCCAGTCACCCATGGGGATACTGGGGTTCTTTGGTAACCAAACGTTTGCCTGCGGTCTCATAGTGATTTCCCCCGCTGGGATAAGCTTAAGGCTTAAGCCTTCCCATGCATCGCTAATCTTTGCAATGCATTTGCTGAGGAATTCTTTAGAGAACACGTCCAAGTATTTGATTATCCTGTAGCCCCGGTGTATCTCACCAGAGTCAAAAGGAGGAACTGTAGAGTCTTTATTGGTGAGTGCGTGTTCCATAACGAGTTCAGCCAATTTAGACTCTATAGCACTCCATTCTGCTACCACAGGAGTTAGATAGCCGTTTTTGTTGTTGGCCAGTGCCATCAGCAAGTGATCTTTAACCACCTCGTTAAACGGCCTTCTTGCTGACGTTATTGTGGAAGGAGCCGGAGCGGTCGATTTATCTTGGACCTTTCTCCTCTTCGGCGAATTGCTACCCTCAGCTTGAGAGCGGTTTCGCTTCGCTCTTTCCTGCGCTGCCTGGGATGTGGATGGTTGAGAGTCCTTAAACTTAAGATACTCGTCAACCAACGATTGGTATTTGACACGATCTTCCTTATCGCGTTCATGAGGAGTGTCATTTGCCTTATTCTAGGCAATTTTTTCCAGTATAAAGAGAGCATTGACATAACGTTGTCTCAGAATCTCTTTCTGTCTTTTCTTTTTCTTTGGTTTTTCCTTCGACTGGTAGTCAGACTTGACATCCTGTCGAGGAGCCATTGTGTTTTGTGACATCGGGGTGCTATGACTTTCTCCCCTGCTGCCAGGTTGTTCGACCAAGGTCTCTTGACTAGAGGCCAAAAGGTCGTCTTCCGAGGAGATACCCATGTCCACTTTTTTGTTGTTGTTTTTGTTTTTTTTATTTTATTTAAATTTTCCATTTGGTTCCCACGAGTAGGCACGTAAGGGGATGGACCATCCATGCAGGGACGGCGTACATGAACTAGACAAAGAAAATTTACAACTGGCCCGTGTCCTGTCGCCAGAGGGGAGCTGTTAGCGACTAGTCCTCTTTAACCACTGACTAACCATTCAGGTTCTCGGCACTGCTACTAACCACCTTAACCTTACAAGTGGGGGAAAGAGGATGTGGAATAAGAGGGGAGAAAAGAGGGTAATTGGGGAAAGAGGATAGGGGATGGATAACCTTTGGTCATGAAGGCCTTTAGAGTCTAGACCTTGATTACGCAGTATCATCCAGGAGGACAACTGAGGCTTCAAGAAAGAGACCACAGCCTACATTTAAGCCGCTACATCGCGTCAAGATTGTTATCCAGGTGGGGTTTCCTAGTTAAAATTAAAAAATACTTTTACTAAAAACCACGGTTTTTAAAAATTTTGCGAAAAATGGCGTGTAAATCTAAGTTATATATCCGTATATTATACGAAAATATAATTTATTAGAGTTTATTACAAAGAAATGCTATTTATTATTCTTTAACCCAAGTAAATTTTTATTGTTCCATGAAAATTTTATCTTTCGAAATTTCTTGATGCGCCTCTACATTTCCGTTAAGCGTTACAAACACCACCTAATTATGAAAATTATGGTAAATTTAATACTATCCATGCGATGTTTCTTAGCAAAATCTGTTTTGACAAAGCTGTCCCGTTTTCAACTATCAATAACATTAGACTTATATTTATGGTCCCGATCAATTATATTTATCGCCCTTCTTATATCTATATATCCAAGATTCGTACAAATTGAAATTAGTTATATAAAAATGCAAAAATTAAAGTTGAAATTTTTGTGTAATTTTCAAAAAGTCCATAATTTTTTTTATTAAATTTATTTTTAATTCTCCTTCGATTTTATTGTGTAAAATAACAAAAAACTAAGTTCTCGCAATAATCTATGCTATTTCATAAGAAATTGTGAATGAATGTGCCTCGCGAAAAACGGACTTTTTCAAAAATTTTCCACTTTGAGACTATTTACTGCGTTGACTATTTCGGGCGCATCAACGAGATATAAAATACGAATAATTACAACAAGTATCAATTACTATTTCAAAATTTGTATTTCGTTGAGGGGCGCAGAGTCCCGCCCAAAAAACCCAAAAATTTAAAAAGTTAAAAAATTTTGTCATCAAAATTTGACGACCTTTAAATAATTTACCTAGCTACTTAATTAATGTATTATAACAAAAATGATTTTTTTACAATCGCATAGGTACATTTTTTGACGTACCTGTTTAACACCACAGGTCATAAAAATAAACTGAATGAAATTGGGGGTTTTGAGCAAAAATTTAAATTTTTTAATTCATTTTTGCCTGTCACCATTTACCTGATATAAATATTCTTTTTCTATATATAAGTATCCTTATAAATATGCAGATTTATTAGTGAATTTGCCATTATGGAGATTACATTAAAACACTTTTCTATTTGCAAAGTAATCTGGGATAATCTATCTGATATTATAAATCGTTCAGAAAATATAAGAAAACTCATTGATACAGTAGTATCTTTTGGTTTAACTCTTACTGCAGAAGACAGTTTAAAGCTCGAAAATTTTTATAAATCATACGAAAAAAGGATGCAAGCTTCAGATTGGTCAATACCAAAGTTCAAGAAGAAAAATGAAGAGTGGTTGGAGGGAGAAATACCAATTTTCATCGGAAAGCAGAAAAAGGGTCGACCAAAAAAAAGTTACGATGAAGTTCAGCTAAGAACAAAGAGGACCAAACAGGAATCTATTCTAAATTCACATACGAATGCCGAAATAAAAGATACATTTAAAGCTTTAGTAACACGTACGCAACCAAAGGAAGTAGAAAAAGTTATAGATGTGTTACCAACAGCTTCTCCCAATCGATTACATCGGATAATCCAAAGCATAGTGACACCGAAATCAACATCGTCCTTTACCTCTGAAGATGCTTTAGCTCTAATATTAAATTTAGGATTATCAAGAAACCAATATGAGATTTTGAGGAAACCTGTTAGCGAAAAAGGATATGATATCTTTCCCAGTAGCAAATCAGTGAGAGAAGCGAAAAGTAATATTTTACAGCCTATGGAGCACCCGGTTAATGCTTCTGTTAAAAGTGCTAAAGTTAATATATTGCAATTACTTGAAAATACTTCCTCTAGAATTATATCTACCTTCAGCAATGATAACATTGAAAAATGCAAAGACTCTGAACTTATTTTAATATTCAAATGGGGCTGCGATGGAACATCAGGATTTTCGGAATACAAACAACTGGATGGAAGTAATTCTGGAAATAATTATTCCTCGCTGTTTATAGCGTCTCTGGTACCACTTCGAATGCGCTTAAATAAGCCTTCCTCATCGACAAGAAATGACTCGCTTTTTGATGATATATGGATAAATTTAACTCCAGGTTCCAAATTTTTGTGCCGACCAATCCTTTTTGATTACACAAAAGAAACCACGGTTACAATAAACAGCATTGTCAACCAATTGGAAGAAGAAATTAAAGCATTGCCCCCAATATATGTAAAAGTATCAAAGTACTATTAAAGTTACATTTCAACAACAATTAACGATGATTGATGGAAAAGTTGCAAACGCTATAACAGATACAATATCTACATGGAAATGTAATATATGTGGAAAAACAAGTTCACAATTTCAGGATAATTCTGAAGTCCTTGTTAATAAAAATTCTTTAAAATTTGGAATATCACCACTCCACGCAAGGATAAGATTTTTGGAGTTCTGCTTACATCTTGCATATGATATGAAGTACAGAAATATTCCCGGGCAGGAAAATGCTACAGTAAAAAACAATTTGGAACTTCACGAATTACGAAAAGAGGAGAAGAAAAGAATTGAATTAGAATTCAAAGAACAACTCGGATTAATAATTGATAAACCTCTACATGGCTATGGAAGCTCAAATGATGGAAATACAGCAAGACGTTTCTTTGAAAATCCGGAACTCACATCTTCAATCACAGGAATTGACTTAAATATTTTGAAGTGTTTTAAGATTATATTGGCAGCCATTAATAGCAAAAAACAAATTAATGCGGACAAATTTAAAATTTTTGCTTACGAAACTAAAGAACTACTTAACATTACATACCCCTGGAAATCAATGACTCCAACACAAAGTATTGGCTCATGGTAAAGAAATAATAGAAAATAGTATTTTGCCATTGGGAGAGCTAACAGAGGAAGCACAGGAAGCCCGAAATAAAGATGTTAAACATTTCCGACTCTTCAATACTCGAAAATGTTCGAAAATAGCGCAAAATATGGACTTAATGGAATATTTATTAATATCATCAGATCAGCTATATATTCTATAAGAACACGATGGCTACCAAAAATCACTCTTGAAATAGAAAAAGAGGATTCCGAAGCTAAGGAAGTTAAAAATTTGCTAACGTTTGATGTTTCTGATTATTTTCAAGAAAATCTCTAATAATATCTTCGATAATATATTCTTAATAAAATAAATATACGGGATATATGTATAATAAGTATGTAAATATGTAGAACAAATTAAATAAACATTACTCAAATAAAGAATTTACTACTTTATAATAACAAATATATACCTACATAATACATTAAAAAACTAAAATGTTACGTATACACACATATGGAAATACGGAACAAAATAGTGAATTTTGCAACTTTTGACGTGACTTGGTAGTTTTGAGGCCATTATATTACTATTATTAAATGACCTATATCAACATTTTATATATCGTTGAATTGGTAAAAAAGTATATTTTTATATTCTTTAAACATTATTAAAGTATTTGCAAAATTAGTGGAGTTGTATTAAAAAAATTAATTTTTTTTGGATTTTCAGCTATTTAAAAAAAAAAAATTTTTTTTTGAAAAATTACCAAAAATAGGTTATTGGAGCTATTTTATTGATTTTTTTAGGAATGAAAGCTTGATTTGTGTTTTATACATTACATAAGAAATAATATTAAAAATATTATGCTAATATGCTTTTAATATGCTTTTAAAAATAGTCGTTAAAAAAACTGACTTTTAACATAAAATCTCCACTCCTGCATTCGTTTTTGGCCGGGCGGGAAGCAGTTTAGTGTTAAATCATTCTAAATCTATTTCTATAAAAATATGGGTACCAAATTTAAAAAAGCTCGCGTGACATTTTTTTTATTAATCGATAAAAATGAAACTATTTTTTAAAATTGACAATTTTCGGCCAATTCTGGATGTAGGGTGCAAACTTAAATCAATTCAAAATTTCTTTATTAACCATTGAAGTGAATGAATTGTACTGTATTTTTGTAAAAAAATAGCCATTTTTCATGCCAATTTCAGAGTGCTGACTTTGAATATTTTTCACGTCTAGACGAATTGAGATAATCCAAAAATTCTTTCAGCATATTATTTTGAAATATGTAGCAAATTACAGAATATTTTTAAAAAATTTTTACCTCATATATCTCCGGCTTATTTTTTCTTTATCTTGCCAAGCACTTTCCAGAAATATAAAAATCTTTAAAATCGGACTTCATTTGTACAAGTTACGATTTTTTTTAACTTTTACATACTCGAGGTAGTCAACTTTGACACCCTGTAGCTTATTTCGTGTTATCACAGGGTGACTACAAGATGATTTTTCTGAAAGCTTAGGTCCTCCTCTACAACTCTTCCATACATTTCAATTTGATCCGACCAGTAGTTTAGGAGATTCAGATTTATTACCAAAAAATTTGCGTTTGACCCCACTGTGCACCAGTTTGGTTTATTTCTAAATAGCGAAAGAAATTTTAAAAATATGTATTAAGCTTATCCTTTAGCATATATAATTTCCCATCTTTTGCAAAGTCAATACATGCCTCATTTCAGAAATATCCGCCTTTAAACTTTTATATTTCCAATTTATTGTATATTGACTATATTTTTATTTATATTTGCGTGAATAATTTTTTAGATAATTATGAATATTTCTGTATACTTTTAGTAATATTTATACACAAAATATTTTTATAAAAATAATTAATAACTATTTTTTTATTTTTAATAGGGTTGCCACCTTTCCCAAATTTAAGTAAATCTTTATCCTTTTCTAAGCATTCATATATTTCTATTAATGAATTAAAAATAACAAAACAAACAAAAAATGCATATTTTAACTTAATCAATAGTAGTAGTTTATTAGTTTATATTTATGGTGTTTACCTATATTTAACAAATGTATTTGTCTATTGGTGATGGTTAAAAATTTATATATTTATGATCTAGTGGCAATGTACAGGTATCTTTCCGTTGATACCTAGCTGCAGCATTTATCTATCACTAATGGTTCAAAATCTATATTTTTATGAGCTAGTGACAATGCACAGGTAATATCCTTTCCGGTGATACCTAACAGCAACATATAATATCAATGAATTTGGTATAGGTACTCTTCCAAATTGAGTCTTTCAGATATTTTATCTAATGAAAATTCAAGAATACCTGTAAATATATACATCTGTGCGATATATCTGATAGATATATATAAATGCGCAGCTAATCTTTATCAACATCATAACGAAGTTGATTACCATGGTGATTACATTGAAAAATGAACAATTGTGTTGTGTTCTGTGCAGTTTATCTAAAAATGATCCTAATCGTTTGGAAGCTATAGTGGAATTCATAAAAACATTCCGATTGAATGGATACTGATATAGAAATATCGGCGTGCAAAATATCAACTGAAGCACCCTGCAAGACATATGATAATTTAAGTACAAGATCTAAGAAGAAAAGACTGGCCCATAAGGATTTAGTGGAATATATTAAAGATGAAATAAATGATTTACAATCTATTCATAATAACCATAAACCAATACACATTCGACATATCCTTTCAACTTAGTCTAACAATGATTTATGAAAAGGTTAGTAATGCCATTACGGAAACATCTTCTTTTTGGAAATGCTCACTATGTGAAGAGACGAAAACACAATTTTCGGATATTGGTAAAGCAAGTGGTATTAATGAAGAATTTCTGTCTTTCGGAATATCTCCACTTCACGCCAGAATATGGTTCATGGAGCATTTTCTGCACATAGCATATGATTTAAAGCATAGAAGTGTACCAGAAAATTTAACAAAACCTACCAGAAACAATAATTTTTTAAAAACACTTAGAATATCTGAGAAAATTAGAATTCAGGAAGACTTCAGAGAAGAGACGGGGTTAAACATCGACAAACCTCTGCCGACAAATGATGGAAACACAGCAAGAAGGTTTTTCGGAAATTTCGAAGCTACATCAAAAATAACTGGTATTAATAAAGAGTTACTTGAAAGGACTAACATACTATTAATGGCAATTAATAGTAAGCACAAAATTAACTCTGCTCGATTTTTAGAATATGCAACAGAAATATCTTAACTACTTGTTTCTCTATATCCATGGAAAGAAATGACTCCAACAGTATATAGAGTATTGTGCCATGGCGAAATTATAATTGAAGAAAGAAAGAAATGAAAAGAATATTTCATTCTTCCACTTGGAGAGCTTACAGAAGAGGCTCAAGAAGCAAGAAACAGAGATTTTAAGCACGTTCAATTATTGAGCTCCAGGAAATGCTCCAGAACGTCACAAAACAATAATATTTTTAATAGCCTATTGTTATCATCAGACCCTATACTACAATCAATCAGAAAACGTTGGATTTATTATGAGCCTTTATCAACTCAAAATACTGAAGACTTGAAGGACCTTTATTATCTTTTAGATATGTATACAGATACAACATATTATTTTATAGAAAATAAGTAGTATAAGTTTAAAATATTAGAAATATTGTCTACATAAATTTAATGTAAATAAGTAATAAAAAATCGTATTAGAAATAGAATATTTATTAAGGGAGATGATAAATACCAAAAATAATAATATTGATTAAGTTAAAATAGGCATTTTTTGTTTGTTTTGTTATTTTAAATTCATTAATAGAAATATATGAATGCTTAGAAAAGGATAAAGATTTACTTAAATTGGGGAAATGTGGCAACGCTATTAAAAATAAAAAAATTTTATTAATTATTTTTATAAAAATATTTTGTGTATAGATATTATTAAAAGTATACAGAAATATTCATAATTTTCTAAGTAATTATTCACGCAAAAATAAAGGCAAAAGTTGCAAGTTTGTAAAAATATATTCAATATACAATAAATTGGAAATATAAAAGTTTAAAGGCGCATATTTCTGAAATGAGGCATGACATTGACTTGAATCTTTTTTCAAAAGATCGGAAATTATATATGCTAAAGAATAAGCTTAATTTGGAATACATATTTTTAAAATTTCATTTGCTATTTAGAAATAAACCAAACAAAAAACCCATTTTGGGTTTTTTTGGAGAAAATACAAATTTTTTAATTGTAATAACATATTTGTTTATAAAGATATCTTAATGAAATTTGCAGGAAATGTGGATCTTATTAATATAAATAAAAACGCGTTAACCAAATTTCAATCAGGGGTAGGGTTTTCCTGAATTCCCAAAAATGGAATTTTTTACATTTTTGGCTATAGAATCCACATTTTTCCGAAGTCCCGTAGATTTTGATTTAAAACTTTTAACAACATATTGAAGATTCTTAAAATATATTCCGCTTGTCGGTTCGTGCTTTGGGATTTGAGAAAATATAGTGTAAATCAAAACTTTCATATAAAATGGGTCGAATTCGGGAGGGTGTGTACCATGACCAATTGAGTTATTGGGCTTGTTTTTTATCTTAAAATCATCCCTGTGAATTTACCTATCAGAAAAGTGCAAAATTATTATATGTTGCTAAAGAAAATTTTATTTTAGATAAAAAGGAGTGTAGATACTTTTCCGGCTAAAAAAAACACAAAAAGTCGTCTTTGTTGCAATTTTCAAATTCAAAATCGTTTATTTTTGGACCCGGTAAAGATATCGACTTCAAATTTTTTTATTCAATATATAATTTTGTTCTTTAACTAGCTAAGAAAAAAACTAATAAAATCGGTCCGAAATAGTAGGATATATATGAAAAAAACTGGACCAAGAACATGCAAAATTATGGTGCTTAAAAATTCAAACGCAAATAACTCGAAAACTATAAGAGATAAATAGGACACGTAAGCATGTTTTTCATAGGTCTTGTTAGGGTCTACAGAAATATATATAAAAATATTTGAAATCGGACGAGAAACAAAAATTTGGCAAGTGATTAAAAATTTTTTATGGCAGAGGTACCTAAATTTTAGCCCCTTTAGCTCCGCCACTGAGGGGTTTGTTATGCCCCCTTTCAAACTTAACATTGTACACTCCTCTACTACGCCTATACCAAATTTCATTAAAATCCAACCAGCCGATCAGAAGTTACAGATTTATTTCCAAAAAATTTCGATTCTGCCCCACTGTGCAGTATGACAAATATTTAATTCAACAAACAAATGACAATGCTGTAATCTATAGATATTGGCATACATATTTTTTATGAAGTTGCTTATCCAAATATTGCTAAATTTATATATCGTGTTTTATTATAACTTTTCAGGAAAAAACCGTTTTATTTTGTCAATTTGTAACTTTTTTTCATTTTTGATTTTTGCATCACTCGGTCACAAAACGTTTGTCTTTTGAATTTTTTTTAGTTTCAAATTCCGTTTTTGTCACAAGTTTTATATTGATTTAATTTTTGTAATGCTCACATGCTTGCAAAATTATTTAAACAAGTTAGATGAAAAAGTAGTAACACACTTATTTGTTTGCAAGTAAATCATTTCGTGTGCATACTATATAGTAGTATTATAAAAATGTTACACTTAATAAAATTCTTATAAACATTTAAAAAAAAACATGATAGTTTTTTGCAATTATTTTAATCTATTTACATTTTATTATTAATACTTTTATTATGTCATTTTATTATGTGTATTATTGTTATTTTGTTTTTTTACCAGTAATTATTTGCTATTTTTAAAACATACTAAAACAGTTAACAAATATTAGTCTAATTTACAGGTTTTAGTCAGAATTTACAGGAAAGCGTTCATGTGAGCGGAATTTCTTTGTATTTTGTTATTTTTCTGACTAATTCTGATTAAAACCTGTAGCTGTAGCAAGTGCTGCAAGCTATTAAATTGTTATTAAACATTTTAATATGAAAATTATCATAATTAAATATTTTCGTTTAAACTTGTCATTATATAAAAATTATTTTTAAGACTAACTGACAGTATCAAAAAATTAGAAATATTTCACGAGATAAGTTACGGACAGTTATTAAAATAATATTAATAAACTATAGTCAGACTAGTTGATTATGGTATGTTCTAATGAATTATCAATGTAAACAATTGATTAATAATGACCCTGCTTAGTTAATCTTAAACGTACATTAACTATATTTCAGTTATTTGAAAATATAGTTTAAACACGCATTCTAAAGGAAATAAATATTTTTTTCAATTATTCATATTATTATTATTATTATTCATATTATAGTTATTATTCAGCTGATTAATTTACTTCTTTAAGATTATGCTGCGTTTTTATTTTTAAATTTCAAATAATTTGAAACTCTATAAATTATTTAACATTAAATATTTTAAATTATTCTCTGCAACAAAAGATCTTCATCCATAAATGAGAGAAGAGCAGGTTTCAACAGTTCATTATAAATTGCACTGTTCATTTTAGTTGGAACAAAATATATTTTTGATTTTCCTGCAGCAGAAAAGACTGTCCAAGCCATAACACTGAATACACCGAAATTGCTTTTCGATATACGAACTTCGTTCGACCTCGAATCATTCCAATAGCAAGAATATTCATCAGAACGCCCCAAATTGAATTCTGTTTCCTCAGAAAAAATTCTCATCTGTCCATTTCATGTATTACGATTTTCCTTATCATGCTGTTTTAACATATTAGCTTATATTTTGGTTTCTTCCATTTTATGTTACCATCTGTTCGCAAAATTTGTGCAACATGTTTGGAAGTGACAGGAAGGTCGAGTTTATTTTTTATTTGTGTAGCATCTAATTTATTTCCGGAGGCTTCTTCTTTTATTTTATTAATTTGTCTTTTTGTTAATTTTTGATTTTTGTTGGTTTCCGCACTCCGTATTCTGCCCTTTCTTAAAATTGAATCGAATAGACTCCCTTCGAACGTTTAATTTTTCGTCCAATTTCTCTGTTAGAATAGCCTTGATCACGAAAAAATTGAATTTGAATTTTTTCCTGGTCTGTAAGAAAAGTTCCTTTGGATATCCTTTAAGCTGATAAAATTTCCCAATTAAAAGAAAAATATTTCAAGGAAACAGAGATAATGTCATCAGAAACTTACCTTACTAAAACTGTAAATTTTTTTTAATATGTTTCTAGAAAAATAAACGAGGGTGGTGTTATAAGTCTTTTTAGTAAATTTGTAACCTTATTGCATAAAATTCAAAATAAACAAAAATAACAATATTCTAAAATATTGATAATAATCCACAACATGTTTGCATAATCAAATAATTAATTTTTCTAAATAAAAATTTCCACAAAATTTTGCGTCTATGTATAGTCTGATATTAAAAGATAAGTCCGTCGTAATCTTTAGATTGTATTTGTGAACATAGGACCTTAGTAATAATCATTTAATATAAAATAAATTTCTTAAAAATTCTTAAAGGAAATATTTTTTGCCTGATTTTGTAATACTATGTTCATGTATACTTGGTTTTTTAAAAAAGCATTAGTTTTACCGTTAAACCAAAAAATTGAAGTCGTTAAAAAAAAATGAAATGTTTAATAATTTAACACATAAAAATATGATCATTTCCATACAGGGAAGAAGAAATTTTTAATATTTTTAATACATTGGAATAGGTTGAACATTTTGTTAAAAATGAAAAAATAATAAAAAATACAAAATTTCAACAAAAATTCATTTATTTTTAAGTTCTTAAGTGATTTAATTGTTAATTTTATTTAATAAAAGCTGCCTGGGGGAATAATATGACATAAGAAAAACAGCTCAATTGAAAAAACCAATAAAAGTGATATGTGAACAGTGATCTAAAATATTTGATGTTTTTAAAAAACAATAGAAATATCTGTTACGTGAGTGTAGTATAAAACGAAACAAAAATTCGTTTCAACGATTTGTATTGAAAACATCAATTAAATTTGAATATATTTTTTGTTTTCAATATAAAATTTTGAAACTAATTTTTGTTAATTTTTATTAATTTAAAGAATAAAATAAACTAAAATAAATACATACTCGTAAACAGCAATTCATCACATGTTTGTGAAAATTTATGATGATTATTGTTATTACTCGGGTATTTTTTATAGTTTTTTTTCTTCTTTTACACTTTCAATTAAATCGTAAGCAATTTTTATTAATTTAAACAATTTTCCTTCCAATAAATTGGTCAGTCATTCATTCACTTCAATTGCGGCTGATTTCTTTTTGTTGTATTTTTATTAACAATTAAATACTTTAGGTTTCTTCATTAAGGAGTAAGTACGCGTTGCATTACTCAATTGCTGTTGTATTTATATTAAATGTTGACGTTTTACGTACTCACCACATTTAGCCCACAATAGTTAAAATGTTTATCTTTCTATTATTATTATTTTTTTTTTTGCACATTTTTGGAATTATATCATTTTTGATCAAAACAAACAGAAAATTTGTAAAAAAAAAAAACAAATTAAATAGTCATCGAAGACACATCACGCAAAAGTACATTTATATATTTGTATAGTTTTGTATAAGGTTCAAGATATTAACTTTTATTAAGTCTAATGTAGTTAAAGTAATCATGTTTAATGATTAGAAACGATTGTTGTAAAGATTTGTTCGATGTGAGCTTTCTAAGTATATTATATATAGATATTTTGGTCACTAAGCGTATCGTCAAATATATTTAAAAGTTTCAGAGGCCCTTAAAACAATTCTTGTATTTTTTTTTTTTTTAGTTTTTATGACCCCTGACATATTTTCTGTTTTGTTGATAAATTGTCATTTAATAGAAAAACGATTCTTATTTTGAATTATTGTCAATCAAAGCAAAATATTTTATAAAAAAAAAAAAAAAAATATATATATATAAATATACAAAAATATATAAAATATAAATATAAAACATAATAATTTACCAGAATTAAAAAAAAGAACAATCTAAATGGTAGAGTGTTCTCTCTGCTATTTCATGAACTGTTTATTTCGTATAATTTACAATGTCATAGCCTCGGCCATGGAATACCCTATAGTGGTTTTCCTTCTAAGTTTCCTACTGGCTGTGGCTGTAATTTCTAATGTTCATACAGCAAAATTAATCTGTGATTTTAGTAATGCAGCTACAAGAAGTTGTGGTTATACCGAAAATGCTATGTGCACGTTGAGAAATAGTGTGGTGGATTATGGTATAGAAAGGGGTAAGGTTCTAATTTATTAAACATGTTATTATAGACTTATTAATAGCCTTTTCAGGTCCCCATACTTGGAGTTGTTCGGGTGAAAATCAATCTCCTATTAATATTTTAGACAATTATACCCAGAAATTGTCAATAAGAGAGTTATTAACTTGGAATCATTATGATGATTTGCCCTGTAGTATTATAATGGAAAATACTGGTCATACGAGTGGGTTACATTTGTAAATTTTAATTTCAGACTTAATATTTTTCATTTTAGTTGTAATTAGAGCTACTTTTTCCGGTAATATTCCCACTTTAAGTGGTGCTGATTTGTTGGCCAGTTATACTTTTGTGCAAATATGTTTTCGCTGGAGTTTGTTGAACAGTGAGGGTTCTGAACATATGTTAAATTATCAAAAATTTCCCTTAGAATTGCAAGCCATGCATCGTACTGGACCCACAGGAGATTGTGTTTCTAGTTATGATTTATTAATGGTAGCCTATTTTTTCGAGGTGATTATTATTCGACTTTGAAATGACGATTTTAAAACATTAATTTTCTAATAGATCTCCGGTCATAATCCTTATTTGGATCCCATTATACAAAATCTTCATCGCATACAAAAACCAGGCTTAAAAATAGAAATCCCCGCTTTTCCTCTCTCGTATTTGTGTCATCAATTTCGTTCAGGTTTCTATAGCTATGGCGGTTCTATAACCGAACCGCCTTGTTATCAAGGTGCTGAATGGTTTATATTTCCCGAACCTTTGGCCATTAGTGAACGACAACTTAATGAATTTCGTCAAATTTTAAGTTTTAATGGTAAAACTCGTATTGTTCGTAACGCTCGTCCAGTTCAAAATATAAATAGTACTCGTGTGATTAATCTAAACGAATATAATCCATTGGATATGAGTAGCATGTCAAAATTGTCAGTGCATTCAATACCTTCAGAAGAGTCGGTGTTGGATTGATTTAAATTGATTTAATACACAGGAGGTTTTTATATTTTTATAAGGGATTTTTATAGGATAGATTTATATATGTACATTCCTTAATTTTTTTTTATTACTTAATATTATATATTTTTGTATGAATTCACTTAATTGGAATTTAATTTACTTACTAAAAATCCATGAACTAATAAAAATTTACTTTCTTTTTTTTTATTATTTTAGTACTAAATTGGAATTGCTTTTTATTTGTAATTACTCTATGTTGCACTGTACCTTTTACTTTTATGATATAAATATTAGCTTTGTTGAAACGTTCTCGTATTCAAATTTTCTTTGCATTTTGTTGTTTTTCTGTAAATTTCTGACTAAAACCTGTAAACCAAAAATACAATGAATGCGTGGGTGGTTTGTCAAAAAACCTATCTCTGTTGCCAAAAAAAAAACCTGACTAAGATTGTGTTAGTCATATTTTATATGTATTAGTGCTGAAACCACTTTCACCACACATCATAAGCACACATAGTTGCTCAAAATAGTATTCAAAAATTACTAAATATAATTCATCACAATTATATTCGCTGAAAAAGTGCACAATGTCAAAAAAAAAAAAAAAAAAAAAAAAAAAAAATGATTCGTTTCCATTTCAAATCCTTTTAGAAAACAAAACTCCTCTTTGGGGTCATTTTATGTGTATTTAATATATGAATATATATGTTTGAAATCTTAAAATTGAATATAAGTTTTCTAAATATTTTATATTTTTAAAATATTTTCCATAAAATTTAAAATGTTAAAAATTTAGATAAATTTGTCATGAGTTTTACTTTTATTCACCTCATTACAGCCAAAAATTTTCTAACCAACATGCATACTTTTCTATCGTTTCACACAGGTCCTTAATACCAAAAGTAGCAACTTCAATTTAAATTTCAACACAGAAAAAAAGAAATGTCGAAAATACAAAAAAAAAAAAAAAAAAAATAAATAAAAAAATAAAAATCGGTTTGTGGAAAATATTCGTGTTACGGCAGTTAATATACAATAAATGTGCGAGAAAAAATAAAAAAAATATTGTGTGCTTTAAAATTTTCCTTAATTTTAAAGTAGAGTTTTTTTTTTTGTATTTTGTGCTGTTTTTCTCTCTCACAAGTGTGTTGAATTCACACAGAACTTGTATGTGAGGGGAGAGATGTAATTTTAGTCAAAAGATAAAAAAATCTTCGCATATAATTGTGATGAATTATATTTAATAAGTTTTTAAAACTATTTTGAGCAACTATGTGTGCTTATGATATGTGGTGAAAGTGGTTTCAGCACTAATACATATAAATAAAATTTGACTAATGCCATCTTATATTCAGTTTTTTTTTTTTTGACAACAGAGTTAGGTTTTTTTGACAAGCCTTTCATTCTTTGTATTCTTTGATAAAATGTTTATAGACGATAATTATTATTAGACATTATAAAGACAATTGAAATCCATTGCGTTGATTATTTATGAAAGTAGTGTTATAAAATGTAATAGATATATATGACTAGAAATGGAAACAAATATCTAGATTTTATAGATTAAATAATTTTTTTTTTTTTTTCATTTATGATACCACTAGAATTGTAGAAACAGTAAAATTTTTTAAATGCTTACTGTAGATTCACTTGCTTTTGTACATTTTATTAAATAAATAAGTTGCTTAATCAAAATCTTTAAATATCGGTTCTGAAGAATGAAGCATTTTTAAATGCCTCAATCCTTTCGGACTTTCCAATATATACATAACTTTGTCAAACACTTCCCAGCAAACACGGTAATACGTTACACGGTAATGTGTCGTCAAACGTATTGCCTGGAAGAAAAATATTATTCAGGAGAAAACGTGTCCAGGTGGCAATACTCTTAAGCAATACGAATTCGATTCTTGTAGATAATAATCTGGCAATATCGCACGATAACCGTTGAGAAGGTAATTGGAAGATATCGCAAAAATATTGCTCGAAAGACAAAAAGATGATTAAATTATTTTATTTAATCATCTTTTTGTCTTTTATTTATTTTTAATTAAATTAGGCTGTCCCGGGATTTTCTGAAATTTCTCCTGTAAATATTGTCTAGAGTCTTTAATAAAAGAAAAAAAAAAAACGGGTTATTTTTGTGTTTTATGTAAATACTAAAAATGCATAACTAATTTTACCTTCAGGATTTCTTGTACACTTTTGTAAACCAAGAGAATGAAAAATCCAAAATTGATAAATATAATTACAAAATCTTTTAAAAATAAACAAATAAAAAATTAGAAAAAATTAAAATTTTTGTTATATTTTATTAAATATTGCGGAAATTTCTCTAAAATACAAAATATTATTTTGATTATTTTCTCTTAGATGAGAAACAAGGGATATTGAAATTTTATCATCCAAGAAGGTATCTTACAATTGCTTGCAGAGTTGCTTCTAATTTTACCCTAATATTTGTCTTGTTTTTATTTTCCCAGCAGTCTTTTTTTTCATATTGAGTACTTAAAGCCAATAATATTGTCGTGTACACGCAGAAAAAAAATATAGTTGTAGTAACCATAATCTAAGAGCTACATATTATGATTGGAACATATGACCACAGAGAAAAATAGAAATGATTATAACTATTTTATAATTGTTTACGACTTTATGGTTTGTTTTTTCATGTTATGATTCTAGTTTTACATATAATTGAATAATCTTACTACATGTTATCCCATTCTATCAAATTATGATATGATGTTATTATATTATTATTCTATCTTATATTATTGTCATATTATGATTTCATTTTTTTATATTATCATCAGGGCTGTCAAATGTGGCCTTTTTTAATTGCTTTTGGCGATTAAATTTTCCGTTTGGCGAATTTTTCAGCGTTTTATAAAGTGGTGGCGATTTATTTGGCTAATTTTAAAAATTTTATAAAATAGGTTTTAGTGCATTTAGCTCGAAAATTCGACAATGCAAAAACAAGTTAAAACAGTGGAAACTCTTTTAGGCGTTTTGCTCAAAACTGATTGCTTTTAACTCAATGGAAATATAGTATAAGTGAACAAATGCTATTTACAATGTTAGAATTATTTTTCTAAATAAATTTCAATAAATTTTTAAAGTTGTTACCCTAAAATGGAGATATATGTAATTTAGAAAAATGCATTTTAAATTATAATTTAATTTTCTATTAAATTATTATTAGCTACTACAATTATCATTGGTTTTGTTGAAGCTGAAATTACATATGTAAATTATACGAAATTTGAACCACTAAAAATTATACGACACTACAACTTTTTTGATAACATTTTATTGTTTCTTTAAAAACCAAATAAAATTTAAATTTGGCAATTTTTGGCGATTTCTCATTAGCAATTTGGCGACAGAGACTCAAAAAAATCTGATAACTCTGGTTATCATATACTTATCCAATCTTATCATTTACATCACACCTAGTACAACTAAACCTCTGTTTATATTTATTCATATATAAACTAAATGAGAATTACAATGAAATGTATATTTAAAAACAAAAAAGTTATAAATTTTTCCACTAAGTTTGTGAAAAGGATAAGAATTATTGTTTTTTGAAACATTTTATCGTCATGGGAATAAGAATATTAATATGGTTTAAAAATAGAATATGGTTGAAAAACAAGGAAAAACACTAAATATTTATTGGTTGTAGAAGTACTTATATTTTTCATATTAATAAGATTTTGTTTCTGGTAAAAATATTTAAAAACTTAAAATTTTTGTAGCATATTAAAAGTATATATATATATATATGGTTATAGCATATCAATACAACAATTTTATGTTCTCATTGTAAATTTTCTCGAATTTTAATAGCTCTGTTTTCATGATAACAATGTTTTTGTTTAATTTTTGTCATTTAATGTTTACACTCAATAAAACTTTTAATAATATAATAATATAATATATTTATATATACAGAATTTTATACAAATATGTGTTATTTTTTTAATAAAAAAAAAAACCGTTTCAAGTGATAGAGTCATAGACCGACCGAGTTTTTAAATATCGTGGCTTCAAATCGAATGTCAGCCGACCACGTTCTCTCTTTTAATATTGAATTTTGCAATATTGCCGTTGAAATAAATGTATCAGCTAAAAAATTCAAATAACGATCGTGGGCTTATAATGTATAGAATGAATCTAAAAACAATTTGTTTGTGCCCAGTACATTTTGTATACATACTTTATAAAGCATGTGATGAAATTCTTCATATTTGTTCGTAGGTTTTAAAGTAAGAATACATTTAGATAAAATAAAGTTGAACTAAAAAAACTACGCTCAAGGCTAAAAAGAATTAAGTGCCATTTCTGCCCCAGTTCATGTTGATCATGGCAAACAGCAATGAAAACAACTTTATGGCAAAATATTTAAGGATGACGTTGATTATAAAATTATAATTATTTATAATTTTTCGATTTTTATCAAATTGGCCAATATAACAAACATCTCACTCATAATTCTATATAAAAGTAATATTTAGAAATTAAATACTACTTCACATAATGACATTAAATGGAAACTTAATTGTGTTAAATAAAATCAACACAAAACTGAAAATGATCTGATAATAACACTTTATTATGGCTTTTGATAATGTCATTTTATAAATGACATTATAAACATTTGAATTGTTTAACGTTAATTAGTAAAATTTGTAGATATCATATAGATAAGAAATATATACTTTTTTCTTTTTGTACACAATTTTTTTTTAAGTATTTTGTAGTAAGAAAGTTAAATTAAAATCACTTATTTGCAATACGCCGGTCTGTATATAACTTTAAAAAGTCGTGCAAAAATCTTCACTCACGTGGTTTCAATGTATTCATTAATTTAAATAAATAACATAAATAAAGTGATATTAAATATTTAAAATTATTAAAATTTTTTATTAAAATTTCCGGCCATCTAAAGATAAATTGCTGCTAAGCTAATTTCGTTTAAAATAATTATTTCAATTTGTTTCACCGCAATCACAATTAATAATTAATCTCTCTTTTTACAATGTTTTATTTTGTATAATTTATGTTTTGTTAATTGTTTTTAAACAATTGCCTTGTAATACATACAATATATAAAAAAATAAAAAAAAAAAAAAAAATCTAAAGCAACAACTCAACTGTGATAAAAAAAGATATAAAAATTTAGTTTTTTTTTTTATAAAAATCAATATAAATAAAAACAATTTATTACACTTTTTATGAATGGTGGATTTGTCCAACAAAAAATGGTTTAACTATTTTAATGAAATACTCTAGTGTATTGTTTGGTTTATAAATACATATGTACGATTTAAAAATAATTTATTACGATAAATTTATAGATAAGAAAATTATATAAAGTTCTAAAAATAAAGTTGTTTAAGGGGGTTTTACACTATAATATTTTCTATTACTACAAAAGAATATTTTTAAATGTATTATAGTAAGCAGACCTTTAATATCCTGTGTTATGAAAAGTATTATGATTTTAAAAAAATTTAAATCGTTTTTGCATTTTATAATGCAAGTTTCAGTAAAATTTTTATACCCTACACCTCAGGTGTAGAGGGTATATATAAGTTTGTTATTCTGTTTGTAATTTCTACAATATTAATCTAAGACTCCAAAAAGTATATATTTTCTGTATCATTATTAATAGGGAAGTCGATAAAACGTTGACCGTTTGTTTGATGAAATCAGTTTCTAGAAAGCCCCAGTATTCGGATATATATGTTTTATACATCAAATTATATGGCATATCCCTTAGAATGACGCTAACAAAAATCAGCAAAATCGGTCCATTATTAGTCGAGATATCAACAAAATACCGAAAAGGCCTCTAAAAACGTATTTGCTTTCGACTTTTCTAAGTTCCTATATATATGTGCAAACAACTTCGTTGTTGCACAGAAAATTCGGAATCTTTTTTTTTTTTTTTTTTTTGAATATTTTTGCAGAAGAAATGAGCAAAAAAATCCATTAGTAATTGAGATATGGGTCAGAATGCATTTTTGGACGTTGTGAAGCTTCTATATAAGCGTCTGAATTCGTTTTTGTACAAATCTGCTGTAAATACTTTTCTAAAATTTAGATTTTTTTGAATTAATCATACCGGTCCATAAAAATTTGAAAAAAATATTAAAAAACATTGCACTTTTATTAATTTAGAGATATATGGAAGACGAAATAGCCAAAAATATCTATATAGGTCGTTAACAAATTCCGAGCTGATCTAATTATGTCCATCTGTGTAGCAATTTCCTTGCTTGTAACTTGAATTTATTATTCAAAATTTAAAATAAAAATAAAAAGATACTCTGTATTTTCTTCTCATTAAAAAAGCCTGTTGTTTTGATAACAACATGTGATATTTGCACAAAATACCATATTTTATTTATAAATGTTAGCCGTTCAGTACGACAATACCTCAAAGATTTGATCTCATAATTAAAAACACAAATGACGGATTTGTTTAAATTTTAGATTAATTAATTCAATTTTTAATTGGAATTTAATCTATAAGTGAAAAACTGGCTCTAAATGTGAAAATATGAAAGCATACTTTGAGACGTAAATTTTATTATTTGTCGGTAAGGTGGTGAAAGATATAAAAGATATAAAAGCCAAATATATCGCTTTAACTTGTTATGTATGTTTAGACGTTTTTGAGTTGGAAATAGAAGCATTGTAATGACTCAGTGTTGTTGTTTTTTTGTATAAACATGTATTTATATACAAAAATATATATATAAATTTAGTAGTCATCAGAAGCTGTCAGTGTTTTTTTCTCTTAAGGAAGCTATTATAGCTTAATTTTGTGTTTACATTTTTGTAGTTTGGAAAAAAAGAAATTTTGGTCATTTTTTAAGTATACTTTAAGGCATAAATATTTTGAAAAAGAAAATAAAAAAATATGACAACTAAAAATACATTTCATAATACATTTTAATAATCCATTTGATTTTGTATTAGAAAAAAATTAAAATCGAATATTAAAGAAAGTATTGTATTGTAAACCATAGAAAAGTCAAGTATAAAATTCTACTAATGCATACAAAGAGTTAGATTTTTTTGACGGCTGAGTTAGGTTTTTTGAGAGAGAGAAACCAAAAAATAAAATAAAATAAAAATTAAATAATAATGTTGAATTTTCACCAAAAAATAAAACTAAAAAAAAATGTTTGTTTATTGAATTTTTTGTAAATATTAAAAGATTAAAGTTTTTTGCATATTTGGAAAAGGTATTCGAAAAGTGTTTCGCAACATGTTTCTAAAGTTTTTGGTTCATATTGATTTTTTAGTCAAAAAATTTGCCATAATCATCATTTGCAGTCTCTATTTTAAACACTTAACGAGTATAATATAAATTATACATAAAATCATACGCCTATAATTTTTATATTTTATACCTAATACACTAATCCATACATACCTCTCGAAAATTTACGAATTCGCCAACTATTAAAAAAAATAAATTTAATTTTTACTTTTTAATTAAATAAAATTATGATCTGTAAGTTATAAATTCATTTTTTTTCGAAAAGTTGATGTATAATTGATTTAATGAAAAAAAAAAAAAAAAAAAAAAAAAAATTATATTTTATTATTTATTGGGTGTATGCATTAATTTATTAATGTTATTTTAAATATAAAGAAACAATGTATTTTATACAAAGTATTGCCCGTGGGAAGGTATGACTTTTTCCTATTTTTCAGGCAAATTTATGGATTTAATTCCAAAATCACTTATTTTCGGGGCCAGAAACGAATCAAGCCATTGTAGTATACCTTGTTCTGAAGTGAAACATATTTCAGCTAGGGCATTCCGAATCGAAGAAACAAATATTGGTTAGAAGGAGCAATGTCTAGACTACACAGCAGGTGGAGCAAAAATTCTCAAAACCTTATTTTTTAACTGGTCGCGCAACATAAAATGGATCATGATGGAAATTTTTTACTCTTGTCTGGTGATATATTCTGGCTGTATTTCGTTCAATGTTCACTTCAAATGGACTTTGTATGAACATAATGGATCCAATTATAATCGCCCGTAACAATTCGATATAGAAAAGAATTGTGTCGCTAAATCATTTCAGATATACACAATTGCCTTTCCAAGTGCTTTCAAGCGTTTTAAAATTTTTGCTTGATCTACTCTCAACGATTCTGTAACACTTCCTGAGTTTGACTATAGTAAAGCCTCCAATTCTTAATTTTAAACTTTCTCAGTTGGCTGGGACGTTCCTTATGGAACACACCGAAATCATTATCATCTAAACCATGCTAAAGCATAATAACATCACATAAATACGATTGCCTTCCCGCAAATGCTCCTTTTTTGGTACCAAACTCTCCATATTCAAAGCTCAAAAAACTGTGTTGTTTACGTTGCAACAAATGAGACATACCGAAAAAGAAAGTCTGTTAACAGAACTTTCACGTAGTATAGTTGAAAAAATACTATTAACGAAACCTAATGTTAAACTATGGGAATTTATGCATACATCTAGCATTTACCTTTTCGTTTTCATATAATTTGATTTATTGTTTATACATACTTCTTAAAACCTTTCTTAAATACGTTTTTTAAGTTAATGAAATACATACTAATTTTAGCTTAAATGAAATTATGAACATTTTACTTAATAACCAAAATCTTCTTATCAAACTGACAGTTTTAGCACATATTGATGTTAAAACAACTTCCTTGTTCCTTGATTCACTAATTTATCACGGGTTTGAAACTCAGTTTTCTCGTTATTTTTACAGAAACTAAATCAGTTGTTTTTAATTTCTTCTTTCAATATTGCTGGGTTATCAATCAATTTCATTTTAAAATTCACATAAGAATAATAAATACATTTGTAGTTCCTTTAATACTCTGTCTTAAATACACAGTTAATAATTAATTGATGACATTGTTAACAAATGTTTATGGCTATTATTGCACTGCAATGACGCTAGCTATTTAAACAAGCTACAAGTGTATTAAGTACTTTCTACTAAATGAGCAGCAACTATTAGCCAAAAGAAGACTCACCTTTTTTTACATACATCACAACAATACACAAAAACATTTTTATATTACCCAATAAACCAAACGATATTATAACGATAACGAAACGATATCATCTAGGTAATATAAATTATCACATATGATAATCATTTTCAAATCGAAAACGATAGTTTTTACGGACTAAGGTACACTTTACTTATGATATAATTTTTCCGAAGAAGTATGATATCGTTTTCGGTATTCGGTAAAATCGTCATAAACCCCATTATAATATAATAGTTTTATTTAAAGCTCTAATTTGGAATTAATAACTAAAAGTAATTTTATTGAACACAACTAACAAAATACGTTTTAACTTTAACGAATACAAGTATTTACTAAAAACGTAAGGATAAAGTATAAAAGATAACAAGGAACAATTTAACAACGTTCACATTGCAAAAACAGAGTTGTCATTAATTTCATATTCCAACACTCAACACTCCGCAGTGTGAATAACGTTCACATTTCAAAAATAATTTAATCAAAATTCATTAAATTCATAAAATAATTGTGCTTAGTCTTCGCAAAATTTTTAGTGAGATCATTTTCTGGGATGGACAGTACTTTTATGTCGTTGGTGCGCTGACAAAGAGTCCTATGTGTAATTTCTTGATTTTTTTTTTATTATCGAATCTTGTGTCATTATTAGTCATACGTTCATCCACCAAAGCGTTTTCCATTATCTCAACGGGTTTCAAAGTTACAAAATGTCCTATGTGTATATTTTTTTCAGAAAAACAAAATCACTGTTTTTTACTTTTTACTAAAAAAAAAAATATTAAAAAATAAATTAAAAAATTCTTATACCAAAAATTCTATCCTATGTGTATATTTTTTTTAATTTCTTTTGTCATTCGCGAATGCCAAAAGATATTGATTTTTTTCAAAGCATTCAATTTTCAAATATCTTAATGGAAAATATAAATATCAAAAATTAAAAAAAGGTTGCGAATTGACAAAATAAAACAATCTTTTTGTTCGATTTTTTTGTTCTCCTGAAAAGTAGTAAAAAAGCACATAGGACTTTTTGTCAGCACACCGACAATATGCTTTTTCCTCTTGTGGTAAACTGGATTGGATGCCAATTTCTCCGCACCTTGATTATCAAAATTGAGTACAATTACTTCACCGGATATGTAGCCAACCTCTTCCAAGAAGCTCCACTTTTGCCGCTTCTGACATTGTCATATATTCGGCTTCGGTACTGCTGAGAGCAACGCAGGATTGTTTTTTTAGATTGGCAGCCAACAAAGAATATGAAACCGGTGTACGATTTCCGATTATGCATATTACTACCCCAGTCTGCATCCACAAAATCTTCAACCGATTTCTCGTCTATCTTTTATACCATCTTCTTATTTATAGTGCCACGAAGATAGCGCATAATTTTCTTTATGGCCTGCATGTGCTCACTGTATGAGAATATCAGGTCTTGTAGTGATGGCCGAATACATTAAGGCACCGATTATTGATTGGTAATTACGTTGAGGTATTTCTTCACTATCTTTTTCACAGCATTTTATCTGGTAGTTAGCCTCGAGTGGTGTTGCAACAGCCAGTCCTGTATATCGTAGTCTTTGTGCAATCAATAATATATTGAAACTGAAATTGTGACAGTGTCACCCTCACCTTTTACTTCCATGCCAAAATAGTGGTGTAATTTGCTTTGGTCGGTTATAGTAAATTCATTTGCCAATAAATTTTTAACACAGTTTTTTCATCTTTGCAGGCGATCATAAGGTCATCGACATAAGAGGTTATCAACATCAACTTACCTTTCATCTTAGACAAATAAAGATTCGGTTCATTTTGTGTTTTGTGTATGTAGTGGTATATTTTATGAAAAATTGTCAGTCAACGAAAGAAAATTTATTTTTTATTTTTAAATAAAGTTTACAATTATAAACTATATTGATTAAATTCAAAAGAAGTTTTAATATTAGCAAAGTTCATTCTCAATCTTCAACACCACCACTAAAATGAACACGAATATTCATTAGTTTGCAATAGTGTAAATGCTTCGGACTAGTTAGAGAATTTTTTAAGACATCAACTGCCATATCTTCAATATTCAAATATTTAATAATGATCTTCTTTTCATTTACAAATTCTCTTAAAAAGTGATACCTTGAATGAGCAAGATACTTGTTATTGTGAGACAAATTTATAGCACTCCTAGATTTGTCGTCAAACCAAACAATTTTTGATTTTCTTTAAACACTTATACGACTGTCATATTCAATGCATTACATTATAAACATTTTTAATCATCAAATAAATCTCAGACAAAAAAAAAAAAAATCATTATACATGACATATTTTGATGCAAATATTATCAACTATAATATTTTAATTTTTCCTTAGGACATATTTTTATCATTACTTACCTAAAAAGTATGGTTTTACCATTAAAAATCTGTTAGCATTTCTTTGTATTTGATTCTCATGTTATTGTCTCTTTAAAATTTATTTTTTTTTATATATTTTGAAGATTTTCCAAATATTTATGTTTTTCATTTTATTGGAAACAAATATTTCGAAATTTCGATATCATAATAATATTATAATATCGTTTTCAGCAATATAATTATCCAATTAACAAAGTATGTATATTATTTGAGTTATTTGAAATAACACATTATTTTATTTTTTTTTTAATTTTTATGGAAATTTAAAATAACATTACAACAATGTGAAACCTCTTTAATTCGAATATTATAGCGGTTTTAAAGGAATATATTATATTTTTCATAAATTCATCTAAATTTAAGTATAATAAATACTTCCATGACTTATTTACAAAAATTGCTAATTTAACCTTTTCGGAACTAAATGCATAAAGTTGACCCTCTTGTTGTTAAAGGATTAATTACGTGTAATCTTCAATATTATCAGGAAAGAAAATTCCAATGGTACATTAAAACCCAATATATCTTGAAAAATGTCCGAAATATATAAAATTATATGTTTGAATAAAGTAAATATGATAAAAAAACTTTAGTAAAATCCTAATATTCCGCGACTGAAAAGTGACATAACAATCATTTAAATGAATAGTCTAGGCTCTAGTATGCCTCTAAAGCTAATTTTCTTTTAACGAAAATTTTGATAATGATATTGAAAGAAATACGTATTTTTAGAGGTATTTAAAAATGGTTCAGCTTACGTAAATTTAAGCATTTAGATGTAATATTTTAGGAATAACATAAGAATAGACCAATCTTCATTTCTAAAGGGTGCATTTGCAACTTTTTTTCGTGAGACTCTTTAATGTTTATCAATTATGTTAAAAATTATTTCGTTTCAACATTTTTTGATTTATAACAAAAAATTAAATTTTTCATTAAAAACTTAATTTTTTTTTTACAAAATCCGAAAACCGAAAATCAGTTTTTTTACCTAAATCAAAAATTTTATTAAAAATCCGATATTTTACAATAATTCTACTTCTCACCAAAAATCAAAATTTTTTCCAAAAATTCAAATATTCATTAAACTTTTGATTTTTCGCCAAAAATTTAATTTTTCACTTAAAATTCTATTAAAAAAACGATTTTTCACAAAAAATTGATTTTTCACTAAAAAATTGATTTTTCACCAAAAATTCGTTATTTTTCACAAAAAACTCGATTTTTCCGATTTTACATTCAGTCAAATTTTTCACAAAAAAAAAAAAAAAGATTTTTCACTGAACCCATTTTTACCAGAATCCAAAAATAATAAAAAAAAATCCGATCTTTTAAAAAATAAGATTTTTTCATTACAACTTTTTTAAAAAAAGGAAAAAGATTTTTTTTTAAATTATATTTTTTCAAAAATGGTATTTTGTGACGAAAATTGTGTGTATGTGTTTTTTTCAACAACTTTTCAGGATAGCGAAAAACAATTTATTTTTTGTATGAAAGCCATAAAAAATTATATATTAATATACGTTTTGATAATCGAAACTAATCCTAATATTTGATTAGATAATATTAAATTAATTAATTTAAAATGGACAATCAATAAAGCTGATCGAATGGTCCAATAAAAAACAATTTCAGAAAATTATACATGGAAATTTTCGTCAGCGCACCGACGAATAATATATCAACAAATCAATCAACAAATAATATAATAAAGCAATATCTCTATGGCAATATGCCTAGTTTTTCATCCAAGAGAAAAAAAAAATAATAATTTGTATTTTCATTTTATTATAATTTTTTTGTCATTCTTTATTTGTTTATTTTTTAAAAAATTCAAAAGATTTTGATATTATCAATTTTGAATTTTTCATTCTCTTTGCTTACAGAAGTGTACACGAAATCCTGAAGATAAATTAAGTTATGCATTTTTTGTATTTCCATAAAATACAAATTTAACCCGTTTTTTATCCAAAGCTTTAGACAATATCATTCTTTGGTTTATTGGGTAAGAATAGGGAAAAAAGAAATATAATTTGAAATTGTAAATGTGAAAATGTTCAATTTAATTATTTGTTCATTTTATTTAAGTGAATAAGTCAATTTATGATTGATTTTTATTTTTTGTTATTTTTCTTAAACACATCAATTAAATTTAAAATTCTGAAAATATCTTTCAGTAAACAGCAATACGCAGAAGATTCGCCAAACGTATTGCCTGGATGAAATATATTATTACAGCAATAATTTATTTCGTATTGCGGAATAAACTTCCTTAGGGAGAAAAGATGTCTCGATGGCTATACTCCTAAGCAATACGATAGTGATTCTTGTGGATGATAATCTGGCCATATCGCTAGATAATAATTTGGAAGAAAATTAGAAAATATCGCTAGGATATTGTAAGAAAAATAAAAAGAAGATTTTTCGAGAAATATTTCCAAAAGAAAAACACGTTTCAAAATTTGTTATTTGTAACAAAAAGGATTTTATTTCGATCCTTATATAGAACTTTTCAAATCTAATATGTCCGGATTTTTTGGCTCTTTTAGGAGATTCTTATTACTTTCATTAACCTTTATGAGCAATTGCTTACGACAATTTCCTTGCTCCCCTTAATAAATAAATCATAGTTTTTGTTAATTTATCTAGTTAATAGTATACAGTATCGAGCATGACAAATGCAACGCTAGCCTATATGATTTTTGATCGCATTGATTATTAAATTTGCCAATTTTGTTGTGATTTTATTCTTTGTGGTCTCAACAACCAACCAATGTTATTTTGTTCCACATAGGAATAGTTATCATAAATTTTGTTAAAAAGGATGTAAATTAATAGGAGCAAAAAAAAAAAAAAAAAAAAAAAAAAATAAATAATAATGCAACTCAAAAAAATCAATGGAATTTTTTAAATTTTAATAAAAATAATGATTGAAAAATGATGAAAACTATAACTTGATTGCATTACCACCAATTACTACTAATATACATAAATTTAAGGTTATTTTAACTACAAAGGATATTAATGATATAAAAACAAAACACGCTTTCTCCATTCTTTTTAATAATTTAGGAATATTTAGAATAATATTATGATGATGGTACTGAAATAATATTGATGTGTAGTTCTAATATAAACATTCTTAAAAATTATCTTAGATACATAATACTGAAACGATCATGTATGAAAAAATTGATAAAATTCATGGAACTAATATCATGTTCCATGAATTTTATCAAATGCCATTTAAAGCCATTTAAAGCCACCAATCGTTGATGATATTAATTAATGATATTAATATGGTAATATGATACTAAAATCAAAGTAGCAACTGTACTTTTGGAGGCAGGTGTTTTATTATTTTAACGAGTACAGTTTAATGGAAATGAAATCCTATTACGACAACTTGAATTAATTTGACTCTAAACGCATATATTTCGAATTTAGACTGTCTAGATAGAATTATTGCCTTAAATATTAATTTACAATGTCCAACAGTCCAATAACCACGAAGGATGAAATTTTAATTATTTGACATAGGAAATATATCAAAATAGGTAAAATTATTGCGTTATCGGGTATTAAACAATATCGTATCATTGTGAAAAATTTTGGCTTTTAATTTCATCACAATAATGATCGAAACTGGTGGCGTTTGGTCCAAAGCTCTTAAACAACTATGAATTATAAATTTAAGAAAAACTACCATAAATATTTGATTGCTTTTTCATGAAGAATTTTTGTAAGATTTCAAACTAACAAAAAGTATATAATAATTCCAAAAATATCAATCTCTATGGAAATTTTTCCAAAATAGTTAAAAAATAGCAACATTTAATAGAAAATGGGATTATTTTCTAATATTTATTGTACCTGTAGATTTCATGTATTTTAGTTTATATGAAGGAATAGCAAATCATGGCACTTAACAATACTATAGTTTCCAAACTTTTCCAATAACATTTTTTATCAAAATTTAAAAAATCATGTTGATTTGTTTAGAGTTGCACTTTTTTGCACGCTCAAATTTACAACTGTTTTTACTAAACTTTTAATAATTTTCCTTATGTACAAAAATATTCGAAAAAAATTTTATACAACAAAAGTCTATGGCCACAAATATTAAAATTATAATAGTATTGTTACATCGGGTTACGCTATAACAACAAGATAACACCACATAGCGTTGCATTTTTTATGCTCGATACTGTACGCAATTATTATTTACCTTGAAGATGTTTTATAACGAAATTGATAAAAAAATCTAAAACATTTTGAAAATAAACAATTTTAAAAGATGAAAAAAAAAAATAAAAATTTTTTTGTTTTTATTTCATATTGCGGAAATTTTTCGGAAGTGATAATATAGTGAATATACATAATCTTTTTGATGATAAACTGGGGATATTGCCAGATTGTTATCTAAGAAGATATCTTTCAATTGTTTACAGGGCTTATTTCATTACGTTTATGTCTTTGTTAAATAATTGTTTACTTCCTCTTTCTATCTCTCTAACTTACCTAAACATAGTATTATGTAATTTTTTCAACACCCTCTCTCTGTGTTTACCGCTGTTTTAATGATTTAATTGAAGCAGATGTTTTATGCAAACAAAATTAATAACCACTTCAAAAATATTAAAAAAATATATATAAAAATTGTCAAAAATACGAGTAATAATTTATAAAACAATTCTATTAAAAGTTGATTATGTATATAATAATTAAAAGTACATTATCATTAAAAGATGATAAATTTTAATTGATTAATAGTAGTGTTTTAAATTAATGCCCTTTAGGAAATTCATAATTTGATCAACAAATTTTAGTCATGCAAACGTAAAATCGTTAGTCACTGTCGTTCTATTATTCGAAATATGTACATAAAAATAAAAAAATAAAATTATAAGAAAAAAAAATTATTTAAATTGAAAATGGTGTATTTAGTTGGAAATATTAAATTGGAAATGGTGTATTTAGTGGTCAGTTTTACTTTTATTATTAATAAAAGTGAGTGTTTAATATTGACAATAAAATAATAAACATAGTTGAAAAACACGAAGAATTATTCAAAAAGGTATAAATTACAATTATGAATATGAAAAGACAAACAGTTGAATAACTAAAGGCGTTATTCATTTTGTTTTATTAAGAAGGTTTTAATTGAAAGAAAAGCGTTGCACGCAATATTCGCATTGAATTAAAGAGTCGTTATAATTATTAGTATTTTATTTGCTTGTTTGTTTATTACCAAGACACAATATGTTTGCACTATTTTGTTTATTATTTGTTTAGTTTTAACACTACCTTTGAGGCGATAACAATAATTTAGTAATTCATTTATTTATTTGTCTATTCTTTTTGCAGTTAATTGCGCCCTTTTATATTTGACTATTTCGTGTACTTTGAAAAAGCGTTTTGCTGATACAAGAATTTTTCTTTAATTTTTCAACGAGTTTAATAAAATTCGCCACCACGTCGCAGTTTACTTGGCTATTTAAATCACAACACGTTTGTGTTTATAAAGTTAAGAAAAAATCCTACAATTCGGTTAATATCACCTAATCGTTGCCTTGTGATACAACAATTATTATCTGTTGAATTTCATTCATACGTACAACAAATTTAAAACCAACTCCT
Source organism: Protocalliphora azurea (assembly GCA_932274085.1). Taxonomy (NCBI): domain Eukaryota; kingdom Metazoa; phylum Arthropoda; class Insecta; order Diptera; family Calliphoridae; genus Protocalliphora; species Protocalliphora azurea. Next base: position 146,074,769 of record OW026523.1, read on the forward strand.
TAAACTGTTAAAAAGGCTTACGCTTACGTCACTAACGCCGCTAGTAACGTCAATATGCCCGTTCAGTCACCTATTGAAATTAGCAATCGTGTTATCGATCATATCGATGACATTGATCCCTTAGAGTATCATGGCCATTGGGAGCCGGTGGGTGTAGCTCGTGTCGTCAATACGGGCACATCGGCCATGGTAACGTTTAGCAAGCGCAAGGAGCAGCCCTACATAATACACGGCTGTTTGGGTAATCAGAAATATGTTTTCGAACAACTGCATTTCCATTGGGCCGATACCGATGAATCGGGCTGTGAACATACTCTGGAGGGTATAAAATATTCAATGGAGGCTCATGCTGTACACTATAATGCCAAGTATAAAGATTTCTCAGAAGCTAAAAATAAACCCGATGGTTTGGCTGTTGTTGCCTTCTTCATACAGGCGTGTGGAGAAAAGGATTGTCCGGAATTTAAGAAAATTACCGAAGGTATTCGTATTGTACAAAAAATACATACAAGTGCTTCAGTTGATTCAGGTATAGGTTTGTGAATGTTTGTGTTTTGTGGAAAAGTTTTATTAAATTTGATAAACTTTTTTCTTTCTATTAAAAAACGTGTAGATTGTCTGTCGTGGATTGGTTTGCAGGAACTGAGCAAACATTATTATACATATAAAGGATCTCTAACAACGGCACCATATTTTGAGAGTGTTACATGGATTATATATCGTACACCGATATATGTATCAAAAGGACAGGTGAGAACAGTTTATTTTGTTATACATATATATATGCATCATGAATTCCATTCCACATCACATATAAAAAATACCTTAGGCTATATATATATAATTCCTTTTTTAATAACATAATTAAAAAAAATAAATGCATTTTTTTCAAAATATTTTTAGTTTTTTTTTTATATAAAAAAATACCAACAAATGTTTCCATACAAAACTCATTTTCTTAAATATTTTTGTTTTTCGGACTAAAAACAAAAATGTTTTTAAAGCAAATTTTTTTATGGAACAAAGTGTTTTAAGAACAAAGTGGTATTTTTTTCTAAAAATTATTAAAAATATTAAATATTGTCGCCGCAAAAAAAATCTAAATTGAATTTTTTAACCAATAAATCACTTTTTAATATGAAATAAAAAATAAAAATCGTGTTGGGTGGAGGAGAACAAAAAATGCATCTGAAAAATACACTTGCATCTAAAATATTTAATAAATTTGTTACAAAAGAGAGTAAATGTGGAAATCTAATGCATTTTTAATAATGAAAATCCGATAAAAAAAATATGGAAAATATCGTCTGTAAAAACAACATACTTTTTCCATTTTGTTAATTTTTTAATAATTTCATACCGCGAAAAAAACACGGTTTTTATTTTTTTTAAGCAAGAGTTAGATAAATTTTATTAGCTTCACATAGAGAAAATATAGTGAATATGAAGAAAGTTGAAAGACATGAAGCCAATAATTGTACTTTTTATGTGTTCTTTCGTGGAATTCGTAATATATTAATTGTTATGAATACAATATGTAAAAATACTAATATTAACAGGAGGTCGAATAAATTGTTTCACCATTTCCAATGCTATTGAAATATTTTTTAGCACTTTTATTTATTTGAATATTTCATCTGGTGAATACATTTTAATCACCATGATGCTAAGTAATTTATTCTCAGCATCCTGTGCCGCTTTTTAATATTTAATATTTAAGAAAACGCAAGCAAATAATTCATGAAATTAATTTTTGCTAGGCATATGCTGTAGATAATAAATACAAAAATATGTAATAAAATTAATTTTATTATTTTTTTCCTCTTTTTCAGGTTCAAGTTTTTCGTAATCTCCAATCATGTCCCAAAGATGAGACAAAGAAAATTGTAAATAATTATCGTGAAATTCAAAAACCCGATAAAAATCCTGAAATTATCTTCGCTCGTAATGCTAGACCCAAATCGAAATTATGATCAAATCATATTGAATACTACTCTAACTATAACAACAAGCTAATCATCAGCATCCTATAATCATATCTTTAATAGTTTCTAAAGATTAATAAGAAAAGGCAAAACAATTTCCTAAAACTTCAATTCTTCTTTTTTAAACTAAACTAAAAAACTCGTAAATAAAATTAGAATTTAATCACACGTTACCAAGTAGAATTAAAATTCAAAAGTAGAATTTACCTATGATAATTGCATTGTGCTCGAAAATGATATTTATTATTTTATTTTTTTTTTTTTTTTTTTAACAGGAGGGCACCCATTGGGTAAAACTAAATCGATGTCTCTGAATTTAATGGCGTTAACCATTTCTAAAAATTAGCGCTCGTTTTTTAGATATTTCACTTTGAAATACTAATAGAGGGGTTAGAACAATTAAGTTTGTTTTTTGCTTAAATTTAATGATTTAGTTGTTAAATTTAAACAAAATAAATAATTCAGATTCTCTTGAAGTATATGTGGCATCATGAATTATTATATTCAAATATATTTTAAACGCTAAATAACAAAACTTTAAATTAACAAAAAATATTACTACAATTCCGTATGTAAGCTAGTGTTACCAATGAGAAACTTTTCAAACAAAAATATAAATGCATTAAAAATTAGGCTGAAATTGATTTAGTTTATGCTTGAAGTATATATACAATCGATTTAAGGTTTATTATATGTATATAATGTCCCTTTTATATCTAATTTTCTATTATTTGTGCAATTTACATAATTAAGTTTAAACGAGCACTAGCTTCAAAATACGAGCACTAACTTCAAAAAACGGCTGCCACTATTGAATTCAGCATACCAGTGGGGTGGTGCATAGCTTGTTAAAATTTGCAACTAGCACAGTGTTATTATTACGATTACTTTTAATTCATAATTATTGGTTGTCTTAAGCAATATGTTTTATTTTTAATTATAATTAATCTATTACTAATTTAAGTTTTTGGTTTTGTTATGTTTTCTTTATATTTTATTTTATCTTTGCTTTTTTTCTATTTTTCTCAACTGTGGTTCTTTGTTTTGACAGCTGAGAAAAATGAGAAAATTATTATTTTTAATGAAGATCAAAAAAATGTTTTTAAAACAAGTGCACTTTACTTTAAAAAGATTATAATAATACTAATAATAATTTTGAATATACATATTTCATACAAATATTGCAATGTTTATTTTTTCTGTCTGGCATTTATTTATAATAATTTATTTATTTAATAATATAAACGATTTTTATAAATAAAATATCATTAATGAATGGAAAAAATTAAAGAAATTTTAAATAGTTTTATTTATGTATTTCTAAAAAAGAGGGCTTCAGTTGATTCAGTTTGTATTGAAATGTCCTTTAGATAAGAAATAATTATTAATAGATATCTTTTACAAAAGTTAATCAAAAAGCATATATTGATGGAGTATGTTTGGACGCACTTTAATTTTTTTATATAGCATTTAATATTTTTACAAAAATAATCCTTTATGTTTAAATTTATGATTTGTTTGTCAAAATGTTTTTTTATATAAAATTAGCTTCGTAAATATAACGATTTTCTTCTATAGAATTGGCAACTCAATAATGAGTATAAAAAACACAACACTGATTAAATTTCTTCCCTTGAATAACAGCTCTGCTACAAAACTATGCAACAGTTCCTTGAAAAGAGTCCCAAAGTAGCTCTGGGTTGGAGATTAACTTACGCGTCACCGTAGTTAATTCTTAGGTAGGGTTAGGCGGGTTTTTGTTATTTGGCCTTCGAGAATTTGTTTTATTGCTCAAAAAATAAAACTAATTCCCAATTTTTAATTAAAAATTAGATTTTTTTGGTCTAAATCCGATTTAACACCAAAATTCTGATTTTTTTAAACCTTTAGATTTCTACTAAAAATCAAAATTCTTACTAAAAATATAAATTTTTACAATAAGTTTTTTTTTTTTGGAAAATCATAATTTTCTTACAACATACAGATACGATTTTTCACTGCCGATTTATTTTGTAAAAAGATTTATTTTGATTTTTAGTAAAAATTTGGATTTTTAGTAAAAATCAAAGAGTTTTTGTTAATAAAATCTCAAAATCACAAAATAATCATTATAAGTTGAGCGAAATGACCAAAAATAATCATTATTTTTGAGCAAAAAAATAAAAATCAGAAATAATCATTTTTTGTAAGTTTTATTTTAACTCGTAGTCATTACGGTCCTTGGAAAATAGTAATTTTATCAACGTTGGAGATATATAACATATATACATGGAATCGTTAAAATACAAAATAGTTTTCTAGAGTTTATATATATTACTTTTATATACTCGATTATTGCAAATAAAAATAAATTACTAATAATTCACTGTTTATACGCAAATACAACTACTATCATCGAAAATTTTATGAACGTAAAAGGAAGTGGTAACACCGTACGCTTTATTTGAAATTAGCTTCACTAATCACGATTAGTTTTCGTGAGTTACTAACTTGCAAATAAAATATCAACTCACAGTTTATGCGACAAAATTTTCATATCGCAACATTTGTAATTTTTAGCTGTTTTGGTTGGTTGGTTACCGTGGTAGCCCGTAATCTTACAGGCAATCAATTAGACTCGTTAGAATCCGTTTTGATGGAACCACACTACTCGCCAGGTGAATTAGTTGCATTGAGTCTGTAATGAGATAGAAATGTAGGGAAGAAACAATGAGAACATAAATTAATTAGATCCAGCCTGTAGCATTGAGATATTTAATGATGTCACTGAGTCTAGTGTCCGATATCTCAGAGAGGTTGTCTAATTGGTGCCCTCCCAGAAATTTATGTCTGTTTGCGTTCAAGACTGGGCATTCACATAGAAGATGAAAAACCGTCTCCTCCTTCTCGCTGTTGCCACAGCTACGACAATATTCATTGTAAGGGAGACCAAGTCTACTTGCATGTTTACCGATCGTCCAGTGACCTGTAAACACTGCTATCAGTCTCGAGATGTCCTTGCGTTTGTAGCCAATGAGTTGCAATGAGCGTTTCTTTTAGCTGTTTTACTCTCTTTTAATTAGCTATTTAGTGAAAATTACTTATTTTTATAAACAATTTTAAAACCTTCAATTTAAAAGTTTTTAAAAAACTTAATAAGCTTATAAGTTCACTTATTCTGTTCAAATATTATATAACTCCTTCTCTTTCAACTCTGCCAAAATTTTAACTTGTAATTCACCCAACTTTGTATATTTAGTTCTTCTACGAAGGTTCTCCTTGTCTATCTGGTGAAAATTAAAGAATTTCTTTTTCAAATTTACGATTTATAGTACAATGTGTGAGGTGTTATATAAAGAAAAGGCTTAGGTATAGGAAATATTTACTATTTTAAGTGAGTTAGGGAGCTCAATGAGTACCAAAGAAAAATATAATTAAAGGTGTATTTTCTTCAAATAATATGAAATATTATTTCATAATAATATTGAAATATTGTTATGAAACTAAGTACATATTTTTTAAGAGAGCTTTTATAACATCAAATTGAAGAGTCTAATTTCTAACATGAGACAGCTCTGTTAATTGTTTTACGTTTATTCTTTTACGGTTATTTTCGTTTTGCTTATTTACATCAATTACTAAAAAGATTTCATATTTCTTGCAAATAAATTTTTCTATAATTTAGAAAGAAGAAAAATGTCATCTTAAAGTTTTAATATAAATCACTGGGTGAGAGGAAATTTATTTTATAAAATAGCGGATCAAAACTGTTACGTAATCATTTACATAGCCCTGTAAAACACAGATGTAAAGGGTATATATAAGTTTGTCATTCCGTATGTAATTTCTACAATATATATCTAAGACCCCAAAAAGTATATATTTCCTGGATCCTTATTGATAGGGAAGTCGGTATAACGATGTCCGTGTGTCTATTGAAATCACTTTTTAGAAAATCCCAGTTGCCGGATATATATGTTTTATACATCAAATCGTAGGGAATAATCCTTAGAATGACACTAGTAAAAACCAGCAAAACAGCTAAGACCTCTAAAAACGTATTCATTTTCAACTTTTCTAAGCCCCTTGCTTATGACTTCGTTGTTGCACAGATAATTCGGAATCTTTTTTTCTTTTTTTTTAAGTTTTGTGAAACTTTTATATGAGTGACAGAATTTGTTTTTGTACAAATTTGTTGTAAATGTTTTTCTAAAATGTTGATTTTTTTTGAATTAACCATATCGGTCCATAAACAACCCAATTATACGCAAAAATCTGAAAAATTATTAAAAATATATACACACAAACATATATAAAAACCATTGCAATAACTCAGTGTTGTTGTTTTTTGTATAAGCAAGCAGTACATATACACAATAATTTTTTATATATGCTGGACGTTTTTTAGTTGGAAATAGAAGCATGGGAATGACTTAGTGATGTCGTTGTTGTTTGTAAAAGCATACAAACTTATGTATATAAATTTAGTAATCATCAGAAGCTATAAGTTGGATCATTTAGTATTATCTTGGTCTCCACCAGGGTATATCAAATTAAAACCACGCATTACGTTTACAGTTATGCGTGGTAATACTCTACACCGGTGGAAGCGAGACGGAAAACTCTCGAAGGCTGAACAACAAAAACCCGTTTGAGCCACCTTAAGACTGAATATGAGACTACAAAAGCTCAAAACTCTACTTCCTTCAATTTCAACTAGTGAGAATTAAAGAAAATTGTCAAACTTAGCTGATTATAGTAGAATTTGTGAGGTATTATATAAAGAAAAATATAATTAAAGGTGCTTTTTGTTCAAATAATATGTAATAATATTTGCAGTTAAAGAAAATTACTTTTTAAAATGGTATTAATTACATTTATTTTAAATTTATTGAGATATCGTTAAAATTTTAATGAAAATAATAAAACTTTTAACAAATCTTTGCGAATACATTGAATTATAAACCTATACAAAAATAATATCCTTTAACATTACACCAATAACGGTACATCGTCTTAAGCGCAAATTGTCCTTATTCAGAGCGGACAAAAAATAGGGTCAGGAGTAAATTTAATTTTTTTTCAATTTTTTCAAAACTTCTCGATAGCGATATTTTCAATAAAAAGGATAAGAATCATAATCTTTAATACCGAGAACAATTTGTTTATTTTAAATTACCTTTAAGTGCTGCCTTTTAATTTAAAATAAAATTATTTAAACATAACGATCTACTTTGGTACTTCGAATTTGCTGGGTCCTTCAATTTATATAATAATCAGTATTCTTGAAATTTGAAACAAAAATATAAGATACAAGGAACGACCGCATGAAAGTGTTAAACACAGAAACGTAATCCTCAGAACAAGTTCTATCGAAATCCGAAATGATTTTTATTTATTTACTTATTTTTTTATTCAAAATGAATGAATACTTTTGAGTTTTATATTTTGCACAACTTTTAACGATTAGTTTTGATTTTTATTTTTTCGCTATTTTCAGTTTCACTTTTTTGCTCACAAAATAAAATCTAAATTGTTGCGAAATGATTTTTAGTAAAAGGAAAGTTTCTTTTCTCTAATTTTGTTTAAACATCAGTAAAAATCTAATTTTTTATTAAAAAACTAAATTCTAAATTTTACTGAAAATCAAAATTTTTTTTTACAAAGAATCAAACATTTTGCTAAAAATTTAAATTTTTACTAAGTATTACAATTTTTCATTAAAATTAAATTTACTAAAAATTAAAAAATTTACAAAAAAAGTCTACTTAGGAATTTTGATTTTAATAAAAGTTTTGATTTTTATTAAAATTTTTGATTTTTAGTAAAAATTTTAATTTTTAATACAAATTTTGATTTTAGTAAAAATTTTTATGTTTAGGAAAAATTTTGATATTTAGGAAATTTTTTGATTTTTTGTTTAAAAAATATAAAACTTGGTGTTAAATTGAGTTTATAACAAAGAAAACCCAATTTTTCACTAAGAATTGGAAATAAGTTTTATTCTTTGAGCAATTAAAAAAAAAAAAACATAAATAATATAAAAAAAATAAAATAAAGAATAAAAATCAAATTTGATTTTATAGGTTGAGCAAAAAAATAAAATTCAAATATAATCATAAAAGTTGAGCGAAAAAAATAAAAATAGAAGTTAAGTATATATTTGTGTTAAGGAAGTTTTTATAACTTCAAATTGAAGAGTTTCATTTTCTAACATAAGACAGCTCTGTTAATTAATATAAAATAAATAAAATTTTAGTTCCGTTTTGTTTATCTACATCCGTTTTATTTAATTTACCAAAAGTATTTCATATTTCTGTTTATGAGTGTTCTCTAAAAAACTACAAAAAACAATTATAAATATTCTTAATCATAACAAAACAAAATAATAATAATAATTACATTTAACTATATTGCAGTGTCGTCCGTTGTTATTTATATTTCTTGCAAAAAGATTTTTCTATAATTTAGAAAAAAAAAATGTTATCTTAAAATCTTAATATGTATATATAAAACATTTTGTAAGAGCAATTTAATTATAAATTCGCAAATTCGAACAGTGATGCAATCATTCATATAATTCTGTAATACTGATAAAAACTTTACATTTGAAAGTTTTCTAATAAGAAATTTCAAAAGCTCAAAGTCATAGCGAAATGAAACAGGTGACAGCAGTTCTACAAAAACAACAATATGACGAATTAATTATTTTTTCCTTGAATTTCAACCCTACCTAAGGAAAACTCCTTCTCGATGCAACTCTGTGTATTTAGTTCTTTTACGCGCGTTTTCCGGTCTTTTGGTCTGCTTAGTGAAAATTAAAGAAATTTTATAAAGTTTCCGTTTTATAGTACAATATGTGAGTGTTATGTAAAGAAAAATATAATTAAAGGTATATTTTGTTCAAATAATATGAAATAGTAGTGGTAGTTAAAGAAAATCATTGTTTAAAACAATCTCAAAGATTTCGTGGCAAAAATAACATTTATGTTTAGGTGGATTTTATAACATTAAATTGTAGAGCCACATTTTTAACATGAGACAGATCTGTTATTTAGCATACATACATATGGTGCTTGGTATTGCTTTTTAAGTATTTCCTGCAAATAAAGGAAACTGTTTTATTTCTTTTCGCAAATTTCCGTTTTGCATATATAAATATGTATGTGCCATTTCCATATTTCATCAGAAAATGGTAACATTTTTTGCGGCTAAATAGCAACTCCTATTTAATACAACTCAGTTAGTGTTAAATACAACTTTGCTTATTTAGTTCTTTTACGCGCGTTGTTCAGTTTTCTAGTCGATCTAGTGAAAATTAAAGAACATTTTTTAAATTTCCGGTTTGAATTACAAATTGTATAAAGAAATTGTAATTAAGGGTGTATTTTGTACATATAATATGAAATAATAATGTAAGTTAGAGAGAATTATTGTTTAAAACTGTATGAAAGTTTTTATAGCAAAAATAAAAGCCAATGACACTTTTGCTTTTAACATTTGGGGAGTACGATTTTTAACATGAGACATACAGAAGTAAGAAAGTAAGTTCAAATTAGATTTTAAAATTTTAATAGGAAAAGAAACTAAAATAGGAAGCCCAAAAGGAAATAGAAATACATCATGTCACATTTGTGTATCCTTCACATAAAATGAAGTTTTACATTTTATACAAAAGTCTTAAAATATACATCCAGGACTTCAAAATGAAAAATTTTCGTGATTTTTATTAATTAAAATAACTTTTGAGAATATTTGTATAGATGTCTGTCCGTCTGTGTGTTTAAATGGATTTTTTGAAACACAACATATAGTCTCGAAAACATTGGCATTGAGCGAAATCCGTTCAGGAATGACGGAGTTTTATTTAATTTGTTTTTTCAATTTTCTTTGCCCAAATTGAATTATATTTTCTATTTATAATATATAAATGTTTTTCTATCGAAAAGTTGTGAGAACGAATAGTCTAGAGGAAGTGTTGTGTTTTTCTTAAAAAATATTAAAATTTTCATAATCATAATAATAATAATAATAATAATAGTAATAATAATAATAATAATAATAATAATAATAATAATAATAATAATAATAACAATAATAATAATTTGGCAAGAGTTTCTTGGCATGTTGATGTCCTCTTTATAAAAAAAGTATTATTTAGCTTTGAATTGCGTTTTAGGCTTTTTATATAAGCAATAAAAATATTTAAATTCAACACATCGATATAGTGTATTTCTTAGGTTTGTGACTTAAGAAATGTAGGTCCTGAGTGCGATCCCGGGCCAAGACTTCGATAAATTGTGTTATAATTTAGCTTGAAACAAAAATCAAAAATCTTGAAACGTCATCTTTTTATATAAAAATTCCTCTTGTGTTCGTCCGGATTAGAAGCCAGACGCACACGCTAAAGCTCCTAGTTTCGAATTTTCCCCCTAGGCCAAACGACAACTTGAAATTTCATATTCATAAAATACTTTTTTTTTATTTTGTATAAAAAAATAATTTTTCAACATTGTTGAATTTGAAATATATTGAATATATAGTACTGTAAATTGATTTTTATACTGTACATAAAATTGTTTTTGAACAAAACTCCTATAGGTATAGATAGTCTAGTGGAAATGTTTCAGATTACAAATTTTCAAGTTTTGATGAAGCTTATTTTACTTTTAAGTAAAAGGGAAATATAAATGTTAGAAATACTTGACAGGATACTTAACTTTTACAAATAAAAAGTTTTGTTAATTCTTAAACAAAAATATTTAATACCTTTTCTTAGGACTCGAACCCATACACTGAAGTTAAAAATTTTAAAATAGTTAATTCAAGTTAAAAATAGCTAATACCTGGGTGCCTGTTTCGAAACAAATTGTTGGTAGGAAGTTAAAAAATAAATTTGCAATTTCTTATACATATCTCATATTTATTCGGCTCTTCAACACAGGTAATCTGAGCGATTTTCATAAGTAATATATCCAAGAAAACAGTTTTCGGGGACTCTTTATATTACAAGTTTCCGATGTCATGGTTAACATTTATTTACAAATATGAAGTATACTTACATTACATATATATTTTTTCAGTGAATATGTTTTATTAAGTTTTATTTTATAAATATCATTCAATAAATTCACGATACACTGAGGACCAGGTCTGCGTCGTTAATGGTGACCGGAGAATTGCGACTCAAACTGAATCGAATCACTATTTTTTATGTACTTACACTGTTTTCCATGATATAAATATAAGGAGGTAGTTCTCACATATTTTTTTTGACTTTTAAGCCAATTATTTAATGCTTGTTCGTTTGAAAAAAAGGGAAAATTATTTAGGAATATTTTTCGCATACATGGTATATATATAAACAACTTTTAGTTTAAGATATATAAAGATTAAAAGTTTCTTATATATATACTAAAAGTTGTTTATCTGAAATGTATGTTGTATCACTAACTTTAGAACAAAAAGTTCTTCTAAAAGCAAGAAACTTGTCAATTTTAATAATTTTTAATAATTTTCTCAATGTACCTGAATATAAGAAAGTAAACAAAAAAAAAAAAAAAAACACGGATTTTTAAAATTTGTACGGTGGCACGATTTGAGAGAATAACGATTTTGATTTGACGTCAGATAGTTACCATGGCGACAAAATGAGAGAGCGGCGCTACCTTATTATTTTTACATCATAGAAAAGAAATTAATTTTTAATGAAAAATTAGTGTTTTTGTAAGAAGAGGTGAAATTAAAATACTTATATAAATTCTATTTTGATGTTCTAACTTAACACAGAGAAATTAATCCATTTTTTTTTTCATTAAAATTTGCTTCAATACCTTTTCACCTGTTATTAACAATTATGAAACTCCTTATACAGCGACGCAAATCGAAATCTTAACTACGCAAATCGAAATATTGAAATGTCAACCAGCGACGCAAAGCGAACGACTAAAATCGAAGCCTGAATGTATTTGTAAATTGAACAATAATGTAAGATAATATAATTAAAGTTTTAATGAATTTACATATTTATACAAAATCTATATTTCGTGAAGGGAATATATAGCTTCTACTTGTTTCTTTTATTTTATTATTAAAATTAAAAAAACTTTCTTACTGGACAAAATTCTAATTTTGTCTATTTAAGAGTTAAATATTATGAAATCTTAAAACTAATTTACATAAAATTTTTATAAAATCTTTAGATCTTTTTTATCTTTATTAATATCTTTAATTAAAACCTTAATGTAAAATACATAATTATTTTTCTTTACTCGCATAAAATTTATTAAATTTATACGGCTATAGTGATTAATGAACTATTACATAAGTTGTATTGAAAATTAACTATTTTTAGAATTCATTAACGATTCGTGTGTTTGAAATTGAAATAAACTTTAATTTCTTGAAAAAAAAAAAAATATTCAAAATATGCAGATATAAATTAATAAAGCGTCGGGCAGATTTTAAAATCTTTAAGTTACAAATTAAAGGAATTATTAAAATGTCGCGCGAAAATAATGAATTATTTAAATTTAAAGAAAAATAAAGGTTGTAATAATAAATAATAATATATTTCGTTATTATATAAATAAATAAAACGTCGTGCGAAAATAATATATTTTAAAAAACTTTGGGGCAAAAAAATATTAACAAATTTATTTAACCAAATATGAAAATGTGTTTTAAATATTAAACTTAAAAGATTGAATAAACAACTTTTAATTTTCATCTTTTTGTATGTTTTATTTCTCAAATTATGCAATTACAACTTTTTCTGAAACTTTGGCAAAACCTTTTAAAAGTATTAATCCGACTGTATGTCTTTCTGTTAAAAACTTTTTACAATTCTTTATGCTTCGTTCACATATAGAGGTTTTTCGAAAAACGAGTCTTTTTCTCAAAAACCACAAATTGATTTGTTTTTCATATATTTCAAAGCTAAAAAACATCGCTATTCGAGTGGTTTAATTATTTAACACGCAAAAGACATACTAAATTTCCATACAGGAAAGAAATTTTTAGTATGTTTAGATATAGAAATTTGTTGAAAAAAGAATTTTTAAAAATTGTCACAGTTTAAAAACAAAAAATTAAAAATTATAAATGAAATTTATATTTGTTTAAAAATTTTATTTGTTTAAAAATTTGTGAAAATATTTTGAAAAAAGAAAAGCAGAACAAAAGGAAAAAACACAATAAAATGTTATGTGAACAGTGATGTTTAAACTAATTGTGTTTTTCAAAAAAAAAAAAAAAAAAACACAAGTCATTAATCTATATTCAAATGTTTTTCGATAACATTTATAAAGTCTTAAACAAAAGTTTTCATATAGAATTGAGCAAGAATCAATTTTATTTAAATAAAAATAAAATTAGTTCTAAGATTTGCTAGTATTTTATTGCCCAAATGTTGATATAAAATATTAAATAACAAAATTGTTCTAAATCACTTGTACAAATCCTTTATGGTAAGTTTTTAAAATGAAACGCTTATAACTTAAGATTTATAAATCCATGTCAATTTATTATTATTTTTTCAGATAATTTTACTGCTTTAAATTCTAATTACTAAAATAAAAATAATTAACATATGTTCAATAAAATTCCTTTTTTTTAGAGCTTTGAATATTAAGTTCAAAGCTGAATAGAAATTTAATATTTATTAATAACTAAAATATATATATTTTTAATGTGTACAAATTTAACAACTCTGAAACTTACGATCTCCTATTCCTTTTTTGTAATCACATAAAGTAGAAATCATATTAGCAACCATATTTTTCAAACATATATTTACAATAACATTTTCTACAATTAAAAAATAAAAACAATGAGTTTTAATATAAATCGAAATAAAGATGCCGATCGTGCTACAATGTTAGATATATCAGATGTTTCCATAATGAATGAATACTCTATAAGTTCATCGCTAACCGAAACTCATCCCATTTCCATGGATCACAACAGACGTTTGGTAAATGAAATGATTGACTATATATTCGATGAACGCAAAGGAACCTATGAAGTATCCTCCTCGCAATGTTCCAGCTTGAAATTACAATCATCCCAATATAGTTACGATAAACGTCTTAAATATTGGAAAGATGTTTTAAGGGAACGTGAGAAAATGTCGTTGAAAATTCATCAACAAACTAAAAAGAAGCAAACTGATATTTTATATAATCGTGTTGCCACTATAGATGAGAGAGAAAAACAAACGGTTAAACGTTTAATGGATTACGCTCAGAGACTAAATACAACATGCTTAAGTGAACGAAAGCCTGCAGTTTTACAGGAAAAGTGCGATTCAAAAATGTTTAAGTTTATACCAGAATTACAAGAAACTTTACCACGAACAGAAAGACAAGAAATGGCTGTAGTTGAAATAAGTGGTTTGCCCAAGGTGGTCCAACAGGAATTGTTAGGAAAATCTAAACGTCAAGGTTGTAAGAAGCCCTCTAACTGGTTAAAATCCAAACATTTAGAAAATCGCGTTGAAGAAATGCGTGACGATATAGAACATGTTATAGAATATTATCCTGATATTGAAAATTTACAAATTGTAGGCGAGAGTTTAATAAAATCGAATATCAATGACGAACACAATTCTGAAATTCAAATATTGTCCAGTAAAGAAATTTGTCAAATATCCTCCGATACTTTAATTGAAGGCGACATATGTTTAGCGCAGAATAATATTAAAAATGTTGAGGAAATAGTAGATTATGGATTTAAAATAAACGACCAAATGATGTTAATGTCCAAAAAACGGGACTCAAGCAATTTTAACACTTTTACAAATTTTTCATGTTTTCCTTATGAAACAGAAGTCAAAAAGATTTTCACTATACAAAATATTGGCTGTAAGGTATTGACATTTGAATGGGCTCATCGTTCTTTCTATAACAAAAATTCAAACCTTTTGAAATGCTGCGACAACGAATTTGTCTTTGACAATATGCCCTTTCGTTTGTGCAGCGGAGAAGTGCAGGAAATATTTGTCAAGTTTCAACCCAGACGAGTTAATACTGTAAAAACTAAATGGATTTTAAAAGTAAAGCCCTCTTTCTTTACTCGTAAAATAGAAGGTATTGTAATGCGTTTAAGTGGTATATGTGCGGCTCCTCCAGAATATGAGCAAAAATTAAATGAACTTCAAGGGGAAGTAATTGAAAAATCAAATAAGAAAATGATGAATAAATTAACCACTGGTTTAAGTTCCCTTGCTATGGATTTGCCGCCCTGTGAACACATTTGTCCTTATCAACGTTCCCTTAACGAAATGGAATTATTTGAACAACTGAATAGTGGTTTTAAATGTGAAAGATATCATGATTTAGAGGTATTGAAAGATATTTACAAACGTGCCATGAAAACCCGGCAAAAGGTGTGGGACTTAAAGGTGAATACATTAAAAAGTGCAATTTTAAAAATACCCCTAGCAGAAACTCGAGCTTTAATGTTTAATAAACTTAGTGGCATATTGGATTCAATGAAGGGGAATGGATTAGATTTAGAAACGAAAATTTCTAATAATGTCGAAAGAAATCGCAGCTGTTTATTGTATGTCCGTGGTACAATTAATACTGCTATAGAAGATTGGGTAGATTTAGTAACAAAACTAGAAGAATCATTTTACCAAACTACTTTACAAGTGGTTAATGATGAAATTTCCAAGCAACAACTACAAGAGGAGATAAATGCGGAAAGTGAAAATATCTTAACTCTACCTCAAGATGAAACTGAGAAACATCAATATATTTTAAAAAAACGAGTACATAAACTAAAACCTTTTCGTGATGTTTTATATATGCATACCTATTCACTGTTATGTGATTTCATGGAAAATATTGTTAATATTATAGAAAGTATAGACGTAATGTAGGTGGCATTACTTTATTTAGTAAACTGTTTTATATACATAGATTTTTGGTATGTTGTTAAAAAATTTGTGATAAAAAAAAAAAACAAAAAAAAATTATAAAAAAAAAATTCACTGAGTATAATGTGATGTGGAAATTTAATTGATTTCCTGACTTAGTAGAGGTATAATTTTTTTCAAAAACCATGTTTTATTAAATTGTAAATGATCTCCTTCAGACTCGAGAAAGACTAGTTTTTGATTAGCTGCCATGTGATTTAAACCAAGCTGTAAAATAGATATATGTAAATAAATGTTTTTTTTTTGATTTTCTAAAGAATAAAAATTATTATTTCAGCAAAGATTACCTGTTCATAAACACGACTTTTTTTTAGTGGCAAAATTTCTTTATCTTGTCCCGGTTTATAAAATTCAAACCACTGGGATTCTTTAGGCTGCACTATAGTATCATTGATAAATTTAACCATAACAAATCTAAAAGAAAAAATATTACAATATAGGAATATTTTTAAACAATATTTTAGTATTGATCTCTACTCACTTTTCCAATTTATTTAAATTGTCCGCATATAAACCATTAACAAACACTTCATTGTTAATGTCAGCCAAAAATGTACTATTTGCTCTATATGTTTCCTCATTGAGAGGATCATGCCAATATGTGGCCTGTACTAGTTCCAATTGAGTCCAAGTATCATAAGCGGCTCTATTTAAAAGACGTCTAATATATTCACAAGTTTTGGAGCTAAGCGAAGGACATTTGGGTAAACCAAAGACACCTTGATGTTGCCCACCCATAGTTATAAGAACTTTCATGGGTGGCAAGGGACAACGTTGGGCCAAAGCGCGTCTAAAGTAAATCCTTATGAATTTTAGTTTATTTTAATTGTTTATAACACTTACAAAAACTGTCCGCCCTGACTAAAACCTATGGCATTATAACCCTTTTGTAATCTTTCATCGTTGGCCAATTCTTTGCAGGCATATTCTATTTGTGTATTGGGATGTATAAAAAATCCACTTTCATAATCCATTACCACATTGCTACCAATTTGCAAAGATTTAACATATGTATTGTTTAGTTCAGCTTGCAAAAGCTTTTTAATTGAACCCAAGCTAAATGGAAAACAACAAGTGTCCCCTAAAAATAATGGTGAAATAATAAAATATTTTTTTTTTTTTTTTTGTAAAAATTGTCTTCTTACCCATGCCATGCCACAGTACAACAGGATATTTTTCAGCATTTGTAAACGTATTTATTAATGTAAAAACTATAAAATATTTTAATAACATTTTTTTAATTTAACAAAGAACTAAGAACTAATTCTGAATTAGTTAAATCTAATTATCACTGTGCAACTAATTGCGGTTTTAGTTTTCTTGGGTACGATTGACATCCAAAGAAGAATAATCAAAACAGAAAAATAAAAAAACAACTTTCTGATAACAGTTCCTCTGTAAAAAATAAGGCGAATTCAAAGAGATGACCTTATTTAATCAGCTGATTACTTTCTTTAGTACTTAGAACTGTGAAACTTCATATAAGCACAGTGTCAAACTCCGTGTATAAAAAATTAATGAATTATCTATTTTTGTAGAATTGCTGTCACCTGTTTCATATCGTCGTAAATAACCAAAAACACAGAGTTGTTTCAAAAGGTATCAGATTTAACATTGATTTCTAGTGCATTTTTAACAATTTACTCTGCACATTAAAAATTTTCAAAATAAATATACGTTAAAAAAATTACTCAGGTTAAAAATGAATATATTCTAAAAAAAGTTAAAATATTTATTTATTTATTGTTTAAGAAAAACTCAAGTGATTAGAAAATAAAAATCCATTTTATCTGATAGAGAATGTAAGTAGTACGATTAATTTGTTTATTGCATTTTTAAAGTGATTATTATAATGGAAAAAGAAAAGAAAGTTTGTCAAAACTTCAATGCACCCCATTGCTAGCCACCATTTGTGCTTGTTGTAATTGTTGTTGTTGTTGTTGCTGCTGCTGTTGGCCATGTAGTGTTGGGCTAACCGATGCTGCCGCTGCTGAACCCACCGTTTGATGTTTATTTGAAAAATCTATACATGAGCCTGAAGTCAAATCAATTTCTTCGGAATCAGAACCATCTGAACCCTCATCAGAGTTTTGTTCTAAGGCGGCCATTAAACGTGGATCATTTTGCATTTGTGCGTGTAAAGCTTGTGTCAAATGTTGACTTTGTTGATGATGATCTTTGTAAAGTTTTAATTCTGTGTAGGTTTTTTCAGTTCCATTGTTTTTTGCCAGCGAACTATCGCCATTGGCATCATGTTTATCTTGTTGATAACTCGTATGCATCATGGTAACATTATTTTCGTTTAGTGATCCATTAGGGTTTTCTTTATTTGCTGAATTGGAGAGATTTTCGGGTGCAGCTTCTCCTTGTTGTAAACCTGGAGGTGCGGAGCCATTAGGCATGGCACCGTTTGGCACTCGGGAACCTGGGGAGATGAAATTGGAATTAATATTTGTTTATGATTTTTTTTTTATAAAGAATATTTTTTTACCTCCTTGACCCATGACAGGGGGAGTCCCTAAACTTAAACATCTCATGCGCCACGCATCTTGTAATAGTTGAAGGCGAGCTTGTTTACGCCATTTGGCTCGGCGATTTTGAAACCATACCTGGAAGAAAATAGTAAGTAAAGAATAAATTAAATTTTGATAGATTTTGAAAATTACACTCTGCTACAGTGAAAAAAATCACTCGAAAGAAGACGTGGTATATGTTTTAAAAAAATTCAAATACAACCTCAAACGTTTGAGTTATGTTCAAAAAACTGTATTAACTTTGTCATTGCTTTTGTATTTTTACTGTTTTGTTAAGTACTAAAATTTGCTTTTTAATCGTATAAATTGAAATACATATTAAAAAAATATTGTTGGAGCAGAACGGTTTTAGTTACCGTCCCTTCACTAATTGTGCTTATATAGAGTTTGATAGTTTTAAGTACTAAAAAAAAAAAAAATAATCAGCTGATTAAGTGAGATCACCTGTCTGAATTTTTTATCGAGACAAATGTCAAAATTTATGGAAGGTGGAAACGGTTGCACAAAACAACAATTAGGCGAATTCATTAATGTATTGTATAGATTCGCACTTGTTATTTATTTTCTTGTAAATTATTTTGTGGTCTACAATAAGAATTTGTAAATTTTATTTAGAGTAGAAATCGAACCTGCATAGAGACAACATCTCAAAATAAAATAGTTAAATTTTTACGTGACAAATATTTTAAACTTTAAAAAAAAATATTTGTATTTTTTATTTTTCGACTTTAGCTGCAATTTGTTATACATTGTATTATAAAATCACTTACATCGATGTAAACATTTTTAAAAACAGTTTATATAACATAAATTATTATTATTATTATTTTTTTTTTTTTAATTGGCATATAAGAACTTATTCGATTTTATCTCTAATAAATTATATAAACTTCCCAAACATTTTTAATTTTTACCTCAGAAGTTATGTGGCAAAATAATAATAATAATAATAATAATAATAATAATAAAATTCTTTGTCTTAAACAGAACTTTGAAGGAATTAACTAAATCATAGCTTAATTCATTTAAATCTTAATTCTGAATTAAGAAATACTAGTTTTTAATTTCATAATACCGTTCTCAAAAACATAATTCTATACATTCATTCATAGGCTTTTGTTTGAAATTAAATTAAATTAAATTAAATTTTTGTTAATTCAAATCTTTTCCAAATTGAATGAAGATATTTTTCTTTCATTCAATTTAGAATCTTTTGTTATTTAAGCTTTTATAAAAAGAATTAAAGAATATTTTATAAAGCTAAAGATTCAAAATATTTTTAAAGCTTAAATTGTATAATTGATTGTGAGTACTTTAATTAATTAATTGTTTATAGAATTAATTCAGTTCAAATCTAAAATCCTATATCAATTAGAAAAATTCAAAATATTTAACTATGTTTTTAATTCAAATTCAACCTATTAAAAAATTGCATTTTCAATTACTCAAATTATCAGTTATTTTTATTTATATTTGATTACTTAATTAATTAATACCATAAATATTTACAATAATTTAAAGATACAAAATTGTTTTATTTTTAGTAAAAAATATTATAATTTGTATCTTTGATAAATTATTTATAAAAGAAAAATACATACATATATTAAAAAATGGCAATACTTTATCGTATTTTCTTCGCTATTAATTGACAATTAATTGATTTCATCACTTATTTTTTTCTTAAGACAATTTCACCCAAAATCAATGATTAATTTTAACTCTTCATAAGAAATATTTAGGTATTAAAATTATTATTTAACTAATTTTTCAACTTTTTTGATTTCACTGCCTTTACTTTTTTTTTTAATATGAAGAAAAACTAAATTTGTAAAATTTTTGTAATATTCTCAACAAACGCACTTGTTTATTATTTCCGAAAGTATGAGTTAGCAATTATCAATAGAAATTTAGTAATTACTTATAAAAGAATTTGAACGATTTTAAATATGTGAGTTTATAACAGGTCCATTATACTTTTGCGATTATTTAGCACCATTTTTTTTTGTGTTAAATCACTGAGAGAGTGCTCTATGCATATGAACAAGAATTTGAATAGTAAAAGAAAATAAAAATTAAGATATTGTTTTTAATAAAAGTCAGCCTTTAACTTTTGTGTTATTTAAAAAATGAATGACTTTAGAATTTAATTAAATTGTACTCTTTTATATTAAAATTAAATATGCTGGACATCATATGTGCGTTAGTTGACATTTGTTTAATTAAAAATTTTTATTTTATAAAAAATTTTAAAAATGATTGTCTCTTTTCTCTACCATAAATAAACAACAAAATGTAGTAAATGTTATTCTTAACTAAATGAACAAAGATCTCTTTATAACAGTTATTTAGTGTGATTTGTTTTTTATAACTTAAAGTAAGTGTCAATTTATGTGATTTTTATAAATAAATGATATTTAATATGAAACACATTTTATGGCATACATATTTGGAAATCTTAAGACCATATTTTGCATGTTTAACAGCAAAATATATACCCAAAATATCAATTATTATGTTTTTCGTGGTTAAAATATGATATTTAATAATTGTTAAAATATTATTTTAATAATTGGAAAATATCTTTCTTTAGTTAATATTTTTCAATTAAAAAGTAATATTTTATTATAAATTTTAATTAATTTATTTCAATAACTAAAGAAAATTTATGAATGATCTATTAAACTGATCATTTATAATTTTGTGTAGTTTTTTAACGATAAGTAATATCGATATAATAATATTTTAATTGCGTAAAAAAAAATTTTTGTGCACTTTTTTATTCTCGTTATTATTTTTGTAACTATTAGATTAATTCTAATTTACAAATGTTTTTTTTTTTTTTTTTAATATTTATATTTTTGTAAAATAATAAGTACTTTTTTATTCATAGCTCTTTTTCAATTCGCAGACAATATGCAAAAATATATTGTAAACGATTTGTTTTTTTTTTAGCAATTAAAATCATTTATTTTTGATGTTCTCTTTATGTTATCATTTAGGTATTTAGTTCTAAAATTAAATTTTACTTTATTAATTTTTTTGTTACTAAACTTTGTTTTATGTTTTTTAACATTTATCTTTTTACGATATTTGATTAATTTATTAAAAATACAGTTGAACAACTTTAAAATTGTTCTAAAAATTTTTTTATACAAATAATTTTAGCCTTTGATTATGCTTTAAAATTCATTCAATTGATAAATTTTTAAATTAACTTTTCAAATATATCACTCATACGCTTTGTTTGACTTAATAAACTTAAAATTCGTTTAATCACCTGAACACGTGCTTCACTTAGACTTATTCTTAAAGCGACTTCTTCGCGTAAAAATACATCTGGATAATGGGTTTTTTGAAATAAAGCCTCCAATTCTTGCAATTGTTGAGGTGTAAATGTCGTACGATTACGTCTTTGGCGCCGACGACCGAACATATATTCCGTTAAAAGATCACCGGGCAAAGGAGATAAAAATGGGCCAGCCATTTTAGTAGAATATTAATTTATTATTTTTTTTTATTTTGTTTTAATTTATATTATTTTTTATAATAAATATTTGATTAATTATTTAGTTAGTATGTAATCTTGTCCGTTAAACACATTCGTTATTGTTTATTTTAATGCTACACGTTGCACGTACCAATAGTAACTGTTCATAGGCATAGAAAATGTTTGCCTTTTTATTTGCATTACCACCAAATGCTAATGTTATCATTGTAATCGACATCATCACCATTATCATCATCACCATTACCTTCCTCATCAGTAGCAATAACAACACTAACACCAGCAATACTATTGTTTCTTTTTTGTTTTTGTTGTTGCTTTGTTATCCTGCTTGATGTTTGTCATCTGAGTTTATTAGTAACAATAAAAACAACATCATCATCAACAACAATACTAATGCAAACAACGTTAATATTAGCAGTAGCAATAACAATAAACAGCATCAGCAGCATCATACGAAATGCACCCGAACAATAAACGATGATTACAATTCTGTTTTACAATTTGCGCGCCATATGCAAATTTAACTTGTTATGAGAATAATTTTCTCATTTTTTATTATTGTGTGGTGGCTTATATTCAGTTTGCTCATTTTTTACTTCCGCTTTTCTGTCGTGTGTTTTTAGTTTGTTAGTGTTAAACTCTCTCGTTTTCTCATTTGCAAAATCAAGTGTTTTTTGTTTATTTGTGTGTTCTATTTAATGTTTACTGTTTTAAGGATTTAATTACTCTCTTAAAAAATTGTATAGAAAATTGTATGTGTGTGTTTTTGGAAAGTGGTTGTTATGATTTGCATAGAGAATAATTCTAATGTATTAGTACATATTAATTGTGGCAAAATAAAGGACGAATTCTTTAAAATTTTTGTAAAAAGTTTTAAATGTTTTTTTTATTTTTATTTTTTATATACTTTATTTAATTTCAATTTGCTGAAATGAAAAAAAAAAAAAATACGCGAGAAATGATATAACAAATCAAAAATTTCCAATACACCCTAAACATTTTCGTTACGCTAAAAAAAAAACTTTTTTTATTTAGGTTTCTGTATTAGGATTTTCCCAATTATAATATTCTTTTGCTGATTATTTCCTTTTAAAACTTTGTTTAAAAAGTAGAGGAATCAGGCTTTTCTTCATGTTTTAGTCATATATTAAAAATTAAAAAATAAATAAATAAATAAAAAATTTTCGACAATTTTATTAGTTTAACTACAGTTTATTATAAATTTGTCTAAAAAACCTTATATAAACATGCAATAATTTTTGTTGTAATGAGATTTAGTTTTTTTTTAATTGTACAAAAAATGTAGAACTTATTCGATTTTATCGGAAACAATTTACTAAAATTATATAATTTCTTAATTTTGCTTCAAAAGGTATTCAACATATCAAAAATCAAATAAAACACTGTTATAGAAACTATTTAATAACTTTTTGATTTTTTAAGCAATTTTAAAGATTGATATCACGTATTGTTCTAATCAAAATAGCTTCTGGAACTATATGGACAAAAACACAATAATTTTAGGATTCAACTATTTTTTTAGTTTTTATTTCTTTCAAAAATTAAATACTTCAGAGTTTAAAATCTGTTGGCGTGATTTACCTTTCGCGAGGGAGTTCAAAAGTTATCGCGGTTTAAAGTTGATAATTAAAAAAATCGAAAAAACGAAGGAATATTTAATATCGAGGTCCAAATATACTAAAAAGATAAAAAATAAAATAAAAAATAGGAAACGCGAAAATTTTGATTCAAAATTTACCGCTGCACAGTGGGCCGATTGAAAAATCTTGGTAATAAATCTATATCTAGAGGAAGACCTAAGCTTTCACAAAAAATATCTTGTACTCACCCTGTAATAATAGGAGGTAAGCTACAGAGTGTCAAGTTCACCACATCGAGTATGAAAAATTTTCAAAAAATCGTAACTTCTACAAATTAAGTCCGATTTCAAAGATTTTTATATTTCTGTAAAATGTTTGGTGAGATAATAAATTAATTTACTCACTTAAGTTCTCTTTTACAGTTAAAAATATATTTACGATTGCGTTTTTATTTTTTTTTTCGTTTTTCGGGAATAAATCCCAAGGTATATGAGCGAAAATTTTTTTAAATATTCTGACTCTTTTAATATATTCAAATAATGTGATGAAGAATTTTTTTGATTATTCCGATGAAAAATGTTGAAAGTTAGCACTCTGAAATTAGTATGAAGAATTGCTATTAAAAAAATTCACAATTTTTTCACTTTTTTTCCAAAGTTTTGTTAATAAAATAACTTTTTTCTTTACATATTTCAAAAGACAAGGTTAAGAAAGAAATGTTAAATTGATTTAACAGTAGCATTGGTCAAAAATGGTGAACTAAAAAAAAAACATAATGTTCATCGTTCTATAAAAAATGTCATGCGAGCTTTTTTAAATTTATTGATGCTGTTTAATTATAAAATATATTTAGATCGAATTGGCACTAAATTGCTTCCCGCTCGGTCAAAAACGAATGCAGGAGTGCAGATTTTATGAAAAAAGTCAACATTTCTAAAGACTTTTTTTTTATTCATTGCATGAAACAATATAAAAATTTTGGAAATCGGACTTAATTTGTAGGTTAAGATTTGCTTAAACTTTTTCATACCCGAGGTGGTTAACTTTGACACCCTGTAACTTATCCTACATCTACAACTCTCCTCTACAATTCGATCCGTCGATTTGATCCCCACTGTGCATCGTCTAACTTTCGACCGAATAACGATAGAGCAGCAACATATGAAGTGATATTGTTCCTATATCTCCAAAGAGTAGTTCATTCATACAAGCCTAACTACTAAGTTTCAACTAGTGGGTACATAATTCAAACAAAAAAAATCTCATTCTCATTTAGAAACTATAACTAAAAATGTTAAAGAACGTGTACCACTAAACTTTGCAAATCTATTGCTTATAGTTTGACTGACACAAAGTTGTTAGTCATATTACCAAAAACAAAAGCTTGTACGAAATTATTGTTGTTTACCACATACAGATATGTTTAGTCTTAAAGAAAAAAATTCGGAAAATTTACAGCAGTCGAAATTTTAAAAAAGAAAAGTAAAATAAATTTAAAAATGTTGAATAAATCATAATTTATTTGGAGTATTTATAAGAGAATTTAATATAGTTAAAAAGCCACGTCCTTTTGCTTTCTAAATAAGTTGGATATTTTAAAACTTCCTTAAAATTTCGTGAGCTACGATATTTATAATAAAGAAATTGCACTCAATTTACTTTTTTCGGAATATCTCAAAATTTAGAGAATCTATCGACATTTTTGTAAATTGGTTTGTGATGTACTCAAGAAGATTTAAAATTAATGAAATTGTAGATTAGAATTTTTAACTTAACTGAAGATTTACGATATACAGCAAAAATATTTTTTAATATAGGAGCATATTTTGTTTAGTTGGATATTAAAACAAAATTTTTCAATTTAGAAATTCAAATTTTAAAAAATTATCCTAAAGCTTTACCAAATTGAAATTTGTAAAGGTGATTAGAAAAGGAAAACATATTAAAATTTTCATATAAATTTCCAACTATTTTTAATAAAATACTAATTTGAATGCTTAAAAAATAGCTTGAATAATTGTTGTGCAATTTTAATATATATTTTTTCTTTTGTATTTCTTCAATTAAAATTATTAATGTTTTTAATGGTAAATATACATAAATATACCCTATGTATAATATAATTTTAATGTATAATATATATGTATAAATACATACAAACAATAGACAATCTCATATACAAATACACAACAACCAGTCACATTTCAATTTAATGTATTAAAACAATAACAAAAAACAATAATAAACATATTGTTTAACTGTAGTAAACAGCATCAAATTACAAAATTAAAAATGGTGGATTCTTGTTAATATAAAAAACTACAAACAACACCCAGAATGTATTAAAATATAATACTATACAAGTGTAAATGTAAGTAGGTATGCAAATAGCAACAAGAGTAAGACAATAATAGTTAAGCTACAGCAACGACAACAACAATGACATTATAAAGCAACAACACGTAAAAACAATATTCATAATTTGTTAAAATGATGAACAGTAAAAAGCCACCTTTCTCTCATTCTCTTTAATTTGTTTTTTTTTTAATTTTTACTTCCATTTCTTTTAGTTATTTATACGACAAATATAAACAGGATGTACATATTCATACGTATATCAGTATGATTGTGTGTTTTATACAATACAATCAAGTCTACCGGGTTTACAATTTTTGTTGTTGTTATATTTATATTTTTATGTGATTTTTTTTTACTCAGTTATGATTGGCTTTGCTTAAATGTACATTTTGTATACATGAATATTAAAAACAGACACCGCTCCGCCTATTCTATTTTAAATAGAATAAGCTAAAAGAATATACAAAAACAAAACAAAGCAACAACAAGAACAACACAACAAAAACAAGACGATAAGGATGTTGATGTTGTTATAAATGTAAAAACAAAAATAACAAAAAAAAAAAAAGCATCTACTACTCCTGCTGCTGGTTCAGCTTCTGTTAAAATAATAAATAAATATAATTTTAGCGCAAGCGCTACCACCACCCCTCTTGTTGCACTAACTATACACAGTACAGCACAAACCAGCACAACTGAGTCCTTTAAATGGTCCTTGACAACAATACAAGGATAATAACATATAAAGCTACATATAAATACAAACCTTTAGAAAAAGTAGCTGCAACACTAAGTTTTGGAAAACAAAACATGCAAATGAGAAAATTACATCCCTTCATTCATTTATAAATATACATATGTGTGTACGTGTATATGTAATTATACACATATACAACAATAAAAGCTGAAAAACAATGGCACAATTGTGTTCCCGTCGTCCCCATTGTCATCAACTGCATTCGTATATACATACATACATACATACATACATACATACATACATACATATTTATAACGATACGTATTTGTATGTTTGTTTTACTGAGATTACATGTACATAAGTGTGTAAGTGTGGAATACCTTAGCCAGTCATTGTTTAATTTTTCTCATACACGAAATACCTGTGTACAAGTACAGTGGTATTCCATAGATAACACACTGTTACAGTGAAAAATCACTTGAGAAGTGAAGTTATGGACCTTTGTGAGGAAATAACACCCTCAGAATTTCGAGTTATGCTAAAAAATGTTTTCAAGAAGATTCTTGTATTTATGCATCTCTAACTCTATTATTGTTTCACTGATTTTTTATTTTTACACTGTTTTGGAAAGTATAAAAATTAGACTTTTCAATCAAACACATTTGCTGGACAAATATTAAAAGCAAATTTTTAATCATTATAAAAAATTTTCCTCAATTTTTTTACTTTAATTGCAATTTATTACAAATTTTTTTACATTGCTTGTTTGCGATGCAAAATTTTTTAGACATTTTTTTAAAAGTATAACTATTTCTTGTTCAAATTAGACAAAAACTGTAAAACTTTTTAGATTTTATTTAGAATAATTTAGTTAAACTATCCACACATTTTTTATTTTTGCTCCCAAAAGTATGCATCAAATAACACATAAAATTTTCGTGTATTAAATTACACGAACAATTTAATTTATTGAAAATAAATCATTGAGTTGTTCAAAAACAACTCAATGATTTTAAAGTATTACCGAAGTTATTGTAAGTAAAAACAATAGGAACTAATTACATTTTAGGCTACAAATAAAAAGCAGTTTTTTGTTTGTTTTTTTTTTTATTTTAAACGTAAAAACATTTTATAAATTTAATTTGAAAAACATAACAATAACAAAAAATGTAATAATTTAATAAACAAGAAAGTTATATTCTGCTTGACCGAATCTAAAGAACCACTATCTGCAATTTTTGAAAAATTTGGGAGGTGGCCGGTTATGTGGTCGCCCTTTTTTTGGCTTCCGAGCTTACATTGGTCCTTGAACTATTATTGCAAAATTTCGTTGATGTAAATTTTATGATGTACATGCTATTTTGACAAAAGATATCGGCCGAAAAGTATAAACTAGAGTTACGACGGACACCCTGTTTTTATAGTATTTGGTCCGTTACTTTTTTTGTTTATGAACCGATTTTGCTCATTTGCTCAAACCTTATATAAGACAAATATTTGAGCCGAATTTCACCCCTCCCCCAAGGATGTCCGCCCGAGCCCTTCCTGCTTTTAACAGACAGCAGACACGATGACGATACTTAATGGGGTCTGAGATTATTATTTTGAAATGTTACACGCGGTATAACCAACCCAGTATACCTTTCATTATTTTTTGATGATGTGTATAAAAAGAATTATTTAAAATTAAATTGATTTAAAATTAAATTATACGCAAATCTTGTCCTTTCATATATTTATCCCTTCTTTAAATATATGAATTGGTAAACTGAATTAAAAAGAAATTATCATTTATGGCATGAATACCAGATAATTTAAAATTTAGCCGGAAAATATATGTAATATAGGTGGTTTTGTCGTTGAAAAGTAACTACATCCGTAACTACATGCTATTATCAAGTTTTTGATGGGCAAAAAGACTTAAAGAAATAAAAAAAAAATAAAAAGTGGAAATTTCGAAAAATAAATTAAAAAAGTTATTTGCTAAAATTGACTCTAATGTAGAGTCTACACACACTACACTATGTCGTTTTTCGAGTAAAAATAAAAAATGTAATTTTATATCAGACTGTAATCGAGTTTTATATACATATGAACAATTTTTAATGATTACTAATCAATTTTTAGTTTCATATCTCTCTAGTTTTGGTTTTGTAGGGAACTAGTTACTTAATACCAGAGACCGACCATAAAAAACCGACTGACCATTTAAAAAAATAAATCAAATTTTTATTGTTATTTTTGATTTTTATTTTATTTTTTGAAAAATAAAAATTTGTTTTGGTTTTTATTTTATCATATAAAAATAAAAATTAATAATATGAAATAAAAGTCAGTTTGCAAGTTTTAAAATATAAATGAAAATTTTAAAAACAAACAATGAGTTTTATGTTTTCAAAAAAAAAAAAATATTTTAAGATTTTTATTTTTCTTTTTAAATAACATAAATACCATGTATTCAAATTTACATTAAAATGTATGTATATGAAATGGATACTTTGCTAATATGTAGGTGAGGCTTTTTAACCAAATTGGACTATTACACGATTTCTGTGATATTTTGATAAGATTTGGCATTCAATGTATTTAGATAAATTTTTAAAATATTTGTGCACTGATGACTTGGAAGTTAATTCGAAGCGAATTATTAAATTCTGAGTTAAAAATTCTATTTCTTGCAACTACAAAATATTTTTTTACATTAACTGCCTGTCCTTGATATAATCTGAACATAGCTTTAGTACAATGCCTTGATTATGAAATTAAAGTTTTTATAAAAATGACAAAAGGGTTTTGCCATTTGTAAAGTGTTTATTCACCATTTTTTATAATAAAGGCATATATAATTGATTCGAATCGTCAAATTTGGGACAAAAATCGTCAAATCGTCAACAAACCATTTTTAGACCTAACAATCGCCAAAATGACGTTAAATTTTCAAATCTGGCAACAGTGCCTATATGTCATTTATGCGTGTCAAAGTGGTCGATAGAGACTTATCTTTGCGAAATTTGATCGCATAATACAAAATAATGATGACAAATTTTATTTGGATGATAACATTTTTATAGTATTCATACATTAAATACCTCTTGAAATTTGAAAAATCCTATATACCTCAATACTGATAACTAAAACGTATTTCTGGAAAACATTTATAAGGGGGCTAAGTAAAATAATGGACCGATTACAACCATTTTCCATCAGCTTCGTCTTTAAGTCTAAAAAAAAAAAAAACGAATGTGCCAATTATTATTCAATAATATTTAAAATTGCAGCACATGCTTCGAAATCAAAATTTACATAAACACTATAGGACATTTTAAAAATTTTATAAAATTTGAACTGTTGAAGCTAAACGGACAAAATGTGAGATTCAGAAATTCCGTTATGATGTTTTTAAAATTAATACTGGTATAATTTTAGAATAATTTATTAGAAAACCACAAAGATTTTTAAGGATAAAATATTTGAAGGATATTTTTGACATTATAATGATTCAAAAGGTTAAAGCAAAAAAATTTACTGGAATTTTTGAATCAGATTCTATCATTTGATACCCATAACGGCATTGTTGAACAACCAACAGATTTTAAAATAATTTATAAATAAATTATTAATTTTGAAATTCTAAAGTCCTTTTAAAAAGAAATTCGAACACGAAATGAAAAACTAAGTATGCAGTCCTATCATAAAATGTTTTTATTTTCATGAATATATGGTTTCGTTCGTGTGCAAAAGATGCTGTTGTATGGTGTACTATGTGATATTGTTCTAATTGAATCTGAAGGTGATATATCCAAAATTCATGAACTTGACTCTATGTACAAGTATCTATGTATTCTGCTTACACTCGCAGTGTAAGCAGAATATTTCTTTAGTTGATCACTTTATGGGGAGAGATTTCCAATTCAAATTCAAAATTTGATGACAAATTTACTGATTTAAATAAAAAGTTTGATGAATTTATCTCTAAGGTTATAGAAGAGCGTAATATTATGAAGCAGGCTTTTGCTGATGCTATGTCCGATTTCAAGAGAGAGATGTGTAGTTATTTAAATGCATTAAAGGCGAATATTGTTGACTGCAATGCACTTAAAAAGCAGATTAAAGCAAATACTTCTTATGAGTTTTTTTTTTTTTTAACTAGAAACTGAAAATAATGTTATTTATTTGAAATTCAATCGGTCGGATGTTGTAATAAATGGTTTACCTGATTGCCCTAAAAATAAATATTGTATAATTATTAATATGGTTTCATTTTATGAAATATCAATTACAATTACATGAAAGAATATTTTAAGTCTATAAAAACATATCCTTTTAAGGCATTAGATTTTATTATTGACACTAAGATACCTACTAAACTATTGGATCGTCGTGTCTTCCTAATGACCGCTATTCCCCAGCAGCTGGTAAACTTAATGCCCTGTGCCGCAAATTACGTCAAAACAAAACTATTAAAAACAATACAATGAAGCCTATTGCTGTTTTTAGGACATGGTGTCAAAGGATATGCTGAACTGCTGAAATCTGCTGATGTTGCTGAATAGTAATGCTGCTTTTACGGATGACAACTCTGTAATTTCTTTTAAATCGTTATTTAACTTATTTATATAATCTTTTATTTATATAATTTTTTGAGCCTACTATTATTTAAATTTTGGCTTATACTGTTTTTAATGAAACATATTATTAATAATATGCTTGTTAATAATTTGTAATCTATGGATTATTTTTATGCGCCAATCTTACTTTAATACGAAAAGGAAGATATAGGGTAGTAGAGTAAAGAGTATTCCAGATTAATAATATGCTCGACAAATTTCGATAGAACCCATAGAATTTAAATTGGTATAAAATCGTCAGAGTCATTAGCAGTTTTTGTTTTAGGAATCGGAACAACCTGTGCAGACTTAAAGGAAATTGAAAACATAAAAATCCAATAGCAGGAAAAGTAAGTTTATGAAATTTAATAGGAATACTTTACACAGGACTTCAGCTAACTCAGTTGAAGCAATACAGCGAAAAGAAAATCAATCTTTAGAACTTAAAACATCATCAAAAACAAGATTAGTCAATGCCACAATCAATCGCAAAAACATCATCATCACCAGCACACCATAATTCTTCAGAACCCTCCACAAACCTGCCGAAATCAATCCCTAGAAGTCTTGAAAAATGCTTTTTTTCTACCTACGTATAGCACTATCTGATATTGCAGGGCATTGCACTGGATCAGATAAATTAATCAAAGAAACATTATTTACCCAAAAATAATCTAATAAAATGTGGAATCATTAGCTAGATAATAATGTGTTGGTCTAGAATTGTGTACCTTACACAAAGTTCTCTCTTTAAACGAGATCTAGGAATATCAAATAAATTACAATTAAAGTCTCCGACCACAATAATATTTAAGTACCTGGAAAAAATACAACGATGACACTCCCCACTGGGCAGATATACAACTATAAACAAAACCTTGAAATCATTAAATTGTAACTCAATAAAGAGAGATTTTCAATGCCCAGCAATTTATGTTCTGAAAACAGATTTAAATTTTAGTCTATTTGAAATAAATATACCTACATCACCACCTTTAGTAGGACGATCATTTCTATAAAAGACATACTCTGAAATATGAACAGCTTGGTTTGTAACTGTTACATCAAGCCAGACTCCAGACGCTCCAAGTAAATTAAACGAATTATCATTCAAAATTGTTGCAAACTCATCGAATTTAATAGAGTTAGAGGAGGCCCTCAAATTCTTGCAATTCAAGCGATCTACTTTAAGATTATCATAATATCCTCGCAACGCAGTTTTTAAATAAGAATTACCACTAACTACAGTATCCATATTGCTATTAAAAGAAATTATGAAGGGAAACCAAGATATGTAATAAGATTTTTGATAAATAATTATTTTAAAAATATTAACATTATTCATAATAATTATATATTATCATATTGATTACATTAGCTGATTAAATATTCGTATAAGAAGTGAGAGTTTAATAATTTGTAGATTCATGAAGGCAAAATAAAATTTTATGAATTAGGCAAAAACAAAACAAGCATTATTGTACAAAGATGCTCAAATGGAAAATGATTAATTCACAAAAAATAATATAAAAAAAGTAAATACTAACGTATTTAAAGGAGACAATTCCAAAAAATAAAAGTTATACAAGAGTTACCAAGTTACAAAAACCTTTAATCATAAAAATAATTCTTAGATTAAAAATTATTAATAAACATATTATTAATAATATGTTTTATTAAAAACAGTATAACCGAAAATCTAGATACGAGTATGAGTAGGCTCTTCTTATGCCTCAAGTGATGTATTGTCTTGAGGTAGTATCTGTCTCTTCTGGTGATACTCTTCAAAAACTAAAAGGTATAATGAATATTATTGCAAGATTTGTCTTTAATATTAGACGCTGGGATTATATCTCTTCCTATGTTCATAGATTCTTGGATGTTTTTTCTTTAACTTTGTAAAGCTTCGTAATCTTATCCTTTTTTTAATTTTATTAAAAATGGATTTTTATCTATCCGAAATCCTCAAATCTTTAATCATCCTCGGGTTTATAGATTGAGTTTTGAGAGATCTTTTGTGGTAAGAATTGCTCGTTGTTAAAACTACTTATCTTATGAGTTGTGTATTTTCTCTCACTCTAATAATGTTTTTCATCTAAAGTTTTTGCTGATCTCAATTGAATACTTTAATTTTTGATGTCCTACATATTATTAGATATTTTGTTTTATTAAATTTTTTATTATTACTAATTGCTTTATATTTTAATTCTAATAATAATCGGCATTAATTGAAAGCAGGTTACGCGCCGTTTTTTATTTTTCTTTTTTTTGGTGTTTCTTTTCCAACTCACTATATGTGATTTGTCACTTCATATTCATAACACATCTAATAATTTAGTAAAAGTCAGAAATACAGTCGTTACTGTCGTAAATCCTAAAAAGGATTAAGGAAAAGGCAATATCGTACGTTTGATTTGTAAATAGTGTCATTAATTAATTTTTATTTTTGTAAATTAATTGGTTTCAAATAATATAATAGTAACCCATCGTTTATACGGCACAATTATCATTTTTCTATATTTAGTTTAATAATACCTTTGACAGAGCATTTTTTTAGAACTACTACTGACAGATACCTCTATAGCATACTATACTTGCATTTATATTTTTTATGCATTATGGCTGAGGAGTCAACTATATTGTTAAATTTTTATTTTAATATTATTAATCTTTTTACAATATTATATATATATTTTTTTTTAATATTTTATTTATATATTGAATCTGCCTTTTTTTAAGGCGGCCTCACAATATATATTTAAATCTTTAAACTAAACACTAAAGACTAATTTATCCCTAACAAGAGCATATCTAGGTGAATAGTTAGGTCTCCTAGTAACGGGGTGGAAAATCGGCTCTACGAAGCCTTGAATTTGTCTTGTCTAAGTCTCTATGGATATTTTTATTTCTTATATACCATGGTGCATCCGTCATGGTTCTAAGAATTTTTGATTGGGTCCTCTGTATAATATCGATACTAGTGTTACTGGTTGTTCCCCATAATTGGATGTCATATGTCCAATTATGGCGAACAATTCGTGCTTACTTATTAATATTTCAATCACAAAGAAAAATATATTTAATTTGGGAGACATACATATTTTCAAATACCAGAATTAGGAATAAATTATTAAAGAAAGGTAATTAAATAAATTAAATAATAACAATGTCCATTTCAAATTAAAAAAAAAAACACAAGAAATATTTAAATATTGCTCAAAAGTATGATATGAAATAAAGAACTTTAATTTTGAAATTGTGCACACTGAAATTTATTATTTTTTCATAGTAAAAGTTATATGTACGTATAAATTTAGAGTTTGGTTTTAAAAAATTACAAAAAACGAATAGTTTTTTGTTAAAAAATTTAACAAGATCCCAAAACCGCTGAACCGGTTTTTTCTAAGATGAGATTCTTCGGTTAAACCAATAACCGGTTTCCTAACGATTCACTTGTTCTATGGTTCCATATTTTTCACAACCAAACTGGTATAATTTTATTTTGAAATACTTTCTCGAACAGTTTCGTCAAACAAGATAGTAAGCTAATAGGTCTATGTATAAGATGATGGTATAGTAGATTCCTTTCCTGGCTTTGGTATCATTTTAATCTGAAAAGTTTTCCATATTTTTGGAAAAACTCCTAATTTTAAGATCGCATTGAAAATTATTGACAGGACGTTTATCGCCACTTTCGGTAGGTTTTTAATCATAAATAGTGTTATTGAAGCATATCCAGGTGATTTTCAAACATTTATAATTTCTTTAATAACTGTATTAATGTCCACTGGGCTAACAACTGTTATATAGTAATTTGATGTAGTGTCTCTCCCAATACAAATTTATTTGTTTGGGGATTCGGTTTAAAGACTAAACTTAAATAACATTCAAATAAATTCACTTTATCTTTTCAACTACGGGCCCAAATACCGTCAGCTTTCCTTAAAGGACTTTGTGCCTCTACCGATGGTGTAATATCTTTCGCTGCTTTCCATAAGGAAAAATGTTTATATTTATTATTTGTTAAACTTGCGATCCTCTTCTATTTAAAGGGCTTTTCTTACTTTTCTAACTGGTGATCTGGTTTGTTGTCATTCTCTTCTAAATTTTCTTTTTTCAAGAAGTAGTTTTTAATTGGAGATATGCTTATTATCTTTTTTTAAAAGTTTGACTTTTTAAATGATCCATGGCTGAAGTAATTAACGGCGTAAAGTCGTTGACGCATTTGTTTATATCTTCCTCACATTGAAAATATGGATTTGTGTGAATGTGACTACTGATATATTTTCAACATTTTAACCAATTTGTCCTATAGAAAGTATTCATGGGATAGTTTGGTATGTTAGTCCTTCCATAATATGTTACTATTATTGGAGAATCGTCAGAAGTTAAGTCATATAAAATTTCTGTAGTTATTGAATTTCGGTTTATATTTTTAGATATAGCAAAATCTATGAGATGCGGAATTTTTCTTAGAATTAGCCGGCCAGTACGTTGGATGAAATCTATGCCATTTTTGCGATCAACTAGTACCTTATAAAGCTGTCTACATCTGGGATTTATCAATCTAGAACCCCAGTAAGTGTATTTAGCATTATAGTCGCCACACGTCAAGAAACGATCTCTTAGTGTGTTAAAGAATTCTTTAGTGTTAAATTACCAGCGAAACATTCAAGGTGAATATAAGTTGTCTGTAGATATTCTTTTGAGAATTCTTCTAGGGCATAATGTCGTATTTCATTTCTATTTAATATACCAGTACTACCATGTGCTTTATCTTCAGGGTGATTTGTAAAATAGACTGAATAATAATAATAATAATAATATAAAAATTGTATTTATTTGTCTGAAACTAACATCACATCCTATTTATGTTGGTTTAAACCATCTGCATTCCAGAAACATATTCTCCAAAACTCATTTTTCCTTTAAAAGGATTCGAATAATTTGGTTCTGTGCTCTTGTACTGTGTTTTGCATGGATGACATAAAGTTTGTCGTATTTTGGTTCAGAGAGGCAACTGTTTGCGTAAGAGTTTATAATCTTCCCATATTTTGGGGAATATTAGGTTATTGGAAACTCGTTCTTAAAGCATTGGCATAGATCTCCTATTTCCAGAATTGGCTATACTCGATTGATCAATTTTCAAATTTGACTTAACTGAAGCCATTCCCTTATTACAAATGCTTACTCCAGAATTTACTTGGTTAGTAATGGTATATACAGTTGCTACTTCAACAACTCGTCTTCTTTTTAGCTTTTGTCTCTCTCTTAATATTTTCAATAATTTGTTATATACTGGGCACCCGCGCTAAATCACAGATCATTTTTAAAATATATATACATATATCCTAAAAATACACATATAATTGTTATATTATTAATTACTCAGAATTTTATTACTAAGTAATACATACTTATATTTTGGCTTTGTATTTCTTATACTGAATAAGTAAATAAATAAATTTGTTGTGAGTCGATCCATTATTATCTATAGCAGTTTTTAATTGCTTGCACAAATTTATTTCTAGGTTTTGTATTTATATTTATATTTATATTTATATTTA
Organism: Protocalliphora azurea; assembly: GCA_932274085.1. Lineage (NCBI taxonomy): Eukaryota > Metazoa > Arthropoda > Insecta > Diptera > Calliphoridae > Protocalliphora > Protocalliphora azurea. The sequence goes on from OW026523.1 coordinate 146,111,553, forward strand.
TATTTATATTTATATATGTGGACTTTTGACAAAACAAGTTAAGTTTAAAAAAGCTATTAAACAGATCAACAAAAACTCGTGAAAAGCTATTTTTTTTATGATAAAAAATAAATAAAGTCTAGACTTAAGGTGTTTTGTGAAAAATGTATTTTTAATTACAAGTTTTCCACATGCAATTCCAAAAGCACACAAATTTAAAAAATTTAAACATTGGCGGCATCCAATTTGAAAATATTAAAAATTTTCAAGTAAAATAAATTTGATTTGAGTTTAATTTTCCTTTTTACTAGAGAATGCTATTGAATTAAAATGTAATACAAGTTTAATTCAATGCTTGCACTGAATTCCAGCAGAAATGCTTATTGGGATAGCATTCAAGCTTTAGTCAAATGATCATTAAGGATAAAATAATTGGTGTTTTTTCATACACCTCAGGTGGATCACAATTTTTTAAATGTGTTTCTTTTGTACTTTATTTTGACATATAGTATAGACACTTTAAATATAGCCTTTCATTAAGAATTCGGTCGGTTTCTTCGAGATCGAGATCGCGCAAGTTGTGTTTCGACATATTGACCTTCTAATATTATAGAGTATTTTTGGCGTATACTGAAACATTTTAGAAAATTCTTTAGTGATACCCGAAATTAAACTAATGTATATTTTTTGAATATATTTTTACTTTTTAAACTCACTGTGCTGTTTAGTGAAAAGTTATATTTTTCATTTCAATTGTTGTTATAGTGGTTGTCTTATTGATGGCTTTTCTACTTTATACAGTTATTTTGTAGTATTTATATTTGTTATTGTTGTAAATAAATTGCAAAATTTTTATTAACTTTAGTTCATAAACCCTTAAATATTCGTCTCTCCCAAAAAACCGTTGTCAATTATATAAAAACGTTCCCTTCACATCAAGTCAATACTAGGATCAACTCGAAAACCCCAAAAAATCTATATTTTTAACCAAAGTAAGATCAATACAACTTTAATAATATAATAAATCCATTATTTATAAAATCCACTACCTTTATCTAAGAATCTATTACAAATCAATTAGCTGTCATTTTAAATGTTAACGCCTTCAGCCTACAGCTTTATAGCTTTAACCGCTAATCCCTGCAATATCTTGCATGAATTCTTGAACTGTTCCTCGTAATTTATACATTAATCCAAATTTTACAAGTATATAAACCTAGCGTGTATAAATAAAAAAAAAAAAACAGTAAAAAATAAATACTAAACATCATTAAAGGATAAAAAATTATATGCTCTATGTACTTTTAATTATTTCATATTTCTCTTTGGCCATTTGGCAAACAAATTTGACTAGTCCCAAACTTAGGCTTATAAAAAATATGACTTCATTTATTCTACTTCTATTAGTTTTCCACTAACTAAGTTCATTCGTTGTATTCTATTTTTTTGAAGTCAACAAATTGCTTTTCTATTGCATTTACAGAAATTTTGTTGTTTTGTTGTTGTTGTTGTCAATTTATCTGCAGCACTTTATCGTATTTGTTGCTGACTGTGATACTTATCCTTATGATAATAAAACTGCAATGAGTATGAATATCTTTCATATTCCTACACATACATTCATACATATTTATTCTAGATATTTTATAGTAGGTTGTTTTCCTAGTTTTTTGTTGGTTGAACATTTAATGTAATCTGTTGAAAATTGCATTTTCAAATGAGAGAACAACAACAATTGATGCATTTTTCTACATAGTTCCCCACGAACTCAAGGGGTTTGTTTTCATTTTTTATTGTTTCTGTTCTGATTCAGATTACCACCACGAAAAAAGAGATGAGTGTAACGTATTGTTGTTTGAAATTTAATTAATTAGTTTTAAAGATAAACAAGATGTTGTTAATGCTGCAACGAGAAAATAAAAATAATAGGGTTAAGTAAATCCAATTTTAGAAGGGAAACTTAGAACATAATAGTCAAAAACATAACAAATCTAAGAAAAAAAAAAAAATAATAATAAATGGCGATAACATATTTTTATGCAAAAATTGATTTTATTTAAAAAAATAGGCGTTAAAATGAGAAAAGGGTCTTTATTTGTGATCACTCATATTTTTATCCAAAAATCGATTTTATCGAAGAAAATTTTTAAAAACCATTAAACAATAACAAAGTGGCCTGCATTTGCAAAAATAAGCGTTTAATAAGAAAAGCGTTTAAACAAAAATTCTTTAAACCTCAATAAATTTGTAAATAAGCATTTAAATTAGAAAAGGGACTTCATTTGTGATCGCTCATATTTTTATCCAAAAATCGATTTTTAAAAAGAAAATTATAAACAATTTTTAAACCTTTGAAAATAAGCATTTAAATGAAAAAAGGGTTTTCATTTGTGATTATTCAGATTTTTATCCAAAACCCTACTTTTTCGAAAAAATTATGAAAATTTTTTAAACATCAATAACTTTGTAAATAAGTGTTTAAATAAGAAAAGGGTTTTCATTTGTGATCATTCATGTCTTTATCCAAAAATCGATTTTTTAAAGAAAATTATAAAAAAATCTTTAAACCTCAATAATTTTGTAAATAAATATTTAAATGAGAAAAGAGCCTTTATTTGTGATCACTCATATACTTATCAAAAAAAAAAAATTATTGAAGAAATTTTTAAAAGCAAATAATCCATGGCATAGATTCTTACCGGAAACAATTATACAACCTTGTTTATGTAATATATGTATGTAAATACATACATAGATACATAGTACACATATTAGTATCAAAGTAGCTGATTTTGATTGGCATACAATACATAACACTCATACCCAAGTAAATCATGTAACGCGTACCAACAACACCAGTTTCACCACCAACAATAACAACAGCAGTTGATAAACTTGATGAATTAATTTTGAGTTACTTTTATAAAAACAAAAATGTTTGGATGGTGGCAAATATTACTCCTTGTTTTTATTTTGTTTTAAAAATCTATAGCGACATGTCTGATGAAATGCTAAAAGGCAGCTACAAGGATTACAACATAAAACACAACAACTCTTCTTACTTGTAATGTGTTGTTTTTGTTTTTATGTTTTTTTTTTTTTTTTTTTTTTGCAGAAAAACATAAATATCAAAGCGCCACAAAAGACAATAAAATTCATTTCTGGTGTTAAATCACAGCTTAATTAGAATTTTTAATTATTTACTATACAACAAACCATAACGTGGTAACAAAGGCGTAAAATTTCCACGGGTATTAATATTAATAAAAAACAACAACAGCAGAAAAGAACAATATATATACACTCATACATATACATAATTTTTAAAAAATATAAATATTTTGCCTGGAATAAAGAGAGTGCCAGAGTGAGAGATAGTGAGTGAAATAGAAGCAGAGGAGGAGAAATGTAATAAAAAAAGAAGCAGAAATAGGAAAATTAAAATGAAATCCATAATGAAATGATAACAATAAGGACAATACAAATATAACAACAATAATAAAATACTTTGTTGTTTGATTATACTTTTGTATTTTTTTGTGTTTTTAGTTTTATTAATAAGAATACAGGGAGAATGAACATTGTTAGAGAGCTATATTCGACTTTGCTGAATCCTATAAACCCTTCACCCGTGTTGTGAAGTGTTATATGAAAGTGAAATACATTATATCGGATGTAATTACAAATATATTTACATTTTATTTTACATTAAAAATTTTAAATGATTTGCATTTATATATACACATACATACTCACATTTTACGCTTACTTTAAAAAATATTTTTTTTTTCAAATGTACACATTATTAATAAAGCTATTTATATGAAATTTGGCGCACAGATAGTGCTTGCACTGTAGAATGTTGGATCCTGATCGTAAGTCACACCCATATTTACTCCCACTTTTTTAAAACTCTCAAAAGGATGAACCGATTAGCTTGAAATAAATAGGAGCAAGTTGTGTATCTAATACCCCTCATATAAAGCAAATATTCATTATGGCATATATAAAGATCTATTACAACTAGAGGCACCACATTTCGTGGAACCTTTATCCTATCATATCGCATTGACGAAATGAAAATGGGACAGATAGGTAAAGGGGGAGGGGTACAAAGAAAATATAAAGTTTCACATCTAAACGACTATTACAGTGAAAGTCTTAAAAAATTTTAAAGTAATCTTTATATCAAATTTCGAATAGGGTGAATAGGCCCAGGGGGAGTAGTAGCTTCCATATAAAGTAAATATTAGTTATTGCATCAAATAGGGTTAGTAAATAACAAATTTAATACTTTGGAAGTTTATAAAAGTTAGCGCTTATTTATGGAAAATATAATCAAAAAGGGTATGAAGAAAATTTATAGACCGATTTAATTGTTTTAAAAAATTTTTGTGATAGATTTTATAAGCCCATAGCTTATATAGGGGCTTCGAAAAATCTAATAACTCGTATCGGTCTATAACTCGGTTAACATTGAATCTACTTGTTAATTTTTTCAACACAAAAATTCTAAAAAAATCCGATTTTTTTTTTTGCGAAAGAGCGAAGTCTTCAGCTTTATAAAAAAAACCAAATATATCTTATTCTATTGTTTTTCATTATCCATGAAGACAACAACTGTAAAGGAAGCAGATATCAAATAAATAAAAAGACTGATTTGCCAATGACTCAGTTGCTTATGAATCGATTTGGTTGATTCAACATAACATAACAACATAAGAACCAACTCCGTAGCTAATTTAATACTTGGATATCGGTCAAAAATGCGTTTTGGGCGATATATCTGTAACCAAAGGATCGACTTAGTTCATTATATATATATATATATATATATTTTATAACAGTTATTGGTGGGCTTCGTAAACGCCATTACAACCGACAAATTAAAAACGGAATGACAAACTTATGTTTATCCTTTACACCTGTGGTGAAGAGTATAAAAATATAACACTTCAATATTTTGTTTAACATAATGCAATTCCTTTTATAATATAAAGCAATTCTTGGAAATACTTAGATCTACAGGCCAATTATCAGTACTATGTTTATTATAATATTTATATTGAATAAAGGTATTAGCAGCCATCTTCCGAGTTTTATATTTTTTATATGTACAGTACTGTGTAGAACATAAGTAACAAAATAGGGTTTATCCTAAAAATGTATTTATTTTTCAAAGTATTTAATTTGCAACAAAACTAATTTATAAACTTGCTAGCATATTTGAGTAATAACAGAAACTTGTGCTTTGGTAGATGCGAATCTGTTTTTTTTTTACAAAAACGAGAACAAAACAGTTTGCACAACAAAATTTCCAAATGTTGAAAATATGGCAAATTTTAAAATTTGTTCGGATTTTTCTAAAATTAATGACAGTTTTATAGTAAAAATATTTGAATGCAGCATTATTTGCATTTCCTTTTGTTTTTTTTCTTTTACAAATTTTTTTTCGTTAATAATTATGGTTTTTGATAACTAGGGCGCGGATATACATACATTTATATGTAAAAGTTAAGCCCTTAAAATATGTTCTTAGAAATTTACATTTACATATTATTCAGTCTTTAGTTATTTTCTTTCTCCTATTAGACGTTAAAAAGCGAAACAGAGAATACAAAATATTTATATTTAAAGAGCAGACTTAATAGATTAATTGATTCAAAATAAAACCCTAAAATATATTTAAAAAAATGTATAATATGCACTAAAATTTTTAATAATTTACATTTATGTAAAAGTAAGTTTCTAAAAGTATATTTTATGAGTTTATTTTTTACATATAAATCCGCGCCCTTATGATAATATATTCCGTATCATTCAAGTTTTTCTTGGAATCGAAAAATGGAAAGTAATATAGCTTTATACTACAAATTGTAGAACATTCATCTACAAATTTATTACGGAATTACTGTTTAAAAAATTATTTTGATCCTTTTAGGTTAATACAAATTTCAACATACAGAGAAAATTAAAGTCTTGTTGAATTCGTTGTTTTAGCAAGAGTAAAATGCGAAATATATTTTCAAACTTTTGAAGAATTGGATGAAAATGATTGCTTAAATTTTTTTAATCATGCGGTATAATTCATGTTAGTGTAATCCAAAGTGTTGTGTAGGAAAAAAATTCCTACAGAACACAGTGCAACAAGAAAAATATGACTCTATAATTCCAGAATATGAAAGCGTGCAGGTAGCATGACATATTTGCAAGTCCGGTAGCGAGGTATATAATATTTACGGCCTATCCCTCGATGTCGAACGAAAAATTCGTCGAACGAAATTTTCGTTGCACATGATGGGATAGGCCGTTAATTTTTTAATTCTGAAGCTTGACAGTTCCAATATACCGTAGTTCATATATAAAAAATAATCAGCTGGCGGATAAGTAGCAAGACATATTCGTAAGTCCAGTAGCGAAGTATATAATTTCTATAGCCTGTCCCATGAATTCGAACGAAAAATTCGTCGAACGTCCCATATAATTCGTCGAACTAAATTTTCGTTGCACATGGTGGGATAGGCCGTTAATTTTTATGTATGAAGCTTGACAGTCTCAGTATACAGAAATTCATATGTAAGAAATAATAAGCTGAGCGGATTCAGTGTGCTCTGACGAGTTGTCTAACAAAAACCCCAAATAATTTCTAAAAGTTTGTTAAAATTTTGATTTTATGGCCTCTTGAAGATCAAATTTTTAGATGCCCTTTTTTTAATATTATTGGAAATAAAAAAACATGTAAATTATTTAGTCGAAGTTTTATTAGTGTTATTGTTTAATAGATTTTTACTGGACGCTACACCCTTTTTACACTTATTTTTTCATAATATTGTTCACCTTATTTAACTTTATCTTATGCCTAAACTACTGAACCAATTAAAGTGTATGTATATCCTTGAAGGAAGTGCTGACTGGATTCCACGATCTCTTTTTTTTAAAAAAGGTTTACCTTGCTTCTTGTAAACATATTTCAAAATTCATTAAAATTTTAACGACCATGGTAGAAAAAATATCACAGTATTATAAAAGTGGGCGCAAAAGAGGCATGGTCCTATACAGACTAAATTTTATAATATACAGTACATATTTTCTATTCCTTGTACATATCAAATTTGTTGTAAATTGTCTTAGTAGCATCAAAAAAGTAGCAAAATTTATATTTACTGAAAATGGGCTAAACATTGGGTTCATAGTTTTCTCCAAAAATTACTTGATATATATGTTAGGGTTCATCAAATCGAGATTCGAATAATCGAACAATCGACATTTTGTTGAAAAAAGCCGAAAAGTGGAAATCGATTTTTTGGTTTAAAAAACGTCGAGAAATCGACTTTCTTATTGCCAGATAGTCGAATATAGTAGAATATAGTCGGAAAAAGTCGAAAAAAGTAAAAAATAGTTTACTTAAAAGGAATAGTTTCTTTGTAGTTTTTATTACAACTGCATAATCTAACTGTTGGAAATAGTATCGCAAAAACATATTTTTGTATGTAACCAGCACATTCATTGCATAGATTGTCTGTTAATTTATCAGTATATTTGATTGCATCTATTATTATTTTAATTTTTTTTTAAGACAAATAACAAAAAATAGTCAAAAGAGGCAAAAAATCTCGAAAATATCGTATAAAATTGAAAAAGTCGAAAAAAATAAAAAAAAGTTGAAAAGTCGGAAAAAGTCGAAAAGTAAAAAAAGTCGTATATTCAAAAAAAAGTCAATAATAGCCAAAAAGTCGACCACGCTAAAATTAATAAAAGTTGAAAAATCGACTATTTAAAATTTGAACAAGTTGAAAAGTTGATTATTTAAAAATTGAAAAAAGTCGGAAAATCAACTTTTTGTTTCCACTATAAATCCGTAATATATGTGTGCTAAATTTCGTTTGAACTTTCAAAAAAAGTAATTGTTTACAAAACGTGGGTGTGGGATTTTTATTAATATTATATTTTATATTTTCTTTCATAGGATGTATTCTTTCATTTCGCGTTGGAATCATTAAGGCAATATTTGATGACCCAGAATTTGTCGCATAGTGTAATTTAAAAACTAAACATAATATTAATATGTTGCTATTGTTATGCACACTCTTATATGAAGACTGCATGGTTTTATTCCTATTTTTCCCAATAGGCAAAAGTTTGTGTTTTTGTTAAACCTTAAATATATTTATAATTCGATAAAACTATTTTTGTTGTAAAGTAAATATTGTAAAAAAATTAGTCAATTCTTAGGTCTATAATAATTTTGTTGCTTTTGTTCTGTACAGTACTGTATGTATATCTATTTACTATTATTACGTGTCTTATAATTGTAATAACTGTTTAAAATTTAAAAATTCAGATTTTCTTGTTAAACATTTTAAAAATTTTTTATATATAATTATTTATTTCATTGGTGGCTGTAATCACTTTAATTAACTCTTTATATTTTTAATGGAATCATATTTTATTTAGCCTCAATTTGTAATAAGGTTGTTATTAGTTGATATTAACGTGCCAACAACTTCATTAGGATAATTAAATTTTTTTCATAAATAGTCTCTCTTCTCTTAATTCATCTCTTCATTTCTCTGTAGATTACAACAAATCACTGTTACAGTAAAGAACACAGGGCGGTAGTTAGAAAAAGACACCAATATTAAATTTGTATTTAGATTTGAGTTTTATTTGCCAAAGACATAAGAAAGGCTTTTAATCAGAAGTATGTAATATGGGTTCTAAAGTAAGAATTAATCAGTAGATCGGGTCGGTTTTCATACAAAAAATAATAATAAGTTATTCCAGTCAACCCCTAGAATGACAGAATAGTTAATAAGGTTTCCCAAAGCGCAAAAATTGTTTTTTGCCACGCTTCAATTACTGTCCTTTTTGTTTTTTGCGTATAGCGTTGTCATTTTAAGTACGAATGTTGAATGTAGTATATCGTTGCTAATGATTTGACAAGTGCTTGAAATTTTTCTTTGCTGATTTTAAATCTGACATTAAATTATCGATGTCACTTCTGGTATCTCGGATTTTTCACCCCTAATGTCCAATTATTTTCATATGTAATGAAAGCCCTTTGTAAACCTATTTTCTTTAGTTTTTAAAGTATTTCATTTTATGTATAAACAATAAAAATGCAAAGGTTCAAAAACTGTTAATCTTAGAAATTTTTAAAATATTGAAGTTATATTAAATAAAATTGTTTCATATGAAAAATATTATTTATTTGTGGTTGTCTTAACTTTCGTTAATAATTGTGGAAGTTACGCTATAAAGAAAACGAATAGGGCGATACCTCATTAACTATTCTTTCATTGTAGGATGCGTCCAATCCGATATATTAGTGCCATTATGGAATATACATCATTCCACCAATGATATATAAAATCATCATATGATCATAGGAATACTTTGAGCTCTAAATCGCTTTTATAAAGAGCAAATGATTACTTGTTAATTAAAGGTGTACTGAAGTATTATTCTCCTCGCTCTAAATTTTGTTCCCACAACACTGATCTTATTGCTCTATAATAACATTTTTGTTTGATGGTTGGCTGAAACCATTAAAAAATTATGCTATAATTTTTTTTACCACTTTTACCACCTAAAAGTAGGCTATAGAAATGTTTTAATAAAAATAATTACATTTTCAACAATACAATCAAAATTCCATTAAAAGTGATGCAAAAACAAAAATATAGCGAAAATCTTGTTGATTAATAACCATCATAACTAACGTCACTTGGTTAGACAGCAGCAACATTTTTCTTTCTTCAGTTTTTTTCTTGAGTTTTATTTCGTTTTTGTTTTTACTCGTAAATGAAATGATAAAACTAAATTTATGTAGAAGTAGAACATAATGCAACAAATCATACCAAAACCAACAAAAACAAACATAACAAGAAGGGAAGAACTAAAAGAATCAACCAACCAGCCAGTAAACAAATCAACAAACAACATTTTCTATCCTCAAGCCTTAAAATATGCTACAAAATATGCACAAATCCACTTACACAAATGCATACATAGATTTTGTATTATTTAAATAAAGATAATGAATTGAAAAAAAGTAATTAAAAAATATATATACAATGAAAATGTATACGTGTTAATGTTGTAAGAGTATGAATGTGTGTATGAATGAATGTTTTAGAATTATAACAATATAATGAAAAATACATTACACCCAAGTTGCAACTACAACAACATCAGGCAGGAGCTGCAGGAAAAAAATTACAAGACAACAAATTATAATGTTTATCATTCTGTCAACATCGTCAACATCGTCAACGTTGTCGTCGTCAACATAATATAGATGACAAAGATGTTGTTGTTGTTGCTGATGATGACAATGATATGTAAGGTAGTGAGTTAGTGAATGAGTGAGTGACGTTATTGCTACGAGTGTAGCTGTGTTGTCATTATTGTTGTTGCTTTAAGTTAGTTTGTATTTGTGTGAATTTATGTATGAAAACAATAACAATGATGACAACAACATCAAGTAATGTAAATTAAAATACATTTGCACACATAAACAAAACCTGTAAATGTATGAAAACAACACATTTTGTTGTTTTTGCATCTTAAACAAGAACAAAAAATATAACAGCATTTATTTATTTGTACACTTGTATGATAACTTACTGAAGAGCGCTAATTTCAACACTCGTATATTCACTGTACATGTTTGTTGATATGTGTAGCTATAAGAATGTGTTCATACATATGTGTACGCTCGTAATATTTGTCCTTATTTTCAGTCTTTTTTCTTGCATTTCTCTCCTGAAGCTAATGACAGTATTTTTTGCTTGTTCGTTTGCAACATTTCATTGCAGCGTAATGTGAATGAAAAATATTGCTGAAAGATAATCATGATTACTTTGATTTAAACGGAATATTGCTGTAGGCTTTAAATTTTTAGGGTTAAATCCTTAAAGGACCCTGGGACAAAAATATGACGACTTAAGCAAGTGTCATCCATATACAAATATTAAGGTTTTTGTAATAAAATAGCAATTCTAGGATATTTATTTCAAATTGCCTGCGGCTATTATTGTTTGATTTTAAGATTCAAATTTAAAGTTGTTAGTTGCAGAGCAACATTAATAAAATAGTTTTTATTTCATATTGTGTTGTAAGTGTGTTTCAATTATTTTAAGAGAAAAATTGTTAAAAATTATTGAAAATGTTGTCCTTTATTATTTCAAACAGAACTGTGAAAAAGGGTAACCGCAGAACAGTTAGTAATCTGAAATTGTTTATGTTCCATGTTTAATAGTTACTATCATCATTTACTTCGGAAAAGTTTTACGAATCGCTTAGCCTGTGTGCGTTATTCATTGCCATATTAATGTGTTGTTTAGGACCTTAAAATAGTGGATTGATAGATTTTTGTTTTATATAATTTTTGGACAAAGTTCTGTTACGCCACAACAGGATACTAGATTGAATTGGCAACTTTAGAAAAGCTATCTTTTCTTTATTTTAGGATTCCACTCGGTTTAATTTTTTTCATCTGAAAATAGAGAGTAAGTAATTTGAATAAAAAAATTATTTTCAAACTTAATAAATAAGATTTTTACATTTCAAATTTGAAAAAATGTGTTCTTCGTTTGGTTGTTTTCTAATAGTAGGGCGTAGAACAGTGTCATTTTCTGATCATAAGTCTGTAACTTTTTAATATTTAATAATACCTTGTAACAGTAATTTTCATACATGAAAAAATCGACATGTGCATGAAACTAGAGACCATATTTAGTAAAACTACGTACGCAGTTTTTCTCCATTACGTAAAATTTTCCCTTAAAAGGTCTTGAAAGTTTCGAAGGACTCACATTTTTAAACAAATGTATAAAATATTAACGATTACTACACAACCCAGTATGGACTTCAAATGAAAGCTAAGAATCCCTGCAATATAATAATATCTTTTATTTAAATGTTGCAGTACAAAATGTTATGAAAATATATTTTTGAAAATTTAAAATTACTTAACAACATTAAAATAAAAACTTTGTTATTGCATGGATTCTTAGCTTTCATGTGACATCCATATTGGGTTGATTTAATTTTCGTAAATATTTTATAATTTTCTTTAAGTTGTGTATATTTCGAAATTTTGAAGTCCTTTTGAGAGAAAATTTGACGTCCCACAATTGTATCAATGGCATATATATATATATATATATATATATATATTTATATATATTCACTGCGTTAAATTTGATTCAAATCGCCTTATTATTTGCATAGTTATATAGTCTTAAAGGCTTTTTCATGTAGATAGATGTGCATATTGAGATAAAATAAATTTTCCAAACGTTTTATATGCACATTGTTATCAAAGAAAAATTGGTCTACTATTGGCCCTAGCACCCATATAAGACATACACCTAAGGACCACTTTTCGGCTTATAAATTTCTTAAATTAAAAATTTGTCAAATAAAAATATTTACGTGTATAACAATAAATAATATTTAATAAAAGTATTATTTTATTTAAATAATTCGAACAATTTTTTTTTTGCATATTTTCCACAAGTGGTCTGAGGCACATTAATGGTCGAAGGAATTTGTAAAAACTTTAAAACTTTTTAAACTACTTTTATATTTTTTCTTTACTGATAAATAATATGCGTTAATTTCGACTTTGCTATAATAAAATGCAAAAAATTGATTTTTGAAGAAACTCTAAAAAAAAAAAAGGAAAATTTGCCCTTATAAATGAATTTTCAAATTTCAGATCCGTTTCACAACAGTTTCGCGATACTCGATCACTCTGTTAGTTTGTAAAATATATTTTTAATACCCAAAGAGAAATTCTATAGGGAGTTAAAATCAAAATTTCATATTTATTATCTTTGAATAGATATATAATGTTTTTGCTAAATAATTGACCTCCAAAGACTTGAATTTTTACAAATAAGGTGAAATATCTAAAAAGGGTGCAACATATGCGCAGCTTTTTATTTTTTAAATACAAGCTAAGAATGCCCAATATATGATATCTGGTCCATCAAATATGGAAAATATCCCAAATCTGGACCTTTTGTAAAAAAATATTTAAAAGAATTTACATACAATATTCGGAAACAAGAATCTACTTTTTGAATAATAAAGTACGTAAGTTTGACGGTTCATCATAAAAGTTTAATTTTTAAAAGGCTTAAATGAAAATATAGGCAATCGATTTCAACAAAATTTAAATTTTTTTCCACTGTACACTAAAACACCAATATTTTGCCAACTTTGACAGCTCACTACAGATAAACCAAACCACACAGATAATAATAATTGGTGATGCAAAGTTTTATATTATTTCTCTAGACACCAGATACGAGTAATATTATAGAAACTTAATTTTCAAATTTCAATTAATCGCCACTTTTGAGCCATTTAAAACCATAGTGCGTCCTGGAGAAAAACTGAGTACGTGGCTTTATTATGTATGGGCTCTAATTTGATGCATGTATTGAATTTTTATGTTTAAAAACAATTTTGGGTAATTTTGCACCAATAATCTTAATACTTTCCATAATATTAGCTAATATGAGCTAAATTCATTTGTAAATTATTTGGCAAACTCTCTTTCAATTTGAAATTTTTTATTATTTGATTACATATGTTTAAATTATATAAATAAATTATGATATTTAGATGAATTAAGGTAAAGAACATTAAAGCCCTTAGATAAAAGAATTAATGTAATTACTTTAATTGATTTAAATTATGATAATAAAACTCTATTTGGAGTTAAAGATTAATTTTCCGGAAAGACATAAATAAATGATCTATAGTAAATAGTGTTGTTATTTAGTATTATCTCTTCTAGCTCCACATAAATTTTCATTGTAATGTATCAATTGAATTGTGAGATATTAATAACAACAGTAAATTAAAAGTTTTATAAAATGTAAAAAATGTTCAAAAAATATTTATGATCAGCTCCTATTTTAGCATTTCCCACAGTGCATAGGTATAGGTAGAAATTAAAATGAAAAAATAATTTTAGTCATTGTGACGATAAAATTACGATTATTCTCTACTCAAATTATGATTTTTTGTCAAAAGTCTCTGGCAACGTAATGTGGGAGTCTAAAGATATTTTTTTTCAACTTTCGAAATCAATTGTGCCATCAATTTCGAGGTCAAATTCGTCTTAGTTTAAGATATTTATTAAGATATATATTTTTCTACGTTATTTACCAATTTTATATTTTTTCTTTTCAGATATGTGTTTGATTCGTTATGCTGTTATTATAATATCATGAGTGCTTTAATTAAAAGGTCGATAAAATAAAAGCGCGGGTGCTGTAATTTAAATGTCGGTAAAAATAAAAAAATAAATCTAAATAATCATGAAGTAAATATCTTAGTTTTTTTTTATAAAAAAGAATAAATTAAGAGATGTACAGTAAAAGATTTGGCAGGTGAATACATAATTCATTGCATATACATATTCCACAAATTTCTCTAAAATATTTTATGTTAAACTTTAATTCAAGGCGAAGTTACACTGAATTATTTAAGTAAGTCTTCGACATTTTGATTGCATGAAAATTGAAATATTAATGTATGTATATATGTATATATATATATATATATATATATCTATATGTTTATGTATTATAATTTTTATTTCTAATTCAAAATTTTAAAATTAATTGGAAATATTTCTGTTCCAAAGATAGTAAATGTTTTCCTTCTATATGTTTTTAATAACGTGATTTTTTTGTTACCTTACCAAGACTTTTTCTGTTAATCTCTTAATACCTTAGTGTGCATTCCTTGAAAATTTCCTATTTTCAAAATTTTTAATTTCAATAGTGTATTCAGTAATAAAAAATCATAATGTGTTTTGTTTTAATCCTTTGTTTTAAAATTAAATTAATGTTTTTTTAATAAATCGTTGTTGTTTTATATATATATATATATATATATATATATATATCGGTTTGCCTTTTTGAAATGTTTAGTATTACGTTTAACGAAAAACAAGTACTACTTTATTTATCACAGTAAGTTATTTTTTATTTATTTAAACATTATACTTAATTAAATATATTTACAAAAATGAAAAGGGGCTTTACCATTCCAACAAGATAATAATTTGCATTTTTTAGGGGCTTTACATATAAAACAAGTTGAAATAGTTAATTACCCTTATTGCCTCCATTTGGCAGTTCTAAAGCAGAGCCTGTAGATTTTAATTATACACCAATTGAGCACTTCATTAACACTCGTGGTGTTTTCGTTGAAACCTCAATATTTAGACCTTGTGCATATAATTTTTAACTTTTTGTCCAAAAAATTACAAAATTTTATAGACAAATGACATAATAAGTAAAAAAAAAATTAAATTAGTTTTCATTCTCGCGAAATTTTGTAAAAATTTCTATGATTTTAAATACTATTATATATATATATATATATATATATATATATATATATATAGACATAATATACTAAATGTTTACTAGTAAGTACGAAAATAATACTTCAATTACTACTTTAGTATTTTTGTCGTTTTAATTGAAATTTTTTTTCATAAATATTATGAATCGAACATGACTTTTTTTCCCAAACTTCATAAAAAATAAAATTTTGTTAATAGATATTATCAAATTGTTCTTAATGAAAATTTTAGGAATTTTGCAAAAATTTTGTTAAATCTTTGATTTATTTTTATCAAATTTGTTTGCAAATAGTAAATGAAAATAGTTATACATGAAAATAATAAAAAAAAAATCTTTAAAATGGCAAAATTCCAAGGAAAATCTGTAAAAAAAAATAATGTTTAGAAATTTGCATAATTTTACTCTCATTCTGCAGCACATCATTTTGATAAAAAGCGCTTGTGTTCTGTTGCCAAAATGTAGCTAAAAATCATTGAAAACTCAAAATTTTCCGAAGAAAATTTCAAACCTTTTTTTTACAAATTGAAAATATAAATGAAAATTTAAAAAATTTTTTCAGACTTCTTGACTTTGAAAAAATATAAAAAATGTTTTAATGCTTAAGAAATTATGCTTAAATATTATGAACTGAAATCAATGAAAGTAAATTTTTATATTTATGTACAAACATTTTTGTAAAATCAATATTTGCTTATCAATTTTCAGAATATTATGCTAATTTTATTCGTAATATACCTAGCTGAATGAGAAAAAACTGCCAATTTTTAATAAGATAACTTTTAGCCGCCATTTTTTGGCTTTCTAAATCGGTCAAACTGTTCTCGAGTTATATTAGTGTGACCGCCTTATGAAGGGTGTCATATTAGTCATTCCCACAAAAAATCTGCACGTGATAGAAAAAGAAATAAGAACAAATTCTTATTCAGCACATCAAATTCCATATATTTTCTATATATTCCCATATATTTTTGTTTAACGAAGGATTTTATTGCAAACCAGTGTTACGATGTACAACTTTTCAGAAAATCGTAATGGTAAACTCTACAGGTTTTTCGTTTTTCTGGAAGCTTTTTTTACTGGCTTGTGTCATTAGTGAGAGCTATTTTCTAGCCAAAATATTTCTAGTCAAAATATTTTTATTTAATTAATTTAAAATAATGTTCTTCTTGTTGAACTAACATTAAATTACTTCTTAAACTAGGATGACGAAAAAAAAAAATGTTTAAATCTTGAAAATATTAGAATGTAAAATAAATTAAAACAAATATATTAAACTAATTGTTGATGGGTTATTGAACAATATCATAAAATTGTATGAACGAATCGTTATAAAAATAAGAATATTGTTCTCTTTTGCTTCTGTTTCGCATTTTAACAAGTCTTAGATTATAGATCAGAATATCCTTAAATGTAGTTCAGAAACAATGGTACACATTAAAAATAATACACTTAATTTACTTTTAATAATAAGACAATATTATAGAAAATGTACAAAAGCTAAACTTCATATTTATTCTCTTTTTGTTGTTGGTAGTAAGGTAAGTGATTTTTACAACTTTTTCATTATTTACATACACACATACATACATACATACATACATACATACATTTTTACCGTGTGCATAGTATGTTGTTGTTTTCATATTTTTCATTTTAGAACTAGTAAAATAAACACCCTCTTAAGCTTTTTACAACTTGATTTTATTTTTTATTTATTTATTTATTTTTTTTTTTTTGTTCTAATAACTTTGCATTTCTCATCCTGTCGCCGTAAATACAAATCTTTTTATGTCCCATGTTGTAAATAAAAATAAAACAGCAGCAACAACAACAATTTCAGTATAAAATGCTAGAAATAACAAGAACATATTTTTACAACAATATTATGATGATGATTTTGATTATGTTTATGAAATATGATTTCATTTCATTTCCCTAAGAAAAGACAAAACAACAATATTAAAAAATAAAAAGAATAAGAAGAACAAGAACATGAAGCTGGATCAGGAATAGGAGTGGGATGAATAATATAGAGAACAATGAAATCAGAAAAAATCATTCATTCGTTCATTGTTCAAAAGCATTGTCTTGAGTTGTTGGTACTAGACATTTGTTGTTTTGTTTTCCTGTGTATGTGTGGAGTGGGAGTTGGTGTTTTTATGTGGGTGCAGTGTATGTGTGTGGCTTTTTTACAGTTGCCACGTTGCCAACAACATAATCAGAGTAACAAATGAGATTCTGGTTGACAGTTTTTGTTTGTTTATGTTATTTTTTTTCTATCAACTATGACTACACTATTTTGCTTGGTTGAATTAGAAAAAAAATGAAACGAAATTATTATTATTTTTGTTAGAAAAATGTTATTGTTGTTGTATAATACAAAGTCCTTTATTTAAAATTATAAACACATTGTGTTTAACAAACACCATCTCACATACTTTTATAGACACAAATATTTAATTACTATTTTTGCTATTGTTGTTGGTGCAGTGGAAAATGATGTTGCTGTTGCAATATTAAAATATTTTTAGGATAAAGTTTTTTTATATTTCAATTAATTTTAGAAATAAAAACAGAATCACTAAACGCATGTTCTTATATTTTTCAATATATTTATCTGTAACTAAAACATTATATTACTTAAATCATTAATTTTAAGGCCACCGATCAAACAGCTTAAAGCTTAGGTCCTTCTTTATAACTTTTCTATATATTTTAAATCGATCCAACCAGTATATACAGGAAATACAAATTTATTACCAATTTTTTTTCTTACAATCAATAACTGTTTTGTAAGCGGTATTTACCGTTTGTGTATTTCTAACAAGGGGTTGCCCCTACAGATCACTGTAATATTTTCAAGGATAAATAAAATGGTAATGGTGTAAAATGACATCTCTAAGTACGTTTATACACACCTCTTACTTGCAATTAAAAATTTTGCAATATGAAAATTTTGCCACATAAACACTGAATTAATATTTTATTTTCAAAAATAACTCACGTTTTTACGTTCACAGAATTTTCATTCTGTGAGAAATTCTAGAATACGAGCTGATCATAAATATGTTATAAAACAATTTTTTAAATTTTATATGAAAAACGAAAAAAAAATTGAAAAACTTCAACAAGTATACTTGATAAATTGCTAATAACTTCTAAAACATACATGATAGTTGTCTGGTTTTAGTTTCATATTAAAGACAAAGATACTATCCTTATAACGATATATATAAAGTTTATTTAAATAAAAAGATCAAAGTAAAATTTGGACATATAAAAATCAAACATTTATATCAAAAAAAAAAAAAAAAAAAAACGATATTTTAAAAATTCTTAAACATATATAATGCTGACATAACTCTCCTCCGTACACGTGCAAAATTTCTAGGTGGGCACTTATTTAGTTTAGAAGTTATGAAACAAAATCAAACCTAGTTTTATTGAAAAATCTTATTTTTCTCAAATAATCATAATGATTTAGAAATAGAGGTTCCTAACTTTAAAACTCCATAACTCTACTTCTGAGAGAGGTGTAGGGTCCGCTTTCAAAACTTTAACTCATATACTCCTCTATTACGCATATATAAAGTTTTGTATTAATCGGTCTAATCAGTTCAAAATTATCGATTAATTTAAACACATTTTATATGGTGACTACATTTGTAGTGTGGTCTGGGAGCGTGATACGAATTTTTTTGTAAACTGTTAGCATTTAAAGCTATTATGTATAGATTTTTAGGAATCTAATGAAAATTTCCAACTTCGGTGTTGTGGATTTTTTTAAATTCTAGTTTAAAAATCTAATTGCTACAAATGTAGTCAAACGAGCACATAAAGGTTAGATATTAAAAAGTTACTGATTTATGAACAGAAAATAACAAAAATTTTCTACTGTGATCCGGAACGACAAATAAGAAAATATATTTCTTTATTCAATTTGCCGTATAAACAGTGAGTTAATTATTTCTAAATCATTTTTATTTGATAAACGGTTGTACATATAAACATAGTATTTAATGTCTTTAAACAAGATGGAAAACGACACTTGATTTACTTTTTGCAATCTAATTTTTATATTGATTTTCTTTTAAGAAGACTCCATGGTAATCAGTTACTAAAAGCTGGCCCGAAGTGCTTTTTGTCATTTTTAAAACGCTATAAAATGACTAGTTTTTCACTATGAAAAAACTAATAATACTCAATTAAAGATGACTATTTATACTTTTGATACAAATAAAAATTAATGTTAAGTGTTTATCCACTTCGGATTTTGTCTCATAACCTCACTTTTTAAATTTGACACATACTAATTTGTGTGCTATGCAGCGGTTTTCAGTTAAATTAAAAATATTTATAAAAAATTTTTAGTATCGCAGATCTACTAAACCCTAATTTATGTGGAGCATAAAATGTCTTTAATTAGTTAAATTACAACGAAAACATACCTCAACATCTTTAATATCAAAACTACACCAATTGTTTAACCCATTTACTGAAATTACTGATCGTCAGACATAGCCAACTAAATTAACTACTTAACAACACTTACCATGACACAAGTTTAGTTAGTTCTTGCTATATTAATTGGTACAAATTGAAGGTGATATCTCTAAATAGCATCATTAAGAAGTTATCTGTAACTTACTAGCAAATAACCAACCGAAACAATACAATCTTTTTAAGTAATTCAAAAAAAAATATATGTCTAAATATATTTCTAGTCTTGAATTGTTCTAATTAACAAAAAAAAAAAAAAGAAAAAAGGGAAGAAAAGCGACCTATTATATTCAGAATAATTTCTGTACACTAGGTTTTACAATGCTTTCTAATTTATTGCTCAACTTTGTTCAATATTTGGAAGGCATTCAGAAGATTATTTATTATCATACAAATGTATACAATTTTTAAGATAATTTACTCTTATTTGTATTATAGTGATCTCGTGATTATGTTTCAGTTCAATTTTGTGCAAAAACATTTAGCAACTCTTAATTTCCTATCATTATCAGTGAAAAAGTATAAGAAATTCTTGTTCCATTTAATAGTTAACTTTATTACAAATTTAGGCTGCGAAAGAAGTATGAAAATATATTTATTAGTTTCTGAGTTAATGCATTTTGAAAATGACAAAAACACTTAGGACCACTTTTTACAACTGCTGGGTATTTATGTATATTACATTGATATTTATGTATAAATTTCTTTACAGTGACCAGAATTTATTTTATTATTCATTAAATTTTAAAATAAAATATAATTTATATAACAGACAACGCATAAAGTACAAATTTGTTATTTATTTTTTTCACAATATTTTTTATTCAAATAATATTTTTAGTTTTACAATTTGCTGCGTATCATATACAATAATCTATCTGCATTTGTGTGTCTAAAGTCTATAAAGCGAGAGTATTTAGTATAAAATATTTTGGTTTGATTTGGTTTTGGTTTTTCATATCAATTATGTTGATTGCATTTGCTTTAGATACACAGACATTTAGCTGCAATTCGTTAGTATGTTCATTGGTTGTTTGTTTGGTTGCAATAAGGTTTTTTTTTAAATACAATTTTTATATTGAATGAATTTTATTGTAAAGATTTTTAATCCATATCAATTTGTATCTATGTATGTATCTTTGTTATTTTTATAATTTCTTTTTTGTGAAATTTATTTTTTTGTTTTTAATTTGTTCATTGAGTTGAAAATACTTTTCATTTGATTTGTTTTATATCAATTTAAATAATTAATATTACAAACACAAATGTTTATTTATGTTATTTTTGTATTATTTATATTTTTTTATGATAACTAAATGATTAATTATTTTAAGCAAAATGTAATTACTACAGGAATATGCTATGCAGCGGTTTTCAGTTAAATTAAAAATATTTATAAAAAATTTTTAGTATCGCAGATCTACTAAACCCTAATTTATGTGGAGCATAAAATGTCTTTAATTAGTTAAATTACAACGAAAACATACCTCAACATCTTTAATATCAAAACTACACCAATTGTTTAACCCATTTACTGAAATTACTGATCGTCAGACATAGCCAACTAAATTAACTACTTAACAACACTTACCATGACACAAGTTTAGTTAGTTCTTGCTATATTAATTGGTACAAATTGAAGGTGATATCTCTAAATAGCATCATTAAGAAGTTATCTGTAACTTACTAGCAAATAACCAACCGAAACAATACAATCTTTTTAAGTAATTCAAAAAAAAATATATGTCTAAATATATTTCTAGTCTTGAATTGTTCTAATTAACAAAAAAAAAAAAAAGAAAAAAGGGAAGAAAAGCGACCTATTATATTCAGAATAATTTCTGTACACTAGGTTTTACAATGCTTTCTAATTTATTGCTCAACTTTGTTCAATATTTGGAAGGCATTCAGAAGATTATTTATTATCATACAAATGTATACAATTTTTAAGATAATTTACTCTTATTTGTATTATAGTGATCTCGTGATTATGTTTCAGTTCAATTTTGTGCAAAAACATTTAGCAACTCTTAATTTCCTATCATTATCAGTGAAAAAGTATAAGAAATTCTTGTTCCATTTAATAGTTAACTTTATTACAAATTTAGGCTGCGAAAGAAGTATGAAAATATATTTATTAGTTTCTGAGTTAATGCATTTTGAAAATGACAAAAACACTTAGGACCACTTTTTACAACTGCTGGGTATTTATGTATATTACATTGATATTTATGTATAAATTTCTTTACAGTGACCAGAATTTATTTTATTATTCATTAAATTTTAAAATAAAATATAATTTATATAACAGACAACGCATAAAGTACAAATTTGTTATTTATTTTTTTCACAATATTTTTTATTCAAATAATATTTTTAGTTTTACAATTTGCTGCGTATCATATACAATAATCTATCTGCATTTGTGTGTCTAAAGTCTATAAAGCGAGAGTATTTAGTATAAAATATTTTGGTTTGATTTGGTTTTGGTTTTTCATATCAATTATGTTGATTGCATTTGCTTTAGATACACAGACATTTAGCTGCAATTCGTTAGTATGTTCATTGGTTGTTTGTTTGGTTGCAATAAGGTTTTTTTTTAAATACAATTTTTATATTGAATGAATTTTATTGTAAAGATTTTTAATCCATATCAATTTGTATCTATGTATGTATCTTTGTTATTTTTATAATTTCTTTTTTGTGAAATTTATTTTTTTGTTTTTAATTTGTTCATTGAGTTGAAAATACTTTTCATTTGATTTGTTTTATATCAATTTAAATAATTAATATTACAAACACAAATGTTTATTTATGTTATTTTTGTATTATTTATATTTTTTTATGATAACTAAATGATTAATTATTTTAAGCAAAATGTAATTACTACAGGAATATGTTAAATTTAAAAGAGCTGATATTTGGGCTATAGTTTAACTAAATTAAATTTAGTTTAAAATGGAAATACTATTATAATAATATTCAATATCCTTAGAGGGAAAAAATATAGCTTATAAAGTCAATATTATCCTTGTCTAAATCGTTTCTGTGCAGAGCCTCCGATCAGTAAAAAAAAAACAATGAATAGATCTTCTAAATTAATTGAAATAATACATAAAGTATTTTAATTACTCATTGAAAGATAAGATGAGCTACTTAATGTTAAGTACTTGGAATGGGAAAAAGTTTATTGATTTTTAACTTTTAAGAACTTGGACTAATTTTAATAAATTTAAATACCTCAATAAGCTAATTTAATTAAAAGTTAGAAGCTCCGGCCATTTCACCCACCGCCTTTTACTTTGTCCGGTATACAAACATTTTGAAAACATAATTAATTTCTTTACTAGCCAGGATACATGTTGCCATTTGCGATTGAATAAGTATAAAGTTTTTATTTTTTATTTGTATTATTTTATTTTCTTTTTGTTTTATTCATTTGTTTCTGTTTCTAAATTGAGGTAATTTGAATGTTTTATATAAAGTCGTATATGTAAGACTTTGTTATCATTTGTTGACTGTTGATTTTTATAAAATTTGTTAAACTAATCTGATTTAAAAAAGTAAAACAAAACAGCAAAAAACAATAAAAGACCAAGTAATTGATTGAAAAAATTATATACGATTTTTTTTTTTATTCAAATAAAAAATACATACACCAACATTTATTCACACATGTGGTAGATTTTGCATACAGTTAAACTAAAAATATATTCATTTGTACAAACATTAAATAAGACAAATGTAAAATTGTAAATCAACTATATGAAAATGCATTCGTCAGTATGTGTGTGTGTTTTTGTAAAAGTAGTGGTAGTATTTAACAACATTTGATTAAAATTTAAAAGAACAATGAACTTAACTACAGAAGAGAACATTTGTAAATGACGAACTTTTATACATTTTTGCTTTTGTTAAAAAAAGTAGTGTAGTTGTTGTTTTTGTTTAATGCATAGATTACGATTTAATTAAAAAAGAAATCGAATAAAAAACAAAAAATCAACAATATGATTTTTTTGTTTTTTATTCGATTTCATCATCAATTCAAAATAAAAAATCGACATGCAAAAAAAAAAAAAGAATCATAAAAATTTAAATAAAATCACTCTGTATTTAATCAGTGTTTAAACAACAAATACAACAACAATAAAATAATGGATAAAACAAATTTATATATACACATGTGTATGGGGCAGAATTTCAAAAGAATGGTTTCATGGTCTGAAATCAGACTTTGCTTTTTCATATAGGAATTATGTATGGGTGAATATTTTTGATATAATGTTTTAAAAACTTTTTCATTTAAAGTTCTTTTATCGGTTTTTAGTAAAATGCCAGAAACTTTTTACAAAAATATCATTAAACGTCCCACTGTGGGAAATGCTAAAATAAGAAGTGGTCATAAATATTTCTGGGCAATTTTTCAAATTTTATAAAAAATTTAATTCGCTTTATAGTTAACATATCATGAACTATTGTTTGAAAATATTGCTAAACAAAAACCAATATAACTGTCTTAAAATATTCGCTAGTTTTTTTGAACAAAAAGCTAGCACATTTTAAAGAGTACTATTTTCGTATTTTAAACTTTGAGGATTATAATGGATACCATTTTAGATAGAGAACTTTACGTAGATTATATTTTTAGTCATAAATTTCAAAAACAATAGAACCGTGGTTAAAATTCTTTTGTACAGATTACATTGAAATATTTTGGATGAAAGTAAATTTAATGCGTATTTCTCCCTTTACCTCTGCGCTTAAATCAATATATCCAACATATCTTCTATATTGGATTTTTAAAATTTTCTTTGCGGATATCTGCTGATGTATACAGGGGATAACTAAACAATGTTTCTGCCCCGGACGGTCTTTAAACAACCGAAATGTTTTAAAATAAAATGACAACATTATAACCGTAATAGCAAACATTATAACTGTAATAGCTCTGTAAATTGTTCATCATGATTACTCAATTTATTTCCGAGATATTAATAAAAATTAGCTCGTTATCTACTCACTAAGATGGAATTACTTCGAAAAAACTTATTTACGTTAAAATGTATTGCTTGTCACAACATTATCATTAATATCTCAAAATTCAAATAATCCATTAGAATGAAAATTTGTATAAAGCTGAAGGAAATAATATTAACACCATTTACGATAGATCATAATAAAGTTATATGCTGGCCATATTATGTCCGTCCGGCTGCATATCCAGAAAATTAACCTCAAATATTATTATCATGGTTTAAATCAATCAAAATATTTACACTAATTCTTTAAGCTAAGGGCTTTAATGTTTCTACACTCATTCACCTAAATGTCGTAAATTTTTTATTTAATTTAAACTTATATAATCAAATAACAATAAATTTCAAATTCAAAGAGAATTTGCCAAATAATTTGCAAATGAATTAGCATAAATTAATTAATATCGAAAATATTCATAAGATTGTTGGTGCAAATTTTTGTTAATTTATTATTAAAGATTAAAAAGTTCCCAATGTGCGTTCTAGTAACAAAAAAAAAAAAATCGGAGGAATATTTCATACATTTTTTGGTTCGAAAAACAACGTTTTCGAGTTTTAATGTATTATGTAAATCATACAAGTTCGAACGATTTTTATCTCTTTTTTGTTTCCGTCTTAATTTTGGCTATATAATATAACTAAATGAAATATAACTTATATTTCAAAGAAGTTTAATAATCATATTAGAAGACTCCTAAAAAGGAAAAAAAAAATCATCAAATTTATATGAATCCAAGTTTTTCAAGGTTCTTGTCTATGCATATGTTAAAATTTGCATGATATATAAAACGTGGAGTCCCAAAATATGATTTCGTACCTATTCTGAACATTGTTTTACGTAAATCGAGGTTTATCTGTATTTCCAATGAGAGATGTCTAATATGATCCCTAAATATTTTATGATCAGAAAGGTTGTCTAAATGTTTATAGCGGAATATGTATTTAATTGCGTTCAAAGATAGGAATTCGTATACAAATCGAAGGACTATTTCGCGCTTTTTTTCGTGTAGGCCTCTTTTTTTATTTACCCTTTACATTTGTAATATTAAATAATTTAGTGAATTGTAGTTAAACTCGAAAATTATTTAAAAATATTATTTTTTCTAGATGTTGTTTAAAAATTAGCTTTTAATATTTGACTAAAACATAATAATTTAATACTTTTGAAAAGCGTGTTTTTTTGCTTTCCAAAGAAGTTAAAAAAGGAAAAAATAAACAAAAGAATAACAGAATTAGAAATTCATTTATACAAGAATCTATCCAAAGAATTTTTTGGAAATAACTCGAAATTTTTAGGGTGTATTGCAAATTTGTAAAATTGAATAATGATGTTTCCAAGAAGGACTATAATGTACGAGTGATTTTTCACTGTATCAGCATTCTATAAGGGAAGCGGACATTAAATAAATAAAAAAAAAAAACAGATTTGCCAATAACTCGGTTGTTTATGAACTGATTTGGTTGATTTAAAAAACCGAAATTTAGCAAAAATATTTGTGATCGATTTTTATAAGAAGCAAGTGGGTACTTATTTAGGTCTTGGATATCGGTTAAAAAATCGTTATATATATATATATATATATATATATATATATATATATATACGGAATGACAAACTTATATATGAAAGATGTATGTAGTGAAGTGTATAAAAATATATTTTTGGTTGCCCTTATCCATTTCATAATTGAATTCTTTTAAAATCAAAATATTTACCTACCACCTGTTTATTTTAAATATTTCTTTATTTTATTTAAAACATTTCTTTTTTGTTGGTGGTATTTATGCAGATTATTATACTTTCGACAACAATGCGCACAATTTTTTGGTAAAAAATTAATTCAATTGATTTAACATGCACGTTTGGTATTGTTGTGCTTTCACTCATCAGTTAGTTCAGGGACAGAGCCAAACAAAAGCCACCCCTTGTTTCAATCATATTTTTTAATTTGTTTAATTTTTTTTTTTTTTTTAAATTAATAAATGAGACCTTGTTTTTTACAATTTTTTCGGTGGGTGTTAGCAAGTACATATGTAAATGCATAAATGTTTTTTAAAATGAAATGATTGCCATGGTCAGGGTTTTCAAATGAAAATCAGACCTTATAATTTGCTTAAAAAGTGTTAAATTTTTGTTTAATTTAGTATCTCTTTAATAGCTGCTGTTGTAATTATAAAGGAATTTACCTAGTAGCGTAATATATATTCGTTATGACTACAATCTTGTTTTTTACATTTACATTGTGTGTTTTACATTTACCAGGTCTGTGATGTTAAGGTGCCTTAATGAGAAGTAGTATTAGATAATTCTAATTTATTTTCAAATACAATTTTTTAAAACATATAATTTAAACTTTCAAATTTACTGTGGAAATAATATAATCTGTGAAATACATATTAGAATTACTACTTCGATTTTATTAAAGATGGATTTGGCTGTAAATTTATTATAATCTTTAAAAATGTTTTTACCCCTGTTTAAAAATAAGTTTGACAATGCAGCAAACTTCTCTTCTATTGTTCATAAGTCACCCAAATGTGAAATGATTATTTTTTCCTTGCCTTCTTTTTTGCTGCAATAAAAAAAGAACAGAAATATAATCAACATGTGTGAATATTGTTAGTTACATGCATTAGTTTTAATATTTCTGATTATTTTTATTATTATTATTGTTATAATTATGAAAAGAAGAACGACGGCAACCTTTTTTGAATCTATTGTCGTCATCATAAACATCATTCGTAATTCGTATTCCCACTAAATGTTGCTTGCATTCACAGTTTGCCATTCAGAACTATTATCATTCCGTGCTTTGGATCCGGTAGAGCGGCTCAGGGATGGTTAAACTTTCTTATTATTATTATAAAATAATATCTGCATACATATGTACATATGAGTGAACATAACACACGAGTATAAATAAATATACGTGTGATAATGAACATGTAAGTATGTATTCGTATGTATGAATAGGATACTTTTTTTATATTTTCATATCATTTCAATTCATTCTATTCATTTATTTTTCATTATTCTTTTATTTTTGTACTTATTTTTTTTCAACGCAATATCATTGGATAACAATGGTTGGTTGGTTGGACGTTGTTGCACAGTGGTGCCGAATCAAAATTTTTTGTAACTTCTAATCTGTAGAGGAGTGCACAATTTTAAGTTATGAATGGGGGTTCTACATACTCCTCAGGAGCGGAGCTATTGTAAAATTTTTGTTTCTTATTCGATTTCAAATATTTTTACATCTTCTTTACAAAACTTGCATGTGCTATTTATCTCTTAAAATTTTCCAGTTATTTGCATCTGGAATTTCAACTATTTCAATTTTGCCAAATTTGGTCCAGTTTTTTCTTTATATAGCCCAATATTTTTATCCAATTTTCTAAATTTTTTTTCCAATTAGTTAAAAATTATCTATCGAATATCAAGGTCGATATCTCTTCTGAGTCCAAAAATAAACGATATTGAAATAGAACTACAAAATTATCGATAGCCGTTCCCTTCGATATTACGGATAGTTTGTAAAAACAAACTATCGATACTATCGGTTTTTTCTTTTCATTGTTTTAATTAAGGTTGCCAGCCAAAGGTTCGAAAGGATTGATTCTTTAATTCACTTTTAATACATTTTGTAAAAGATAACAAAAAAAAAAAAAAAATTATAATAATATTAAAAATTGAATGAAAGAAAAATATTTTCATTCAATTTGGAAAAGATTAGAATTAAAAAAATTTAATGTAGTTCTTAATGAATTAATTTCATAAGGAAAATTCTATTCGAACAAAAGCCTTTGAATGAAGCTAATGATTTAAATATTTGGGAATGGTATTATGGAATGAAAAACTAGTATTTCTTAATTCATAATTAAGATTTAAGGAAATTATTTTAAGATTTAATTAATTCGTTCGAAGCTCTGTTGGTATTAAAAAGGTAACGCTAATGATATTTTGGATTATTTCGGTAAGGATTTTTAGCGGCAATGGTATTTTCAGTTATTTTGGTAAGGGTATTTTAGGAGTAATGGTAGCCAAGTTGAATGGGGTTTTTAGCCAGCCTTGGTTTTAATTTAATTAAAGTATAACTTTATTTTAAAGAACAAGAAATTTAATTCATATTTTATTTCAATACAAATTAATAAAAAAAAAACATAACAAAAATTATTTAGTTCCACGAGATCAATAGTTGATAAAAAAAGTAAGTAAGAAAGATATAGTCGGTGAAGCTCTACCATGATATCTTACACTATAATTTATAAGCAGAAAAATGATATCCGACGAGGGTTTTATATGGAACATAAGGTCAGTTGTGAAAAGACTCTGGCTAAATTTGAAAGGGCGAATTATACAAAGATAAGACTTATTTGTGTCATATAATATCTTTATATTAGCATAAAAAATCTATTAGTTGTTGGGCAAAAAATTTTTAAAGTTTTATTTCATGAGATGTTAAAAATTATTTGGCAATAAGTAATTTGGTTGATAATTGTTTATGAATTTATTAAATAAAATAAATAAATAATAACTAAATAATTATGAAAATATTTTAAAACAGACGTATTTTTTATAATTTTTTTATAAAGTAGAATCAATATTTGTTAGTTATATTTTTGTCGATAGTATCGACATAGGAAAAGTAACTATAGATAGTGGTATCTATATTGAAATTTAAAATTGCAAAAATTATGATTTTTTGTGGTTTTTTGACCGAAAAAGTGCCCACACTTTTTTTCTCCAAAATAAAACATTATTTAAGAACATATAATAACTTTCCGCAGAGATGATTTTGGGAGTAAAAGCAATCCCAAATACCCAACAGGAATAAGTACAGACCCCTCCCGAATTTGAATTCGAAAATATTGAATTTTTGTGATTTTCATCGCTTTTTTGAGAATTGTTGGATTTTTTTTTTTAATCTGAATATTTTTTTATACTTTACCATTTCAAAAATCGTTGAAAATTTCGTTAGGATATCTTAACTAACAAAGATTTTATTAGAGATAAAGTATTTATATTGTCTTCAAAAACCAATTTTTACAAAAAAAAAAAAAATTATTTAATTTCAAAAATCATAAAAATTATGGATTAGCCTTTTTAATTTTTTAAATTAACTCTTTTATCTAGCTGATATAATTATTAATTATATATAAAAAGATCGACATCAATATCTTTTACAGAACCTAAACTACGCATGTATTTTAATACAAAAACACCTTCAATGTTTTAATATACTGTGCGACAAATGGTAGGGGTCAGTGATCGGGAAGGGTTCAAACTACTATCCAAATTCATTGAAACATAAAATCAATATTCTTGTCAAAATGAGATACCTTCACTTAATTGTGAATAAAAGCGAAACGCGTCCATCGATTTTCATGATCTATGTCTCATTTTGCTTAAAGGTTATGTGACTTTACGTGAAAGTAATAGGACTTGACACTTTTTTTTACTGTTTTGGATTTTTTATGAATTAAAAATAAAAAAATTCAATTTTTAGGCAAAAAATAGTTTTTTTTTCATACATTCATTTATAACTGCGAAACTGTTGCTTATGTAGCGAAACGTTGTATGAACAGATTAAAGGAATTGTAATTCCTAATTTTTTTAAATTTGTTTCAGCAAAATCGGACTGGTGGTTCTCGAGTTATGTCAAAAAAAAGACCACCAAAGGTCACAATTTCCCCTATATGATAGTTACTAACTTCAAATCGATATATCTCGATTCCTAGACGTGACCCAGCGAAACGCCGGGACACGAATAACTTCTTTTTTTACCGATATAACATTTCCCGTTGGTTTCATCCCATCCCGATTTTGACTGTCACATAGTGATATTGGCTACGAGAACAAATTGTTTATTTAGTTACGACCTTTTAACATCCACAATAGTACAGTGGTTTTGGTATTTTTCGTGACTTATTCTTACGAAATTTTCGTTGATTGTTGACTTTATCATTTAAAATGGTAAAGTGTAAAAAAGTTTTAGATTTTTGTAAAAATAATCAAAAAAAAAAAAACGAGAAAGAAAGATATAGTGGATCAAGATCAAGATACTCTACACCATTGTGTACGAGCATAAAAATACGGGAAGGGGACTTATATTACACTTGTGGCTAATTTTACTAAATGTAAAATAAAATATAAATATACAGAATAATGCGTTGATACTAACATTTAGATGATTTTATGCACTTTTGGGCGATTCCTGGAAGTTGGCTTATATATGGGTACTAGGTACATTATGGACCGATTCTCATATAATTCGGCAATGTTGTTTCTACTTACATAAAACTTATTTGTGTTGAATATTAACTTGATACTAACATCCGTATGAGATTTATGCACATTAAAGTGATTTTCGAAATAGGGATTTATATGGGAGCTATGGTCAATTGTGGACCGATCTTCATAAAATTTGGTACAAAGTTTGATACTTGTACAGAGCTTCTTATTTTTAAGACGTTTTTGAATATTTAAACTCTATTCCGGGGGGACATTTGTATGGGGACTAGGTGAAATAATGGACCGATCGCAACCAATTTCAATAACTTTCGTCCTTGTATCATAAAAGTCCCACGTGCCAAATTTCATTGAATTATCTTTAAAATTGCGACCCGTACTTTGTGCACAAGATTTGCCAGCCATCCAGCCAGAGCCAATGATTCTGAGTCGATTGGTATACTTTAAATTTACAAACATCAGCACAAACAAATAATACCCCAACCACCTATGGTAATGTATAGTATGAAAACGGCAAAAATTCCAAACTTGGGATTTTTTGAAATTTTGCTCATAAAGTCCACATTTATTACAGGTTTGGAAAAAGTCATGGGCAACACAATTAGAGTTTCCGAAACTGCATGCAATTTGCAGAGTTAGCCATTGGGATTTTAGAACATATAGGCTAAAGCAAAAACTTCATTTTAAATAGGTCAAATTACGGAGGTATTTGGGTTTGCTTTTAATTTCAGAATCATCTCTGTGAATATACCTTTCAAAAAAGTATAAAATTATTATATATTCTTAAAGAAAATTTTATTTTAGAGAAGAAAGAGTGCATACACTTTTTCGGACAAAAAACACAAAAAAAAAAAAAAAAATATTTTTCAATTTTAAAATTCAAAATCGGCTTTTCTTTTTTGGTATTCATAAGAGATATAGTCTTCAGGTTTTCTTTATTAATTAATTTTGTTTTTTAACTAATTAGGTAAAAATTTCAGCAAAACGGATAAAAATATTATTGAAAAAACTGGACCAAATTTGGCAAAATTGGGATAGTTGAAATTTCAAATTCAAATAACTGGAAAACTTTAAGAGATAAATAGCACACGCAATGTTCGTTTTTAAAGGTCTTATCGAGTGTTTTAAAAAGGTGTAAAAATATTTAAAATCGGATAAAAAACAAAAATTTTACAAGAGGTTAAAAATGTTCTATATCGGATGTGCCCTATTTTGAACCTCAATAGTTTCGCTCCTGAGGAGTATGTGGGGCCCCTTCAAAACTTAAAATTGTACACTCCTCTGCTACGCCTATGTGAAATTTTATGTAAATCCTACCAGTAGATTAGAAGTTACAAATTTATTCCCAAAAAATTTCGATTTTACCCCACTGTGCCAACGCAACCAACGTTCATTGGATTTGATTTTGATATTTTTATTTGTATGTGCATTTTTTCACTTTTTACGATAATAAATAAAACTCATACTAAAAGTATAAATGATTCTACTAGCTACGTTTGTATAAAATAATTGTTTGAATTGTTTTTTTTTTGTGAATTTTTGTGAATTTTTGATTTTCTAAAACTATTTCAACATAGAAAAACTAACGCAAAAACATTAATAAATGATTAGTTTTTGTGTTATTATACACATACGTTTTTTTTATAATAATTTGTTGAATAATTAGTTAGGCTTTTTTATAATAGATTTTGGAAGGTTTGCATAATTAAAATTCATATGTGAATGGTCGATGCTTATCAAAGTATTGTTGTCATTATGTTGAAAAATATAAAATTCTTTTATTAGCTATTTAATTAAAAAGAAAGCTAGTTAAAAATAGTTTAGTACATTTGATTGAAAAATGTATTTTTCAAGGATCACAAATTATTTAATGTTAAAATAGAAAATAAACACTTGCGATCAAAATCAAATATTTTTCTTATCAGTTTAAAAACAAAATAATAAAATAACTAAAAATAATTATTATCAAAATAATTTTGTGCTTGAAAACATTAAAAAACTAGTAAAAAATTGTTTTCTTTGTAAAAAATTTTCAAACTTTTTCATGGCAAAATATACATACTTACATACATACATACATACATACATACATACATACATACATACATACAAACAAACATACATACATATCTGTGCAATTTTGACAAAACATCTCAAGTGGAATTAGTGTAATTTCTAAGTTTTTTAATCATAAAAGGAATTTTTGAAGAAGCATAGTTTAAACTAATCGGCGTCTTTCTACATTTATTAGCTTTGGAGATATAGTTCACAGAAAATAACTTCCTTCTAGTATCTATTTGTTGATTTTTTTAGACTGTTTCTTAGATTTAAGCTGTTTTGTCCAGAGAAACAGCTTTTTGCAATTTCGATTTTAGAACCCCTCTCATATCATGCGTAATGATAAGCTGCATACGGATAAAAAATTTAAAAAATATATACAATTCATATTCAGTTGGCTACTAGCGATTGAAAATCTCAAGTCTGTTATATTTTGGCGAAAAAAAAAAAAAATTCAGTGGTCTTCCTACAATTTTTTTTTTTTTGACGGGTTACTAATGTACGTGTATAAAAATTAAAATAAAAATCTTTCTTAAGGTTTTGAAATATAATTTTTATATGATTTAGAATGTTAATATAATTTAAAACTAAAGGTCTTTTTTGATCACCCTGATTATAATTTGCTTAGAAAACAAAATAAATGATAAAACCAGTAAGAAAGCTATAATAGGTCAAGTCCAACCATATGATTAACTACACCATTGGATCTGTGCATCAAAATTCTGAGAGAGGTCTTATATAAATGGGCTTTATATGGAGCTATGATCAAATATAGATAGACATAAAATGTGGCACTGCGGTTTCTACTAACATAAAACTCATTTTTGGAAGAGGGGTTTATATGGGAGCTACTGTATTCATGGAATTTGACATAAAGATTTGTGCATATATAAAACTTATATGTGCCACATTTCATTAACATAGTGCAATATTTAAGCCATTTATAAGCGGTATACCCCTACTCAGGGAGGACAGTTGTTTGGAGGCTAGGTGAAATGAAGGACCGATCATAATTTCTATAGGATTCGTTCTTGGACCATAAACAACCTGTGTACCAAATATCATTAAATTATTTTCAAAACTGCGATTTTTAATCTGATTACAAGGTTTACATGTACGGGCAGCCGGACGGTCATCATTAAATGGACGCAGAAAGTCCGAAATGATATACATATACATGATATACATAGAAAATCTGAATTATATACATTAAGGCCTTAAACCAGTGGTATACATTAAGAAAAAATTATCTTCTTTAGCTTTTATATTCGCGATTGTTCTGTAAATTGTAGCAAAAGAAATTTTCTTGATTCAAAAATTTTTCATATCTAAATCTGTGATATATTAAAGATAAATATTTAATAATTTTAAAAATGTTCTGAGGGTATAAGGACGATCCTCAAAATCATCGCTTTTATAAAGAATATATGATACGGTATCGACCTTTTATATCTTCCAAATTAAGCCTTTAAAAGGGCCTATTTAAGCCTTCTTTTTACAGCTAAGTAATTCTCCTATAAATATACATACGTACTTGTTTAAAGAAATTATCTGTTGTTTTTTTGCATACAAATTTTATTATTTTTTTTACGAATTTTAATTACTTATCAATATTCCTTTTCTTTCTACGATTGGTTGTGGTGTTCTAATTTGAATTAATTTATGTTTTTATATATTTTATACATTTTTGTATGTATGTATGAATGTATGTATGTATGTATTTTTTATATTTTCTTCATGTCTTGTGGTTTGCTTTTGTTTTATTTTGCAAAATTTCATTTAGTCTTGTGTGTACATTAGGGTGCTGTATCGTAATAAATTTAAAGAATTTTGAGGAAAAACTTAAGTTGGACAATTTATATTTATGTATACAGTTAACAAAATTATTTAATTTTACCTGATTTTGGACACATTATGTGATTATGTGATGATGTGATGAGCATATTTTTGCATATTTTATGCTTAAAAGCATAATTTTGCATATGTTTCATTAAATATCATAATTTTGAATATTTTACACTTAAAATAAAAATTTTGCACACAATATAATTTGCCATTAGTGCAATTTCCTAATAATTTTCAATTACAAATTGATATAAATTTTGTAATTTACTGATACAATCACAGAAAAAAATTAAAGTGGATTACGAAATCACTTATATAAATTAATTTTTTTTATCGATTTTCCTTCAATCATCAAAATGATAATACTAATTAAGTGAAAATAATTGATAATTTTTATTATTTTTTTAATTAAACGAATTATATTTTTGACTGAATTTTTTTTAAAGTAACTAAAATAATAATTGATTAAATTAACTAAATCATTACCATTGTTCAAAACTATTTATCTCAATAAAAATACATAAATATTGCGTTAAAATTGTTTATTGCAAATTTACAAATATAATTTTACAACAATTATGTATATAAAATACATGTAAACAATGTGTATTATGTAGGAACCCAGCAAAAACTTTTTGGTTCTCGGTAATGGCAACTACTTATAAAGTATTTTTTTTTTTTTGGTAATGAGGCGTAATTATTATTTGCCTACTCTATATTATATAAATAAGTACGCACGCAATAGCACAATAATATTGCAATCACGTAGAGCGCTGGTTTAACAACCAAAAGGTTGTTGGTTCAACACCATTCTGATGCTGTTAGTTTTTTTTTTAACAAAATGTCTGAAAAGATATTTTATACTAAAAAAGTGCGAGATGGTGTACTGAGTAAGACGTTAGTCTTTAAAAACAAATGGTTGATTTGTGCCCAAGTTCAAATTCTCTAACGGCAAAATTTTTTTGCTTTTTTATTATTATTTTTTTTATTTTCCTTTAGATACATATTTTTGAGTAGCCCTAGACTCTAAAACTAACTAACTATATGAATTATGTGAGCAACTCGAACAAAAATAGCTAGTTTACCAGGAAAGCAAAGTTTTTGCTGGAAAGTTTCCTCCATGTATGCGTTGTGAAGTGTTGAACACAGAAAATTCTTCAGTTCAAGGATTTTCTTCAAAAAACTTTTAAAATTTTCGTAATTTTAAGCTTGTTATGTTTATAAGTTTTGTTTGCAGAAATGTTGGTCCATAAGTGAACTTTTTAGCACATCATGGGCAAAAATCACGACATTTTTTCGAAAATGGGTAAAAAATTAAAACAGTTTTGCAGAAATATTGGCTCAACTAAATAAATACGTTCAGATTAAAACAACACTATAAGGACCGACATTTCTTCGAAAAAATTTAAAAAATATTTTCTTTATAATAAGATCAAAATTGCAAAAAGTTTGAAACTTTTTCTTTTTTGGTTAAATGCATGGTGTAATCAGTACAAGGTGATATTTTAAAGTGCAAAAAGAAAAGAGTTTTAAGCAATTCCTAATAAAAAACAAATTATTTTTAGTATGAATACTACATAATTTAAAACTTACTCAGAAAAAGTTATATTTTAATAGCATACTGTTTTTTTAATTTAAGGGCATATTTTTCAATTTTAAGAGCTTTTTATGTGCATCAAATGCTTTTTTTGAGCATATTTTTGGTTGCCCAGGTGAATTTAAATTTCAGGCACCGCTAAACATATATATATGAATATATATATATATATATTTATATTTATATACAAAATGTAACTTGGAGAAGTTACAATTTACTAATATTTTTATTTTCAACTCCACAATTTTCAAGCAGTCTAACGAACAGTGCATAATCTCTGTACAGTATGTATGTGGTGTAGTGTGATTGGTGGAGTATAGTGTGCCTGTAACGATGAATTTGCCCAAGAGAAATTTTAAAATAAAAAAAAACTGTATAGAATAAGATATACATATATTAACATATGAGTACAGTAATAATCAAAAATGTACATACAAATTAAAATTGGTTATCAAAAAATTTTAGTTAGTTTAAAGGTTCTACACTTTCAGAGTTATGGACAAATATTTAATATCCCATATAAACCTATTAGCATACCAAACAACTTTAGTGGTTTTAATTATACATTAATTGTTATTTTAATAAATAAGATAACAAAAAATATAAAATATATTTTTTAGAGCTTCAAGTGCATCAATCTGTTAGTTATTTATCCGTTTTGAAATTTTGGCATCAATTTGTTACCATATTCTTGCAAATGATCTTAACAGCACATTTTGGTATATTTTACTTTAATATGTATTTCGTCATATTTTCATGAAAAGTCCTTATTCTAAAGAATTTTTTAGATTTGTAAATGACAAATATTTGCATACTTACGCTTAAGAGCATAAGTTTGCATATTTTGCACTTAAAAACATAATTTCGCATATATTGCCCTCAAGATAGTTTTTGTATATTTTGTCATTGGAGAATTTTTCTTTTTTACTATTAAATCCATTTTTCAAATTCAACTAAATAATTTTTATCTTATAAATTTATAGAAATTTGTTAATTTTCTGATACAATGCATCAGCTTTGAATTTTTTTAAGTAAAAAAGTAATTTTTTTCATGGAAAAGTAGACAATTTTAAATTTAATCAGAAAAAACTACATTTTAGAAGCATATTTTAAAATGTTAAATACATATTTTCTGATACTTAATGTTGGTATAAAATTTAAAACTGATTTCGTCTAAATAGTAATCAATTTCATACCAGTTTTTGTGTGAATTTGTCCATAATTTTACGTTAGCTTCTTATAAGGTCCATTTACCAAATACATATTTACTTTTTTAGTAATATTTATATGTTGTTAAAATAGAAAATCATATCTTACTCAGATAAATGTCAGGCGTATCAGCATTTTTGTAGATTACTGTATAGCATGTGTTGTATAGTTTTGTATTTAGTTTTTGTTTTGATTTTTACATTTTTATTTTTAAAGATTTATTTTACTCAAACAGCCAGCCAAAAGCAAAATCAACAAGCTGGGCTCAAAGTGTTTTTAGTTGGTTTTTAAATTCAACATCAGTACGGTTTTTATAGTGTTCGCAATTGCATTAAAATAAAATTATAGAAGGAGAATAAATAAATACAAAATATAAATTATAAAAAAAGTGAAATTTCGTTCAAAAAACTTTGATAGGATAGGAAATAGTTAAACTAGTTCCAATCAATTGTGAAAACAGAAAACAAAGACAAATTGTCTAAAAATTGCAAAAAAAAAAAAAAAATGTTTATTATTTAGAAAATACAGTCAAAAGTTTTATTTCATTTCAAAAATTAATTAAAAGAATTTTTTATTTTGTTTAAAATGATTAAGCAATTATTTTTAGCAATTTGTGTAGAAATAAAAATAATACAAAATCTAGAGATTTTTATGTTCAGATTTATTTATAATTTATATTATGTGTGTAATGTTTATTTAATTTGATTAATGTTTGTATTTATCACTTTAATGCACTGATAATGATTTCATATAATTAACATAACAATAAGAAAGTATTACAAATGATTAAAAAAAAAAAAAAAAAAAAGATTAAAGGCATTCAGTAATGTACAATCTTTCATTTTAAAATAGAGCAAATAATATTTTTTATTCTCAGAACAAGTAGAAATGTTCAAAATTCCTTTATAATATTTCTTTATAATATGACTATTTAAAGTTTATTATCCGTTTTTGATACTTTCATCCACTTTAACCTATTATAAAATGATTTGATGGCATACAAAATTAAGCGGGAAGGATTGACGTATCGTTGAGAAACTATTTATGTTCTCGTAAACCATAAAATCAAACTAGCTCATAATTTTACATATAATTCAAAAAAATCTTCAAACAGTTCTTATAAAATCCATGGATTTAAAACTCAGCTCTAAAAATTGCTCTTTAAAAAATCGTTTAATAAATAAAAAATATTACTGATCAATAGATAAGTTAATTCATTAAAATAAAAGACAAGATCATTTTATTAAACATTACAACTCCTCATTTTGAAAATAGCCAAAACTATTTGATTTTTAGAATTTTTGTTTAAATTTTTATCTAATGTTGTACATGACTGCATCATTTTATTATTATATTTTTTTCATATTTTAAATATCAGTTGATTGATCTTTAACATTTTTAAACCTTTTGACATTTTAAAATTCTATAAAAACAATTTAAATGTAGTTAGTGAAATAAATGCTACAAAAACAAGTGATTTTTGATGTAAAAGTATGATGAAAAAACATTAAAATTAAAATAAATTTAAGCAAAAGACTGAATAATTAAATGATAATAAAGAAAACAATAATTGATTTATAAAAAAAAAATAAAATAGAATGAATTTAAAAATTGTAATAATACCTTTACTTGCACAAATTATTTTAATATTTACTGCAAAAGCTAACGAAACAGAAGAGAGGTTTGTGTCTTAGCTGAGGGGAATTACAATTGAATCGATAAGAGAGTGATAAATGTTTTAAAAAACTGAAATTAAAAACAAATTAAAATTAAAATTAAAATTAAAGTAATTATAAGTTAAAATTGTATGTTGTATAAATATTACGTAAAAAAGCTTAATGTATCATACCCAGCAAAAAAAAAAAAAAAAACTGGAGAATAGCTGCAAAAGTAATTATTTTAATCCATGGTTGTCATTTGTAGGATATTCTTTTTTATGATTCTTATTCAGTGTTTTTAAAGCTCTCAAAATTATGTTTACATATTTTTGTAATAAAAATATTATTTTATCTTTATTAAATGGATGAAATAGTAGTTTTCTTAAAAATAATTAACCTATTTTTGTACTAAAAATGTATTTGTTTTCATTTTTATAGAAATTATTATTAAAAACTTAAAAAAAGACCAAAATATGCACTTAGTGCTACTTTTGAAGTTGTGGAAATGTTAATTTTTTAGAAGCTCTTGCTCGTTTTTTTTTTCATTTTTCTGGGATAACAATAGCTTTTTGCCCTGTCATTAAAACAAAAGTTTTTGGAAATTCTGATTAAAACTACAAGTTTTAGACAAAAGTATTTATACTATCATGATCTTCTAAGTTCAGAAAATTAAACACTATTTAATTTAATTTGCATTATTTCCTTTCTTGTTGCAATTAACTTTTGGGTTTTAATGCATAAAGGATTTACTTAAAAAGTTTTTCAATTTATTTTGGAAGGGATTTGTAAGTTTTAAAATATTCATTTGGGAACTCATTTAATATTTGTATATATTGTAGACCTTATAAATAGTAAAATGAAAATTTAATAATAAACTTAAAAAAAAACTTCAAATAATAATAATAATAATAATAATAATAATAATAATAATAACACTGCTCGGCACAAAAATCCTTCCTTAAACAAGAATAGGATGGAACTTGATATGCTAAACAAGAATCTGCTTTCAGTTTTTTTCTATTAGGTCCTGATTTTTATTTATCGGCGTGTCTAATATTTCCCAAATAATAAGGCGATTACATTAGTATATTTTACCATAACTCTAGAACAGTTTGTCCGATTGAGGAGATGAAACACCAAATGATGCAGACCAAATTGCTTTTACATTATTTTTTATCTACTCAATAGCTTCGGATTTGTTTAGAAATTAGTGTCATGAAAAATAGGAAAATATTTTGCTCCTTAACTCCAAAAATATGCACAATTTTCGTGTTTCAGTTATCTAAATTGCACCAACGATTCTTGAGTTATGGTGAAATATACTCGTGTAATTGCCTTATTAATAATATAAAAAGCATGTGAAAATAGTACACCCATTTTTGTTTAAAGAACAAAAAAATGTTTTTTTTTTTGCCGACCAATGTAATTAGTGCAAGTTTTTCAAGCTTTACGCTTGAAAAGTAAGCTTTTGCATATCCCACAAATTTGGATATAATGAATGAAAAATAAGCTTTCTTAACTAAAATTTTATTTTTTAGTGATTTTTTGGAGTTAACTCAACTTATGTGTGTATTTTGGAATACTTCGTACATAATTGTAAATGAAAAAAAAATATATCAATCAAAATAACAAAATATATCAAAATATATTTTTATTTTCTTTAAAAAAAAAATCGTAAATTATGAATTCTAAAGCAAGAAAAATGCAAATTTATATAGAAAACACATGAAAAACAGACAAATTTCTATGCATACTTATGCTATTTTTGCATATTTCTGTGCATATTTCATAATTTTTTCGTGCTTTTTCAAGTGCTGTTTTTCGTACATATTTAAACTTGCTATGACCTTTTATGCATTTATTTAAAAAAAAACGCCTTAAAATGCATTTAAAAATTCAAAATTTAAAAAAATATGCATATATTTTTTCAACATTTATTAAATTAAAAAGAAAAAACAAAAATTAGCCCATGGTAAGATAACCATTATAATTTTTATATTCTGTATTCTAAACTATATTTTAAAAGATTAGTGCTATTTCTTTGTACTTTTTTGAATGGTATTTATTTTTTCAAGACTTTTATTAGTGAGACTGACACTAAGATAAACTTAAAAAATGTGTATACATAGAAAATTACCTCTCTACGTCAATAGATGGACTTGGAGCGTATTTCATGGATGGACTAGTGGTATTTTAGAAAGATTGAATTCTTCTTAACACGAAGTATCACCTGAATATAGAATAATTGAGTTTGATTTTTTTTTAATTTTCTCCCCATTCTTAGTGACTTATCCCGAGATTTCCCGGGATGAGTTGCCTGGGAATTTTGCCAATTTTTCACCTCTCGATTCCCGGTAGGGAATCCCAGAAATTAAAAACTACCAAAAATGTGCAATTTTACCATTTTAAAAATCATGATTTCTATAAAAAAACAGTTCGATAATTATCTCTTAAGAGTTGACTAAAATAGAAAAAAAAAAAATCGGAACTAAGAAATATTAAAATGATAAAACTACTTTAATAATTGAAAATCCGAATTTGGACCTCTCTACGTTTAAAACCACTGCTTTAGAACACAAAACCTAGAAAACCACGACAATATTCACCTTCAACAATTTTTGCACATTAATTTCTAATACTTAAGACTAAAAAAATATTATTTTTATGTTATAGATGAATCTCTCGGGGTCCAAGAGAGATTAAAATATATATATATATTCTCAAAGATATATTTTATATTTATGGTATCTTAAAAAGTGTTAAGTGTTATGTCGATGTTCTTAATTTATGGGCCAAATTTTTGATGCAATATCATTACGCAAGTTACACAACTGGTTTGCATATCCAAAAAATTTTGATTACGTTTTCGTTAGTGCAAGCGCTGCGCAAATATTACTTTAGACAATTTGGACTTTTATAGTCGATATTAGAGATTATCGACTCGGTAAACAATCAGCTAATACTTATAAGTTAAAATAAAATCAGAACGGAGTTTAAAAGAACCCGAGGCAGTCGATTCCAATCATTGCCTGTTCACATGCAATGATTGGAATCGAAGGAAAAAATAACTGAAATTTGTAAACTTAATCTATTTTTGGTTTGGATCATATATTGATTTTTTCCATTTGTACTATTGTATTCGCGAAAACGTTTGTAAAAAAGTAAAATAAAAATTTTAGCCCTTGGGAATTAAAAATTTATTTTAATTAATACACTTAATATTCACACACACAATACAGTTTTATGTTATAAATTTAAATTATACATTATATGCAATAATATCCAAAATGTATTTTCCCCTTTTTGTATATGGCAATGATTTTCCTAATTATTTACAAAAATCAAACTTCAGAAAATCCTCATATACTTCAACTTTTTTTTTTATGAGAGAGAAGTGGAAATATTTTTTTTTATTTGTATCATGTAAATAAGCATCTTGAAAATATTAAAATATTATCTAGCAGAAATATTTATTAAAAACTATTTTCAATACCTATTATAATTTCTATAAATTTAATATTATAAAAAAAACAGTCACATTCATCATATTCATATTTATTTAAAAATCACGTAGATGTATTTGCGTACAAATATATCTATTATTATATATTATTATTATAATTTTTTTTGTTTGTTAAATTTTCGTGCTTTTTAAATGATATTGTATTTTTCTTGAATAAATATTATAAAGTAAATATTTTTTATCAAATAGTAGCGAAGCGCACCGGGATAAGCTATTTAATAAATTAAATAAGACAATTTTAGCAAAAAAGTAAGAAAAAATGAAATATTTGAAAATATTTAATTAATAAGAAATATATATAATAAGAATATGACAAAATCTGCATTTTCCATTAAATATACAAAAATATGCTCTAACAAATCGATGCTATTTTTCAGTAAAATTAATGATTCGGATATATAACTACATTAGGTAGTTTTTAAATGTTTCGGAATAAATATGCATTTGCATGAAATCAGCCCCCTAATAATAAACATTGATTTTGTCAATTATTAAAAAAAGTTTTTTTTACCATGTTAAGAAAGTGAAGTGTCCCACCTTGTACTCAAACTTGTTTCTTAAGTCAAAAAACAAAATAAACGATTCAATTGTAATTTATCTCGAAAGTTTCAAAACCCCTTCCTTCCTTATTTACAATATCCCCTATTTCCAGCCCACTATGGATTTGTACTACATCCGATCTCTGCTTATTGGATACAGCACCGAACATTGGCGATACTAAACGTTTTGAAAGTCAACATGATTGTCGTTTGTCCTGTGGCAAATATGGAGCCATTTGGCCACAACCAACTGGAGATTGTAGTCTTTCCAAGGATCGAGTGCACTTCGATCCATGGAAGGTGCGTTTTAATGTAGTGGCTCCCACTTCAGCTACAACACAATTTATACGTGAAACAAATCGTATATTTTTGAGTAATATTATCAAGGAGTGTGTACGCAATTGTACATTGGACAATAGCAAAGAAATTTTAGTAAAGGCCACTATAAACTCTTCGAGTTTAACGTTAGACTGGGCAACAGATGAGTCGTATGTATTGTTGATAAGAACTACAGGTGGGAGTTTGAAAGAAGAAATAAATTAAACAAAATTTAACAAATAAATACAATTTTCTAAAAGGTACCGCCACCTTTGTGGACATTAAGGCGCCTACAGTTTATGGTGCCCGCCATGCTTTTGAAACTTTGAGTAATTTAATAACTGGCTGTATGACGTAAGCATTATAATTTTGTCATAATCAATTATCTGTCATGATTTTTATATTTAAGTAATGGTTTGCTAATGGTGGATGCTGCTCGAATTTATGATCGTCCTTTATATCCTCATCGTGGTATTTTACTGGATACTGCCCGTAATTTTATGCCTTTAAGACAAATACGCAATACTTTGGATGCCATGGCTGCTTCAAAGTTAAATGTTTTCCATTGGCATGTAGTGGATACGCATAGTTTTCCTTTGGAAATAACCAGGGTACCGGAAATGCAACGGTAAGAAAAGAGGGATGT
The DNA here is from genome assembly GCA_932274085.1 of Protocalliphora azurea. Classification (NCBI taxonomy): domain Eukaryota; kingdom Metazoa; phylum Arthropoda; class Insecta; order Diptera; family Calliphoridae; genus Protocalliphora; species Protocalliphora azurea. The sequence continues at coordinate 146,156,112 of OW026523.1, forward strand.
TAGAGAGCTAAGGCAAGGGTTTCATACATAAATTCCATTGTTATAGCGGATATGAAAGTCACCATAAAATCAGTTAAAACGATTTGAATTTAAGGAGTTTGAAATTGTGATATATTTTCTTTTTTTAGCTTTGGTGCCTATTCTCCCACAAATACATATTCCCGCACTGATACAATTAACATGATTAAATATGCTCGCCTAAGAGGGATACGAGTACTCATAGAAATTGATGGTCCTTCACATGCCGGCAATGGTTGGCAATGGGGTCCTATGGCCGGTATGGGTAATATGGCTGTGTGTATTAATCAAAAACCATGGCGTTCATTTTGCGTTCAACCACCTTGTGGACAGCTTAATCCTTTAAATGATAACATGTACTCGGTAATGAAGGAAATCTATGAAGATATAGCGGAAGTGGGAGCACCCGAAGAAACCATACACATGGGAGGTGATGAAGTGTATATTGACTGTTGGAACAATACAGAAGAGATAACAAAGAAAATGCGTGCAACTGGATTTGATCTATCACTGCCAAGTTTCTATAAATTATGGTCAGTCTTTCATGAGAAAAACTTAGAGTCTTGGGATGAAGTTAATCAGCGACAATATCCCAATATCAAAGAACCAAAATCAACTATAGTATGGTCTAGTCATTTAACAGATCCAGAATATATAGAAAAATATTTACCGAAAGAACGTTTTATCATACAAACATGGGTTGGGGCATCAGATCCCTTAAACGATCAACTGTTAAAGAAAGGTTATCGTATAATAGTTTCTACTAAAGATGCTTGGTATTTGGATCATGGTTTTTGGGGCAGGACACAATATTACAATTGGGCCAAGGTTTATAATAATAAAATAGAACATAGTCCTAAAATATTGGGTGGTGAAGTTTGTATGTGGAGTGAATATGTTGATAGTAATTCAGTCGGTGAGTAAGGAATCTTGTAAAAAAAAATATTAAAATAAATTAAAAAAACTTATAAAATCTAATATTTTATTATTCGTCGTTTATAGAAGCACGTATATGGCCTAGAGCTGGTGCAGCTGCGGAACGTTTATGGTCTAATCCTAAAACAAGTTCTCTCTTGGCTCAATATCGTTTTTACCGCTTCAGACAACGTTTAATTGCCCGTGGCATAAGGCCTGATGCTGTAACACCTAAGTGGTGTGTTTTAAATGAAGGTCAATGCTTTTAAGCTGAAAAATTAAGAAATTATTAAATGTGCCTTGTTAACATGTCCTTAGCTTAACTTTTTAATGTATTTAATCGTTTCATTTACATACATATATGTCATTTTGTAAAATAAAAGTTATTTATTAGTTTAGTGTATGTTTAATATTTACATTTATTATTTATTTAATATAACTTTGATCAATGGCATGTTTGAACATGTCTGCTATACGTTGCCTTTTAGCTGGTTCCTCGAATGGTTTGATATTCCAGACATCAACTAATACAGAGTTTTCGGTAATTTCATCCAAATCAGCTACTTCATCATCTTCTATCAGAGACATGGGCAAAGATTCAATGCCCATACCACAACCAAATCGACCAAATTCTTTTAATTCATTTTGTAAATCTTGCCAAGACATAACCTTTTCGGCATCTGCTCCCAAATCGTTGATAATTTCGCATGCACTTTCATGATAAGCTTTCAACAAGGTATCATAGTGAGACTCCCTAAGTGTTTGGCTAGTACAAGAATATATAAAGAAAGATATGTCCACGGCAACAGAAGCCACACGAGCTAGTTGAAAATCAATAATTTTGATTGCCTCTGCTTTGCCGTCTTTACTATAGCGTGTTAGGAAATTTGGTGACCAACAGTCACCGTGACCAAAAGCAGTGAGTTTGGCTGTAATAGATTAAAAGAAAATTTAAAATTTTATCAAAAGTTTGTGGGAATTTGATCTTACATCGTATTGAAACCAAATTAATAAGATCATCATACAAGGTTTCTTGTAAGAAATTATTGGCAATTGTTTCATATTCTGTATTTGGGAATGATTTTGTTACAGCATCTCGAGCTACCGAACAAGCTAATTTTAAGAAATCCATATACCATTTACGATTCGATTCAGCATAGTACGTTTCCTAAAATTTAAAGAAAGTAAATTAAAACTAGATTTTATTTGTTACAAGTATTATTTTATAATTCACCTCTAAACATTTGGCTACATTTTCAAATTCATTAGGTTCTAAAGCGCGGAATGCCAAAGAAATACCGTGAAATCTACCCAAAGTACGCATTGTCAATAAACACTCTTCCAATGATATATAATCCTGACGATTGGATGCTCCATAACCCAAAAAGCTGACATCTTGCAAAGCTACAAAATCATTTTCACCATCACAGTGAGTAGCATAACAAATGGGATATTCAGTGAATGGATTTTTAGGATTGCGTTTCTTTTGAAATTCTTCCCAAGCGGGAACAACCTTTAAATAGAAATTAATTTCATTGCGGAAAAATACGGCTGAGCGGAAAACCTTACGACGAGCCATATTATCCGGCATACCCTTAACAATAAGATTAACTTCTATATTTTCGCTAAAAAAGAAATTAATAATCGATTGATAAAAATGTAAATATGTATAAATAATTTAGGAAAAAAAAACATACTTAGTGGTTTCATTGATGCCATAAACACATAAACGAAATACTTTACTCAAGTACGAGTCACCTTTTTTGAAACCTTTACCAAATTTATACGAGGTATACTTGGTGCCACCAGCTTTTTTGATAATTTCCTCACAGGTGGCTTCTGTGAATTTTTTTGAAATGTCCGTTAAACTCATGATGAACTCAAACTGCAAAAAATAAAGAAAAATACCTCAAACAAACTATTAAATAATTAATTTAATTATTTATAATGCTTGTTATCTTACAAGTATGTACTACATACAACATGCTTATGTAATAACAGATAAGTTTCTAGTGTTTTAATAAGATAATGTACAATATGCTTAAAATTTACCTTTTTTGCAGTTTTTAGAAAATTTTCTGCTTTTAAATACGTTGCTTTCTAACAAAATGTTAAAAAATTGTAATTTACATCTAATTATCTATCAAAAAAATATAAAAATAAAAATCGGTTAAAAAATGTTCAAGTTATTACGATTTTCCCAGACCATTAATGTGTTTTAGACTACTTGTGTAAAAAGTGTACAAACAAATTTTTAATTTTTTAAGAGATGTTTAAATTAAATGATATTTTTAATTAAATTTTTACCATAATTACTGAAAAATATATATTTGTTTCTTCAGAATAATTCAGACCCCTTTCATTGCTTGGTTAAAAATTTTTAATTTTTTTAAATTTTTTTTCAAAACTCCAATTCCAAATTTTAAAAAATTTTTGTTAAACAAATTTCAAAAAGTTGCAATAAAACAATGCAGGTTTATTTGAATTTTGCAGATTTGGTCAAGAAGGCATTTTTGCGGTTTTTTAATAATTTTTTTTTTTTTGGGGGGGGGGGGGTTTGAATTACCCTGGAAAAACAGAAACGTATTTTTCATTAATTATAGTTCAAATTAATTAATAATTTAAAAATAGCAATTGATTTAAACATTTCTCAGAAAATTACAAATTTGTTTGTACACTCCTTTTACAAGTGGTCTAAAACACATTAATACTCTGAGGAATTCGTAATAACTTAAACATTTTTTAACCGATTTCTTCCTTTTATATCGTGTTTGATAGATAATTATTTGCAAAATATAATTTTTTTTTACATTTTGTAAAATTGTTCTAAAAACTGTAACGCACCACACAAATTTCAGATCCGATGCGGAACGGTTCTAGGAGGCGTTACGGTCAAAATTCAACAAATTTAAAGAATCAATTTACAGATTTAAAATATAATTATTGCAAAATTTTTGGAGAATTTAAGGACTAGATATTTAATTTATTATGTCAACTAATTAACCAAATGAAGTCAAAATATAAATTACTTAAAAAAAATATAAAGGCTACCCTGAGGCAGCCTTGATTGTTAGAGGGTTAACTCTGTGGCATTATATAAACAAGGTATTTCCACTTCGCTCTCATAAAAAATTGTTTGAAGTTTACCGGGATTTTTCAAGTATGTTTTTTGTAAACAATTTACAAATTACATATAAAAAAGGGAAAAATATATTTTGTAAATTGTATGTGTAATTTGCATTAACATAAAATGTAATAAATGTAATAAAATAATAATTAAGGTGTGTTTTTGTTAATTTTTGTTTAAAAGATCTTTTTAAAATCTTTCAAACCCATAACCGTATAAATATGTTATATTCTTGTTCGGTATGCTTTTTTATGGTTTAACAATTTACAAACATTAAATGCTTAACGCTATAAACATACTATTTTAAGTTTCCATCTATGAAGATTAACTTCATGGAAATTCTAATGACTCGGCATCCAATCAATATCTTGTACGGGCTTTAAGGTGTAATTAAAAATTTATCGCAGGTCGTTAATATAAGTTTTACATATGCAATCGCAACCCATTGCTCGATTTCTTCGCAACTGAGATGGGGATGTATCTATTGTTTTATTATATCTATTATATATATTTCTCGGAATTCAAGGCAAGTTATCACAATCAATTTCTACAAAGATTGTGATCACTTCAATTTGTTGTTTGGCTTATTGCAAAAATAATCTTGCTTGATTTCATTTTGATTTGCTGCTTTGTGGGGATTTTTTAGATTAATTTAATGGCTTCCATGATTATTTTCTGTTTGCTCAACAGATCGTGTTTAAATAAATATTTTTTTTATTTTAAATTAAAAGAAAAAAATATTTTTAATTGTTTGTTTTTAATTAAAAAAAATAATTTTTAATGAAATGAAAATTAAAATGGGATATTTAGAAAAACTATGTTTAGATTAATTTTAGTTATAAGATTTAATCTCTTATTGTTAGGCCTTCATATTATAGGCAGATTCAATAAATAAAGGAAAAACGTACAAAAATGCTGAAAAAATAAAATTATTTGGAAAATATATGTATATATTTTTCATTTGTCAACTAAATGTTTCGCCTCTATGTGTATACTCTCTGAATGTATGTAGGTTCGTCCGCTGTCAACATCTTTTCATTCCACACTGTACAATGTAAATTGTTTTATTATTGACTTTATAAACAATTCATATTTTGCTTTATTATTTACACAAAATATTCAATTTATTAAATGAAACACTTACTATTTATTGTTAAAAATAAAATCAATTAAATTTAAAAGTATTTTTACCCACTTATCAATTTAATAATGTCTCTTGATAAGTTAACTTTCTTACGTCTAACTAAAACACATTTAACTACTTGTTAATTTTGTCCACATCACTTTTACAATTTTTTTCATCTACCGGTCTGTTAGTACACACAGTTGTAAAATATTATATATATATATATATATCTTCTTCTTCTGAGTTATGTCATTCAACACTAAATGATATCTTGCGGGATATATATATATATTTTTTTTTATTTTAGGTAAGTAACAGTAATAAGGTTATTGTGAATGTTTACATTTAACCCTCAACTTATCTTTTGCAAATTTAAATTTCTAGTTAAAATGAATTCTAATATGAAATGCCAAAAACAGGTTAATAGAATAAATCTTTCGTAGGGTACCATAACATAGTGTCTACATTCGACAAATTTGTATCAAGACAAACGTCAAACTTAATACGAATTTGTGAAAGGTGGCAACAGTTGTACAAAGCAACAATATGGTGTATTTATTATTGTTTTTTATATATGCAGTTTGACAACTGTAACAACCTAAATAATAATCAGCTGTCTAACTAAGGTTACCTTGTATATATTCGCACTGATTTTGACGTTTGTTTTGATAAAAATTTGCCTAATGTAGACACTAGGTAAAGTTCAGAACTTAACACATCGATGTGAGAGGTAAGATTGAGTCTACTATCTAAAATAACGAATATGCACTTTAAGTTATTTACAAAGTGATTCGAATTCGTATTGCTTAAAAGAAAAATTTTATTGCCGCAATAATCATATTCGTATTGCAGAAGTTTCCCCCATAGGGAGAGATTGTGCGTCACAGACGATACATGTAAGCAATAAGAAATCAATACGCCTAGAAGAAAAATAGGCAATATTGCTAGATAATCATCTAGTTGAAAAAAGAAGATACCGTCAGATAATCTTCTGCTAGATGCATTAAATAAATAGAAAAACTATCATTAAATAAATCTGGAAATAATATTTCTTATATTATCTTTTACAGCTTGTAAAGCATGCATGTGCATAAATCTTAACATCATAAAGCAGGAAAACTGAAACGCTCACATAAATTATCATAAAAAAAGAGAAACAAATTTCTTTAATATTTTTTAATTTTTGGACAATTTTTCAACAACTGAAAAATTGCAACTGAAAAATAAAAGCGTTGCATTACTTTCTTCCAGATAATGTCAAATTAAAATTTTTATATATTTTTGTTGTTTATTTCCTAATTTTCTTTAAACTGATACAAATGCAATATTATAAAAATTTTGCTTTGATATATATATATATATATATATATATATATATATATATATATATATATATATATATAATTTAAATGGATTTTAAATGCTAAACCACTGCTCTTATTGTTACAAAGTGCACTCGATATGTCAATAATAAATTCGAAATCTAAAGTTAACCATTTTTTTTTTTTGTAAGAAATAAATGTACATGAAGTTAAAGATTGTCGTTATTTAACCAAATTTTATCTCTAAATTTTGAGGGTGTTCCTGAATGAGAAAATATTGTGAAAAAATCCAATGTGATTTTTTCAGTGATTTTTTTTTTGGTGATAAATTAGTTATACTGATTTAAATATTTTTTTATTTAATGTTTTGTTTTGCATTTTTAAATATAAAAATTAATTTTAATTTTGCGAAGTACAAGTCACTCCAATTTCTTATAATGTTTCAGTACATATTTATTTCAAATTATATTTTTTAACGATAAATTAAATTATGTATATTTTTATATATTTATAATTAATTATTTACTTTTAAATTAGTATGTTTATTTTGCCAAGTATCGTAAAAATGTCATTCATAATTATTAAGTATGCCCAATAAATGCAACCTTGTGTAAGTAAGCAAATACACAGCAGAGGTATTAGCCGTAACAGCATGTCTAGCCGCTTAGCCGATTAAGTTTGACCAGCCACGCCGTCGCTGGGTTATTCGGCTTATCGGCGGCTCAATTTTAAGTGAACATTTCCGACTCGGTCGACTTTTTATTTGCTTTTTCGATTACTAGATCCTTTTATTTTTTGTTTTTTAATGGCTAAATATTTTATGCCAGAGCTAACAAAATACGGATTATTTTATCTACTTTGAATTACACTTTTTGTTTTAACTGATTTCTGTGCAATTGTTTAAACCAAGTGAATTTTTCAAGTGTTCTTCAAATATTGTTTTTATGGCAGGAGTATGTTTTTTTTTTAGCCAAGAGAAGTCGACTGAGTCCCTTTACTGATAAAAGGCAGTTATTTGTCCACGTCTATAACCACTTAGATGAGCCCATGCTTCAAAACCAATAGGGTTTTAAAAATTCATTTTTAAAATCAAAAATGCTAAAATTAAAGCAAAAATTTAAAAAATTTTAACTGCTAAATAGTTAATAATAAAATTTTTCTGTCTAGATGAATTTGAAAATATCTCTTTTGCAGTTTAAGTTGTTAAAATTTATATAGTTTAATTTTAAAGTTTGTAAAATACTTGCGTTCTATTCTAGTTTTGTTTAAAATGCAGAAATATTTTATGTAAACATTTTATATACAGATCTTTTTTAAATTTTAATTTTATTATATGAGTATAATTTATTTTATTTTCAGTTATTTAATTTTGAACCTTTATTTAGTTTTTTAATAAAATATGATAAGCATACATTTTTGTTTTTATAAACCGCTCAACCGAAAAATTTTTTCATTCTATAAAAAACTCGGCGTAGAGCTGTTAAGCTGCCGCCGCCGAAGATGTTTGCTATTCAGGCGCCGCCGATATTTTTAAATCGACTTGTATTTCTGATACACAGCTGATTCTTTTTGTTTATTTTCACACACGCCAAATGCAAACGAAGAAAAAAATTGTAAACAACAAGTTTTAATAAATTTAAATATCAGTTAAAGTTTATTCTTCATCAAAAAATAATCATTTAACTGATTTAAAACCATGCTTATAATGAAGGTAATAAAATGACTGCAGGCTGCAGCAATAAAAAAAACTACAACTGGAGTATTGGAATTCTTAAAGCAGCAAAATTTGGTATATTACATTTATGATTATAATGCTACTTTGAATATGTTTTATATAATTTTATTTTACATTAAATAGGTCAGTATTATAGTGGCTCCTCGAAAAGTAGAGTAAAGTGTGGCACAATTATTGTCATTGTCCTTTGTTTTGAATGAACACTTAAGTATTATAGAAGTCATAAAAATTGTAAATATATCAACTTAAAATAATTTTCTTAGTTTAAAATAAAACTGTTAGGCTTTAGGTCTACGTTGATGTTAAACTTGTGACAAGTTTAATGTATGCCTCTAAACTATTAATCTATAATGTTCAGCGAATGATTTGACCGCTTCTTTACTATTATCCCATAATTCACAACGTAAAATACGCACTCTGTGTGAATTAAATACTGAAGAAATCAAATGTGCTTCCACACTTTATGAGCTCATTTGTCATTTGGTCCTCATTAACAGCAATTCTTGACTCAGTTTTGTGATGCTGTGATACTGGCTGCTGATGAATTACTCATAAACCAAATAAAATCAAGACTAAAAATGTTTGTGCTTTGCGTATAACTAATTGCATATTAGTTTTATTGGGTTGTGTTCTAAGAGAGCTTCTGGAAAATGCTGAGTTAGTAGAAAAAAATTATATTTTAGTAAAAAGTTAAGCTTGCTGAAACATCTCAATGACTTGTTGAGATTGAGAATGTGCATGTTAATACGCTTATTGGGCAGATTTAGTTTGAGGGCATTACAAGAAGATTTGGTCGACGATGAGTAAGCAGAAGTAAAAGAGGTAGAATATAAATTATAAATTTTATTGTTGAAAGTTTTAGGATTTTATTAATTTTAATTTTTTTTTTTATAGGAAGCTGAATATACCTTAAATGTACTACGTCAATTTTCTTTTTACTCATAAATTGTGTTGTACGATTTTTTTATTTTGATTTCAAGAACAAAAGGCATTTATTTTATTTTTTTAAGTTTAAACATGTTTTTATATGTTAAAACATTTTTATAGTTTGTTTTATTATCTAATATTAATTGAATATTTTATCAAGTTTTTCTTGAAAATAGTCTATAATCTCATCTAATGAATTTCCAAAACGATCAAAATTAAATATATTACAATCTTCTTCGTACATTTCATTCAATTTTTCAATATCTTTTTCCGATAGACCTTTGCGTTGACCCAATCTAGCATAAGGATCCTGCAGGTTAACAAAAGTATAATTAAATTAATAAATATAAATTAATTTTTTCTTTGTTTTTAGTTTACCAAAGGTTCTATAGTGTTTTTGCCATTTTTGGTAAATGCTTTGGAACTATAATGCATAACACTTTGATAATCATACTCTACACCAAAGTTACTAACATGAGTGCGGGCATATTTATTAAAATTATGAGCATGTCCTGGTAATATATTTTCCCAATTTATTTTAACATATTCATCTCTTTCAGTAGCCGATTGCTGATGATAAAAGCCCAACGTATGTAAGAGTTCATGTATTACAACACCATGAGATACACATTTGGGAGTATTGAGATTGAGTACCTGAGGTAAATATTTTAATTATTATTTATTAATTATGGTTGTATATTTTAGCTACTTACTTGACCACCTAGTCTACGGCCCACACTGGACCAACAGCCGGAATAATTGCCTTTAAATACAATCCAGTTTTTGTCTCCTTTTTCGTATGGACGAAAACGTATGCAGGTTTTATCATGATATTCTTTAAAGGCTCTAAATATTGTCATCATTTGTGTTTCATCTATAAACCAAAAAAGTTGTTTATTAATTTTTGCTTTCAATAAAGAAAGGGTTTACTTTCCATTATCAAGTAATTTAAGAGATTCATTTTGTACTCACTAAAATCTTGGGGATCTATATAGAAAGGCACAGTAGCGTCTGGCCAAGTTGCTTTTTCATTCAACAAACCATTACGAAAATATTCACGATGCAACATTATATCACCCTCAAACAAGCCACTATGCTCCCAGATATGATCTTCATGATTATCATTCCAATATTCAAATGCTGGACCTTTGGATACAATTTTTTAATTTTAACTTACATCATGTGAAGTCATATAATTAAATAATAGTTACCACATACTGTTGTGTTGTCTCAACATAAGCATGTTTGGGCCCCAACGTGGTCTGGGCGGTATTACGGGATTCCATTTGGTCTTAGCTTGTGAGCAAGTAACAACGATTGTAATACATAGTGTGAAAGTTAAATAACGTTTTGTTAACATTTGCTTATTTCTTTGTCGAAATTAAATAAAATGGAGCGAACAAAAACATATAAGCTCACTCTGCACGAGTGTTAAAAACTCAAAGAAATGCTTTTCAATTTATTGAGGGCCTTTTATAGCTTCGGTTTCTTCTGCTCTAAAGTTACGCCTTTTGAATTTGTTAACAAGAAGTTTTCAATTTCATTAATTTGCTTTCGAATTGAAGAACACTTATTTCAATTGAGTTGCTTGTTGTTAATCAAAGAGAATGTCATTATAAAAATAAAATGCGTGGTAATTCTTCGTTTTTGCTATTGTTGTTGTTGTTTTATAAGTGTGAGTTGAAAAACTGAAAGTTTTGATAGTTCTGGACAAGATGATTTTAATATGTGGTACCTAATATTGGTTTAGTACTTGATTGGTAACAAATCAATGAAAATAATGTTTAACAAGTAGCTCTTGTTTTGTTAGCTCTTGTTAAAAAAAAAATAAATAAAATAAATCTGATAATGAGTTTAACTTTAACATTATATTATATGGAATAGTGAGGCTAATTGTTGATGTGTCCTATATAAAAGGTCATGTTAATTATATAATATTCGTTATATTAACTAACGATTTTATTTAAATTCGATAATTTCTTTCCTAATGAGAAGCGTAGCGTGTTTAAAATTATTAAAATACAATTTTTAAACTTTGTGCTTAAAGCTTATTTTATTTTTACCAATTTAGGACACTGGGTTATTATGTTTTCGGCACAAAACCTGCATACAAATTACATATATTTTTTTCTTTTAGATCGTTTTTCTTTTTGGTTTTTTTTTTCAAATTATATGTTTTATTATTTATGATTATTTTTGGTTTTTATTTTCCCTTTTTTATTCATATTTTTTCTTTATATGTTTTTTCTTTTTAAATTATTTATAAACTTTGTATAATTAATCATAAATGCGAAATATGGTTATGGATAATAGATGATCATAATAAAAAAATAAACGTCATTGGCTTGTAAGCATTTTCTGCTGCTTCCCAAATAAGCAATTTGATTGCTGGACTGGGGAGATTGAATACAAAGCAATAAATTCTATGGTAATTTTTGTTAATAGTAGGTATTTAAATTGGTGATCAATTTATGTGAACAAAGAAATTGACTCAAGCAGTTGTTAAGCAACTTTCACAGTAGAATTTTAAAACTTTAGTCAAGCTTAATAAAAGTCAACTGAAGTTTAAATTTTTAATAAACTTCAGATTTGCAATTTGGTTTAAACATTAGTTTAACTTAATTGAATTTAGCCAAAGATGCTTTGCTGCATAATGTTTTAGTAATAAAATGAATTAATTTTTTTTTATCACAAAATAATATTTTAACTTTTAAAGCAAAGCTCTAGTAAAAATTTTATATGGCCAATAAATAATGCAATTGATAAAGTATGGTAAGCAATAGTAAACCTGAAACTTTTTTTTTTTGTTTCATGCATATAATTAAATATTTATAATATGCTCTTAACGCTTATATTTTTTTATCACTAATCTGCCTCAAATTTGTAACATAAGAAGTAATTATCACAAACAAAAATGTATATGGACCCAAATCAGCAATGGAACACCACATGATATCAATCAAATCAATAAATTTTGTTTAACAAATTCTATTAGTTTTTCCAATACACAATATGAGAAAAAGCACGGGCTATCGAATTATTTACTCTAGGAATAAAAGTCTGGATATTCTTAGTTGAATGCGAAAAGCTAAAAAGTTGGACTAAAAATTGTGGTGTAGAATTTTTAATGATTTTATAAAATATCAATAAAAGTCTCAAAAATACAAAATTATTGAATGAACATCTAAAAAAACGGTCGACATAAAGTGATATATGATTATAATTCCATTGGTAGTTTTGATCATGCTCTAGGTTGGAACTGTATAGTATTATATCGAAGACATAAGTGCAATTTTGTTTATTAATAGATTGACTTTTATAAAATTACCAGAAATTGTAAATATCTATATCTCCATACAATAAGAAATTTGTGACATTAGTAATGCATGGGCTACTTTCTATCCTACAGGAAATGGCAAATAAATGTTGAGGAAATATAACCGACGTAGTGTGAAATAAATTCTTGCATATAAGTTATCTATATGTTATGTAAAATTAAGTTTGTCATTCAATATATAATACCTAGTATCTTTATTCTGTCTACTCGTATTGTAGGACCATTAAAATGAAATAAACCAAATTTCATTACTTTAGTTTTGGTTGCATTAAGTATTGAAAAATATGCAGCTATCCACACATTGATTTGATCCTGTACATAATTAGTCTTTATTTGTAATATCACTTTTGTGCTATCATCATGAATTAATAGTTGAATGTCATCAGCAAAAGCATAGACTGAGCAACTTTTCGATTCAATTACATTTAACAATCCGTTTATATACATAGAAAACAATAACATAATGCGAAATTCGACCACTAAACTATACAAATTGCTTTCTATCCGTTAAGTACGAATATATAAATAAACACGACTTTCTCGAAGATATAAATTCTTCTTTCAGTTTCTTAATTAGATTTATATGATTAATGAGTTCAAAAGCTTTCGACAGGTCTAAGAATACTAAAATACTCGCTATTCCCTTATCGATTCAGTGATTCCTAATAAAGCCGATGAAGCACTACAACTTTGACGATTTTTCTATCATTTAGAAAAGAATCCTCCACAATATTTTCGAAAATTTGAGTTCTATTTATATGTTCGAACACCTTCGATAATATCGGTGAAGTACTAATTGGTCTCAGGTTCTCATTTTCGTATGAAGTACCAGATTTTGGTATCGGAATAATCCTTACTACTTTCCCATTTTTTTGGAAATACTGACGTAGTTAGTATACAATTAAACAGGTGTAATGTATGATCGTTTATCAATGATAAAATTATTTTAAAAAAATTTTAATGGAATTTAATCAACACCACAAGCGGCGTTGCCAGAAACTTTTGACAAAAAATCATCATTTGAACAAATATTGCGAGTGCAAGTTTATATGTGAAGAATTAATGTGTACATCGATTCTAAAGAAAACTTCTTCAAATTCAAATGTATAAATCAAACGAGTTCGAAATTTTTTTTATGGATTCGAATCACACCCCTTTTACAGTAGAAGCCATTCTCAAACATAAGGATATGAGAATGTTTTAAGTTAACTTTGGCTAAAAAGATTTTAAACAAAATAATAAACAACCTTTTGATATAAATTTTTTTCTCAAATCATTCATAAACCTAAAAATAAATTCATATTAAAGAAAAAATATAAATCAATTTTAAATCTAAAGACAAAACAAAAATTTGGAAAATATGAAACGTTAAACTTATTGATGATATACAAAAAGTATTAAAAATTTATTTTTAATTTTTAAAATATTTCAAAAAAATATAAACTTAAAACTAATTAATCAGAGATTCTTTGTATTTTTGTTTTTTTTTAACATTTTTATAATAAATACATTTTTTAAACTATAAATAAAGTTCTCTCTTTGTTTACGAAGTTTTTATTTATTTTTCAACCCTTTGACATTCGAGAAGAAGTTTAATTTTATATCATCTTCAATTTGAGATCAAGGTTTCGTATTAAAGAACATAAAACACAAAAATTGTCACTAAAGAACTGTCATTCTGGCTGTCTTCTTTTCTAATAATAGAATAGAAGAATAGGGCTAAGAATAGATCACAATTTTAAAGGTAACTATCAAAAACGAAACGTTTTCACCAAATAGTGAAGATCGATTCATAATTTATTTAATCTCCCAAACCCAAACCATTACAATTTTAAATAATTTCGACCTCTATATAAATTCCTTTAAATTTGTATTAAATTTTAAAGCTTTTTATGAAAATATAACAAGAAGTGAGTTTGTATTATTGATCTTTTAATAAAAAAAGAAAATACGAACCGTTGGTCTAAACTATGCAAGCGTGATTTAAAAGCAACAAGTTATGTAAGACCCTATCCTTTGGATTACTAATTATGATCATTCAAATTTAGGACACTTAAAGCGTGCTCTTGACAATTAGTCGATCAGACTTTAGTTGTGTTTCAGAACTTACGAAAGGTTTAAAACCACTCGTACTTATTTCGATATTGGATTAAACAGACCATAGAATAATAATCAGTTTTCAATTCTTCCTATATATATAAAAATTGATTGGAATTATATCGTCAATTATGAAAAATTAATGTTTGACATTCAAAAAAGAAAAAGGACTAAAAATCTTCAAATTAGTTTTATTAACTTTATTTGAAATTTTGTTACAAATCTTTACTAGACTTTAAAAAACTTTGTTTTAGTGAGTGAAATAAAAATTATATTTTATAAAAAAACAATTATATTTTATAAGAAAAAAATCTTCAAATCATATTTTTTTTTAAAGTCATCAAAAATATGATAAAATCATCATTAAACTTGATTTAGCAACTGTTGCATAAAGTTCAGAACTATCATGCATCTAAACGAAAATCGTATCTGGTTATAAATAATTAAAAATTTCTAAATTTCTTTTGTTAAACTAATTATATTTGTTTTTACAGTTTAGCCAAATACAATAAAACTAAAACTGTGAAATCGGTTGTTGGAAGTTTGTTGCTGCATGTTTTTTTTTCTTTTTAAAGAGAGAGGTTTTACACTTCTTTTTTACACACATATCAATATGAAGAATTACAAAATATACACATATTTAATAAACATACACATGTTCACATAATTATTTACGGAGTTGTAGAAGCTCGTCTCGCGCTAAAGAAAGTTCTGCTAAAAGTTCTTTGAACTTTTAAAAATAATTTGGTTTAAAAAGAAAGCACAGTGGGCAAGAAATAAAAACATGTTTACAAGAATTTTTCTAACGTATTTTGTTTAAACTTTAAAGTTAATAATAAATAACATGTATGTAGCTTAAGTCTTTTGTTGTTTGCAACTAAACGAAAATACTGAGCAAAAAAGAGGAAGAAGTACTTCTAAAAAAAAAAAGAAATAATTACTTCTAAACTTTACCAACTCCCCAATTTAAAAGCGGGTTTTATAAATCTTTAACTAAATTAAAATATTTTTATAATAAAAAAAACTTATAAACCACAAATCATTTATTCCATAAAAGAATCGACAAAGCGTATAGCTTGAAAAATTTATATTTGAGTAAGCTGTTAACATATTTTAGTGACTTAAATTTCGTATACATTGGATGATGATTATGTCTTCTTTAAACATAATATTAAAAAATGCATTAATAATGTAAATGCATTTTTATATTTCATAAATTTTTAACCTTAAATTTTTTACATTCTTTTGATATAACAAAAAAAAAAAAAAAATATTTTATATACCAAATATTATATAATTTTTTCTGGAACAAGACGATATACTATTTAAAATAGGTGATTGGGTTATTATGGGAATGATGGTTGTAACACATAGAAAAATTTATCCAACACTCACTTTAAAGTATACCAATCGACTCAGAATCACTTTTTAAATCGATTTAACGATGTCCGTCCATATGTCTGGTTTGGCTGTCCATATAAACCTTGTGCACAAAGTACGACGCATCGCCATTTTAAAGATAATTCAATGAAATTTGGCACGTAAAACTTTTATGATACAAGGACGAAGCGTATTGAAACTGGTTGTGATCGGTCCATTATTGCACTTATCTCCCATACAAATTTCCCCTCGGAATAGAATGTAAACACTCAAAAATGTCTTAATAATAAGAATATTTTATGAAATTGTACCAAATTTTATGAAAATCAGTCTACAATTGACCATAGCTCCCATATAAAACCCTCTTCCGAAAATTCCGTACGAATGTTAGTATCAAATTAATATTACCCAATTATATGAGAATCGGTCCATAATTTACCATAGCACCCATATAAACCCACTTTCAGGAATCGGCCTAAAGTGCATCACATCAGCTAGATAATAGTATCACCCATAATTCTGTATTTGTATATTTTATTTTACATTTAGTAAAATTAAATAAAAAATAAGTTCCTTCCTTCCCGAATTTTTTCTCGTTTTTTTATACAGAAGTGCACTATTTTTTTTTAATTTTTGTAAGTTTATTTTAAATTCATTTTGGGCAATCATATTTTATAATATAATATTTTTCTAATAATAATATTTTCTTGTGCCAGAATAATTCTAAACATATTAGGTTAGGAATCACAGGTAGCCTTCTGTAGGTATTTCGGTTTACTTGGGTCCTGTTGGTTCTTTTTTGATTTAAAATTAAACATATTAGGTTTTAATTAAAAAGGTAGATATTTTCCAAAAATTCATCTCAAAATTGGAATTGGAACTTTTTGCTTTAAAGTATATAATAATCGTACATACGTATGGTATAACATTTGTTATAAACTTTAAGGTGGTTTTTAAATAAAAAAATTTGTTGTATAATTAATTGTTACATGAAAAAAATAATAATAATAATAACAACCACTTTTTATGACGCAAGATATATGACTTTTTTTCAGATATTTGGAATACATACACTATATCACCAAAAAAAGCATAAATGTTTTAATTTTTTCAAATAACTGAAAATTAACGGTTTTATTCACGATTATAATTCCACAAAAAATCAAAATATACCACAAATTCGCATTTTTAATTATCCATATCTTTTGAAGTTGAAGTCCGATTTCATTGACGGCATTAGAAAGGAAACATAGTCCTCTTTAAGCATCATAATAATAGGAAAATAATTTTTTATTTTTTCAAATAAACTTAAAAATTGGTAAATTAACTGAATAATTCACTTTAAGTTTTTATGCGACGGAAAGTTATAGATTTTTAAAAATTTTTGTAAAAAATATCAACAAATTTTTCTATACAAAAACTCATTAATTAAAAAAAAAAAAAAAATATTTTTATAACTTAAAATATAAATTTTTTGTATAGATTATTCTTTCTTTTTTACAAAATGAAAAAAATCTGTGCCGAGAATAAAATAGCAAATCTTTTGCTAAATTTTTTGTCGAAGAAATTTTCCAACAAATGCACTTGAAAATACGTTAATTCATCCAAGAAATTTCTAACAAATCTTACATTTTTGAATAACTTAGCTTAAAATGTATAAAATCACAGTTTAAATGTTTTTTAAATCAATAAAATCGGACATATACCTATTATATTTAAAGTTGCAACCACTTTGCACAAAACGTAGAAAAAACTTAAATATAAAAAAATAATAGCATTTTGTGTGGGAAAAAGTGATGGTAATTTTAAAAAAATTTAAAAAATAGTAAACATTTCCGTCACAAAAAAAAACCAAACATGAATTGCTGAATCAATAAATCACTTTTTAAGATGAAAATAAAGAATTAGAAACGTTTTCGAAAATGCATCTAAAAATGCAATTGCATTATAATTTTATTATTTTAATTATGGAATTTAAAAAGAACATAATTTCTTCTCGTTCGCTTTTTAATTCAGTGAAATATAATATTTTTTACCATTTTCTATAAACAAAAATCGCGAGTTTTTCGAAATTTAGAAAAATAAAAATGGATATATCCATTTTATTCCCTAGCGTAAATGTCTGCTTAATGTCAAAAAAATCGGAGGACATAAAGTAAAAAGCCGGCATATTTTCATCGATATCTCATGGAATTCATGATAAAGATAAAATAATAAAAATTAAAAGGATAGAAATTTGTAAAAATTGTATGTGAAATTACATCTGTATTTCTAAATGAACACTTTATCTTTGAATTATACCTTTTAAAGGGCCCCTAATTAAATCTCATTACAGCTTTAAATTAATGAAATCCATCAGCAACGTAAAGAGATATGACTCTAGATATTTTGTTGATTTTTTTTTAAATTAAAAAATAATAAATTTTGAATAGCCACAAATTTTTGAAATTGAAAGGTAATGAAAAATAAAAATAAAAAAAACTTGAAGACTATGTGGTTCTATTGTGTATATATGCTTTTATTTATAATTAGCTTAGCCCGGTATGCTTTGCTATCTCTTTTAATGCAATAACCAATATTTACTTTGTATTGGGGCTGCTACTCCTTTTAGACCTATTCGATTTATCTCCATCACAATTGTAGAGCTTTTGTAAGAAAATTATTTCCACAAAATATTAAGATTCGTTATTATAGTTCTTTAGCTATGCTACAATTATATTTTACTATGTATGGGGGCTACCACTTAGACCTTAGATCAATCCACCCTAACTTCATCTTAACTATGAATCTTGATAAAAATATTACACTTTCAAAATTTTAAGACTTTTTGTGTTAAGTTATGCTACAATTAAAGTTTATTTTGTATGGGGGCTACCACCTACCCGACCTATTTTTATCTCAATTATGGCGCTTGATATGAAAGTTATTTCCACAAAATCCTAAGACCTTCGTTATAATACTTCTTTAGATGTGTAGCTCCCCCCCCCCGCTGCTCCGATCAAAATATAAAGTAGCCTATTTTATTTTCGGGACTTACGGGAGGATGCTGTGAAAATTTCAAGAAAATCTGCTCAGCGGCTTAAGAGTCTATAAGATTCAAACAGACAAATACAAATTCCTTTTGATCCTTTTGATACTAGCTTAATTCAGAGTACTTCGTACTCCTTTTGATGCGATAACTAATATTTACTATATATGGGGGTTGCTACTTCCCTTGATCCTACCCTTCCTGTTCTCATCTCAACTGCAAAATGTAACATAATTATTCAAAAAAATTTTAAGTCTGCCTCTATAATAATTTTTTTAAATATGCGATAATAAAGATTTATTATGTACGAGAGCTACTCTTAGACCTAGCCGTCCTATTTTCATCTCAATTGTGGAACTTGATAAGAAAATTGACACCACAAGATCTTAAGACTTTCACCGTAATAATTCTTTAGATATGAGAAAATTAAGACTTACTTTGGGGGCTACTACTCCCCCTGGCCCTACCCGTCCTATTTTCATTTGAGTTGTAAATCTTGATTGGAAAATTAATACCTCAAAATCGTATGGCTTTATACGTAATACTTCTTTAGATATGTGATAATTAATATTTATTTTGTAGGGAGGGCTACCATTCCATCTAGAGCTACCCACCCTATTTTCAGTTCAATTGTGGAATTTGATAAGAGAATTATTCCTAAAAAATTTTAAGAATTTTGTTGCAATAGTCCTTTTGATATGTGATAATTAATATTTTCTTTGTGTTAGGGGTACATTTCCCAATACTGCTATCGAGAAATAAAGTAACATAATTAAGTTTCAGGGCTTTCAGGTCGATGCTGGGAAAATTCCAGAAAAATTGGTTCAGCCATTTAGCGGTCTATAAGGTGCAAACAAACACATATTAATTTTCATATATCGACAATTTCACAAAAGAACGCCTGAAAAAGAAAATTTTTTACCTGACGTCTTCCAATTTCCATAAAAATTTTTATACACAATCTTCATTAAAAAATTTACCGATTTCAAATGTATGTAACTAAATAGTAATAGCAATAGTAATAGTAAAGCCTTCCCAGATGATTGTGTGAATTTTAATGATTTAAATGGCGTTTGAATTTTGTTTATGTCGGCTTTAATATGAATATTTCTGAAATAAAAAAGATTTTTTAAAAATGCATTTAAAATTTTAGATTTTTTAACATATTTGGAAAGTATGAAATCTTTACATAAAAATACAAATTTCTGGGATGCGCACATCATTTTCCAAATTGTTCATATAAAAATAATATTTTTTTCTTAGTTTTTGGAAAAATAATTTTAATTTGTATAAAAGTTAACAAAATACAAAAAGTATGCAAATTTAAATATTTATATCTCTAGAAATTATTGCTGGATTTGTGTAATTTAAGAAGCATATAAAAAGCTATTTATTGTCTTCTTTTTGAATAATTCGGTCAGCAGTTTGTATATACAAGGTTTGCTATTTTTAATAATTTTTATAAAAAGTAACCCAATGCATTTATTAAATAAAATATCATTGAAAATTATTCCCAGAAATATTGTTACTTAAAGTTATATACTTTTGAGACTTTTTATGAAAATTGGAAGATATTATACGCTTCTTCATTTTAAGAAACGCTCAGTAGAATAATGGAATTTTTAATACAAATCAATTTTCTTACGTCATTTCACAGAGATACATATATTTTTTAGGGGTGTAATAAGAATTCCTTAACTTTTGATAAATATTCATTTTACTTAACGAGTATGTGACTAATGTCTTTAGTATTTAACAAAGTTGGGTTAATGAATAAGAAGTTCTTGTTAAGAATGGGTCTATGTTGACAGTTTTTGAAGCCATGTGGTTTTGTAGCGGTCTGTCATTATCCTTCCTTTAACACCGGTACAAAGTGGGTATTTGGTTAGTATTCTTCTTATTAATATTTACAATTTATCTAGTACCTATCCCAATTCCTAACGAGTAGTGTGGTTCTTTCCATCTAGCATAATAAGACATAACACTGAATAAAATTTCATTAATTTTCATCATGCAACATGCCTAATATGTATTTTCATGATACGCATATGATAGTATTATGATAAATACTTTTTTTCGTACTCTTTTAATTATGTCTATGCATTCTCGCATATAATTTTTATGTTTTCTAATGGACAACATTTAAGATGAAACAATTTTCAAACTGCGTTAATGATCACATAAAAAAAACAACTAAAAAAATTAAAAAAAAAAAACATAAACACTCTAGTAAAATTTATAAAATACGCGAAAAGAAAATCTCACGCACTTGAAAATAGAAACAGCAACAATAACAACAATGACGAACAAACAACAATTAACAACTCTTCCCCAAATAGAAAATTGTTAGCAATACGCAAACATATCACATACATATGTAAGTATTTATAAAAAAAAAAATATATAAATACGCACCATATATCTTACCACATATGATGTTTGCCTTACTGCATCATATCTCATGTTTTTACTCTATATGTAGCAAAAGTGGCAGGCAGAAGCTGTAACAAGAAAACTTTATTTGCTTGCAACAATAACAATAACAAACAACAGAAAAACCAGTTGAGTTAGTTTCCTTCCGGATTCAATTATTTTTCTTTTTGTTGCCATATTTATTCATGTTCCCGTATTTGGCGCCGTCTTGCATGTTTTTTTTTTTTGCTGATGCTGCTTGAAAAAAAATCATGATCATGACCAAACGCAGAGAAAAAAAAACTACCAAAGCCAGACAGACGCAGCGAGATAAACAAGAGTATAGAGATCTATTGCAAGGCAGTATGTCAGTAGTGTAATATTTATTTTTATTATTATTTATTTTGCTATTGTTGTTCTTGTTGTTGTTGTTGGTTTTTTATATATTTCACAACTTTACGAATCACTGCCGTATAAGTTTAGCAAACCAATATCATCATCAGCAGCAACACCACCAACATCATTTTGTAAACATGATAATGAATTTATGTTGATCATTATAAGGGGTATTCCATAGATATATTTAAATAGATAAACGTATTTAACTGCCCTAGAGGGAAGATACAGTACTTATGTTTATTTCACTATGCACTCAAATCTGGTTATACTTTCAAATCAGTTGATAGAATTTTTACTTCGTATTATTTATATATAAATTAAGGTTGGCGGCAAAATGGGATAATTGAGACCTTTATATACATTAAGGTATCCCATTTAATGAAATGATGCATAATAATGATTGAATAAAAATATATGTATAATTAATCTAAAGTTCTCTACCAATTTGCCTAAAAAATTTCTTAGTTTTTTTTTTTAACGAAATGAGTCTAAAAAACCGTCATTTTGAGCTGTTAAAGAAAAATAATAATTTTTAACATATTTCGAGAAAACATTATGTGTCAAATTTCGTTAAGATATTTTGCAAATTGTGACATATAGTTTGATAAAAATAAGAGGCGGATTGACGGACACCGTTGAATCGGTTTAGTAAATTGTTTTGTGCCAAATTAAACGATGAAAGATGGCTTAATAACATTGTTTTTGAGAGTTACGAGTATGAGCATTATTGAAAACGTTATAAAATTTCGTATCTTACAATGATGCAAATTAAAATGAAAATTTTTTATTTCGGTTTTTCAAACATGACATATAACTTTCTTAATATTTTTAAAACGTTGAAATTATCTTCTTTTAACGATACCAATATCTTGTTATAAAATCTTACTGTTTCCATTTTTTTTTGCTACAATGTGCAATGTTTATTAATCTTTTAATAAAAATATTGTTATAACTTCGTTAAGACATAATAAAAAATACTTTTAAATTTTCTTAGAAATTGTTAACCTTCACTTTATAGAAGTAATTATTAATAACTTCAAAAAAGTACAAAATATGCACAAAGTGGTGAAAATATACTTTTTGGAAGCACTTGCTGGGTATGGTATTTAAAAAAATATATAATTCATTATTGAAAATTATTGGTCTAATAAATTTTGCCCAAAGTAATTTCATACCCTACACCATCATAGTTGGTTAGGTTATTATGCATTTGAGATCATATTTGTAATGCATAGAAACAAATTTTCGGATCCCCAACTTAAAGTGTACCGTTGAACTTAAAATAAATTTTTAAGTCGATTAACGATATCAGTCCATCTAAATCCTGTGCGCAATTTTAATGATATCTGGATAAAGTTTGGCACAATAATTATTTTGATACATGAACAAAACCTATAGGAATTTGTTACGATTTAGCCCCATACTAATGTCCTACCGCAATAGGAGATTAACGATCATAAATGTTTTATATATAGAAATATTATAATAAATAATAATATATATAATATAATAAAATCCAGCACAAATAAAGCTTATATAAGAATAAAACGCTAAATATAAATGCCAAATTTTATAAATCCCATATAAATGTTAATAAATAGTTTATTTTGAAACTACGGAACCAAATTTTATGAGCATCGGTCAATAATTTACCATAGCTCTCATACTAGCCCCATAATCGAGAGTCACCCTAATGTAGATAAATCCTTCATATATGTTAGTGTCAACATAATGTGTTGCATGTGAATGTTTTATAGAAATAATCTCTGTTCCCAGTGCGCTTTGAAACCAATTTTATGCGATAACTAATATTTACTTTCTATGGAACTACAACATCCCCTGGTCCTACCCGTCCTATTTTCATTCTAAATATGGAGGTTGATTAGAAAATTACTCCTACAAAATTTTAAGATTTTGCTTAAGATATATGATATTTAATACTTTTGTTTTACGGAGAGCACCTTTTAACCTGGTCCTCTCCATCCCATTTTCATTCTAAGTATTTAATTGTAATCGATAATTAGTATTTTCTTTATAGAGGCCTGGTCCTATCCTTTCCATTTTCATCTCACTTAAAATGATGATACGGAAGTTTTTTCATCATAATAGTTTTTAAGTTATGTGACCACTCCCCTTGCTCCTATTGAAAAATAAGGTAGCCCATTTTAATTATG
Organism: Protocalliphora azurea; assembly: GCA_932274085.1. Classification (NCBI taxonomy): domain Eukaryota; kingdom Metazoa; phylum Arthropoda; class Insecta; order Diptera; family Calliphoridae; genus Protocalliphora; species Protocalliphora azurea. The sequence continues at coordinate 146,180,109 of OW026523.1, forward strand.
AGGTTCATGGGATTATACTGTGAAAATCGTTTTAGTAGTTCAGAAGTCTATAAAATACAACCAAACAAACAAACAAACAAACAAACAAATAAGCAGGCAAGAATAATTAATTTTGTACTCGTATGTATGTATATAGATTAAGGCGAGTCACTCTCTCTATGGGAGGAAAAAAAGTGTTTTTGTTATAACACTGAAAATGAACCATGACATGTTTTATAATTTTTCCCAAAATATTACGGTTCAACTGATGACCGTTTTTAGTTTTTTAGTTTTTTTGTATTTTCCTCCAAAGCGATGAATAAAAACTGTATAGTTTGAAAGGTATTTGGAAGGAGCGTCCATTGGTATATAAAATTATTATATATCTATATATGACCTTAGTATTTTTACTTATTTTATTTATTTATTTCGACTAAATTCCAACACAACAAGACTTAAAGTCTTATAATTACAGTATTGGACTTTTTTAAAGTAAGTTTATACAAAATTAGAATTATAATATTACAAATAGAGGACAAATATTCTCAAAATTAAAAATGATATACATATAATGGTATAATGATTCAAAGATAAACATATGGACAAAGTACAATTTATTTTTTATTCATATATAATTAACAATAATATTCATACATTTTTTTTTTCTTGAAAGCTGTTGTGTTGCTTATAAATTGAATGTTAGAAGGTAATGAGTTCCAAAGACGAATTACATGAATGAAAAATGACCACTCAGAGACAAGACTTTGAAAGCGAATGGATATTATATCTTTTCGTCTTATGGAGCGTGCAAAAATTAATGCATCATAGAAGTAAGGTGGATTCCGTGAATATAGAGTTTTGAGCAATAATGTCAATACTTGTATCTTTAGCATAACTTTTTTGAATATTCAGAGATATGATCATATTTTCTCAAATTGTAAACGTACTTAAGCTACAAATTATGACTAATGGTTCACAAGGTAATTTATAGTATTTCTTCGATAAGATAACGCATTTAGATTTATTCGGATGAATACATAATCCATTTATACAGGCCCACTCATGTGCATGTTTTAGATCAGAATTTAAGTTTTCAATACATACATTTATGACTCTGACATTTTTACTGATGTTAAGCTGAACATTATTCGTATAAATATGAATTTTACAATATGAAACTTTTGTAACAAGATCATTAACATATAGACTGAATAGTTGAGGACCGAGTATAGAGCCTTGTGGAACTCCTTTCGAGATAGGTAATACATCGGATATTTGATCATTTGCAAAAACAGACTTCTTGCGAGCTGACAAATATAATGATACTAATTTAGTTGATGAATTTGAAAAATAAAACAATTTACTCAATTATGATCAACCATTTGATATGGTTTTGTGTGATCTAATAGAACAAAAAACAATACATCACCATAATAAATATGTTTACGTATTTCTTCAGAAACATCAATTAGGGCAGTTGTGTAGCTGTGTGCAGAACGAAATCCTAATTATCTGCTTGTCAGTAGATTGTTATCATTAAGGTATTAACTGATCTATAATTGACCTATATTCATTGTTAAATTTCAGTACAGGTATAATTTTAGCATATTTCCAGCATTAAGGATAAATACTTTTGGTAATAATAGTATTATTAGTATTAGTATATAATTGGCTCTATTCTCCATTCTCCATATGGCAGGAATGCATGTCAACGCGCTATTTGGTCACAGTGGGCAAAATCCTTGACATACCTCTGATAGACTCTATATTCGCAAAGTTGACAATTTGAAATTTTTTTTAAAAAATTTACAAATACAATTCAAGAATTCTGGTCATATTCATGGACAGTATTCATTCTTGGCACTATTTTCTATATGGCAGGTATGCATGCCAACGTGCTATTTAGCCACAGTGGGCAAAAATCTTGACAGACCTCTGAATATAGAGTCTATTCGCAAAGTTGATATTTTGAAAATTTTTAGAAAAAAAATTCACAAATACAATTCAGGAACTCTACTTATATTCAAGAATAGTATTTATACTTGGTTCTATTATTCATTGTCTACAGTGTCCAAAATCGTTGACAAGTCTCTGAAAGATTTTACATTCACAAACTTTTGGAATATTTTTTCAAAATAGAAATTTTAAATTTATATTATTATATTATATTATATTATATTATATTATATTATATTATATTATATTATATTATATTATATTATATTATATTATATTATATTATATTATATTATATTATATCATATTATATTATATTATATTATATTATCATAAATTTTTTCAATATCTGATTTAATATTTTTTAGTAGCAAACAGTTATATATATAAATATGTCATATTTAAATATGTCGTTACGTCTTCACATATATCATTACGTAAGTCGTTACTTCAAGAACATATTTAACTGGCTTATTTATCTTTATACACATTAGTATTGGTTCAAAATTGGCGACATATACTATATAACTTCTAACTTGTTTTAGTATTCACATATTCTTAATTTTTTTCAATCGAGTATGTGTATATGAAATTCCCCATAAATAACAAAATGCATCAAAGATTAAAAATATTTTTACAACTAACTACGCCTGTTGATGATGAAGAAGAAGATAGTTGAGATTATCAAGATCATAATATTTGTGGTTTGGTTAGTTTCTTCCTCTTTAAGTTATTTTTGAAAAGAAAATAGAAATATTCATATTATCATACATAAAAACATAGATACATACATATATACATACATACATACATACCTACATGTATACATACGTACAAGTACTTGTGAAAATTTTCACGTACATACATAAATAAGTTAGTTACAAAAGCGGTATTTTTGTCATTTTATGCGTTTTATGTTGTAGTTTTTTTTTTATTTTTATACCAGAAATTGTTTGGCACTTATGTTTGGTTGTTTGTTGAACGCTACTATAGCGTTTTTCCTATGAAACTAATCAATAATCAATTAAATTTAGTTTAATTGAGAGAAATTGGAGAACTGCGAATATGGTGCAATTTTACATGATGATTTCCAAAGATTGTTTGTAGCTACTGGTTGGATGATTGGTTGCTTGGTTGATCGGTCACTTAGTTAGCTGGTTCATTTGTTCGATCGATCTATCTTTCTATCAAACATTGAATAGTTAGATGGATGGATGGAGTGATGGCACTTAGGCGAAAGTGTTAATTGACATTTTTTTTAGTAGCTATCATTTGGGAAAGTTTTTTTCTTTCGTTTTTGTTTTTCACAGTATCTTTTCCGAAAACAACTACAGTAACAAAAAAGTATCAACATATTTGTTTTTTATATATTATACATGTTAAAACGTAATTGAAATGTGATTTTTTATTAATTTTATAAATTTTCTACGTTGTTGTTCAGTTCAGTAAAATTATACTAAACATAAAAATATTTTAAGTGAAAATATACATTATAAATGAAGAACTTGGAAAAAGTTGTATAAAAAAATAAAATCGCACAAAACCAAGGAGGAAATTATTTATATGAATGTATTCGCACATACAATAAAGACTTTTCCAAGTAAACTAAACGAAAGACTTAAGACACAAGTTGCTTTTTTTTGTTTAAAGTGAAATATATTTCCATGCCACCATCATGCCACAGTTCAATCACTTACACTCACAGTGGTGATTGATTTGAAATTAATAATGTTTCTCGTTTTTTTTTAACTCTCGAAATTTCTAACTTTCTTTGTGAATGTTGTAAGTAATGAAATATTAATGAAACAATTCATTATAAAAATGTTAAGTTATTATTTTTTGAAAGAAATTTTTAGTGGATAAAAAGTTTTACTAAAATAATTATGTTTTTTTAATTAAAGGACAAAAATTAATATTTGTGTTCTAAATAAAATAATATTGCATGCAATGAATTTGAAGTGATTTAACGAAAATGTTTAAACTCAATGAAGTAATATAAATAATAAAATATATATTAAATATATATTTTATCTTCATAACTTTGGAACAATTGAATTACAACCTTAGATACTCTAAATTGATTTATTGAGTTCTCTTTTGAATTTTTTTTTGAAATTCAGAATTTTACAGTAAAAGTCTTTCAAAAAAATTGATTCTTAATTGAAAAGAAAAAGGAATTCAAAATATTTTGCGAATGAAATGGATAACTCAGATATACCTGTATTAGGGTTGCTGTCTTAATAATGAAGACTATGTGTGACAATTTTCTTAATTTTGACATTGTACCATTGGATGCACTTGATCTATGCATCCTTCCCATTTTAGATGAATGGCTTTTCTAAGTTAAATGGAAACATTAATGATTAACCATTTTCGAGGCTGGTACTAAAATTTATTAAGTAACTTAAGGTTTTTAGTGATTCATATTTAGAACTAATCAACTTTTGTTATTTTTAAAAATATCTATGGTCCAGCACTTTCACCATTATAAATATAAAGAATTTATTCAGTTAAACTACTATCTAATGCAAGTAATATTCATGTAGTTCTTTAAAAATTAAAAATTCATGATAAATAAACTTACTTAATGTCTATATTTGCAAAATTGTACTGGTGTTAACTGTAAAGAAAAAATACAATTAATTTTCCTTTTCAAACACCTTAAAATATTCGTACAACACCAGAAGTAAAATTTCACCAAACTAACGATGTTGGAATATGGGTCAGAAGTAAAACTTTTATTTACTTATATTACGAGCAACTCTACAACAAAACTAACTACTGCAAAAAAAAAAAAAACATACATTTGAAATACATATAGTATACTCTTAATAGATGACAACATTTTACATTTATTCCTATAAATCAGCACAAAAATATGGGTAATCATAATTTATACAACAACAAATAATAATAATGAAGCAAAAAAAAAAAAAACAAAATTGATGCCATTAGAATCTTAAAAAAATGATACGATATTAAGTAAAATAATTGCAAGGAGAAAGTCTCTACCTCTACCACAAAATGTTGTACACATTATTATTTATTCATACTTTTACACACATACATACATATATACAATTCGCAGATAAATACTCACAAATACATGTGAAACATTTGTACATTGTCTGTAACAACATTGTGGGATTTATTTAAAATTTTCGCAAAAAAAAAAAAAAAATGGTTCCTCAGAACGATTTCTACTAAAAATGAGGCAGTCAGTGTTATTCAAATAGTAATGGGAATGTGATACACAATACAATGTTGCACGTAGTCTCTTGATTTCTTAGACAATGATTAGTTGTTGTAATAGATTAACTTTAGTATAAAATGATGAAATGGGGATTCTAAAAGTGGTTAGAGTCAGACTTGTTTATAATTCGTATTATATTTGCTGTTGAACATGTGGAGATTATCAAGATAACCATAACCACTTATTGGAGGCGTCACTGTATCTATGAACAGTAGAGTGTCGGTTAAATAGGCTTTTTACTATTCTTATGTAGAAAGACAATATCAATAAGAGAAAAATATCCGAGGCATGTAAGTAGTAATCCTATTAAAAAAAAAAATTAGTGAAACTGGTATCCGGGATACGCTAGACTTTAAAAGTCCTGCATCCGGCCGAAGGCTGCCTGACATACCTCTTTAATTAAGACCAGAATCCTAGCCAGGTCTGAACTAAAACTATTTTCATCCTGAAGAAAGCTGATTGTTTCCAAAAATTTTGTCATATTTTTACTTCATCATTGTTGACATAAAGTGTCATTTCGTGATTTAATGTCCAATCACTTTCAAAAGTATCATAGTTTCTATGTAAATTATTATTCCTTTTCAGTGCGTCATATTGTCCATATACATTATAAGATTAGACGCTATTTTGCACATTGAAGAAAATTCTTTAGAAAAAAGTTTTGTGCATAGAATACAACTAGAAGTTTATATGAGAGACAAAAACCCAATTCATGCAACAACAAAATACATGTAGTCACATATATTTTGTTTTTGTGTTTTGAAAAAAATGAGTAAATTTAATTTGAACTGGCTCTCACATAAACTTCTAATTATATTCTATGGTTATGAGTTTTCCCTTATAATAATTAGATTTCAGAAAATTCGCAATTTTGAGCTATAGAAATATTCTAAAAATTTCCCATAGAAACGTCTTTCTAAGAAACGAGTTTTAGTGGATTCTGGTATATGGGTCATTATCAAAAATTTTTCATTTTTGGGGTTAAAAAAATTTTAGATCTTCTAATGGCACATTAATACTCATTTGTAAAAATATAAAGTGAAATCTGTTCACGTTAATCATAGCGGTTTTAAGTTGCGCATACACAAATTTACCAAAATTATGGTAAAAATTTCACGCAATATCAAACCCTACGGAGTTATTCAAATATAATTTATGATATTTTTAATGTTTAGTGGTATTAGTGTATCATATTTTAGATTTTCCGAGCAAAATTTTTAAAATTTTTGCAATTTTTAAAAATTTTGCAAAAAATGGCTTTGGCATCATCTATGTTCATTCTATATCTGTTATACAAAAATATATTTTATTCAAGGTTGTTACAAAGAAATTGTATTTAATATTGTGATGCTTTATTAACCCAAGTAAATATTTTCTGGTCCATAAAATTTTTATTTTTTGAAATTTTTTGGTGCGCCTCGCCATTTTTTTAAACATTACAAACACCTACTAATTATGCCATTCATTGTAAATTTTATGCTGTCTATGCAATGTACCTTAGCAAAATGTGTTTTAACAAAAGTATCTCGTCTTCAACGAGATCGATAAATTAAAAAAGTAAATTACAAATTAAAATAATTGTTGGATTAAATTAAAATCAAGACTTTCCAGTAAAAATTTATTTAAGTACATCATGCCGATTAATCGAATAATTTGAGTAAAAATATTTTAAAGATTTTTTTGTCTCTTTTTATTTGATTGAAAGCAACTGTTGAAAAATTTTTATAGTATGTTTAGAATCTAAAAGTGACACTACAATTTGCAATTTTATTAAAAAATGTATTTGATAAAAAGAACCGAATATATACCTAAAACATAGATAAAGGTCGTTTTTCAATCACAAAAATGAAACAAATATATAAACATTACTTTAAAAATAATTATAATGAAAAATTTAAATAATTAATTTTTTATAATTTGGGTTTGGAGGTGATAAAGGAAAAATATTCTCCTTTTGGTATTAAATTTTTCACAAGAAACAAATTGGAGGATTTTAAACTTGATTTGAAAAAATATATTGTTGGTTCTACGAATAATAGTGCATAGTTGATATACCAATATCATGATATAATTATGATGGCTTAAAATTGAATTAATCAAGTAGATTTATACTTTATATTAAGAATCTAAAATAATTCAGAACTTTGTTCAAATTTATAAATGTACCTTATCAGATTTTTTTGGACCTATTTATTTAACTATCAAAGAATTTATTAAATATAGAGAAACAGTAGCATTACCCAAAAAAAAGCGGCGAATGTACACAAATTTTAATTATACGCATATGATCATTAAAATAAGTATGACATAAAATTTTTATAAGTCTTTATTTTTCAGCTAATATTTTTTTATAAATGAGTTTCGTTTAATTATTTATCAAATGGTAGGTTAACTAAATTAATTCATTATACGTAGCAAGAATAAATTGATTATTAAAATAGCTATCTATTGACTTATGTGTCCTGCACATTTTTTGAATAATTTTTCTATTCTATGGGACAAAAGTCTTCTCAAGAGTATTTTTATCAAGAATCTTGTAATTTGTACTGAAATTATGACTTATTTTGCTGAATCATTTTACGATATGATTTTCTAGATCTAATCGAAGGATTTCAATATAGATTTGATTAAGTTATTGACTTGGTTGGTTCAAAATTTCAATTACAATTTTTTAAGAACAAGTTATTTTTGTTTTGAGCGATACCTTGGAGTCCTTTAATATTAAAATCCCCATCAAGCTCTGATATTATTATTAGCATAAGATAAGTTAACTTTTTATATAATTTTCTTGTAGGTTTCATATGATATTTTAGGATTACTAAGATAGAATTTAAGGAAGATTAACCTAAGTTAAAAAGCCTAATGGTGTGTAACTCAGAAGTGAGGGGACAACATAGGATATACTATTTAAGAAAACATGTTAAATAGCTAATAAGTCAATATTTGAAAAAAAATATTTACAAAGAAATGGTTAAGCAGAATGGCGCATTTGCTATAGATTGTACTACTAATCTATACCAAATGCATCTGTGACGGATAACTATTAATGTTAATAATTCAGTAAAGAAATTTAAAATAATCTTCATTGAAAGTTAGATAATATTATCCTGAAGAAAGCATTTATGTTCAGTAAAATAATGGTAAAAATTAATCCCTAAATCGTTAAACGATTAATTCCAAAGTAATCAAAGTAATATTTTGTTGGCTAATTTGACTACCGGATTGAAACTATTATGGAAGCTTTCGGGAAAATCTTAAAAACTAGATACAAAAAATTTTGCGGAGTGCCTCTACAATTTAAGGAAAAATAAAAAATTCCTGACACAAGATATCTGGAAAAGAATTTCGAATTTTATGATTCATAAAATAGAAAATGTCTTTTCAAAAAGGATGAAATACATAGGAAACTGGGCAATTATAATGAACAATGCACAAGTTTTAATTTTTCTTGAGATAGTTAATGGTATACCTCATTGAAATTCCTTCGTACGTATTTCAATTGCCAGATGGATTCTGATTGTAAATTGTTCCAAAAATCAAAAACAAATTGATTTTAATAAATATTATTTAAAAAATTTAAATTTTTATTAGTTTTTTTTAGTATCTGTTTTAATGAACACATGTGTATATTTTTTTTAGAAAGACTATTTCAGATAGGTTATTTAAGTCCTTCTTGTAAATTAATGTAGGCATATTTTAGATGTTTTAAACTATTAATTATTAAATTAAAACAGAATACTTGTTTTATTTTTTAATAAACATTGAAGAAACGAGTAAAATATGAAATTTACTCAAATAACTCGATTAATTGTAAAGATTTCGAATTATTTTATTAACCGAATAATGAAAAAATTTACTAGACCCATTCAATCATATTTATCATTTGAAAAAAAAAAATCGCAAACTGCTATGTAAAAATACAAAAACAAGAAGTGAAATTTTTGCGTAATTTACAAAAACTCCATAAGATTTTTGCATTTAATCTGTTTTGAATGCGCCTTTGTGTTTATTATTTAGTAATTCATGCTATTCCATATGAAACTTCGAATGTGCCTGGCAAAAAAAAACTATTTCTTTTTTTAATTTTCGCTCTTGTTTTCAAAACTTTGAAACTATCTCATGCATTCACGAGTTCGAGCACATCGACAAAATAAAGCCCAATATATGTATAATTACAACATATATCAATCCTTGTTCCAAGATAAAAAAATATTAAAATTTAAAAAATTTTGATACCAAAATTCGACTACACTGCATGTAACTGTCGAAAATCTGCACAATAACAAAGAAGCATTCAAATTCATCTTCAAAGTTTGATTAGTCTATATAGGATCAAATGCGAACCGAAAGTATAAATGACCGAACGAAAAGCCATTTTTCTAGGTTTTTGAACTTTGAACAACAATCATGAAATTAAAAATCATGAAAAAAATAAATGCTAAAACTTTGTACTTTATTAGTTTCACGTCCTGTGATCAGATTTGTAATCCATTAAATTAAATTCAGTATCAGCCATGTTAAAAATTGTTGATAATACTTTTATATTTTATGATTGATCAAAGTTGCTATAAACAATTTTTAAATATCTTAAATATCTTAATTTTAATAAAACTCACACTTGGAAAATATTACATTCACAATTTGTCTGCTTCAAGATACCTGTGATCTGCCAACAATTCGATTCGATAAGTTTAATTAGACAATTCTAACATGGATTTGGCTAATATCATCGCCAGGACAACCAAATTTTAAAATTTTTGATATCAAACTATTTGTTTGCTTAAAAGGATGTTTTAGGAATGGGAATTTTTACTTCATATTTTACATAACAAAGATCATAATTTTGTATATTTTTCACTTAGGAGCATAATTTTGCTCATTTTGTACTTAGAAGTAAATATTGGCATATTCTACACTTAAGGGAATGTTTTGCATATTTTGCCATTGATTATTTTTTTTTCTGTAAAATACGTTTAAATTAAACCAAATTTTGCAATTTTCCTATGCAATCAAGCATTTCACTTTTAATAAAAAAAATTAACAAAATTTTGATAATGACTCAATTGGTTTAGTAGAAATTAGCAAAAACATTGTTTAAATACAAGTAATAATCTTAAAATAAAATTTATAATATTTTGTATGGAAAATAGCTATATACCAGAATATATTTATTAACAACTCAGAAACAAATTGAATAATCATTATGAAAATACGAAATCATATATATTTTTTCTATATCATGATGATATAAATACGTCCGTCCATCCTAAATAAATTAAGCGCAAAATTTGCAAAAGGTTTAAGATGCGAAAATAACGCCCTTTAAAATGTAGTTTTATGTTAAAATTATTTTATTTCAAATGTTCTAATTGTAGTTAAATCACCTGAAGAATTGAAGTTTTTTCAGCACAATCTTTCTTCATTCTATTATCAAACTAAAGAAATAAACTGAATCTTCAAGCCGTGACCAAATCTTCCAAAAATTACGCAGTTTGAGTATCACTGTATAAAATTCAAGAAATGCAAATAAACCCACATAAAATAATTGAACGAATATAAACAAAAACTTGCAACTTCTAATCGTATGTATTTGTATATATATTCATGAATAAATGAATGAATTAGAAACTAGACAATAGCAGAAGGAGTGGGGTTCAAGACTCTTAAATCACCCACTCTCTCTCACACTTCGACATTAGAACCCATGTGTACGAACACACACAAAAAAACTAAAAAACGAGTACAATATCAAACAGAAAAAAAAACTAGAAGGAAATTTAGTATTTTATTCAAATTAATGTAGGTCATGGAAATTTCAATTGAAATTTTCTTTTAGTTTCCACCTTAAAGGTCTATAAGAAATACTTAACACCAAAAAGAAAAAAAAACAAGAGAGAAAATAATCACCAAGTTTTTAGTAAGTTCAAGAATAGAAGATACCTAAATCCCAAACTTGATAGTTGACTCGAATGTACAACGCTTTTTGGAAAGTTAATATGGAACAGGAAGTCAATTACTACTACCAACAATTTCTAAAAAAAGAAACACAAAAAAATTTCTACAAATAAAAAGGAGTTAATGCACTATAGAAAAAAAAAAACAGACAAAAAGTAACAGCAACACTTTTTAGAAGACACAAAATGAAAGAAAAACCTCTTAACTACATAAAGAATTATGAATAGCAAATAAAAGCAATTTTATTTCATTTTACTCGTACTTATTTTGTGTTTTTTCACTTAAGAGTGTATTGGTACAACTTTCTCGTTTTGGCAAAAGTAGAAATAGAAAATATACATAAAGATTTTCACTTGAACTTTTAAGATGCAGTTAAAGCCATTACAAAGCCTGTGTATAGAAGATACTTATTGTAAAAAAAAAGAAAAAACATATCATCATATAGTTTTTTTCTATTTCGTTTAATTTTATTTTTTTTGGTATGGAGGCTCTAGAGTTTTCCTCAATTTTCAAGATTTTGTTTCTTTATTTTTGTTGATGTGTACAACATTTAGTAGTAAAGTTTGTTTTTTTTTTTTTTTCTAAAGGTAAAGTATGTCAAGCATTACGTTAAAGATCAAGTACATCAGAGATATTAAAACAAGCAAATGGCCATCAAACGCTTGCAATTGGAAACAAAATGAGAAAAAAACTAACAACATTAAAATAGACTTAAAGTCATTGTGGAAAGAAAAACTCTTCATATTAAGGAAGCTAGAAAAAAAAAAACAAATGGAGAAACCCCCAAAGCTTTAAGAGGAAAAAAAAAACAGCCAACTTTATGATTTTATCGTTATCATATTTATGACGATGATTACATTTGTACCGTCCACAGTGGGATGGATTCGAAATTTTTTGGAAATAAAATTGTAACTTCTAATCGGCTGGTTGGATCTAAGTATTTTGTACTCTCATCTGCTGGACATGCAGAGGTACATGCTAAAGTACAATTTTAATTTTGGAAAGGGGACCCAACATATCCATCAGAAGCGATGCTAAGGGGATTCAAAGTAGTAATAGTAACCCCTAGCCAAATTTTTGTTTTTTAACAGATTTAAACGGTTTTTATATCTACTTAAAGTTTTTGATAATACCTATGAAAAATATGCTTGCATATTTTATCTCTTACAGCTTTCAAATTATTTGGTTTTGAATTTTACCGTGTCAATTTTGTAAGATCTTGGTCCGGGTTTTCCGTCTAATTTCGATATATTTTTCTGCAATTTGTTAAAGAGCAAAATTATCTATCGAATAAAAAAAATAAAAGTCAATATCTCTTCCGAGTCCAAAAATAAATGATTTTTCACTTTGAAAGTTGAACAAAATTGGATTTTTTTTGCCGAAAAAGTGTCTACATTCTTTTTTCTCTAAAATAAAAGTTTTCTTAAGAACTAATAATGATTTTATACTTTTCTAAGAAGCATCCAGCTAACTTTGATCTGTTTGTATCGAAATTTTGAATTTAGCCTATATGTTTTAAAATCCCAAAGCATGTATCTATAAATGGAGTGTAGTTTCGGAAACTCTGATTTGTTCCAAGGAGTTTAGTAACGGCTGGAACAAACATGGATTTTACGGGTAAAATTAAAAAAAACATTTTTGGGATTTTCGATTTGGGAATTGCGGGATTGTTTTTACCAAGCTTTAAAATTTTTTTTCACGTTGTCATTTCCAATGATGAAGTCAACAATTTTACAAAATCTCGTTAGGATATCTCAACTGACAATGATTTTATTACACATACAATTTTTATAGTTTCTCAAAAAAAAAAAAAAAGAAAAAAAAAATTATAAAAATTTCATTTTAATTTTATAAATTAGAAAAAACTATGAGTTGAAATCATGAACTGTAAAAGATTTCAGACTTTGGTAAAAAGAATCCTACAATTCCCAAAAGCCGGGCGAAAATTCCAAATCTTTGAACTCGAAAGAGATATCGACTTCAATTTTTTTTAGCCGATAGATAATTTTGTTCTTTAATTAGTTACAAAAATCTAGCTAAATCGGTAGGAAATGTTGGGTTATACCCTATGTTTCACAACTATAATTGCAACCTATTTTCGTAAATTTTCTAATTTTATTTCAAATATATTTAGATTAAAAAGATTTTTCTACTTCGGTTTCTATTACCTGCTTTGAACAATAATATAGTCTTGTAGTGTTTCATACCTACCCAAAAAAAAAAAAAAAAAAAAAAAAAAAAAAAAAAAAATACGAGCAAGTACTTCCAAAAATAATCTTTTAACACTTCAAAGTAGAACTCAGTGACTATTTTTCACTTTTTTGGAAGCTAATAAAAATTACTTCCGAAAAAGTGAAAATAAATTTATTTTTAACAGGAAAAAAGGTGAGTAATTTCTAAGAATATAAAAATATCACAAATTGAAAAATATTTTACATCACCTATTAACAAAACTGAAACCATATTCTTATTAAAAAATATTAAAAATATATTTTTAAGGAAGTACTTTAAAAGCAATGAACAAGAATCATAAAAGAAGAGCATGGCAACCTTGAGTTAAAAAAATAACTTCTGCAGCTCCTTTTCAGCATTAAATACTTCCTTCCAATGGCAATACAATGTTAAAATCATGACTTTTTTTTAGCTATTTTTCAGTTCCTTTTTTTGTTTTTGTTGGTTATAAACGCACTTAACTAAAATCTTCAAAATTTATAAAACTGAATGAATAATATAAACAAAAAAATTATATTATTATCAGAGTATTAGAAAACAGATTTCTTCCTTTCATGAGATATTTTCGCAGATATTTACAAATTTTACACCAAAAGAGCGCTTTAGTCCTAAAATTCATCTGAAAAAATCATTTGAACATTCGCAAATTAATAATTCCTTGGATACGCAAGCATTGTTTTCGGATCAAAACTCAATTGGAAATATGTAAAAGGAGCAGTAATTAATACCAAGACTTCCTTCAGCGAAAAATAGAGAATAAAATTGGTCATACCCATTATTATTTAATATAATTTTAATATTTGGTTCATTCAGTTTTATACATTTAGAAGATTTCAGTTAACTGCGTTTATACCCATAATTATGAAACACTGCAAAATTATATTATTTCTCAAAATAGGCAGTAAAATCCAAAATACAAAAAATTCTTTTAATTGATTTTGTTTTTTTAATTTTAATTGATTTAATTAACATGTAGCCATAATTAATTATTCCATGACTTTTATATCTTCCGAAATTTGCGAAAATAGGATGCGCTTATAGTTGTGACACATGGTGTATATGAAAAAAAAACTGGACCAAGATGTCGCAAAATTGAGTCAGTTGAAATTGTCACTCATATGCTATGTCTATGTAAAATTTTATTAGAAGAACTATTTCCAAAATCGATTCTGCCCCACCGTGCAGTGGATTGAGAATGTCAAGAGAATTGTGTTTTAAATTTAAATTTTAAGTTTAGATATTTTAAAATTTTAACTGAAACTATTTTCTTCAAGACCTCATTGGTCTGATGACATCGAGTTAATTGAAGATGTTCGTAAATTATATGTCAGCAATATCAAGAGTTTTACAAAAATTTGCCTATAGTGCAGATGATAATAATGATCACCATTCGTTATTGTCGTTATAATAAATTGCTTTGACTTTAGCACGGAATGTTCTCAAATGTTGAAATTTTATTACCACGATTTTTCCCATTTTTTTTTCTTCTAAATATTTTTCGTTACTGTTGTTGTTGTATTTTAGAAAATTATATACAATTTGATTACTGACTAAACTACTTTGGTTGTGTGACAGTCAAGCAAGAAGGCAGGCAACTAACCGGGGAGCAGGCATGTTGCTGTATTTGACCGCAGTGAAAGTATTGTGTGAAAATATGTGTTATTTTAATACATTCAACTATGTGCTAGTGAGTGAATACATTGGCAATATTTAATAGTTTAAAGGAAGAGTCATTGTACAGATTAAATGTTTAGAAAGAAAATCTTTAAGAAGATGTTTGTAGAAAATTTTCTTTTCTTCTGCTGATGTTGTTTCTTTTTTTCTTCTTTGTTTTTTTGCCATATTATTTTTTTTGCTCGTATGTAGATGATGTGAATGTTAAATGAATTATACTTGATTGGTATTCGTTCGTATGTACATATGTATGGGGAAGTGGTTAAAGATGACAATTTAAGTTGTTGTTTTATTTTAGTCATGCGCTTTTTGTTGGTTTTTTATTTTCTTTTCTTTTTGTGTGCAAATTTCGCAAAGAAATGAAAACGTAACTAATTATTAAATATAATCTTTGCAAACTTTCTCGAAAATCTATGAAATTATGGGGAAAAGTTTCAATCATTCTGATTGTTTATTTACTTTAAAAGTTGAGAAATTGAAAGTGCGAATGTAGAGTGAAGACTGATTTGCTTTATTTTGTTAAAATATTAAAATTTTAGGAATTATTAATAACTCAAGTAGAGTTTTAAATTCCTATTTAACGATAACAAAAGACTTAAGACATATGCGTAAAAGAATGTCCCATTGAAAAAATAATGAAGGAAGATCACTCAAACAATACGTATTAATGAACTGAATACAGAAAAAAAAAATAATAAAAAAGAATCATTTTCAGTACCTTATAAACGATTAAAAATAACGCGTTTAACACATTTTGTCCAAAAAAATTTCGAGTTCTGATTCGAAATTGGTGTCAAAAAATTCGTTATTTTAAGCTCGTTATGAAACAATATTTTTCGCAAAAATTTCGGTCAGTGGGCAAAAAATTTCGATATATTTGTTTGCAAAACATATAAAAATTTCATAATTTTGTTCTTTTTATGAGTAAAATATTGAAAATTTATTTCATGTTAATTATGGTCTATCTTAAAGTAGTTTTAAAAAATTTGCACTGAAAAGTCCTTTCGAGGGCCAAAATTCCATGGGAAAAAGTTTTTAAATATTTTATCTATAATAAGCTCAAAATTATGGAATTTTTAAGACCCATTTTGAGAAAAAATCTAAACTTTTTTTGTCTAAATTTATTATTTTTTTGTATTTTTCCTGTATTCAGCTCATTAATACATGTCCTTTTTACATCAGAATCACAAAAAAACAGTTAATAGGGAAAATCTAATGCGTGTCTTAAGTCTTTTGTTTTCTGGGGAAAATTTCTGTCTTTTTTATGGTGACTTTATGCTGAAAGATTTTATAAATTATATAAATCGGCTGTTCATATAAGGCTATAATACAGAAAACAGAAAAATATTTAGGAAATAAGACATAATGGACATCTTTAAGATATTTTACTTAGAAGGTAATAATTTTATATGACAATTAATATTTAAATAAAATTTTCTAGTTATCATTAAAAAAATAATAATAAATTAAATCTCAAATAATAATTTACGTTTAGGCTCATACTAAACAATTTTGACTCATAGAGTTAATGGGATCATACATTTTAAAAAAACTTTTTCACAAGTTTACAAGTTAGACAAAAATTATGTAAATTTGAAATTTCATCTTATGTAGGAGGTAGGCGGCAAAGTGGGCTAAACATGTCTATTTTTGGTTTACAAGTTTATATTCGCTCTTATTTTAATCAAATTTTGCTCATAATATATTGTCTCATACTAATCAAATTGGTCATTTTAACTTATATGAAAGACGGGCGCCCATTTTTTGTTAAATTTAGTAAAAATTTAAAACATACTAGCTCTTATTAATA
This sequence comes from Protocalliphora azurea, assembly GCA_932274085.1. Taxonomy (NCBI): domain Eukaryota; kingdom Metazoa; phylum Arthropoda; class Insecta; order Diptera; family Calliphoridae; genus Protocalliphora; species Protocalliphora azurea. Next base: position 146,196,968 of record OW026523.1, read on the forward strand.
AAATTTGTTAATTATAACATTATATGAATGTTAAATTTCATCTCATATGTGAGGTGGGTGGTAAGTTTCCGAGTTTATAATTATCCTTGAATATCTGGCGCAAAATACTTTTAGAGTACATGTTTTTGTTTCATTTTTATATACCTTGATGATGCTGATAACAGAAATCTTTATCGAAAATTATTTTTCGGATCAATCGATTTCGTTGATATTTGACAAATGATATTCTCGATTTAAGGGAAGTCGTTATGTCAAAGTGGTCCGCCCTTCTTTCAAAGGACACACAGATGGACAGATATATGTAGATAGATCATCTTAGATTTTCACGAAGACATAGATTATACTATATGGGAAATTATCAGAAATTTTTAATTTTTGGGGTTAAAAAAATTGCATTGTTTTGATGGCACATTAAAATCCATTTGTACAAATATAAATTAACTTAAAAATATGCAGAATCTGTTATCGTTTATCATTTCGAGTAGGGGACGCGAAAGTTATAGTGGTTTTATGTTGAGCATATAAAAATGTCCATTTGGAGTTTATGTATAATTCTGGTAAAAATTACACGTAATATCAAAACCTACTGAATTATTGAAATAAAAATTTTTATATTTTCAATGTTTGATCGTACTAATGTAGCATGTTTTAGAGTTTCCTTACAAAATTTTTAAAATTTTCTTAAAACTAAAAATTTTGTGAAAAATGGTTTTTGTATCAGTTATTTTTCTATATATTATACGAAAATATATTTGATTCAAGTTTACTACAAAAAAAAAAAAAAAAAAAAAAAAAATAAAGTGGCTTTGGTCCATAATATCTTTATCTTTCGAAATTTTTTGATGTGCTCCTAAATTTTCGTTGAACATTACAAATATTTACTAATTATGTCATTTATTGTTAATTGCTGAAACCTTAACAAAATGTGTTTTTGCAAAAGTATCAGGTTTTCAACTATCAACGACTTTTGACTTAAATGTCCTCATCAATTATATATATCGCCGTTCCTATATCTATATTCTAAGATTTGAAAAAAATTTTAGAAATTAGTTTTGTGTTAAATAACAAAAAAACTACGTTCACGCTGTAATTTATTTCATATAAACTTGCGAATGTGATTAAAGATTAAAGATGCACAACTTGCTTAAAAAACAAAAAAAAAAAAAAAAAATTTATTATCTTCTATGTAACAATTGAAAGTATACACATTAACAAGCAAGACCTAGAATTTATCCCCAAAGTCCGATTATTCTATATACTCGTATGATCGAATGGGATCCAAAAGAACAAACGCACTATCATTAAGTGATGAAAAATGGGGAAACTTTGAACAACAATCACGGTTATAAAATAATACTTGTGATGCTGAAATTTTGCACTTTACACTGGTCCAAAATACATTTCTTTTGGCAGAAATTACAAAATAATAATTTAAGAAATTGGAAAAAGTTATATATTTTATAAACTTTAGCAGACCAAGTAATCAAGAATATTAAAAAATATAATGTGGAAACTTTGACGGTTTGATTTGGCATTAAAGTTGGTAGTTTTATATTATTTTTAACATTTTTTTTTTAAATAGAGTTAGAATTATAAAAGTTGTATCTCATTATCAGAAACATATATAGTAATGATGTATAATGGACATAGCAGCTTAGAATATGTATATTAAGAACTTTATTTAAAATTTTATATTAGTCGAGTATTTGTTGTTATTTTTGAGTTTTCTGGTTATATGGATTGTTCATCAAGATAACATATATCTTTGAAGGACGAAAAGTTATGTTTGTGTATGTACTAGCACGAATGTAAAAACGTGAAAGTATTCGCCAAAATATCTACTTTATATAACAATTTAGATAATCTCGGCATTTTTCAATAAACTCTTGCAATCTTCAATTTTCTTTCTTTTAAATTTTTGTAAACCTGAGCGGAAATTTTATGGTTTTCACAAACAAGTAGCAGAAAATATTATGTTCTAATTTATTTAATAGCTTTACTAATCATTAAAATTTGCAAAATAATTAAAATGAAATCAAAAGCAAAGAAGTAAATATCCTATTTAAAAAAGTATATCTACTGTAGTCAAATTATACATTATAGAGATCTAAGCAAAAGTTCTACAAATCGGTTTTAATATATATTTATAATATATACTAAAGCACAAATAATAAATAAGACACAAACAATCCATTGTGTGCACTTTATTAGTTTCAAGTCTTGTGAGTTCAGATCTGTAACCCGTTTGTTTAAAATAGTATTACCATAAAATTTCTTCAGAATTGAGATCGATATCAGCCGGGTTAAACATTTTTGATAATGGCCCATATACTTCTCCCTCATAAGATATATTTTTATAAATTAATTTGTATTTAAAGCACATACTAGCCAATACAAAATTTAGCCCTTAAAGTCTGTATTCAGAAAATAATATTCAAAAAACTGTTTGCAGTCTATATTAACTAATAAACTGTTTTTTTGTGTATGTAAGCAACATATATCAGTTTCTTTCTCATTTTTATTGTCAGTGTTGTGAATAGTTAGAGTAAGTTATTTGTTAACTTTTTTATTCTATTATTATTTTTGATGTTCTAGTACGTTTTTGATGATAAATAAGTTTTTTATTTTGAACAAAAGATCTTTTTTTGTTTATGTAAATATACTTATGCATAAATGATATACTTTTATTTATTTTTTGTTGGTTGCAATTATAAGTACCCGAATAACGAATATTCGGGGATAAAATCGAGATCACTATTTCATATTTTGTTTTGTTTACATTATTTTTGTTGGGATTTTGTGAAAATTTTACTATTTTAAACACTTTTTCTGTTAAAATGCGTAACTTTTATTCCGAAGTTGATACATTAAATTAATGACTCAGTAATCTAAGACGTGTAGATATTAATGTACTATTTGGAATTACGAGGAAACAGAAACAATGAAAATGAAACGCGGTTAACATGTGGGCGGCCGGAATGTTGGCATTTTAATCCAAAAGCCCCTAGAGTATACTTTTCCTGTTTCTCTTTATGATTTTAAAAACGTAGTTTAAAAATAGTTTGAAATATGTGGTTTAAAAATAATTACAGAAAATATATCCTGTCCCGCAATTCATTTAAAACGTTTTTAAATAGCTATATTGACACATTTTTAGTTTCGGAACGAAACTTAGCTAAAATGTGACGAATGAAAAAAAAAATATATTTTTTTTTCTTGATAATATAACAGAAATAATCTTAAAGTAGCTATAAAGCAGGGTCGAATTTATTTTGAAATATTTATTGTTAATAATGGTTTAGCAAAGGTATACTAAGCGAATTATGGATCTTGAATAGAATTTTAAGGAATTTTGCTTAAACATGGTTAGCAAAGGTGTGCTAAGTTTTTTTTTTAATATGGCTTTCAGTCTTTTATACGATAGTGCAGGACGCTGACATAGGAAGTGAAATTTGTCTTTTTCAATCTACAAGTAACATTACTAATTATACCTATTTTCATCGTATGCTTATCTAGAGTATTATGACCCAAAATAAGATTTATGACAGTTCTCAACTGTCTCCCATTCATATCCAACTTTAATATCTTCTCATCCTAAAATTGCTTTGTTTGTATGCTGAGCTTCACCAATTAATTAGCCACACCTATTTGTAGTTTACCCTTATCCTTTGAAATACTGTTGATAAGAGTGGAAAAATAACTGAAATTTCAGATTTTATGATTACGTAAATTTTGCATGAAAATAAATAAATAAACAACTAAATAATTAATAAAAAATAAAGTAAATATATGAGCAAATAAAAACTAATGTTAATTTTCTTGGACATAGTGTCTCAGCTATGTTGACTGACAGAAAAAAAAAAAATTAAAAATTACAGTTTCTAAGCATAATATAGATCAAGGGTTTCCCTTGTTCGTTTGCCACATTTTTATTTTTAGTATAGTGGAAATCAAAGATATTACAAACTCAAAAAATAAAAACCTTTTAAAGCTCATAAACAATTAAAAAATATTAAATGTAATAAAATGTTTGTTTTTACGAACTTTTTAACCAACATGTAAACTTTGCAATATTTTCACCAAATATTTTCTACCAACATAGATTCAAAGTCAGCTTTGGCACATGAATTATTTTTTAGTTCTATTGCTTATTTCTAAAAAATTATCGGGTATGTCATCAATAGCAATGTTGAATGGATTACGAAGTAAACTGGTTTGGCAAGAATTGGTTTTAAGCTCCGGATAATATCGGGAAAATTTATCGTGAAGTGAACCAAGTACTATATTATTATACTTATATGTTCTTTTTGAACATCAGATGAATGCAAGATAGCATTCAGCAGTGGAAATGAGGAATATTTTGGTAGGACACATAAAAACACTTATTGAATCAAATTCATTTAACATATTTACATATTTGTCTGCTTTGTAATTTAATGTTAAGATTGTTTTAAAAAAAATTTAGAGATATAAGCAAAGTAATATATAAAAAAAGTTTACTGCAAATGTTTTAAAAAATCTTCATTTTTATATAAAATGAATATATATATATACTTATGTCTTTAATTCGTATACTCTCTTCAGCATATTTCCCTTCGAAATCCAACGGAAATTGATATGAAGCAGTAATTTCTTTTATCATGGGGGGTTATTGTGTACTTCGATTCGAATGGAAATGTTTACGAATTTGCTAAAATTTTTAATACGATTTTAGGAAATATTTTCTTTTTGCGGGATTCTTTTTTCAAAATACAAAAAAATCACTTTCGGAAATGCGAATATGTACTACGAAAGCAGGTGCAGAAAGTATTGCTAATGTTCGGGATTTATTCGAATGCTATTTTGTTTGAGATTTTGATTGAGATAATGGATTTTTCTAAAGGAAAGCTTAATGTTTCAAATGCTAAAAAACAAATCAAGAGAATTATGGGAAATGCTAACACAAGATTTAAATGTTGCAGGCTAAAAATCACATGAAGTCGAAAAATTAAAAAAAGTGATTTATTAAACTATGTGTATAAATAAATTGTATAATTTATATTTTAATAATACTAGGTATGGAAACACTAAAACAACATATTAAAATAAAAGTCTCGTCGCAATAGAAATAGTCTTTCAGGAACTGTACCAATTTATTCTGGTATAGTACATTTGTAAAAAAATAATTCTTTTGCTTCCATTTTTCTTTTCATACTCATTTCAAAAACAATGTGTTTGGAACAATGGCAAATTCTGTACTGATAATCTCCTTAAAGGATTCAAATACATAAATAAAGGAACTTGTATTTAATAGAAAATTCTTCACAAATCTAAAATTAATAATATTTAGATTTTATTGTTGTTTAAAATAAAAATTTCTTACGTATTTTTTTACTGAGATCTATAACATTTGATTTATCTGTTCTTTATTTTAATTCTTTCTGGGATGAAAATTGCTTTCCCATAATAAAACATAATCCATTTTTATTTTATATGCAATTAGATTTCAATGTTCGTCTTAATTAAAAAAAAAAAATGCTGCCAAATTTTATAAATGTTTACATTTGGCAGCACTTCTTTTTACTCTTAAATATAAAAATACACATTTGTGGCTGTTTTGAATATATTAAATAATACCATTAAGTTTTCGAATCGGAAATTATTTTCGAAAGACTTTTCTATTCGAAACGAATTACATAATAAGTCGATAAATTTTTATAAAATTTACTACGTCTGTAGTAGCTTTAAGTGCACTTTTTTATATATCAGGTAAGTTTTTCTCAGCAAGTACTTGTCGGTGGATTACGCAATGACATTTAAGTGATAAAAAAACCTGATCGCGATCCTATAATTGATACGGCTCCATCTGTACATCTATGGAAGTCGTAGACAAAGGTTTGGCAAACAATAATTCTTACTTTATTTCACTTTCTACATTAAAATAAAAGTTGGTTTAAATTAGAAACAACAGTCGTTTCATTTCACTGCAGTCCATCAATTCTTTTTTTTTTCAGAGTTAGAGGGATTCTCATGACTTTTTCTTTTGTGGGCTTATCTTACATTATAAACCCAACGACAGCAAAACAAGGATTTATTATAAGTAAATCAATTATGTGTGGTTACTTTGCTTTTGCTATTAGCATTTCACGAAGCTTCAATAGATTTTTCCTCATCCAAATGACGGGCACCTATAGAATTAAACTTTGGCATAATTATATATGCCGGAAAATAAAAAAAAAAAATATATCATATACAATAATTTCATATACAGTTTCTCTCGAACATTCCCTAGAATGCTGCTACGGACCCCTAATTGGGAAACCTTGATATAGATAACTTTAATAATCCATCCTTTTATCGACTTGTGTAATTACACAGAACTAATTTTGTACAAAAATAAAATTATTTTGTTTCATTAACTTTAGTTCATAATATTTAAAACGAATTTCCTAAATATTAAAAATGTTTTCCTATGTTTTTCAAATGAAATAACTTAATAAAGAAGGCTTTCAATAAATTTATTTCAAATTTCATTTACGTGTATTTTTCAAATATTTGAAATTTTCATTGGAAAACTTTTAATATTTAATGATTTTCATTTACAAATTATTGGAATAAGGAATAATGATTTTTAGCTATTTTCTTAAAATGAAGTATATATGTGCTGTCCATTGGTTACAAATTGACGCTGAATTTCAGACATTATTCGTAACAGATTTTTTTTATTTAAAAGTTTAGTATTATTTAAAATACTTTACAATATTCTTCTTAATATAATTTATGTATAGTATTCAATATATTCAAAACCTCTCGAAGTTATTATTTTTTATAAATGATATAATTTTTCTTCTAAATATATTGTTATTTTCTTCTACTTTAATATAAGTTGGAAGCATATTGTACATATTTGGTGCTTTATGGAAAAGTGATCGACCGTTGTGTTGCAGTTGCTGTTGCCTGTGGAAGACAAAAATTCGCAACAATTCTTAGTTGATAGGATTGCATATCACCTACATAATTTAGTTGATCTATCAGATATTGCGGCACGTTTCCCATTTTAATTTTTTGTATAAATATGAGTGTATTAAATTCAAGTCTTTGTTTTATATTAAGCCATTTAAGTGTTTCTAGAATATATTCTATTGATGTATAAATGTTACATTTTATGATTGATTTCATTGCTTTATTTTGTAATTTTTGTAGTCTTTCTAAATATTTGTGTAATTGAACAGCAGGTATATAGTATTGTTGAACCGAACTCAAAATATGGTTTTATCATTGTATTGTAAATAGTGTTGATACTTTGTTTCTTATTCGTTTAAAAGTTGATTCATTATTCATATTAATTTCCATTAATTTTGTTTTTCCTTCATTCAGTTTAAGTTTATTCATTTTTATCCAGTTACACACAATTTTCATTTCATGCATCAAATTATCTTCACATTCACTATTAGTATCACCTTCTGTAAAAATTAGTGTGTCATAAGCATATATCATTTTTCCTAGAAAATTAACATTTTAATGGATTTAACGTTAATATTTGTGTATATAAAAATTTTTATTTAGCTTCTGCAATTAAATCCACTTAAAATGAACTATAATTTTTGCATATTACATAAAATTATCGTTATGTACAATTTTATAATATTTATGAAAATAATTTTACTTTATATGTTCAGACAGTTTATATTATAATACATTCCAGGAATGTAGAAATATTTTCTATGTAGTTGGAAGGCTAAAAACCATAATTCTAATAAAAATAACTCATATAAAACAATTGGAAATAAAAACAAGAATTATAAACAAATTTTTATTAAAGTCTTCATTTTATGCTTTATATAAACTTTTTTTCTGGGATCATTAACATAAATGGCCGTATAGCATCTTCCTTCTATAATCGTAGGAAGTTGAAATATAATCAATATGTTGCAAATATTATGCCCTTTAATAATGAATGATGTATATACTGCCATTCAAAAATTATGACAAATTTAACTCTTTTCATTACAAGTTTATGAATAAATGACGTCACATTTCGTATGGCACCCATTAATCAACTATTATGTAAAAATTTTATGAAGAATTTTAAAATCTTAAAAATTTTCTTTTAGGAGTGACAAAAAATGCTTTTAGTAGCGACTAAAAACAAAGTTGTAAGTGATTTATGTTTAGAACTTAAAATTTTACGTAAAATTCTTATAACTTACTGTTCAATTTCTATTAAAAGTCAATGAACTTAAGGCAAACTACATGGCGGGGTATGCAGCAACAGCAACAAACAAAAAACTAAACAACAAAAAAATATTAAATAAATAAATTAAAAAAGTAGTAAAATTAACAGAAAAGAATAATGTTTAAAGTAATAAACAACAAATGAAGCAATTTAAGTGGTAATAACTTAACAGCTGCAGTAGTGGCAACAGCAGCACTAATAATAAAAACAATAACAGCAACAACAAAAACAACTACTAAAACTTCATAAACAAATCCATGCACTTTTCCTAAAAATCTAGGTCAACTAAACGTACAAAAAAAAAAAAACAACAATTGTTTACATAGAGTGTGACTGTATTGAAATCCATACTAGTACTCGTACATACATACATACATATATACAACGCAAACAAATCGCAACAATTTATTACCAAGAGATGCCTTTCGAATAAATAAAACAAAAAACTAAATAAATAAAATACTAAAGAATCATTATCACGAAACTAAAAAAAATTATTGTTTTTTCCCCATTAATTTGTTGTTTATTTATCGCAAAATTTTTATTTTGAAAAAAGTATCCATAGCCATAAATATATTATGCAGAATAATGTTGAATATTAAAAAAAAAGAAATTTCACTTGAAAATACTACATGAAGTCATGAAAATTGCCTTCGAAATTGTTGAAAAATAAAATTTTGTAGGAAATTCTTAATAATTACCGAATCATTGCATTATTTTATTTTTTATTATTTTTAATACAATAAACAATAGTATACAGTAATGACTAGAATTATAGGTACACATTATGATTTAGGAGCGAATTTTCATGCAAATGCATGCTTGTTCCTTAACGTTGATAATGCATTTTTGTTATATTTTATTTTATGTGAAGCCTTGCAATCAGCAAGTTATTATGTGATGGAGAGTTTGAATTGATGCCATAAAATATTACAAACATGATATGTTTATAGTTCAATTAATATCGAAAATTCTATGAAAGAATGTCCAAGAATTTACCGAGTGTCTTTCGGTTTCCATTCAATTTTGTATGCACATATCGATTTAAGTCGATAAGCTTTTTCACTTTTTAAACGATCTCAAAATATGTGCTTTAAATGTTTAAAACGAATTTAAATAGCTTCAGTATGAACTTTTTTAAAAAGTAAAACGAAATAAAATCGCGAGTTTTCGCAAAATTATAAAAATTTTTATGGCAAGTCAAAGATATCGGGGGAAAAATATCACTTTTCGGGCATTCTTTCATGGAATTGTCGTTATTTTTAAATATTTTCAGAAAATAAATGCATGAAAATCCGCCCCCTAATAATGAAAGTAATGAGGATCCAGAAATGTGACACATAAATTCCTATAAAAAAGCTTATGTTTTGATTTGTTAATATTTCTTTCAATTCTTAAAATTTATAAAAGAAATTGGTATTTTTCTTCACTTTTCTGCACACTGTTAATGTGGTAACAAAATAATAATAATAATATAAAAACAAATGCTAACAAACTTTAGTTTTTTTTTTTTAATTTCATTCAATTTGTGCACTTTTTTTGCTAGAAAAAGTAGGTGAAGGTAAGCAATTGCCAACAGCTGCTGCAGCAGCAGCAACAACAACATTAACAAAAGCCACAAACGCAGCGAAAGCAGTACAAGTAATATAAATTAACAGAAAGGCTGCAAATGAAGAATGATAAAGTGAAAAAAAATTTAAATACTACCGCTGCTTTTAGATAGTTAGTTTCAATGTTGCTATAAAAGCAAGAAATACAAAAAAAGTACCGCAGTTTTATATTAAAACTAAAGGTCATTGAGCTTTTATGCAGCAATGTCAGATAATGACAATGTGTGATATTTCATTCACTCAATGTGCTAGTAGGCAGTTGTATCTATCTATGTACTTATATATGTATGTATGGTCTATGAATGCTTAACTAATCACATAGTTAGCATCTCTACTAACAAACCTAAATTAAAATAAACATTATAACATTCAAACTCACACACACACACACACACATACGTTTAAATAGAGACTCGTAAATAAGCATAAGGTTCACTGACATTTATAAATAAATATTTTTAGTAGAGCACACATAATAAAAATGTTAACAACTGCACTGGCAGCAAAGTGACAGCAACAACGCCATCATCAATAACAACAACAGTGGAAGTGCTAGCCAGTAGCAGTAGCAACAGAGCTGATGGTTTTAATGTTTATTTTTTATTTTTAAGTTTTAGTAGAGCTTTAAATTGCTTTTCTTTAATAGTGTTTGTTAATGAAAATCATGCACTATTCAAAAATTTGAAAAGTATATTTTTTTATAATTTAGGTTTTGTTTAGAAATGTTATTTTTATTTTTTTTTTTTGTTATTGTGAGGCTTTGAAAGAAAGTCATTGTCATTGGTGGCAGGCAATGTTGTTTGTATTGTTGCGGTTGCTGCTACTAAATGTTGCTGCTATTGTGTTGGTATTTGTTACTGCACATGATTAGCAGAGAAATTCTTATGATTTGAATGTTAATAATAAATTTCTTTTTGTATAGAAGATTTATAGATGTTTGATGGAATATTTTTTTCTGGAAACTTTTTTTAGAGACATGAATATTGGGCTTTCTTTTGTACAACAAGATAATAACCTAAAATAGATGAAGTGTAAATGGAAATTTTTATTAAAATCATAATTTATATCAATTAAGTTCGTATGAAATTGTGCATAAAACAAAAGACTTAAGAAACAAATTATTTTTTACTCGCACAGATTCAAATGCTAAACGATTTCTGTACTAAATTCTTATTCTTAATATGCATGTAGAGAAATTTTGGTTCCTCAAAATTACGATTTTGTAAGACCTATTATGAGATTTTTTTTTTCTGAAAATATACTAAACACCTCATTTTCAATCGCTGATGTGAAGTAAAGGACATCATAAGTCAGGTTAAATATCTCCAATACATACCAAAATTTTTGAGTTATATTTAAAAAACTGTTTTGGGTAGGCTCCTGTAAAAAGTTTTTTGTTCAAACTTTTTTAGAGAGTAGAAGAACCACTCTTTTCAACCGTATTCATTAAATAAATTGTTTCCACAATTTTCGAGTGTAACTGCAATTTATAGATCTGAACTCTCAAGAGTGCCGAATTTAAACACTATAGTTTTCATTTTATAATCATAATTGTTATTCAAAATTTGTTCGCGTTTTTATACCTTTTGATCTCATTCGATCTTATATAAACTAATCAGACTTTGTGAATAAATTCTATACCTTCAACTATTAAATACTATTAAAGAGTTTTGATGACAAAATTTTTTAATTTGATTTTTTTGTTTATTTTTTGGGCGGGATCCTTGCACTACTCAACGTAATACAAATATTGAAACAGGGATTGTGCGTTTTCTGCGCTATGTCACCTTGATGTGCCCGAAGTAGTCAACGTAGTAGATAGTCTCAAATTTTGGAAAATAAGAGCGAACATTTTTCAAAACGTCAGTTTTTCGTGGGACACATTCACAGCTTCTAATAGAATAGCATTTATTACTACGTGAACTTAGACTTTTGTTATTGAACACAATAACATCGGAAGAGCATGTAAAATAAATTTAATAAAAATTTTTATGGACTTTTTGAAAATTTGAAAAGAACGGCGATAAATATAATTGATCGGGACCATAAATAGAAGTCAAATGTCGTTGATAGTTGCAAACGGGACACTTTTGTCAAAAAAGATTTTGCTAAGGCACATCGCATGGACCGTATTTAGCATAATTAGGTGGTGTATGTAATGCTTAACGGAAATGTAGAGGTGCATCAAAAAATTTCAAAACATAAAAATTTTATGTAATAACCTCTAATAAAATATATTTCCGTACGATATATGGAAAAATAACTTCATTTCGATAAGCATTTTTTGCAAAATTTTTAAAAATAGCGATTTTTAGTATAATGATTTGTTTAATTTTAGTAGGAAGCCCTAAATTATGTCACATTAATACCATAAAATATAAATTTTATTTAAATAAGTCAGTAGGTTTTGATATTACTCGTAATTTTTATCAGAATTATATATAAACTTCTAGTTTGTAAAAAATTTTATATGTTCAACTTAAAACTTTCGTTCATGGCAACCGTATTGAAAAAATATAAATGAAATTTATAAAATATGCTCTTATTTTTTTTAATTTAAAAAAATGTGCTTTTTTATCATTGAAAGCATTAGATATAAGAAGAAAAATGGCTTCCTAAAATTTTTTATGTAACATCGTTTCTGGTTATATTGATAAATCAGGATATTATTACAATCAATGGAAATACTTCGTTCCCTAAAGATCTTTTAGATCGACAAATAAATTTTTTATATCGTTCTGCACTGAATGAATTTTGCATTAAACTAGAGCTATGCATTTATATAATGATTACTGCATTCACTTAGACATTAGTGTTTCAAGTACGGAATTTAAAATTTATTGTAATTTTTACTGTTAATCTGTAAAGACAATATTGTATCTAAAGACTTAAATAAATAAATAAATAAAACCGCTATAACTTTCGCGCCCCTTGCACGATATGATTAACGGCAACTGATTCTACAAGCATGCGAGTCATTTGGCATAGCTGCCATTATCTATTATATTGAAAACGAAGTAACAACTTTTGTGGCACTAATTGATTTTCTTTTCCTTTATTGCAGATCTTTCATACATTAAATGTTGATATTTAAATTTAATCGGAGGTAGAAATGATTAATTGTTTTTTTTCAATACTCTCCTAAATATTTCGATGCCGGTATTTTCTGTGATAACTTTTTATTTTTTTGGGGTTTAATAAAGATTTTGTTCAGTGTTATAAACTTGATAAAAATGAATAAGAATTTATAACAGGTATTTTAATAAATTCATTTAAAGTATGAAAAAAATTGTCATTGGTGCATAAGATTCTTCCTGTAGATTATTGGTCAGACTTCTGGTAGGCCGGATCCAATTTATCCTCTAGCAGTAGATTCTTCTCTGTACATATAGACTCTCTAATGTTTACAGAATTTTAACAAAAAATAATTTAGTGATTTTCACAATACACTGATTTTGGATCTACATTATTAGTTTTATTTATTTTGCATAAACTTGAATTAAACATATTATTTTTTGTTTGTTTCTTCAATTGCAGTATTAAAATAAAATAAAATAAAATACAAACCATCATATGCAGGCAACACAACCAACCCCATGGGTTGGGGTTGTGTTGCCGTTTTTGGTCACTTAGGTTAGGTTAGATGGGCAGCTGTAAATGTAAAACATATAGCTTACTTGGGTCCGGTTATGTTATCCTGATGTATCATGTGAATCTGTTTTCATATGACGCATGAATAAAAGATCTGATTGGTCTGACATCAATTGCAGAGAGATCAGATAATCCATGCATATATGGATTCCCAAATTCAGCAGTGCTTATATTCGCAAGAGCAGAACAGTGACAAAGAAAATGTTTTACTGTTTCTTCCTCCTCCTCCTCATTAAAGCAACTTATACAATAGTCGTTAAAAGAGTGTCCTAATCTCCTAGCGTGTGAAACCGTAATAATTGGCTACAAGTGTTCGTAGCTGACGCCTTGGCAATCTCCGAATGGAACTCGACCGATTCTGATGGTACTGAAGCCATATCTGTCTCCAGATAGAACATGCAGACTCATTTGTCCATCTTTTTTGAGCTATTCTCGACAAGTACTGCAGTATCATAGATCTGCAATATAACAGCGGTTTGCCAAATAGTTGGACCGTTTCTTCATTTTGAAGAAGGGAACCAGTTCTGGCTAATTCATCCGCATTTTGGTCACTTAAGAAATTCATTAAAAAGTTAACTTTACGGAGAGAAAATCAGTATCAAGAAGATTTAAATTAAAGTCAACATATATAAGTGTTTTAGTATAAAAGAAAGTTTACAGATATCACTTACAGTTATCAGAAGAGAGTATTTTAAACAACTTTTTTTCATTTTTCTAAACGTCATATTTTAGAACAGGAAAAGGTAATGAGTCTAAAAGTTTATGTTTTGAGAAAAACTTCCAATAGTCAATGTCTGTAGTGAATTTCATTGAAATCGGACATGTCAAATCCGATTACTGTCCGTTTTGACATAGAGTCACTCTATAATTGATTATTTCTTAATACATACGTATGCATTTTCTGAAGTGCAGTTAATTTTTAATAAAAAAAAAAAAATATAAAAAATAAAATTTAATAAAAAATACTTTTCTTTTACAGTCAGTTTCTGATGAATATAAAAACACCATCAAAATGTAATTATTTAAGAATATTACATTTTAAATAACATCTCCATTCAAAAAACCCTGTATTATGATTTGAACATTTTTTCACAGCTACAAAACCAAGTATAATATTAAACCAATTTCTCCAAAAGAATTTCCTTTCCCAAAAAATAGAAACAAAATTAACAACCAAACCAAAAACTCACAACTGCGTCTATACAAATTCCACCAATTTTGCCTGATAAATAGTAGAAAAAAAAAAAATGGAAACAAAACTAATAGAAAGGAATTTGTTTGATCAAACTAAATTAAGAACATAGAAACAGACAACAAACAGATATTTGTACACACTCTTAGAAGATACCAAAAAGAAAAGACACAAAATTTCAATTCTATATTCGTACAAAAATACTATTCATTCCAACTGATTTGATGATTTACTTTAGCCAAAACATCAACTTAATTTGTTGGCAATGACTTTTGTGGCTGCTATTTTTCTCCTTCCTCTTACACTTCGATTACTGCTTCATCCTATATTTCCATTTCCATCTCGAACTGCTATTACATTTATCTGCCTCATCATTTACTTTAGCTTGTGATCTTCTAGTTCTGTGGCTGCCGCTGTTGTAGTTGAGGCTGTTCCTAATGCTTTTGACTTTAACATGCTGAGTTAAGCTTGTTAAACAAAAATGGTAACAAGCGTATAATGAATGTTGTACTCTTAGTTATTCATTCCATTCCATTCGATAAATGTGATGGCAAAATGTACAAAAAAGTTTCAAATAGCCAAACAAATCAAAAAAAAAAAAAGTAATCAATGAGACACTATAAAATTTATGCAAACACTCCATGTTGTATTTTGAATCTGTCTTAAACAGAACATTAAAATAATGTGTTCATTGTAAAAAAAAAATAAAAGATCTAATAGAAAAGTCAACTTTGCTAATACATACACAGAAAAAAGTGACCAATTACTAATACCAATTACTAAAACTGTAGAATCAATTAAAAAATTGATTAAATCAATCAAATGGATGACTGAATGAATTAAAAATTTAAATGAGAAAAGAATCTTGCTTAAATTTAATGTTTACTATTTCTTTTATTTTATTTTGCTTTTTGAAATGTTGAAGTGAAATGAAACAACTGTGTTAATTAAAAATATAAGGTAACATTTTTTTCTGTATATTTTTGATTTATATTAAAATTATTTTGTTTTTTGGTTCCCTTAAATTTTTTTCAACATTTACATTCCTTCAAGTTTCTGTTTTAGTCTAATTCATGTTTTTTAGACGGATATTGTCGACGCTTCTACATGCAATTTCTGTTCCATTGCTGTGTGTCAACATTTGTTTAATAAACTTTAGCATTCAATTCAAATTTTAAGTGACTGTAGACAACTGTGTAGTACGAGTATTTGTGCACACATTTTTCAAAGTTGTCTATTCTTGCTTGAGAGAGAAATTGTAAATAGTTTTTTCCATTCTTAAAAAAAATATTTAAATATACATAAATATACATATGTATATAGTATAATATATATATATATACATATATATATATATATATATATATATATACATACGTACAAACATATATATATATATATATATATATACATACATACACATATATATATACATACATATATATTCGTGACTACCCATTATCGCGATGCCTTAATTTTTAAAATTGGAGGTTCTATAACGCGAAAAACGGATTCTATTTTCACGACTTTTGTCTGTTTTTTTTTTAATTTTATTACAATGTCTTTAACTAAAAAAGGGAAATCCCCGTCTTTTGATATTTTAACCTTTCTGGATGATCTTGATCTTCAATTTTGCCAGTTTATTCGTGTCATTTGTTGCGTAAATACATCTCTTAATATGGGAAAAGTTCAACATATTTTAAAGCCAACAATAATTCAGGAAGAAAACGAATATCTATCAACTATTGGTACAGTTTTAGCTCAAATTGGTACGGAACATGTTTTCACGAATGCTGACATAAACAACTGGAATCAAAAAGAATTTCATGTGGAAAGTAATGAGGAGCAAATGGAATTATCAGGTACGGATTCGGAGGATTTATACGATAATGGTCATGAAGAACACAGAATTAAAGTGGATGTTATACAATCGATAAACATATGCATACAATGGGCTTTGGGAAATGATAAGCCGACAACAGTACTATATGAACAACGTGATTCAGCTGTTATTTTAAAAAATAATTTGCCAAAAAACCAACTCAAAATCTCCAATTTCTTTAAAAATTTAAATATATTAATAAAAAAAATATAATTTTAAAAATTACATAAAATTTTTCAATAAAACTGTTATCGCGAAAATTCAGTTTTCGCGACAGGTTTTTTTTAATTAGTCGCGAAAATCGAACTTGCACGGTATATATATACATATATGTATTTGTTCGTTTCTGGAAAAATTTGTTTTATATTTGTAGGGTTCACAGTTTGGGAATTTTAAGAAGATTTTTATAAATAATAAAAGTCTATGTACATCTTTAAATAAATAATTTAAGTATCTTGTACAAACAAAACTCACTTAGGAAGTTATTATGTCTGCAGGTAATCTTTAGGGAATCTTGACATAGTTTTACTTCAAGTTAAGATATAACCCTAAAAGTATGCTCTTATTTTTGTTTCAACATCTGTTTAGTAATGTAAAATGGGTCCTTCAAAAATGTGTACAAATAGATTTAAATATACAACTTTTATACTATTTAACCGATATTTAAATTAAAAAAGGCTATTAGAATAACATAATTTTGTGCAAACATACAGATTTTGTTTCCCACTGTAATGCCCTTTGAGTTAAAATCGTAATGTAGAAATCGTAAATAAATAAGATACAATCGCTAATTGCCACTGTTGTCTTTGTTTGGCGGTACCAAAGAGAATTTCAGGTAAAGCCAATAGAGAATTTCAGGTAAAAGAGCAAACGAACTTTATTTTTGGATAGTAGACACCTTTAGCTAGTTTGTGCAAAAATATTTTGTAATTACGTTCGATTGTTGTCCTTAAATAGGTAATATTTAATTTTGTGATTTTTATTTTTTGAAAAGAAATTACGTTTTGCAAAGTGAATTCGTAATAAATGTTGAAAGTTGCTAAAAGAGTTAATGCTATTAATAGTAGTTGAAAGTAGACATTGAAAAACATTTAAAAAGTATAGTTTTCAGTTTATTTTTTATCATTTCTTATGCTATTTTACAGTTTTTTTTAATCTGACTTTTTTCAATATAGGCGCCCATAAAGTTCCATTCAATACTTTTATAAATTTGGCATAAATGTAATCTTTGAAAGGTTTTTAAGGGCAGAAGGTTGTACCCTTTTAATAAGCCATTGAGTTATTGCTGTTTAAATGAAGAAATTCGTATAGAACTAATGTATTATGTAGAGGAAAGCACTGTGGCACTGTGGAGTATGGGGTAATGCAGAAAATTTTACTCTTTTCGAGTATTTCTTTTTGCAAAAAAGGTTACTGGTTGCTGGAAGATATCCCAATTGAGAACATTTTCAAATACAAAATTAAATACTTTATTTTGTACATATTCGAGTGTTAAGAGAAAACTTGGAATATTTAATTAACATATCTGCAAAAATTTGACCTGCCAGCCGTTCAGACATTTCGCTAAGTGAACGGATATTGTAAAATCAACTCTGAAATGATTCTTTCAATAATGATAAAATAACATTAAAATGGAGACAAACGGCCTATCCCATGAACTCGAACGATAAATTCGTTTCGACAATTTGTATGAAAAACAACAAATAAATTTAAAATTTTGTTTTTCTTTCCCATACATTTTTCGTTCGATATCGTGGGATAGGCCGTTTGTCTCCATTTTAATGTTACTTTATCATTATTGAAATAAAACATATTTTAATAAGCAAATTTTAAAAATTATTGCAAAATTATTTAATATATAACTAACTTTACCTTTAAATAAAAATAGGTAGATGTGCTAAAGAAGAATCAGCTTTCAGCTTCTTTTAAATTTTTGTTATGAGCTTGACCAACAAGATCCCTTAATAAATAAAAGAAAAATTATTTTTAAATTATTTTTCAATAAAATATTTAATGTTTTCTAGAATACCTCCATAAGAGATTACTTTATTGTTGGAAATGGCCCACTTTATTTTAAATTCTATTTCATATTTATTCAGTTTTAAGTATTCATTAAGTATTCTAGCGTTCCTATTAGGAACATTTTTCACTTTTAATGAATGAATCCAATTTAGGGTTTGGGGTTCGGGAATTCCCGTGCGGGAAATCCTGAGATATGCTGTCAAAATGTCGTCGAGAATTCCCGAAAGTTTTTTTTATTTTCCCGGAAATATGTAGTTTTAAAATCATATAGCAAAAATATTACTGTTTTTAAGGCCTTAATGAAAAATTTACATTATTGTATACACACTACTTACTAAAGGCATTTTTAGATGATAATACTGAAACTAAGATTTGTCAAAAATTCGATACTAAAATGATATTTTAAATTATTCAAAAAACATTAGATTTTCATGTGTGTAAATAAGGTATTTTTTCTATATTATCAAAAATAAGATTATACAAAAGTTTTCTAAAAAAAAAAAAAAAAATGTTGCAAGAATAATAAAAATTAAATATCAAATCATTGTATTACCGTCCCTATCGATTTTTTTGGCTGATAAAATACGAAATATTTTATTTTTCAAAAGTATTAACACTTCTCGTCATAGAATGTCTTAAGAATTTAATGAAATTTCTAAACAATTTTACTTTTGGCAAGTTAAATTTTCGATTTTTTAATTGTATTATTGGTTTGTGTAAACGAATATTAAATAAGTTGCGCTTCGAAAATATTCACTATTATAAAAAAAAAAAAAAAAATTGTTAAGTTGAGAAATTTTTCACTGCTTGTCTTAGACAAGCAATGAATCTGTAAAGAAATATAAATAAATACTAGATCCTCAAAACTTAATTGAGGATTTTAAAACGATTAATAGAACCAATTTTAAATATTTTACAAAATTGTGTTCTACATCTCTAAATTAGAAAAAATTAATTAATATTATAAGATGAAGATAAAATGGAAATAAAGTGGAAATAAAAATATTTGTATTGAAACCATAGGTTAGGGTTTATTATTATTATTATTATTATTATTATTAATTTTTGGTATAAAAAACTTATTAAGCTAAAAATTTTGGATATATATTTTAATATAACTTACAATAGGTACTTATTTTATTTGTATGAGATATTTATAATTGTTTAAATATTGAAAGATGCATCATACTTTAATATTGTTTTATTTTTTAAATAATTATTATTTATATTGTTGTTTAATATTCTTTATAAGAAATCAGTACTTTTTTCTTATAATTTAAGTTTTTAAATATAATTCATTCGCATTTTTCGGGAAAAGAAATATCATGGGAAACCCTAAAATCTTAGTCGACTTCCATCTACAGATGTAGAGATTTTCTCTTAGAATTCGTATTATTTCGTCTGCGATACAGTTTGTAAATCAACTTTTCCTTCGATCATGAACTTTTTGCATTTTGTGCGACTCAAAAACTGTATTTCGACATGTGTTTGGATTACAAATTTGAACTCTGTTTTTGCATGAATTTTGTTCAATTTTCATTTAAAGAAAATATAATTATGCTATTATAACAAAATTTAGGACACAGTAACTGATAATAATAACAAATATAAATTAGTTATTAGTACTATTTTCTTTTTTTCACGTATAATAAAAGTTATAAGCCTCAAAGTGTGCACCAGTTTTTTTGTGTGCAATCCTTATTTATACTACGAAAAAATATTATGAAAATTTATGAACAAATAATGATTTTATTTTATTTTTAATATAGTTAGTTGTCTTTAATTAATTGTGAATAAAATATTCGTAGTATTACTAGTTTTATAAAAAAAGTATAAAAAACTCACTGTAAAAAGTGTAATTATTTATAATTCTTTTTTTTTTTTTTTTTTGTTAGGTTTGTACTTCTGTGAAGTCCCCAACTTTATTTACATTTAATAATTTGTTTCGTGAAATGATCATTACAATTATTATTATATTTTTAGATATTTTGTGTTATAGAAATAAATGGCTTTCTTTAATACATACAGAGTTGTTTTGAAAAAAAAAAAAAAATGCTTAACACTTATCACTGAGCCACTGGGAATAAATAGAGAAATTTAATTTATAATGTTAATTTTTTGATTATCTTTTTAAATTCGATATATATACATTACTTATTTATTATGCCATTAAGTGTAACCTAATTTACCATGTCATAAGCCCACGTCTCTTAAAACGGGTAAATATCCTGGTGTTGCTCTAATTTCAAATACAGATTCATTACCTCAATCGTTCCCTCAATCAAACATTAATAAGCATCTAAAAAATATGTCATAAATACTCCCTTAAAGATGAATAGCTGGACTATATAGATTTTGAAAGCAGATTCGTGTTTAATCTGCTTTCAGTTTTTTCCATCAGGTCTGGACTTTTTTATGAGTATGTCTAATATTTCGCCCATAATAAGGCCATTACAAGGCCAGAACGATGAGAACGATTTATATAAATGATACATGAAAATATGCAGACTAAAAATGTATTCAAGCCGCTTTAACATAATTTTATATGCTCAATATTTTTAAAGTTATTTAGAAAAATTGAGTTATATTTGCAAAATTGAAAATATTTTTCTTTTTTTTTTAAATTCTTCTAAAACATAAAAACAGCAAAAATGTCTCCATTTTTTATATTTATCATAAAGCTGGTAGTACATATTACGAAAAAAAGCTATGCATCATTACAATTGAAGCACAAATTTTGATTTTATTCACAGTTATGTGAAAATTCCCATACATATCTACAATTAAATGGAGATACACTGGAGCGCAAAGTTTGGTTTTTTGTTTTTTTTTCTTTATTTAAATAAAAATAGGTGGACTAGATAGAATTTGACGATCCAAACTAATCTGCTTTCAGATTTTTTCTAATGTCTAATATTTCCCTCTTATATATGTGTATATTTTACCATAACTCGAAAGCGAGTTGTCTTATTTAGACAATTGAAATACAAAAAGATGCACACAAAAGCAGATTCTTATTTAGCATGTCAAAATTTCATTTAATTTTTAGGTATAGATAGGTACTTTCACTCAATTGTGAATAAAATCAAGAATTGTGCATGAATTTTAATAATACAAGGTTTATTTTATTTACAGTAATACTGGCTTCATGATAAAGGATTCATTTCTTAAAAGAAATTTTCAGGAAAAAATTCTTAAATTTTGCATGAAAAATTTTTTTTTTCAGCACTAATTTCTGAATAACTCTGAAATTGTTGGGCAGATAAAACAATAATGTTAAGGTGACTTAAAGATTTGCATCTTTTGGTGTTTCAATTGTATAAATCGGAAAATCCGTTCTTGAGTTACGATAAAATATGCTCGTGTATTCTCCTTATTAAAGGGGAGACATTAAATATGCCCATAAAAAATCACGGCCTGACGTAAAAAAAAAAACTGAAAATAGATTCGTGTTTAACAGGTCAAATTTCTTCCAGGAAGGAAGACAAAATTTTTTTTGCCGACCAGTGTTATAAAATAAAAAGACAAGGCTCTTTAAATAAATTTCCCTAATAAAAAAGTAAATTAAAACCATAAAAAGAGACTGATGAGACAAAAAAAATATACCTAAAGTTGTTGAATTTATTTTACCATTAACACATCACTATTAACAAAGTCTTGTAATAAAATCGAATAAAGCGCAGAAAAAAATAACAACCAGGCAAAAAACATTTAAAGTCCATAAGCCATGTATCTTCGATATTGTCATTATTGTCAACATTGATACCATAAAATAACTTCAGCATCATCCGTTGCACGTAATAGTGTATGGAAAAACTAAAACAAGACAAAACTATCAACCAACCACCAAGTTAACCAACAAACAAACTAAACAGTCAACTATTTAAATCCACAAATACTCATAGTTACTACTTTCCTTACCCAATAATAACACTCTACTAAATTTGTATATGTGTGTCTTTCATTCTGTTTGAAATTGACGGTGTGTGTGTGTGTGTGTGGGTAAAACTTCATCATCATCACCACCATCGTCATCATTTCTTCTTCATCTTCTGCACAAACCAAAGCAACCAGGCAGTCAGACAGCCAGCCAACCCATGCAGTCTAAAAACTTACAAACGAAACTCTAACAACAACGAAAGAAGAAATACACTAACACTCACATACACATCATTTCCGATCAGCTGTCACCCCAGTGTTCCACTTTCATAATGAAAATATGGGTCAAATGGTTGGAGCATTAATTTAAAAAAGTTCAACGACCCATGATCGCGTACAATGAAATAAAAAAAAATACTACTACGTTCACTACAAACATTAGCAGCAACAACAAAACAACACTACCAACACTAATACTACAACGGCAAAAACAACAGCAGCAAACAGTAAGAAACCGATTAAAAAAGCCGGCTATATTTATCGAAGTTTTACAGCTTGAAATTTACTTTTTATTCTTTTGAGCTTAATTTCAATTTGTTTGTAAACAGAGAAATTTTTATTACCAAAAAACACCGACTGTAAATGGCAGAGAGAAAGAGAGATAAAAAAGAGAGATTGCTAAAATCCAAATGAGATTTATCATTTGAGAGTGCTGCTAAACGTTTGAGAAAAAGAGTAAATTTTATTAGAGAATTTAACTCAAGTTTGAGATGAAATTAATGTTTCAACATGTTGTATGAAATTTTAGGTTGTAGTTGCAATATATCTCACTCTAGTTTGATACTTTTGATGTTTGAGTTTTTATCATAACTTGTTGAATTTTGGAAGCCTGTGGGTTAAAGTTTAATTTTGTAAATTAAAATTTTATTTCATTGGGGTCTTCGTTGGAGGAGGTGGTATTGGGAACAAACATTAATAAGAGCTTAATATTATGTGTTTAATTTGTAGATTTGAAAATATACATTTTATAATTTCATTGTTTGTGAGATATTATTAAATATATATTCATATTTTTTTTAACTAATAAATAATTGTCATATTTCGTTTTTAATATAAATTCTTTAATATTTACTACATTTTGTAGGTTTTCAAGAGAAGTGGTGTGGAATTGCATTTTTATATAGTGGGGATAAAATCTAGAGATTTTGGAAGCATTTGTCATAGAAATTTAGATTTAAGTAAAA
Source organism: Protocalliphora azurea (assembly GCA_932274085.1). Lineage (NCBI taxonomy): Eukaryota > Metazoa > Arthropoda > Insecta > Diptera > Calliphoridae > Protocalliphora > Protocalliphora azurea. Next base: position 146,220,663 of record OW026523.1, read on the forward strand.
TTTATAAATTATTATGAATTTAGTTATCCTTATTGCCCCAGCAAAGGAGCAGGAAGTCATGTTCATGATGTCATGTAAAAGTGATTTTTATGTGCTTTTTTATCAATTCAAGGAAACTACTTTTAATTTTTATATAAACCAAATATTTTTTATTAAAAAAAAAATATGCATAACAATATTTTTCATTTGATTAAAACAGTCATTATTAAGTAACAAGTATTTGTAAATTCTCAACGTTTTATGTCAGAAAATGGATGATGTTTATATAACTTCTTAAGCACAAGAAACCGTACACTTACTGAAACTTGGGAAGTAATGAAAAAGTACTTCCTAAAGATTTTATGAAAAATTGATTTTATGTTCCTTCTGTAGAAAGAGTTGTATTAAAAATTAAGACTATAAAATTAGGAAAGATATTTTATAAGAAAAACTTTTGTTAAATAAAGGCAAAAAAAGAACTATTTTTATAAAGCTTTGTTCACATTTGGCAAATATTTGATGAAAAATGTGTGACCACTTTTCTTTGAAAAAAAAGAGAAAAATATTTGAAGTTGTTTGTGTTTCGAAAGAGTAAACAACGTCAAATATATGCAATTAAATTTCAACTGATATTTATGATAAGTTGGAAATGGTTTTACAAATTAAATTAATAAATTAATTTAAGTATATCTGAATTAATTGTCAGATTGTCCTACCGTACTTTAACCGTCTGAAAGTCATTTTTTTTTCTCAAAAACACATATAAATTAGGATGACCACAAAATGAAAGGTACCGATGTTCCCGGCTCAAATAAAATGTTTTTCCTGGCACTATACTTTTGTGAGCCAGATCAAAATAAAAAATAGAAAATTTTCTGATTTCTTTGATTTTTTTTTAAATAATTCTGTCAAAGTAACAATATGAAATTGGTATCGTAAGAAAGCGGCGCATTTTACACAAAAAATTTACATATTTAAATTTTTTACATAAAAATATTTGACGAAATAAGACTAAAATAAAGCAATATGATAATCTATCAGTAATACTGAAATAGTTTTCTCCGTTCTTTTTTTTTATTTTTTATATCGAAGTTGTTTGAATTTTATTTGAAACTTTTTTAATTTGTATAAAAATATTACTGTATGAGAACAAAATATGTTTCGATATACATTTTGTGAAGGATTTTGGGTGGCTTTATTTAGCTAGTGAGGAAACGGTTTAGAGGGTGAGGTTTATTTACAAATAAATTTAACACTGTCTTTCAAAAACGTTACAAAACGTATGTATAAATTTATTAATTTTTATATTTTTAAAAGATTTATGATATTCCAAATTTGAGTTGCACAATTCACTACGGGTTTTTACTTTTCGGTTTAGGGATCTTGAATACGAGTGTTGTTGACGGTCAGATTTGTTTTCTGACAGCTTGTTTGGGGCTCAGTTTGGCTGTACTTGGGGCCATTAATTAGTAACATCAGTATTAGAGATGTTTGTTTACTAGAGTGAACAGCTAGAGTTCTGTTTAATCAAATGTTTGAAAAAATGCTTTTGATTTGGCAAAGTATTTTCACCGGCATAAAGACATTATAATATTGGACTCGTATTTGTTAAAAAACTTGTCCTTTTATGAGAACATTTAGAGATTTAATTTATTATCAGGGAGCGGATTTTCATGGAATTGTATATTTGTTCTCGATCGTTTAAAATTATATTAAATAATCTGAATCTCACTTATTCCTGAAAAATGGCATCGATTTTTTTTGCATATTTTTGCATATTTGATTGACAGTGAATTTTCTGTTATATTTTACTTAATAATACGTATGTTATATGTTCAAATAAAATTATAATAATTATAAAAATATTTCTTTGAAAAAATATCTAATTCAATCTTACTTAATTTTAATTCTGTAACAAAAATATATTTTTTTGCCCTTTCAAAACTCGCTAAACCCTATGTAGAATTTCTTAAATTCTAATTTAATTAAGTAAGTGGCCTTGAAGATCGAAATATTGTAATTTAAATAAAAGATTAAAAGAAACTTGAATTCTCGTCAGTATTAATTAATTTGTAAAACAAGTAAGGAAGCTATATGATACCCTATAACATTGTTCTGGGATATTTTTATATAGAACCACCTATGGGCCGATTAAAATAAATTTAGCAATGTGATTTATAAATTTTTAAAACTTATTTGTGTGAAGTATTATCTTGGTACTAATATTTAAATGGATCTTATTTGAGTCTAATTCTTTTTACTTATATTTTGCTATATTTAAGGCATTTATGTGCGCTAACACCCTAATCTGGGAGGACATTTGTATGAGGGCTAAGTGAAATAATAGACCGATCATAACTAATTTCAATGAGCTTCCCCTTGCATCAAAATAATTATACTTAACATAAAATGATTCTGAGTCGAACGGTATATTTTAAGGTGGGGGTCTCAAGATTTTTTTCTGTGCATTACAAACATCTGCACAAACGTATAATACCCCAACCACCTGTGGTGTTGTAGAATATAATAAATTCTCTACAACGATAATAGCAACAAAAATAAATTAATTTCAAAAATTTTTAAATTTTAGAATTTTTATATAAATTAGTAAATGATTTTGATTTGATATTTTTTTTTTCAATCATAATGTCAACACAACAATTTTATTAAATCGTGATTTAAATAAATATTTTAATAAAATATGGCATATATTACAAAGTGTACAAAGAAAACAGTAGTTGGCTATTAAACAATGTACAAAAGAGTTTTAGATTACAATTAGATGTCTTCAGTTTTAAAATTGGTTCTAAGCGATTTCCAACAAACAATTGGAAGACAGTTTCTCAATTAAATCTTTTGGATTTTATACAAGAACATTTTACCGCAGTTTTTTGTTTAATCAACACAAAAATCTCTTCTAAAGTTCTTAATAATTTAACCACTTACTGTAACAATTAATTACAAATAATAAAAAACAAATATTCGATTTACTAAATTATACATTTTATCATGCTTTCATAATAAAATTCATGCATGGTATTTAAAAAATATGTGTTTATTTAATATTTTTTCGATACTTATATTTTGTATGTGTTTATGTATGTAAATAATTTAAATAAAAATACATTTAATACACATACAAATTTGCATTTTATAACAATTTTAAATAAAAACAAATTATGCAGTGTCATTTATTAAAAAAAAAAATCTTAAAAAAGGAATAAAAAATAAATAAATAAATATAAAAACAGATAAATGTTATAAAAAAAATTTTGTTTAATACAAGCCCAAAAATTCCACGCCTTACACACCTTATTTTTAACAAGATGCTTTAAGAGAGTTTCGTTTTTGTGTAATTTTTTGGTAACAGCCAGAAAACCGTTTAAATAAATGGCTAAAACACCAACAGCCACAAAAATGCTACATAACTGACGGAATGTAGTGTGTTAATAATAAAACTTTAGCAATAATCAAATTAAGTTGCTACAGAGACAACAAAAAAAAAAAAAAAAAAATTCAAAAATAAAATGTGTAATTTTATTATAAATAATTTATAAAAATACAAAAACAAATTGCCAATAAAATGTAATCAAAATTTACAAAAAATAATTATTAAATATTTTATGACAATCGCAAGAAAAGAAACCTCAGTGATGATTACAAAAGACCCTTGGTAAGATTTGGCAGTGTTTTCATGGTATTGAAAGACTTCCCAGAAAGCTTTTGTTGGATTTATAATTTTTGCATCACGTTACCTTGGTCATTGGAAATTGTATGTAAAAGTTATTATTTAATCATTTAAAGCAGTCATTTTATATACTTTTAATTTTTTTTTTGGGATAATATAATCAGAAACAATGTTGGAACTTTTCCTTTTCGAATTTAACTGGTTGGAATAAGAACTTAGAGATAAAATCGTATTTTCTCCTGGGCATAAAGTGAACCAAACTGTTATTCACACACTTTTAAGAATTTTGGCACTGATTTGTTATATAATATTTTTCTCTTTTTGATCCTTAGAGCATATTGTTGCATATTTTAGGTTTAGCAGCATATTTTATCATATTTTCACAGAAAATCCATATTTTGGAGCATATTTTAGCAATTTAAATGGCATATTTTTGTATAATTTTGCATTTTTTACACTTAAGAGAAAAATTTTGCATATTTTGCATAATTTTTCCTTTTACTATCACATAAGTTTTTAAAATCCGATTCCATAATAATTTTCATCTTATAAATTGATCTAACATTTGTAATATTCTAATACAATGTATTAGCTTTGAATGTTTTTGCGTACAAACTTATGTCAGAAATTAAAATAGATTCATGTTTGTTTGTAAAGAATTGGAAAAATTGATATAAAAGATACATTAATTTTACGGTATTCTTAGCATTAGGCACTAAAACAAAAGCTGGACAATGAAAAATTATGCGTTAAAAAAATGTTTTATGTGCATAAAAATGCTCTTAAAATAATAAAAACATGATTTTTTTTATTAGCAACTGCTAATATATATATATATATATATAATATTAATACGAACATTTGAGGAAACTGTCCAAAAATTTCTTTTGATTTCAGACATAAGTATTTCTTTAAATTAAAATCAAAAAATCGAGATAAGAAATTAAATAAAAATTTGATTACCACAGAACAGCAGTAGTAGTAACAGTTCGAACACTTCCAACAACATCAGCAGCAATAACAGTAACAGCAATATTACCAGCTTACAACAGCAAGTAGGTGAAATGTCATTGAACTCGCAGCTGAAGTTTGTTTTATTTTTCTTCATTTATTTTTTGAAGTTTATGTCGCACAATAGTGTTTCATAGTAGATGCCTTGACGCAGTTGTAGTGCCACAGCAGAACAACATTAAACCATCTAAAAAAAAGCACCCAGCAAACGATTAAACTGACATTCTCAAATTCATATTCGTATTCGAAATTGTTATTTAAACTTGTAGCAAAAAGTTACAAAAATATTTAAATACAACATGAAAATGATTAAAAATAAGAAGAAAGAACATTACATTTAGATTGTAAACAAAGTCTGCGAAAGGAATACGATTGTAATTGCTAAGAATTAATAGCCACTGCAAGAACTGACTAAATATCTGATTCCCTTGTAGAAATCCAAACCACAATCCCAATCCCCATGTGCAAAAGGTGGTCAACAACTTTCAAGGAGATATGTTTTTGGATGCATTTTAGGACTGAATGAATCAATGAATGTATGAATTTTACATATTTTACATTTCAGCAAGTTTGTTTTCTTTCCTTTTAGCTGCTGCATTTTGTTTTTTGCTCTTGTAACTTTTGTGGCCTTAAATTATCGAAAATTAAAGAAAAAAAAGACATAAAGGAAATCTTATCTTAAGCTGTATTTATACTTTGTTCTTTTGCAGTTGTTTTTGTTTTTGTGTAATTATTTCGATTTTATTTTGTTTACGAGGGCAATCTGAAAATATTTTTTATAAGTACTATTTTCTAATAGACTATAATCAAACATCCAAACTACAACTCCTTTTCAAAAGGACCATAGATCAGTACAAATTTAAGCTTTCGTTTTGAAAATATTCCCTTTTCAAATGGTACCTAAATAGAAAATTTACAAAATCCTCTTAGAGAGTTAATGGAAAAATTATGTAGAAAATCAAAAATTTATGATTGATTTAATTTAACATATTTTTTTTTTTGGCAATTAACAGATCCAAACTAAGAAGAAATCTGGAAAAATTTGTATTACACTTTTCATGCCTACAATTGTTTAAAATCTTATTTTTGAACTTGTTTACCCAATCTAACCTGATAATGCTCTAAAATTCAACAAAAATATATCAAAAATCAACAAATTTTGATTTTAGGCCTTAAAAAAATGGCATATTAAAATCCATTTTGTATAAATAAAAATTTACTCGAATTAACCAATCGTGCAGGGGGGTGCCAAAGTTATGGAGGTTTTAAGTATAATATAAAAATATTTTCAAACTAGAAGTTTATGTATATTTGTGGTAAAAATTATGCGCAATATGAAAACCTACTGAGTTATTCAAATAAAATTTATGATATTTTCAATGTTTGATGGTATTAGTGTAGCTTATTTTAGGGTTTTAAAAAATTTCTTTATACTAAAAATTGCAATTTTTAAAAATTTTGTAAAAAGTTTTGTTCAATTCAAAGCTATTTCTCCATATATTTATTATATAAAAATATATTTTATTAGATCGCAATATTAAATAATATTTCTTTGTATATTATTTAATATTGCGATTCTTTTTTAACCCAATTCAATTTTTTTTGTCAATAAAATTTTTATCTTTCGAATTTTTTTGTTGCGCCTTCACATTTCCGTTAAGCATTGCAGAGATCACCTAATTGTGCCAATTATGGTAAATTTCGTGCTGTCTATGCGCTGTGCCTAACAAAATCAGTTTTGACAAAAGTGTCCCAACTATCAACGACATTTGACAATCATACAATTTTTTTATTAAATTCTTTGTTATGCTCCTGCGATTTTATCGTGTTAAATAACAAAGAACTAAGTTCACCCAGTAATCCTTGCTATTCCATTACAAACTGTAAATGTGCCTCGTAAAAGATGCTTTCCAAATTTTGAGACTATCTACTGAGTTGACTATTTAGAGCACATCAACGAGATATAGCGCACAATACGCATAATTATCACAAGTATCAATCCCTTTTTCAAAATTTTTATTCTGTTGAGGGGCGCCCAAAAAACCAAAAAGTTTTAAAAATTTAAAAAAAAATTTTCATCAAAATTCGAGTACCTCGCATTTAACTGTTGAAAGTCTGCACAATAACAAACAATTTATACACAAAGTCCTATTAGTTTATATAGAATCAAATGAAGTGAGTATAAACGCGTGAACAAAAAGTGTAGAAGAATGGGAAAACTTTAAGTAATTTTAAGCTTCTTTCCCAAGTTTTTGAAATCTGCACAACAATCGTGATTATAAAATGAAACCTATGGTGCTAAAATTTTGCACTATATTAGTTTTAAGTCTTGTGAGTTCAGGTGTGTAACTCGTTTGTTTAAGATAGTATTACCACAAAACTTATTGACTATTAATATCAGTTTTTGACAGATTAAAATTTTTTTGATAATGGTCAATATATCAAAAATACCTTATTTTGGTTTATTAAAAAAAATCATTAAAATATTTAAAATAAATATTTGGAATATATATATTTTTTAGAAATTTGGCATTGCAACTGAAGTTCATATATCCACTTAAAAAATATTTTTTTTATTAAAAAATCTTGCAAAAATATATTTAAAATATAAAAAATTTATTTTTTTTAATTTTTATTTTAAAAATAATTTTAAACTTTTAGGGACTATAGCAAAAAATAGAAAACTATATAACAAGAAATTTATAGATTGTGGTGACAAATTTTATCCTCTATTACCCGATATACAAATTTATTATAAAATACAAACTTCAATTTTTGAATGAATCTTAATTATCAATACTGTTCAGCCCAACATGCATTAATTGGAATGGAATGGCATACGCCCATTTAGGTTGATTAGGCTTTGTTTCCAAAAATATTCTTTCTATCACCTTTGAAATATCATACATTTTATGAAGGTTTTTCTAGCGACAAAAATAATAGTGCAATTTCTGATATCCCAAAATCAAAAATTGTGAACTTAACCTAATGATGATCGCAGAATAAATCTTTAAAAATGTTTCTCTCTAATATTGGTTATAATAAAAATATATAAGGTTGAATATAAACGTCGTGTGGATTTGTATAGAGATGTGATACCCTACACTAGCGCATGTTCGGAGAAAGTTTCTTATGAGACATATGGTCAATTATGGACCGATTCTTGTAAAAATTATAATTCATATTTTTATAAACGTACGCTTGAATTATATTATGTTCATAATAATATTTATTTAGGCTTTATGAATTTTAAGATGATTCCCGAAAGTGGGCTCAATATGGTTTTATGAATTGATCATTATAAAAGTTGGCACTTTGCTTTCTAATTAAACTAACATATATATGGGATCTTAATGAAATTTGGCATTTAAGGCAAACAAATCTTTTCTACGTAGACAGACTATTGCTGGTTTAAAGTAAAATAAATCCTGAAAACCATATACAAATGAAATCCAAATAAAAAAAATTATAGTAACACTTTGCTATAGTAAAAGATCGCTTGATAAATGAAGACATCATAAAATTTTTTCTTAATTTGCAATACACCCCCAAATTTTTGTGTTATGGTAAAAAAAGAACTAGTACATTTTTTTAGGAGGTTCCTGTATAAATGTAACCCAAGTTCTGTTGTTTGTTAATTTTTGGCCAGTAGAAGAATCAGTCTTTCCAACCGTGCACATTTGTTTATGTTTTGGTGAAATATTAAAAGCAAATTTTCAAATCACGTTAAAAAATTAAGTTTTTCATTCTTCTTCGAGTTTATTATACAATTTATTTATTATACAATTTTTTTTTATTATGCAATTTTCTATAAATGCTTATACACGGATGCAACCATTTCTGAAGATATTTTTGTCAAAAACTGTAAAACTTATTCCATTTTATTTGGAATAATTTACTAAAACTGCGCTAATTTTTCTTTTTCGTTGTACCAAACAAAACATAAAGTAAACTACATACATACTTACTTTGTACTATGCAACAATTTTTATTTTTTACTTTTTATGTTGCAACATTTAAATAAAAAATATGTTTATATTGTACTTAACATCCATATTGGAATGATATAAATTTTTTATGTATATCTTTTTTTAATTGTGAGTGCATCTTTCGAAACTTTGAAGTTCATTCGAGAGGATATTTGACGTCAAGGGGCAAAACTGGGAACGTAGTTTTAATCTTAATTTCATGCATATATGGGTTTTTCATGTGTGAAAATTACTTTTGCAGGGTGAAACACATGAACAATTTATTCATAAACATTAGAGAATGTTTAATAAATTTCTGAGTTTTTAAAGGTAGATATATCTCGATTCATTCTAAACAAAATAGCTGTTAAATGCAATCAGTTTAGTGTAAAAAAGTAAACATCAAAATTAAAATTTTAAAAAAGAAATACATATGTATATATCAATATATTTATATATCATTTCCTTTAGTTATTTTGGACCTTTTGGAAAGTTGATTTCAAAAGACTCCTATAAAAATGCATAATATTGATTCTAAAGCAAATATCTTCAAAAATTGAAATGTGTTTTTTAGGAAACTTTTTAGCCTGTTCCCTATTTAAATCGTGTTGCACATGCACTTTGAATAAGACAAAAATAAAACAACAAAAACTTAAAACTAAAATTATACTGCATTTGTATGTTTATTTTATTTATGCGTTCAAGTGTGTATTAGTGCAGTTGCATGTTCATGTGCTTGAGTGTGTGTTTGTGTGGCTGTGTGTTTTGTTTATGCTACACTTGAGTTCAATGCACTCAATTTGGCATACATTTGACAATTTCGTTGTTGTTTTTATTTTTATTTTTGCATTTGTTTATTTATTTACTTTTTTCGTACATCTTAAGATGATAATGTCGTTGTTGTAACCTTTTTTCTCACTGTTTTCTCATTTTGCTTGTTGTTGTTATTTTTTTTATTATTTACATTTAATATTTATTTATTAATGTTGTTCGTCTTTATTGTTGTTTTTGTTGCTTTAGCAAGTCAACAATGTAAGTTAATTGTGTGTTTTGTTTTTGGTGTTGGCTTGTTGCTATTTTTGTTGCTGCAATATTAAAACGAGAACGGAAACATAAAAAACGTGAGCGATTATAAGGTGAAAATATCAGATCAGTAGAAATACATAAATAACATTCGTGAAGTTTTAAAGTTTTATTTTTCTTCTAGGCTGGGTCCAATAGGGGTAATTTTAAAAGTACTAGAAACAGACAGGTAACAAAGGAACTATTGATTTGACTTAGTAGAATATTAAAAATGTTTTTAATATTCAATATGATAAATTTGCTACTGTTGTTTTTTGATTTCTATTATTAATCCTTTGACATTTTCATTTCTTTTCCATCCATTACACCTTTCCTTTTATTTTATTATGGCTAAGAAATCTTTTTTAAGATTCTTGGTTTAATATAATTTATACTAAACGAGAATCTTTAAATTTAGAATCGCTAACGTTAGCATGTTTATACCAAATCTTGTCTCGGTTATTGTGTTGCATGCCAATTATGCATAAAATATAAATATTTATCTAAACGAATGGAATATGTATACGAATGAATGAACTTTAAGCTGATCTACTTCTTGGGTGAAATTTGATGTTGATAATTTCTTTTGTTATTTTTTTATTTTTGTATTTTTTTTTTTGTTTTCAATAATATTTAGTTTTTTCTCATCTTGTGTTTAATGAAGGAGAGAAAACCGAACGAGCATTAAAGTTCTTTTTCGAAAATTTCGAAAAGAAATGCAAACAATACAACAAGTATTTTGTATTATTTACTTTTTATGTATTTTATGTGGCTTAAATTGAGTCAATATTTATGCTGTAACTGGAGTTTCTTAAAAGGTCTTTAAGTGCTTGACAAATGTTGTTTATTTTGTTTCAGTTGCTTTAAAGTTTTGAAATTTCAAAGTTTTTTTTTTTTATTTTTGTTTCAAAAAATGTAGGGCTTGTTTAATGCACTTGTCATTAATAAGACTAGTTTTTATTAAAGCTTACAGAATTTGTAAAACCAATTATGTAAAAGAATGAAATCACTGTCAATAACTTTTTCTTTTCTTTTTTATTGCAGGTGTATGTAGTTGATATTATGAATTCCTTTATAAATTGTAAGTATTAGAGAAATATAATAGAACAATTATACAGGGAGAAACTTATAAAGAATACATAAATATAAGTATATTCTAAAGAAAAGTTTACGCTGAATTTAAAACTTAAATTAAATTTGGAATATATGGATTTGTTTCAAATAAAATTTTGGTAGAAGTTCGAGAAAATTTTGGTGTAATTTTTAAGAGGCTTAAAAATTTATACAGATTTATATAAAAATTTAAAACAAATTTTGAGTTGATACTTTTTCTTGATATGATCACGATAAACAGTTTCCAGTTCAACGGTATTTGGATACACCAAACCATATAGAGAGTGGAAATTAAATTGAAATTTTTAAATCAAGTTTTTGTAAAAATATTTGTTATATACATATGTATTTATAAAACTTTGTATAAGTCAATTATGTACAATTAACTTTACACTATCTGAATTCTCATCTCTTATGAATAATTGAATCATTTGTACATTAAAGAGGCTTACGAAAAAAAAGTTGCAAATATACTCATCTAGAAATGAAGACTAATATATTCTTTTATGATTCTTAAAATATTACATCTGAATGTTTTCATTTACGTGAGCTGGACCACCTTTAAAACACCTCTAAAAATACGAATTTCTTTCAATAGTATTATAAAAATTTTTGTTATATGAAAATTAATTCCAAAATATTATAGGAACATATTAATACTTGGAATATGCATTTAAATAATTTTTATATCTATTTTTATTCGCGAAATATCAAGATTTTATTAAATGTGCACGGCTTAATACTTTTCGTACCACGAACGATTGTCGGGGTCACCAATTCTGGTGGTTAATGTGCGATATAAAATAAATCAAACACAAAAACTAATTTTTGTATATTTTTTACAAAATTTTTTACAATTCAAAAAATAAAGAAATTCAAAGGTTTTTATGTTTATAAAAAAATTGTAAAATAAAGTATTTTTGTGAAAAAGTTTATTTTTAAGATTTGTAAAAAAATTTTACTAAAATCTGTTGGGGATTAGCTTATAAAATATCAAACTTTAATTTTAGAGGGGTACATGTGCAACATTTTTGTCTTTATACAAATTAATAATTGTTTAATTAAAAATGCAAAATACATCCGATATGTTGAAAAAATTAAACCAAGATTAAATGAAAGCTTTAAGAAAATAGAAAAATATTTGAAATCGACTGAGAAACAAAAAATTAGCAATCGGTTTTTAAATGTCCCTACTTTGAGACCTCAAAGCTTTGACCAACAGAGGTTTGGGGAATTTGCCTTCCAAACTGAAACTCGAATATACTTTAGTTATGATTATGTAAATCGGACTAGCCGATTAGAAAATACATATTTATTTTGATTTGTAACGCAAAGAATAAAACGTTCGAACCACCACTTTAAACTTCGTCTCAGAATAATTTTCAGAGTTGATTTGATTGTTTCCCGAGAAACTGCTGAGATTCTCTTGTAGGAAGACCACTCAAACGATGCATATTATTTAAAAAATTTCCCTACCAGCAATTCATAAACTAAACCGTTTAGATTTTGTATTTGTCGAAATGGATAAAAAAAAATCAAAACTTTGAGCTCGTTGTGGAAAAAAATATGAAATTTCTATATATTTTGCAAAAAAAAAATATTTCAATATTTCTAATATTTCTTCCAATGATGTACTAAAGGACCGTGAAAAATTTTGACACCCATTTCAGAAGAAAACTCAAAACTTTTTTTGGACAAAATGAACAAGACGTGTGATTTTCAATCGTCGATAGGGAACTGACGATGAATTTTTAAAATTTGTTTATTATTATTATTTTTTTTTTGAACAAAGTTTCAAATTTTTACTGAAAGACGGACAGACTCTGGCGTTATAAAAGAAAAATGTCTTAGAATTATTATTTTTTTTACTTATTCATACCTAAGTTGATAAAAAAAATACAAAGTAAGTCATTTTCACTATTTCCTGAAATAAGCGATGTCCTTCTTGCCAATGTGGCATCTTCTAAAATCCTGCAGGTCCATATTCAAAATGTTTGAGAATATATGTAAAAGTACTTAAATCTTAAATTAAAGCATGGTCATGAAAAAACATATACATTTTTAAATGTAAATATTTAAGAACCTATAGGGGGTATCAAAAAATTTTATACTTTTATAAAACTAAAGGCTCTAGAAAATAAAAATATGCTTCAAAAAATTTAATTTTGTTCACTTTTTCTAAATCATTTTTTAAAAATGTTTAAAATTTTCCTTCAGTTTCCCATTATGACATTATGTCAACAATATCATTAATTAATTATTATTTTTTATGTCACACCTATTCAGTGTGTTTTATAGTCTTTAATCTGAACCATTTTAACCAACCACTTTTCGTTGTCAATTCTAATCAGAATATCGATATGCACATTATTTAGTATTTTAGTTGATATATTATGACATTGTCTTTTCTTTGATGTATAATTTACTGAAATTATCATTCAGGGTTCAAAAAAAAAAAATCGCTTAAATTAATTTTGTGTTATTTTTTAATTTTTAAGTTTATTAATAAATGGTATGGTTTCAACAAAAATAGACAAAATTTTTCTAATAGTCAGACTTTGCAGATTCAGAAAAGTATCCGATCTATATCGTATTACTTACAGAGACTCGAATAAGAAATGTTTGGTATTTACATATTTTTTTAAAGAAATTTGTGAAGATTTTTTTCATTCCTTTGCAATTTTTAAGATATTTCGTTGGCTGATCTTTCGAAATTAAAGAAAGGAAATGTATACATGAGCATTTCTTTAAACTCGTTTACCTTTGGGGTTAAAAAAAAAAAAATTGAAAAGTCTTTTAATGGCACATCAATGCTATTTAGTACCAATATTAGCTAGCTTTAACGAAACACAAATCTGTTCGCATGAATGACTTAGCGAACGGCTTTAGTGTCATTAAATTTTAAGATAAAAAGTTATAAAAAATTGTCGAAATTCTATTTTCAACAACATTTAAAAAATTACCACACATATATAATCCACAACAATATGTCTAAAATTCAAATTAAAAGTGACGACATTGTTGATGACACCGAAGATAATCGCGATCAAAGTGATTTTTTAACATTTCATTAAACAAATATCAATCAACAAAGTATGCACTGATTTTGCTAGTTTTTTAATTTTATAAAATTTTCTAATATATTTTTAATATTTGACAATCAAAAAATTTTTTAAAATGATATTAACGGACAAGAAATTAGTGTTTATGTTACGGTAGTTAAAAATAAAAAAAATTGAAAAAAATTAAAAAAATTCCATTTTAAGTCCGATATCAAAAATAAATGTACATGTGTAACCTACAAAAGTGTATACAAAATACAAATTAAAGGGGGATCGATACATTTTATAATAGCGAACATAATCGGGACCATAATTATGATTTAACCTATCTTTATAGTATAGAGTAAAAAACTTTAATTGCATTAATTCATTGATGTATTTTTCACCTTTAACTACAAAAAAAAAAAAAAAAAAAAAATCTTTAAACGATGTTAATAAATAAAAAGTTGCAAATATTAATTACATAACTATTAATTAAATTATTCAATGATAAAACTACAAACTGAATAATGTTAAAAGTTGCATTAAAATCAAATGCGTAGTTACTTTTGAGTGCCACTTGATTCCAATATAGGCTATAATAATAGCTGGAGATTAGTATACATTTTTACTGATTTCAATTATCGCCTTGAGGGTACCTCGACGATTTACGAAATATTAAAAGATACTGCGATCTCGGGTTATGTATACCTTTTATGCAATTTTTTTTTGTTGAAACCTATTTTTCGCTTAACTAAAACTCACTATAAAAATAATTTCATATAAAATGTAAAAAATGCCAATATAATTTAATATTTTATCGCAGCATAAAGATTTTAAAATGTAATTTGGAAACCTTTTTTTGATTTCGCGATACCTTAGCTTCACTGAAATTACGATATGGATGTATTTGCGAAAAAGGCACCAGTTAGAGCCATTCACGTTTTTTCTTCCCAATTTTGGGCACCCCGTATAGCGCTGCTATTGAGGGCACATTAACGAGATGTATCTGAAACGATTCATAATTTCAAGAGCAATAAACCTCCGTTCTTTATTTTATAATACTCGAAACGGTGCAAATTTTCTAATCGAAAAACTGCAAAAAATTAAAAATTTCCTATAAAAAAAAAAAAAAATCCTTATATATTAATAAAACTTTTAAGAATCTTTTTCAGTATAATCAACAGTGGGTTTAATATTTGCAACTGAAAATATAAAACTTCTTTTACCATGCTGAGTTTCAAATGTTCTTTGAATAAAAAGTAATATTTAAGCAAATTAAATTTAGAGGGCTTTCTCTTGTCTGATCACAAACACCATTTACAAATCAAAAACAAAAAAAAAAAAAAAAAACAAAAAAAATTATCTCTAAAGTAACACCTACTACCCAATCACCCTTTACACCTGTCTCTTCGTCTGGTCTGTCTGCATTTCAGTTTACATGAATAGTTGTTGTAAGTAGTTTTGAGAAACTCAGAATTGTAAACGCCTTTAGCATAGTGTTAACTTCTTTTTTTCTCTACCATTTTTTTTCTTGGACTTTGATTGTCCGCATGTTAGCTTAAAATATGTATTTCTTCTTCTTTTTCTGTGGAGTGTAGAGTTTTATTTTTAACTTTTACAGTTTATTTTACACTTTAGAAAGTTTTATTGATTTTTTTGTAGGCTTCTGTTTTTTGATTACTTTTTTTTAACTTTTCGTTTTGCTTTATTTCTTATATTGTGGTGTTAATAAGATTTTTTGATTGATTTTTTTGTTGGTGAAATTTCTTTTAATAGGCCTACTAAAGAAATTAAGTGATTATAATATGCATACATCTTTTATTACAGTTTTTTTCTGATTTGTTGCTGCATTGTTGTTGTTTTTGGAATTGTTTTCTTTGTGAAGAGAAAATGGTTTATGGCTTTAAGGGAAGATGATTTTGATCATGAAATGACTTGTTGCTTTTAGTTTAATTAAAAACAGTTAAACTTAACTAATAATCGGATATTTTTTTAACTATTTAATTTTATTGATTACGAGCGAATTTTTTAAGGGAACCGATAGGCTTAGATTTAAGACGAAGGTTGTTTGAGAAGTTTATATACGAGTTTGCAATGTAAATAAGTTTATACATATATAACTTATAACTGGTGCATAGAAAGGGGGCTGACCCTAAACTCATCAAAGATCATTGTACTACCTTCCACTAGACATAGAAATTTGAGTCGCAAACATCAAGATCTCGAACGAGATGCAATACTTTGGGATCATTCTTATACTCATAAGAAAGATCTTACCATAGGTGTGGCTGGATGTCCATGAAAACCTTGTGCAGAAAGTAAAGATCGCAATTTTGAAGATAATTCAATGAAATTTGGCAAGTAGGAGTTTCATGATACAAGGACGAATCCTATTGTAATTGGTTGTGATCAGTCCATTATTTCACATAGCCCCCATACAAATGTCCTCCCGGAGTAGGGGTTTAACGATCATAAATGCCTTAAATATAACAATATTTTAATGAAAATTGGTGTAAAGTAGTTTTGTATAAATTTTAATCTTTATGATAATTTCATGAAAATCGGTATATAATTTACCATAGCTCCCATATAAGCCCACTTTCGGGAAGTCACCCTAAAGTACCCTAAAGTAAATTTAATTTGCACTTAGTCAAAGTATCGGTCCTCAATTATCCACATGTCTAATATAAGACCCCTCCACGAATTTTGATGGACATGCACTATGGTGTGGGGTATCATATGGTCGGGCTTGACCGACTATATCTTTCTTTTTTTTCTGATTTTTTTTTATTATCGCATTATCTTTCTTTTTTTTTCTGATTTTTTTTTTATTATCGCATTAATTTATTTATATATAATTAATAGTTATACGTTCTCCCATCAAAGCGTTTTCAATTATCTCAACGGTTTTTGAAGTTACAAAAAGCCCTATGTGTAGATTTCTTTGAGAAAAAAAACTTTTTTTTTTGTTTTTTGCTACACATAGGACTTTTTTAAGAACAAAAAAAAAAAAAAAAATATTAAAAGTTTTTTACACAAATAATCTTATATATAGATTTTTTTTCAATTGCCATTCGCTAACGCTAAAAGATATCGATTTTTTTTCAAATATCTTAACGGAAAATACAAAAACTAAAAATGAAAAAAAGATTGCGAATTGACAAAATAAAAAGGATTTTTTTGTTTTCTTGAAAAAAACATAGGACTTTTCATCAGCGCACCGACGACATGTCTTATATTAACAATAAGGTAATAGAGGCACTGTATGCTTGTTAACGTCTTTTTGGTAAAACATGGGATGTGAAACCAAGAATGATTTACTGGTAATTTATTACAATAATCAAACCAATACTAACCCATTTCGCTTGGGTGTGATGACCTAAAACCGATCAGGTCAGTTCAAGAACTTTGCTCGACAAGTAGTATCACCTTACTTATATTTCACTATGAGAACATGTCCTACCATGGCCCTTGAGGCTCTTTTATACATGCCTCCATTACACATTTCTGTGAAGGTAGCATGCAAAAGTATACTAAGATAGTCTGGAATTGCCGACTTTAAGGCTGGTGATTTAGGAGGACACTTGCGTATACTAAAGCTCTTTGAAAACGACCCTTATATTAGGGTTAATGACTACATGAGGCTTCTCAATGTTGTACAGGACTTTCAATGTCAACAAACCTGGATAGGACCAGTGGTTTAACAATGACTGGAGGAATACAACTTCCGATCAAATCTGGCTTAATGACGGCTCTAAATAGATAAATATTGACACTGTGGCGCGCATTTTGGTCCCTGGGAATGAGCTATCTAGGGGCCATCTTTCAGATCCGAAGATCACGGTCTCTTACCATCCAGGGTAATCAGTTTATTTCGAAAACTGAATCTTGTATGGTGAAAATCGTTGGATCGCAGTGCGCAGAGCCATTTCTATCTAATCTAATTTTATACATATATAGAAATTAGGACATGGTTACGTTTGTATAATAAGACTCTTAACAAACCCTAAAAATTTATATCATTAGAGTGATTAAGAGAATATTTAGGAGGGAGGGAAAGAGATACTTTCTAATGAATCTGTGTGGCATAAAGGTTTCACTTTCAAGCTTTGCAATATGGACCCATCGGGAAAGAAAACACTTGAAATATTATTTTAATGAATGTAAGACAACCAAATGTCAGATCTCAAATTTGCCGCCCAGCTATGAAGATTATTATATTAGAATTTTAGTTATAAGATTTTAAATTTAGAAGTACCCATCGACTATTATCTTTTACAGCATAATAATTTCTTCAAACGTGTATATTATACGATTATTTTATTCCTTTGGTCCATGATATTTGTTGATTTATCATGATATTTGTTGATTTGTTGATTTATTATACGTTTCTTTAACTCTTTACGAGTTTTGATATACAATTCTAAACCAATAACTGATTCCAATTCATATTACTTGATCTTCACATAGATTATAGAACAAATGCACATTTCTTGTTTTTAATGACAATTAAGAAGCAATTTTAACCTTAAAATTATATAAGGCCCTGTTTGATTTACCTATCACAGCTAATTGATCTTTATTGCTCGACACTTTATTATAGGTATTACAAATCATATTGCACCATTTATTTTTCCATATTATATAAGTAAACCTCTTTAAGTTTAAGTTTCATATTATTTTTATTTCTACCAATTAAATAATAAGTTTCTTCATCATAATGTACGATTAATGTTAAATTTAACAATCATTTGAAATTTGAAATTTCTACGAAGTAAATAACATAAACTTAATTCCTATAAACTCAAAGTGCAACACATAAAATTAAAGAATTCATCATAATCAGTGGGAAGCAAAAGAAACAACAATTCAAAGCTGAAAAAAACTTCATAATACTAAAAATTATTTCTTTGGCCGTAATATAAAAAAAAAACTCGGTGACTGTGGCACTAAGTTAGTAGTGCGTTAAGTCAATGAACGTTAAAACGAAATGAAAAATAAAAAAAAACTTAAATAAAGAGAAAAAAAGTTAGTGGCAGTTTTTTGCAGAAATAAATAACAACAATATGAATATATTTGCTATTTAGTATTACTGGTAATTCTCCTAGCAGCATTTTGCTATTAGAGAGCTATTACTGTACTGTTACCACCACAACAGCTTTGGTCGAAAGCAAAAATCATAACTTTAATAAAAGCAATGACCTAAACCACAATATAACAACAAACATGCTATTAAAATCCGCCTAACAGTGATCATCACCATTATTATCATTGTTCTTAAATGCAGCAAGAACGACATCAACGGCAACAATACCAATGACAAAAACAACAACAACAACAGCAATAATAATAACATAATGATCACCATTAGCGAGTGAAATAAATATCGCCACAGATATAAATTTGAAGCAGTTAAGAAAAGGAGTACTTAAGAGTAGCTGAGGTGGTTTAAACTTTAAACAGTGAGAGTAGCTGCACAAAATACAATGACATGTGTATGTTGTAGAAATAATAAACTTAAACACACACATGCTTACATAAATAAAGCCAAACAGCTGATATAAGCTAATTATGCACTATTGCGTGGGTATTCAAATACTTCCTTATTCCGATCTTAATTTATATTAAGATCGGAATTACTTGAGACCATAATATTTTATGTAATTAAATAGTCGGTATTAAACGACTCAACTATTAAGTTGTCAAATGAGGTTACTTGGAATTGCCATATATTCTATATACTAAATATACAAAAGGAAATATGTTCGGTCTGCGATCAGAAATTATATTAATATATTAGTATGTTATAATTCTTTTCACTTTTAATGTGTTTATATCTGAATGGGATCGGTGTACATAGGTCTGAAAGCATAGCTTTTTAGACAAAACTCAAATCG
Source organism: Protocalliphora azurea (assembly GCA_932274085.1). Classification (NCBI taxonomy): domain Eukaryota; kingdom Metazoa; phylum Arthropoda; class Insecta; order Diptera; family Calliphoridae; genus Protocalliphora; species Protocalliphora azurea. The sequence goes on from OW026523.1 coordinate 146,240,425, forward strand.
CGCAAGAATTTTTTTAATGTTGTATAATAGCAAACAATTCACTTAAGTAGAAATTGCATTTTGTTTGAAAAAATAATTTCGCTTTAGCCAGCGAGGAGCAAACAAATTTTTTTGCTTAAAAAATATATTTATATTTTTTGCAATTAGATACACAAGATCATAAATACTATATTTTTCATAAACTTTAAAACTTATGTGTTTTTTAATTTCTATATGACCTTATTGGACAATAAAAGAATGTCTTCATAGTTCCAGTTGGAGACAATAAACCGAATTAGAATGAGTTGGAATAACATAAAATTCTTAGCCAATATATTTTGAAGGAAGTTGGTAAACAAAGTGATACTGGATATGATATTAAATGCAAATTACTTCAATTTTGCGTAAGATAGACAATAAGAGGCAGAAGAGTAAACGTACGTTTAGAAACTCCGAAATATGTAGTATTAAAAACTCATCACTTGGTGGACATTTCGATTACAATTTAAAAAAACGTTCGAATACAGTAAACGAAGAGAGGCATTCGAATTTTCAAAAAAAAAAAAAAAAAGAAATGAAAGTGAATTATTAATGCGAGCATGAGAAATCCCACAAAAGTATGGAAATTAAAAAAATATGTACTTCATTGCCAAATTTGATTTTTCTAATTCACTTTACACTTGCCTTACAAAATAGACATAAGAAAGTGACAAATAAGAATTCCGGAGGTTAGAGCGAAAGTCATATTAAAAAAAGAACAAATTCAGAATTCATTCCGGCCCGAGTTTAAACTTCATGTAGATATTCCCAAAGTTGATGGATTTTACTTTCCAACGATGGAAATACATTTGGGCGTACATTTTTATAACATGAGAAGTTTTCAGAAATAACTGGGGTGGATAGCATTTTGTTTAAAAATTATAATTATTTGCTTTTCGTGGCAATTTTCTCTAGAACTAGAAAATTTCGAAACATACGGATTTGAGACAGCAAAGCAAATTCAAGAAATGTGTGATTGGTTACCTATGACATCTACAGTTCATAAGATTCTTATTCATGCTGCAGAAGCTAGGATTAAGATATATAAAGCCGACAGATTATCTCATGCCCGTACTACAAGTATGTTCACATTCGTTTATATCATCTTTAGTATTAAAGACACGTATACACCAAAGAAGACGTTTAACACTTCCACAGGAAATTATCCATCTCTTAAAGTGTGAAGTTTCTCCAAAACATACATTATCTAAAGATAGTGGCAGCTAAGATGAAATTGACTCTGAAAATAAGGAAGCAAAAAAAAAAAAAAAAAAAAAAATAATAAAAATTATATATTAATTACAGAATTAATTCAAGTTTAAACAAATATTAATTGTCCTCATTTAAACTTTTTGGTCATAAAAGGGTTAAGGAAAAACTTAAATTGACATAAATCAATGCGAAATACATATATAATTGCTTTGGCCAAAAATGTGGTCTATCAGACCTATGTGCAGTGGCTAAATTGAGACTATGAAAATTCTGAACAAATTTTTTTCAAACAGAGAAATAGTGACACTGGTGCTAGTGTTTAGGTCCTAAAAATATCCTTCGATAAAATGGCGGAGACTTATGCCATCTTCATCTGCGGTTTGAGATGTCGAAGTAGTCGAAGAAGTAGCTTGTTGGAGTGAAGTAGGTGTACAGCACAAAATCTGACAATATAGTTGAGCATTGTTGCGGCAAACAAGTCATGTTTATATTAATACAGCAAGCATATTATGGTTGTGGTAATCAAATATTATTTCAATTATTTTTGTAGTAACATACAATATGTTTGTCACAAACCACTGATATGGTTCCGTTGTACCTTATTCAAGAATTGGATAAAAGGGAACCAACCATATTTGTGGATGTAATATGATATGTTTACTGTAACAATACTCAACAATATTTCTTCTTTGGATGCAGGGCATGCTAGCCATGAAACGCCTGACTGTCTAGCTACTTGAGGTGCTCGGTGCGTATACTTACTAGGCCGGAAAACTTCTTCGGCGTCAGCGTTACCGTTTAGAATTTTTAATATGTGTCCAAAACAAAGGGATTTTTCAAAAAAAAGGGACCAACTGCTTCAATACCTACAAAACTCATTAAAATTTATTTGATAAAAACAAAAACAAGAGATATTGTATTTTAAGAAAAAATACTAAACTCAATTTTATTAATAGCAAAATAATTGACATTTTATGGGGCAATTGGCGACTAAAGTCGTCAAACGGTAATGTTGTTCGACATCCTTGCCGGTTATACTGGGAAAATAATTGGCTCACGGGTTGTGTTGATTTTAGATTAACAACGAGATTATTCACCACACACTGTGTCTTTCGATACCCTCAATCTATCTTAGATAAAGTACAAAAGAAAAAAATGATAATTATCGAAATGCATGATGAGATCTCAGAACATATGCTCTGCAATAAGACCACCTCGAGGTTTTATACATTGGATTCATTCGAAGCCTGAACTGAAGTTGAAATGCTTATATCCTCCTCCATTTTATATATTATACACAAACGATTCAAAATATAATGAGAATAACAATATCTGTTTTAGTGGACAGGTTACTTTTCGACAAAAGATCCAGGACATGAAAGATATACAAAACACATATCAAGTACTGGAGTGATTTTGAAAACTCTATAGGTTGTTTTGACCCTTCTGCAGAATAAAATATTTTATGAATTGAGGTCACACGTATGTTACTCGTATGCCAAGATAAACAAAGTTAAAATATAATTTCTTATTTGATATAAATTTATTCCCAATTATTGAATTGCAACTTTTCTGAAAAATATAAAGAAAATATAGAAAAAAAAACACAATTTCTAATTAGATGATGGCAGCTGTAAATGTAAGCAGAATATATTTAAAGTGGTCGTGGTTTATTTTATTTTGTGGGCAGTATATAATTTTTTTATTGTTGCAGCAAATCATCGCCTTTCTTTCATTCACACATATACATTCATACATTCATACATACATACATGCATACAAACATACAATAATATAGAAATGACACAGTAGGGTTTTCACATACATTCATATATACATATTAACGCACACATGAATGAATATTTATTTATGTATAAATGTGAATTAAAATATATATATATATATATTCATTACGTGTATTATTACACGGCATGTACAAAATACAAGTAAATAAGTAATTCTTACTTGTCTACCTCACCTAAACTGCATTTGAACGTATGCGTAACATACAATTAACATTCACAAGTATGTTGGACTCTTATGTTTGTGGTCTATATGTATGTATGTATGTACATCTTCAATGGTAGAGTATGTGTCATTTTCGGAACACATATACAAATAAACCGTTAATGAAACAACAGCTGTTTATTGCCACAGTTACATATTGTAAACCAAAGTCGAAGTAGAAAAAAAAAACTTTACTTCATTGTGAAGTCGATTTTTTTGTTTTTTGGCAAACCTTAAAAAGTTTATTGAACTCTTTTTCTGGGGTCTGCTTAATCTGTTTAATGTGCTGCCAACGTTTTTTTAACTTTTTTTTTTTGGCCAAGTCTACCAGTATCTGAGAGCTAAGCAATACTAGCAGACTTTCTCCAGCGTCATTATTACTACAACTTCTACCTACTTCTACGTCAGCCGAATTTGTTATTATTATTATTATTTTTTTTATTATTATTTTATTTTTGCATATAGATGAACAAATAAAACCAAATCAATTCTACATCATCAACAAACCTTATCACCATTATCTATATCGTGATATTGTTGGTTTTCGTCATCATTTAGGTCGTCATCGTTATCATTACTTGTAGTACAGATCATACCAGAACAGCTTAATTCAGTTTGCCAACATCTTTACTGCCTTTTCACAATTTATGTTTTATGCAAAGCGCTTTCATTATTCGACCAAATATTTTTAGGTGGTCAAAAACAAAAAAAAAGAAAAAAAAAAAAAAAAAATTGAGTGTTAAAAAATAAAGTTTAATTTAATAATTATACGCTCATAAATTAAATATTTTTAGGAGGGTTAACTCGTCGTCTTCTTCTTCTTCTTTAGGGATTAAGTTTTATGGAAATTTATGTCTTTATGTTAATTTTTGCATGTTTCAGCAATGGTGGTTTCTTAAGAGAAATACATAAAAAAATTTAATGCAAATTGCTTTTTGTTTCCTTTCAATATAATCGTATAATAAAAAGTAAAATTTCTAAATACTTGAGCAGTGTTGCCATTTTAGTATTTTTTCTGCTAAATTTAGCAGAATGGTTTGGTGAATTGCATATTTATTTTGAAAAATTCTGCTAAATGTTTTTTAGCATAATCGACTTTCTGAAAGCAGATTTTTAGCATAAATTTCTTGCATCGATTTACGTTTGAGTTTCTTGCATTGATTTAATTAAAATTTTCTCTTAGAAAAAAATTTCTTGTTAAAAATTTCATTATAGTATTTACTGAAAATCTAGGTCAGAGAAGGAAGTTTTATCTAATGGCAAAATTAAACTACTAGACCGCTAAACTATTTTGGATCTTTTAGCATCAACAGAGGGGAAATTATACTTATTGTTAGTTGAAGTGTGTAACTGTAGCGCAGACGGCACTACAGTGGGTTAAGTTTGTGAAAAACATATCGGAGCTTGTAACGTTTACAAGTGTGAACCAATTAAATATTTTTCAATCAGAATTCTATTAAGCAAGAAAAAAAACATGTTTATTGTATTATACTGTCTGTATCTTATTGTACTATGCCCTCTCTTATTTTTTAACCTCAAAAATCTAACGTTTAAAATAACAATTATACAATTAAAAAATTTCCTCATTTTATTAAATCAAGTGCAATTTTGAAAAATTTTGAACGAGTACCCCTACATCTAGCAGAAGTCGAAAATGATCAATTAGTTAACAAAAGTTTAAGTTTTTGATTCTGTAAAAAATTGATTGATGGTTTTGGCACTTTTTCGAATTAAATTAAATAGAACAACATGTTTTTGAAGTTCTCGCAAAAACTTGTAAATGCGAGACAATAATTTGAAAAAATCCATATTTTCAATAATAAAAAATTTTATCTTAAAAACATAAAGTAAAATTATATATATTTATCTGAACTTTGAATTTCTAAATTCTTCTTTAATTACTTTGTAACGTGTTAAAAAATTATTTTGATACTTAAACCCGTGGAAAATTTTTCGGACTCAAATTTATAAAATATGTTCCTGTAGACTCGATTTCCATTTTTTCTTTATTTTAATAAAAGTCTTTTATAAATTTTAAAATAGTAAAATGTTTTGTATATTATTTTAAAGAAGACATAATTTTCTTTAAAATAATATATATAGTATGAATATTTTGTGTTTTTGGAACGTTAAAAGTAAATAAATTTCAAATAAGCAAATTGCCAAATCTATGTTTTTTCATAGCCTTTTGAACCAAAATCAGTTAATGTTATTGTAATAGTGCTATTTTTCTGCAGAAAGTAGCATTGCCCCTATTAATTTTAACAGCTATTTTTGGGATTTCTGTTATTTGGTATAACTGTTTGTAAAAATAATATTCTTGATTGAATATTTTTCAAGAAATCATTTGATTTTATAACGTTTTCTGCCAGTCCTACAAAGATTTTTAATTTAGCAGATTTTAGAATTTAGCATAAAACTTTAAAAATTTTCTAGCAACACTGTGTTCGAGTACTAGGGTATTCTTTCGAATAATGTTTGCTCGAATTATTCGAACAAGTTATTACGAATAATTATTCGAAGAATTTAAAAATAATCGTTTTTAAATACAAATAATTCGAATATTTCTATGTCGTATATTTGAATAAAGCGAAAAGTTTAATTTATTTTCAATTGAGGTGATTTTATTTTATTATTTATATAAAAAATAAATATAAATAATAATAAATAATAAATTTAAATGAATGGACTTTTGATAATTACACCAAATACCAGCGGAAGAGGTTTTTCAAAATCAAAATTTATTAAAAAAAAATATATCAACATAAATCCATTCACTTAAATTTTATTTCGTTTTAAGTTAATTTATAAGGACCTTTGATAATTTAGCATAATTTGCAGAAAAAGGAACCTTTTGAAGACGGATTGTTTACAACAATCGGTGTTATTCTACGAATGTTTGCTTTGGAGATAAAACTCAAATAAAATTAATTTTTAGTACTTGTTTACTTTTTAGCTCTCCTGGAATATTTAGAGACTATTTAACTTGGTAATTTGATTTTCCCTGCAACTATAACGTTTGTAGTCAAGTGGTGTAGAAAAGCAAGCGGATATGAAAAGTTGTTCATCGAACTTTTTCTGGATTGTTGTTTTTTGTCAAAAATTTTTTAAAAAGGTTTACAATAAAATTTAAAATGTGTAAACGTAGAAGGGGTTTCGAATCAACTTCAAACAAAATAACATAAAAAAACGCTGCGATGTAAATGGACTTTTACATATTTTGCAGATTTTTTAACTTGTAGAAAAATAAAAAAATCTTGAATAAAATTAACATATTGTATTGTATGATAGTTAATACCAAATATGTGTGCCAAATATGAGCAAAATCTGATGAATGTCAAAAAATAAAATTTTTTATAAATCTTTCCTGAAGTGGACGATATTATATTTATATTAAGAATTCTTTTCTTAAAATATTCTCAAAGATTATTTAACTTATTAATTTCCATGGTTTTACATTGGATTGCGCTAATAGTATTTGTACCAAGAGATCCATTTTGACAACTACGCAAAGTGAAAGTACTGTTATTAGGCTTTCTTATTCAGCAAGTGTTATTCAGTTGAAATATAAATAACACCGTTTTTTTAGCTTTGAATATGGAAAGTTTTGTATCAAAAAAAGAGCATTTGCGGGAAGTTTAACTTCGTTATTATTTTTGAAGAAAGCCGCAGCGGAAAGCCATCATATTTTGGTGGAAGTTTATAGGGATTATGCTTTAGCTGAGGCAACTTGTGGTTTAATCGCTTTAGAGCTGGTGGTTTCGAGGGAGCATTTCGGCTAGCAGAAAAAATTTGAAGATGATGAACTGGATTCTTTACTCGATCAAGATTCGTGCCAAATGCAGAATTATTGGTAGTAGATCAAGTAACTATTTCCAGATATTTAAAATAACCTAGATTTATCCACGACGTCGTGTGCGTTGACAAGTGGATCCATTTTTATAATCCAACCATGAAAATCGACACCAAAGCCAAATATTCCTGCCGCCAAAATTATGCTCTATATTTGGAGGAATCAGAAGAGTATCATCTACTATGAACTATTAAAATTGAAACGGTGAAACGGTCAGAGCAGATCTGTATCGAACACAATTGATCCGTTGGAAAAGATATATTGCGCGAAAAACGGCTAGTCCGAAATGTTCCATCATGATAGTGCTTAGCCTTATGCTGGGCGACCAGTAAAAATCTAAGGTTCTGAGAAATTTTTCCCCACCCGCCTTCTAATCATCATTTGTTTCGTTCCATTCGGAATGCCCTAGCTGAAATATTTATCACTTCAGAACAAGATATTATTTCGTTTGTGGTCCCAAAAAATTAAAAGTGGCTTTGGGATTAAATCCATAAATAGCCAAAAATGTAATAAAAGGTTTTCTCTGACAATAGATAATACTTGGAAGAAAATACATCGTACCTTTATCTTGAAAGTAATATTAGTTTTTCATAAAAAAACGATGGGAATTAATGTATACATTCAATAATTCAAATAATTTTAAATACATGATAGAACAACTCGAACAAACAGATATTTTAGTTTGTTTCGAATTATTCGTTTCATTCGAACAATTTGAATACTCTATTGAGTACCAATGGTTAATGATAATAATGATGAATGAAAAGATGCTACATTGAAAGTTTTTGAATTGTTTGAAATATTTATAGGATTTTTTGCTACAAATGAAGCAACTTATTACAGAATTCATTATTTAGCTACTTTAAATATCCCTTTATATATATGTTTTTTTTTTCAAATTAATTTTTCTTAAGCATTTTGCGTTTTATCATATTTGTTTTAGGTTCGGATTTGGAATTTAATATATCCCTTCTCTAAATCACTCAATTCATCAAAATCTATATTTGCTAATACATAATCTATAAAATTTATAGAAAGAAGGAAAAAATATGTTACAGAACAATTTTTAAATCTGAATATTAGATTGAATCAAAATGAAAAAAGAAAAAAAAAAAAAAAAAAAAAGAAATGTTTTATTAATGAGCAACACAATTTGCCAATAAATTAGGCCTACAAGTCAAGCAAACTTTTTCTGTTTGAACAAAAGTTTATGAGAAATTTATGCAAAATTTTTTGAATTGTTTGAAATGAAATTCCCATAGAAACAATTTTTGAATAACAAAAAATATTTTAAATTATAGGTCAAATTTAAGCATTAAATAGATTTTGTTTTTTTTTTATTTTTTCTTCCCAAAATGTTTGGACAAAATTACAAATAATTTAAATAATCAGTTATAAAACCAATAAAACTATGTTTATTATTATGTAATTTAAATCAACATAGATACTTGTTTAATTTAGTTGTTTTTATTTATTTAAAATATTTGTCAAATAAAAACTAATAATAAGAAAACAAACCATATTCAATTCATAAAAGCAAATAAACCAATATTGCAAATTATTTTATGTAAATACACATTTTCAAAAGTTGTCAAAACTTTTGTGACATTTTGTGAAGAATAAATTAAAGAGGTGGTACTTAAGACTGGCGGAGAGACGGCTATAATTGAAGTTTATAAACAATTATTTTAAAGTAAAAGAGTACAAGATTTGTAGACATTGTAACTACATAAACAAAAATTAAGACCATTTCTGCTAACAAACATTATTATTTCCTAACATTAAACCAGTTTAATTACTTAAAAATTTTTAATAAAACCTTTGTCCATTTTTTAAACTATACGCGTCATTTCATCATCATCAGTGCTTGTTGATATTTAAATATTTTATTTTATAATTAAACGTTCGAATTTTCACCTTGAACTCTTCTCCTATTCGTATGCATAATACCCTCATTCCGGTTTTAGTAAAAGTTTAAAAGTTTTCCCCTTCTTTGTTTGTTATAAATAATTTTTACAAAACAGCCAAAAGGGTTTGTCCAAAATTACAATAATATATATATATATATATATATATATATAGATACATATAAACATATATAAACAATAAATAAATTACATGTAACAGCTGCGGTGAAATTTATTTTATTTCTACATCATTAGTACTCGTATTTTTGTATGTATTGAGCAAATAAAATTAATTTCAAAATTCAGAAGTGTCAGACTGTTATTGTCTGACCAAGCTGAACTGAATATTTATCGAATTTGTTCTATAAATTAAATAATCATCAAAAATTTTCTATAAATTAAAAAATCATCCAAATAAAAAATTTATTGAAAAATTATTGACCATTTTTCATAAATCGGAAACTTATAGAATATTTTTTATGAATTGAAAACTTATCGAAAATATTCTATAAATTGAAAATTCACCGAAATTGTTACAAATAAATAAATATAATTTAAATTGAGAATTCATGGAAAGTTTTCTTTAAATTAAGAATTTATCGAAAATTTTCTATAAATTAAAAAATCATCAAAATTAAAAATTTATTGAAAAATTATTGAACATTTTTCGTAAATTGAAAATTTATCGAAAATTTTCTATAATCAATTTATAGAAAATTAACTATAATTTATAGAAAATTAACTATAATTTATAGATAATGAACTATAAACTAAAAATTCATCGATAAATTTTCTATGAAATAAAATTCGAAAATTTTCTACAAATTCAAAAATTTATCGAAAATGTTGTATAAATCAAAAATTTATCGAAAATTTTCTATAAATCAAAAGTTTAATGAAAAGGTTATATAGATTAAAAATTTATCGAAAATTTTCTACAAATTAGGAATTTATCGAAAATATTATATAAATTAAAAGTTTATCGAAAATGTTATATAAATTAAAAATTTATCGATTATTTTCTATAATTTCAAAATATATCGAAAATTTTCTATAAAAAAGTTGTTTATTTGTACAAAAAGAAAGTTTATCGAAATTTTCTTATAAAAAGAAAATTTAACGAAAAATTTTTATTAATTAAAATTTATCGAATTTTCTATAAATTAAAATTTATCGAAAATTTTCTATAAATCAAAAATTCATCAATAAAATACAAATTTTCTACAAATTTAAAAATGTATCGAAAATGTTCTATAAATTAAAAATTTATCGAAAATTTTGCTATAAAAAGAAAATTTATCCGTTCATTTGTACAAAAAATAGGTTTATCGAAAATTTCCTATAAATTGAAAATTCTTCGGATTTGTTCTATAAATTTAAAATTTTTCGAAAATTTTCTATAAAAAGAAAATTTATCAATATAAAAGTAAGATATCTTATATTTTCTTATAAAAGGCATAATTAAAAATTCATCGAAAATTTTCTTTAAATTGAAAATTTTTATAAAAAGAAAAACAAAAGTTATCGAAAATTTGTATAAATAATGAGCAACGTTTTTTATAAATATAGTTACTCCCTGCAACAGTCATTTTCGCTTAAGAAAAAAATCAATATTGAAAATTTACGAATATGTACGAATATGTATGTACGAATATTATATCAACCCAATATGGATGTCGAATGAGAGCTAAGAATCCCTACAATAAAATAATATTTTTTATTTAAATGTTGCAACAGAAAAATCCAGCAGGAACTTGGTAATGTCGTGTGGTTACGCTTGTAGTTACTTTCCAATTACAATAGCATACCATCTGGATTACATTGAAGTAGTCTAGTAACTACTTATTTCTAACCCGATATATAATTAGTTATTTATGATAAGATTTTTGAAAATTCTACTCAATTTTGTTTTCTGAGTTTATATTGCTCCTCGAACTATCTATACAAAATTTTGTTGTTGTACATGCTTTTGTTTATGAGATGAACTGGTGTTACAACGGATATCTTCTGTTTCTATTATTTGGTTCTTAACCTTTATGTTTATGAACCGATTTTGCCTATTTTCAATACCAAACAAACCTTATATAAGGTAAATATTTGAGCTAAATTTCGTCCCCCTGGGTGGTCCGCCCCGAGACCTATCCTGCTTTCAACAGTCAGACAGACGTACGGACGTACTGACATGCTAGATCGAGTCAGAATCTTACCATGACCCAGAATATATATACTTCATGGGGTAATAAGTGATTTTTTCGACATGTTATACAGGGAATAATAAACCCAATATATCCCCCACCTTTTTTGATGGTGGGTATAACTACAAAGAAAAACTATATCCTGACATTTTATTAGTTATTTGTAACCTAAAATATAACTAGTCCTTATTGTTTTTGTCAATAATAACTTCAGTAATACTTTAAAATTAATAAGTTATTGAAAAGCTTGGAAGTCATTAGTTCTTGTAAACAAATCTAAGTAATGAAATTCTAAAATGCCTACTTGTAATAATATGAGGTAAGTAGTTGCCTCTAATGCATTGCCGTATTAAAATAATGTTTTATTCATCTAATGTGTAAATAATGAAGTGCCATTATATTAGCTACTTAAATAAAAAAAAATTCCCAGCAAAAACCAAAGTTTTATTTTGAAATATTTTTAGCTGTAAGTAAGATGTACGTATAAACGTAGTGTATATTTTCGTTGTGAAACATGATAAATTTTAAAATATAAATGGATAAAACATTTTATTAAATGAATTAACGGTTCTTTGCCGCTACAGATGAGCAATTCCAGGAATTAATAGTCTTATTAATAAAAGCGCCAAATTCCTATTAGGATTAAACACTAAGTCTTTTTTATTTTTCATTTAAATAGCTACGTATGCATACCTACGTCAAATCTATTAAACACATTCCAAGAATCTCACCTTTTTTTACTAAAGCCCTTGTGCTGGGAATTAGGTTAAGTTTCCTCTTTTGCACAAACAATGGTATCAAACATTTTATGGCAGTTTTTTTTGTTGTTTTTTTTTTATTTATTTATTTATTTTTTTTTTTTTTGAAATTAGATATTCACTTAATAGCTCATTGAAACGAAACCCTTTTTTCTTGATCTTTACTCAAATGTCAATTGATTTATTATTTCAGCTTAAAAATAGCAAACTTAAAATATAGGTCAAATCGTTTATTATACAGTTTAAGATATAACTTTTTTAATTTCAATTTTGTGAAGGAAAATTAACCCTCAAGCCTGGTACTTTTATTATTTCATCAAGAAACATAACCATTGCGTGTTGTTTTGGTATTGTTCTTAAGCTAAAATATAATAAAATTCATATAAATTGTTGTAAGCCATGAAAGTTATCTAGAGATAATGTAATTTAGGTATGGGTAATTCCATTAATTTACCTGAAATTGATTTGAAACTACTAGGGTATGTCCACGAAAAAGTTTACACTTTTTAAAACTAATATTACTTGTGAAACATAAACCAAATCGGTATAAAACAAGTGTGATTTTTTTAGCAAAATTTGTCAGCCTTATCCAATCCAAATCCACACTCAAGGTGTAGTGCACTATCTCGGAATGTAGAAGTTTCAATAAATTCAGTTATGTGGGTTATGTTTCGATATAGATAAAGGATCTGTGTAAAATATGCACAAAAAACATTTTTACATTTTCTAAAATTATCAATCCTATCTGAGACTCAAAGAGATATTTATAAAAGGAATAATAAAACAACTGTTTACAGAGGTCTATAAAAACTTCTATTCAAAAATGGAATGGTTTTATACTATTTTTGTTAAATTTAGCCACTAATTATTACGCAAAAGACACAATTGAATTGTACAATGCAAATATTATAAATTTTGTTCCTAAAGAATTGCCGGTGATTCGCCAAACTGAGAGATATTGGGCAGTGATGAAAAGATCATTAAAAAAGAGCAAATAGATATCACAAAGCTGCCAAGATTTTCAGAACAAGTGGCAAAGAGCTTGCACTAATATTGATAAAAAGTACTGCATAGAATCTAATGTGCGGTGATAAGAAAATGATCCGCAATAATATTATTTTTATTTTATCTTTAATATAAATATATTAAAATTTAATTAAATAAAATTTCATTTGAGATTTAAACGCCGGATTTCATTTTATGATAAAAATTGCAAATGCTGAGGAAATAGTTTTGAAATCTTTCATTATAGAATTACCCATAGCTTTTGACAAACCTTTCTTCATCTTTCGTTATTTCAATCATTGAGGTCAGCTTACAATACATTGACCTAAAGCTTTCTTTTTTGCTTTCTTGTAGTTTTAAAATTGTTCAACTGCTAAAAATATAATGCAAAAAGAAAACATGGATTTTGCTAATTTAGTTCTTAGTAAAGAAGTTTTTAAGTTTTTAATAAATATTTATATTGAATGTTACAACATCATTTAACTTTTAAAATTTACAAGTGAAGTTATAGAGTCAAATAACGATCTCTACAATAAAACAAATCAGTATCAGTATCATTATCAGTATGGGAATCGAACTTATAACTTTTAAATATATTGTATTTTAATCTTAGTGTAAACTTATTGACAGGAAGTACTAACAAGTTATTGACTTTTTACAATTGTGGAATATTAACGTTGACTCTACAGCTAATTGGTATAGATCTTTTCTATTTCCTTAAGCTCTACATATACTGACATTCCTTTTATTAAACCTTTCCCAATTGCAATATGTCTTGTGCTAATCTTATCAAAAAATGCATCAGCATTCATAAAAATGTTGCAGATAATCTGATGACGTTGCCAAGTCGCTTCGACGCTAGGCTACCTTTTTTCGTTCATACACTTGATCAGGAAAGAAAAAGTTGAATAAACTTATGAACAAACTATAAATCTTTTTTACTTTTGTTGTATTATTTTTTGTTTAATAAAATGACTAAATTGTCATTTTGAAGGCCATTGAGACGACGGTATCAAAGAATGGAATGGATGGGTGAGTGACACCTAGAGTAAAGTAAAGTAGTAAATGTGTAGTAGTTGTTGTTGCTGCTGTTGTTATTATTGTTGTAATATAGCAACAGAAATACATACGTGTAAAGGGGATTGCTCGCTTAGTGATTATATTTAACAAGTGAATGAAATCTATAGTGAACATGGAGTTGAATAAACTTAAAAATGATGCTATTTTACAGTGAGAATAAAACAAGAAGTTATTAACTGCATATTGCTCATAATCGTATGTAAGAATGTTCGTACGTACATACGTTGTACCACTCAATCAAGTGCCTACGATAGCATTTCTTGAAATTTTGATTTAAGAAAGAATAAATAAAAAAAGTCATTCCTATTCAACAGTTGTGAATGCTAATCATGGATTTTCCCATTAACAATTCAGATGATATAAATTTTTATTTTATTTTATAATAATAAAAAAAAAAATTACACAATTAAGGCTTGTTTCTTTTCCCTGTCATTGTGAACCAATGCAATTGACAATCATGACAATAACAATGAAAAATTCTGTTGTCATGATGTGTCATTGTACTGGTCTGTTGGGTTGCTGTTTAAGAGACCTGTTAACTGACCTTTGAAATTTGTATCTTGCAGGGAACTATGTAGAGTTTTATTGAAAAATTCTAAAAGTGAATCTAAGTTTAAATTTGATTTTATCTTTCAACACGGAAATTGTTATAACGTTTAATTTTGAAAATGGTTTTAATGTGCAAATATAGAAATTATGATTCGCTTATAGCTAGTGTTAAATAATTTAAAGCCATGATCTGATTAGGTTAATATTTAATGAAAATTACTTAAACTCTAAATAAATTAAAATATTATATTATTTTCTCTTATTAAAAAGAACATCTTATATTTAGAATAAATCATAACTAATATTTAAACACATTTTATTCGACACTGTAAAAACTATTACGTGATCAAATAGTAAAAAAAGAAATATTTGCCCATATTATTACTTGACATATTTTTGATGAAATATTTTCCAGGTGTGACCAAAGCTTAAGACATTGCGCAAACACTCCCCATAAATAAGCTTGACTAATTTTCAGTTCCTTGTTAACTGTCTAAACAATGTTTCCAGAAAAATGTAACTTCATTTTCCCAAAAACACCTATTTTAAAATATAAATCCCCATTTTGGTTTCCAAATTATTTTATTAAAACGTAAACTATAAAATTTAAGATTTTAAAACGAAAATTTATCAATAAAAAATGTATTACTTTTTAAACTAGTTCCAGAATGCATGAAAATACGCTGTACTTAAGTTAGGCGTTTCAGCAATTGATTTTTATCATCTCAAGAATTAGTTCTTTAAAAGTGTTATCCATTCTAAGGAACGACTCTGGAAATAGTTCTTCAATCAATTATTTTTGTTCGAAATTGTCACATTCAAAACTAATTCCAGAGGAGCGTTAGGGAGCGGTTCATGAACAAATTAAAATTAATAATTTCAATTTCATAATGAACCATTTTCTGAAGGCCATTTTTTAAATCTATTTAATTTTGTTCGTCAAGTGAGAACTAGTAATTTGTGCAGAGAAGCGATGCAGAAGTAACAACGAACTAGTTCTTAAGAACTATTACTCAAAAACGTTCTTTAAAACCAATTTAGAATCACAGTCTTATACCATGAGTTTCAGAATTACGACACCAATAATTAATAACGATTAAATTTATCAAAAAATTTTTATAAAAATTTTTATAAATATTTTTTATAAAAAAAAAAAATTGTCAAAATTTTCTATAAAAAGAATTAACAATTTTCTATAAAAAATTATCAAAAATGTAATTTATAAAAAATTTTCTTATAAAAAGGAAATTTATCAGAAATTTTCTACAACAAGAAAATGTATTAGTAATTTTTTATAAAAATCATTCACACATTGCATATGAAAAGAAAATTTATCAAAAATTCCTTAAAAGAAAATGTATCGAATATTTTCCACACATTCAAATTTTACCGAAATAAGTTGAAAATTTATTAAAAATTTCCTAAAAAGAGAAAATTTATTGAAAACTTCCCATTATATAAAAAGAAGTTTAATTGAAAATTTCCTACAAGGAGAAATTATTGAAAACTTTGTACAAAAAAAGAATTATCAAAGATTTCAAAAATTACTTGAACAAAATTTTTTGAAAATAAAAAATAGGAAATTTTCAATAAAATTTCATTTTATAGGAGTTTTCAAAAAAATTTCTCTTTATAGGATTTTTTTTAACTTTTGTTGTCTGGTTGGGTTTGTACATGTTTTATCAAACGTTGTTTCATAACATTTGTTTGGAAGTTAAAAATTTTATGTTAATCATGATAGTGATTAACATAATATTAACATATTAGTGATTAAAATATACAGGCCTAAAATTGAATGATTAACAGTTTAAATCAAATGTATTGTACAGTGCACAACATAAGAAAATAGAGCAATACTTGGCACGTGAAACCAAAAATGGAGGTCATTTTTGAATTCGTTATTAATATAATAGTTTAGCAAATTAATGTAAATGTCATAAACTCAGACACTGCAACGAAATTAAGTTTTAAAATTACTTGCAAACTTATCGATTTATATAGCACTTGGATTTAAAAATTTAAAAATGAAAAAAATTAAAGCCAAAGAGGATATTTCGATTAATTGATATTTAAAGGATATAAAATATGTTGTGAAATTACTCAAGATTTAGAAATCACCAAGTATTTGATATAATTTTCTCAATTCCATAGCAATGCTGATTTCCCATATTGTCCAAAATAGCCATCAATCATTGCCTTTCAATCAAAAAATTTTATTTGAGCTTTAAAAAAATATAAGATCTGCAGAAATCTTAAATGCAAAAGTTCAATGCTATGGGTGTGAAGTATACATTATCTCAACCCGGTATTAAATATTAAAAAAAAAAAAAAAATACAAATCTGTGTTGACTGCCTTAAAAATTATAATTGCGTACATACATCTGTTTGGTACTTTATGTATGTATGTATTTATAGTATATTTAAACAATTTAAGGAAACATTAGTAACCATAATGCATTATTATTTGATTACTTCACAACTCCAAAAACACTCACGTAAAGAGAAAATTTTCATAATTTAATTTTTTATTTATATTTCTTGTTCATGTTACTGCTATTATTGTGCTTATTGTTGTTGTAGATTTGGTTAAACTTACATAAGTCTTCCATTTAGTAGATCAACAGTACATATAAATACTTAGTTCGTAGTACTCGTACAAAACAAAAAAAAAAATAAAATAAAATAAAAAAATCGTAAACATCTCTCCACACAATGGGCATGTTTTCAAAAACAAAAACGAAAAAAATGTTTAGTTTAACGATTGGTTTATATTTTTATTTCTTAATTTTTTTATTTATGGATGGATTGCGCAGACCAGATCTGGAATGGGCTGGGCTTGCATACAAACTTCCGAAAAGAAGACGAAAAAAAATACAAATAAGTTTATTTATTTAAATAATGTCGCCAATATATGCGCCATACTACCAACACCTCCAACCACCTTCATTTCTTCTGTAGTATTTTTAATTGTTTAATATTGAAATTATAATGAAATAAAACTTAAGCATATAACCAAGAGACACTCACTGAATGACTTTCTTGTTGTAAACAACAACAAAACTGACAAAAGCAGATACCAAAAAAGCCAAATAAACCTGCATTGTTGTTGCAGTTAATATATGATACAACGAAACGTGATATTAGCAACCAACAAAATAAATAAATCGACGATATACGAACTTTAAACACTAAATCAAAAAAAAAAAAATTTGTAGTTTTAAATTTTTTGACAAAAGCACATAAATAAACCAAACAACCAAAAAATATTCGTAACCCGAAAATAAATATCGAAAAAAAAAAAAACAAATCGAAACGCCGAAAAAGAAACGCCATACTTCATCAATACTTTCACCAAAGAAATAACAAAAAAAAAAAAAAATAATAATAATTTCGGAAGTTTTTCAAAACTTTAAAACCTTTGCAGCACTTAAAATGTTTTCTACAAGTACTATTTTAGATAAACTTATTATTTGCTACAAAATAATAAATTGAAAAAGAAATATGAAAATGAAAGAATTTATGTTTCGATAATAAATAGGATATTTAATATTAAAATTCTTTCGTACTCTGTGACTTCGAAGCCAAGAAATCATTCGTAAATCCAACGAATTAAAGTTTTTGTTTTTTAATTTGGATATAGAATGTAAATATCGGTTTAACCTTCTAAGTACAGTTAGCTATGTATATCAGGTGAATAATTCATAGTGCCATTATTATTTTTAGAATATATCAAGCTGTACTTAAATCGGAAGTATGAGATGCCACTTTATGAATCTTCCAAAGTTACGGATAGCTATTACATATAATAATCAGAAAATATAAAAAAGTGAAATAATTGTTTATACACAGAAAAAATTAAAAATTGATTTTAGTTACCAAAATGATTCATTCAATTAAAACAAAAAAAAAAAAAAATTTGCACCTCTCACCAAAACGATTATATCAATTACTAATAATTTTAAATACTGACAAAAAAATTATCTTCGTCCAATTAAACACTTGAAAGATTTTAATTAAAAAAATAATTTAAAAAAATAAAATAATTAAGCAATGTGTTAATTGGAAAAAATCAATATATTAATTAAATTAAGCAAGCAGATGATTGAATGAAACAAAATGTTAGTTAAAAATAAATTTATATGTGTTTTTATTTCTACTGTTTTAATTGTTTTTATTTTTTTAAGGTCTTTTTTATTTATTGAAATATTTACAAAGAGTAGCTTCACGCACAACAATTTTTCTCGACGAAATAATTTTTTTTTTCTTTTGAATTTTCATTTACGTTTACACATAAAATTTTACTTCAGCAATTCTTGCTTTAATTGCTTTGATTTGTTTTTGTTTGAAGTACGAAAATGAAAAACAAAACATGTTTGTATCGTTTCATATAACCTCTCGCTCTCTCTCACATGAAATTAGAATTTCAGCAAGAAAATTGCCTTGTGTGAACTCAGACAAATATGTCAATATGTCATTAATTTTAATTTTTTTATTTAATTATAATATTTTACGTTTTATTTTTATGTTTTCATCGGTGGTGTCTTCGAGGCAATGTTGGTATTTGGACTGATATTCTTTAATTTCCATTCATTCTCCGAGATTGTTAAGAAATATAGGCTCTTTTGTGGAGCGTAACAGCGAATTGTTGTGACGTATATTTTAACAGTTCACGAACAACACATGAGTTACCACTGGAGATTGCGAACATTTTAAACATGTAGTGCGCATTATTAGGAACAGCACAATATTTACCTGTACTTCTTGATGCGAGAAAAACAATACCTCCATGCCTGGTTTTGTTCCTGAAGACAGATCAATATTGAAGATTAACTTTCAACCACGTGACTTTTTACGTATCTAAAAAACAATTCTGTTCCTTTTAATTGCATGTAAATCTCCATTATAGTTATCGGTCGCACAGATTTCTTGCAACCACATACATATCTTTTTTATTCATTTATATTAGCATTTATAAAACCACAGAATATGTTATTATACATACATTTACTATCAATGTAAGATGTTAATATTGATATAAAGCAGACAAAGGCGCCGATAACCATAGAAGAATCAGAGACGAAACTAATTGTCAAAAACGTAAGTCGGTTGTCAAAAACCTAACTCATGCTACAACAAAATATATGTAATCAAATACATTTTTTTGTTCCTAAAAAATAAAAATATATATATATTTTTTTTACAAAACAAAAATCTTCTTCAATCGTCAATCGAGAGTTTCGCCTCTCTGCACATAGTACTCTGGAGCCAATTGTTTTCGGTATTTTCACATACACAACACGAAGGTTAACGAAGTTAAACAATTTAGACCAGCGATAGGTACAAAGAGAGGACGGAAAAATTTAAATGTGTAGTATATTTAGTTTGTTTACGCTCTTTGTTGCGAATGTGTTTGTTATGTCCAGTATACAAAGAAATAATAACATCTAACGCTTTTTGATATGTGTTTTGTTTTTGCTTAACCATGCGTCATGAACCTGCCTTGTTGAAAGCTAGAACAAAACTAAATTATTTTATGTTTTTTATTCGTTTAATTTAGAGCGAAATAAAAAGCTAAAATAAAACGCATAAGCGAGAGCGCGAAAAAAATTATTATTTTTTTTTGTGCTAGATATAACAAACACATTCGCAACAAAGAGCATAAATCAACCAAATACACTAACACATTCATATTTTTACATCACTCTTTGCGCCTTTCGCTGCCATAAAGTAACCTCGAATCCACAACTGAGATTAACGCTGATATAATATGTGAAATAATGCCGGCAAAAGAGACTAACCATTTTGTTTATAATATGTTAAATCTTAAATAAGGAGTACATGTATTCTAATAAATCCTATAAAATATCATTTTTAATCAGTCACAGATTAAACATATCCTTTTTATTTAAGAAATTCGCACTTTTTTAGCATAATTTTTATAATCATGTTTTTTAAAATGTAAAACAATCATTAAAAGGAAACAATTTTATAAAAAAACATTGCTTTTAATAATTTTCAAAATACATATGCATACACACAAACAAACCTTCGTATATGTGTATTTTTTTGACAGTTCATCTTATAAGATACTTGTCTAGAGAAATCTCATAACAACAGTCTCATAATACTTTCTATAATACTAATATTTGAATCTACACGTGAGATAGTTCTCTCAGAGAGCGAATTTGACACTCTCTGACAGAAAAATCTTACATATTCTGTTACATGTAGATGAGCTGTAAAGTAGTGCAGATAAATCCTTCTACTTCTACAGAAAACACAAAAAAAAAAAAATTTTAATAAAATAAATTTGTTGCTGTTACCAGAAATTAATAACATTTTTCAATATTTTGTATATCCAATTTGAAATTATGCAATACACAGGCTCAAAATTTATATTGTTTATATTGTTCCGTTTTTTGACAATTTAGTTTAAAACTTACACATATGTGTAACAGTGGGCGTCAATGGGTTAAATTACATACATTGCCCATAAAAAATCAATACGTGAGAGAAACATACTGAAAGCAAATTCTTTTTTTTACAGAAATATGTATACAAATTTACTTAATTAAAAATTATATATCTTTTTGTGAAACAAAAATAGAAAATTAAAAATATTGTTGAACAGGACAGGTCAGGGCAGAATAATTTTATTATATTTTTTGTCCTTGGAATATTGGATATAACCTTCATATGAATTTATGTTCTCTAACCTATGACTATACAACTTATACAGTTTGAAACTTTAGGTAACAATTTCTTTAATGTGTTATTTGTTAAAGTATTATATGAAGAAAAATAACCATAAAGTAATATAATAAACTTTGTGAATAAATTTGTTATTTTCAAATAAATTAAAATTTTATAATTTTAAAAAATGTCAAAATTTAATATAATTTTTTGCCTTTTCTAAATATGTATCTTTTTAATGAAAAATGTTTCACCAACTTATTTTAAAGAATACTAATCTACACAGAACCACTTTCTGAGTCGATTTAACGATGTCCGTCCGCTTGATAGTCTGCCTGGCTGGACGGCTGGCTGATTGTCTGTCATGTAAAACTTGTGCACAAAGAAAAAATCATAATTTTAAAGATAATTTTATGATATTCGGAACATATTGAAATTGGTTATAATTGGTCCACATAATGTTATTTGATAATGGTATTTGATTAGATAAGCTTTCTAGTAAAAATCAAATTTCTAGTGAAAAATCTAATTTTTAGTGAAAAATCAATTTTTTGTTGAAAACTTGAATTTTTGTAAAAAATCGCATTTTTATTGGGAAATCGAATTTTTAGTGGAAAATCGGATTTTAGTAAAACATGGAATTTTTGCTGAAAATTTTGATTTTTTTATAAAAAAATAAAATTTTTTTGTGTAAATTTGGCTTTTGGTGAAAATTTTGAAATGAAAAATTAAATTTTTGTAAAAAATCAACAAATTTTTAAACAAAATAATTTTTAACAGGATTCAAAAACTGAGCATGAGTCATTGTCTAATTAGTAAACGTGCATTAAAAATATATAATTTTGTATATTTGATATGAATAATTAACGATGTAAGGGAAAATAAAATAAAAAATGTAACGACATGTAGATTTTCTGTATTTAAAGTTGTTGCTATATTCCAATAGTTTTTTTTTAACTATGTGCGCGCCTCCAAAATCAAAGTTTTTGACAAAAATAAGTTTGGGACAAAGGTCAGCAGTATATTGTTAGCTACTGAATGCGATATTTAGTTTTGCAAAATTCGAACTTTTTGAAATTGAACTTTCTGAAGGAAATCTGTTCGAGAGACCCCACTGTGCATTGCGTTAAACACTTCTGTAAATAAAAGTTTTGTGATGATATGTGTATTTAAAGATATCATCTGTAAGATTAACTTAAACCACAACAAATGCAAAATCTTGAATCTTATTAGCAACTTTTAAGAGTAATAATTCATGCTCAGCCACAACTATTTATCCATCTTCCTGTTAAATTAGCAACAAAAATGTTTAAAGAAAAAAAAAAAAAAAAAAAAAAAAAGAGAAATGTAAAAGCACGGAAGTACTTCTTTTTATTTAATTTGGTTTTTAAGTTTTTAAGATCAACAGTGAAAAAGCCGCATTTTACAAAGAAAAAAGAAAAAGAAACAAATAAATAAAATGTGTAAGAGTAAATAAATGAAACCACCAGGAGAAACAACAATAATCCTACTTACAATTTAGCATTATAGTTTTAAATTTTTATGCAACATAGTTGCATATGTCGTTTCAATGAGGTCCCGCTCAAACCGGTGTGTAGTTCGTAGTTGTGGCTTTAGTTGTGTTTATTGTTATTAATATATATTGTTATTGTTTTTAGTTTTAGTTGTTGTTATTATGTTACGTCGAAAAAGAAAGGTGAAATGAGTTTGTTTTGTAATTAAACATGATCGTATTTATTTTAGTTTTATTTTCTTTCCATTTAGCCTGTTGTATTTTATTTTAGTTGTGTTGGTAGTGGTGGTGGGGGTTTCTTAAGTTGATCTTTTCTTTTAAGAAATGTTTTTTATTTTTATTTTTTTTTTTTTTTTTTTTTTTGGGCTAAAATGCCAAAAAGCCCAATTTACTATGACGTTTTGTTATTTTCTTGTATAAAAATTTAAAGACAAAAAAAAAAAAAAAAAAAGAAAAAGAAACATGTTTATGTAAAAAACGGCGGAAGTATTTTCAAAATTATAAATGTTTTGTTCATTGAGGAGTGCTGTCTGTACTATAGTTGCGACAAGATCTTATCGTTTCAGGAAAGTTTTCGTTAAGGAAAGTTTTATTTAAAATAAAGTTTTATTTAAGAAAAAAACAAAAAACAAAACAATGACATTTAAATGAAGCACCACCACAGATTCTACGCCAAGCGATTATAAAATAAAAATTATTTTTGAAAAGTACCCAATGAGGCAGAATCGAAATTTTTTGGAAATAAATCTGTAACTTCTAATCGGCTGGTTGCATTTACATAAAATTTCACACAGGCGTAGCAGAGGAATACCTAATTTTAAGTTTTGAATGACGAGTGTTGCTATGTATTAGGGATCAAAATAGGGTAATTCTGACATAGACAATTTTTCATCGCTTGGAAAATTTTTGTTTCTTATCCGCTTGAAACATTTAAAATTTTAACTATTTTAATTTTACAAAATCTTGGTTCAGATTTCAATATATATCCCAATATTTTTGTCAGATTTTGTATATTTTTACCCAATTGGCTAAAGAACAAAATTATCTATCGAATAAAACAAACTAGCCAAAAATAAACGATTTTTAAATTGAAAATTGCCAAAATTATGATTTTGTGTGTGTGTTTGTTTTTTTCTTTTTGCCGAAAAGGTGTCTACACTCTTTTTTCTTTAAAATAAAATTTTATTTAAGAACATATAATAATTTAACACATTTTTAAAGGAACCTTCACAGAGATAACTTTAGAATTAAGAACAAGCCCAAACATCCAATACAACTATGTACAGACCCTCCCAAATTTGACCTATTGTAAATAAAAATTTTCACTTTAGCTCATAAATATTCTAAAATTCCAAAGGCTAGTTCTGCAAACCGAATGAAGTTTCGAAAACTTTTATGTGTTCCAAAAAGTTTGCCAAGGGCTTTTTCCAAACCTGCGATAAATGTTAACTTTATGGCTAAAACTGAAAAAATACAGTTTTTGTTATTTTTTTCGTTTTTTTTGGAAATTTTGGGATTCCTTTTACAAAAATCTTCAATTTGTCTACACTTTACCATTTCAAATGATATAGTGATATAGTTAAGATATCTTAACAAACCAGGATTTTATTAGAGATCAAATATTTATAGTTTCTTCAAAAAACTATTTTTTACAAAAATCAGAAAAACTATAGATTTCAATTTCTTCAAATAAACAATCCTGTCTAGCTGACATGATCTTAATAACATTCTAAAAGATTGAAATATTAGATTTTAAAGTGGCGTAGTTTTGGTTGCATAAAAGTATTTATTCTTCACGTATATAATTCAGACATATCGGATAAACAGAGAAGTTTACTTGAAAAAATTAAGTTCATAGTTTTTCTGATTTTTGGAACGAATTTTTGTAAAAAATTGGTTTTTGGAGAAACTATTTGATCTCTAATAAAATCCTAGTTTGTTAAGATATCTTGACGAAATTTTCAGAAATTTTATTGACTTTATCATTTGAAAAGGTAATTTGTTGAAAAATTAAAGATTTTTGTAAAAGATATCCCACAATTACCAAAAAAAAAAAAAAAAAAAACAACGAAAATCCTAAAAATTGAGTTTTTTTTTAACTTTGACTATAAAGTCCACATTTATTGCAGGTTTGAAATAAGCCATTGGCAAACTTTTTGATGAACATAAAAGTTTTCGAAACTGCATTTGGTTTGCAGAACTAACTTTTGGGATTTTAGAATATATAGGCTAAAGTAAAAATTTTAATTTAAAATAGGTAAAATACGGGATGGTCTGTACATAGTCCTGTTGTTTGTTTATGCTTGTTTTTAATTTTAAAGATATCTTTGTGAATATACCGTTTAGAAAAGTGTTAAATCATTATATGTTCTTAAATAACATTTTATTTTAAAGAAAAAAGAGTGGACACCTTTTGGTAAAAAAAACATAATTCTTGCAATTTTCAAATTCAAAATCGTTTATTTTTAGGCTCAGAAGAAATATCAACTTCTACTTTTTATATTTTATAGATAATTTTGTTCTTGAACTTATTGGGTAAAAATTTTTAAAAATCTGACACAAATGTTGGGATGTATATTTGAAAAAACCGTACCAAGATTTTGTAAAATTAAGATAGTTGAAATTTCAAATATAATTAACTTGAAAACTATAAGAGATAAATAGCAAATGTTTTCATAGGCCTTATCGAGAGATTTAAGAAGATTTAAAAATATTTGAAATCGCAGGTACCCTATTTTGATCCCTAATACATAGCTCCGCTCCTAAAGGGTACATGTACCCCTCATTCCAAGCTTAAAATTAGGCACTTGTCTGATACACCTGTGTAAATTTTTATGTAAATACAACCAGCCGATTAGATATTACAGATTTATAAAAAAAAAAATGTTTTTGCCCCACTGTGCAGTAGGCCAAATTGTAAGAATATGAATTACGCTGCTTAATCTAGAGATCATAAAGGAATTTAGAAATGGGAGCAAACGTGTTTAAAAAGATACAATATCCTGAAAACATTTCTGAACTGTAATAGGATAGCAGTATAAAATTTAAATCCTGATAATTTCTAGAATTATATTTGAGTTTAAATAACAATAGAATTAATATTAATTGTTTACTTCATTGCTTTCTACTTAGACGTCACAAAACAAAAGACAATCGAATAAGATCTAAATAAAATTAAGAAGAGAATTATTTATAAATATATAGACAAAAAACTGATTTAAATGATAATTTTTGTAAAAAAAAGCATTTAAATTAAGTTTTATCATCTATTTTTGTGTTTTTCTTCTTCTTTTTGTTTTTCTATGCCCTACCGTCAGAGCAGGGATGGAAAAGTTGATATTATGGTACCTTTTTGATACTCGAGTTATTTGATACTGTCAAACGATAACTCGACATTCCACAATTCGAATTAAAAATTTTTAAATGAAAATATATTTTGGAGATAAATAATTTTCGAATAGAAACCTATGTTTTTCTTAACACCTCTGATTTAGATTTAATATTGGTGTTCAGAAGTAATAATTAAGTTGTAATGAACACTATCTATGATTATATATTGGTTCTTTGAATTCCCAAAAGATTAGACATGTAATTAGGGCAAACAAACTACATTATAGAAACATTTGAGTTGTTGGTTTAATTTGTAAAATTGTAAACTCTAAAATAGGTATATGCACAATCGTTACTAAAATTACAAGTTTCTGTTCTCTGTAACCCGAATTGAAATGAAAGTATTCCTTATTTCAAAGATATCAGAAAATAAAATCTGAAGTGTTCGATTGTAAGGAATTGATCTTGGACTAATTTTTTCTTCGTAAGTTTATTTCAATTGCAAGGCCACATTTTATAAAGATCTTCATATTTTACTATAATATTTAACCAGAATAAAATCATTTAATGAATTGGTATTGTGTTTAATCCATCGTTTTAGATATGCAAATTACATTCTTTGAATTTTGCAGAAAAGAAAAAAGTAAATAACTGTTAAAAATTTGAATTTTAGTAGTCTGAGAGTCAAAAAAGTACTATTTGAAATTTATTTTGATACCGAAAAATATTTTTATTTTCCATCCCTGCGTCATAGTATCAGAAAAAAATAAAAAATGTTAAAAAGACAAAATCACACATACACACACACAGAGAAGAAAAAAAAAAAAAGAAGAGTAAATGTTTGAACCAAAAAACAAATTGTATGTGAATTTAATGTTACGGTCAATGACCGTATGACCGCTTTCATTTCAATATGCCAAATGTGCAACCAGGAACTTGAAATAAACTCAAAAACTAAAAACTTATAAAAATATACAAAACTAAAATAAATTCATACTTGTATGAAAAAATACTCTACTCTACTCGTAACACACACCAAATCAATTTTTGGTTGAAACAATTTAAAGCCAATTGGTTATTCAAATTCATATTAAAACCAAAACTAAATGAATTTTTGGCTTAAATTATTGGATGATATTAGCTCTTTCTTTTCGATTGTAACAGCAAGAGAAGCAACAATTATCATATTTTGTTCTTTTCTTATAAATATATAAATATATAAATATATATATATATATATATAATTAATGTGTGTGATCGAGTGTGTGCATAAGTCCGTGAGTGCGTGAGTATTGCCTAGAAAGCATGTGAATGGCAGAGTCTTTTGTTTTTGCAATTTTTAAGCAACACAATTTAATCACGTTTAAAACGTGATTAAATTGTATTTTATATTTCTGTTTGCCTTCTTATTAACTTCTTTTTGTTGTTGCTGTTATTGTTTTTATACAAAAAATAATAAAAAAATTTTTAATATAATCATACTTGTGAAAAAACGCTTTGTAAAGTAAAGAAAATAACAACAATAAAATTAAAATCCAAATTAACTAAAATAATCGTACTCAATTCGTGATTGTATGCACACGATACGTAATTTAATTTCCCAGCACACAAGAACTTTTTTTAGGCACTTGACACTGGGAAGTAAAATTAACCATCACTTCGTATTATGAACTTAATGTTTGAAGGTCGATTGAAATGCTTGCTTATCGAAACCTCAAATATTTTAACGAATTAGAAGTTACACCCAGAGAAACATCTGTGTATGAAATTACACCATTTAGTGTCAATAGTTAATGCACGCTGTATGTGTTCAAATTGAACACTGCGTGATCAACGGAGAATTGATACTGCATTGCAAAGAAGGGCCTTTTGCGAAATAAATAGTAATAAATCTGGATCTTCTAAACTGTTGAACGGATCTTGATGAAACTTAGAACATCGATAGAGGTGAGTTAAAATTTTGGAATATTGTTGGCTGGAGTGTGCTGCTGAAGCACAGATGGCATTACAATGGAATAAAGTTGCTCACTTTGAGTGTGAATAACATATCGAAGCTTGTAATTTTTACAAATATAAATCAGCTTTAGATATTTACGTTTTATGTTTCTTAATTTTACTTATTGTAATAAAGGAAAAATATGCGGTTTGAAAGATATTTGAGTTCAAAATTTTAATTTGTCATTTTTGCTTTATAACATTGAAAAAATTTTTAAATATATGATGAAAATTTTTAAATATATGATGAAATACCTAAAGTTATTAGAATTTCCCAAGTCAACATTTTCCCATGCAAATGCACCCTATACCCTTTAGGGTCGATGCGGCACGTGTTGGCGATATCCGATCACTCTAACATTTTACACACAAATTTTTTACATAAAAAAGAACAATAATAGTGGGAGTTACGGTAGAAATTCGAAAGTCGGTTTTTTGGTAGCAGTTTAGAGAGCATTCACCATTTTTGTGATTATTATTAATTAAAAAAAATCATATATAGGGAAGCGATTCTGCCTCCATCACTTATCCAATTTACCCCATGGGGTGGGCTACTTTCACCGGTCACGTCAGAAATTTATAAAAAAATTAACGTAATGGAGATATCGTTTACGGTTATGAGAATGTAGCATTTTGAACAAAAAAATAATGAATGCTCCTCCTTCTACCCTATGTTTTCAGATCTTTAACAAAACTTTGTGATAATCTACCCGTAAATTTAGGGAAAAGATCTGATTTGGTGAAAACCCAAAACATTTTTGTTCTTTAAAAAATGTATTCTACATAAATCACTTTATAACATGTGCAAAAATTGTTTTAATGCATATAAACATTTCGAAGATATTCTGACTTAAGTTTAATATTTAATTAGTTCAAAAAAAGATTTGGTCATATTGTGCCAGCTTCAAAAACATGAAAACGCTAAAAATATATAAAAAATTTAGTATAAAATAGAGATTTAGCTTTAAGTTGAAAGTATAAATTTATCATACTCAATATTTAAATTATAACATTTCTAGTCATTTGAATATATTTCAAGTCAACATTTTTTTCTTTACAAATCTCAATCATATCCTACTTTCTTAATTTCTCTTCAAACACTTCAAACTTTCTTAAAAGTTTAAAAAAAAAAAATTAAACATTTATAAAAAATGACGCTACAACAAATAAAATGTATGTATGTATAAATTTACACCTTACAATCAAGCAACAGCGAAAAAAGCCAACCATTATGAAATGATAAATCAAGCCCAAAATAAAAATATAAAAAAGCAACAAATTATAATAACCATTACCCACCCTAACAAAGCCAGATATAACAAAAAGTCAATGATCTCCAGAAATATAAAAAATATTTCATATGACAGAAAAAAATACTTTCAAGTTTCACAACAAACAACAACAAAAACACTGTTGCAAGGGTCACAAAACTTTCAAAAAAATAATAATAATAATAATAAAATAAAAAAAAAATAATAAAAAAAAATTCAAAAATACAAGAAATAAAAAAAATCACACACAAAAAGTCAATCAACTTTAAACCAAAATAAACACATACAAACACCTTACACACAAATACTCATACATACACACCAATAATTTATGATCTACATCTCCAACATAATTAAGTATGTGTTTAACCAAACAAAAAAAGTCAAAAAACAGCTGAAATAAAAAAACTACTACAACAGCTATTGCTACGTATTTTAGATGTTGCTGTTAGTGTTCGTCATAAGCTCATTTGTTATGTAATAAATACGATACTCATGACGAACGGAAAACATATACACGATTAAAACAACAACGATGACGGCGACGACGATAACAGCAACAGATGTGCGAAAAATAAAAAAACACCACCACAACTACATACTTATCATATACGATCACAACTCAAAACAGCTGATCGTTAAATACCGCCTTGCCGTATAATTGATTTAAGTTTGTCAACCCCAACTTAAAACGAATAAAAGAACGATCATACCAGCCAGCAAACAAGCCATACCGGCCAACAAGAAGAAGAACAACAAAAAGAATTCACTCAGAATTCCATCACAGGCAGAGACAATCAGGCAGTCAGGTAGACAAGCAAGAAGGCAGGCACAACTTAACTTGAATGGCAAAAATATTCTTGAGAATCTCAATAAAACGGTCATTGATTCATTTGTTTATTGTGTTTCAATTTCATTTCGTTACCGGACATTCATCTTATGTATATTTAAAGAAGTGTTTTAATAAATTCCGGAAGAGTTATCTTTTCTTTTTAAACTTTATCGCTGATAAAAATATCTTTACGATGATTGTTTACGTATTAAATTTAGAATAGCCAACGACCAGACCAGCCAACAACCATCATTACTGACAGCCAGATCAGACCAGACACGTTTTTCAGATGAAAACAAAGCAGACAAAATGTAAACAAATCGCTGACAGCGTTCATTGATCTTTGACAGTCAATCGAGTTTGGGAGGCAAAAAAAAAAAAAAAAAAAAAATCAATAAATTAAAAGAGCGATGAGAAAACAATTAAGCACATGTGTATTTTTTTGTCTTAACAAACATGTCAATAAATCTGTCAATGAGAATGGATTGTTTGCTTGAAAAAATTCAGGAAATATATTTTTTTTAATTAAATGGGAGGGAATTCCTTCCTAATTTCTTATCAGTTATTATCATTTAATGGTAAATTAAAGGTTATTTGGCCTGCATGTGAGTCTCCTTGTCTATACAGTTGGTATTTTTCTTGTTTTAATAAGAATATATTACAACTTTTAACTTTAAAAACTTATTTTAAATAAACCGGAGCGAGTAGTTGTGCTTAAAAATATATCCGTTTAAATTTAGTTTAATGGTGTAAAGAAGAAATATATTTAGAAACTGAAATGAGCATTTATGGAATGTTGGAAAATATTTACGCCTCCTGATTTCACACTAATCAATACGTACCTCTTCCCCTTGCCATTAACGATGAAACAATTTCGATTGATCTTCCATACAACAAAGAGTATTAAAAGAGAGTAGATCATCCTTATTATATCTCAAGATTCTATGATACTTCCAAATTATTTCTTAAGCTTTGCTATCTAGTTCTCTCATTATGACGATATAAAGGGAAAAGAAATCAAATCAAAATTTCTCAAATTCAATTTCTGTCAAATCAAGTCCATTATACTAAAATTGTATTCTTTTCTGACGGACTACAATTTTTATAAGATAACTCCCAAAATTTTTTCTAAGAGTATTTAATTTCTGACTTTTGGTATACATAATTTCAAAGCCATAGAGGCATTAATTATCTTATGAACCAGTATTCATTCCAATATTATATTACAATTTTGTATAAAATCCTTTTGCTACTTTGGAATTCATTATAAATAAAATCATAAAGCTCTTGGAAAACGAACAAATTAACAAAATGAAATAAAAACATTTATGGTTTAAGCTCTGACTAAGCAATTTGAAACAAGTAAAAGAAAAAAAACATTCAGCCAAACCACCCAAAAGTAGAAGTAAGAAAAGAAGAGAAATGTACAGAAAAAGAAGAATCATTTGAAAGGTAAATAAATAAATGTTGAAATGAATGTGTATGAATATAAATACGAAAAGTTCGTAAACCTTTGAAAGTGAAAGTAAATACGGACCTACATATACAAACAAAGAAATGAAATACTCACACACAAGCACACACACAAATGCCATTACTTAGCTTAAAATGAGAGAAGAACAATTGTGGCTAACACGCATATAAACACACTCATACTTACGCATAATGTTGCAACACATACTAACATACAATTGGAGAGTAAGTGCATGGATATGAGAGAGTGAGAATTAAGAATGCAAAGTAGTGATTGTTGTTATTGTTTATATGGGTTTTGTTAAAAAAATACAGTTAACAGAGGTGTGTTTCACACAATACCCACACTTATATACACGCACAAGCACAAAATATACAATGTTGCAGCTAAGTATAAATGTAAAAATTTAGAATTTCTATGCGCTTGTGTGTTTCTGTTTAATGTGATTCTTTTTTTTAAATTTATTTGTTTATTTTTTATTAAAGAACAACGAATCTCGTCTTGCTTTTATTTCGAATTTAAGATTTTTAAATCCTTCATCAAAAAATTATGAGGGATATTTTGTGTGTTATATATATATATATATATATACAAAAAAAAAAAAGAGTTATGGACCAAGTACTAGAAAAACAAGGTGTCCATCATAACTCCAGTTTATACTTTTCGGCCGATATCTTTTCCAAAAAATCATGTACCTCAACGAACTTTTGCACATATAGTTACTAATGTTAATTAGGAAAAAAGGCGAAAGATCCACCCACTTTACCATTCATTCAACTCCCATATATACATCAACGAAATTTTTTACAAATAATTCAAGGACCAATGTAAACTCGAAAACCAAAAATGGTTGTGGTGAAATTTTAAAGAGTTGCAGATGCTGGGTATATACATTCGTCCCAACTGAATATACCATTCACATTTGTTAGTTTTTTTTAGCTTTTTCTTCTATTAAAAATATTATAAACTTTGATTTGTATCTTTTGAAATTGAGCTTTAAACTGTTTGTTTTCTTTTGTTATGTGTTTGATTAAAATTGATCGAATTGCTTGCTGTTTGTTCAAGAATACTTGATTGGTATTTTTGGTTTTTATGGTTTGGTTAGTTGCTTTTGTATTACAGAAACAAAACTCATTGCCGTTAAAAATAGAAATCACGTTTTTCTATTTATTATTGAAATTATTGTTGATTGGTTGGGTTTTTTTTAGAAGTTCTTTGTTCAATTAAATCAAGCGTATTAAGCAGAATGTTTCAGTTTTGCTGTCTTCTTTAAATATTTATGAACTTTTATTGTTCTGATCATTGTTACAGTTATGTGTCAAATAATTTTGAAAATTTGAATAAAATATGCATTTGATTAAAAGTATGTATGGAATTTTTAAGGCGATATTTTCAAAAAAGTTTTGTTTAAAAAACCTATTCCAAAAAATATTTTTTGTCGATCTTTGATCTATTAAGGTATCTTTAAATCAGGAGCGAATCCAGCCAAAGCATTTATGGGATGTAAATTTTAAATTATGTACAAAATTTTAATGGCTTAAATTTAAGTTGTTAAGTGGCGACTAAATTTTATACAATATTTTTGTAAATAACTTTTGAACTATAACATTTTTTTTGTGTCACCATAAAACTTGATATTTTACTCCATTATTTCTTATTAGGTATAATGAATCTATAGTTCGTAAATACCAGGGAATATTGAATAGATTTTAATAATTTAAGGTGTGTTTTTATTTAATTAATATCCTCTAAAGCTTTTCAAACAAATAAATATATTTCAAGGAAATTAATTAAAATGCATGACCGGAAAAACCCGAAAGGTTGAGCTATGTAGGTTTTGATACTTAGAATATACATTTTACTTGAATAAATCTAATTATATTCTTTAATATCAAAAACTTATTGATGCAAAAATTTGTAATTAATCTTATAAAAGAAACCGTGCCGAAAATCGATATTTTTTACAAAAACAAAATAAATATTTTATTTTTATTTGATCTTAGTTAATAATTGTAAGAAAATTTTTCGTGCACTGAACATTTCGTAGCTACCTAAAATTTAAATCAATTTTGAATTGAATTGAATGAAAAAAGCAAAAGATGTAGCCTTTAAAATCTATTTAAATCTTTTATATTTAATACAAATAGAATATAATTTAAATTTTTTTTTAAATTAAATTTGCTTTCCTATTTCAAAAAAGAGCACTAAAGATATCAAGTTTGAAATGCTATTTCATTTACAATAAAATGAGAACTCAATCTCTCAAATCGTTTAAATACTCAAACAAATATTTAAAAATTTCAAAATTTTATCAAACTATTTTTAAAAATTTTTCAGTTCTAAAATAGTTGTCATATCTAAAAGAAAATAAATCTTGTTATACTTACAAAAATACTACATCGTTGCGTAGACTTTTGTAGAAAGATTTATAATAAATTGCATCAGAACTTGAAAATTTTAATTTTTTTTTTATGTTGTTTAAAAATTTTCTTTCAATATTTGACAAAAACATATGCAAATATTTATGGATAAAAAACGTTGATTCTCCTACTTTCCAAAAAATCTTAAAAAGAAGAAATTAACAAAACAATAATAGAATTTATCCAGGAACTCATCAAAAAAAAAAAACAAAAAAAAAAAGTTTTTGTGAGCATAATTAAAAATTTTTATTAATTTTGAGTTACAAAATTATGCAAATTAATTTTTATCGAAAGATGGATTTTTAATCGTATAGTGCGTAAAATTTAAGCTTAAGTTTAACCAAATTTGGAAATTTACAATTTCGGAAACCCAGGAAGAGTAGACGAAATTACAAAATTATTTACTATTAGAAGAATTTAACATTTTTATGTAGTTATTTAGAAAAAGTAAAATAAAAATAATTAGTAATGAGTACTTCCGATATATATATTTCCTATAATAATTTTTATTTTTTCCTTTTCTTAGTTGAAAAATTCATTTTGGTGTGAATCCGCATTTGCTTTTAATCTACGTTTAAATGAAGTATTAGTTGAATTGATAAATTAATTAAAAGTCCTATGTAACCTAAGTATAATGCTATTTCAATATACAATAGTGGTCAAAACATTCGGGACTGAGATGATATATTGTTTGATCCCTAAGTATTTTTATAGTTAATTTTTTGGTATTTTCTAAAGTTAGTCTTTTTGTAAAACAACTAAAAATAAAATCGTTATGTTAATAAAAATATAGTTATAATAAAAAATTTTTCTATTCTAATTGAAGCAATTTATACTAATTGATTAGAAATAACGGTAATCACATCCTACTAGATGAAAGTCTTTAAACTACTAACAGAACAGCTTGAGAGTTTGGACTCAGAAGTTACAGTACATCTGTAAAATCCTTGTATTAGAAAAAAAAAATCGTCTTAATTTTAGATTAATAGAAGATATTAAGTCAAATCAGGTCCAGCTAAAAGCTTTTTGCGTTGTATCTACTATTATGTTTCCTTTTTACCTGATTGTGGAATTGGGTAGAAGGGAAATGGGTAGTAGTTGTAGCAAACATAATTTATGTTTAAAACAAAATTAATTTGATTACAGTAACCAATATTTGATTACTACGACAAGAATATGGTTGCTGCAATAATATAAACCACACAAAAATTTAAACATCATATGTTTGCTGTAACAATGATTAACTATATTTTTCTCTGTGTATATATTTCTCTCAGTTTTAAACTCAATTAGTAATGATTTATATGCTAATATTAATTACACGGTGCTATAAACTAATGTTCGCTGTATGTCATCCTAAGGACAACACATAACAATTTTCAAAAATTTTTACACTTCCCATAAATTTTGAGATATAGCAAAGAAAAACGTGTTGAAGGTAGTTCTTGCAGTAAAAGCCACATAGCTTCATAAAATTTTGAATCAGTTTTAGACTTTCCAAACGATCAGGAGAATGTAGCTTTTTAACTGTATTAAAATATGTTATACATATTCCAAATAAGTAATTTTTCTTCAATACTTAAATTCGTTTTGTTTTCTTTTTTTTTTTTTTTTTTAATAAAATTTCGAATTTATGTAAATTGTTTTGTATTTCGTTCTTTAAAATTAAACACTTTTGGT
The DNA here is from genome assembly GCA_932274085.1 of Protocalliphora azurea. Taxonomy (NCBI): domain Eukaryota; kingdom Metazoa; phylum Arthropoda; class Insecta; order Diptera; family Calliphoridae; genus Protocalliphora; species Protocalliphora azurea. Next base: position 146,276,217 of record OW026523.1, read on the forward strand.
ACATAGTGTTTAATTTTAAAGAACGAACCAGGAACCAGGAGATTCCTAACCAAAAACAGTTTTTGAAAGCATAACTAAACAATTTTGAGGGTGTATTGAAATTTTTGAAGCTGGTTTATGAATTTCTAAAGAAGGCCTATTACTGTCCTTTTTCGAGTGATTTTCACTGTAGCAGCGTGTTATTTGTGATCTTTTTTATTTAAACCAACACTGAAGGTAAACTGGTAAAATATCACAAGAAAAACATATTCAAACTTGTGTAAACACGTATTGATCTATTCCAGTTTGTACATATGTCATCAAGGCTAGCTGAGGGAAAATGATCTCCTTCTTGTTTTGATGTTCAATACTCGTAATAATTATTTATGTGCTGTAATGAAATTGAAATTTAAGCTTATAAATCAATGATAAAATCTAAAAAGCATGTGGCGTGAAAATCATTGTTAGTAATATTTTGTAATCAATTACAAAGTTTTATTTATGTATAAAAATAGAAAGACACATATGCGAAATTCCAACGATACTATCAGATTTCATATATGCATACAAGTAATAATTGTTGGCAAAAATTAATGTTTAAATTAGAAACTTCCCACATCGTAGGATTACAAGTAGGTATCATCAGTATGGCACGCGCATCAATATTTACTTGTTAATCGTCATCATAGTCTTCATATTATTATTTTCACCTAACAAGTGACTTTTTTTCTAATGCCCATTTTGAAGATATTGTTGTTTTTACTGTGACTGCTAATATTATGTACATTAACTATGCAACATGCAACTACCACACATTTATATGTATGTGTGTTTGTTTTACTTTATATATATATATATATATATGTATTGATGTTGGTGTTGTTGTGCCAGAAGAGAAGAACGTAGCAAAGAAAATGGAAAATAAATAAACAAACAAAATCCAGCAATACAACTTTGTCATCTATTCATGCCAAAAAGTCAGTCATTAAGTCACTAAGTTTCCCGGCCACTGTGCCAACAACATTTTATTGAAGATTATACTCGTACATGATCAACTAAAACGTGATGATCATGTTGACGACGATGACGACGACTACAACTATTCATAGTCTTAGTGCCGATGTTGTCGATGATCATCATGGTTTTAGCTTTTGAAGTCAATAAACTCTTTTGCGCATCATAAACAAAAACAAACTAAACTCAAAAAAAAAAAAAAAAAAAAAAAAAAAAAAAAAAAATAAAATAAAATAAAAACTATATAATATGGCATATTACAAGACAACATTGCCGCTTTTTATATGTATTATAGCAGTAGCAGCTGCTGAGACATAACTGAAACAGCGTCTATCAACAGCAACAGCTCTAACTGCAATAAATGTCATAGTAAAAAACATTTTTACTATGCCCATGAAGCCGTTTAAGAAGTAGTGGATGTAGCTCATGCCAAATAAATGTTGGAAAACGCCTTAAGCAGCTAGATACGAGCGAGTATGTACGACTTGTTGGTTGTTAGTTGCCTGATAATTGCAGTTAGATATTGTCGTTTACATTTGTTGTGCACTTTTTTTTTTAATAGAATTATAGATTCTTAGAGTGGGTTACTTACACAGATTCTAAAGCGTGTAGGAAAAAAAACAATACAACGTAGTTAAAATAAAAAATAAATTAAAACCGAAAATGTAGTTGCAACAATCAAAACATCAATAAATTTACAACATTTAGCACATTATAAACTGGACTATATGTTGGCCAATAAGCCAGTAAGTAGGGTTTGCCGATGTTTAAATATAGAAAAGATATGATTTGTGTGATATATCTACGACATTAATCACATTCAAAATTGTCATTAAATCCATGGATATAACGTCAAAATGTGTGGTATTTTAAAGAGTAGAAAATCTTGGTTTTGTCATTGCGAATGGTTCATTGCCTTGAATCCTTTTTTTAAGCTTAGGAATCAAGTACATATACCAAATATTCAGCTCATTGATTTGGTCACTTTGAAAACTCCTATATATGTATGTGTGAGCTGACAGACACTTATATACATATGTATAACGTAATTTGCTATTTGTAGTGTATAAGTAAGTTCCTTTCTACTTCTTTAAGCTTAAAGCGAAATATACTTCGTACTGAGTTCATTGACATTAAGACAGCTAAAGTATTAGAAGCAGCGCTTAATAGCTAAAGTTGTGGCAGCAGATATAGCCAATGGTAGTAGTAATAACAGTAGCTGGTTAAGTTGTATCTGACTTTTTTATATTTTTCAAAACCAACTGGCTTTACAGCTTTGTCATTATTAATTTTTAGAAAATTTGTATTTACTATGATACAAATCATAAGCTACATATGTATACACATAAATATGTTGCAAGTAATTCTGTTTACTGTAGCAAGATCTACACAATACCACTTATTGCAAATACCATACAACTGAAGATGAACACATTTACGAGTTTAAGCAAAAGTAAAGCATTCATTCCTTTTTTTTATTTAAAGATTGTGTTTCAGTTAATCAATCATTAATCAGTAAACTGACAACATTTCTTCTTTCATTCATAAATTGTTTGTAAAAGCTAGAATCTACTTATCTTCTTATTAGTAGCATTCATTATTAAGTTTGTATATAATCATGCCACAATAGAAAAATAAATAAATATTTTTGTAATTGTATTTTTCTACTAGAATAGAATTTATTTATTTTTTTGTATCGTGATCTAAGCTGACGGATTTAAATGTCATTAATACGAGTAGGTTTTCAAATCCGGCTGATTTTTTATTTTTTTATTTTTTTTTTTATTTTTCCATTTACTAAGTTGATGGCAACAATTTGCAAAGAAAAAATATATATAATGTAATGCTCATACACACATATGAAAGAAATAATTCCCACAACGTAAATATTTGTTTGAAAATCTACATGCGAGTTCAATAACCCGAAAGTCAGCAAGTGGACCAAGTGGTTTAAAAATAAAAGGTTGCATAAGTTACATACATAACAAAGACATAATGATTATTTTATTTTATTTTCAAATTGGTGCGCTTTGTGAGGGAAGTTGGCCAAGTTGGGTTTTAAATGTAGTGGGATATTATATAGAAGATTATTAAGTTTTAAGTTAGCGGAATATGATAACTATAGTGAAGTTTGAGGTCTAAATTTGCTCTCGAGCTTTAAGTGTCACTCTTTTTACATAAACTAGTGGCATAGATAATTTTCCTGAGAATAGAGCAAAATAAAAATCTTAAGAGAGAAATAGAACTGTCACTAAAATAAATAATTTAAAATACATATTATCACTTTATGTGTCCTTTTAACAATGTCTATCCTTCTGTCTGGCTGGTTGATTTTAGTGCGGGTAAACATTTTGCGAAAAGTGCAGATCAATTTTGCACATATTCATATTCGGTCTATTATTTCATTTAGCTCCCATATATGAATGTTTTCAAATTTTAATAAATTACTTAAATATGATCGTATTTACATAAAATTTTGCAAAAATTAATTTAATATAAGTAACTATTTAAAATGTGTTCTTGTTTGTATATTTCGTACAAAATTTAAGGTTTCTATTAAAATAAGTTTGCACAAAGTCGAGTCACTTAATATAAAATTATCAATATCTCAAGGAATAATGAACCCAAAAATTGTTTAATATATTATTCGAAATCAGCTACCATGAAAACATAAGAAATCATCTTTATATATCTTTTTTCCTTTAGATTGCTGTTTTAAAATCCTGTGCAACTTAGATTTCTGTTAAAAATATTAGTTATACTGTGCTACAGTGAAAAATCTGTCATTTGAAGTTATTTCCCGGGGATAAAAAACTCCGGTTTATACAACTGTTGCTAAATTGACAATTTTTAGTCGAGTTTGAGCTCGGGTCGTTCAGGAACAAAGATCTAATTGTCGTGAGAACGTATAGTATACGTTTTAGGGCTTCTCGTGGACATCATAAATCTGTTTTAAACATTTTAAATACACCCTCAAAATGTTGAGTTATGAAGTTATTTTTAGGAAGGAGAAGAATCAGGCTTTTCAACCATAGACATTTGCGAATGTATAACAACGGAGGTCAAATATTAACAGCAAATTTTTAAATATAAAAAATAAAAAAAAAATTCCAACATTTTTCAAGTTTAATTGCAATTTATTAACAATTTTCTATAAAAACCTATACAATGATGCAATAATTTTTAAAGACATTTTTGTTTTAAACATAAAAAGATATAAGATATATTGGCCAAAAACTGTAAGACTAATTCGATTTTATCTGGATAACTTAATAAAACTTTCTACAAATTTCTTATGCACCAAATCAAACATCAAATAAAATACTTTGTCTTTTTTTCAAAAGTTTTTTTTTTAAGTTTAGAAAATGTTTGATAACTTTTTAAGCTTTTGAAACGATTTTAAAGATTTATATAGTTTTGTTCTAAATAAAATAGTATTTAAAACACTATATTTAAATAAGTGCAGTTTTGAAGAAAAAAAGTTCAAAAAATTTACATCAAAATCTAAATTTTTTAAAAGAAATGGAAAATAATTTTAAAGGTTTAAAATAAACATTACTTATTTGGAGTATGTATAAAATATTTTAATACAGTTAAAAAGCTACATTCTTCTGCATTCTAAATCGATTATGAAATATAAGATGAACTTAAAATTTAGGGAGCTACGAGATCATTAGTGCAATTTATGCTATGCTATTTGTAGCGTAGTGTTATTAAACCATTAAGGAGAGTCTTAACAATTTTCGCATCGATGTGAATTAACGCCATATTTTTATAAGAATATTTTATCGTTCTAAACAGCATACGTTTTTTTTCCATATATCATTTACATATTTTAAGATTAGAGCAATTTTAAGTTTTCTCATTTTACACATTTTCCTACTTGTTACCTTTTCATTATTATATTAGGTTTTAAGTTCAATTAATGTTATTAAATAAAAAAAAAAAGAAGAAATGTTTTCTTTACTTCGTCATTAAATTAAAATTTAGACAAAGAAACAAATGTTTCAAAAGCATGTTTTTAAGTTTTAGGGGGATATTTCTGTTTTTTAGAACATTCTGAATGCATAAAAAAACAATTATTTTGCTTATTTATTAATAATTGTTTTATAATCGATCTTACTTCTTAGTAATCAAACAACAGTTAAAAAATAGATTAAAAATTTATGTATTCCCTTTGGTTAACATTCCTTAAACAAATTTAAGCAAATAACAAAGACCACCTTATAAACTCTCACAGCAATAAACATTGTATCAAATACATGCAACAATATTTACACTTAAAATACACATAAATACCATTCAAAAAACGATCAACCATCAAATGAATATTTTTCTTCTATTCACCAGCAACAAGAAAACAAATAAACAAACCTACAAAACAATTGCATTCATTGTACATAAATGTGAATAGAAAAAAATATAAGAAAAATAAAAAATAAAAATCAAAATTATCTTATGAATCACATTGAATACAAAATGTGCAACTTTGCTTTTTTTATTGTATGAATTTCAGTGTTTTTTTTTTCTACTCTCAAAGTAGTTAGACTTATAGCAAATGCCACTAAACTATGATTGTGAACGTATGTTTGTATGTACGTGTGGCAAGTTATAAATAAAGTGATCGTTTTAGACACAGACCAAACCAAAACTCCCAATAGCAACAACAACGACAGCAACAAAAATATAAAAGACAACTTGTTGTAAATGTTGTTAATATACAAAAAAAAAAAAAAAAAAACATGTTGTTAACTTTGCGTTGGCGTTTTGCAGTCAACAACAGAGTCAGCAACAAACAAAGCCACATTGAAATGTACATATAAACATTTGGAGACGTTACGTCTACGCTTTTACGGTCAATGACCGACCGACTAAAGCAAGAGCAACCCATACAATAACAACAAACTAAACCATACAAATACATTTAAACAAAATACCCCACCTCTATGTTCAACAACACGCTAATAATACTGGTAACGGGCTTATGAATGAATAGCAAAAACAAAAAAAAAAAAAAAAAAAAAAAATAAACAACAACAGCAATAACAACAAAGAAAGAGCAAATGCTAACATAACATTTTGTGCCTTGGTTAAAGCTAAGTGCAACAGCAACAGTGGCAGCGACATCAACAACTTGAAAAAAAATTTGATTATAAATGATTACCAACCACTCATTCAGTCGGTCCAACGATCACAATTTCCTTATACGATGAATTTTGTTTTTTATTTTTATTAAAAACTTTTTTATTGGCTTTTATTTGAGGTCTTAAAACCAACCCCTTTCTGAAGGCTGATTATTAATAAAGAGGAAAAGGATTTTAATTTACTATGTATAAAGATAATTACGATTTGCAAAAAATTAATTTTTAGAAGTCAGCTTCTATTTAAAAGAATTATGACTTGAGATTTTCCAGTAACAAATTGGTAGCAAAGGATCTTCATTATACAGCAGACTTTCGAATTACATATATGAATTACATACATAATTGAAGTGAAATTAAGTCCATCAAAGAGATAAAATTGTTTTTTCTTTACATCCCCTAAAGTAGTAATATTTAATTACAAAACTAAACTAAAATTAGCTAATCATTTTTCATAAAAAGTTAAGCATAGGCCATGTTGCTATAAATAATATCAAAATTTAATGGGCATAAAACAAAGACTAAACCTATTCATTTAAAGTTTATTTTGAGACTAATGACGCACAGTGCTTTGTCCCAAATTATTCTGAAATATAAATTTTTAGAATTAGAAATTTAGAATTTTTAGATTTTTAGAAAGGAGAAATTTTTAGAAAAGAAAATGATTTTTTATGAATAATTATTTTTGTAGCTACAAGAGAACGCCAAAGTCAAAGAATTTAAAGTAAATATAAATGATAAAAAAGCTGACTTTACACTGTTTCACGAAAAATTTTTTCAAAAATAAATATTTGGATAAAAGCGATAAAGTTTTGTTTTTTCAATAATTTAGTATATTTGTAAATTTAAACTAAATATCATTATTATTTTTTAAATAAAGTGTTCCGAATACATATATTTTTTTGCTCAAATTTACATATATTTTACTTGAAATCTAAAAATGACTTAAATTTGTTGAAGGATGTAAAAAAGAATATAAAAAATTATAATTTTTTTCTTTCACTGCTTATGCAATTTCTTACAGTTATTCAACAGATAATAATTGTTAATAACATAAAAATTAGTCTCACAACTATAAAAAAATTAAATTGAAAAAGTGTCTGACTTTCTGCTTTTATTTGAATTTCAGAGTTCTTAATGTTAATGTAATTTACTTTGTTAAATTGAAATAAAAAATTAATCAAAATTATTTCAAAATTTAAAAAAAAATAAATAAGAAAAATATAATTTTTTGACTCAATACAGTACGCACAAAATCCACAAGGTGGCGCCAATTATAAATCATTTTAAAATTTTAATACAAAAATTTCAAGAGTATTAAAAAAAAAAAAATATATAAAAAGTTGTAAAAATTTTGTTGCTAGATTCTGCACCTTGTATTGTTCTATATTGTTAATATATAAAAGAAAAATTTCTTCATATTTTTTGATACAACAAAAAAATATTTTAAACAATTTATAAATTTCTATTTTTTTTACACAAAAGTCTAAGAATAATTTATGTTAAAATATTTCGTGATGTTGAATCGAAATACTTTAAAATTTAATACAATATTGAAAAGTAATAACAATACAAAATTTAAAAAGAAAATGTAGGCGCAGAACTAAAATACATAATATTAGAAGATGACAGGATTTGGGGGAGTTAGATATGACCTTGGCTCCTATTAAATCAAATATTTTTTGACCCATAAAAAATACAATAGCTATTGCAAATTTTGATACTGTTTGTAATAATATTTTAGAAGAAAATGCATTTTTTTCATTTCAGAATATATGGGAGGCAGGCGTTTCTCTGCTCGGAGTTTTTTCACAACTTTTTATATATTTACCAGGGTAATATTAGGGAGGTAGGAATGTTCTTATTCCGATTCAAATAAAAATTGGCAGATTCATAAATAACCTATATTTAATATGCATACCGAGTTTTAATTTTCTACGATAACTCCTTCTATTTTTTTTTTCATCGTTATATGGGAACAACACACTGTGTGACGCTGAATGTGTACTACGACTTTATAGGAAAAATGTTGAGGATTCTGAAGAAAGATCCGTTACATTCTTAAAAGCTCAATTTCCAACACATTTTTCATGTTGAAAACGTGGGAGTAATTCAAATATGTTTAAGTAATAATATTAACCACAATCACTACATCAAAGAAATAATGGGAGTCCAAAAATTATTGCTAACTGTTAAGTATGATGAAGTGTGTTGCGTACTTTAACTGCTAGTCCACATACTTTACAAGAAACGCAATTAACAATTGCATTTGATTATTGGAAATATTGATTGTATTGAGACATTACAGGTGGTTTTGGCGATAAAAGTGCTATCTACTAGGAAATTTTGAATGGACTTGATTTAGATTTCAAATTCTGATCAAATTTTAAACAATTAAAACGGTTCCCATAAGGATAAAACCTTGTTATTTAAATTAAGATTGAAAAAACGAAACCATACCAAGGAAATAAAACTTCAAAAATTAATTCGTTTTGCCTCTCCCTTAACCCAAACAAATTTCATTGCTACAAACACAATATCATACTCAATTACACTTTGTATCCTATGGTTTAAATATTAAAAAACAAGACAACAACATCTTAAACAATGAACGTTGTAATTCAATGACGAGGACGTAACAAACTACAAACGTTGAAAACTATGACGACAACAAACAACAAAAACAACACTGCAACATAGATTTCATGAATCACGGAAAATCATGGCTAAAAAAAACTACTGTTTGTTGTATTTTTGCTTTTATATTTTTACAGCTGACTCTTTGTTGATGTTGTTGTTTCTTTTTTTTTTTCATACTATTGTTAGTGGTTGTGGCAAATGTTTTTCTTCTTTTATTTTTGTTTTGTATTCGTGTGGTATGTGCGACATGGTCATTGTCACAGTTCAATACTTTGTGTAGCTATAAAGTTGCAACATTCAACAACAATAATATGTAAGTAAAGTATTATTATTAAGTAATTGCCTAGATATTATTTGTTATGAATGTGGATGTTGTTTAAAGTTTTATAATTTTCTTATTCGTTATGTTGCAGTAAAAGTCATAATAAGATCAGAGGTAATTGAACTATCTTCTCTCTTGTAACATGCAACATTTGCAATAGCATCGTCAACAGCAACACAAAAGAGAGACAGGAAGGAAGTGTGCTGCAGTTTTGCATTTTATTTCTTTGTGTTTAAGACAGACTAAACGGAAATGAAATAATATTATATTACAGTGTCATAATTGACTATTATAATATATATAAGCGTGGGTGGGTGTTACTTTCATTTTAATTTATTAATGACTATTTTGTGGAAATGCATAGAAATATACAAAACAATTTCCTAATGTTTTTTTTTCTTTTAACAACTTTGTGCTTTTCAGAGTTTATAATTAAGTTTCCTTAAGTGATAAAAAGAAAAAAATATAAATACAAAAAGGATAATAAATTTAAGAATAATGGAAATATGTACAATGTAAGTGTTTTATTTTATCAAGGAAGAAGGATATAGTTATGTATATAAATTATCTCCTAAATTAAAGTTCAGAAAAAAATAATTTTTTGCACAACCAAATTTCAAGGTGTTGGCTTTAGTTTCCTGAAGAAATAAAAAATATACATATTTTGTTATACTAAAATTATGCATTTATTTAAAGACATGTATTTCTGTGGTACGATTTCGTGTGTCACTTGAATAAGGAATTCTTTTAATATTAATCAGGAAGGCTATGATTTGAATTTCTTTCAATATAAACGGCTAGAGAATTTTTAACTTTATAGTTTTTGAATTGTTTTTATTCAAAATGGGACGTGGTAAGGCTCTTAATAACTCTGAAAGAGAAAAAATTCTTATTTTGAAATCTCAGGGTCAGAATCCGGTCCAAATAGCCAAAAATATTAATAGAGGAAAGACAGTCGTGTACAATTATTTAAATAACGTGGAAAGATAAGGAAAAATATGAAAGGGCGGAAGAAAATGGAAACAACTCAAAAAGAAAGGAGAAAAATTCTTAGAATTGCATCAAATTCTGCCATGTTGGTGTCAAAAATACGTGAAAAAAGTGGAGTCAGTGCCAGTCTAAGAACAGTTCACGGTATTTTAAAGTCGTGACCATACATATTCCAACGAAAACTGCAAAAAAAAAAACACCACTTAATGAAAAACGCAAATCACAACGTCTATAGTTTGCCAAAAATACAATGACATGGTCCGACAAATGGTTTAAAGTTGTATTTTCCGATAAAAAAAAAGTTTAATATTGATGGTCCCGACAGGTTAATTATTACTTCCATGACATAAATAAGGAGGAATTATTTTTGAGCCGCAGAAACAGCCGAGAGGGCGGAATAATGGTATGGCCATTTTGTATTATGGTACCATAGAATTGGTTTTTGTATCCAACTAAATGACTGCAACGACTTACAAAAACATTCTGGAGGTAGCATTTACAAAATTTGAAGATTTCTTTGGACCCATACCTTAGACGTACCAACACGACTCATACCGCCAGGGCAGTAAAACAATGAATTAATCAACAAGGTGTTCAACTTTTGGATTGTCCCCCATAAAGTATGCAATAACGGAAGCATGGAGTTCAATTTCGCTAAATTACACAAGTCGATGCCAAATCGCATTTTTGAGGTTATTTCTAAAAATGGTGGCAGTACTCATTACTAATTGAATGCTAAATTTTATAACCTAAAATTTTTTATTTCTTCAGGAAACTAAAGCCAACACTTTGAAATTTTGTTACGCAAAAACTTATTTTTTTCTGAACTTTAGTTTAGGAGATATACTTAATTAAAATTAAAAAAATGTGCTTCCTTATTCAAGTGGCAGGCAGTGTATAACAATTTAAACAATCACAAAATTGTTTCTCCTAAGCTAATTTTTAAACACTTGTAGCACTTCAGACATTTTCACAGTTAGGACTCGATATAATATTAGTTATGAGTTCAGCGATAATTGCAGTAGATGAACGTTTTCCTGCTGAACGCATTTGGATTAGTTTTTAATACAATTGAAAAGCCTTAAAAATGTTTACTGGGCCTACCACAATGGTTTAGTGAAGCAGTTAAAATACATTGATAAATAAATTACTTTAATCAACTAATTTCTATTTGTATTGAAAAACGTAGGTTTTATTCTTTTCACTAAAAGACATTTTGAATTTTTTTATTATTTTGTTTGAAAATGATTTTATCTATTCGATGTCAATACATTTCCAGAAATAAACTAAAAAAACTCGCAAACTTTTGTTGTTCCTTGGTCCAAACAACTAAAATTTTTTGGCGAGAAATACTTTGACACATGATCAGCAATTGCTTTGCGAATTGAAAAGGAGCAAGTTGGAGCAAAATTTTATTACTGATTTAGGAAAACCACCTTTGTAAGGCTTTTTAATTTTTGTCCAATTGAAATGAACATAAAGAAAAATTGCAAAAAAGTTGAAGACTGAAAAATCCCCAAGATTTTTTTTCCTGATAACCTTTTTCAAATTATGATTATATAGATAACACATCAATTTTTAAAATAAAAGAAAATAGATTTTGCTTAAATTGAAAATGTTAAAAATATTCAAAATTAGATTTCTAACCAAAAAATGATTTGTGTTATATTTATCTTCAACTAAAGTTCTGTTCAAGATGCCTCATTTCAGTACATAATGATGTTCGAATTCTAGTATTTAGGAAAATCCCACGGATATCATGGTATTTTCGGACAATACTCCGTCATCTAGAGTGATCAATGACCACCGCAGGTCTCTGAATGAGATCAACCTGCAGTACAATATGCACTTCATTTGGATGCCATGACACAGTAACATAGTTGGGTAATAGCTTAGAAGACGAGCTCACTACGAAATGTATTACCACATAGACTCTTCATGATAAGAAGAATGTAGGTATGATGATCTTGTCGATCTAGGTAATGTGGATGTTAAGCGAATCTTGGACTTTACTAAAAGTTCAGGATGGTTCACGGCATAGATTTGGGGTTCTCAAGCTCCGTACTTTCGGTACTCCAAAGAGACCAGAATGTCCTAAATGAACCTATCAACTATCCATATATACCAAATATACCTAATTGTAGGTATATTTTTATATCTTGTATCAGTAGTAATCAAAGGACGTATGGATTTGTCATTCCGTATGTAACGCTAAGAAAAAAAAAAGCCATTGTGATTTTTGTTCTCATATATTTTACTTATAGCAGGATCCGTTGTAACAGTAATCTTATGATTTTATTTTCTGTGACCAAAGACTCCTATTGTATATAATTTTTTCGAATATTTTTGTATCCAAGGACAGTTATTAAACGTCTAGTAAAAGTAGTTGCAGATTTGAGGGAGCAAAAAAAGTGCAAATATAACATATCAATATGATTTTTTAACTTTTGATAAAAATCGTTATTGCAAAAGTTTTGAAACTATAATCTTGTTAAATATCATAATTTTTTATTCTTACATACATATAGAATACATGAAATGTACAGATAATATAAATATTAGCAAATAATTCTACTTTCTACTTAAATTTTGCTATTTTTCTAAACTCTTTTAGAAATGTTTGCATAAAGATTGACATTTTTAGAGCTTTCGGTCAAAATAAGACGAGAGTTTGGATCGTTATTGTGATGGAATCAATAGTTAAATTTAATTTTATCGCAGTGATACGCCATTACTTAATGCCCAATAACCTTCAATAATATTCAAATATCCCTTGATTTGGGTAGAGAAGCAAATTATAACACAGTGAAAGATAATTGACAATTATGGCTATTTTGACATTTTTGAATAATTAAAATTTCATCCTTCGTGATTATTGAACTGTCGCAATTTTTTACTATATGAAATGAATATTTAAGGAAATCTGACAGTCCAATTGTCGTAATAAACTCTCATTTCCATTATACAGTACTCGTTAAAAAAAATAAAGAACCTACCTGAAAAAGAAAAAGTGTTAGTTTGATTTTAGTATATAACATGTGGTAGGAAGGTTTTCCCGTTATCATATTAACATCATTAACTAAACGATTGGTGCCAGTAGTACCTTAAAATGGCTACATATTCGTATATTCATTAGTGTAATATCAAACATCTTCTGTTTACATGACTTGTATAAATTTTTACAGGCATATTCGTTTCAATATTGTGTCTCTAAGATAATTTTTAGGAATCCTCATATTAGAACTATACATAAATATTATTTCAGTACCATCATCATAATGTTATCCTAAAATATTGCACAATTCTTAAAGAGAATGGAGAAAGGAATGTTTTTAATATTATTAATATCTTTTGTATTTAAAATTACATTAAATGATGCTAATGCAATCAAATTGTATTTTTTAGCATTTTTCAATAATTTTTATCAAAATTTAGAAAGTTGCGTTGATTTTTTTTTTAGTTAATTTTTTTTTAATCGCATTAATTTACTACTTTTTTTAAAAAAATTTTTAAGAACTATTCCAATGTGTAATAACTTGGAATAAATTGACCTACAATAGCTGGCTAACACTACAAAGAATAAAATGTTAACAGAATTGACTAATTTAATAACTTTCTGACCCTAATCAATATGATACAAATTCATAAAGCCCAGTTTTGCCTTTTTTATGCTCGGAACTCTATATTCTTACCCAGTTAAACTGAAAAAAGCAAAAGAGTTTTTCTTATTTCAGCATTAAATTCAATAGTTACTGATACTATGCGATTCACCTTTTTCATACATAAAGATGCTACGTTGACTTTTGTACCGTGGTAACCAGTAAAGTAACCAGTTGAGAAATGGTTCCGTCCATTTTTCTTATTCAGAGATTTGTTTAATGACCTTTTACAAGAAAAGTAATATATAAAGTAATTTTTGGTATTAACCAATAAGAATTAAGCGAAGAATAGAATGAGAGAGGGAAGAAAGTTAGAGGAAGGGAACGAGAGAGGGAAAAGAGTGAGAAAAAGATAAAAAAATGAGAGGTTGAGGAATTGAAAGAGGAAAAAGGAGAGATAGAAGATAATTTTGTGAAAAGAATGACAGAGAGATTGAAATGTCCCGCCTAGTTTTGATGAGCGAGATAACCTCCTAACGGACAAATACAATAAAATTTGATTATGTATGTTCTTCCAGTAATCAAGTATTTACGCCTGCCTTTCTAAATATTAAAATATTCATATATTTTTAATTACATATTATATATATAAGTTGTACGCTGGAAATGATTATTTATTATTCTTAACATGCCCATGACTTTTTCTTTAGATATCTTTTCGCTTGCTTAAATCTTGATTTAATTACTTTCTTACACGTCTTTAACAGTATGAAATACTATTCTAGATTTTAGGCTAGTTTTCGTATAAATATTGATATTATGCTATCAATATATATTTGTATAATAAGAAAGAGGAATGAGTGGGAGATTTTCTCCCGTACCTTAATTCAAACGTATGCAGTTAGTTATCTTATTGTTTTGTGTATCCATCTCTTTTGATATTAAAGTGCATTAAGTACAGCAGCAAAAATTCGAATGGACTTTAAACATTGAAATTTTCAATTTAATTAATATAAAAGATGATTCACCCACTTGATACATATTAGAAATAGGCTTAGAATATCGATCTTCTTTCCACGACTATCACAACGACTTAATATTTTGCACAGAAAATAAAAAAAGATAGAATGCATGAAGCAGACTAAATTAATAACTGATTTAAATATTGAAACAATTTATGTCATGGAATGTTTTTAAAGGAAATTTATAAAATTATAAAACTAGTTAATTTCGGTGATGAAAATTTCCCATTTAGGGATATGACTTGCAAAAAATCTGGGAATCCTGAGCACAAACCTTTCTTTCCTTTCCCTATTCCTTGGCACTGATCACTGACTTCATCAGTGGACGGGACTAGGAATATGAAAATATTTCATATTCAATTCATATTTATATTCACGGAAAAATTATAGAATGTTTATTAAATATGTATGAGATATACATTAATTACATTTGAATTTAGAAAATAAGTAATTCATCAGAAACTATTGAAAAATGTATCAAAAAATATTTAAAATATTTTGTAAAATATATTTGAACAAAAAAAAAAAAACATAACGTAGATACTTGATTATTGGACGAATATACACAATCAAATTTAATTGTATTTGTCCGTTACGCAACTATCTCGATTAATTCTTATTGGTTAACACCAAAAATTAGATTAAAAATAGGCGGAGCTATCTCTCATTTGGTTACTTTACTGGTTACCAGGGGTATAAAAAGTAAATGTATCATCTCTTTGTATAGAAAAAGTGAACTTGAAGATCCATAAACATATTTCTCTGAATATAACTTTCCCACTTGTAATTTTCACCAAAAACTTTTTTGCAACTTTTTATGCGTCACAGAACAGCGTAAGAGAAGAAAACACACTAATACATAAAAATTTTATCTCCTCTCTTTTTGTTGATCAATGATCTAAAAGATGTTTGAGTTAGATTTTTGCAAATTTCAAAATTGAGAAAATTTTATATTTATATTTTTAATAAAAATTTGGATAATTTGAGAAATAGACTTAAAAAAATTCGCTAGATAGATCTTCAAAATTACCTAGATCTAAATTTAATCAAGACCAATTTTTCGGTTTAAGGAGATCTTTGAAGGAAATTTAAAAGTTTCTTTCAGTGACTAAGGTTTGGAGTAAGAATATACATAGAGTAGAAATGTATGTAAGCCATGCCTGATATAATTCTCCCTCGTATCTTTTATTTTTGGGGTCAACATTAGTTACACCAAAACTGAAGAAGGAAACAACCTTGTAAAAAGTAGTCGAATACAACTTAAATAAATTTTAAAGAACGAAAGGAAATTTCTTTTCTTGTCTGTTTAGGAGGAAATATTATTTTGGGGTCTATAAAATAAACAAAATAAAGAAAATAAATAAAATAACAATGAACAGCTGCATCGTTTAATTCTTTTTGTATTTTTTTTTTTTGTGGTGCAAAAAGACACTAAGAATGACCATTATTATTTTTTTTTTTTTTGCTTTGATTGTTGCACTTAAAGTTGCATGATGTGTTGCTGGCAATGTGTTACAATTTTTATGGGTTTGGGATCTAAAAATAATTTTTATTTTACATTTGTAACACATTTTGAAATGATTCTGTCTGTAGTTTTCTGGAAGTAATAAAAAAGTTTAAGGTTTGGAAATATAAAAGAACTTTTTGCCTTCTTAATCATCGTAGTTGGCTTGATCTTTGTTGCCACCAGTGTTGCCAGGAGATGAGAAAAAAGAAGCTAAATTGAATTTTAATAAAAAAAATAAAATTAGTTTTTGGCATTTTTCTAAATAAATTGTAATAAATTTATAAAATACCCTCAGCCAAATCACACAAATTTGGACTATATTTCACATGAAAAATTACCCAATGTTTTGAAGTGATTTTTCGTCATTTTTGAACTACAACTCCTTTTTGATTTTTTTTTTAATTATCTTCATAAATTATTTCCGTGGCATTTTAATAATCGACTCCATAAAATTAGTTATGGGTCTTCTAAATAAGAGAAATAAGCGCCGAAGGCGAAATTATTATTAAATATTATTATTTATATTAAATATAAATAATCTCGATTTTTTTGTGCGAATTACACAAAAAATGCTTAGATGGATGGTTCTGTAAAAATAAAATCAGTAATAGCAAATAATAAATTATTTTCTTCGTTGTTAAAATACTAACATTTTAACCTTTTAAAGGCAATTTTAAGAATCAAAAAATGCTAGAAAAAAGGTTGAATCTAAAATGAAAATTTTAAGGCTAAAAACAAAATAAAAAGGCTAGTTTTAGCCTTAAAATGGCTAGATTTATCCTTAAAAAGGCTAAACTGGCAACACTGATCGCCATCATCACCATAGCAGCAAAATGTTATATGTAATATTAAGTGTAATCGTTTGTATGTATATCGTGTGTTATATGTGTTGTGGCATTGTGGGTCACAGCTTGAAATGATAAATTGGTGAAATGCAATTATGTTTATTTGCGTTGCCACCGTTTTTACTTGCTTCTTTGTATGTAAGAGTGTACAGTATTTATTCATTCACAATCCTAAAATTGAGTTTGTGTGTGTGTGATAAACAAAGAAAGGTTTATTCTTTTGATTTTTAATGAAGCCTACTAAATACTGTAATTGCTTTGTAACGGTAATTTTGGTAAATTTACCAATTTTTAACATAATAATTTAAAGAAATATATATATATATATATATATATATATATATATATATATATATATATATATATATATATATAAATTCTACAACAGTTAATGATTATAATGATGCATCATGACTATCTCTTTTGATCATTTTGATTTTTTTTCATTCAGCAGCACATTAAAAATTAATGTATTGCATGTCTTTAATAGTTTCTTATTTTCATAAAATTTTTTTTGGATAAAAACTTTTTTCACAGTATAAACACTCTTGATAAAGAAATTTTTTGGTGATTTTGTTAACCAACATTTGGAACATGAAATACACACATCGTTTGTTTAGTCCCATATGAATCTTATTTTTTAGCTTTCTTTAGTTCAAGAAAAAAGATACACTTTTAAGAATTTCCTTAGAATAATAGATAATATTTAACTTTATAAAAAATTTGTAAACAAAACTATTTGATATATGCAGGATGTCATTTATTACGTTCTTGACCGATTGGGAACATTTTTTTTATTTTATTTTATTTATTTATTTATTATTATTTTTTTTTCTTTTTTCTTTTATATATCATTACTCAAATTTCCCACCAACTTACCTTCTCAGTTACCTTGACACATATTTAGATTTCAGTTTTTTTCTTCTTTTGTTTATTAATTTTATTGCTGTTTAGTTCTAGTAAAACAATAAGCAAAACTAAAACATAAATATGTCACATCGTTAGCAGTATTGTAAATAAAAATATTGCTGTCACAACTAAATATTTCGTTTTTTGTTCTTCTTGCAAGTTTTGTTGTGTACTTTTGCAGTGTTTTTTAATTTACAAAAAAAAAAAAAAAAAAAAAAAAAGAAAAAACGTTGATGTGATAAGCAAAATGCTACTCTAAAATAACAAAAATATATTGAGAGAAATTATGTAAAGAAATTATATATATATATATATATATATATATATATATATATATATATATATATATATATATATATATATATAGATATATTTATATATACTTTACTGTGTTTTAGACAAGTGTATTCAAAAAACCGATATTAAAAAAAAAACGATTTTCGAGTTATTCGAAAAATAGTTTTTTTAAAAGCCGGTATCGAATATGGTTTTACTTAAAAAACCAGTTTAAAAATGTTTATTATTTTTATAAAAGATGTCATTCGCAATGACAAGTAATAAAATAAAAAAAAAATTATATCGCTCTTCTGCAGCTAGAGAATCATGCTCAGAATCTAAATTTTTACTGAATTCTAATAATGCTTCTTCTGATCCAACTCTATTGATCCAACTCTACTGAAATTAGCCTTATTTAGGTTGAGGAAATATTTTTTGTGGCGAACAATAAAACTAAAATTGGCATTTTACCTAAATTTTGTTAATAAAAAATTGTTTTAGTCAATTAAAAAGTATACAAATCTCATTTCTCAAGTGTTACTCAAGAAAAATTAGAAATTTTAAAAAACTTAACTTAAAGCTTTATTAGATAATAATATAAATGAGAAATACTTTTAAATAATAATGGGTCTGATTCAGTGCAATAAGCGAATTGTTTTATGAAAGCTACAAAAAAAAAAAAATACAAATTTTATTTTCAAACAATTTGAATGTTTTAATGCATCAGCTCCTAAATAAGGTTCCCAAAACAAACATAAAAATGGGAAATATGAGTTGATTAAAAACAATATAAAAAAAGAATATTTCATAAAAAACCGGCTAATAGATTGAAAAAAACCTTCCTGTCGAATTATTTGAAAATAAAAATTTTTCGAAACCGGTTGGTTTTTTAAAAAACACAGAAATAAAGAAATATAAAGTTAAATTGTTTATATTGTTTTAACTTTTAATTTCTTTCAGTGTATTCTTTAGTAAATACTTAATTTAACAATTCAAGATTTAAATGCGGCCAAATATTCATATGAATTCTTGCTTTGTATAAATATATATTTTTTTTCTATATTTGCATTCATAATGAAAGGTGTTTGGAAAAAAAAAACTTGTAAAACAATTAGTTTTTTGTACATAAAATAAAATTAATCAGCTCATCCATAAAATGGTAATTACACCTGCAATATTCAATTAAATTACAAAAAGGTTAACATGATTGATATTTTGGCTAAATTAATTTTTCTTAATGATGTTAAATTATTGAACTGATCGACAAAATTGTACACGTGCAGTATTAAATTAAAACAAAAGCAGTCGGTGTCATCAACTGGATTTATTTATTATTATTTTTTTTTTTTGAGCGAGTATTTAATGTTTTTAAATATTTTATTAAATATATTATGCACTCAATGTAATTCGAATGTAATTTTTGCTTGTTTAATTAAAGAAATAACAAGTTACTTATTTACTTTAGTGTAAAACATCTAATTTTATCTATCAACATACAAACATACATACTTATATACATACATATGCATGTTGATATTACACATTTTTCTCTCACAATTTTTATGGAATAGAAATATTATTTTTTTGCTTTCACAACCGCATTTAAATTATATTCAAGAATTCACTTTTAATAAGTTTGATAACTAATGCAATTCGCAATTCCTCCTTTTTTTTGAGAAGAAGTTTAATTTGGTCATACTTTCGTAATAAAAAATATATAAAAAACAAAAATTTGTAACTAAGAATTAATATGACAAAATTGATTTAATGATTTCGACTCCTATATGAGTTGATCAACTCGATGAAATAATTACTAAATATTAAGACATTTTTGAATTAAATTTAAATTATTGGATGTTAAATAACAATAATTTTAATTTTGCGTTTAAGTAAATGGTCTTCGCGACCCCCGAGAGTGTTTTTACAGACCTCTGTTTGAGAACCGTAGCACAGTGGTACCAAAATGATTTTTTTTTTAAATAATTCTGTAACTTGTGAACCGTTAGAGATATCTGAAGAAAATGTAACATGGCCAGAGCTGAGGTGTTTTTGAGTTGATTTGGGAGAGTACAGGTCCCTAGCCGGTCACGGGGGTAGAGAGCAGACTTCAAAAAAAAAAATTTACATATATATATTTTTTTCATAGGAAGTCCTTATAAATCTCTACAAAAAACAAGTTTACATATGTAGGTTATCTCTTTTAGTTTAAGAGATACTTAGGTCAAAGCAAATTTTTTTTTTTTTTTTAACTTGGGGGCCTTAATTTGTGCACAAACTTTTTTGAAGATATTCACAACAATTTTCAACAACAACAAAAATAATATTGCTGTAAGAATCATATAAAGATATCTATCCGATAAAAAGTTATATTAATCTGAAGAGGAAACCTAAAAAATCACATTTTCGTAATATTCTTTCACTTTTAAAATAGTAATTTTGTTCCGGGCTGCAGAATTTTTGTAATGGTTTCAAAAGAAATTTTAACGTGGATATATGTAAAGCAAAACAGGAAGCGCTTTGGAAAATGGTTTATCCCCAAGCCCTATCCAAACTTTGTCAATTTTGAAAAAAACTCTCAAATGACAAATCCGAGATCAACAAAAAAATATATTAGCTATATACCCCAAGAAAAATATTTTCTGGGCAACGCGTATTACAACGGCTGGTTGCTCATTTTAATGAAAAAAGAGAATTTTTAAAACTTAGATTTTGGGTATTTTGGTACAAAAAAGTGTGCTTTTTTAATTTTCTGATTTAAAAACAAGTTTATCTGTATTATGCAAATCATTGGAATACCATCACTCGTCTAAATTTTATTTAGGTCCAAATACTAACCTTATTTTTTTATAAGTAAAAAAAAAACTTGAAAAAAACTAAAAAAAAGTGTTTTGGGGCCATTGTGCGTTGCTTTAATGTATACGTATATGTTTTTATTTCAATTCTAACCTCTATAATTATGTGATTTAATATTTTAAATCTGCTCAATACAATTAAGTTGTTGTCTATGACTTGTCAAGTGCAACATTATATTTCACTTTTTTATCTGAGAAACACATTAAAAATGCGGTCACCTAAATACTTGTGCACTTAAAAATTAACCCAGTTTTTATTGATATTTAATGTAATTTGAAATAAGCGCCATGTACAAATACATACAGACGAATACATATCATTTTATGAGCTTTATTTATCAGTTTTAATAACACCTTACTAAATAAAATGCATGAGAAAGCTTACGAAATTGTTTAAAATATGAGACAATTAAAGAAAAAGAAAAACAATATAAAAAATAAACACAAATTTCAATTATACTTCACATGAAACTTGTTCTTAAAAATTATGAAGTAATACATTTTTTTTATGAACATAAAAGATCCTGAATTATAATCAGTAAAAAAATTATTAAAAATTTAGGAATTTTTAAAATATACTTTTGGCCATTTTATTTTTAAAAGTATCAATAACAACACTTAAAATCTTATTTAAGTTATGTTGGAAGTTTAATTACAATATCTCTTGTTAATCATTAATATATACCATAAAATTTTAATAAATTATACATTAAAATTCCTTAATGTTTTTTACTATAATATTAATAATTTTTATTCGATTACAATATAACTCATTCTGTAATATGTTACAAGTCTTAGCCTCAAACAAAGCTAGCTTTGAGGTCTTTGTAAAAAAAGTGATCTATAATGTGGTACACCTTTTTTGATTTAAATATATATTAATTAAAAAATATAAACTAAATGTATATTTTTGTTATATATATTATTCACTAATTTGCTTTAAAATTAGTTTAAAACACTTCCTTTTACAAAGAAAATAAAAAAAAAAATTATCACACGACCATTGGGATTTTTGGCAATTGACCCATTGCATGACTTGCAAAAATCAAATATATTCATGCTTTCTTAATTTTATTTAAAACGTAATACTATTATACTATTGGTACTATTATTCCTATGTTTTTACTTTTTTACATTACCTGCCAACACCACAATACCCGAACTTACTCTAGTGTTTCTAATTTAATAATGCAATCATAATTTGATTAACATTAAAATGCAGAACAAGACAAGACGAAAATAGAATAGAAATTTGCCAATTAAAACACAGGGTTTCGCATAAAATTTTGAGTTATTTGTATTTTGTAAAACAAATTCAAATCTGCAAATTAATTACACAGGACAACACTAAAAAAATATCGTGACAAATGTGATGTAGATATTGTAGGTATAGTCATTTCAATAATCAGGAACATTGTGGTTTTTTCTCCATCACGTCACATTTTTAACCCATTGAAGACCAAATAAAATTCGCTTCTCGGAGGAGTATTTAGGTTATATAATTCTCCATGTAATAGGTAGAGCAAATTAAATATTCATGTTTTATAGACAAGAAATGATGCTACAAAAATGTAGTATAAGTTAAGTTTCCAACTTGCCACATATAGCCCCTATAAGTCTCTAAAGTTGCAAAAATCAAGAATTTCTTAATTAACCCTCATAAAGTTATGGAAAAATTAGTTGTAAGGAATGGGTGTAGAGAGGAAATTTGTATTTCATATAAATAACACTTGACCGTAGATCTCAAAAATGGTAATATTTTTGAAATGAAAGAAAATGAAAGAAAATGCGTAGGCATCAAAAGAAAATAGAAATCCAAAGTAAAATAACAAAGTCAAAAAAAAAAAAAAATTGGAAAAAAATACATTTGGAATAATTTCGCTTAATTCTTACTCCTTATACTAAACATAGTGAAAAAAAGTTGAATGAAGCATTTTCATCACGTCACACTTATAACCCATTGATGATCAAAGGAAATATATACCTCCAACAATTTTTTCTAGGTAATGTAAAATTAAAAAATTAAGAAAGTTATATACAGTGGCTTACAGCATATTTTGTGTTTTAAATTTCCAATGCAATTTGAATTGATCTTATTTAATGCAATAAATAGAGCGAAATACATATATATTTTTTGCAAGTAGTATTGTAATTTTTTTTTACTAAAATAAAGGAACATCATAGTGATTCAATAATCAACAAAATTTTAAATAACATTATCATAATATAACGAAAAAATAACCTCACAGCTAAGGTTTGGAGTTTCCGGTGATATTTCTTTTCTCGGGAAACGGGAATGAGAACTTAAATTTTAAAATTTTTAAATTATAAGAAAAAAGCACTGATTTCATTTTGAAGAATATTAAGCAGCAATATAAATCATAATTATTTAAAAATAAAATAGTATCAAAGTAATATATACCTTTTAATTAACAAATTTAAAAATTTCATACAAATAAAATAAATACCTATTGTAAGTTATATTAAAAACTGTATATCTCAGATTTTGAGGTTAATAATAAGTTTTTTATGCCAAAAATTAAAAAAAAAAACATAATAATAAAATGCAAATATTTTTTCTTATCGTTTTATTTCCATTTTATCTTCATCTTATATTATTAATTAATTCTTTCTAATTTAAAGATGTAAAACACAATTCTGGAAAATATTTAAAATTGGTTCTATTAATCGTTTTAAAATCCTCAGTTAAGTTTTAAAGCTCTAGCATTTATATAATGCGTATTTCTTTACAGTTTCATTACTTGTCTAAGACATGTGCCTCAAAAGAACTGAAACATGTTGTGTTTTCAGTGAAAAAATACTCCATACTTTTCACGGAAAAAGTGGAAAAAGTAGGAAACTGAAGACCAATTTTTTAAATATTTTTTCCTGTATTTAGCTCATCACTATCCATCCTTAATGGACACTGTAATGTATATATCAGATGATTTCACCAAATATTTCATAATTTGACCTTTGAACTTAATTTCAAATTGGGTATTCTGAGGTCAGTATATATTTTTCCCAAAATCTGTGAAATATAAATCACAGCTACCGTCTAAATTATATGACATACTGGTTTAAGACCAGTATAGCGCTACCCCAATTATATTAAAATGAAAGTATCGAAATAAAATGAAATTTTTGGAATACGTTCAAAGATTTTGATCCGAAACAGTAAAATAGAGTTCGATTCACTATAAAACTAATAAGTAGGGTGTGCATTCAAATAAAATATATCGGTTTGTTTGTTTGCAGAGGCAAGCTAAAGAAAAATTATACAATAATAATTTTTAATTATTATTTTAAACTTATTAGAACATCTCAATTGAGGCGTTTTTGACCAAGAAATTAGATTTCAGGGTAATAAAAACGCTTAACAGTGACTTAACGAATTACACTAAACTTGACTCAGAAAAGAAAAAGTCACAATTATGAATTCCAAGCCCAAACTCCTAATAGCTATGCGAAACATGTTTGACCACGTAATGGCTCGATGTGTAATTTTTTCAAAATGCAATTTACGTCAACATAAATCTAAGTATGGGCTTTTACCTATACGTAAGCTAAGAAAGTTTTAAAAAATAATAGTCGGAAAAAAGGTTCTAAATATTATCGTGCTATAAAGTAATCAAAATATAAACAATAATTTGTGGTATGAAAAATTTACTCTAAACGTGACAAGATGTGTGAAATTTTTGCAGAATTAATTTGAATAAACTTAAATAATTATTTCAAAAAGTGTTATAAAAAGACATTAATATTAACATAAAACAGTATATTTGGCATTTTCTGGACTGATTTAGAATTTTGTCATTACAACAGAAGCACAAAGAAGTGGTACACTGTAGATATCAATATTTTTGTCTCACTAATTATTAGTTCTTTATCTGTCCAGAATTGTGCCAATTAGAAAGCATTTTTACCCAAGTCAAATGTAGGTTTAAGAAGGTCCCAGCTGTGTTCAATTGTGATTATAAATTTAACATTTTTAAAGAGGAATTGAGCCGAAATTCGGTGAAATTATTTAATATTTTTTTTAAAGGCATATCAAAAGTTCTTTAAAAAAAATCCAATTAGCAATTAGTTTACAATAAAAAGAATCTGAAAAAAAATTCCAAAATAAAATGATTTACTTCTTATTCTAGTTTATTTCGTTGATCTTTAATTTATTAAAAAATATACATGTAGCACTTTATTTAAAGCCACACCTCTCTCGTGAGATATGAATTACTATAGTTTCCTAGATATGCGATAATTATAATTTAATTTATTGAGGGGTCACCACTTCTCGTAGACATATATTTGAATGTCAACTAAGAAGTTTGAAAGAAAGTTATAACCGTAATAATTTTTTAGATATGAATTGATTAATATTTCCCTTGTATGCCCTTATTCCCAACTAACGTACTTTGATCAAACTATGTACTTTGATAAGAAATAAATTCGTACATAGCTTTAAGATCTTCACTATAAGATGTGATAATTATAATTTCATCTGTATGGGGGCTACCACTTTCCCGTCTTTTCATTTCAATTATGAAACTTGAAAATTATTCCTTTGAAATTTTTCGACATACGATAATTAACTTGTGTTTCGATCGAAAAATAGAGTAACTTATTTGAATTTCGGGGCTTATAGAACGTTGCTTTCAAAATTTGTAATTTCGTTGTTGCATTCTATTTCATCAAATCAGCTAAGTCATATTAGTTTTATTACACTAGTTGTAAATTAAAAATTAAAAAAAAACTTAATGAACTACTTAATGGAATGAATACCAGTGGACAAAAAAGGGTAACTAATATAATGTGCAAGTCCAATAAAGTCAGTACTATGCAAGTGGCAATTTAGTAAGACCAAAGATGACCAAACGACTTCTTGTGTAACGCACTGTCTGTAACATAAACCAACATAATGTACAATAGAGTCACTGTTGCCAAAAATTTAAGGCTATGTCCTATTAGATTACGTTTGAAAAACCGCTAGAAACCATCTACACTTTAAATAAAATCGACGATTTTTACCGATAAAATATTTCTTATAAAAAAGTCTAAAAAAATTTTATTTTTTAAATAACTATTGTTAAAAATTAATATTCATTATTTCAAAATCTTCATTTGGAAAACTTGAATGCATTTCAGAGATTACAATCAAATTGAAAAATTTTTTTGTGATGCAGTACTTGCTATGTAGACGTATCAGATAGCTCAGACTGTAATCTATTTTTTGTTTATGTTTTACTGTATTTATTAATTTGTAGAAAAATCGCCTATTTAAATCTTCATACTTCAAAATCTCAAATATTGTGTATTTCAATTTGAAGAGAACTTTAGAAATTGTATTTCAAATATATTGATTTTTGAAAATGCTTCCTTTTGAATAGAATTACATAATAATTATTGCAGCCAGAAAAAAACACTTAGCGGTTTTTTATGGAAAGTACCCGCTGAGGGCAACAAAATATCATCAGATCTAGCCGCAAAACCGCCGTTTTGGCAACACTGAATATAGTTCTCTGAAGTTTTTATGCTAACTTCAAGGTTCTTTTTGTGTTATGAATTGATTTGAAAACTTTAGGTCAAAATCTACATAAAACATAAAGTATCATACGTACATTCATACAATCATACATTATTAGTATGTATTTATATATATATTTGATATTTTTGTGTTTATAAATTTATATTTTGTACAAAGTTACATTTCACAGTTACTGGTACGAGTATAATAAAATATTTTGTGTGAATACCAATTGATCAAATGTATTTGGTTGCCGTAGTAGATTTTATAATCTTAAGTTTATTGAACTTTATGCATTCATTTGACTGAATTTCATATTGATTAAATTATTTAGTTTAGATTTTAATATTTATTAATTTCGTTTTTGTTTTTTTTTTTTTTCAATTTCAATATCTGCATTTTTGTATGTGTCACGTGCTGGTCGAGTGGGTCTAGCATACGCCATATCTAGTTTTTAATATATCTGCATTTTAAACATTGTGTGAATATGTAAAACACCAATTAAGGGCTTTAAGTTAATGAAACGTTTCGAAAAAAAAAGACTTATATAACAATATTTGTTGACAAAATTTTCCACCCATGATTAGGAAATCCTTGGCTTTTTAGCCAAGCTTATATAACCTTATGTCTTATATAAGCTTTTGTTTTGAAATATGATAAGAAAAAAATACTGACCTTGATTTTGAATACAAAAATATATAAGTATATAACAAAGATGTTTAGGTATTTTAGATATGATAAACTTGGAGATGAGATGCTAATGCCATCTATGTATTTTAGTATGCCATTGTATACTTACTTAGTTAGTTAGATGGTGTGTTTAGTTAGTGTATATCTGAGGACTTATTAAAAAATTTATTGACTTTTTATGCAGTTATAATGTTATTTGAATATTTACATATTTTTCTTATAGTTTATAATATTTTTTCTATAGATTTCCTCTGAGTTAAATAATTTATTTATACATTTTTTGTATTTTATTTAATTAAATTTGTATAATTATTTGTTTATTATTTCTATGATATTAATTTATTCCTTGAAAAAGTTCAATCAACTTTATATTTCTGATTCATTTTTATATTTGTATTACAAGACTAATGTTGTAGAAAATTCTTCTTGATTTAGTTGATTAAAGAAATATGAAAACCACAATTTAACCTGTTTCTTTTTACTTAATGGGTCAATAAGATGTCTTATAGCGAGACAAAGTTGATCGCAGAGCTTGAAGTTTTTAAATTAATAAAATAATAAAAATTTTTAATATATACTAAATATATAGCTAATAAGTACTTTTAAGTTAGCCTTAGTATATTGCTGGCCTACGTTGCTCTGATCACGTAAGCCGCTAAGAAATTTATGAGTTTTAGAAAATTTTGAATAATTTTTATTTGGGTACTTATCATACGTCCTCGGTTTTTAAATGTGCACTTAATTAACGGATTGTTAAATTTCCGTGTAACCTGGTATTTATTTGAAATATGCATTTCAAATTATATACTTAATAAAAATGCCATGGTAACTATCAAAAGAATTTAATACCGTTTTTGAAGCCAAGTCATATTATGTTTCAGCTTTGTATGATAATATTGCATAAATCTATACCAATGTAGTCAAATTTTTGGATCTCTTTAGGTGATTTTAATATATAATAGGGTTAAGGTATAATTGCACTTGGCAAATATTTGATCAAAATTGTGTGACCACATGATTAACAAAAAAGTAAATTTCAATAAAATGTCTGTTGCGAATTATGCTAATAGAAAATGTTTTCCAAATGAATTAAAATATAAAAAATATTAAAATATAGATTAAAAAATATTTTATTTAATTGTTACGTTTTTTTGTGACCGTGCCTTAATAAAAAGAAAAAAAAAATATAACTATAGGATTAGGGTAGGTTCTGTTGAAGCATTACCAACATGTAATAACTATACCTATTACGGTAAACGTGCCAAAAGTTTTCAACTATTGGCTACATTTGACTTAAATGTATGATTCCGATTGCATTTTTTATATCTATATATCAAAGATTTGTAGAAATCGCAATTTCCTATATGAAAATACAAAAACCAAGCTGTTTTGGCGTAATTTTTAAAAAGTCTATATAATTTTTGCATTAAATCTATTTTAAATGCGAATTCGATTTTATTATGTAAATTAACATTCACAGTATCTAATGGAAAAACTAATATATATGCTATTCCATTAGATACTGTGAATGTGCCTCACGAAAAACATATATTTTTTTTAATTTTCGCTCTTGTTTTCCCAACTTTAAGCCTATCTACTGCCTTGACTATTTAGGGCACAACATCGAAATATAATGAAAAATATGCACAAATACAACAAGTATCATTCCTTGTTTCAATATTTGTGTTCAATTGAGAAGCGAAGAACCCCACCGAAAAAAAACCAAACAATTTTAAAATTTAAAAAATTTTGAAATCAAAATTCAACTAGTTTGTATGTAACCGTTGAAAGTCTACAAAAAGTCGAGTTAAAATTTATCCTCAAAGTCCGATTAGTCTATATAGGATCAAACGAGATTCGGAAGAAAAAACGCTTTTTGAATTTTGAACAACAATCATAATTATAAAATCAAATCTATGATGCATTCTATTAGTTTCAAGTATTGTAAGTTCAAATCTGTAACCCATTTGTTTAAAATAGTATTACCACAAAACTTGATAAGATTTAAAGTCAGTTTCAGCCAGGTTAAAAATTTTTGATAATTAGACATATGTATTATATTATATTGATGCTAAGATTTATATACGATTTATGAACTTAAATGTGATTCCAGAAAGTGGACCTTATATGGGAGCTATGATCAATTATATACCGATTCTCATAAAATTTAATAATGCAGTTTCTACTTATATAAAACTTATTCGTGTTAAATATTAACATCATACTAACATTTGTATGCAAGTTAATGTGATTTTCGGAAGAGGAGTTTATATGGGAGCTATGGTTCTTTATGGAGAGATGTTCATGAAATTTTGAATTTACTTACATAAAAAATGTTTTATTAAAGACATTTATGAGCGTTAAACCACTATTCCGGAAGGAATTTTGTTTGGGGGCTAGGAAAAATAATGGGCCAGTAATAACCAATTTCAATGGGCTTCGTTCTTGTGTCAAAATAATTTTTTGTACCTTTAATTTATTCACAACGTTTATATGGATAGCCAGCTAGTTTTTGAGCCAAATGGACGGAAATAAAATTCATGTTTTATAAAAGTTCGAATAAAGTTAAAAATTTGCAAAAATTATTAATCATACAGGGCACTGTGTACTTGTTTCCTAAATATGCATTGGAATATATAGAATAAACACTGTTTCAGAAAAGAACAAAAATATACAATTCTGTTTTCAATGCTAAGCGATGCACAGAGGTGTGAAATTGAGAAAAATGTCAATTAGTTGAAAATTGAAAGTTAATATTTTGAAAAAGTAATTGATTCTAAGTAAAAATAGATAAAATTAAGAAACACGGACGGTGAATATATTCACCGTCCATGTAGTGCACCGTCAAAGTCACAGATTTTTTTCAATTTTTAATCACAGGGATAAAGCTTGAAAATCGAAATTTTTCAAACTTATGTTTATGCGTTTTATTTTATAAAAAGTAGTTTTTTTACAATGGAGTTATTAAGCATTGATATTTGGAAACATATCTATGTATTATTTGATTAAAAAAATTGTTAGAAACTTTTAATATTTTTTTCTAATCTTTTTTTTTAATTTTTTGCGGATTTTTTTTATTTTCCAAAAAAAAAAAAAAAAATCTAATGACAATATGCCTTATTCCTAAAAACAAAATTAAAAATGAAATTATTATGTAGGGTAATTCCAAAAAATTTCAATCCAGCTCGGATTTTGACCTTCTCTATGTCATTGATAGGCACAAAGAGAGGAGACACAAATTATTGGTTGTTCTGTTTAAAACTGAATTTGAAAATTTTTATTTTCTTATAATCTTTGTTGTGAGATTTTTTCATTTATTTCGAATTTTTGCTTTTTATGTTGAAGTACGAGTTCTGTATGTGAAAAGAGCGAATACTCTCTGCCCCTGAGGGCTATGGGTGCCGACCAATGCTGTATATGGCATATTAATGCTTCATATGGCATATTAATCTGCATTACATCGCTAACGGCTCATACTCTATGAACCTCTAAAAGCTCGAGTTCTTTTGTTAAAAATTATTAGATTTCAATAAACTTCAACAAATTGGAAAGGATTGAGATTCTTCTTTATCATAAAGTCATAACAACTAAACACCTTCCTGGCGCAAGGACATTTAAAATGAAAAAATATCCTTTATTCTTGGATATCCTGAAAAGGGGTCTTTTAATTTTCATTAGTTTTTTACACGATGTTTACAATCCATTTTTCGTTATAGTGTAAAAATTTCAAAATGGGATCAGAAGTTAAATAATTTTTCTTTAGCAACACATTTTCTATTAGGTATATTGATGTCCTTATTCAAACTTTAATATAACAGATAATTATTTATTGAAATAAGTATCATATGTAGCACATTCCTTCGAAAAAATAATTTTATATTATTTTAAAAGTTTTAGGAGCACATTAACCCACTATAACCCACTGTACAAAATCCGTCGAATTATTTGTAATGATTTTCAAGACTTTTTACTCAAATTTGATACATGGCCCATTTGATACATCTTTCCCTTATTTCATTTATTCCGCATATGAACTTTTTTCCGCATTATGAACTTTTTTCTTCTGAATAGTGGTTTAACACATATCAATATCTGAAATATGTCGTATTTATGTAATTATATCATACATAAGTTTTGTACAAGTATAGTTCGTTGTACCAAATTTTATAAAAAGCGGTCCATAATAGATTATATCTTTCATGTAAATTCCGCTGCCTAAAAATTGCTTAAAAACGCACAAATCCCACATTAATATTAACATCAATACAAAATTTTATATATTTGAGTTGTATATAAGTATAAATCATCATGCACAATTTCACAGTAATAGGTCCATAATTGAACATGGTTCTCATACAATCTCCATTTCGGAAAATCAATTAAACTTTTATAAATATTACATAAATATCAATATCGAGATAAAATTTAATACAACTAAGTTTTTTACAAGTATAAATTTCTTAATGGTTGGTCGATACTTGACAAATGCTCCCATATAATTCACATTCCCAAAAAATACTTAAACGTGCATAATTCTGACGTGCATAATTGTAGTGCCTATACACAAGTATGTAGGGTATTATATGGTCGATCTTGACCAATACTGCTTATTTTTATCCTTTCGTATTTGTCTTGATACTAAATTTAAAATAAATGTTTCAGAACACTTAAAAAGATATTAATTTCTTAGTAAAATTGTACTAACTGCTCTATAGACAAACTGTTATAACTGCTGATCTCATTGAGATCCCATTTTTAAATTTTTACACTATAACGGCAAATTAATTGTAAACATTGTGTTAAAAAATAATTAAAATTAAAAGATCCTTTTTCAGGTTATCCTAGAATAAAGGATCTTTTTCTTTTTAGAGGTCCTTACGCCAGGAAGATGTTTAACTTTTATGATTTTATGCTAAAGAGGAATATCATTTCTTTCCATTGATACCAATTTTGTTAAAATCAGATAATGCACATAAAAGTTATTTAATCTTAAACTTTGTTAATTTTTAACAAAAATGCCCTAGGTGTCCTACTTAAGAAGTTCATAGAACATGAACCATAAACTATATGGAACTGATTTATACACTATAAAATTTACGATGACTAATTGAATTAACACCCCAAATAAAAAAAAAATTAAAATATAAAATTTTTAAAACTTTAATTTTGGGTGGAAATTTTTTGGAATTACCCTATATTTAAAAATAAAGTTTATTTAACTTATTTATTTGCTTTATTTAAAAAGAAATATTGAAAACAATACGAAAATTGCAGTCGGGCAAGTTTTGTCTTATTAAATTACTCGACGACATGGAAGTTATGGTCGATCGTTGTGAAATATGACTGTAAGACTAATGCTAAAATAGATTTTGTTTGTACTTAATTTTGTCTTTATTCGAATATATATAAAGGAATTATATCCAGGAAAGTGATTTTTGCTTAGACAAAACTCATTTATTAAGAAATTTTTCAAAATATTTAAGACTTATAAGCGTTTGACCCATTTCCGGGAAAATGTTTTGAAATAATGATTCAATTATAACCAATTTTAACATGTTATATAGTGTATTTAAAAACCGAATCCGGAAACCGGTTAACCAGTTTTTATTTTTTAAAAAACCGATCGGTTTCGGATAATTTTTATTTTCAAATAATTCGACAGGCCGGTTTTATTTTCTTCGGTTAAACGGTTTTTTATGAAAATGCTCCTTCTTTTATTTTTGTTTACTAAATTAACCTATACTTATCATTTTTTTTATATTTCGTAACTGAACCTTATTTATGGCCTTATGCATAAAAGTATCAAATTATTTAAAAGTAAAATTTGTATGAAAATTTAAAATTTTTGTAATAGTTTGCATACAAATTTCATTTTTAAACAATTCGCTTGTTATACTGAATTTGGCCCTTAATTATTTTTTTATTTTCATTATGAACTAATAAAGCTTTAAGAATAGTTTTTTTTTTAATTCCTAATTTGGGATTTGATTTTTCAATAGATTTAAACTAATTTTTATTAACAAAATTTAGGTAAGAAGCAAATTTTAATTTTATTGTTTGTCACAAGAATAAGGTGAATTCAGTAAATTGGATCAGAAGAAGCATTATCAGAATTTAATTCAGAAAAAAGTACAAAATTTTAGCATTATCCTTTAGCTGCTGAAAAGTGATATGACTTTTTATTTTTATATTACTTGACATTACACATGACATGTATTATAAGTGACTTTATTTAGTAAAAATAATAATAATAAATTTTTAAGCATTTGTATTTTCAAAAAAATACTAGGAAACCGGTTTTCTGAAAATGTATATAATAACAAGAATACTCACTAATATATAAAAAGAAGACGGTTCGTAGCAGGACAGAAATTGCATTTCATTCAGCTAGTGCCTAAATATATCTTGTTCACTCTATTCTTCATTAGTTATTAATTATTATAATTAATATGAAATCGAGCCAGAATAAATTAAATAAAATTAATGTGTCGACTATGTTTATCACAAAAGAGAACTTTAAAGAGAAATGGCGAATGACAAAAAAAGATTCAAATTTCTTGTGATTAAATTCACAAGATATGTATTTTAGACAAGAAAGTCTTGTCTTGGATCGCTATGACAATTGCAAATAACATTATCTAGATATTTCTTCCCTTTCCATGATATACATACATATTATTTACCATGAAAATTGTAGATAATTTTCTGGTATTCATGACTTTTGCAAAAAGTCTAGTGATTCGATTGGCACTTGACCAAATGCCCGTTTTTTCTACAGTTTTTTTTTTTTTTTTTTTTTTTGTAGAATCTTATGTATGCTAGTAAATGTCATGAAAAAAAACTAATTAAAAATCAAAAAATATTTTGTTTTTAAATTAAGTTGTTAAATTAAGTTAAAAAATGCATGCCAACTATTTTATTCAAATGAGTTTATTTATAAAATTAATATACATATTTAAATATTTCTGTACCGTTGAACAAAGTATTTTAAAAAATCCCCGAATATAAAAATGCTATTTTAAAATCCAGTTAAAATTACGTTGCACATGCGTCTGAAAATAAAAATTACATACTATTTATTTATTAGATTCACATTTTTCAAATTGCGATAGTTTTCGTACGTAACTATTAATCCAGTCGTAGTTGATAAAAATTACACTCAAATAAATACATATGTATGTATGATGTATGTATGCATGGATGTGTGTATGAGTGTGCATATACATATACACTCTCAAGGATTACATGCTTTTGACATATTGCGCGGTTATTGTCAATGTAATGTGATTGCAATTGAATTGTATATAGTGAATAGAAAAAACGAAAAAAAACAAATAAAAAAAAATAATAATAATAAAAACGTCAATATTAGCAGACCACAATCGTAAGAAGTTTATTAAATTTGCATGTAAACCTATACAAATCCATTTATGTATTTGAATACATATTTACACTCGAAAAATTGTTAACCACAAAACACAACTAACATATGAGCAATATAAATGATTTCTTTTGGAGAGTTAAAATATTATAAAAAAACCATGTAATATGCAAAAATAAGCGTTTAAAAGTCTAATATGCTATAATATAAATTTATGAAGTTATAAATCATTTTATTCAGATAATGATTGATTTACTATAGACCTGATAATTATTTAGGATTATACTATCATTTATGATTTTAATATAGTAACATCATGAACATAAGTAATTTTATACAATTTCGCAGATTTTTAGATTTTATTTCAGAAAATATCAAATAAGTATGTAATTTGTTTTTATAACTTCACTACTTATTTTTCTTGAGTGTAGGAATATGTGTACGTATAACTAAACAAACAATGAACACTCTTGAAAATATATCTATCTACTGGCAATTGGCAATGCATTTTGTTTCACTATTTGTTTTGCCTTTTTTACATTTTATTTTTATTTATTATATTTTTTTTTTTTCAAACAAACTTTGTTAAAATTGAAAAAAAAAAAAAAAAAATTAAATAAGAGTAAAATGTCGGTGACTTTTATAATAAATGACATTGAATAAGAAGTAAAGCCAACAAAAACAAACTATTGAATAAGTGTGAATGTAAATGATACTAAACGTTCTTAAAGTTAGAATAATTCTTACCAAAACACAAACACAGACATCATAACTATGTATTTTATACTCGTATTTTGAAATTTTGTAAGTTTTTTTTTCTTGTAATTAGAATTAATTTCTAACAACTTCTCAACTCACAAAAGTGATCATAAAAACTAAAAGCTACTACTACTAATACTCATACGATTGTAGTCGTATATGCAACTTCTACTTCTACAACTTGTGATATTTATTAATTACAACACCTCGATAAGTCAAATACAACATTTTAAATTATACATTCGAATGCGCTTGAATGCATTTGTATGGCAGGTGTCACGCATAAAACAAACGAACAGAAAAAAATAATTCACAAAAAATGAAAAGCTAAAGAAAAATGTTAAAAAAAATGCAAAAACAAATTGGCAAAGCAGACAAATTTCTTAACTTCAATGCAACAAAAAAATAGTTTCTTGTATTTTTTTTAAAGGGGAATTTTTTTATATTTCACATTCGTAGTGCATATTTTGTGATATACAATGTATGTTTGTAAATGAATTTCAAATTATAATTTTTTTTTTTAATTAAAAAAAATCTCAATTTCAATTAACACAAATTACTTCTAAAACCCTCCATTATATATAATGAGGATTTTATTTAAGTTAATTACATCATTTGTAACACAACCTTGAAATATCAGTACAAATTAAAAATGTAAACGAATTTTTAAATTTATTTTTTTCTGAGATCATATTTAAGTCCTTGCAAATTCCAATCTAGTACTAAACAGAAAATTTCGTTTCTTTTACATACGTAATGTCCCAAAAAGTTTTTATTAAAATCGGAACATATTTTCAACTAGCACTCACATCAGTAGCATAACGAAAATACAGAAAATTGATTTAATTCGAAAATTCTACATTTATATGAGTTTTTAATTAATTTTAATAAAAATTAATTTTAATAAAAAGGAGGAGGAGAGAGAGAGAGTCCTCTTACTTGCAGAAATATATTCAGTTTGCAATGATATCTTTAGCCTCATTGGAAAATTTACACTTGCGTATGCCCTAACATGGACCAGGAAGTAATTTGTGTAACAAAAGACAAGCACATATCTTTATACAATGGGTGGTTATCCTAAGAAAATTTCGATAACGTACTGAAATATAGTGGTTACTAAAAAACACTAAATCGCTCATAAGATGTGCTATAACTCCAAAACTAATGATGGCACATTAAAATTTACTTCATCATAATTGTTGGAAATTTTATGCTCTATAAATATTGTTATGGCATCAAAAAACGATCGATGCATAATAAGCGATATATATGAAAAAAACTGATTTTTGTGACCTTTAGCCGCAAAAAATTAGCGTAGGATACATAGCATGTATAAGACATCAAGACGAAGTTATATGCCAAAATTCACTTCCCTTCATCAAACTCCGAGGTGGAGCCCTTATTTTTTCGGAATATTTATGTTCAATGCAGGGTTTTCAAAATTCGACAATAGCCAAAATTCGGCATTTGTGTTTGTCTTTAATTCAATTCTATTAAGTTGAAAGTAAATTTTTGAAAAATTAAACCACATTTTTGTAAAACTTGTTACAGTAAAAGAATAATAATAAAAAATAATTACAAAAATTCATACCCACACAAGGCAATAACGGACAATTTGAAAATATACTTAAATACGTTTTATTAACTTCGCGGAATAGATGTCAGCATAAAGTAGCATTTATTCCCTCAAGGAGTGTTTAATAAATACAACTGATTATAAATCTAAAACATAAATAAAAATAAACCATTAAATTCGATTCTTAAACATTTGGAGATGAAATTTACACTCAAACAAAACAACTTGTATAGGAACTTAGATAATTACAGCATATGTGTTTGATTTACAGCGAACCGCAGCATACATGAAATACAACTAAATAGATCCGGCAGATTAAGTAAAACATTGGGCCTTGAAACACTTCTACCTACCTACGCCTTTCTCCAACCAAAAACAAAGTCAGTACGGCCCTGTACAAAACCGAATTCACAACTATGTATTCACAATAACCATCGAAATGTCCATGGATTCGTTCATGCGCAAGGTTTTTTACAACACGATCTCGATTTCAATTCTCCTAATGCTGCGTCTCATTTCATGCAACAACAACAAGAACAACAGAAAAAGCAGCAGCAACTAAAACAAAATACAAAATAAATAAAAACTGACAACAACATCAGCAGCAACAATAACAAACTGCTGTTGTTGCAGTTTTATTGTTATTGTTGTAATTGGTGTTGTATGATTCTTCTGCTGTTAATGCTGCTGCAGCAACAACTTGCTGCACAATATAAAATAAAAACTAAAAAAATATAAAGATCTTAAGAAAAAAAAGCAATAACAAC
Source organism: Protocalliphora azurea (assembly GCA_932274085.1). NCBI lineage: Eukaryota > Metazoa > Arthropoda > Insecta > Diptera > Calliphoridae > Protocalliphora > Protocalliphora azurea. Next base: position 146,314,007 of record OW026523.1, read on the forward strand.
AAAATATAATAACTAGATTATGTTTGTATATTTATGGTTGCTGGTGCAATATACATCCATACATACATACTAAATATTTACATACATACATATATATGTTCATACATATGTATGGATCGTAGTTATGTATATGACAGTATGAGTGCGAATATGATTATTTGTATGTAAGTATGTGTATAAGTCTACCTTTGAATGCATGTGTGTGTGTGTTCATTTATTGGTATTATCTTGTATATATGTATGTATCTGTGTTTGTAAGTTAGTTAGTTGAGCTCAGGTGCATTGATCTCAAAATGGCTCAAAAGCCATTGAACTACGTAGTATAGTAAATTGTAAAAATACAGCAACAAAAATAACAACACATCAACCACATTGCAACTGCAGCAACAACAAAATAAATATAAATAAAATAAATTGTTGTCTTTTGCGATGCAGAATTATTTATTTGTTGGACATGTTTTTGGTAGATTTCTTATTTTTTTTTTTTTTTGCTTTAGAGACGACGAAAACTAAATGTATTTTACTAATTAAGTTCTGTTTTCTTTATTTAATCTTTAAGCCGGTATTAAATTATGTATGTGATTTTTTCTAAATTGTTTTTAATCTTTTTAATTAAATACAACTAATGGAACGCTCGTAAAGGTCTGTAAGTTTACAACTTAGCATGAAAATGAATGCAGGATCCAGCTTCTTAAAAGGATTTAATTATGTAATTCAAACAAAGATCTCATATTACAGTAAACTGTAATTTCTAATTCGGATACGTGAAGAGGAATTATTTGTCTTAAGTTTTTTAGAATTTTTTTTCTAGAACTTGATATATGTACATTAGGGGTATAACTTTTTGTAAATATCAAAATTCACAGGGCATGGAAAAAGTATTAACAAACGTGATATTAAATTTTCGCGATTTTAAAAAATATTTCCGTACAAAAAGCGTTGAAGTTTTGAATTTTAGATTTTGTAAATTTGTTCATATAATGCATTATTTTTATTAAAATCAAAATTATATTATCTTACTGTATGTATTGTCTTCAATAATATATATATATATATACATATATAACGATCAAATTTTTGTGCAGAAATTCATAATGTTTGCTTTTATAATTTTTAAAATATACTTTTAAATGCTTTCTAATTAAACAAGTGATTAAAAAATGTGACCAGTATGACTTTACCATTTTATTTCGTAATAGTTATTAATGAAATAATTAAGAAATATTATGCTCAGCACCAAAGGAGCATAATATTTAGTACAGTGCCAATTTTTATTACCAGTATGAAAAATATAAACTTTTTTTAATATGGAAAAATAAAAAAATAATTTAATAAAAAAATCTTAAATGATAAACAAAAACGAGAAAGAAAGATATAGAAGGTCAAGACCGACTATATGATACCCTACACCATTTTGTACGAGCCTAGCAATTCGGGAAGGGTACTTATATTACGAAATGTAAAATAAAATATACAAATACAGAACAATGCATTGATACTAACATCTAGATGATTTTATGCAGTTGAGGGCGATTCCTGGAAGTGGGTTTATATGAGAGCTATGGTAAATTATGGACCAATTCTCATAAAATTTGGCATTGTTACTTCTACTTACATAAAACTTATTTGTGTCGAATATTAACTTGATACTAACATTCGTAAAGGATTTGTGTACGTTAAAGTGACTTTCGGAAGAGGGGTTCGTATGGGAGCTATCAATTGTGGACCCACATTCATAAAATTTGGTACAAAGATTGATACTTGTATAGAACTTCTTTGCTCCGAATTTCATTAATACATTCTTATTTTAAGGCATTTTTGAGTGTTTAAACTCTATGGAAACAAAATAATCAAAGCCAATATTGCAACGAGGCTTCGCCCTCGTATCATAAAAGTACCAGGTGTCGAATTTCATTGAATTATCTTTAAAATTGCGACCCATACTTTCTTCACAATGTTTACATGGACAGCCAGTTGGACTGACGAACGGTCATCGTTAAAAAATGATTTTGAGTCGGTTGGTATACTTTAAAGTGGGTGTTGGATAACTTTTTCAAAGCGTTACAAACACCAGCACAAACGCATAATACTCCAGCCACCTATGGTGGTGTAGGATATAAACAGTTTATTAGTCAATGCAAATAGCAAAAAGTTTTTTGAATACGATTTTTTTAATAAAGCCTTTAAGGGTTAAATTGTGCATCAGCTAGTTTGTGCTTTAAATGTAAATTATTATTTTTTAATGCAATTGTTAAAATTTAGTTTTTAAATATATTTTTATTAACTAAATATATTATTATTATTTTTATTTCTTTATTTTGAAAATTTCGAAGATTTTAATGGCTAAAAATTTAAGTTGATCAAATTTTATACAATATTTTTATTTACTTTTGAAATACAAAGAAAAATTTTTATCAATCTATGGTTCGTAAATTTCAGGAAATATTGAATAGATTTAAATAATTTAAGGTGTGTTTTTATTTTTTTATCCTCTGAAGCATTTCAAACAAATAAATACATTTCAATAAAACTAATTAAAATGCATGACCTGAAAAACCCGAATGGTTGAGCTAAGTAGGTTTTGATACTTAGAATATAAATTTAATATCTTATATTCTTTAATATCAAAAATTTACTAATGCAAAAATTTTAAACTAATCTGATAAACGGAACCGTACTAAAAATCGATTTTTTTTAGAAAAATAAAATAAATAAAATTTTTATTTGATTTCAGTTAATAATTGCTGTGCTCCATTACTTTTAATTACTTGTAAAAGGTAAGAAATAGTAAGAAAAACAACAAAGTTGTCAAACGCAAAAACTGACAAATTTTCAAAAATCCGAATTAGAAATATTTCGAAAAAAAGTTTTGATGATGATAGTTGGTGCACTAGAGATCTCGTAGCTACCTAAATTTTAAGTCAATTTTGAATTTAATTGAATGAAGAAAGCAAAAGAACGCAGATTTTAAACTCTATTTAAATCTTTTATATTTAATGAAGATAAGATATATTTTATTTTTTTAATTAAATTTGCTTTCCTATTTCAAAATAACACTAAAAATATCAAGTTTGAAATGCTATTTCATTTACAATAAAATGAAATAAAACATCTATCGAATTATTTTTAATATATTTTAAGCAAATCACTTTATGCTTTATTTGAAATATACTTGGGGCGAAAAAAAGAAAAACATACAAAAAGTTTGACTAAATTATTCTATATAAAATCGAATAAGTTCTAAATTTTTTGTCTATTTTAAAAGAAAATAAATCTTGTTATACTTACAAAAAGGCTTTAAAAAATACTACATCGTTGCGTAGCCCTTTGTAAAAAAATTTATAATAAATTGCATCAGAACTTGAATATTTTCTTTTTTTGAATGTTGTTTAAAGGTTTTCTTTCAACATATGACAAATACTCTACTTTCCAAAAAATCTTAAAAAGACGAAATTAACAAAGCAATTACAGAATTTATCCAGGAACTTATCAAAAAAATATATTTTGAGCATAATTAAAAATTTTTAATGATTTTGAGTTACAAAATTATGCATATTTTCAATAAACCTTCTTTTAAGATTTTAATTGAAAATTACCATTTTTAGATATCTATCGTTGATAATTTATGTGTAAATATTTTTATTTAGCTTCCAAAATAAAATTTTCATTATATATAATTTAATAATATCTAGGATAAATATTATATTTTGTATGAAAAAAATTGGGGATATTTTTTGCCAGATTCATATTCGTCATATATGAATTGGTTAGACTTAGTTATACTTAAATTGTCAAAAAATAATTACTTAGACAGATAGAGGGTTTTGCACTAAAAAATAAAAATGAAATATTTATTTTTTAAGATAAGATTTATATCACAGATGAGCGTTATTATATTCGATTTAACTTAATGCTAAAACAAAACTTTAGTTATGAATTGTATTAGATGCATAAATTAATTTGTAATATTTCAATGCATTTTGTTAAAGAATTTGACAATTTTACTAAATATTCATAAAAATATAGTTTTATTTGGATACGTATTTTATAAATTTTTTATAAATACCACCAAAAAATTAGTTACAAAAATGTTTTTGTTTTTTGTCTAAAACTCAAAAATATTTGAATAAATTTGTTATTGTATGAGAAAAATTGTAGGTGTTTAGAAAAAAATAATAAAAAAAAATTAAAAATAAAATAAAATAAAGTAAAATAAATAAATTAAATTGCTTAGTCAATATATTAAGTTATATTAAGTTTTAGGAAATTAAAAAATCGAAAGGAAAGAAAGTTTTTAAAAGTGGATCCAAAAATACATTTGCATTATATATGTTTTTTTATGATTTGGTCTTTTTTAATTATGTTGTTAGACCTTTCTTTTGGATATGAATAAATTAAAATTACATACATAATAATATTTCTTCACTCTTTACGAAATTAAAAATGTGAATAAAATTGCAAATGTTTTGAAAAAAAAAGAAAAGAATTAAAATAGATATGTCATTATGGTTTTGTAAAGCATATAAGTGCCAAATATATAGGGACGGGTTCTATTTCTAACACATTCTGTCAGCGAAACGTGTCACTTTAACATGACGTTAGCCTAGGAGGGAGAAATTGATACTTTATAGACACCCTGCGATAGGCTACAGAACTAACCCAAGAGGACCTTTCAGTATCGATTATTATAATAACAATTTACTAAAAATCGGAAATTGTTTATTTTTTCAACACATTTCTTTTAATTTTTTTGTTTAATTTTAATTATTTAATCGAACCCACATCCTTCTAATTTATTTTATGTTTCATAATTTTAAACGCTTTTTGTGTACGTTACTTTTTGTTCCTTTTTCGCCTGTCACGAGTTCGATCCTTTTGTACTTTTTCATATTTTCACAAGTTCCCTACAAGGAACAACAACACTTAAGTATGTCTTTATATGTATTCTATTGGTATTTAATACTTTATATTTTCTTTACAATGAAAAGTAAACTTTTATTTGATTAACCATTACTTTTCCAATCACCCTCGTATATTCAAAAATTACAACTTTATTTGTATTTCCGCTAAATAGTCATTTCTATTTCATATTTAACTTGTATAAAAACCTTAATATGGTTAGTTCAATTAATTTTCGTTCCATAAATATTTAATCTCACCTGTTGCCGTTTCTGTATCTAAATGCAAAATTTAGCAACAGTTTGTGTAAGTCTTTTTGTGTAAGCGTACAATACAAAAAGACTTAAAATTATTTTTTTGCTTGTAATCGCATCCTTTTCATATTTAGCACAACTTAATCATCAGTTTAGTGCTTTGTACTTATTGTCTGTTGTTAATTCTTTTTTATATTTTAGGTTCTGTTCGTTCCTTAATTTAGTTTTCTTTTAGCCATCATAATAATAATAAAAAATCTGTACGTTTCTTTTAATAAACAGGACATTGATCTTAAGTTTAGCTTAAACAAGTTGATTGAACTAAAAGCGTTTCAAGAACGTTCACTGAACTCGATTTGTGTTTCAAAAGTAACAAAAAAAAAAAAAAAAAAAAAAACATAAAAAGAGACTGATATGTACTTTACATTTTCAAAATACATTTTTTTTAGTTTAGTTTACACGAATATATTTAAAATATTCACACACATACTTGAGAACATTTATATAAACAAGAAAATTGTTTAATACAACTTTTTAAGTGGCTATTAAAAAGATTAGAAACTGCTAAATGTGTGTGCGTCGTACACGATTAAAGCAAGTAGCATTTTAGATTTAACATCATGTAGAATATTATATTAACTGACTGATCATTCATCTAATAATAGCAAACAAGGCCAATGGTCTTCAAAAGGATCATTGATCTGCTATAGTTTATTGACCGTCTGTCTATGAGGCTTAACTTAAAATTCACTTATATTTTCTTTTTACTCTATTGCTCCCTGGTTCTCTATGTCCCTTGTTCCTTGTTCTAATATCCATTACTCGAGACATTGAACCTTTTGTTTTATTTCGTGAAGGATCGATCTGCAATGCGATAAAAACAGCGATCAAAGTCTACAGGCTGCCGCATCCAGTCAACCAGTCATCCGGCCATTGCGTTCATGGAGCAGACTTTAAGTCAATGAACGCATAAGAAAGTAACGAATGCTATTTATTTTGCTGCTGTTCGTAAGTAGAAGGGCTATTGACTTTAGGCCATAATATTACTGCTGTAGATTATTTATTTATTTATTTTTTTTTTCGCAGTTCTTTTTTTTTTTTGTAAAATGGGGTTTTACATACGTAGATACATATGTATATATTTAAGGATGTTTTATTTTTATTTTAGTTTTTATTATAGAGTTGGTTGATCTGTTTTGTTGCCGGTCGGTCAATCGTCTTCTATTTCTTAGAAGGGTCATTGTTTGCCTGACTGTCTTTTTTATTATCGAGTCAATTTTTTTTCTGTACAGTTTTTTTCACATTCTTTAAAGATTTTTTTATAGCAGCAAACCGCAACAACAAAACTCGCAAGATATAAAAATATTTGTGCTGTTCATTCTTGTTTAATGCTTCATTAAATCCTCAAAAGGGTTTAAAGCATCACAATGATAGTTACTAACGCACAGATGCAGTGTAAAAACCAAGGTTTTTTTCACTTCTTTTCCTTGATCTCTGTTGATAATAAGCTAAAAATATATCGAACTGTCATTCTTTCACTCTAGCCCTACAATAGATTCAGACAGAGCATGCAAGTCAAAAGGAAAAAGTTGGCAGGTTCATATGATTTCGTTCTACGTTGAAAACATATTTGACTACGTAAAATTAAAAACTAAATAAAAAACATTTAAAATAAATGTATAAATAATATATAATAAAAACACATTTAGAAAATGCGCTTCATTAACTTTAGCATTTATCTGCTAATAGTATTTAATACTAGAGATATAATAATCCCTTTCATTTGGCTAAAAGTGAGACGTATTATTGTATGTAAATTAATCATTGTAGCCCTCTTTGGAGTCTGTCTATGCCTATAGTTTTCTTCTATAACTTATAACATTTTATGTCGTTTGATTTGTTTAACTTCATCTAGTCTACAGTTGCAAGTGTATTAATAAACATCTCTTTAAGTTTTATAAATAAAGTGAAAGCTCCCATAGCCGGACAGCGATTGTCATGCTTATTTTGTCCGGTAACGGGAGATGTCCGTCTATGGGATAATATTGCTGTAGATTATTTATAATATTAATTTTTATTTCAAAATTTAAGATTGTTTGTCAATAAATTTATTATTTTATATTCATATATATTTTTTAATTTATTTGGATATTAATTGCAATAAATTAAGATTTTATGAAATTTCTTTTAAGGAATTTATGGCTTTGTTTGAAAGTCTTCTGCTTACAGCTTGTTTTTCCCATTTTTAATCACTTTTCAAATTATTTAAATTTTCGTATATGAAAAAAATCATCTCTAACAATTTTTTTTACCGGCCAAAGACCTAGTTGGCCATATTTCTATCCACAACATTTTTATTGATGATTTCTTCAGGAAATTTTAAAATTTGTCGTTAATAAAATTTATGTTTAGGACAAGTTTGACAACAGAATCACCCTTGTCGGTGTGTTACTCCATTTGTTGATGACAAAATTAAGAAAGTGTCCCGAATTTAGCATTATTCAGGACATCGTTTATGAAAATCACATCCAATTGTCGTGTGTTTGGCATTCACATAACATGCTTCAGGACAAATGTCTTTAATGACTATTTTAAATCACCATCACAATGTGGAACGATATTGTGTTCAGTTTGTTATGCAGAGTTTAAGTGTCCTTTGTTCAAAAAGTCGTCAATATTTGTTTGAACCTGTCGTCAATGTGTCATTCGACAAATTATGGCTTACTGGGGTGGATATCTGTTTTCAGAGATTGAGCTTTTAATTTTATCTTTTTTTTTACCTTTGTTTTTTAGTACGAAGGTCTTTTTATCAAGAATAACAGTCGAAGTTAAATTTAAAACTTTATTTTTCTTAAAATCAGCAAAAAGTGAAGTAAAAATAAATTAATAGTAAACTGCAGCAAATGGTTCTAATTCTCTCTATCTCTCATTTGTTCTTCGCCCTTGCTTGATCAGTAACAATATATGTAAAAAATTTAACAAAGACAAAATTTTATATTTAACTTCAAAAAATTTATACAAAGATGAAATATGAATATAAAAGATGAAATAAGATTCTCCAAATCCCACAATATGCGGTTCACTATTTGCTTTTTCGTTATGATTTTTTTTTTTTTTTTAGCCACGAGAAATGTTTTTCTTGGAAACAAGTGTTCTTGACCGACTAAGATAGCTTCCGTCCAGCCTAGATTAATTTATTATATAAAAGTCACCTAAAGCATGGGAGCTGTCCATTAATAGAGCTTTCACTATATTGTGAAATACTATTTTTATTGTTTTTCAACTGACCACGCTATTGAACTTGATCTTGAAATTGTTTTTGTTTTAATAAGGTATAAACATTCCCGAACATAATAGAAAAAAAGAACTATTTTTAGTGGAAAGTTTACAGTTAGAGAGTGATATTTTTTATTAAATTTATTAAAGTACTATATTTATCATATATTGCCACATATTTTATTTGTTTTTATTTTGTTTTAAAACATTGTATAAAATCGTAATATTTTATACTCCAAATTTATATAAAATTTTATTTATTTTTACTCAAATGCTTAAAAATGTTTAAGGGAAATCTAATTATTGAATTGCATCTACAAATTTTTTAGTAATTGTAATGATTACCTATTACGATTTATACGAAATACTTCTCTTTATACTTAAAACTAAGAACGTTGTTCATACAGTTGCCTAATTGAATTGTATTCATATCTAAATATAACTTAAAAAATTAAAAATAACCAACAGAAATATGAAAATTATAATTAATTAAATTTAGCTATCAAGTTTAAATAAACCCAAAATTATATATTTGAAATTTAAACATATAATCGAGTTTAATTAATCATATTTTGTAGTAAATTTGTTTTTATATATTTTTTTAATATATCCAAAACTATTGTGCTCATACAGAAGGTGAGCTCACACACACATACATATTTTGTAGTGAATTTATTTTCATATGTTTTTTTTAATATTTTCAAAACTATTACGTAAAAAACTCTGATGGTATTTATTTATAGACCACAAGCTCTGCTTTGATACCGCCAAATTAATATTTAGTGGGTATTTTCTAGAAGTTTGGAGAAAACCTTATATTATACCTTTATTTAAATCCGGAAACAGATCCAACATCTCCAACTATAGATCTATTACTAAATGAAGTGCTATTCAAAAACTTTTCGAAAAGATAGTTACTGAAATCCTTTCCCATCAAGTAGATTGTTATCTTTCCCCATTCCAGCATGGATTTAGAAAAGGACGTCCATCCACTATTAACCTTTTGGAGTTCAGAGCCTCAGTCATACCTGCATCTGATTGCGGTTTACAGACAGATACAATATAGACAGATTTCATATAAAGTAAATCACGATCTACTATTGTTCAAATTTGATAAACAGATTTTCTCCTGTTTTGCTTAAATAGATTTTTACTTATCCTAAAAATAGGTACCAATGTGTATTTTTTAGAGAATGTACATCGATAATCATTCCTATTTTATTTGGTGTTCCGCAAGGTAGTCATCCCGGCCCCTTATTAATCCTAATATTTATAAGTGATTTATCAGCTTTCATTAAACATTCTAGAATATTAATGTATGCTGATGATGTAAAGCTGTTCCATAGCTTTAAAGATTTCTATCAACGTTCCTTACTCCAATCAAATCTTGACGATCTTTACAATTGGTGTATGATGAATTTAATGGATCTAAATTTAGGAAAGTGTAAACACATGATGTTCTATAGAGGAAGTCTAGTGCTCTATAGATACACAACTTGATCTAGTCGAAGAATTTTTGACCTAGGTGTATTGCTTGATTGTAAACTATTCTTCAGTTCCCACGTTTCACAAATCGTTAATAAGGCAAAAGGAATTCTAGGTTTCTTCAAGCGCTGGGAAAGAGAATATGAAAGTCGATTATATCTTAATAATCTTCTTGCTCTTGAAAGTAGGAGAAAATGTACGAATATTTTATTGGTAATTAATTTAGTAAACGATTCAATTAATTACGAGTTCCTGCTTCGTAAGATCGAATTTGTAATCCCAAATCGTCCAGCTAGAAATTATACTCCTTTAAAAATCAAATATTTTCGAATCAATTATGTCAACTTTGATTCCACGAGAATTGAACAGTTTTTATTCATATAATGCTTTCTCAGTAAATCCAATCCGCATAAAGAGGAATATTTTTATCTTAGTTTCATAACAAGACTTTAAATAGATTTAAGAATAATTTGTATGATAGCCTTTAAGAAATTGTAATTTCATTGGCTATTACATAAATAAAATAAAAAAATTAAAAATATAAAATAATTAAATTAAAAAAATAAAATAATAAATTTATTCTTGGAGGTCTCTTCTTAAAAATGTTTGCATTTCTAAAATTTAGTTGGCGCAAACTGTATCTGATGCAACTATCAAATATCTGCAAAAAGCTTTCCAATTATTTATGAGAGTTTTGACTAAAAACTTGAAACACAAGATCCTTTTTATAAATATCGTATCGAATTAAGTTTATTATAATTAAGATTTTCAAAAATAAAAAAGTGTGAAGTTTTTTCACTTAGGTTGTTTCATTACTTTCCGTTGCTAAAGATAAAGATCTATTAATTTATTAATTTCTTTTTGCATATACCATTTTTATATTAATAATTAAAATATAATTTTAACGCATTTCCTGTGACTTATTGACCCATTTTATATAAACGTAGTCCAAAATGAAGACGGCCTAATAAAAAATCTCATATTATTCTTAAATCAATCTTAAACTTAAAACCGTGATGTCAGATATAAGTTTGAGAAAATCCTTCTATTGTATTAAGAAAAATCCTTTTTTTTCTTCTTTTTTCAAAAAAATATTTACCTCTAATTTTCCCTCTTAAATAAAATCGTTGTTTTCAAAAAGAAATATTTTATAGTTATATCAAAATATTTTTTGGACTCAAGTATTAATTTTGATTAAAAAATATTAATTAAAAGCTATTTCTACAAAAATTATAATGGTAACTTAATTTTATAAAATCTAAAATTAAAGTACGTTAAATAAGAGTATTTCGCTTTATACGGATTTCAAAATATATTAACCAAAAAATCCTTCAGTCATTTCTTACAGGTACATACATAGACAGACTACAATATTTTGACTCTACTCAGAATATTTACTTCATGGCGTTTCATATAAATGTTATAGAAACTAAAAAAAGGGAATAAATGTATGTAGTTCGTTACTATTTATAATAAAAGAGATACAATTGAATATAAACAATTTTTCTAAAATACAGTTTTAATAATAATAAATTAGTTAGAATGTTTTACTTTTGCTTATGATTTGTTGCTATTTTTGAAGAAAATTTTAAACATTAAAAAAATCCCTTCATTTCAAGAAAGACTTAAAGACAAAACTTATCGAAGTCATACATTCACAATAAAATAAATGAACTTAGAACTAAGTTGTATAAGCTCTGTTTCAGTATTAGTCAGATTTAGAATTTCTAGTAAGAAAGTGTTCTCAGAATTGATATATATATATATATATGAGGGCCACATTTTATATATTTAAGAATTAGTTTTAAAAAAATTTTAATAATTTATACATTTTTAAATTTGTAAACAAATGTCTTTTTTTTTTTTTTTTTTTTGCTTTTATTTATTCTTAAATCTTTGACATTTCAGAAGCTTAATTTTGTATTATTCTCAATTTTAGATCGAGCTTTTGTCAACAAAAATCAGCATAAAATATAAGAATTGTCATTAAAGTATTGTCGGTCTGGTTGTCCTGTTTTTCCATTTGAAACTAAGAATACACGGAACACGGAACGTTTTCACCAAAGAGTGAAGATCGAATATAATATAATATAATAATATAATATATAATTGCAATTTCGATTTTTAGTAAAAAAAGAATTGAAAGTGTGCAAGGTCAATAGATCTTTAAATAAAAAATTTTCTTTTAAACAAATTCTCATCGCGATCCCCCTGGAATATTTGTACAGGCCCCTTGTGGCTCGCGGAGAACCATTTGAGAATCGTTGATATAGAGTATTTTCGTTAATTAAAACAAACGAAAAAAGAAAAGAATTTTATAAACATAAATTTCATTTGGGTGGGTTCCCCTGTTAGATAATATTTACTACGTATACAAAAAATACTACATACTGGTATTAAAGGAACAAATTCATAACAAATTGTTAAACTTAAGCTTCATTTACAATTCATGAATTGGCAATAACAATAATAAAATGCGCATTTTATATGAAACTTAAGTATTCATATGAAAATTGTTAAATACAAAACGACTTGTTGGCACAGTTCATTTGAGGAGAGTATATAAATTTAAAGCTTTGAATACTTTGAATACTAGATAAGTAAATAGAAATTAATTCTTCTTACTAATGAATTGCTATGGAAGCCTATTACAATAACCAAAAAATTATAATAATTACTATAATTTGTAGTCATTCGTAGTTAAAAATAAAATTAAATCTGGATGCTATATATATATATATATATATATATATATATATATATAGATATATAGCCTCTCGAGCAATAGTTATGTTAGAAAAATTTCGGATCAATTTTACGGAATCCTTACAATTTTAATGAACTTACTATTTTGCATCTTTATACATTATGGAAATTATCCTTATACGCAGTAGTTTATTTCCAATTATTTCTATTAGATTAAAGTTATCATTAAATTCTTGAGATAATAAGACAAGATTTATGTTATGGTCAATAATGTATCATATTTCAAAAGAATCTAACGTTAATTTTTTGATATTAAAAATAAATCTATATATATTTATAAAGTGTCTTTTTTTATATGCTGATCAATATTTTCAAAAACAAAATTGTAACAAAAGTTAAATACACTGAAAACAAATTCTTAGTTTTAAATCTGTTAAATTTAAAACTAAGAATTTCAAATTAAAAAATCGTTTAAACAAATACTTCTGCTATAATTTTTCCACATTGTTTTCAGTCATGTAAAACTTTGTCTACCTAAAATTAAAAACGTTGTGTTTTCCCTAAGTGTATAGTATTTAATGTATATCCATTTGTACATACTTTTGTATTCCTGTTATTGTAATTGTTGTTGGTGTTGTGGAATAACACATTAAGTCCACACTCATTGTGAATTTGTAAGTCATATCAGTCTGTTAGTTAGTCGGTTGATGGACGTGTGTAGCAACTAAAGTTGTCAGTACTTTGTAGTAATTCAAGCATTTTGAAAGAGAGTTTTAAAATAAATTACAGCAAAATAAAGTAATTTTATAGTGCGTTTAATGAAATATTAAAGAAGAACAAAGAAATGTGAGTATATTTTAATAAAAACAAATTGTAATTTAGACTTAATTATAACAATACGTTTATATTTTATTAATTTTAGTAAGCTGAAGTATGAAAGACTATAAAAAATTTTTGGATTTTCTTGATAAAAAGGAAATGTCTTTATTGGTAAGTTTATTTAAACTGATCAATATTTTGGCGCTTATTTCTGTAGAAAACCAAATAACGATGCATAAAAAAGATGCATATGAGTGTATTATTTTGTGTAAATGAACCAGACAAGTTTCGATGATGAACTTCTGTACAATTTATACACAATGGAATTTGAAAAATTAATTTTAAAGTATGACCTCATACTTATTTAAAATAAATGAAATTATCTATACAAAATTTGGCTTTGGATTATATTCTACTACATAACTTTGAGACTATAAGAGAGTCCAACTTGAAATTTTGCACGAGCATTGAAAAGAGTTATGTTAAAATTATATAATTTTTAAACATTATCGAAAACATCGTTTATGGTTTAATTTTTATGAATGTAATTTTGACCTTTGAACTTCCAAAATAAATTAACTTTCTACATATCATTTTTAAGACAATATATTTATCTTTTAAATTATACTAAAATTAAAATCTTATTATATGTAGTTCAGAATTTAACAGTAATTATACTAAGAACTATATAATTAATTTTAATTACTTTTCAGGAGACCATTTTTTTAGGGTTTAAATTGAAATAAAGATATACATTTTAAATTATTTACCATATAAATATGTATATCCGCAATTCGTACGAAAATTATTTGGTATATTTTTCAAAGCGATATGTATATTGACTATCGAAAAATATAGGAAAAAGGTAATGTTTTTCTCTTTATAAAATTAATATTTTGTTTAAATAATCTCAAGTTATAGTTTTTTCCAAAATTGAATTTCAAAATATATCTTGAATATATTAAATTATGTACTTTATCCATTTTCAAAATACTATGAAAATAAAATTTATGTCTTACGAGTATATCAATCAAGAATTTTAATATAGGAAATATGAAAAAGAAAACATATGTTAATTTATAAAATTTTTACATTTCGGGATAAGTAAAATCAAACATATTATATTGTAATGAAATACAATAATTCAAAAAATTTAGAAAATTAAGAACGATATAACTTAAGTTATGTAGTTTATCCTTTTGGTTCCGCTTGAAAATTTAAACGAGCATGAAAAAGAGTTATGTCAATATTATATAATATTTTAAAAATTTTAAAAATATCGTTTTTTGCTTCTGTTGTTGTGAGATGTAATGGTTTGAGTTGACCTTTAAACTTTTATCATAAATAAATTTTATACATATCGTTTTAATATCTTTGTCTTTAATATGAAACTAGAACCATATAAATTATACGTTGTACATAATTTATATGTTATTGTGAAGTTTTTAGTTTATTTTCGTTTTTCGAAACGTCATATTTTTGGAACGGAAAAGGCCGTGAGCCTAAAAGTTTATAATTTAAGAAACACTTCCAATAGCCAATGTCTTCATTAAAATTGGAGATATTATATTCGAAAATGGCAATGTTATGTCCGTTTTGATATGAAATAACGCGCATGAAATATTAATTTTAGAGTGAATTCTTGGAAATTTGGAGCAATTTTCAATATAAAGTTCATAAAATTTTAATAAATTTAATTAACTTGTCCTCAATTTTTTGTCATTCTAACTAAGTTGGACAACTCGTTTATGTATTTCGCGTAATTTTTTAAGCCAAATTATATAATTAATTAATAAACAACCATACAGGGGTTGGCCGCATTAGAAAGGATAACAGTGGACAACACAAAATTGTTAATTTATTTTTATAAATATATAAATGTTTGTAAGGAAAATCGCCTATATCCATTCTTCTACTTAACCGACTTTTACGAAACATATATCATTGGAAAGCTTAGAACTATATTAATCTTACACTAGTTAAATTATTGGGATATTTATCAGATATGAATTTATCATAAATTTTCTTTTTCTTCATTTATCCGGCCATCCCTTTTTGATATCCGTAAAAATTGATTTGTGAATAAAGCAATATATTTTTTATTCGCATACCAAATTTAAATTATTTACACGGGAAAATAACAGATTTATTGATTTTTGAAGGGAATGTACCACCGTGCAGTGACATAAATTAAGAGGATCGTGTTTCAACGCTTGTGAGAACCCCTGATTTAGACACACGTTAGTTAGTTCTAAATTACTTTTTATACATTTTGAGGTATTTATACTGCAGCAATATTATGTTTACAGAAACTGTAGGAAACAAAGCACAGTTATTTTCAATAATATTGTGTTCATATTAATAATACTTATATTTAAATTTTACTATATTACAGTAAGCACAATTAAATATTTTAATTTAAGTAGACTGAAACATATTATATTTTTACCAAACAACAAATTATGATAACCATACAAAAATATTATTATTTTGTAAAATTGTTCAAAGAATTTCCGATCGTTTGACATACATATTATATATGTAAGTTATCGGTGGGTTTCATAAACGACTTTTCAAACGACGGACGGATGGACGGATGAACGGACTGCGACTTCGTTTCTTATAAGGATCTAAAAAATATAAACTCTTATTCTCTCCAATTGTGGAAATTACAAACAGAATGATAAACTTATGTAAACCCTTTGTAAAAAATGGATTTTAGAAATCCATAGATATAAAGAATTGGCTGAGAAGTTTCCCGGTCATATAATCACTAAAAACTGTGTTATCAGTTGACTACGAGAATTGAATTCCATTGAACCTCTATTAGAGTTATACTAAAGGTGAGTTCTGAAGCAACCATCCAACAACAAATCACTAGTGAGGGTAAATGTTATAAAGTATTTATTTTTAAAAATGTATTTAGAAATTTTACATAGAAGTGTGAAACTAACTAAATTCATATACAATTAAGATAAATGTTAAGTTATTTAACTCATCGTAAATATTATAAATTAGATCCTATTAAGAAATCGTAAATCTACCATTTGATGACACATTTTAAAGTTCTTTCGAAAACAGTTACCTTAAACCTCTGACTTTATTATATACATATGTATATTTCTACCTGACTTCATAAATAAAACTAAAATTTATCCTTTTATTTTAACTGGTATTTCCTGTGTTCTTACACAATTTGCTGGCTATATTTTTAGAATGTTTTCGTCATCTGTTTCTTTGCCCTAATCACCTTCTTAATACTACAACATATTTTACGCATGCGTCATCAGCCGCCGGGTCCTATTGGTTTGCCCATACTTGGTTATTTAGCATTCTTGAATGTAAAGGCACCATACAAGACTCTACAGCAATTATCCTTTAAATATGGTCCAATCTATTCGCTGAAAATGGGCAAAATCAATACAATAGTGTTGACAGATGCTGCTCTGGTGCGGGATTTTTTAAGACGTGAAGAATTTACAGCGCGAGCACCGCTCTATGTTACACATGGTATAATGGGTGGTTATGGTAGGTTCACTAAAAATATTTACAAGCCTTTAGGGCAAAAGAGAGCTAAAGTATTTGTAAATAAAACGAAAGACTTAAGCAAGAAACTTCAAAAATGTTTTATTTCCTTCTTATGTTTTTTTGCGCTATTTTTCTCCATAAAAAGGTTTAATATGTGCTGAAGGTGCTTTGTGGAAGGATCAAAGACGTCACACTATTGATTGGCTAAAATGTCTGGGCATGTCAAAGAAATTTAGTGAAATACGATGTGGTTTAGAGCTGCGTATCATTAAAGGCGTTAGAGAATGTATACAGGTATGAAACAGGTATCATAAAATAAAATATATTACACTATAACTTTTTGCATACATAGTATAAGTTTGACGGTATGTCTATCCATCCTTTCCTCTGAGTCATAAATATAAATGAATGATTTTTAGTTTTTCCCCCCTTGATTTTTCTAAACGTTTCGCCAAAATTTAAACAACAAAAAAAAAAAACACTTTTCAGACAACTTAAAATATTCTTAACTTCTTGGGGCTTTTTGTTTTTTATGGGCTAAAATGTCTGGAACAAAGAAAAGTTAATCATGGAATAGTGCAGCCGCAGTGAATTGTATAAATTTAGTCGTAACTCATTCATGCCATTTCTTTGTATTCTAACTAAACTAAATTATTTGTTGCTATGCTGCCATCATTATAGCTCCGTTTGTTAGCAGTTGATTGTTTGGCTGTCTGAACGAAAGGAAACCAGACAGATAGACATATATACAGTCACTTTGGCAGATTGACTGGCTAGCCGTCTGTCTGTCAGACTGGTTGTTTGATAATTTATTTATAAAAAACTGTCTTACCATCTTCCATACTTTTTTTTGTTTAGTTTTACCTTTGTCTGTTTTGCCGGCCTCTGTTGTATTGTTCTTGTCCATTTTACTTTCAATTTTGTTTTCGCTTTTGCTTTTCTTATACATTTTTTCAAGTGCAAAAATTTTAAAAAATGTGCACAACTTTTTCTCTTTTTACCATTAGTGTTTTTCTTTATCTTTTAACTGATTTCTTGTGGTTTCTTGTTTTTATGAAGTGGCTTCATGATGATTCTAAGAATTTATTAGATGGCGAAGTGAATCCTCTGCCCGCATTGCAACATACTTTGGGAAACATTATTAACGACCTAGTGTTTGGCATCACATATGCACGCGATGATGTCACTTGGCATTATTTTCAAGAGCTACAGGAAGAGGGTCTAAAACTAATTGGCGTTTCAGGTGTTGTCAATTTTTTGCCATTTTTGAGGTGAGTAAATGCAGACTTTTTTCTGGAAATTATTATTTTTTCTTATTAAAATGTGTTAAAAGTTCAGTTCTTTATTAGTCATCATTCTATTAACAAAGTATTGATAAGGATTGATAAATTTATAAGAAAATAAAAAATAATTTTGTCTGGAGTTTTAAATATATGAGATAAACATTAAATAGAATTTTGGATTGATTTAGGGTCTGGGCATTCCGTTAGAAATTTAAACTAACCATTGATAATATTAATTTTCCTATTGTGCAGATTTTTACCCTCCAATAGAAAAAACATTAAATTCTTACTCGATGGTAAAAAGAAAACTCATCAAATCTATGATGACATTATCCATAAAAGCGAAAAGAAACTATTTAAGCGTCAGCAGCAACCTAAATCAAATGCGAAGGAAGAGGAGAAACTCAGCCAACAGAAAAATACTTGTATTTTGGAATACTTTCTGGAGGAAAGGGAAAAACTTAGAAAATCGGCGGACAGAAAACAAAGAGAAATTGCTGAAGAATTCTTTTGTCCGCAGCAACTAAGGCATTTATTGGCTGATCTCTTTGGAGCTGGAGTCGATACCACATTAACTACCCTCAGATGGTTTTTCTTATACATGGCCAAGAAGCAAAACATACAGCAGGAATTGAGAAAAGTTTGATAAATTAAGAAATATATTTTCTTTATAAATTACTAATTGATTTCTTTATCTAGCACTTGTTAAAATTACCTCAGGATACTTTAACGCTTAACGACTTAGAACACATTGATTATTTGAAAGCTTGTCTAGCTGAAACTCAACGCATAAGATCGGTGGTGCCCTTGGGCATACCTCATGGCTGTGTTAGAGAAGTGCAAATAAATGGTTTTACTATACCCAAGAATAGTATGATTATACCCCTACAATGGGCCATACATATGGATCCTAAAGTATGGCCCAATCCCGAGCAATACAAACCACAAAGATTCCTTAATGGGGAAGGTCAATATCAACAACCCCAAAATTTTATACCCTTTCAAACAGGCAAACGCATGTGCTTGGGTGATGAATTGGCCAAAATGCTTTTACTCTTGTATAGTGGCTTAATATTAAGATACTTTCAGGTGTGTTTAAGCTCTGAAAGTGAAAATATTGATATGCAGGGTGAATGTGGCATTACCCTGGCTCCTTTTAAATATAAATTGAAATTAATTAAAACAAAATAAAAACACATATTGCAAGATTATAATTATTATTATTATTTTTTTTGTTTTTTGTAAAAGTATTGTATATTTTTAAATATATTTTTTTAATATTTGTTTTCTTAATAAAATAATGGATGTTTTTTTTCTTAAATTGTTTCCTTGTTATTAATTCTCAATTGTTATGTGGAATATGGGGGGGGGGGGGGGTACAGTGAACTTAAATTAAACAATTAATTACTATTTAACAAACAAAACAACATAAATTAAATACTAAATATTTAAATGAAAGACTTAATTAAATAATTTGTTAAAAAAATTAACATATTTACAAATTGTTTTTCTTTTTGTATTTTTTATGTCTTTTTTTTTATCTGTTATGCATATTTAACTTAAACTTATTTGTAAAATGAAATAAATGGTTAAGAGAATAATTACAGTTATGCATAAATGTTGGCACTATGAATCTTAAAGATTTTTTTTGAATTTTTAACTAAAATAAAATAAAATTATGAACAAAAAAAATGAGAATTTAAATACTAAAATATACAAAATTAAAAATAAAAAAATAAATAAAAATGATGTACATGAAAAATTTGAAAAAATATAAATTTAAAATAAGAGTGATTAGCAAAAGGTTTTGAAAAACATTTAAGCTGTCTTATGTCTTCTCGCTCTTATTTTAAGTTTAATTTAAATGTTTTTTGTTCTCATTTTTTTCATTTTGTTATATAAAAACTAAACCACAGATTTTTTGTATTAAATTATTATAATTATTATTATTACATATATATGCATTTATATACATACATATATATATATATACATATATATATAGATATATATATAGAAATATAAATTGTTTTACATTTGCTTAAATAAAAATTAAACAAATGTTTAATATTGAACACAGCTTCTTGGGGGTTAAAGAATAGAATTTGTTAATATGTATCTTAATGTTTGTTGAATACAAAATTTGTTAATAGATATTTTGAACTAGTTGAGGATTTAAAAAAAATATAAATGTTAATTACACTATTTTCTTGTTTTTTTTATCTTGGCTACAAAATTTCATTTATACATCGTTAGATATTTTATGAGCAAAATATAATAAATTTTGCTTATAGATAGAAAAATTCTCTTAGTTAGACTTTAATTTTTCTTAATTGTTGAACATAATCTATTCTTTTTACTTATATATTTGCTTTTGAAGAGAGAGTTTTTAAGTTCTCTTATGTACTTTTTTTTAAATTTTACTCTTGTAGTATAAACTTTTTTCTTTCATAGCGACGACAAAGTGTTATGGATGTTGGTTTGAAAAACGTCTTTCAGGAACAAAACCGTGCTCTGCATATTCTATTTCTTTTAAATGCCCTCTCTCATATGCAACAGCTTTCTTTAGTGGTACTTATTAAGGCCAAAGTAAAATACAGCAAATTTCTAGCTTTGACGTTTTTGATATTTGGCTAAAATCTGTTTTTAGAATGTTTGTTATTTAAAGCTTTAAGCTTTTTTTGGTAATTTATATATTGGTAACTGGCCTTAATAAATGTAAGGATCTTTTCACTTTTACTTTTGTGTTGTACTGTATATTTAATTGGATCCTACATTGCGCATATGATGAGGTTCTATTGTTGTTGTATTCAGTTGTAAAGGTCTGGGTGTTAAACACACTTTAAAAGCTTCTGGTGTTATAGTGGCACCCACATTACCCTTTAAACTTGGCAAAGGTTGTCCCTCGGGCAATGTTATATCGAAAGAGTGCATGAATGAGGCAAAAAATAAGAACAATTCCATTCTAGCCAAAACATCACCCAAACACATGCGACGTCCCACACCAAAAGGAATAAAGTATTCAGGTTTACGTACTTTACCTTCAGAGTCTAAGAAACGACGGGGATTAAATTCTTCGGGTTTTTCCCAGAGATTGGGATCCATATGTATGCTATTGATGAGAGGTATAACATGAGAGCCGGCTGGAATTTTATAACCATTTACTTCAACATCTCTGTAAGAGGAAAAAGAAAAAGAAAATTAATAAATAATTTCATGAACATTGTTTTTTTTAATTTTAAGTGAATTTTAAGTTCTTTGTTTTTAGGGAGAAATTTAAAAAGGCTTAAATTAACAAACAATTAAAGCTGTTAAAGTAATTTATGCTTAAAAGCTTATAATTTTAAGTTATCCTTCCAATAAAATATTTTGTAATAATGCTAAGGTTTACTAAAAATGTAATAAAATAATTTTATTGTCAAATGGCACTTAAGTTCAATAAACTTGACTTGTAAAACAAATAATAATTGAGCTATAATTTACAGACACACATTTTTGTATTGCACATATGTATATATAGTTAATTTTAAAGCCGGCCGGTATAAACTTGTTAAAATTTGCAAAAAAAAAAATGCATAAGTAAAAGATAAATTATCAAATGTTTATTGAAAAATTACAACCTCACGTGTTGTTTCCACATTTGAACATTTGAAAATTTCCATATTTTTTTTTTTCTGTATGTATTTCACATTTCAAATGCATACAAAACAATTGAAAACTACATCAAGTGCATTATAGGCCTGGCTTTATAGCTGGATTGCCTTGCTTTGGCTTTCGTTGCCTTGCCTGCCAAGTAAATCATAATACATGTATGTATGTATGTATGTATGTATATATGCATGTATATATGTATGCATGTATGTATGAATGTAAAAGTATTTTTGTTTGGGGGCTGTGAGAGTGTATGAGAGTGTGTGAAAAATATAGCATTTAGTCTTAGAAACCATCTAAAAGCAAAACTGGGACAAATTACGACGCATCTTATAAATACCAGCCAGTTAGCTAGCAAAATGCATAGAGATTGAAACATGTGCGCTCTATGTACGCACTGACTAAAGACCAGTATAAATTTTATATACACACACTCTTACATTTATAACGTAAATTGAAAATAGTTTGTTTATTTGTTTTATAATGCGCTCTCTATATAGCTAAACTGGCATTAGAATAGTGTTGTTGTACAATAAAGTTAATTAACAATGAATTTTTTTGTAGTTGCTCCTATTATTATTGTTGTTGTTGTTCTAAGATTAATTTTAGAGACAACTGTGATTGATGGTGATAAAGTAAAATATATACTACTTAGCAAGTTTAATGAACTATTCCCACAAATCAAAACAAAGTGAAGGCAATTTTATAAAAGCAATTGAAATAAGAACTTACCTTGTGGGTGAGTGAGTAGTGGCCAAGGGAACTATGCTGGATCGTCTCATAGATTCCAAAATTGTGGATTCAGTAATGGGCAAATATTGTAAGTCTTCGATGGAGGGTAAACGGTGACGGCCAACAACTTGATCTAATTCATCTTGAACACGTTTCATGGTTTCAGGGTTGCGTAACATGAAAACATTTATCCATAACAAAGTGGTCTTAATGGTTTCCATGCCCGCCGAGAACAAATCAATAATAACTTGCACAATTTGTTCCTCTAAAAAGAGTAAAGAGAAGAAAATGAAAAATATTTAAGAAATTCAAGTAAAACAAAAAATTAAGGTTTCAATAGTTCTAATAAAATCCTTAAAGGCTGCAACAGTCTTTCAATTTCTTTCAACTTACCATGATTTTTGCCATCGAACAATTCTTCATCTCTGCCCTCCTGTTTGGCCTTTTCAATTTCAGCTAAATAGAAATCCACTAAATCTCTTATGTTCGAACCATCAAAAGTCTTTTTATGATCATCAATGACATCTTGATAGAATCTTTGCATTTCTTCACGATTTTTGGCAATTTTATTTTTGGCTGTCGATATGCTGGGGAAATATTGTACCGTTGGTATATAGTCCACGGTATGAATTTCACCAAAAAGACGCATGCCTTCTTCAATAAGGAAATTGAAACGTCTGAATTTGGGATCATCAATGGAGAAACGTACAGACATCATAATGCTGCAAATGACATTACTAACGGCTACAGAAATGGCAGGAGCCATATCCATGGGTTGACCTTCGGAAATGTTTAAGTTATGTATATATTCATGGACTTCCGTCTGCAAAAAAAGAGTATTCTTATAAGTTTGCAAGTTCTTTAAAGTGAATAGAATAAGCTAAACTTGCCATAATTCTTTTTTCCATGATGTGTTTGCCATTACCCATATAAGTCATGCCAAATTGACGCAATTTTTCATGCAAAAAACGTCTTTGATCTTTCCATAATTTGCCAGTACTATTAATAATACCTAAAAGTGAAAGGAAATTAATAAATAAATAAGCTTTTTTCAGAAAAAACAAAAACAAATGTGATTAAGAGTAAAGCTATAGCAATAGTTAAAAGTTCCTGGCAACATTTAGAAGTCATTAGCAACATTTAGAAGATCTTAGCAACATTTCAAAGTTTACGTTTTATGCTTGCTAAGATTAAAATATTCCTAAAGCAATAAAATATTGAAATATTTATTTTAAAGGTTTTGTAAATATCTAATTATTATTATTATTATTATTATTTTTTTCTTTTTTGCTTCTATAAGACTATATTATTTACACAATGTCTGACTGAAAAAACATTTTTTTAAATATCTGATTTCTTAAATTGTATACGTTATTTTAAGCAATGAATCTAAACAATGTCACTAAGAATTAAATATTCTTAAACTTGTGAAAGTAATACTTTCGAATTTTCAAATCATGTGTAATTTCCTTCTTCTGTATTTCTGAACACTTCTGAGAATTACTCATTTACAACACAGACTTTTTCTTTATTAATTTTATTAAGAATTTTGGGCATTTAAATTTTAATTGAGGTAGTCTTGTCATAAATAAAACCCTTTTTATTGAATTATTATAATTATTTTTTTTTATTTCAAGCAAATTTTAACGAATGTTTTTTTTTTTTTTTTTTTTGCTTACAGTTATTCCAACAAAAGACTATAAACAAAAAGTATTCCAACCACAATTGACCACAAAAAAAGTTTATTTTATAAAGTCTTGAAATTAACCTACTTTAGACTCGTACATACTCTTATACAATAATTAAACAAAAATAAGAAAAAATTCCTCAACTTTTTGTAAAAAATAAAGAAAACTTTATCAGAGGGAAAAAATGTGAAAGAAAATAATTGTTTTTAAAACATTATTGCAATAATATGTTTACAGTCGCAAAAAGAAAAAAAAAATAAGTAAAAAAATTAAAAAAATAAACGTGATTATTTTCTGTTATTTATTAAATTTTTAAAAGTTTTTCTTCATTTTTTCTGGTCAAGGAAAAAAACCAAAAACTGCAGTGGAATTATTATTATTGTTGAATACTTCTTGCGATGCATGGGGAAGAGAAGAAAAATATTTTTTGTATTGTTTTTGGTTTAAAATTGTTTAAATATTTTAAGTGAAATTATTTTAAGTAGTTAGTTAATTGGTTTAAAGACAGCGTGTTTGGGTTTAAATGTTAGTTAAAGGTTTTTACCTTTAAAATTTGTAAAATGTGCAATAGCAATTAAATATTTATTTATTTAACAGCTGCTATTTTGTTTTGGTTTTAATGAAAAAATAAAATAAACAAATGTTTATAAAATTTGTTAAAGAGAATTCAATTTTATATAAAATGAAATTTCAGCAACTTAAAAAAATTTAATCATTATATTTTATTTTAAAGAAAATAGACACCGTGTCCCTTTAAGGTTCGTAAGAAGCAAAACCCTACATTGGGTGCCAATATTGGTGCATTTTAAGTTTAATATATTAGATCAATTGTTATTTTAAACCGACGGACGGACTTGGTTTAAAAAATCATACGATTTTGAAAGTAAATAATTTAAACAAATATAAATATTAAAATAATATCTCTCCTATAAAAATTGCTAAAATTGTTTAAGAATTTTTTTTTTCAAAATTCATAGTTTGAAAAAAAATATGTAAAAAAATTTTTTACAAAAATTAATCGGAAATAATGTTCATAAATTGAGGAAATTTGTTCACTGTTATGGTTAAATTTTTTTTTTTTTTTTTGAAATATATTTTTAGTTATTAACAAATTTTTAAATTTGTTAAAAAAAAATAAAAACTAAAAATTTATACTTGTCAGTTATTTATTTATTTATTTATTTTTTTCTCAAAAAAAAAAGTTTTTCAGATTTTTTTTAATTTAATTTTTTCTTAATTTACCGCAGCAAATAATTAAATTTTTAAAAATTAACCAAAAATTCCATTTCTAATCTATTTCTTTACTGTTTCTGAATAACAAATAAAATTATTCTTTCAAAACTTACCAAAACCATTTAAAGTCTGCATAAATGGTGTATCTGGGCGACCGGTAAATTCTTCCCGGCGAAAACATTCACGTATCATTTTATAATCACTCATTACCACTGTCAATTGGCTGCCCAATCTCGTAGAGAACAAGGAACCATATTTCTTGGCCAATTCCATGAAACGTGTGTGTTTTTCATTGCCCATAAACATAAGATAACCGATGATAGGAAAGCCCCAAGGACCTGGTGGCAATTTGCGCAATTCACGATATAAATTCACCAGCCATTGCAGAAAACTGATGGCGGTTAAAATGGTTATGAAAACCATTAATAAATGTTGCATGTCGTTGATTTTAAATTGGCGCACCAATAGTTTTATTATATAAGAATCGGTCATCATTTTTAGGCCGTTAAAATTTACAATTTATTGTTTAATTAAAAATTTATTTTTTATTCTAAAACTTTTGGTTTTCTTTTTTAAAGTTTTTAATAATTTATTTTTTATATTAATGTTTAAAAGTTTTCATTGTTTTTCAAGCCTATTATTAAATATATGTACTTTTTAAATTGTTAAAGGACTTTTTGAACTTTTTTGGATTTACTCAAGTTGTAATCTTTTTATTTTGGGTTTAAATTAAGACTTTGCACTTTATACATTTGTAAACAAAAAAATAGTGTGTAAATATTTTATTTATTTTTTATAAAATTCTTTATTTATTTGTAAATATTTTACGCAAATATTTTATTTTTTCAAAATTATTTTTTGGTTTGTAAAATTATTTTAAATTTTATTTATTTTACGCAGAGTAGACAGTAGACGATTTCGCGCGTTGCGTTTATAGATTTCGACTAATGTCTCGTCGTTATGTCCTTGCGACTTTTATAACAACCGATCACACGATCGATGTTGTACGCCGTGATCGTGCGAAGTGTTCGATCTAAACATAAGTCGTTCTTAGCAAACCTTAAACCTACGTTGCTCAGCATGTGAGTTCATTTGGAAATGCACGATCAAAACACGAATCCAAAAAAAAAAAAGAAAAAATCCCCATTTAAAATCTATTTGAGTAAATGAGCGCTTACACCTCAGCCAATAAGTATGAGTAAATGAGAAAGAGAGAGAGAGAGAGAGGAAGAGTAAGTAGTACGTACTTTGCAACTGAATTAAAACCTTCAAACCGGTCTTGTGATTCTTTTCTGTAAGTTTTTCTTTATGTGAATACTCACTCATCACGCAAGCTTGTTTGAAACTAAATCTTAGTTTAGTCGTAAATTGTTTGATGCAACTTCAAACTTAAATATTATTAAAATTTACATTTTGTTTTTTATTAACTCTATTTTTTAATGCCATCAATCATTTAGTTGTTGTTCATAAATTAACTCAAACTTTATAAACTCTCTGTTTACATTTTTAATATTCATTTGAAAGTCGTATTTGCTCATTCGTCTCTCTTAATCTTTACCTTACCTCTTCGCTTGATTTTGGGGGCTTGATTATCAATTTAATTTCCATTTCTTTTTTGTTTTGTTTAAATAGTGAAGACCCTTGCTCCCCTTGGTTGTGCTCTTCGCTGAAATGCATTTTATAGTATTGTTTATTTTATTACAAAAAAGTGTGTTTTTTCACGTTGCTTCGTGCGTAATACGTCCGTTATCAAAATATTTGTATATATTTATTTATTATTGTCTACACTACACTATATATAGTAAGCATATTTGATTTGTCAATGAGATATTAACATGAAAGAAAAATTATTATGATACTTGAAGGAAACTATTTTCCTTTCCTGGCTCAGATATCAAGGTCCTTTTATCAGGTTTAATATTCATATATAGACATACTTGCCTCCAATTTAACCATGTCACCTATAAGTTTTGCTGAAACGTTATATGTCTTCATAAAAAAATCGTAAACTACAAATTTAACTCCTAAATTGAGTGGTATTAAACCAAAGTCTAATAGTTTTTTAGGATATTCCTCCAATATTCAAAGTGAGTTTTGTGTAGTACCCCACGAGATTTTATAGTATAATATGTAATATATACCAAGCAAAACTCTTAAACACAGAAAAAATATTTATTTCATGTAATGTCTTTAAAACTAAATATTCAATGTGAACAATTCCACCATTTTTTAATATTACTTGGTGCAACATTAAATGCCATAAGCAAAGCTTAAAATTTATTTTTATTTTTTCAAATGAAAATAAATTTAAAAAAAATGGCAACTTTGAACGCTAAAGCCAAACGCGTACAGCGTTTACTTATTAGGCAACACTTTTATAATTTCGGGTTATTTCGCGAAAATTATTTGGAAAGTCCATAAAAATAAATATCTTTACCAAATTTTTAATCGTTATTTGCTTGATAGTGCGCCTTTTTTTAAGAGAATGATAGGAAGAAATGGGGAAACAAAGGGGACAAACGAATGTTGAAGTGAAAAAAATAATAATTTAACATCATAGAAATAGTAAACCACTTCGGGAAATATTTGAAATAGTAAATCGTATCCGATCAAAAGTTCAATATATAATGAGGCGATATAAAACTGAAAATAGATTTAAAAATGAGGTAAAATTTCCCAATAACAAAATTTTATCCACGAGTTGTTAGCAAATGTATTCTAGAACAAGTCAAAAAAATTAAATTTTAAAGTGCGCCGAAAATGGCAGAAATATCCGAAAGGTATTTAGGAAAAAAATTTTCCCACAGAAGATAAGAAATATACTAAACGGCAGAAGTGCCAGGCATAAACTACTTACAAACAAAAAGAATAAAAAAGCAAGATTACAACTATTCGCAAAGGAACACCAATTAACAAATTTTTCATTTTGGAAGAATGTGCTTTTCACTGACGAAAGTAAATTTAACCTGTTTGGTTCAGATTACAGACCCTAATGTTTGAAAGCGGTCAAATGAAGCACTCCTTGTCAAAAATATGAAGCCAACAGTTAAAACTAGTGGTGGGTGGCTAACGGTCTGGGTTTCATTTTCTGTATATAGACCTGGTATATTGCTTTTTGTTGAGGGTATTATGGACCAACATACATAACTTAATATTTTGAAAGAAAAACTTGGACTTGATGAAGATTTTTATTTCTACCAAGACAATTACCCTAAGCATAAGTCTTACAGTGTGCGATCCTGGTTGTTATATAACTGTCAGTATGTTATTGATATACCAGCCGAGAGTCCAGATATAAATCCTAATGAGAATTTATCAAGCTATTTTCTTAGTAAAATTCACCAGCAAACCATAAGTTCCAAGTATGATTCGAAGAGAGCACTTCAAGACGAATGGGGAAAAATTGACCAAAAAAAAAAAAAAACTTATTCAAGGTATACCAAACAGATTAAAAATGGTGATAAAAAACAAACCCTTGAATACCAAATATTAATAGATTATTAGAAAAAAATTAATTTAGATATAGTGTACGACTTTGTCTTTGGCATTGAAATGAGTAGTATTTTATGTTTTTGTTTTATAAAAATGTTAACTGAATTAAAATAGCAAAGAAGAATAAATCATATATTAATTATTTAAATTTCTTGGATATACTATGACGTGTGAACAGACCCCAATCCGGATTACCGAAGAATAAACAACGGCTGGAAAAAATAAACAACAATTTTATTTATTTTATTTTCATTTCTTTTTTACTTCAAATTTTCAATTTTGTTTATGAAATTCATATAATTGTATAAAAAATATGGTAATATTTTATGTAGAAAAATTAAAACAACAAAAACTCTGGAGAGAATTTAAAAAATTTATATTTTAAGCGAATCGCATTGCGCATTTTTCATACAAATTTGTACGGAAATTTCCGGACAGGGCTTGTTATGTTTATACATTAATATGGATTATCGATTTGAGAAACATTTAAAATAGTCAATGTCTCTAGTGAATTTCATTGAAATCGGAGACGTCAAATCCGTTTGCTGTCGGTTTTGATATGGAATCGCTCTTTTATATCTAAAATATTCAAAATATCAGATATATTTTTATGCAATACTGTTCTATATTTTAAATTTCTTTAAAAAATTTTAACTTTATCTATACTAAAAAAAGTTGTGAGAATTTTGTCCAATAAATAGATACTTGAATTATAATTTTTATATTAATTATAAGAAATTAATATACGGTAATTTTTTTTAGTGTATGCTACTAAGAACAAAATAATCTGGTAATGCCATAAGTTGATTTTTTTTCATTAAAAGGCCGATGATTTGACGAAACCCCAAAAGAAGGCTTTTAAAAACCATTGACTTTCATTTTTTAAAGTCATTGTCATCTTACACTCAGCACCTTATCATCTTGCTATCTTACAATTAACATCTTAATTAGCATATTACCATCTTACACGGAACAACTTACCATTCTACCATCGAGCCGTCACGATCGTCATAAATAATACTTACTCTACAATTATTATTCCGAATACTTACTTTAACGTAAGTTATCTAACTCTAGGAAAGAAATCCTTTGTAATAAAAACTGAAGTTGAACTGAAAACAAAGGATACTTACCTCATTCATGGATTTTCTCTGAAAGAAAGGTGAAATATTGTTACAATAAGAACCAGCTATACCGCTAATTGAATCCCCCTATTTTTCTTTATTCCCAAAACTCCATAATTATAATTACTCCTATCAAAACAGTAATTATAATTTATTCTCCATTATAGATTGATAACCCCCTTTTTATCTTCAACAACCCCCTCTTTACCATCATCTATAAGTAGAATTTACATACAAGTAGACAACACCTATTTGAATTCAAATTTTATTTATTGATAAAAATTTGACTTAATACTTAACTGAGGACCAGTGTTGCCAGTTTAGTTTTTTTGAGGCTACATCTAGCCTTTTTATTTTGATTTTAATCTTAAAATGTTCATTTTAGTATCTAATTTTTTTTCTAGCTTTTTGTGATTCTTAAAATTGCCTTAAAAAGGCAAAAGTTTTTATTTTTACAGAATCATCCATTTAATAATTTCTGCGTATTTATTCACACAAAAAATCTAGATTATTTACATTTGACTAAAAATTTCGCATGCGGCGCTTTATTCTCCAAATCGAAAATAACTTAACTATTTTTATGGATAATTATTTTCTAATATACTTCCTTAACCATAGAAACTCTTTATGAATATAATTAAAAAAATCGTATAAATGTGAAAATTTGGAAATCCTTAATCCAAATAAAATTATAGTCCAAAAATGACAAAAAACAATTTAAAATATTGAATAGTTTTTCATATGAAATATAACTTATTTACTTATAAATTTATTACAATATCTTTAGAAAAATATGAAAAATTAATGAGACTGATAAAAAGTTATTTTTTTTTTTTAATTGAAAAAAATAACTCTTTTCTGGCCTTATTTTTTTGAAGCAGTTAGCCTTATTTTGGACTTTTCTTAAGTTCATTTTAGTCTCTTTTTTTTCCACTTCCTGGCAACACTGCTGAGAACGAAGGAATTCAACAACTCGTAGTGTTAATTCGAATTAGATTTTTAAAGCCGCACTGTAATATAATTTAAAAATAGTATTATTTCTTCAATCTGGATTGTAGAGTTGCAATCAATCCAAAATATATTGAAAAATGGCGTTCGGTTTACCAAATAATTCGAATTATCGAGTTTATACTGTAATCCTACTGCCTTCAAATGATAATTAACATCTTCTCTTAAAATGCATATACTGAAATTGAAGATGCACCGAAAAGCATGACTCCAACTCGGTTCAGTTAGAATTTGTGAAGTTAATATGGAGGTACAAAAAACAAACAAGCCATTGTTACTAATAAATAATGGATCTACGTAATGTGCTATCCAAAAATGTTTTTGTTTTAACAACTTTTAAACTTATCTGTAGCATATTAAATATTCGCTGTAACCAATTCAATTTTTTTTTGTTTTAATCCTATATATTTTTTATACTTTATTTTTTTCATTATTATAAGTTTTATTTTGATTACGTCCACTTAAACACGCCAATTGCTGGTTGTATGTTGCAGTATCTTGATTGTAATTTTCTAATTATAATTCTATAAATATTTACTTAATTTCTATTTAAAGAAAGTTTCAACACCGTTCCTCTTTTCTATATAATTTAAACGAAACTTATACAAATTCAAGGGCAAGTTTAAATATACACGAAAAAATGGGATAATATTCACAGAAATATGAATAAAAAAGCAAATAAAGCTACATAAACTTGCACAAATATGCATTTTCTAATTTTAAAATTTTGATAGTTTTCGATGTTTTGTAAAAAAATAAAAATATATTAAAAATGCATGCAAATAGAATTTTTTAGTCTTATTTGATACATATGAAATTTTTTCTTTAATATTATATAGGAAGTATTAAAAAAAAAAATTACAAAATTATTTATACAGATAAGTTAATAAAACTAAAAAAAAAAAAATCAATAAAAATAGCGTTTTTGTTAAGAAAACTAATTTGGTGTTCATTATATATAAATTTATGCAAAGACTTCAAAAATATGAATTTCTTGTAATATATTTGGAAAATATGCAAAAGCTTATTTTCAAGTGAAAAACTTGAAAAACTTGCCCTGATTATAGTGAATGAGGAAAATGAACTATAAAATAAAATTGACTCTGAGTAAAAATGTAGGTGAACTTATTCAAATTGAACTGATTGAACTTGTTGTAATTCTGTTATCAGTTACAAAGTCAGTATATTTGAATTTTGTTGTTTTTCGTGAAGAAAAGAAAATGTTTTTGCAGGAGTTTTTATTACTAACTTATTTATTGAGGCACGCGTATAAATATTTCAGATCATTGAACAAATTGCCTTGATAAACTTACTCACTTACAGCTATAATAGTTGTTTTTATAATTTTAAATTGGTTTTATTTTTTTTTTTCGTTTTGTTTAAATATTTGTTAAAAAACATAAAGAAATTTTAATAAATTCTAAAAGATACTAAGTATTTGATGAAATATAGAAAATTGAATTTTATTTAATTTTAATTTTAAAACATTTAATAAAATAATTGGAAAATTTTATGAAATTCATTAAAATTGTAAAGTAGGTTAAATCGGATCTTTTTTAAATAATCTCTTCTTTTTAAGTTTTTTAGTGATTTTTCACTTTTATAAGAATTTGCTAAAATAGTTTCTATAGTTAATGAAGCAAATAATAAAATAATTATAATAATCGATTTAGTAATTCCATCAAATTAGTTGTTAATATTTTAATATATTAGTTGTTCTTGCTTTGGATAATAAAGCGCCGCATGCGAAAATTTTCGTTAAATATAATAAATACACAAAAATGTTTAAAGGAATGAATATGTAAAAATAAAATTAGTAGCAGATAATAAGAAATTATTTTCTTCGTTGTTGAAATAATATAATTTTTGCCTTTTTAAGGCAATTTTAAGAATCAAAAAAGGCTAGAAGCTAAAATGAAAATTTTGAGGCTAAAAGTAAAATAAAAAAGCTAAACTGGCAGCACTGATTGTAAAGTAGTTTCAAACAACTTCTTCGCCGGAATACAATAAAAAGGCCTCTCGAAAAGCAAATTCCCATAAGGAAAAATTTAAAATAGTATTTCCATGAAATGTATTTTGTATTTTGGAAAAAAAATTGTCGAATTCTTTTTTTTTTTTGGCAAAATTTACTAGACTCCGGACTCACTAATAAGAAACTAATTTTTTTAGTAACACATAGTTTGAATGGTCTTTTTACATCAAAATTGCAAGAAAATGGTTCCGGTTGGTTCCGGCCCAGCACGGGTTCCTCAGTGGGAGCCAATTATATTTTTTCATACTGTAAATTAATGCATTAGAACTAATGCTGTTAAGTCAAGTTTTTAACAGTTTTTTCAAGTTCTTAATGCTGAACAATATCTTTTTTAAATCCTAAAAACTATGAAAGTTATCATAGAACATATTTACATCAAAATATTTTAGTGCCACATAATTGCTTGCTCAAAATAATTCGCAATGACAGATCAGATCCTATGGCGAATAGTTTTCCTTCTACCATATCTGTAATAACTTGGAAGGCCACCACGTTTTTTGACAGTGTAAACTGCTTTATTTTTGTCCCTTGCACTCCAACTTTTCTTATTGGAATAATATGAAAATTGTTTTTATTGGAGCTAAGCTTACGAAGATATATTGGTGGGGTTTTAGATGATTTTTGCATAGAATTATCATCTTTTGTATGATTATTTTCATCAAGGGTTTATCAATTACCTTTTGTTTCTTAGCAGAAGTAAATCTTTTCTGGGAGCTTAAATCTTGTCGATACTTACATATCTAAGCATACCTGATGGAATTCGAGATTTTGTAGTACTTATCTTATTTTTCGGGATAGCAGCTTTAAGTGTACCATCATTTTTATCATTCAAACTCTCACTAGTTATTGTTGGTAGTAGTTTTACAAGCTTGTATATTAATAGACAATGGTTGTGTTTTTTTTTAAATCCATGGGAGTTGTTGTTGTGTTTTGTTTTTTCATATTTTCTTTTATGTTTTGTTCTAAACAATTTGTGGATGGTGATATTCATATTCAGCATCTATAAATTAGTCAAAAACGATATATGTATATTACCAAAGAATCCAAAGAATGGGAAGATGGTTTCTTTAGTACAACAAAAACATTTCCCTCTCTTCTCAAACAAGTTCTATATGAATTCAATACACTTATGAGAGAGAGAAAAAAAAAACAAAATTTTCCTTTAAAATTTAAGGAAAATTACACTTGCAACATATTTTTTTTTAACTAGCATGTTGAAATTTAAATTGAACGAACAAACTTGCTACTTGTGGTATTAAAAATAAAGCAGAATTTAAAATAATTTAAAATTATTTTCATATTGATCAACAAAAAGCCAAAAAATGTAATTATATTTATATTTGTGGATGTAATCCGCATCAAAAGAAGAAAATTTATGAAGATCTGCGAATGTAATTGTGATGGATTATATTTAATAATTTTTGAATACTCTTTTGTGCAACTATGTGTGCTTGTGATGAGTGGTGAAAGTGCTTTCAGCACTAATACATATTAATAATATAAACACAATCTTAAAGTTAGTTTTTTTTTTTTTGACAGCAGAGCTAGTTTTTGGACAAGCCTTCCATTCTTTGTATTCTTTTTATATTACATTTAAATTGTAAAAAAATAAAATAATTGCTCAAAGAGATAGAGGGTCTCACTAATAAAATTTTTATTTTGTAAGCTAGAGGGATACAAAAACATTGATAAAATTGGAAAGACTAGAATTTTAATTTCAAATTTATATTATAGGGCATATGAATGCATCAAAAATGTAGTTTCATGAAATCTTGAGATAAGAGGCTTCGAATATAAGACCTCGATATTTAATATGCGAAATAACGGTAAATGCTATATAAACTTTTTTTAAGTTCCCTCCAAGTTGTTATATTCTTATTACCATCACATGAAAATAAAACTTTGAAAACGTGACAATATTCATGAAAACCTTTTCGATCCAGATTCCGGAACTATCGTTTGAATGCAGATAGGCTCAGTTCCCAAAATGTTTAAAACACGTTTTGTTGTGAAATATTAAAAATATCACGTTTGGATGTTTGCAATTTACGTAAAACTTCGAAAGTATATATAATTAAAAATTATTTTAAAAGTTGTAGTTTTGGTTGTACTCGCATTTGCTGTAACAGGTGCTCAAATAATATTGAATATAAAATCAGTTGAATTGCAATTACTTTATAATCTCTTCCTGATTAAAAACTTTGTTTCTTTAACTATCAAATTTTTATGCTAGAAAATATATTTACCACTTTCTTATTCATCAAATAATAAAAACGAAAGAACTACGTAAAAATATTTAAGTTTAAAAGCAACCAAAAATGTTATGCATGCGGAAGTTGAGCTCAAGAAGAAATATTTAGACACATTAAAATTTTACTATTTGATATTTTTTTTTTTTTTGCAAATAAAGGTTATTTTTATGAAAATATAATTTTAAAAATTATAATAAAAAAGTAAAACAAAATATAGAAATCTATAATAACAATTTGCATTGAGATCAATAGCACAACCTTCATGCAAATATTTACTTCGCTAAATATGTATAATTTTAAAACATAAAAATCTACTAATTTATTTATTTTTTTTCATTTTATTTACTTTACGTTTTTGCATTTTCTTCTTATAATTTTAATGCAAGTATATGAATTAACAACAAATTGTTTAAAATAAACAAAGTTAATTTTTATTTATGAAAACGTCAATGGTAAACATTGATAAATTCTTAGAATTTTATATAGAGCGATAGCGGATAAATATAGAGGAAATGCAAACGGTGTTAAATATTTAAATAAATCCATATTAGCGTTGTTTTATATAGTTAGGCCTTATTAAGTCATACAATTATGCAATTTTTTTCTCATTATTTCTTGATTCATTTCTGTCTCTCTTTATGTTTTGTTTTCTGCTTTTAAAAATCTATAGAATTAAAAATTCTAAGGACAAGGTTAAAAATGTTGCAATATACATATATTATATGTATATATGTATGAGTATTAACGTACATATTTATATAGATAAATATAAAAGTATAAATAGATAATAGATATAATAGAAAGAAATAATAAAAATTATTTTTAGCAAGTATTAACATTATTTTTTTAGATTAAATATATATGGGATATTCTTAACGTAATTTAAAGGAAGAGCCTTTTAAATGATTGAAACTTAAATTTTTTTATAATCGCCACGCATAAAATTTAAGAGATTTGCTAAATTTTTGTTTAAAGATACTAGTCTAAGATCACTTTAAGAAAACAATTTACAGTCTATTGAAATATGTGGGATATATTTATATTATACCCTCATGCATATGAATCTCTTGTAAGCCTTTTAAAGAGTCAATTTGTAAAAAAAAAAAAAATCGAATGTCGGTTACTCTTATTAACCGTACCTCGCAAATGAGACTTCATTTTGATAATAAGGTCCAATACGTCCCAACAGATTCAACGAGAAATATATCAGTGCCTATGAATTTTTGTTTTATGTTAATAAAGACAGCCCAATCACAGATAAGAAGGAAGTCTGAGTCTACTTGCAAGATAATAATGCCTTTTCAATTTCTATTTACTCTCATACTTTTTTGTACTTTTTTCATTGCTTCATTGTACGAGGGAAATCTTGGCAACTCAGTGGGTGCTACATTTGCATCAATTTAAAAATTTCATTTCAATAGTTTATAAGATGGTGGTTAGAAGGGGAACTTTGCGCCATAGGGGCATTTCTGTCATCGCAAATTATCTAGAAGATGAAGTAATAATTTCCGTGACATAAATCGTTTTTCTATACTTCGCTGATCTTTCATACATCAAACATTGATATTTTAAATTTTCATATCACCAGCGATTTTTTGAAACCCGCGAAAATATTTTGCTGTGTCAACTTTTTTAATTTTTCGGATTTAAAAAGTATATTGTTCTGTGTTAAAGACTTGATATTAGTGAAAAAGAATTGACAACAGCTGTCTTAATAAATTTATGTTAAATCTGAAAAAATAATAAAAACATTTTTAAATTCATTTTCAGTTCCCCAACAGCGATCAAGGTACATTTTTGCAAAATATATAAAAATTTACACTTTTGCTCCCATTATGACCAAATTTTGGAAAATTGTTTTCTAGCAATTATGGTCCATTTTAATTTTTTTTTTTAAGTATTCATAAAAATGCACTAAAAAGATCTCTAAGGGACCAAAATCACATTCCAAATTTTAAAATAATTTTTCCATAGCAATTTTAAAATGGCGAATATTTTGAAACTCATTTCTAGAAAAAATCTAAACATGATTTTTCAATCGCTTGTAGGGAGCTGAAGATGAATTTAAAAAAATGTTTTGTTATTTTTCCTGCATTCAACTCATCAATACGCATCGTTTGAATAGTCTTCCACATAAGAATTCCAAGAAAGCAGTTTTTCGGGGAAAAAACAATACATTTTTTTATTATTTTCACAGTGCAGCGATTTTGGACCTATATTATTTGATTAAATTTTGTATTTACTTTACATGTACTTCAATGATTTATATTATTTTATATCTCTTTTTTCAACAGCAGTACTAAAATAATTTTTACAATTATATCCCACCCATTTGGCATTTTTGATCACTTCAAAAGTTCTTACAAAAAATAACCAAAAAGGAGAGATAGTTGGAATCAAAGAGACGTAAATTAAAATCAACATATCTAACAGCCGTATTAAAAATAAAAAAATAAATAAATAAGTTATATATAAAGCACAAACTAGCTAATATACAATTTATACCTTAAAGTTTTTACTAAGAATACGATTATTCAAAAAACTGTTTACAGTCTATATTAACTAATAAAGTGTTTTTTTTTTTTTTTTGCTTATGTAGGCAACCCTTTTCAGTTTCTCTCTCATTTACATTGTCAGTTTTGTGAATAGTTAGAATAAATTATTGTTACTGTTTTTGATGTTCTAGTACGATTTTGCTGATAAAAAAGTTTTTTTTATTTAAAAAGCATTATTTAGCTTATATAAGTATAA
This sequence comes from Protocalliphora azurea, assembly GCA_932274085.1. Lineage (NCBI taxonomy): Eukaryota > Metazoa > Arthropoda > Insecta > Diptera > Calliphoridae > Protocalliphora > Protocalliphora azurea. The sequence continues at coordinate 146,352,220 of OW026523.1, forward strand.
TTATGTATACACGAAATACTTTTATTTCATTTTTTTTTTTTTTTTTTTTTTTTAAATTTAAGTATCCGAATAACGAATATTTTGTGATAAAATCAACATCACCATGTCATATTTGGTTTTATTTACACTATTTTTTTAAAATTTTGTTGTTAACTATTTTTATCATTTTTTCTGTTAAAATTCGTAATTTTTAACCCGGAGTTAATATATGAGATTAATGATACCTTATCTAAGATTTGTATATATTAATGTACTATTTGAAATCTGCAAATAACGAAAAGGTTGAACATATGGGATTGTGGCGAACCTTTGGCTAACACTCGGGCAGTCATATGTGGGTATTTTAATCTAAAACAGGAAAAACCGACTTTTCCTGTTTATGTTTATGATTTTATAACAAAATAGCTTAAATTGAACATATACATATATATGCAGAAACTATTACTCTGTCTCGTATTTCAGTTTATATGACTTTAAAAAGCTTTATTTCTGAATGAATTTTAACATCCGAAAATTAAAAAATGTGACCTTTTTGTCAGAAATTTGCGCATGAATACAAAACAAAAAGAAAAGTTGTTTTCTTGAAATATGTATGTAAAAATTGGGTTTTGTAAATAAAGAATTCATCAAGGAATGTTAGGAATTTGAAGCATTAATTCATGTATTTTAGTAATTATAATATGTACTCATATGTCATACCAATAAATACCTATTGTGTAGCTTATCTATACATATTCAGAAGTTTTGAATTAATATTAGAGATTAATATTAGAGCCTTTAGAAGTGTGTTATCCCAATATCTATAATTATATGTTATGCATGGAATGTACCATATGTTTATTTATGATTATTTAAAACACCCAATACTTGCTAATTTATTTCAATTAATGATATATGCATTTAATGATTTCTAATGTTTAAAATGAAACAAAACACACAAAGACGGTAAACAAATAACAACGAGTTGTACAAGTTCTAATACATTTCTTTATATCGCTGTCTTCCACTTATTCTATTGAAATTTAAGTGCAATTTCATTAATTATAAGTTATTTATAGCAATAGTGACCTTGTAAGTAAAGTAAAGTGAAATGTTATCATTATAATTTTTTCTGTATATCTTTGTGTTTGTGTTTGCAAAATTTGTTATTTTTGCATAATAAACATTTATAATTTATCCACTAATATATAAAAAAAACTGTTTATCTGATTAGACAGTCAGACGTTTAAATTGACAACGAGAACAAGTATTTTTTTTTTTTTTTTTTTAAGTGATAATCATTTCGTTTTTATTTAAGCTGTTAAAAAAATATTTGAAAAATTTTTATATTTTATTTAATAAAAGAAGAAAAAAATATCAAAAAACCAAATGCATTTACGAGTATAAAAGTTTATTGACTTTAGAAATAATTTTAGTCTAACATATTATATTTAATCTTATCAATTAGACCAAATTTAATAAAATGACAATTAGTTTATTTATAAATTAAAAAAAGAAAATATATATCCAAATTTTGCCCGCTTTTTTAATATAAATGTTTTGTTGTTGTTCTATTTTAATAAAAATAAATGTTTAGTTTGTAGTAATATAATCGTAGAATGGTAAAATAATTTATAAAATATCTAAATATATTTAAAAAGGAAACACGACTATGAAACTTAAGATGACGTTTCGCTTATATTATTTAACTATACTCCCCTTTAAGTACGAAATTTTATTTATATATATGTGTATATAGAGGACAAATAAATATGCCGCGAAGCTTTTAAATTTATCAGATGCAATAGATTTTAACCCCATCTTTATTTTGGAATACTGGTGAAAGACCATAAACTCTGATTGTTATTGATGGCGATCATTAAACTCGATATAGATCAAGTGGTAGTTTTTCGGAGGAGACTTCTTTTGAAATTAATTCCCTAGCGATATGTTAACGGATAGCGACTCCTAAATAGTCTGTAATTATTACAAGCTATTGCAGGGTTTGAGTGATAACCCAGCAAAAACTTTTTGGTAATAACAACTACTTATTAAAGTAGTTTCTTGGTAATGAGGCGTCATTATTATTTGCCTACTCTGTATTACATAAGTACTCAATAGTATAATAGCACAGTAATACTGCAATCACGTGGATGAGTTGGCTAGAGCGCCGGATTAACAACCAGAAGGTTGTTGGTTCAACCCCATTCTGAAGCTGTTAGTTTTTTATAACAAAATGTCTAAAAAGATATTTTAAACTAAATAGAGTTTTTGTGGCTTAGGATGCTATGTGCGAGATGGTGTACTGAGTAAAACGTTAGTCAGTAAAAACGAATGGTTAGTGTGTGTCCAAGTTCGAGTCTCACTGACGGCAAAATTTTTTTGTTTTCGTTTAGGTACATATTTTTGAGTACCCCTAGAGTCAAAAAGAACTACATGAATTTGTGGACAAGTCAAACAAAAATAACTAGTTATTCAGGCAAAAAATAAGTAGTTTATTTTTGTTTCCAATTATACCTGCTAGCTTACCAGGAAAGCAAAGTTTTTGCTGGGAAGTAAAGTAATGCTTTATGTAGGAAACAGAAATTAATAAAAAAAATCTATAGATCTAAATGAATGTAATGATTAATTGTTTTATAAGTTGCATGAAAATTAATAATCTCTGACCTGCAGCTGAGTTTTCATCCTCAAGAACGATTGATGCGTTTTTGACGGTTGAAATTTGAATTTTTCCAAAGGAATTGTGGAGAAAATATATGAAGATTTCTTGAACGTTCCGTCGCACAGTGCTTTTTTTCAAATAACCATCTAAGAAAAATAGAGGGTGTTGTAGTAGAAAACTCAAAGACACGCCAACTTTACGCATATGCTGATAATAAAATAATTACTTGTAAAATACTAATCAAAACAATATCAAAATTTGATCTTTTGATAGATCTTTTATGGATCATACATTATGTGATTTAATAACAGCAAGAGAATGTACAAACTCGATCATCTTCTAATATTATCTTAACTTCTGCACCAACATTTTTTCTTTAGTAACTAATTAATTTGCCTGAATTTTTCCGATCTCATCGAGGTCGTGCCTAAATTTTTTATTTTTAATAATTTTTAATCTTTATTTAAATTTTAAAGCAATATCGATTTAACATTACGAAATATTTTACATAACATTTTTTTAGACTTTTAAGAAAGACAGAATAGAAATTTTTTAAATTATTATTTTTTCAATTGCAGCAAAAACAAAAAAAAAATAATAATAATATAGGACGCAATTCTAATTAAGTTACGAAATCAAACATGTAATATCTATATTTAAAAAAAGCTCTATAATTAACGTCATAATGTGAATCTTAAGCATACTATATTAATTTAAAATTTTTAATTTTCATTTTCTTTTTTTTTAAATTTTGAAATAATTTGAACTCTCTCAGGTTTTCAATAAAAAAATATGTGCAAATTTGAGAAAAAAACTATTTATATTTGAAATACTATTTTTAAAAACTAATAACAATTTTAATTTACAAATACTCTGAAGAATTGAAAAAAAGTTTATATTATTTCCTGAAACAGTTTAAAACAACTCTTTTTGTTAATTAATATTTGCCATAAATTCTCTGATTTCAGCGTGTTCTCATAGGCACAAAAATAGATACTCCCACAAAATTATGTTAAAATTATATATATATGTAAAATAAAATATACAAATACAAAATAATACGTTGATACTAACATCTAAATTATGTTTTTATGTACTTTAGGGCGATTCATGGAAGTGGGTTTATATGGGAGCTATGGTAAATTTGGCAATGTTGTTTCCACTTACATAAAACTTATTTGTGTCAAACATTAACTTGATACTAACATTCGTATGGGATTTATGCACATTAAATTGATTTCTGGAAGAAGGGTTTATATAGGAGCTATGGTCAATTGTGGACCGATCTTCATAAAATTTAGTACAAAAATTGATACTTGTACAGAACACTTTTTACCGAATTCCATTAAAATATTCTTATTTTTAAGGCATTTTTGAGTGTTTAAACTCTATTCCGGGGGGACATTTGTATGGGGGCTTTCAATAAGCTTCTTCCTTGTATCAAAAAGTCCCACGTACCAAATTTTATTGAATTATCTTTAAAATGACGACCTGTACTTTGTGCACAAGCTTTACATGGACAGTCAGCCAGACAGATGGACGTACATCGTTAGATCGATTTAAGAAGTGATTCTGAGTCGATTGGTATACTTCAAAGTAGGTGTTGGATAACTTTTTTTAATTTCCTACTTCAACACAATTTCTTCTACAAAGTCAACGTCCGAATTACAGTACCATCTATTCTGACCTTTCTCAGTTATTACTCTCAGTTAGTTTTTCTAATTGACGGTAAATAGATTTATAAAAATTTAAATCAAATACAAAGTAATCACCGAACTAAATTGTTATTGCTTTTAATTTCAACATAACGAACCGCGGCTTTTTTGCCAAAATAGTTTGTGAATTTTATAACGTCGCGTCTATATTAGACAAATTTTTATCAAGACGAACGTCAAATTTTTGTCTGAATTACAGATAATTTTTTCTCTTTATCAATCATATGAAAAAACGTATGTTATAATCAATGTTGTCATGAGGAGAAAAAAAGAAAAGAGAATCTAAAATGAACTTTAAAAAGGGTAAAAAAATAAGATTTTTTTTTTTAAATTTAAAAAAATAAAATTTTCTCCTTCTCATTAGTTTTTCATATTTTTTTAAGATATTGTAAAATATTTATAAAAACAAAAAAACTATAAAATGGTTGCCAGCAAAATAACCTAATAAAAAGTCACCCAGAAAATTTTAATACATATTTTGGATATGTATCATACGAAAAATTATTCAAGATATTGTATTGTTTTTTTTTCGTCACTTGTGGACTAAATTTCTATTTTCATTAAGCATTTCAAAATTTGTATGTAATTTTTCACAATTATAAGAATTTTTATTTATTATATTATTATATCAATTAAGTGATTTTTGAGAATGAGGCGCCGCAGGCGAAATTTTTTGTCAAATGCAAATAATCTAAACTTTTTGTCCGAATAAATACACAAAAATGCTTAAATAGATAATTCTGTAAAAATAAAATTAGTATTAATAAATAAGAAATTATTTTCTTCGTTTCTGAAATACTAACATTATAGCCCTTTTAAGGGAATTTTAAGAACAAAAAAAAGCTAGAAAAAAGTCTAGAAGCTAAAGCGAAAATTTTTAGGCTAAAAGCAAAATAAAAACGATAGATTTAGACATAAAAACGCTAAACTGGGCACACTGATCATAATAAACCACGTAAAAAGTACCAACAAAAACCAAAATGGCAACGTCAAAACAAAGTTGTCAGTAATCGAGCGCTGACAAGTTTGTTTTAACGCTGCAATAATACTGACAAATTCAGTCTACACTTGATAAATTTTTGTCCTAATAAAATTTTGACTTTTGTCTTGATAAACATTTGTCTAGTATAGACTCCACTTAAGGAGATAAGAATTTAATAGCTAAATGTTTAACGCAAATGAACGATAATCAAATTATTTATGTAACTACTATTTCCATTCACAAACTTTGGGAATTTCATAATAAAAATTTCATCTTAAAAATAAATATTTATAAACTTAGTGATAGTTTTGAATTGTAATCCAAAACTTGTTATTAATGAAAATGTCGTATCTCTAAAAAAAGGAAAACTTGTTCTAAATCATAAAATTCACTACGTAATATCGGTATTAATATGCTTTGACGTAAAAAACATTTTAAAACAACAAGAATTTCTGTTCCTATATATACTTATGATCACATAACAGATATCAGACAAAGACATGTTCAAAACCATATAATCACATCACTACTACTATACTTTGTGTTGTTAATTTGCAAATATTTTCTTAAAAAAAAAAAAAAAAAAAAACAAATTAATGGCAAACACGCGACATTTACTATAATGCAAATTTACCAAAAAAAAAAAATAAAAAATAAATAAATAAATTCATAAATGAAAAAGTGAAAAGCATGATTTTTAAATATTTTTATTTATTGCTTTAATTAAGAATTATTCAAGGTTAAACGCAATATGCAGCAAAATTCAATTCAAGTTTCTAAATACAAATCATGGATTTAATGTTAGAAATTAATAGAATAGTAAAAGTAAATAAAAACACAAATACTCGAATATATTTAGATGCTACAATTGATACCTTTCATGATAAGAACTCGTATAAAATTTCATTTAAATTTGTTTATTACACTTTGAATGATCATCTACGCAAAATGAAATTGTTCGTTTCTCCATGATGTCCCGATTTGTTTTTTGAATCCAAATGATCTTCAAGTTTCCTTATATAGAACTACAGATAATTTTTATCGTCAAGTCTATACTGTAGCGTACAAATTCTCTTATATAATAATTATATATTTGGACTTAAGCTTACGTTAATTTAATAATTTTTTTTTTTTTTTGTATTTTCGTTGTCAACAATCCCATTTATAATAAGTATCAAGAGTATATATTTTTTTGTATCTATTCAAGGCCAAACCAGAATTCGGCAACTCATTGTCATCACAATTGCTGCTCATTAAGCGAACAATAAATTTAAAATAACATAAATATACTTTTTATTTTCGGAACGAACACTTTTAATAGCCATATTTGAATTAGAAATGTTCAATGAGTTCTTTTTTTTTGCATTTTACTTATTTATAAATATTTGCATGAATGAAGAAGTTTTATTCTGTTCGTCTTATTCGTTTCTATAACAATTGATATCCGTATATAATTTGTCAAAAAAAAAAAAAAAAAGATTTTTAAAAACTCTAGATGAATTTTCGAAATTTTTATATTTTAATTAAAACTGAATAAAGAATATAAAATCAATTAATTCTAAACACGTTCTTTATATTTCAGAATTGCATATGAGTTTAAGTGCACAACAATTTCGAATGCTTTTCAATAACAATTTGTTTGGCATGGAATATTCCCAAGCAGATGGGAACACCTAAAAAATGTAAATGAAATATTTGAAAAATATATTTCAAAATTTGTCTGTTGATCTCATGGTTACAAACATGTTTTGCAATTGTGTTTTTTTTTATTTTGTTAATTAATTAATTTAAAACAATAACAATTTTGACATATATCAGTGTTAGGTAATTAAAACCAGTAATAACCTGTAGTAATATATTTTCAGTAGTTAAAGTGGATTAATAATAAAGATAAGGTGCCTAAAAAAAGTTAAATCAATAATATTATTGTTTTTAGACAATATAATTGTAACCGACAAGAAAGTGGAGTTCGAATTATTTACCTATTTTAGTTATCAATTGTGCAAAGACCTGTCTCTGAAAAGATGTTGAATATTAAAGTTATACTGAAAATTTGTTTTAAATACATATACGATTAGTCCGAAACTACAACCCACATATTGATTTAATCTCCTCTTACTCTTAATTTTTGCAGCTTCTACATTAGAAACTATATATACTTGACCCAAAATAGTTGTGTTCGCGTACCTGATATTTTGTGATAATTATCACAAAATATTACTATAAAAATCTTGCAAGTGAGAGCATGAAGGAGCAGGACTGTCAGATGTGGCGATTTTTCGCCAAACGTGGCGATATATAACATGATGGCGAATTTTTTTTGGCTAATTTTTAAAATTTGATTAAGTAGGCATTTGTGGAGAAAAGGTATTAAATTTTCATACTATAAATCGGCTATTTGTAGTATTTGCCTATCTAGCAAAGTGAAGAGTCTTAATTTTTTCTTTTTTCGTTTTGTTTTTAATTTTTCCTTTATATGAACGGAATTTCACTAATTTTGTTAATTGCGTTTGTTTACAAAAAGCTACAGACCTCGTTTTTAAATAGCTTCAATTTAGTTTAAGAAATTTTATCCCTAAATATATATTTTAAAATACTTATGTATTAAATGTTTGATAATTTGTTTTCCATTAATTCTTTGAAACAATTTAAAAGTTTAATATGACCAATGTTTTTATATAATGTTACATTTCTTCTTTTAAAAAATATAATTTTAAAAGTTGATGACCTAAAAAGGGGATATATGTCAGAAAAGTGTACTTTAAGTTGTATTTTTTTTTTTCTTCAATTACATTATTCTCGAAAATGAGACTAGTTTTTTTTCCAATATGGGAACCCATTGTTTTAAACTATTTCAACGACGCTGAATTTAGTGGTGTTAACCACCGTATTGACAAACAACTTTTAAATTTAAAATGCATTTTAAGACAAATTTTTCATAAAAATTTTGCCTCTAAAATGTATTTTAAATTTAAAATTGGTTTATTAATACCGAGATTAATTTTTCAGTTTAAATTATATAAACAATTAAGATTCAATTAAAGATTATAATAATGAATTCTTATTATCAAATATATTTAAATGCTAATAAGCAAAACTTTGAACTTGCAAAAAATATTACTATAATTCTTTAAGGAAGCTAACTAGTATTACCAGTGATAACATTTTCAAACAAAAATATAAAAACATTTAAAATTGTACTAAAACTAATATAATTTATGATTGTAATATATATTCAATCGATTTATTGTTTAATATACTTAAATAATGTACCTTTTATTTCCAATTTTCAATTAATTCGCTACTTCTATAATTAAATTTAAACCCAAATATCGCGAATACGAGCGCTAACTTCGAAAAACGGTTGTCAGTTGTTATAATTTGCGACTAGCAGAGTGCTGAATTCACATTTACAAATTAAACGAAATTTTAAGTACTAAAAGTTGAACGACCCTTAACATTTTAGTTAATAATTTTAAATAAAATTTTAATTTGGCGATTTCTGATTAACAATTTGGCGACAGAGGCTCAAAAAAATCTGAAAACCCTGTGAGGGAGCCAAAATTTGACAGTTTATTGATAGAGAATTTGATGAAAGGTGCTGGCTGTTTGTCTTCCATTAACTTCCATCGATAAAACGCATGTTGAAAAAAACATACGAGTAAGATCATTTGTTTACAAATTTACTCGTAAACAAAGAAAATCAACGTATAAAAACTCAAATTCTGCGATAATTTAAAAGAATAAATGTAATAAAGTGTTAAGCAAACATTAAAAATTTAGATTTATTTTAGATTTATGTTAAAAAATTTTATAAAATTTCATTTATAAAAGTTTTATTTGTCGTTGCAAATCATTTTAAGAGATTCCATGTTAGCGTTTTAAGTTAAAGATTTTGTTTAGTGATTTGATTAAAAATGAAATTTTAATGAAACGACTTTAGATTTTATTGTTGTTGGAACATTATATTGTTTGAATGTAGCAACATAATGTTTCTAAGTAAAATAACAAAAATATATCAATATGTTGTTTGCATAACCAGAATATGGTTACAACACAATTAAAATATGGTTGTGAAGCAATTATTATGGCTATTTGCAATAAAATTACGTTTATGAGGGTACACTTCTTAGTGGATTACTTACTAACTTACTTACTGGAATTACGCTCCATCAAGTAGAAGCGTACATATTTCTTGTCCAAGAAAGCACGTGAAGGTCTGCCATCGCTGTGTAAGATTTTTTAGTAAACTTTTCCTTAATATTATGATATTATTAGTTTCGTTATTTAATTATTTAGATGCTAATTGCTGTAATACTTTTAGGTAAATCCTCATAACATTGTAATTAATTGTTTTGTATAATTGTTTCAATAAAGTCAAATTTATAAAAAAAAAAATCTTGCTATCAACTTTGTTTATCGTCTTGCCATGGCCGGGGTGATTTAGGTACCAAATTTTGCAACGATTAACGAAGAAGGAAAATTATACAGATCTTTTTGAAATTAAAATGAGCACTGTAAAAAATAACTGAAAATAGTGAAACAAATTGTGTAAATAAAGCTCAAATCCATAAAACTTTGGAGTATTAAAATTTATTCTTGAATTTTTGCAATTTTCTGTTGCTATGAATGGTGCTCTAGCAAAATTATGCATTTTAGCACTTTCGCAAAACTAAAATTCGTAACGTGCATTACTCTACTGTTTTAATATTCTAAAGATCTGCTAAAGAAGAAATTGAACAAAGAGAAACTAAAATTTACATGTTATAAATAATTCGATATAGAATTCCAAATCTTGTTTTCATTACTTATACTTTTCTAGAAGATTAAAATGCATAAATTTCTTTATTCTAAGATCTCTGATCCACAACAAAACCCTTAACTCTAGCGAACATTAACATTTGCATCTCAAAGTACTAATTGGAGTACGTGCCAGTAGGCATATTGCAAAAGTACATTCAAGGAACTTTATACTAGTTTTGATATTTAAAATTATTTACACGTAGAAACCACGTGGGTTTGTTGTATTCCCACCGAGTATTATGACTCATTCATAAAAAACAGAATAAAAACGCTGCTTATCAAAATAATTGGTATGCAAAAGGGACAAGGGAAACAAAACAAAATTGTTTTGTAACATATTTTCTTAGTTTTTTTTAAATATTTTTTGTTTCAATTTCATGATCATGATCATGAAGATCGTGACACAAATGTTGCAACATTCTTGCTTTAAGTTTAGGACATTTATTTACACACCCCACATAACAAATTATGAATGAATGAATGAAGTGGAAAAATACTTCATCCATCTCTAGTAAATTGAAGGTTCAATGAAAGAATATGATCATAACATCATAATGATAACTATCATTATGATCATAAAGATAATGTAGTTTTTAAATAGTGCATGTGGTTTGTATGCTGTGTTGTGTTGTTGTTTGTTGATTTAAGAGGGACCTAGGTTGGGTGCCATTGAAATTTCACATGAATTAATAAATAAATTAAAGGTCTTTCCTGTTTTGTGTGTTTTGTTTCCTTCAAGGTCTTGTGATGAAATTATTGAAATATTATAATGAAATTGTGAATTTTGTTTTCTTTCTTTTTTTTTTTTTGTTGTTATTGGTAGCGAGGTTCTATGAGAAAAGCTTTGTTTGTTGTTTAGTATTGGTATCCTTAAGTGGAATATTTCTTTACGAAAAAAAAAAAAATAATAAATAAAAACGGAAATTCCTTAAAAGCAGCAGTCTAATAAAGTTTAAGGCATAGTTAAGTTTTATTCTTCTTTTATTTTTTGGTTCCTTTAACTACAAACTCAACAAGTTTTCTTGTAATAAGGGTATGAATTTCTAGAAATTCATAGATCAATCTTGTTCTTTTTAGGATGAAAATAAAAAATAAAAAGTTGTTAATAAAATTCTATACGCCTGTATTTCAAGTGTCGACAATGGAATATTTTTTAAGGCTTAATGCCGCAAACGTATTTAACACGTGTTTCTTTTTAGTTTCTTTGTGAATTCTAGTATGTCCTGTTGTTTATAAATGCTTCATTCTTTTAGTGACTTCTTAGAGTTCAAAGCCAATGACCATTTCAAGGTTAAATTTTATTCCATTACTTAAGCAACTAAAATATGAGAAGATCCTTCTAACAAGCATCTTGTTTTTATTTTCGCCCATTTGTTTTTCATCTATTTTTGTATAAGTGTGTGTTTCTAAAGAAACCTTAAAAGGCCTTTGACCTTTTTGCAAGATTTTATGTGAATTTAGATTTGGTGTTTCAAATTTCTAATTCTTAAAAGTGTTTCCTGGTTACTTTACTTTAGTTTAGGTAGCCAAATATAGAAAGGGAAAACATGTTTGTAGTTTTCTATTACAGTTTTGATCCTTTTAGTTGTTTATTATTATTATTTTTTTTTACTATAAAAAATGGCAATGGCCGTTTTCAAGGTCATTTTTTTAAAAATAGTATTTAAGTGTGTTTTTGTGAGTTCTTTTAATAACTATGTGATGTTTTCAATTGACCGTTGGTAATTGTAGTTATTCTAAAATTTCTAAAGAAATCCTTTTTTAGACGTTTAAGTTTTTTTTTTGACATCAACAAACCAACATTGGGAGCTGTGTGACAGTGAACGAGTTCTAGTGGAATGATTCTGAGAAAATTTTAAAATAAAGAAATCTTTTTTCAAATAAAATTATAAAATTTTTTGGAGTAAAAAAGAATTTTCAAATTAAGCAATTAAATAAGAAAAGTCTTTAAATTATTTTTATCGTTAAGTTCCACTTCAATAAAATGTTCACATTCCAAAATATATTTGAGATAAAAAGAAACGGAAATTGTTTAAATTGCAATTATGTATTTGTAGTAAAATCTTGACAAAATTTACAAACGCTAAAAATATTGCGAATATGACTTAGAATTAAGGCTAACACTTGATATGTACTTCTTTTTATAAAAATTTCTGCATGAGTCTTTAAGTGGAGATTCAATATTGTGTCATGCATTCCAAAGGGGTCAGGATCACATTTATTTCTTTTTTTTTTTTTTTTATTTGAAATCATATTTTAGTCAAATTTACTTCTTTCTACAACTGGTCACCTTAAAATTTACAAATTTATTTCGCTTTCGCTATCACCAACGCTTTATTACATATAAAATAGGTGGTAAACATAAAAGAATAACTTAGTACAATTTTGCCAAAACTCATTAACATTTTTAGAATACCAACGTTGTTTATTTTGGTTTCAGTTTCTTTCAACTCATGTTTCCAATTCACACAAAATATTACAACATAATGTCAATAAACAATTTCAAGGTTAAATAATCAAAAACAATAATATTTAGTAATCATAAATAACATCATTATTATAATATATTCTCCAAACGTTAATTAATTCCACTATTACTTATATCAAAAAAAAAAAAAAAAAAAAAAAAAAAATCAATAAAAACTTTAAAGCAGAAGAGTTCGTTGACGCATGTCTGACGCTCGAAAAACAACAAATATTTTTTTTAATCATAGCAGCAACCATTGACAATTAAACAATTAATTCCAAACAAATGTAAACAAATTGTTCCTATGATAAAATGTAAAAAAGCGTAATAAGAAAGTGTCAAATTGTTTTTGTATTTGTGTGTAATATTTTTTGCCGCGTTTATTCTTTATTTTCTTATTTTTGTTCACAGCATTTTGACATTACGTCGAGCCTATACTAAAGAAATTTTTATCAAGACAAACGTCAAAATTTTGTTACAACAAAAATTTGCTAAATGTGGGCTGAATTTGTCAGTATTATTGCAGCGTTAAACCAAAATTCTCAGCGTTCGAGCACTGGCAACTTTGTATTATTGCTTGGAAAAATGCGCCATTTTGATTTTTGTTGGTACTTTTTACATGGTTTATTGTAATATACGTTTTCCCCTATATTTGATATATACAAATTATCTGAAATTTAGGCAAAACTTTGACGTTTGTCTTGATAAAAATTTCTCTAGTATAGACTCGACGTTATGTGGCATGGTTTTACACTAACAAAATATAAGCAATTGTTGTTTTTGTAGATGAGCGGTCACTTTATAATTACATTATGACAAAAAACCCTTTTCAACGTACGATAACCAGAACAACAACGGCAAAAATAAAAACTTAAATTTGTTGGAAATATGAATCAGCAACAAGTTGAAAAAGGGCATTAATGTAGTTTCTATATTAGACAATTTTTTATCAAGATACACCTCAAAAATAACAATTAGGCGAATACAGTATTATTTTTTCTATATGTATGCAGTTTGACAGCTGTAACAACTAAAAATAATAATCGGCTTTTTAACTGAGATTACATTGTATAGATACGCACTGATTTTGACGTTAGTCGTGATAAAAATTTGTCTAGTATAGACACGAGTTAAAACCACCATTGCTATCGTCAAATATTTACACGTACGGAGAGGGAAAGGAAAATAAGAAGAAGCAGTTTAAAAAACATGTTATATTTTTTCTAGTAATTTATTTTGTTTTATGGATTTTACTATGACAACAACAAACAAATTTACTATGATTTGTTTACATTCTTTTTAATGTTGTATATTTGAGTTGCTAACTTGTATAAATATTGCACCCTACATTACTGTTTGATGATTTTTGGAAATTTAAAGTTATTTTAATTACTGTTAAACAGCGTTAAGCAATAACGATTTTTTTCGCACTTAGTAAAGCGACAGTTTTAAACATCCCCAAAATCGTTGTGGAGAAATTCGTTATTTACTGTGAAATGTTTTTAACAGTATTGCCAGTTTAGCTTTTTCAAGGCTAAATACAGCCTTTTTTGATGTTTAAAATTTGTTTAAAAAGGCTAAATATTAGAATTTAAACAATAAATAAAATAATTTCTTATTTGCTATTACTAATTTTATTTTTACGAAATCATCCATTTGTACATTTATTTGTATTTTTTCGTACAAAAAATCGCACAATTTTTTATATTTAACCAAAATTTTCTTCGGTTAAATAAATAACTAAACTAATTTTATGCATTTACTTAATTAATTATTATAATTATTTTTAATATTCTTCACTAACCATGGAAACTATATGAATATAATTTAAAAAAATAAAAGCGAAAAAACACCCAAAAATTTAGAAATGTTTGATAAAAAAGGAATTATAGTTCAAAAATGATGCAAAATCACTAAAACAATAAGTCACATTTCACATGAAATATAACCCAAATTTTTATGGATTATTTTCGGGTGATATTTCACCGGGTCATTTTGCTGGTAGTCTTTCTATCCTAAATTTATAAATTTGCTGGGCCTGTGCGAAACATTAAAAATGTTTTATGGTAAAAAACAATTTTTCTATGCTGAGAAAATTTTTTACTTGTACTGTGTGAAATGAAAACTTAAAAAAATATGACAAGTTAATATTTTATTATTAAAAAAAGTAGAAAATCCCAAATATACGAATGAAAATTATAAAATGCTTCCTTTGTATTCTGAAAGTAAATTTTTCAGACACTTCATGAACATTTCCTACATACATTTGTTCTGATGAACATTTAATAATTAAGCATTTTAAAGAATGCAATACGTTTGAAAACTTAAAGGATTGAAATTTAAATTTTCTAAATATTTTATATATTATTGATATTTTTATATTTATTTTAAAACGTCAAAAATTTATATCAGTGGTCAAAAATTTTGCTAACCCTAGTAAATTTTATTCACCTCATAACTATCGAAAATATCAAAAACTAATGAGAATGAGAAAAATAAGTTTTTAAATAAAAGAAAAATTATATATGGGCCATTATCATAGGCTTTCAAAAAAAAAAAAAAAAAAAAAAAAAAAAAGATATTATAATGGGATGCTAAAAATCGCGATTTTAAAAAATAGTATTTATTCAAAAAATGCTATTTAAAACTAAATCTTTTTTTTTTCGTCTAAAATTAAACAGTTAAATTTTCAAAAATTTTTTATGCGCTCCTACATTTCCGCTACACCTACTAATTATGCCAATTATGGTAAATTTCGTGCTGTCCATGCAATGTACCTTAGCAGAATCTATTTTAAAGAAAGTTTTCCGTTTTCAACTATCAACGACATTTGATTTAAATTTATGGTTCCGATCAATTATATATATATTGTATCTGTACTTCCAAGATATGAACAAATTGCAATTTGCCATTCGAAAATACAAAATGAAAAATGCAGTTTTTTCGTACTTTTCAAAAAGTACATAAAATTTTTGTACAAACAATTTTCTTTTTTAATTTTCACACTTGTTATGCTTTGATTCTGACGGGTGAGAGATCATGACTGTTTAGGGCACATCAGCGATATATAGTGCATAATACTGATAACTATAACAAGTATCAATCCCTTTTTCAAAATTTTTATTCCGTTGAAGAGCGCACAGAACCCGCCAAAAGAAAAAACAAAAAAAAAAAAAATTGTTGTCATGAAAATTCGACTACCCTATATGTAACTGTTGAAAGTCTGCACAATAAGAAAGAAGGTCTAGAATTTATCCATAAAGTATCATTAGTTTACATAATATAATAGTTAAGTAATTTTAAGTCCTTTTTTTAAGTTTTTGAACTTTGTGCAACAATCTTGATTATAAAATGAAACTTATGGTACTAAAATTTTGTACTCTATTAGTTTAAAGTCTTGTGAGTTAAGATCTGCAACCTGTTTGTTTAAAATAGTATTACTGTTGATGTGAAAATTTGAAGTTTAATATTTTTTATTGTATTAAATTTAGTAAACTACCCAGCAAAAACTTTTTAGTTTTCGGTAATGACAACTACTTATTAAAGTAGTTTCTTGGTAATGAGGCGTAATTATTATTTGCCTACTCTGTATTACATTAATAAGTACTCAATAGTATAATTGCACAGTAATACTGCAATCACGTGGATGAGTTGGCTAGAGCGCCGGATTAACAACCAGAAGGTTGTTGGTTCAACCCCATTCTGAAGCTGTTAGTTTTTTTTATAGCAAAATGTCTTAAAAGTCTTAAAATAAGTTTTTGTCGTTTAGGATACTATGTGCGAGATGGTGTACTGAGTAAGACGTTAGTCATTAAAAACGAGTGGTTAGTTTGTGTCCAAGTTCGAGTCTCACTGACGGCAAAATTTTTTTATTTTTGTTTTCTTTTAGGTTCATATTTTTTAGTACCCCTAGAGTCAAAAAATGACTACATGAATTTGTGGACAAGTTAAACAAAAATAACTAGTTATTCAGGCAAAAAATAATTAGTTTATTTTTGTTTCCAATTATACCTGCTAGTTTATCAGGAAACAAAGTTTTTGCTGGGTATGTATTGTATTTTGAATTATTTTATATATTATTTAATAAACTTTTTACTCTTGAAATAAAGCTCAACAAATTAAGTTATGAGCTCAGGAGCTCGTTGATAAAATTATTACAATTTTATATTAAATATATTAAAATTATTAAGAAAATCTTCTTTGGACAATTATTATAAGAATGTCTTTTTCAGAATTGGGAGCAATTGAAATTTGCTGTGAAGGTCTATCTCGAAATGTAAGGACTATGGGATGTTGTACTAGGAACAGAGCAAGATGTCAAGAAAATTGTTCTGGAACTTTCAAAGCTTGTTTTACTTGTGGATCTTTTTTTTTATTTGTGCATATTCAAGATATTCTAACAGCTAAAAAAATGGAAGACTTGGTAAATGTCATTATGTCGACATCAAATAAGCTATCTAGTGTTGGAATGAAAGTTTATGATGAATAGATCGGTACGTTAATGTTGGCGGGTCTACTAAATTATTATCAACCAATGATAATGGGAATTGAAAGTTCTGGGGTACAAATATCAGGTGATTATTTGAAAACTAAGCTGCTGCAAAATATGAAATCTACAAATTCAAAATATTCAGCCCTCGTTGACAAGCTATATAAAACAACAAATATTCAAAACAAGAAAAGTTTCAAGAAAACACAATGTTATGGTTGTCGTAATTATGGTCATATTAAAACTGTTTAATGTTCACAATGTTAGCATTGTCAGCTACAAAATTGGTATTTTGATTCAGGAGCAACTTTTCTTATGTGCAATAATAATGTTAATAATAATATTGTTTAAAAAATTAAAACATTGTTCAGAATTTGAAATTATGACAGCGAATAATTCAGTAATGAAGGGGAATTTAATTGGTAATATTAATATGAAGGTTAAAATTGGTGAAAATAATAAT
This sequence comes from Protocalliphora azurea, assembly GCA_932274085.1. Classification (NCBI taxonomy): domain Eukaryota; kingdom Metazoa; phylum Arthropoda; class Insecta; order Diptera; family Calliphoridae; genus Protocalliphora; species Protocalliphora azurea. The sequence continues at coordinate 146,369,780 of OW026523.1, forward strand.
GATATAGTTTTATGCGATGTTTTATATCTTCCCGAATCTCATACAAATTTATTGTAAATTTCAAAAATGGTTAAGCGTGGACATTAGCTCCGACAATGAGATAATTGCAACAGGATCATTAATAAATGATATGTTTAAATGAAATAAAGCCAATTTTGCAAATTATTCTGCAAAATTTATTGTTTTGACAATTGGCATTTAAGACTTGGTCATCCATGAAATGAAAATTTATAAAAGGGTGTTAATATGGTTCATGGTATGGATGGTGTTTGTTTAAAAAATGAAGATTGTTCGGTACGTCTGAAAAGAAAAATTAGTCGATTGCCATTTAAAGGTCGTGAATGTAGATCGAAAAAGCTTTTAGACATTATCCATTCCGACTTACGTGTTCCAATTTTGTCCAAGATCAGCTGTTATCTTGTTTGAATCGTAAACATTTTTCGTGTTCACATTACACAAAATAATTATTTGCAAAAATCGTCAAATATTAGGGTAGTGCGAACTTAGCTTAAGTATTGTTTATATAAAATAACAACCCTCTTTCCTTTTCTTGTCATTTACAAAACAGGCCTATCTTCATAAAACAACACTGTTTTCTTTGCAGCCCACTTTCAGATGTATAAATAAACATGTTTATAAATATAAATTGTTCATTTCTGTATTGTTGGTTAAAAGTTTATGTAGATAAAAATATCAACAACATTTTCAACTAAAGCTGTCCGCCACATCAGCAGTTGTCTGCGCCTGTTTGTTCACACAATTTATTTTATAAGATCAAAGAAAAATTCACCAAAAATAATGGCAAATATTTTATATCTTGCGTTTACACAATGTTCACACTTAGCACATTTTTGACTTAGGCAAATATTTTTGTTTGATTCATAAAGATATTTGTTGTTCACATTAGGCAAATCAATTTTTTGCAAAAATTTTCAAATATTAGCCCAGTGTGAACTCAGCTTTAGCTACATGTTTCTAACTTTACAACGAGTCTATACTAGATACATTTTTTTTAAGACAAACGTCAAAGTCGGGGAATATTTATACAAGGTGACCTCAGTTCAACAGCTGATAATTGTTTTTGGTTGTTACAGCTGTCAAACTGCATGTGTAAAAAAAATTAATAAATTTTCCTTATTATTGTTTTTATCAGTTCAGTGTTGTGATAAGGGGAATTTATTCAAAATTGGGGATTTCAACTTTCATTTGGAACAGATTTTTTTTGTTTTATTGATTTTATTACAATATTCTTTTTTCACACATGAACAAGTAAAAATTCATACTTAGCAAAACTATATTCTCAGACCAAGACGTCAAACATCATCTCAAATGGACTTCAAAATATCGAAAAATACACCAGTTAAAAAAATTTTTAAATATTTACTAAGATACTACGAATCTCAGCTATATAAATAAAATTTTATTAAAATGTGGCAGCACAAAATGTTAAATATTAATATATACTTTAATTATATATATTAAAATATACTTTATATAAGTATTAAAAAATATTTAATATTTATTTTAAAATAAATGTTAAATATTAAAGGGTAAAATTTTCAAAAAAAATATATTTTTTAACTTTTTTTGTGCTGCAACAGTTCAATAGATAACACTATTATATTTCAGGAGCTCTAAGTTTTCATATGACATCCATATTTGGTCGATATAATCTTCGTAAATATTTTACAATGTTCTTAAAAGTTGTGTATTCTGCGAAATTTTGAAATCCATTTGTGGAAATTTTACGTCCAAGAGAAAAACTTAGAACGTAGTTTTATTATGTACGATCCTTAGTTTCATGAATACATCGATTTTTAAATGTGTGAGAATTACTGTTACACGATGTTATATATCAATTTGCATAAAATTTGTTTTCGGTTTACTGTTTATAGATAACTTCCAGTCAGTTTTCTATTTATTTAATATTTTTATTACGATTATTTAATTATATAAAAACTCAGTGTAACAAATAAAATCCGACCATAAATATTTGTTCAGTTTTTATTAAAATGTCTTTGGGGACAAAACTTATTAATACACACAATTGGACATACCATTAAAGTTGCTTTTACTCCATCTGGATCGCATGGTACAAGGCCAGATTTTGGTATTCGTCTTTATTTTATAAACATTTGAAAAAGTTTTCTAAATCAGATTCTAAATTATTAAACTTGTAATGAAATTCATATAGAGCAAATAACTTTTTCTTGAAATTATAAATTGATGAGTACTGAAAGTACTCATCAATTTTATCAGTTTATGGTTTGTTTTAGTAAATTTGTATATTTTTTTGTATTAATTTTTTATTTTTTTTTATTTTAATGTTAATAATTTTCTTTTTTCTTTTCAGAAATAATTTATTTTAGAACAAAAACTTGAGAATTTAATTCGAATAAAAGGTGCGTTTATATACTTTTCCAGTAAAATCCAGTAAATTGAATATTTACTGAGCAAATTTAAGATTTTACTCTAAAGATCACTTATAAACAAAAAGTACGCGAACGGAAAGTTTGTAAAATCCTGTTATAAACCGATTTATTGTTTTTCAATGCACTTTAAATACAATTTTAAAGCAAAAATTCTATTTTTTAAATTTTTCTTACATTTTCCTTTCATTCTTTACATTTGTTCACTTTTTGTTTTGTATACTTTGTGCAACCATACATGATCGTACTGCATTTACATGTAAAAAAAGCCCAGTAAAATTTGTAAATACTTAGTTTTTAAACTATTATTTTACTCTCTTAATCCAGTAAGAGTTTTTACTGTGCACAGGGTTGCCAGTTGCAGGGTTTTGACCTCAAATGTGGGGAAGTTTTGTTGCAAAAGAGGATGAAAATTTTGGTTTGGGAAATTTGTTGGGGATATTAAAAATATTTTAGGGATTTTTTTTGGGAGATTATGTAATAAATGCAAACAATCCCTGCAAGCAACACATATGTAGAATGTTTATCGGTTTCGAGTTTAACAAAAACCAATCTTCGAGAACTTCAAGATGCATCCTAACTCATTAATATCTAGAATACCTGATTGAGTTGGCTTATATTTTTGTGATTTAAAGAGTTGCAGTTTTATTCTTTCATACTTAAATAAGACAGTGATTTAAAAATAATAGAAATTTGTAGTATATTAACGACAATATTAGAAATTGTGAATTTTCACTCTTTTAGAAAAAGAACAAAACATGTCATTTGGAAATTTCTTAAGGTTTCGTTTTTCCAAACGTTCATTTTGAATTTGACTTTTTGGTAATATGTTTCAGACATGTTAAATAATGTTGAATGAAATAAAAAAGTAATAATTTTGAATGATTAAACGACTTTTCTTCTTAAGTGGGAATTTTTAGGTTAAATATTTTTTAAATTCTGGTATTGGCCAAAAAAAACTATCTGAACGAACGCAGCTAAAGTTAGACAATATTCTCAACAAGGTGATGAAGAAAATATAGTTTTCGTTTTATTTTGATTGCAACAAGTTGCTGGAAACTGTTGAAATATTTAATTAAAATTCTTATATAACAAATAAACTATTCGGTGCAAATGTTGTTTATTTATTTTGTAAAATAATTTTATTTATTTTCATTTATATTTTTTGTTATTTATATCTTTTAATTTTTAATCCTTTATACATCTGCGATGAAATTATAATTAAATATAAACATTTGTAATTATTGTGTATTTTGTTTGTACTATTTGAACTTTAAGATTTAGATTCTACTACAAACTTAATAAAAATAATAATAATAAAAAAATCACAATAAAAAGTTTATTGAACTTTAAATAAAAACATTCTTAAATTGAATTAAATTATAACGAGTTTTTTTTTCTTTCGTCAGCAATACAGAATTTTTCACTTAAAAGTAGTAAATAAAAAATTTAAAAAAAAAACTTAAAAATAGAATCAAACTAGTTGGTTTTTAAGTATTTAATGATGATTTGTTTAAACTTTTTGTATTAGCATGTGCATAAAGTTATGATAACGCCGAAACAGGGTAACTAATAAGAAAGTATACATAAGGATAAAGTGTTAATTGATATTGATGATAAATTCTTATTGTACACTTAATGTACAAAATAGATATTAAACAGTTTTTTCCTTATTAACTTCTCATAAAAACATTATTCATAATATATTAAAAAACACTTCAATAACTATTAAAAATGTTTTGTTTTCTGTTGGCAATGGTGTGTTTATTTTCTCTCAATTTTTTATTAGTGATGAACAAAATATTGAATATTAGTTCGGTAATTTAAAAAGTGCTTTAGTTTTACTTTTATTTCATATCTTTTAATAATAATAATATTAATAATAATAATAGTAATTATAATAATATATTTTTTTTTATTAATTAATGTTACCAATGTTTTAAAAAATGAACAGCTTATGAAGGCGAAGGTTAGATTAATTTTGAGAATATTTAAAATACTCCAATAATGGAATTGTTTTGATTTTATGTACTGATCGCTTTATTTTAATTAATTAATTAATTATTTTTGTATTTAATGAATTATTTTAAATAGCCTTCCCTAGTGGATCAACTGTACAACTTAATGTAACTAAATTGAAAGGAAAAGGAATGAATGAAGTGAAAAATGCATTTTATAACGAGCAAAGTTTCAAAAAAAATCGTATTTTATAACAGAAGGAATAAAAAGTAGAAATTTTAATGTACAAATCGCGTTACTAATGGACCTATATTTCAGTATAGTTATTTCTCAATAACGTGGACAATGATTACAATTATAAAAGCATCTCTAAAAACAAAACTTTGTGCAATTTGCAAAAGCAAATCGTTAGTACTTTTTTTGTTAATGGCCTTAAAAATCTAATGAAGCTTATTGAGTACTTGATTAATGGACTCATATATGTATATCCATTATGCATTACCACTATAAATATATTTCATCATATATGCATTTTTATAATGAACATAAATATTTTTTGATTTTTACGCTTTAACGGAAATTGCAATTCAGTTTGGTTTTATTCAAATTAACTAAAAAACTCCAAGGTTTTTTTTCGCAAAAATACTTTTCGAAAAATGGGTTTTTGTTATATTTCAAAACTTACTAGACATTTTTTCACCGAAATCTTTTACTTATTTCAAATATATATATGAAGATACTCTACATGCGTATGTGTTTATCTATAATTTTCCATACGCAATACTTTATGAATTTTATGCAACAGAAATAAAGAACAATTATTGTTTAAAGCTAAATCTTATAATTAGTCTTATAATTTGTCTACCTATAATTATTGTCATGAGTCTGTTGAAAAGGATATTTCCCCTAAAATATAAATAAATCTATTTTACTAAAAAGGTTCATAATTATAAATTAGTTTATTCAAAACTTTGCAAAATTACGATAAAAATGAATTAAAATTTCAGAAAAGGCTGATATTTTTCTTAAACTTTGTTTTATGGTTCTCACCATGGTATAACAATTTAACAAGATAATAAGGAAAAAAAAGGACGTGCAAATTGTAAACAATGATTGTTGAAATTGAAAAATAATAACAATAAATTGTAAGAAATTTGTTTTTTAATGTTTTTATAAATAGAAATAAATGAAATATTTCTATGCAGCACTTTTTGCTTTATTGATATAAATATAAATTACACCACCGAAAAAATTTACTTTTATTTGTAAATAAATAAATACATGCGAACGAAAAAAATTTTTCATTTCAGTCTTACACTAAAAAATTCAAAAAATAATCAGCTGAGCTTATAATGACATCTTGTACCGGTTATACTATGACCCTCACCAACAATAAAATTTCTAAATTTTTTACAGTTCTGTTAATTGCTTATAAAACAAATATATATATATATATATATATATATATATATATATATTATGAAAAAACAAATTTTTCAAAATTTCTTATTAGCCTTTAATACAACCTTTTATAATTTGCTCAAAATTATTATGAATAAGGCTGTAAATGTTTATAATTAAAAAACATATCTTACGAAAGTCATAATATCATAATAATCTAAAGAAAAGGTGTATTATATCCTGTCACCCTGTATATCTGTATTTAATTTGTCTTATTGAATTAGCAATTCATTCATTATTTTATTTTCGGCCAGTATTATATAATTTCGCATTTTATTTACAATTTGTTTGCTTTTATTTTTAAAGTTCATTGCATGAATGTTGTTGGTTTTTTTTATTGTGTTTTTTGCTGTTGTGTGAATGTATTTGGTTATAATTTGTTGAAGCGTCTTTTTCACACGAAAAAGGTTGTGTAAAATTCATGCTTTTTGTCACTTTTTTGTTATTGCAGTTGTTGTTACTTTTCGGTTTGTTTTTATAAATTCCCTTTTATGAAAAGAAAAGTGTTAATCATATATTATGCTACATTTGCTTTACCGCAGGTCTACAACTGAGATTAACGCTGATACAATATGTAAGATAACGCCGACAGAAAAGATTAACCATTTTGTTTATATTATGTTAAATCTTAAATAGGGGGTACAAGCATTATAATAAATCCTATAAGATATCATTAATTTCAATCATTATTTAAAAAATGCACACTTTTTTAGCACAATTTTTATAAAAATGTTTTTAAAATATAAAACAATCTTCTGTCAGCGAATTTGACACTCTCTGACAGAAAAATCTTACATATTCTGTTACGTGTAGATGGGCTATTATATTATTTCTTTTCTATTTTTTGTTGTTACGCTTTTTTGCCTTTATGCATTTTTCATTTTACTTTTGGCCGAAAAGTGTTAATAAATTTTAATTTTAATGTCTGGTGTAAAAAAATAAATATAGTGTATATTTATAATAAAATTAAATTATCGGTGTTACGAACACGCACCCAATGAGTGATGTAACATTTTAATATACGATATCGCTGGTATATATTTTTTTTTTTGTTATTTTGTTTTGATGGCTTTGTATCTGTTTTGTTGTAGATAATTGTTTTTGAGGGTCTTAAGAGAGTAAATTGAAACCTTAATTTTGATTTAATTTTATTTGTTTCATTCGTAGGAAACTAACTGCGCAAAATAATATTATAATTATTAGGTTTTAATTTATAGGTAAAAATAAAAACAATAACATCTATACTAAGATAATTAAAAAAACTCAATTTACTAAATCCGACATGTTTAAAGAAAACCCATTACCAAAATGGTACATATGCTAATATTCTGGCTCTATAGAAAATATGCACACGAATATTAACCAAAGAAGCAAAAAAAGTATTTTAAGCGCATTAAGTATACAGCAAAAAACGTGTAATATGCTATTAAAGTGCAAGAATATTTCTTTAAAAAAAATTATGTAATTTTTACACAAATAATACTTTTCCATTAAAAGAAAATATTTTATTAATATTTTAAATTCCCAATATACGACATCTCTAAAAATTTATTGGCTTTAATGCATCACTGTGTATGTACATCAAAATTCGGGTAGTGGTCTTATATTGGACCTGTGGCCAATTATGGACCGATAATTGCATATTTCCATAAAACATAAATAGGTACTTATATTATGTTGAAACTAATATTCATATGGGAATATGCATTTTAAGGTGATACCCGGAAATGGGCCTTATATGATCGCTATAGTCAATTGTGGACCGATTTTCATAAGAATTGACAGTGTGGTTTCTACTTATATAAAACTTATTAGTGACAAATATTAATTTGATAAAAATATTTGTATGAGATTTGTGCACGTAAAAGTGATTTTCGGAGGAATTCAGACCGATTTCTGTGAAATTTGGTACACAGATATATACGCTGAATTTCATTAAAATATTTGTGTACTTAAGCCATTTATTTAACATTTATATTAAACCCCTATTCCGGGAGGACATTTGTATGGAGGCTACGTGAAATAATGGACCGATCATACCTTCAGTCATAATTTCAATAGGGTTCGTCTTTGGCCCAGTAGAAAGCCATATGTTAAATTTCATTAAAATTGTGAAATGTAGTTTGATTGCAAGGTTTACATGAACAGACAAACGGATGGATGGACATCGATAAATCGACTCAAAAAGCAATTCTGAGTTGCATACTATACTTTAAGGTCCGATGAATTTTTCTATACGTTACAAACATAAGTACAAACGCTGATGGTGTAGGGTATAAAAACTAAAAAGAAAAAAAAGTTATTGAAAAAGGCAACCTTAGGACAGGAATTAGAAACAAAATCAAGCCTATGTCTAAAGCCGAATGGTTTGAATGAAAGAAAGCCAACTATTTTACTTGAATGTAGGGCAACGGTTCCCAAATAGGTATTCGCGACCCACAAGGGGTCCGTGTATATATTTAAACTGTTGAACACAAAATTTATAGCATTTTTTTATTTAAAAGTCAATGATATACATTCACATCTATTTTTAATGCCATAAAATATTTAAAAATGTGGTAAAAGTCAAAAGTAAACAAAATTGCAATTATATCTGTTTGAGAGATTAATTCAATTATGATCTTCACACATTTTTTTAATACGAAAGCTTGATTTCAAATTGAGGATTGAGGAAACTAAACTTCTCCTGAAATGTCAAAGGTTTGAGAATTAATAAAATCAAAGAGAAAAAATTTATTCACAAATCGAAAAATATATTCATTATCAAAAATTTTCCAAACCTAATTCTTAAATACATATATCAAATGTATCTCTAGAAGTTCAACCGAACCGTTTGAATGTATTAGTAGAATTTTCTTCAGAACTCATTTGTACGTGTGAAGAGAGTATTTTTTTTTTGCTAAACGAATTTAAAGAATTTGACTTCTAGTTGTTTTCTATGGTATGAACTTAGAACTACGTTCTATAATCACTGTTCCAGCATTAGTTACACTAGAAATTGTCAGAAAAAAAAAACACAAAATACAAAGCAATGCCTAGAATACTTTCTGACTAAAAAATTTAAATCTGACTAATATTGGAACAGATATAACTAATATAACATAATTCTAAGTTTATACATTTTAAGGTTTAAGATTAATTTAATAAAAATGTGAGATATCAAGCACTAGTTTTTATTATTTTTTTTTTTTCTCTTAAAAATTAATTTATTTAAAGGTTTAAGTTTGTTTTGAAAATAACCTTTGATATCAAATTGAGAAAAACTAATTTTTCGAATATTCTCCTTTGCATAGCAATATGTGCATTTACTTTTAGATTTAGAAATGATTTAAGATTAATACCAAAACAAGAAATTATTATTTATTTATCGCATTTTCTTAAATGAGCCTCAATTAGAATTTAAACTTAAATTTAAAAACTTTGGTCTGTTTCAACATTTCTTACAAAACATGTTTGATATGGCTTGATGTGGAGGGTCGTTCTCGAGTTGTAATGTCCCAAGAGGGTTCGCGAAGCTTTTATTTGTAAAAACCCCTGATGTAGAGTATCAACTAAACAAATATTTTGAAGCTTAAAGAATTTAACGTTCTTTTTTAAATGTTTTCTTTTTATTGCTTTCTTAGCATATGAAAAGAAACTTCAATAAATTGCGTAGGAAAAAATATACCTTTTTGTATATTAAGTTTTTTTTTTTCTTTTTTCTTTGGCTTCTTTTTAAAGAATGTTTGTAAATAAACTTTCAGATTATATAAGATATTTTTGTTTTTCTTTTTTTTTTGCAATTTCTTGTGTTCAAAACAAAAAGTGAATGACTTCTATATTATGGCCAAGAAAGGAAAAAAACAACAAAATATTCTTGTGAATTGAAAAAAAGTTATGAAAAAAATCATTTATTTTCGGCGATATTCTAAGAATATATTATTTTGAGTTTTGGCTTCAAATACTAAATCAATTTACAATACGGATTTTTAAAATTTTTTATACAAAAAAAAAGTGTATCTTTGGTCTTTATTATCATCAAATCCACAATTCATTTCTCTCATTATTGTTTATTATTATTGTTTTTGTATTTCAAGCTGTAAAGAAACATCGTTATAAACACATTTTAGGAAATACAATAATTTTGTTCCAGAAAATGTGCAAAATTATCGGTTTGTTCCCATTTAAGGTTCTCTTTTCGCAGCAACAAGCGAAAGTATGTTAAAATCGAAAGTGATAATTCCGTTTATCAATATGTTCGCTCCGTCTGTTAGGCACCATTTATTGGGGTAATCATAACCTTGACATCTTCTCAACAATGCTGTGTATTGACGACGATGATCTCATTCATTGGCAAAATGCAGACAGAATTATTTGTAATATTTTTTCTTTAGTTGCTGTTTCATTTTTGTTGATTCCATCTCTTGGATTGTGTTTCTTTTTTATTTTCGTTTAAATTCAAAACATTTGGCGGTAGTTATTGTGAATATAAATTAAAATGTAAATTCTTTATTTTCGCGTTTTGATTTTATTTTATTTTGTTTTATTATTTTAATGTTTATTTCTTTTTTTTTTATTGTTAAAATTTACGACCATTTTATTTCTATTGTCTAATTTAAAATTCTGCAAAATTTAATTTATTGCTATTGCTATATTTCGAAATCGAAAATATTGCAAATCATTAAATTTTATAGCATTTTGTTAATGAATTTTAAATAGATGGGAATTAAATATTTCTTTTTTTTTAAGACTGTTTTAAAGTTGTATTGGTTTGTTGGAATTTAAAAAAAAATCAAGACACAAATTAGCTAAAAAAAAGATCAAAGGATTTAATCTTATTACGATATAAAATGTATCAGAGACTTATAAAATCGTTATAAAACAACCTAGAACAAATAAAACAAATATCAATAAAACCGTAAAAGTATTTCTAAAATTGCTAGAAATATTATTTAGCAGATTAATGCACAATTTTATATAGGTTTTTTTTAACTTTTAATTTGTATTACATTAACAAATAACACAAGAATGTTTCATGAAAATAATCCGCTCCTTTTTAAAATATTTTTAATACCTTTATAATTTTTCTAAATTTAAAAGTATGGCAATTTGATTTACTAGCATAGACCTCAACCTAATGTTTGTATCTAGGAGAATTTCATTATCAGGACAACCAAAAATATGCTCTAAAAAATTGGGAAAAATCTGTTCAAAAATTAAAAAATGCTCTAAAAAGGTTATTTTTTTTTTGGCTATATTTTAAATTATAAAATAAAAATTTATGAAAATGAATAATAATTCATGCTAAAAACAATTTGATTTTTATTACTTTTTTATTAAAATCATTTATAATCGTGAAGCCTATTGTCCAAAATGATTACATAATATATAGGCTTAATACTAAGCTTAATTATTAATATATAAAATTCAAAACTGCTATTAGCAATTGTTAAAAATATAAAAAACTCACTTAAAAACATTCAAAGCTAAAACACATTGCTTCGGGAAGTTACAAAATTTCTATAAATTTATAAGATGAAAGTTATTAAGGAATCGGATTTGAAAAAGATGTGACAGTAAAAAGAAATTCTCATTAAAGGCAAATTATGTAAAAATATCTATTGGGTGCAAAATATTTTTCTCTTAAGTGAAAAATATGCAAAATTATGCACGTTTGTATAAAATATGCAAAATATGCCATTTAAATTTGCTACAATTTTGCTCTATATATATGCTGCTTAGTCCAGAATATGCACAAATATGCTGTTAGAATCGATGCCAAAATTCTTAGAATTGTCTGAAGCGGATAAATAACTAACAGTTTGGTTAATTTGAAGCCTAAGAAAACATATGATTTTGCATATTTTTGGTTACCCTGATCAATGCTAACTTGGAATAAATTGAAAATGTGAATGATCGATTTAATTAATACAATTATAATATTGTCAAACAATAATACTTTATTTCAATGGAAATATACAGATGCCTTTAATTCAAATTGTTCAAAGTTTTCTTGAGATCTTTGTACTTTATGTTCATATAAAATTAAAATAACTTCTTGACCACGCTGTTACTTTTAACAAGAATACTCGTATTTTTTATAGCAAAACACACATAGACCACACAATATTCGTAATTCCTTTTAAAAAATCATAAATATTGCTTAACAACTGACAGAAAAACGTGGTTAATTTGGAAATATTTATGATCGTGTGCCAACCACTACTATTACTATCGACAGGTTGATAAAGATGGTTGTTGTGCGATTTTATGAAATGCGTAAAAACAACTTATGAACTTTAAATTCATACAACCGTATCTAGACTTTGGCGAATAACCCGTTACTAGCGTAGGTCTAGTTGATAGAGATTAATTAACTGATTTAGGTTAAGCTTTAAGATAAGAATGCGATAGATGTGACGTATTTACATACATATGTAGTTGGCAGCGACCAAAGCTGTCATTAAACAGAAGAATGAAAACTATTAACCATTCGGAGTATAGGAGAAATTAATTTAAGTTTTATGCTTATAACTTGAGACCAAAAATTATGATTTGGTATAAACATTTAGAGGAACTCTCGTTGTGTGTATACCGATACCTATTTTAAGCGTAGTTTATTTTTCTATGAAATATAAGTATGTATTATATTTTGTTATATATGCACTTTAGGGGTATTCCCGAGAGTGAGCCTTATATGGGCCGATCCTCATAAAATTTGGCACTGGGGTTTCTATTTATAAAACAATGTTTTGTGTCAAATACTAACCTGATATTATAATTTTATATAAGATTTATACCCGTTAAAGTGATTTTTTTAAAAAGGGGTTAGTTAATATGCTCCCATATTAACCATTTTCCGGGAGGACATTTGTATGGTGGCTAAGTGAAATAATAGACAATCATAACCAATTTCAACAGATTTTGTCCTCGGATCATAAGAAAACTGTGTACCAAATTTCATTAATTTATTTTCAAAATTACGACTTGTAGTTTGATTATAAAGTTTATATGGACGGACAGACGGACGGACATCGTTAAATCAACCCAGAAAGTGATTCTAAGCCGATTGTTATAAATTAAGGTGGGCCTTAGAACAATATTTTTGGTTGTTACAAACATCAGCACAAACATATAATACCCTTCCCAAATATGGTGGTATAGGATATAAATATTTCTTAAAGATAGTCTAGTGAAATGGATGAGCAATTGAACATCATGAATAGATTCATAGATTACACTGTATAACAAAAATCAAAAATTTATCTCACACATGATAAGTACTAAATAATGTGAAAATATAGATTAAATGTAGTATAACTCCGTTTTCAGTTTTTCATTTCATGTTCGTTTTTCCTTTTTAAAGGGCTTTAAATTTTTGAAGGATGAACGAGGTTAATTTTTAATTTTACTAATTTATAATTAATATTATATAGTGATATGGATATCAAATGAAAGAGGAGAATTTTGCCATAATAACGTAAAACTTTCTGTTAAAATAATCCAAATTAAGGTTGCAGAAAAAGATCTTCAAATATTTCATCCTTTAATATCCTTGAAAGTTTGCAACAAATAATTTCCAAAATAATATATATTAAAGATGCAAATATCTAGCTTCAAATACTAACATTTTATGGTTTTAACGTTATTACTTTAATTCATACAACGATTTTACTATTATTTCTAAGAACAAATATACAAATTTAATTATAGCTATTTTTGAAGCCATAATATTTAAATTTTAAATAATTCTTATTTTATGTGCAACATGGCAACATTATTTAAATTAATTTAAAATATATTTGAAATATATTTTGAACGATGGTAAGTTCAGCATTTATATTTATTTAACTTTAAATCGATTACTTCTACTTCTAATCTGCGAAAAGATAGTAGGCTATGATTTTTACCTTATATTTAATATCTTTTTGTGAGTAATTAACAAGAAAAAAGCTGTAGTCAGTCAAGCGCAACCATATAATACCCTAAATCATCACGTACACGCGTTAAAGTTATTATCGGAGGAGTTCCTTATATAGAAACTATCATCATATATGGACCGATGTTTGTTAAAATTCAAACTGTGTTATACACACTTGTACATAATTTATATATAATAAATGATTTTCTATAATGAATCTTTTATGGCAACTATGTTCAATTATGGACCGATCATATTGAATTTTAATTGTTGCAAATAAAATCACAAATTAAATTATTCATATGCCATTTATGCGTTTTAAAGTGACATTTTGGAATTGGTGTTGTACGGGAGATATGGTCAATTAGTGACCGATGATCAGTGATGATTTATACTTAAATGCAAAATAATCGTGTCAAATTCTATTTCGATACTGACATTCTTATGAAATTTATACATGTTAAAGTATTTTTTGGAAAGGGCCTCATATAGTAACTATGATCAAATATGTTCCCAATAATAATAAAATAATAAACAATTCCCTTTTCGATTTATATAAAAATACGAGTATATAAGATAATTATGGGGGCAAAGTAAAGTAATAGACCGATTTGAAACATTTTCTATAAGCTTCCTCCTAAAGTCTCAAAAACTATTATGTTAAATATTATTAAAAAGTATTTAAAATTGCAATATATAACGAAAACAAAATTTATATAAACACTGACGGGACGGAAAGGACAAAAAGTGGGATTCAGAAGTACCCTTATGATGTTTTTAAAATTAATATAAATTTAGAATAATTTGTTACAAAACCTTAAGAATATTTAAGAATAAAATATTTAAAGGACATTTCTAACATTATAAACTTCCGAAATTTTAAAGCAAACAATTTTACTGGAATTTTTGAATCATATTCAAATCACATTCATATATCATATATTATTTCATTTAATACATTTCAAAATAATTTATAATAAAATTATTAATTTTGACATTTTAGTCATTTTAAAAGGATTTTCTACTGAGTACGCAGTTCTATCATAAAATATCTCTACTTTCATATGAATATGGTTTCGTTTATGTCTGAAAAATGCTGTTATACTGTATTATACAGGGCTGTCTTTGAGTTGATTAACTTTTAGTCTTAAAACTTAATCACTCGTTCTAGCTATAATGCCACCGAAGCTATCGGAAGATGATGTGGTGAAGAACACCACAACTTCTCCAGGTGCACAATTTGGATTTAAGTTTTTTTTATTATTGAATTTGATGAAAAGACGGTTTCTATATTTTAAGGAACTGTATGTAGACTACAAAAATGAAAAAAAAAAACTCTAACATTTCGCATACCAAAACTGTATAACGACGCTTCAAAGTGATACATATTTTAAGCATTAAAAATTTTCTATCTTTAAAACGCCATAACATTTTATTGGAACTGAATTTTTCCATAATTTGTTTTAACTTATTAGGCCTTTTATTTAGGTAATTTATCCTATTTATATATATGGGCTATTATCAAAAATTTTTGATTTTAGGACTTTAAAAATTTTTTTTGAATGCGCATTAAAATTCTAGAAGTTTATGTTTAATTTTGATAAAAATTGCGCGTAGTATCTAAACCTACTGAGTTATTTAATTTGTGATCCTTTTTTTGGTCCATAAAATTCCATAAAATTTTTGTGTTTCAAAAGTTTGTCATGCGCCTCTACATTTTCATTAAGCATTACAAACTCCAACTATTTATGCCAATTATGGTCAATTTCGTGCTATCAATGCGATGTGTTTCTACTATCAACAATATTTGACTTAAATTTATGGTCCCGATCAATTATATTTATTTATACGAAAACAAAAAGTGAAATTTTTGGTGAAATTTTCAAATAGTCCATAAGATTTTTTATTAAATTAATTTTTAATGCTCCTTCTATTTTATTATGTAAAATAATAAAAAAATAAACTCACTCACCAATTCACACTATTCCATTAGAAACTGTGAATGGACTTCGCAAAAAAGGACTTTTTTAAGAAAAAGTTCTCTCATGCTTTCCAAACTTTGATACTATCTACTGCGTTGACTATTTTGGGCACATCAACGAAATATTGCGCAAAATGCACATCAACTCCTATTTCAAAATTTGCATTTAGTTGAGTAGCGCACAGACTCGCCAAAAAAAAAAAACAAAAAAATTTTAAATATTAAAAAATATGGTAGTCAAAATTTTACTACCCTGTATGTAACTGTCGAAAGTCTGCGCAACAACAGTATTAACACAAAACTTCTTAAAGATCAAAGTCAGTTTTAGCCAGATTAAAAATGTATTAAATTTAGGCCTACTTACGAAAGGTTAATTATGAATCAATTGTTTTCTTTAAAGTCGAATTTTAAACTATAATGGGATATATAGATTATAAGTTTTAAAAAAATCAGGT
Organism: Protocalliphora azurea; assembly: GCA_932274085.1. Taxonomy (NCBI): domain Eukaryota; kingdom Metazoa; phylum Arthropoda; class Insecta; order Diptera; family Calliphoridae; genus Protocalliphora; species Protocalliphora azurea. The sequence continues at coordinate 146,385,965 of OW026523.1, forward strand.
ACTTATTTCTGCTTCTTCACCTTTTTTTTTACAGGAAAAATATGAACAATTTGCCAAAATCTCACACTATGAGGTGCTTCGGAAATGAAGAGGAGAGCATTAAATGATCCTCTGAAAACTGAAGAGAAGGAGACTGTCATTTTTGGAATTTCTAGGTAGGGTATATTTAAATAAAGAACAGAGATTTTTTTTATAAGATTCTTCATCTTCTTAATGGGTTAAAAACTATAAATACTCAAGTAGTAGTAGTGGCATTTTTATGAGAACAAAAACACAAAATAAAAATTTGCATGAATTAATAATGTTAACGAACGTTTTAATGAGCAGCTAATTTTATTGCTGATATTTACTACAATAACGCCACTATCAAGAATAATAAAATGTGTAAACATTCAACCATACATTTCTTCAAAAAAGTTTCATTCTATAAACATTAATAGTAAAGTGTGTAAACGAAATAAGTTTGTTTGATTTAATATTTGCATGCCAAATGGTAGAAATGTAAGGAAATTTAAAACTTTCCTATGCTGAACAAATTTTGGAACATTGCTGTGCCAAATGAAAACTATTTTCAATTATAAGTTTTGACAATTTATAAAACAGAAATACTCACAATTTCATATATTTTTTTTAATTTATATTTTTTAATACAATTTATTTCTATTATAAAATATGAATTTAATTAAAATATTGTTCGTTTCTGTTATAAAATTTATGAATTATTATTTTCTATACATTTATCAAAAAATTATGTAGCCCTATGGGCTAGTGAAATTTTATTTATCTCATATACTTCACTCTCTACACTCTAACGTAAAAAAAGAAAATACATATTAGTGAAACTTTTGCGCAAACAAGTATTATGTAAGCACTTCTTTAAACGTTCAGAGAATTTTCCACGTATTTTTTCCGCTACTGGACTTATAGTTAATTTTATTTGCAAAAGGCAAACGAATAAACGTAGTATATATATAATTATTCGAGTTTTCAAATTAATCGGTTAATTCGAAAAATAATTATTCGAGGACAAAAGTTGATCGGTTAATAACCGATTAATGGCAATTTATTCGACTAACTGAATAGACTTTTTACAAAATTCAAAAAATTCAGCTTTACTTAATAAATCAGTTTTTTTAATGCAACTCTCTTTATTTTCGGTGAAAGAATGATTTTTTGTTATAAAAGTCAAAATTAATATTGGTATTTTTACGTACATTCTGATGACGAAAATTAATATTTTTATAACATATAACTTTGAATTTACTTTACTTAAAAACTATATTTTAATGACATTTTCTCTTTTCACGAGTCATAACATTACAATCATTCAGCTCGCATTTTATTAAACATTCTATCCCAACAAAAAAAAAAAAAAAAAAAAAAATATCCAAAGCATTTAATAAAATCCTTAATTTATGATCCAGAAGTAGAAAAAAATTCGGATTGTTTCTAAATATTGCCATTGGAGAATGTTCTCGTTTTGATACCTACCCACTAAGAAGGAAGTCATGTTCACGATTGCATGGAAAATTAGTTATAATTTTTATTTAAACCAACAAATTTTTTTTATTGAAAAAGTACTTTCCTAAAAATTACTTATTTATTTTTGCTGGGATATAACTAAGATGATCGATTATTTGGCTTTTTGGAGAAACCGGTTTTTGAATAGTTTGAATAGTAGGAATTTTAAAAAAACCAGTTGCTCTATTTAAAATTCCAGAATTTTAGAAGTAAATATTTCTATCAAAAGACTATATTGTTAAAAAATAAAAAAATTTAATAATTTTAAGAATATCTTATTATATATAACTATTTTAAGAAACAAATTTTAATTACGGTGAAAAAATCATCATCAAAAAAGAGATTAAGTTCTATATAATACCAGTATGTAGAAAATATGCACAGTGTGAGATTTTAATAATTTAGCCAGTCAAAAGTAAATTTTTTTATCATTATCTTTAAAACGTGGAATCAAATTTTTCAATAATTATTTTTCGGTGACGTGACAATAATTTGTAAAATAATCTTCTAATATCTATTTTTTTTTTCGTTGAGTTTCGTTTCGATACTAATTTTGCAAAATCTTACACTATGCTATGACTTAATATAGAAAAATGGTGTTTCAATTTCCTCTTCCAAATACTACTTCCTAAAAAAATGTATTATTCCAAATATTGAATCAATAAAAACCATAAAATATTTGAATTGTTTGTTTGTTTGATATGCGAATTTTATCCAAGTAAATGTTTACTTTAATATTCCTTTAAACTTTTTCAATTAATTTCAATTTAACTTTAAACTATATTGATAAAACATAATAAGAAATTAACTTTTTGAATATTAATCAATTAATAAATTTTTCAAAAATTTCCATTCAAATATTAGTATTTATTATATATTTTTTCTAAATAAATATCTTTAAAACCGGTTTTTATGTTTATTAGACATTCGGAAAAACCAACATAAACCTAAAAAACCAGTAAGACATTTAAAAAAAAAAGATGTGGTTGACTTAAATTTATATTAAAGATAAAAAAATGTTCTAAATTTATAAAATTTCGGTTAACCGGTTATTCGACATAAAATATTCGGTTTATTCGTTATTCGAAAATAGACAGTTAATCGACCAAATTAATCGGATAACCGAATGACGGTTAATCGACTGGATATCCTAATAATTATGTAAACTTTTAAAATTAAAAGAAAATAAAATTTCTTAAAGAACTTTCAAGAACACATTTTGAGTTTTGAAGTCCAAAGCTTTTGCGTTTTGTTTGCTTCATTTGTCTAGTTTAAACGGAAAAAAGAAATTATAATAGAATTTCCGTACACACACTTTACTTAAGGATTAAGCAGGTTTGCGAATTAGATTCCAAATAAATTTGTTGTGGAATAAATTCACATAAGCGGCATGGTTCATCTTATTATACTTCAATTTATGTAGCCACTTTAATGATTGTTAAGAATTCTTATATTCTAGAATTATTTAATTTTTTTGCAAATCACTATTCATTGTTATGGGTTCTTGATAGTATGAGCTGGAGTTTATTTAAATAAATGTCTTTAACAAAAGTGTGCGAGCATAAAGAAAATATTGTACTCATTTGGTTTGAAATTAACACTAGTCATCAAAATATTCTTAATTTTAATTATTATTGGTAAAGAACTTCTCCTTCTTCTCAGGAAGTACATTTTTATGACTTTAAAAGTCAACAATGTGGGACTTTTTGAAGTGATGCTACGAGGGCTGATCAATAAGTCCGTGACTTTTCGAACTTCCCTCGTAGTTATATGAAATGCAATACTATTCCCATCAAGTACCTCCTGTTACTAGACTACTGTCAAATTTTGAGCAAGTGTCGTCATTTACTTTGCGTAAAAAATAGGATTTTTCGAGGTTCTTAAAATAGGCATTTGTTTGGTCAATAATTTCATTGTTGGAGCTGAATCTCTTTCCACCGAGCCATTTCTTTAGGTTTGGAAATAGATTGTAGTCATTGGGGGCTAAATCCGGAGAATATGGCGGATGAGGTACCAATTCGTAGCCCAATTCATAGAGTTTTGCCATTGAGATTGCAAATGTGTGCACCCGTGCATTATCTTGATGAAAAAGAACTGTTTTCTTGGCCATATGGGATGGTTTTCTTTTCTTTTTAATATTAATATTATTATAATAATATTCGCCGTTTATTGTTTTTCCCTTTTGAAGGTAATCGATGTGGATATCCCGCGTGCATCTCAAAAAACTGTTGCCATCACCTTATTGGCCGACAAACTTACCTTGTCCTTGTTCGGAGCAGTTTCACCCGGAGAAAGCCATTGTTTAGATTGCTGCTTGGTCTCAATGGATCCATCTTTCATCCACAGTTACAAAATATCGCAAAAACTCATTCGGATAGCGGTTAAACAACTCCAAACAATCCTTTGAAGTTGTCACATGTTTACGTTTATGGTTAATTGAGAACAAACGCGGAACCCGTCTTGCAGACAACTTTCTTAAACCCAGCTGATCATTTAAAATCGAAACTACACTGCCATATGAAATGCCTATGGCATCAACAATCTCACGTACTTTTACTCTTTGGTCGGCCAACACCATATCGTGGATTTTTTCAACTTGTGCGACCACAACGAAAGTCAGTAAACCACTTTTTTACCATTGAAATCAATGATGCAGAGTCCCCATAGTATTTATCGAGCTTTTTCTTGGCTTGATTGACGGTTTTTTTTCGCAAAATATAATGTTTAATGAGCACTCGAAATTCACTTTTTTCCATTTTTAGAAAAATATACGAAGTTGTATGTTTTGAACAGCTGTTAAACGCAAAGTAAAAGACGATACTTGCTCAAAATTTGACAGTTGTCTATTAACAGGTGGTACTTGGTGGGAATGGTGTTGAATTTCATATAACTACGAGGAAAGTTTGAAAAGTCACGGTTTTATTGATCCGCCCTCGTACTAGTAAGATTTCGTGTCATAATGTACAGGAAAAAATTTTCATAAAGTTCATTGGATGCAATTAGTCATTCTATTAAAAAAAAAACTGACTCCGATCGAAAATCTGCTGTCTAACAAAAGATTTTAATATAGAGCAGAATCCTACTAAAGCCAAAGTGAGTATCATTTTTTTCCTGAAGATGTCAGATTTTGTCCAGAAATTTTATTATTTAAAGTATTAAATTTCTTACCAGAAAATGTCATAGTGTCACTATCAGGTAGTGTCATAATATACATGGACATTATGATATGCTCCCTCCTATAGTACTATTATTGAAAATGCTGTATTTTAAATAGATTCGAGCGTTTGATTTCAAATTATGAACGTCAAATGTCAAGTTTATATCAGAAGTGTTTCACAACTGTAATAAAAACATATGAACCATAACTAACTAAGAGTTGTTAAGCTTGTTTAAGCTTTCTTTCTTCGGAGTCTGCAAATAATTCTACGTTGGAACAAATTACAATTCTGTAGATACAATTTTGTTATTCTTTAAATTTATTGGTATATTGTAGATATTCACTTATCTGATGACCGTCTGTTGGCCAGTGTTATTTACTATTTCTAATATGCGTAGGTTGGTAGTAGATGTTTTATTTAATTATCTGTTTGTTTTGAAAAGTTTTTATTTATTCTATTGTATAAATTATTTTTGAAGAGTTTATTTTGGCAGTTTTAGTAAAGTTTCTTCACTTTTTGTACCCTACAGACGTACTTTAATATTAACTTTTTAGTTTCAATAGCCAATAAATAAATATAAATTCCTAGCTGAATATGATCATATATACTTATATCATATCAGGTATCTCGTATAACATATATGATCCGAAAATTTAGGGTATATGGCCATATATATTCATACATATTAAAATATTTATACATATTAAAATTAAAGCGTAATATACATTAAATTATTTTATTTAACACATACATATACTAAATTAAAACATACATACATTTTGTCGAAATAGCAGTGGACTTGCCGAAATAGCATTTAGCTGTTACATCCGTTTTAAAATGTCTTCACGATTGCACCTTGTAGACTTATCTGAAAAGTATTTTCATCCGTTAAATTTTCAAAAAAAAAAAAAATTAATTTAAAATGTTTTAACCTCCACTTGGATTTCCTGGTATTGGAGCCTCCTCCTGCTATTTAGATTGTTGTATTTCTGAAAATAGTTAAGTTTATTTACATTGCGAGAGGTACCGAGGTCACTCTATGTAGACAGTCAGGCGGCTCTGAAGGCCTTGGGGACACAGGATCTCACCAGATCAGTAATATTCGCACACTTAACTTTGCTAGTTATTGATAAAACGACTTTTTAATTGGAGAAAAATTCTTTAATTATTAAATGTTTGATAAAATTTTCATAGTTTGTTTGAATTTTTATTTTCCAACTTATTATAGAATGTCAAGAAATTAATATAGTTGTTCAGAAAACATTTAAGGCAGTAAAATTAAATGAAAAGTAATAGTTTTTTGAATATAACCCAAAAGCATCGTATGTATTTTGATCTTATTACAACATTTATAGATAACTAGCTTAACCCGGCGCGCTTCGCTACACTGGGGTAGGCGCACCCTTTATTTTAATTTTCAAAGGTGTAGTTTATCAAAATAATAACTCTTACCAAGTTTGAACATTCTCACTATAACAGTTCTTAAGATATGCGATAATAAATATTGGCGTCCTATGGGGATACCACTCCACCTGCAGCTATGTTAATTCAATTTCGGTGCTCAGAAGATCATACTACAAAAGTTCAAGAAAATGGGTGCAGCGGCTCTTAAGATATACGATACTTCATATTGGTATCCTATGGGGGGTACCACTTCCCCTGTGTCTATCGAAAAAATAAGTAGGCTATTTTATTTTCGGGGCTCATGTGATGTTACTGTAAAAATTTCAGGAAAATCGGTTCAGTCGTTTTGGAGTCTATAAGCCAACAGACAAACAGACAAACATATTTCATTTATATATCCATATATTGTAACTATTCCATGTATGAATCAACACACTTTCATATATAAACTCATATATAAAAATATATTGTCATACATGGGTAGTATATAAAAATATATGATCGACCATTTTCAGCAGGGTTTTTTGACAGCCGAGAGACTTAGTTGTGATAATCGTATTTTTGGTGGTAGGGATAAAAAAAAGTCAAGAGTCAAAGAGAAATATTCCAATAAATTTAAATACAATAAATAATTAACATTCTATTTTGTATTTTCTAAGGTTTTTTATAGGGAATCGTGGTTGATTGCTGTTTGCAATTAAACTGTAAAAGAAGTTGTTCCATGGTGTAGGGTCTTCTTTATCCGACTCTATTTCAGTAGCAACTCTTTTCAAGGTTACTCTTGTTTTTATGTCCATTGACCCATTTGGTAGGTACGTTGATTTTCTTAATAATTATTTGTCAAGAATTTTTTAATAATTTCATTTTATTTTTATAAATAGTTTATATTTATGATTCTATTAGTATTCTTAGTATGAAAAGTTGTTGCTGGTTGTTGACGTTAGGAATTAGAGGAGATTAACCTGTCGGAAATATCGTTGTAGATAGTTTGAATTGTGTGATATTACATGTTAGATATTTCAATTAATACAAATTGGATTGGATGGAGTTTCTTTTATGTGTAAATAAAATTAGAAATTTATAACGCATTTTATTAGTTTGTTTTGATGTTTTTGTATCTCTTTTAAACTTTATTATTATTTTGTTAACTATTTAATTATAATTAGATGTCTATTATAATTCCTTAAAATATTGTTATTTTCTTGCTATTTTAAAATCAAAACCTGATCGCGTGCGTGCGTCAAATGTTTTTTTAGGATTATCTGTGAAACTGTCTGTTGTTTTGTATTAGAAATATTTATGTTGTTGATATATATTATTTAAAACATAATTAATTCAAAACGCATTTGTTTCTTATCAATTAAAATTGAGAATTCACTTACACAAGAAATAGATTTATTTTTTTGTTTGCGTTCTTGAATATTTATTTTGCAAATGCACCTGCCATAAGATCAGAAATGTTATCGCCGTCATCACTATTGAAAGTTAATTTATTACGAGTATTAATAGCAAATTGTTTCAAATTTCAATGCTAATGTTAAATATAATAAGAAACGAACGAAACTGAACGAAGGATTTTGTACATTTTTGTTAATAATGGATCTCACTTTTTATACATATTTTATTCGTAGACCGTTCTATGTAGTTTACTTCGGTTAAGTTTTTCAGATATTGAATATTTGACTAATTCAGTTTTGAATATTTTCTTTTCAGATCAATTATGTATTATAAATTTTTTGAAAAAAACTTTACTTATACTTATTACATATAATTCAAATCAAGTAGACCTTTCTAGTAAAAAAAGAATACAATATTATTATTAGGCTCAAGCATTTTTTCATATTTACACTAAGTAATGCTCTTTTCAGAGGATAAGTTCCTCACATACTGATTAATTAAGTTTAGTGTTTGACTTAAGTTTTATCACTTCGGTTTTTATCTACTATTCTATATTCTGTTGGATTTACAGATTTTTGTTTTATTTTGTCTAAAGTTTCTAGTTCAGGTTAGTAACTAAACGTAAAAATATTTAATATCAAAAAAAAAAAAAAAAAAAAAATTATAAATCAACTTTTTACTTAGACTTATAACTGTTTTTTTTTTGTACATTTCTCAAAATGTTAAATTGTGGTAAAAATTATGTAATGAAGAATTCATCATAAGTTCAAGACGCATTTATCACTCTGATTATAATAATTTGTTAAAATTTTAAAACCGATGTAAACGTTTTTGTTCATTTTGTATTAATATAAATCAGCATAACTTTTCAAATTCAATATTTTTTTCCATCAGGCTAATATTCTAGATGTACTAATAAAAATTTCAAATATATTGCTCGATATGCGATTTTTCATGTTAAAATCAAGTCCCCACCTTTTAAGCTATATTCACTGTATATTAAGGCCTAAAGTAAGAAATGGAGAAGTTGACTTAAAATAATTTCGGAAAGGGCATATAAATATCAAATTAGAGTCTTTGAAAAGTTGACAGACGGAAGAACATCGCAAAATCGAGTGTGCTTGATATAACGATAAAAGATCCATAAATGGCTGAGTTATAAACAAAAATTAGCATTATGAAATTTTTAAACAGCGATACCTTTGAAAAAAAAAATAAAAATAAAAAAGTCTCGTTAAAAAAATACTTACGATTAATTTTCACTACTGTAGCATCATTACTAAATTGACTTTATATTTGTCTAATTCTTGTACATTGAAGGATATTCGAAATTTTGCTCTTATTATCATTAACTTACTCCATCTTACGTCTGGCGACATTATCAGCCCTATATAGTAAAGGGCTTTTTAAAAAAAGCAGACCGATTGTGCCAGTCTCTAGCGGTAATGTTGTTTGGGCAGTGCCTGTCAAATCTGTTGTTTATTATTTTATCACTGAATCCAAATCACCATGACAAGTTATACGATTAACCAACATGTCCCAATGATAAAACTTTATATTAAAAAATTACTGGTTCTTCAAAGCTGACTGCCCAAAGTTTGGTGGCCAAATTTAAGATGACTGCTTGGATAATCAATCAGTCAACATCCGTACGTCAAAGGAATATAAAATCGGCCGAAAAAATCGCAGTTATCCGTGAAAATATTTAGGAGAACTCGAGGTAGTCCTTTCTTTACCATATACAAGAGCAGATCAATAGTAACTAATTTATTTTGGACGGAATTGCACGATGTAGACATGAATGATATTTGGCTTTAATGAAGCTACGTACCATACAGCTAACGACATAATCAATATTTAAGGGTATGATATGACAAGAATTGACCACCAAGATTGCGCATATTAAACCCGTTATACTTTTTCTTGTGGTGTTTTACAATCGACAAATACCCTAAACATCAACGTAACCCAGGCCATTACTTAAATCCACTATGTAACAGACTCAAGGAAAATTCCTCATGAAAAGCCGCAACGATTCAATACTTCATAGTAATGGCCTTTTAGATAAAAAACAAGTAATAAAGATATAATCGATCAAGCCCGACCATATGATACCCTATACCAATTTATGAGCATCAAAGTTATTTTCGGAAGAGGTCTTTTATGGGACTTGAGGAAAATTGTAGACCGATTTTTGTAATAAAACATACACATGCATAATATTATTTTATTTGTAAAATTCTTATGGGATTAATGCATTTTAAGGTATGGTCATTTATGGATCGATCCTTTTAAAATCAGTCACTTATAATCTCACACTGTCAAATATAATCTCAATACTAATATTTATATGGGATGTATATAGGTTAAAGTGATTTTTTGAAGAACGATATATATATATATATATATATATATATATATGAGCTATGGTAAATCATTAACCAGTCTTCATGATATTAGTTAAAAAACCTATTTAAGCCAAATTTCATTATAATAATGATCAGAGAAACCACAAATATGCAATTGCATGTTTTTTCTGTACATTGAATGAAGCCATAGATAAAATACATATTCGTTTTAGAACGATTTGTAAGTGCATATTTTTGCATATTTCACCCTTCATATTTTTATGAAGTGATTTCATATATTTTATAAAGTGATTTTTAAAGCATATTTTGACATTTTGAAGTTAAGTTTTTGTGCACCTAATGGAAAGTTTTTAAAATTTGATTTGTTATGTACGGAAAAAAAAATAAGAGATTCAAAAATATTTAGTATTTAAGTTCATTAAAAATTTCATAAAGTTTTAGAAGCAGATTAACTGATATTTATTAAAGCCATTTTTTAAATATGATATAGGCGACATATTAGCCTTTCAACTTGCTCGAACATCATCAGTTAATATTATTTATTAGATACAAACTTATCAAGGCTAAATCGTATTGTTAACACGATTGTTCGTTTTATTTATAACATTATACGAAGAGAACATATTTCTCTTTCTGTTATGCTCGTTTGAAAATTTCCTTAAGCTACTTAATTCACTTTTATAGAGCTATAGGCACAAATTCCTCTTTACCCTTGTTTAACAGCTTTACTTTTAGCCGTACAACCCGGAATTCCCAAATTGTTATTCCTAGAATTTTTAAGTCTTTTTATGAAGGATCGTTTTTAATCCGTGTAGCTCGGGTTTTGAATTACTTACCGCTTGAGCTTCGTATTTTTTCGCATTCAAATAACAACTTTCAAAAAAAAAAAAACTTTAAAATTTTTATTCAAATGACAAGGAGAAAAAATACATACACACATGAAGTTTCATTTTATTTTGCATATACACATGCATATACATATGTATGTAAAAATAAAATCACTTTTTTACACTTTGTATTTTAAATAGCAACACAATTTTAACATACAAAATTAATTATAAATTTTAAGAAGAAAGCGCTATAAAATTTTAATTCTAATTATATAATTTCACTCTGAAGAATTTTAACAGATTAAGAAGGCAGCCATTGACACATAGTTTCGTTTTAAAGGCGCAAATCTCAGGGTTGCTATTAATTTGGATCATAAAAAAAATCTGCTTTATTAAATAACTTCGTTTTTATCTTTGTTTTGCAATATTTGGAGAACCATTACAAGAATTAAAACTTAATGATAATGAATTTCTAAGTAATGTGTATTTTTTGGCATTGAAGGCTTTATATTATGAAATACTTTGTTTTATCGAAAAGAATGATTTTTGTTGAAAATTGCACATATTTTGTTTTTTAAGATCATTTGTTCGCATTTTTAAAATCATATCTTCGCATTTTTAAAGCATATCTTTTGTTTTTTACTGCATATTTAATGCGCATATAACTTTTTTAAAGGTATCCCTGATAATGATATATCTATGACATTTATGAGTATTAAAACATCGTTCTGGTAGGACATTTGTATAGGTTCTACATGAAATAATGAACCGATCATAACCAGTTTCAATAAAAAGTCATATGACAAATTTCACTGTTTTGTCTTTAATTAGTAGTTTGATTACAAGGTTTACATGGACAGATACGCGGACGGACATCGTTAAATCGACTCTTTCGACTCTAAGTTGAAAGATATACTTTTAAGTAGAAGAATATTTTCTGTGTGTTTCAAATATCAGAGCCCTCTATGGTGCTATAGGGTATACAAATCAGTACAAAAATCTCACACAAAGCTTGTTTCATTCCATTTTAATACCAATTTGTCCTTATTGAAAAACCATTTAAATTTAGTACAAATTCGCACAAAATCAGAAAGAATCTGGGTAGGCCACACAAAATTTTACAAAACTGAATAAATATTTAGCTTTGATTTATTTGATGCTTTACGAAAGGACTTATCAGAATGACTGTCTAGAATTATTTGTTTATGGTTTCACTTTTTTTGAAAAAAAAAAATTGTCCCAAAAGTTCTTACGGTCATACTAATAAAATAATTACAAAAAAAAAAAAAAAAAAATGTTTAAAAAAGTTGGGTCATTGCCATTAACATCATGACCCATAATCATGATATCGGCAAAACATGCATGCATTTGTCAACAATGTTTTATATTGAAAAGAATTATTTTTTCAATGTTTTTCCTTTTTTTTTTTTTGCCTGGCAAACAGAAATATATATTTTTTTTAGAAATTTATGAATTTTTGCAAAATGTTTATTTTTTATGTCTGGTTTTTAGGAAATTGTCAATTTTTTCCCAGTGAGTAAGATTTTATTTTAGTGTCAAACACCTGTAAAAAATCAAGAAAAAAATGTGAATTTTGTTTTCTTTAGACCAACAATTGCATTCGTAGACAAATGTATTTGCGTATTTTTGCAAAAAAAAAAGTCATTCACTTTAAGTGTGATTGTCCGCTGTATAGAATTTTGATTGTGTTTTTGTTGCTAACAAAACACCGAGTTTTTATTTTGCATTATATATATTTTTCATTTAATGCTACATTTGCACAAAATTTAAGCTTTTTGTTTTGAAATTTTTACAATATTTCATTCAAAATACACTCAAAACACTTACACACAGATATCAAATGCATTTAAAAATAGATGAGATGAAATAAAATATGTATATTTGGATGAATTTATTTGGTTTAATATATTTATATGCTGAGAAACAATATTTTACACAGAAAATTTTGTCAATGTCGACAATAAGGTAGAATATGTATAATGTCATAAATAAGTTAAGTGAATGATTTATTAATATATTCCAAAATAATTTCTAATATAATTTTGATTCCTTCCAAACAGTGAATAAATCTTAATGAATTTAATAAAAAAAAATGTAAAAAAATATAGTCGGTTAAGCTTGACCATCAAATCCACGCCATACCTATACAATTGTGTATTTGCATCAAAATTCTGGGAGGGGTCTTGCATGGGACCTGTGCCCAATTGAGGACCGATACTTGCAAATATTAGGTGTAGTGTATATTTCTATATAACATACATATTCATCATATTATGTTGCTTCTAAAACTTAGATGAGATATATACTAAGTACTTAAGGATGATTCCGGAAAATAGGACTTATATGGGAGCTATGGTCAATTATAGACCGATGCTCATAAAATTTGAAGGATTCAGATTTTCTATTCCTATTCTAGTCATATTTATTTGTAAAAAATTTACCAAAATGTTGAACCACTCTAATGTCTTATCTATTTAATACTTAACAAATATTGTTTTTATAAAAACATCTTCAGTTTACCATCTCAAAACAATATACATATGTAAAAGAAGACCGACCAAACTCCAAGACTGTCATCATATTTCGTCTGGAATAAAGATTAAGAATTAAACACGTGTAATTCTAATTTCATTATGAGAAAAAATTTCAAATTTAAGACAATAAAATAACAATTTCTTAAAATATCAAAATAAATACAAAAAGAAAAAAATTCTTTTCAATAAAGCCAATAAACGCTCCCATTGTTGACTCCTTTTCAAAATCGTATCTTTCTCTGGTCATTATTCTCTAGTACAATTGCTACCTTTTTTCCTTTTTTATATTTAAATTGTATTTAAATTTGTTGTATAAGAAAAAATAATGAATCTATTTCACATTGACCCACATCCCCAAAAAGAATAAAAAAAAAAAAAAATTGCAACCGAAAAAGAAAAAAATATTTATTTCGTTTCTTTTAAATTAATATAATAAGAAAACAAAATCCATATTATTGATATTAAGCGGAAAAATATTATCTGCTGGTAAAAGTAGAAGCGACAAATGTATGATGAAATACTTTTAATAAGACTTTTTAATTTTATTAATGAATGGCCTAAAATTTTGTTTAAACAATTCATCATGTTTGGGATTGATTTTGTTTGGAAAATATAAAAAAATTGTTAGTTGCTTGATGGAATTTTATTTAGAAATATGTATTTGTATTAATTATTTATAATTCTATTTACTAGTATGTGTGTGTGTGTGTGGTATTAGATATGATTTTTTTTATTATTGACTATTGAAACCTTTATAAAATAATTAATTAATTATATGGCTATGAGGATTTAATTAAAAGTATTACAACAATTAATATGTAATAATTAAATAAGGAAACTATTAATATCACAGTATTAAGGAAAAGTTGACAAAAAAAAAAACTTTGTACAAAAGCAGCAATTAATTACTACTCTTTAAGTAAAAAAGAGATTTAGTGATTGTTAAGCAAATTTCTTATTATTTCATATGTAGTTCTGCCTTTTTCATTAAATGACAGAATCAGTTCGCTTGCAAATGAATTAAACATTTTATAGTTAAAGTTTTTATGCAGTATATCAGTAGAATATCTGGGGTGTAGGCTATGAATTATTTTCAGATTCTTATTTTGTATTATCTATAATTTTCTGTGAAAATTTTAGTAGCTTTATGAAATCAGATTTGGCATTCGTAGGTCAAAATTGGTAGAATACACATTTTTAAAATAAAGATCTTGTTTTTTTTTTTTAAATTAAGTTTAGATCTTCTGTTGAGTAAGTGCTCGGTCGCATTTGATTGCTTTATCAGAAATATACTGTATGTGTTGCTTAAATGATATCTAAGATAATTTCTAGATATTTGATGCTATTCTGCAGAGGAATAAAAACTCCCCTAGAATATAAATATTTTGTAGGATACGTTTCTGTGATTTATTATATGGAAATATAATAGCTTGTGTTTTACTAACATAAACTTTTATCTTTCATTAATCAGAGTATTTATGGGTAGATTTTAAACTATCTTCCATTTTTTTATTATTGCGTTTGGCACCTTACCGCAGCAAATAAAAGCACTGTCGTAAGCATAAAAAGTTACTACTTTATTCTTGCGATCAGTAAAATCGGAGATATATATTGAATAAAGTGTAGGTGATAATACCGATCTTTGCAGCAGACCCGCAGGGATTTTTCTGTCACTAGATAGGGTATTATCTTTAGATACAACAAATGAGCGTTGATCTAAAAAACTCTTTATTATATTTAGCAGGTACGTTGGATATTTGAAGGAATCTAGTTTAAAAACCAGGCCTCCATGCCATATTGAATGGAAGGCTTTTTCAATAATAAGAAAAATAACTCCAGTGCTCTTACTATTTCTTTTATTTATTTCAATAAAATTAAAGGCTCTTTTTAATTGATGTACTGTAGAGTGCTCCTTTCAGAATCCAAACTGTTGAGGGTTAATAATATTATTTTGGTTGGAAAAGTCTAAAATACTCTAAATAATTATTTTTTCAAATACATTATCCAATAGGCTCAGGATGCTGATTGGTCTATAGCTGGAAGGTAGTTTAGGGTCTTTTCCTGGCTTGGAAATTGAGATGAGTTTTGGCTTCTTAAAAATTGTAGGAAAATGTCATTTTATTAAACAAGAATTAAAAAGTTTGCTTAAGATTTCCAAAAAGTAATCGAGCATGTTTTAATGATAATGATATTAATGCCATTTAACCCTGGGGTTTTGTTGTTCTTCTTCGATAAAAGTACAAATGATTTAACTTTAGCTGAGGTGGTCGATCTGTCAACAATTTTATTGTTAATATCATGAACAAATCTAGTGGCAGCTGTATCCATAGGTGAATAATTATTAAAAGTAATGGTGTGTGAATTACCAAATACGTCTGCTATTCAGTTGGCCTTTTCAGAGCCAAATTTTAGGAAGATCGGTAAAAAACATTTTGTTTCCTTTAAGGGCTTTTTTACTTTCCCAAATTTTTTAGAGCCCGAGGGCAAATTTGAAATAAATTTTGACCAGGATGGAAATCAATTAGTTCATTTAATAGCTTCAAAATATTTTTCAATTGATTTTTATAATTAAAATCTCTACATCTTTGAAATTTAGGTTTACATTTATTTCTCTGACTAATTAACATTTTACTAATACCAAAGATTTCCCGTTGCCAAGGCCGACAGGTATTTTATTAAACACTTCTTTAACTACAGATATTAATTTATTAAAACAAAAATCTAGATTACCTGAATTTCATTTCCACCCAGTTTCTGATGAACTGAATATGTCATGTTTTGAACTTGTCTAGAAATAACGTAAAATATAGGTACATGGCCCAACTGTAAAATGTTTGGATGTGTCTGAAGGTTTGAAAAATGGAGACACGAGTTAGTTAAAAGCACGTTTACTGTAGACGGTTCAACAAGATTGATATTTTGTCCAAAGCGAGTGTATTAATTTGGGTAATAAATATAGTAGCTGGGTTGAAGGCAGTGGTTGTAGAGCTCATTACCAGCTGAATTATTTGACATACAATTTCAATGTATATGTTGGGCATTCAGATCACCGAAAATAAAATAGTCGTTTGAAAATGAAGTTAATTTATCCAAATGAGCTTTAAAATTGGTAGTATGATTATACGCTATTAATCATAACTTGTACAGAAATACTTTCAGCATTACTTGTCCTTATTTTTGGTAACAGCATATACTTAATACAGTAGATGCATCTACTCTATAAATTTTATAACCACCAAGTTAAAATTTGTGGTATGTTTTAAAAAAGGCTCATTTAAAAGGAGAATATGGATTTTCCTTTGGCATTCCAATGCATAACATGAACATTGTGTCTACCGTTTGAGTTGGCATTTTCATACTTAAAACTCATACCAAAAAATAGTAGCTTGTCGTACCTATTCTGACATTTTTACATCAAAAAATATTTGCATTAGCCTTTCATTTGAAATATTATCGTTATTATACAATACAAAATACTATTAGCGCGGGAATTGCATACATTCTTGTCTTGGTAAATCAGGAAAATCATGATCTTCTGTTTGCCTTAGATCTAGAAGTCACTCGATGTCGGATTTCTAAATATTCTTAACGAATTGGCACCTTTGATTTATCAGCTCTATGGTTAACGTTTTTTAAGTTCATCTTTATGCAGTACATCACTATTAACTTTGTTATATTATTATATATTTAATAAATATGTAGGGTACATTAAATTCTTTCTATTATACAAGTTTACAAAATGAAATGACTGTGAAAAACACAGTCAATTTAATACAAGTTAGAGTGCTCTATTCGGTTGTGTCGAATCTTTTTTACCCTTCGCCAATTTACCAGCAAATAAAAAGAAATAGTATACCTTAATATTTTCATATTTATAATTAAAAATAATAATAAATACATTTGCTTTACAAGCAACGCTTACTTAAAAGAAAAAATAAACTTTTCTTTTTGGGTTTGATTTTTATATGGCGAAGCTATCAGTTAACATATTACAAGGGTGTACTTCCAGGGTTGAGATCTAATCCAAAAAAGCTATAACGTGTAAAAATACTCATTATAATTTTTAACGGTCAAAATATTGAAACAATTGTTTTAATTTATTTGTAATCATGCGATGAAATGAATTTATATTAGAAGATATGATGTGTAAATGATAATTAAAGCATGAGGATGAATTTGTTAATATGATTTGATGATTCAATAAATATATAAGTGTGTATGTGATGATAATGTGATGATAAAATTAAATGAAAACACAACAACTTATAAACATACATATATTTATGTATTTTTGTATGTGCATATATACAAACTTACTGCATATACAAAAAACTACAACACCAATAGTCATTGCAATGCTTAATATAAATGTTTGTCTGTGTGTGTTATTAATAGATTTTTTTCAGTTTTTGACCCATAACTCGGTTGTTGATGAAACAATTTGGTTGATTCAAAAAACCGAAATTTTACAAAAAAATATTATGTAAAGACGAAACGACGGCTTCAAAAGGTCCAATAACAAACGATATCTGGGTTATTATTGGACCGATTAAGTTCATTCAGATAATTTTGCAATTCAGAAAAACTCAGAAAAAAATTTCCAAATCTTCTTTGCAAAATGGGTGTCCTAGTTTATATATAGGCTTCAGAAAATCGAAAACCAGTTAAAAAGAAACGGTTTTTGATATATCGCCGTCACTTATGATAATCTCGAAAGGATTTCCGATCGTTTGAAATATATATATTCTATATGACAGTTATTGTTGGAATTCATAAACGCCATTTCAACCGACAAACGGACATTGTCCTATCGACATCATTTCTTACAAAGTTCCAGAAAATATAAACTTTTTTATTCTCCGATAAAAATTGTGGAAATTACAAACTGAATAACAAACTTTTAAATACCCTTTACACCTGTGGTGAAGGATATAAAAAGTTGTTTATAATCATAGTACTTCATAATAACATGACTGAGAAATTCCGTACCGGAGAATCAGTGTATAACAACTAAATTTGTAATGTAATTTTAGTCTTACTATTTCTAACAATAAGTGTGTTTATTAATCCTATCTTTATTTGTTTCGATGATATTTAGGCTTCTGTTTGTAGTGTAGATAACTTTTTGAAAGGTTAATAATACTATTATTACATTTATACCAATTACTCGTGATCTTACCCGTAGTATTATTATTTGTAGTATTTTATAGTAAACAATAAATGCGGAAGTATTGCAATTTGAATAAAAAAATTATTTTACTACAAAAAGCGACACTTTATCACTTTGTTTTCGGAATATTTTCTAGTATAATAGAATATTAAAATATCGGGCTATCAATCTATAAAAATGCAGAGAAGAGGTTAATGGTTCTTTGAGATTAGTTGCACAATTGCAGTTCGTTGCTTTTTAAATTCAATGTATTTTCACAATGATAAAAATTGAAACAAAAACAAGAATAATTTTGTTCATATAAAGCCAATAGAACCATTAAAATAGATTTTCATACTGCTTGCTATCATTGTTATCATATTTTTTTTTTTTTTTAGCAGTGACCATAATCTGAGAGCAACATATTATGGGACGATATTGTTACCGTAAAATTTTTCATGGTCATAAATATGAAAATTATAATCATAAAGCGATCTAACTTATCACATTACGATCAGATTTTTTTATATTGTATACATAAATTTCATCATTTTATTATTACATTATGATATAATTTTCTCATATTATCATTCGATTTTATTATATTATGAATCAGTTTTATTATACGTATTATATAAAAATTTATCAACATTTTTTATAACATGTTTCAAATTTATCTTAATATGATCAAATATTATTGTTTCATTAATTATTTACTTGATTCATTATATATATTACAAGACAACACAGAGATATTTTTATTAATTAAATTATTTAATAGTTAATCAATATCTTATATTCTTTGAATCACACAAAATATAACCAAACCTTGTCTACTTATAATAATTCATGTACAAACTAAATGAGAATTATAATAGAGGTGCAAAACAAACGTTAAAAACAAAATATATTAAAAACAAACAAGTTATGAATTTTTCAACCATATTTTTAAAAAGCATAATCATTTTATTGTTATAGGAATAACATCAATATGGTTTAAAAAGAATGAAAAAAGATTTATAATATTTAATGGTTGTAGAATTAAGGATATTTTTTATATTAATAAAATTTCGTTTCTGATAAAAATATTCAAAAACATAAAATTTTTGTAGTCAACTATATTAAAATTTTGATTGAATGTAAACATTGAATGATAAAAACAACAACATTGTTACCACGAATATGTTATTATTTAAATTAATGAAAATTAGATTGAAAACATAACATTGTTGTAGTGACAATGATGGTTTTCCTTTGCGTGTAGGCTGTAGACTAAATTGTGTGAAAAATATAATCTTGTTATGATTATAAATTAAAATATTAAAAAGCTACCGATTTTTAAATTCAGTGCATTTTTGAAACTTATAAATTTTATATTCTGTTAGCAGATAACGCCGCAAACATTTAGTGTAATATTTGCATAAAAAATTTTTAGCCAATACCTTTAAATTTTGAAATAATTCTTAACAAATTGCTAATATGAGATATCGCAAGTTTTATTTCTAATATTTTAAAAAATCGCTGAAAGTCGAATTTCTTAATATTAGGTTTTCTTTTATATAAAGAAAAAATAGTTTAAATATTGATTTTTTAAACTAACAAATTATAATAAAATAATTTGTATACATTTATTATTACATAACAAAAAAATCATATTAATATTTGCAGTATTTACTAAGATATATGCAGCTAAATTTACCATCCTTCTTCACAAAAAAATTAAAGAAAATAAAAAAAATTTTATAAGTAGCAACTTTCAAAATCCATAATTCTCACAATAGGCATTTCAATATTCTAAGTGTATATGATATGTTTACTAGAAAATACGAAAAAATTACCTTAATTAACAAACTTTTATTTTCGTATTTTTGTCGTTTAGATAAATGTGACACTGTGCAGTGGTAGCAATAAAGTTGTCAGTTATTTTATTTATTTAATAAAAAAAATATTCCTAACACATATGTAATTCATTAATTAGTCCTTAAAATTGTTTAAGCAAAAATAGGTTTAATAGAAGTTTTACTATTAAAAAGTAGAAAGTGTAAAAATCAACACCTATGTATGTATCATTCACAATAACCAATGTATAGGTTCTGTTCTAAGCTAAATTCAAATTTCATTTCAAATCAGTTCCGTTAGAGGTCACCTTCAACATTTCAATTTATACAGTAAAAGTTACTAACAACTCATTAGAATTTCATAAGAAATTTAGCAAGCGTGCTTCAACATTGATTACGAAGAGACCAACAACAAAAATTCACTAAAATTAATGAAATATTAAATAGTTACAAAGAACTAGAAACAAGCAAACATTTATTTACTTAAATGAAAACATTGATAAAATAAATATAAAATTTAAAAAAAAAATCAAGGCTTTTTTTAAATATTTAAATGAAATAAAAATTTATACAAGAAAATCAAAGATGTCAATATGACTGTAAATTTCGAGAGAATTCCTTCAACTGTAAATTAAATAAAAAAAGTATCGCTTGAAATTAAAATCGTGTTTTAAATAATTGAAAAAGGCACTAGTTACTTCCAATAAACACTACCACTGAATATTTATTTATTTAAAATGTTTGTTTTTCTTTATTGTGTTTGTAGGTAGGAGTGTTTTTTCTGTTTTTAATAATAATAATAATAATAATAAAAAAACAATCATAAGCACACAGAAATACTGTGTGAATACGTGCAACAAATACCGCATGTTAAGCACGATATTATTTCATTTTTTTATAAAGTTAATTTTTTACAGTTTGCTATTCGAATTAAAAATGTACCGGCACGCTTGTTTTATTTACGCAAATATACTCGTACTATATTTATTGTTATTGTTGTATTTTTTAGTATTAACTTTTTAACGTTGTTTTCTACAAATTTGTAGGCATAGTATTTGTAAATATTAAATATTTAAGCGTGTTGAGCAAAAATTTATCTGGAGAAATCCAGTTTGAACCCTTTATAAGTTGTAAAAAATAGAATTAAATTGAATGTGAAGGCATATCTGTCATATTTTCACTGTTGACAGTTACAAAACAAATTTTACGCTACATAAGTAATCTGGTCAAGGTTATTGGTTGAAAGTTAAATAAAAAAAAAACCTACTCCTGCTTAAGTGGCACCAGTTGTACTAGTATCTTTTTAATTTTATTTTAATATTGCGAAAATGTTTCAATTTAACTCATGCATTTAATGCATGAATTTAAAGGAATTTTGTATTAAATGAATTTTAAAATTGCATTTATTTGTTAGGGTCATACCTTGGCACAAAACTTTGCAAAATATTAAAGATTTTTACGTTACTTTTATGCAAATAAACGATAATGTCTATAGTGTTGTTAACTGAATATTAGAGATAAACCAGAGTTTTAAATAAATTAATTCATAACTATACCAGAGTTTGGGGACTCGAGTTAGATACCAGTAATGGATATTTTCTGTATCGCAATAGACTTCACCAGCATTCTTGGTGTCATAACCATTTCAGTTTCACTAAAACCTTCTATAAACATTTTAAATTTTTATATAAAATATTATATTTTTATTTTTTTCATGAAAAGTCTGAATTTTTACTTACGTATCACGTTAGGCATGTTTTGTGACTATGTTAATATTATATCGAGTTATGTGACGAGACACAAGAATAATCATAATATGGTTACCTCAATTAAATATTTTAATATGGTTGACTGAAGCATTTATTGGAAACAATAAACAATTAAAACATGGGCGCATATAAGGGCTTATAAAGCCACTTTTTAAAAATGTGTTTTTTTTTTTTGCATAATATTGCTTTAGTAGCCAATGTGCATCTATTTGTTCAAAAATAATTTAAGAAAATGTCAATCTTACCGAAAAACTGACTTTAAGACATGTTTTTATTGAATTTTTATTTTTTCATACAAATTTTTTCTTGAGCTTTTAAGTGTTTTTGAATAAATGAAGTAAAATCCATTATTAAAATTACACATAAACTTGAGAATAAGAAGATGATTTTTTAAATTTATATAATATTTATTTCTATTGCAAAAATTTGTATTATCTTGTGATATAGTTAAAACATCAAATTAATAATACAATAACATGATATTTTGATACGATTTTGTTAATATTTTCAGCAAATTTATTCGAAAATGTAAGTAAACAACATGTAGTTGGACAAGTCCGATTATTTGATGCCCTACCCATGCATTATTAATATTTTTTAAGGAGGTTATTATGAGATTTGATGGTGTAATTTATATTTCTGCAAAACATATGTATATGTAATATTATAGTGATATTATCATTTATATGGCATTTATATGCGCTTGCTTTCCGAAAGCTTTTCGAACGAACAAAATTTTTAAATTTAGAACAGAAAATTATTCGATAAATTTTTAATCAATTAATTGCTTAATTAATTTTTCAAAGCGAGTTTTTGTAAAATTATTATGTGTTTTTGAAATTATTAGTGTAAAAAGTTTTGTTTAGTTGGAATGTAAGAAGAGCATTATTTGTAAAAAAATAGAATAGCTTTTCTAAAGATTTAATCAAACGTCTTAAAGTTATAGTAAAATTTTGGAAATTTTCCAGAATTTTTAAATATTCAACAAAAAGTGAAACAAAAGTATATGCAAATGCTTTATTTTTGAGAATTTTTCATTTATGTATTTCCAAAATTATTTTAATGATTCAAGTGATGTGAAAATAACCAAATATTCTGAAATATGTAAAGATGGTTTATTAACTAAACTCAATCAGTAAATAAATAATATCAAAAACTAAGAAAATAGATTTTACCAATATTGGTGATCATTGACTTTATGAGTATTTAGAAAAATTTATAAAGAACAGAAAATTAGATTTGACTTTAATGCTATGTATTACCACCATTAATAGTAAGTGAAAGGATTTTTTCCACACATCTGTTTTTATAAAAAAAAAACAATAATCATTTTAAAGCCAAAATGCTTAATTATGTTCGTTATGAATGATAATTTTAAAAGAAATTTAATTTTATTATATAATTTGTCTATAATTTGAATACGGTCTCAATTTTTGGATATTTTTTATCTATTTCAATGATTTGTGTTTTTTAGGTTTGTTTTATGTTAATAAAACCAAAAATTTATTTAAAAAATATTAGTTTTTGCATTTTTTAACTTGTAATTAATTATTCGAACAATATATTTTATTCTTTATTCTTTAAATAATTAAAAAAAATTATGAAATTTTATTCGATCAACTTCAATGTCGAAAAATTCACAACCCTAGTATTGATACAAAGCAAGTATGATAAATACGATATCAGTATTTTACTAAATTTAATACAAAATTGTATTTTTTATGACGTAATTGTACTCTTCTCAAGTAATAGTAATTTCTTATGTCTATAACTTTAAGTATTTTGCTAAACAAAATATTTTAGGGATATGTAACTTGAACTCTATGAATTAACTATAGTATTAGCATTTAGAATTCATTTATCGAGGGTTTTTTTTTACAGAATCCTTAATTAATTTTCAGATTTATTTGAGCTCCAATTTAAAATTATATACAGTGCAGAAATGTCTATAAAAATCTTTGAACTAAAAAAGGTAATCGTATAAAAATTAAAATTAAATGCGGAGTATAGTCTTCACAGACTTTTCGCATTTTCCTGGAGATAAATAAATTGTACATTATCTTAGTTAACACATATCCATAGATTGATACCATATATAAACGGACAGTAATCGGATTTGACATCTCCAATTTTAATAAAATTGGCTATTTGAAGTGTTTCTCAAATCATAAACTTTTAGTCTCACGGCTCTTTCGGGTCCTAAAATGTGACATTTTGAAATGCAAAAAAAGCTGTGAACTTTACATATCCTTGTTTAATTGCTAGTGTATTTAAAAGTAAAGTAAAAGTAAATTGTTTTTAAATTGTTATGCATAAGTTCACTTTATTTAATGCAAAATTTTATTATTGTTAAAAATCGATCTATAAGACTTTCATTTCGAACCAAATATTATTATTTTTATTAGGAATGAAGAATTTTTTAATTGTACAAAATCAAATGCTAGTGTACTGTTGTCCTTTCGAAGAATGAATTGTACTGAAAAAATTACAATTGTACTGAATTTATCATCTCTGATACAATGTAATGTAAAAGAAAATGCTTCCTGCATGTAATTCCGAAACAGTCTAACATAGCATATAGTTTTAATATTATTTAAAGTCAAATTTATTGTTTTTACGACCTTTGATCTTCAATATCTTGAGCAGCAATAGACACAGTTTCCTCTTAACTCCAAATAAAGTATGTAACTACATAAACATATTATGAAAAAACTCTCAGATTTGCTAACAAATTTCATATTGTTTGTGAAAGAATTTACTCCTTCTTGGATCTGTTTCTACCATTATCTTGTATTTTGTCATAAAAAAATCGTAAATATTTTCATTTCTATAAAACATTGTGTATTCGCTGTATGAGTATTCGATTAAATAGCAAAAGGGTGTGATGTAGTGGCTTGAGTGAGGTGCTGAGTTCTATTATCATTGACCGTTATTCGTAAATGTTTTGCGTTATTGCATAATACCAATTTGTTTTTGTTGCTGGTATTGTTGTCGCGTTTAAATATATTTGTTTTTGTCATTAATTGTAGGTTTTAGCAATATTAAATAAAGGCTTGTTATATATCTGTGTATTTGTTAAATGTGTGTGTATAATATTTAATTTATTAGCTCGTGCGTATTTTACCAGTCCTTAATATAAAAAACACATTCGATTTTTCAAAAAAGGAAAAACTAAAAATAAATGTTTTGTTTGTTTCAATTTCAAAATCACTACCAACAACCACATTTTATTACTCCTGTTGTTGTTTTTTTTTTTTTAGCAGTAGTCTTAATGCTACCACTGACTTCTTATGTATTTATTGTTTGTACTGACCTTAGATAACGCTTATTTTCAATACTGTATTTCGAACAATTTAATTTTGTTGAGTCAATGCAATAACAAGTCATGCGATTAAAAAAGAAATGTGTGACAAAATATTTCAATTTTTAGTTAAAGTTTTATGCAAATTGTTCGGAACAATAATGCTAAATAGGAGCAAAATTTGTTAAACTACTGTGAGTATTGGGAACTGATGTAGTATAATGGTTGATTATATTTAAAATATTTAAAATATTTTCAAAAATCATCTTCAGTTTACTATTAGCGATTAAAAATCATGGGTCTAGTATATATTGCTAAAAAAAAGTTTAGTTTTCTTTTGGAATTATTTTTGAAAAATATTTTTTTCCTGAGCTGAAACCCCTATGTATAAGGAAATAGATATTGTACTAGTATCAACGTTATTACAACTTTTATTAAGATATGTATCCTTCTTAAATACTCAAACAATTAAAGTATGTAAAATATGAATGTACAAGTAAATAGAGAGAAATAAAAGCACAACTTATTTAGTATTCCCTTCCATTCAAAGCTGTTCAGCAGAAACAAATTAAAAATAAACAAAATGTTTGTAAATAATGTAAGATAATAATAATATAAGATTAAAATTTCAACTGCAAATTGTTGCATCACACATTTCATAACAATTCCAATCAACTTTTGTCCAAACGTTGGATAAAGAAATGAATGTGTTGTTGGTTAACCTTTATGTGCTCGGGAGTACAAGTTTACGTAGACGGTCGGATTATTATATTTGTAGTCAGTCGTCCACGTATTTCTATGGAAATTAGTGCAAGAATTTGTAAAATATTTTAGAAATAAATAGGTAACATCTATGTGGTTGGTTTAATATATATAAAATTTCGCACATGGAGGAGTATCATGGACCCTCAAGGGGCGAGGCTATGTTGTCTCAAAGTCGGACGCCTTTTATATATATATATATAAACTTTTTGTTAAATGTTTACTAAATTTTTGTTTTTCATCCATTTTTAATGATTTCTTTATCCCATATTAATGAAGTTTTCAGTGAATATGGATTCAGTTATTAGAAATAATAAGGTATACAAGAAACTTGAAGTGGAACAAAGGGAATCCTACCATTCATAAAAAAAGAAACAGAAAGCCCAAAATTGGAGATATTTCTTATCTTTGTCCCAAAGATCCATATTTGTCATAGGCTTGAAGAAAAATTCTATAAGAATAGATTTAGAACACAATAGGGTTTCCTGAAATGGCTTTTGTCAATTAAAAATTTTGATATAAAACTGGTCAAAAAAGATACTTTTTGATTTTCTTCAAAAGGTTACCTTTTATAAACTTTCTATTAGAAACATACAAATTTTATATCTATAAGAAAAATACTAAAGACACCTTTTCGGCCAAAGAAATAAAAAAATTTATAATTTTCAATTTCCCAATTCAAAGTCGATTAACAACTAAGAATTGCACCTTTAGGAATGAAAATTTCAGTTTCACACAAGCCAACTTTTCTTGCTGAAATTCTGATTTCGAGTGTGAGAGAGAGAGAGAGCGAGAGGGAATATGAAAGGGAGAAAACTTACCTGTACTTCGAAATTCCTTTTTTTTTAAATTTTATGTACTTAAAAAAAAAAAAACAAATCAAGGCAATTAAAGTAAGAATTGCTGAAGTGAACTTTTGTGTGTGAACGTAAATGAAAGTTTAAAAGAAAAAATAGAAAATTTTCAGAAAGAAAAATTGTTGTGTGTGAACTCTGACTTAAAAAGAAAAGTTGAAAAATTACCGATCTAAAATTTTGTTTGATATTTTGAAAAATCAAACCAAGGTTTATTAAAAAATATTTTTTACCTATAAAATAAAATAAGAGATTCTCAATTAAATCCCTCCTAAGTGGGATTTAGGGTCTTCGCTGAGAGTGGTATACTTCTCAGTTACGCTTATGTAAAATTTTGTATTATTATTTTATATCAGTCTAATAAGTTAAAAATTATTGATTAATTAATTACACATTTACAGTTACCAATTTTTATACGCGGTTAGTATTTAAAGCTATTTAGTATTGATTTTTAGAAAACTTCTAAAAAGCTGAGATCTTATTGCTTTTTTAACTCCAGTTTTAAAACCCAATTACAAAAAAATATAGTCATCCAGGCACATAAAGATTAAAATGATATGTATTTCTATGTGCGAACAACTAGAAGGCTAAGGAATTTTGTTGAGGAAATAAAAATTAAAAATAAGAAAATTTATATATAATGAATACAAAAACAAGTTTTCTTACCAAATTTAACTATATTAAAAAGTGTTAAAAAAGTATTTTTAAAGATATTACTTTTGTGTACAGTTTTTGAAGTTTGATTAACTATCATTAGTTTGATTAACTATTATTTCAATTCTGTGTATTGCTCAAATTAATAAAATATTCAAAGGAAGAATTCATATGGAGAAGTTTTATTCCATATGAATGGATTGCTAATTGTTCAGTTGTTTTTTTTATAGAACATAAATAATTTAGTGAAAGGAAACGAAATATGTCATATAAGTAGTTTTGTCCAGGCGTCTTATGTATCCTGTTAAAAATGACCGATAATCACGCATTTGCTACATGAGATATTCTAGGTCAAAGATCTCAAAAATCATTTTTTTTTTTAATACAACTCGATTATTATGCATTCGTATATGTTACAATATTTTTAGTTCATACAATTCCAGAGGTACATTTTTGGTTTTGGAGTTATAGTACATTTTGTATTAGATTTACTTTTTGTGTTTAGTTACCGCTATATCTTTGGAGGACACATTGAAATTGAAAGGATAAAAGCTACTAATATGTACTCACCTTTTCTTAAATATATTGCTGAGAAATCTTCTCCTGTTCCTTGTAATGAGGCTACAATTCAACCACAAAACCTTATCATTATCAACTCCAAAAAGAATTGCATTTTTCTTAAAGGGGCTCGTCTTGACAATCAGTTAGTTATTCGCAATCATGACAGTTCAAAAATGAAAGCAAAAATCACAATGCAAAACTTCAGTTGATAAAAAGGCAACAACAAATTGCTTTCATAAAATAAATTGTAACGTTGTGGCGGCAAACAAACTGAATTATTTTAATTTAAAAGTTTTTTTTTTTTTTTTTTTGTATTTTGCGCAATTATTGACCATGAACTGATTAAAATTCCAAGAAAGTCTCACGAACAGACTTAAGAAAATGAAATATGTCGAAATCACAAAACAAAAATATTCAGACATTGTACACAAATAAAATTGAAATCGAAAGAAAGAAAACAAAATATGACATAGTTAATTGAAACAGATAAAACGCACAATAAATAATTACAATAATATATAAAATACATCTCATAAAAAAAATATGACAAATACATATATGTAAGTAAATTTATGCAATAAAATTTTACATATAAACATTTTTACATCATTTACATATCAATACATGTTTATTTCTAAAATTGGGCACAATTGATGGGTACAGAATTCTTTTATTGTTTTTTTTTCCTATAATAAAATTTAATTAAGGCTTCTTAAATTTCATACTTATACAGAGAAGAATTTAATTTGTGATGCCATAATTGTCATAATTTGTAACGTGTCAAAAACAAAACAAACAAACAAAAAAAAAAAAAAAAAAAAAAAACAAAACAAAACCCAGTTTTTAACAATCTAATATTTTCACAAAGTACATGTGATTGTGTTTATAGCCTCCCACTACTACAAAGTTTTGACGTTACACAAACATTACAGTGATTGTTCTCAAAACATGGCTAATATGCCACAACTGAAGATTGTATATTTTTGCGAAGAGTGTATTTTATTTGCCACTTATATTTTATTGTCCAGAAAATGTCCAAGTAAAAGTAAAAAAGAAGTTATATTCGGCTCGGACGAATCTATTATACCCACCATCCTTTTTTAATGGAAACCTAATTTAAAATTACACCTTATATGAGAGAGTGGCTCTAAAGTCGGCGGATTTTGCTATTTTTGGTTTTTCTTCAACTATTTGTACGAAATTATATTGCCGTAGATGCCTTTGTTTAGGAGTTATGGGCGGAAAAATATGAACGGGAGTTTCGACGGTCACTATTTTTTTTTATTATACCCTTCATTACAAGTTTATCATTCTGTTTGTAATTTCCACAATTTTCGTCGTGGAGCTAAAAAGTTTATATTTTCTGGATCCTGGTAAGAAGTAATGTTAATAGGGCGATATCTTTCCGTCCGGTTTGAAATAACATTTATGAACAAATGGTGGAGATATGTCAAAAAAAAAAAAAAAAAATCGGAAGCTTCTATATAAGCTAGGAACTTCACTTTTGCAAGGAAGATTTGGAAATTATTTCTGAATTTGTATGCTGACAAAATGAATTAAATGGGTCCAGTGATATCCGAGATATCGGGCAAAATGTATTTTTGACTTTTGAAAGCCCTTGTTTAAGCTACAGATTTCGTTTTTATATAGATCGGTCATAAATATTTTTATAAAATTTCGGTTTTTTCAGTCAAACAAGTTGGTTCATAAACAACCGAGTCCAAAAACTGGAAAGATCCGTTGATAATATACACTCACATACATTTATATTAAGCATTGCAATGACTGTTAGTGTTGTTGTTTTTTTTTTTTATATATGCAAGCAGTTTAGTTGACAACAATTGTATTATAATGGCTACTAGTGTTTTTGTTTTTGTATAGGCAATAAGTTTAGTTGACAACAGCAGTGTTAAAATGATCAGGGCAAGTTTTTCAAGCCTCTCGCTTGAAAATAAGTTTTTGCATATTTCACAAGTATTTTATCAAAAAATCGCGTTTTCTAATCTTTGCATAAATTTTCATACAATCAATAAAAAATTCGTTTTCTTAACAAAAACAAATTTGTTTAAATTATTTTGTGAACTTTTTTAATACCATAGAAAACAACTAGAAGTCCAACTCTTTCAATTCGCTCAGTAAAAAAAGAACTCTCTTCACACGCATAAATTAGTTTTGAAGCAAATTCTACTAATACATACAAAGAGTTCGGTTTTTTTGACACCTGCGTTACGTTTTTTTTTTAGCAAGTTGAACTTCTAGTTGTTTTCTATGCCTCGTACATAATTGTGAAGAAAAAAATTCCATCGTATCAAATATGATATATTTTTATTATTTTTTTTATGAAGAATCGAACACTATCAAAATTTTAAAATTAGGAAATAATCATGTTTATGCTTATACTACACCAAAATTTATAAAGTTTTGAATTTTGACCGTAACTCCCCCTAGAATTGTTCTTTGTATTGAAAAAATATATTGTGTGAAATATTAGTGAAATTGGATATCGTTAACCCGTGCCGCATCGGATCTGAAGTTTATATAGTGCCTTTATATGGGAAAAATATGGCTTTTTTATAGTTTTTAGAAATACTTAGCTATTAAATACTTTGCTTTGTAGCAAAGCGTTAAAAAATCCTATTCTATACATAATTATCTATCAAACAAGACATAAAAGGAGAATTCCCCAGATCATTTATATATTTGATACTACTTTTGTAAGGAGTGTATAAGCAAATTTGTAATTGTTCGAGAAATGTTTAAATAAAATGTTATTTTTAATTAAATTTGAACCATAATTACTGAAAAATATATTTTCGTTTCTGCAGGCTAATTCAAACCCCTTCCTAGGCTTGCTTAAAAAATTTTGTTTTTATAGAGTGTTTCAAACTCCAATTTCAAAGTTAAAAAAAATTTGTTTAACAAATTTCAGAAAAGTTTGAAGACAACTATGTAGATTTATGAACAACACTACAGGAAATAAAATCAAAGAAGAGTTAGGTCAATACGTTGTACGCCCTAGCCACGTCCGCGATTTGAATGTTACGGATTTCGGAAAAAAAACATTTTTTTGCGGTTTTATAGTTATAAAGTATTTTTTTCTGAACTGATATTCAGAGTAAACAAAATTAATAAACAACAAGCTGAAATATCTCTCAGAAAATACGTTCTGAAGTATTAAAGAAAAGTGGACAAGGATAATCTTTAAAACATAAAGGTCAAAGGTTTTAAGGATAACATAATGAAAACTTATTTACTATTATCTGGAATTCGATAAAACTTTACGGAAGTATAACTGAAAAACCTACGTTGATAAAAAAAATAAGAAGCCAAATTGAACACTGAATTGAACTTGTGTCAGCATTTTTTTAAAATCACCTATTCTTAAATATTGGTAAAGTAAATTTTATTAATTAATATCATGGAAAAATAAAACGACAAGCAAGGTAATGTTAAACCATAAAAATTCGTCACAGAAATCATTGCACTGAAATCCAAATAAAAATGTGATGTTTTCCTTAAAGATTGGAATTATTTAAAGTTTTACAATTTTCTTCAAAATTTCAAAATACTTTTTCTGAGACACGCTTTATTTTATTGTATAATAATTTTGTTTAGTTCGAATATCAGCTTAAAGAAAATTGACATTATATCTTAAAAACTGCAAAAATGCCTTTTTGCCGAAAACCGCAGAATTCAAATCGAAGGTACGGCTTATTTATAAAAGTTATTGACCTAATTCTTTTTTAATTTTATTTTCTGGGGTGTTGCCTATACAATTGCATAGTTTTATTCAAACTTTTTTGAAATCTGTTTAACAAATTTTTTAGTTTGAAATTGAAGTTTTATAACAACTTTCAAAAATATCGAAATTTATTAACTAAGTAAAGAAAAGAGTTTGTATTGTTCTGCAGAAACAAAAACGTATTTAACATTCTTTCATATTTCTAAAAAAATTAAATATTTTTTTATACACTCCTTACACAAGATTTTTACGAGGACCCTGATTATTCCATTTGTTACATACGGAATGACAAACCTAGTGTACCTCCTATCTTTTAAAAAAGGAGAAAATGAGAAAATCACTTACCAAAACTAAATAGTTTCCAGGCGTATGTACAGCATTTGATAAATTCATAAATTTTGATTAGGGTGTACTTAATCCAAGCAACCTTTTTGAGTATTAGAAGCTTTGTGTAACGATTGGTTGTTTAAAGAGAATTCATGAAACTCACGAATTCTGAAACATCGGACCAAAAAATGAAATACATTTTCTTAAAAACAATTTTGATATTAATTTTGAGATGATAACAAGCAAAGCAAACAAGACACTGTTTGTAAGATGTTCTCTGATCATATTAGCCTCTTGTCGTGCTAGAAAAAAATCATGTTATCAACAAATCGAGAAATATTTGAAGGATTTGATCAGATGCCAAGACCTCGCTTCGCTTTCATTTTCGTACAAATTCGCTTCAAAATTCTCCACCCACACTATTTCTTTATTAAGTTTTAAAGCAAACATACTTTAGGATTGTACATGTACTAATCCATTTTTTAATTTTTTTGAATTAAAACTTTTTCTGAACAAATGTTTTGTTGTTGTTTGCTTTTTTTTAATCCTTTCAACACATGTTAAATTATTTTTCCAAGTTCAATAACAACATACATATCAGTAAAAATCAGAAAAAAAGTTTTGTTTTATGGCACGTGATAAATAACAAGGTACAATTATTACAGAGAATGTTCTCAAATTATTGTCAGTCACATATAAAACAAGAGAAAATGTAAAAAATCGAAGCAAAACTTAAAATAATAATAATAATAATAATAAAAATAATAATAATAAATAACATATATATATATATATATATATATATATATATATATATATAAGGTTACATAAGGTTATTGAGTCCTTTGACAGGAATAGGAAATTAGAAACATCTATTATTGTGTATAAATAAGGTTTTTGTGTTCTGTTTATTATTTTTTAGAAAATAAACTTATGTTACGGAACAGCAGTTATTGAGTATTTTCTTGTGGCGGATTCACTTTCCAACCTTAATTCTATACATATTGATGATATTATTTATGTGGGTTTGGAAAAATATAAACCAAATATTTTTTTCTGTTTGAAATCCGTTTGTTCTAAAACCTAGTTGAATGGAAATTTTCAAGCTTTGCTATTTATTGTAGTTGTTGACAATGGATTTTTTTTTTTTTTTTTGAAAAAGTTAAGTTTTAAATTATTAAATACGTAATCATAACATGAAAAGTTTTTATGTATTTTAAAACTTAGCTTAAAAATTGTCTATACATTTGGAGAATTTCAGAGTAAAAGTAAAACAGGCTAAATTTTTAAATTATGAAGGTGTGTAAGCAGATTTTACATTTTTATTTGCTGGGTTCTTTAAGCTGCTAATGTTATTCACCACACTTTTTATTACATATATAAATAACTCCTTAACGTATACTATAATTATTTAAGTTATTACTTATATACACATTACTAGTATACGTTAAAGCCTTAAAATAGTATAGCATATTTTTAGGATACTTTGAGTCTACGAGGCCACATGGCCTTGAAAAAAGTAAAAGTTAAAAATTAAAAGTAAATAAACAAAATATTGCCGATTCTTCACCGGAATTGGAAAATAAATTTAGAACATTTGTTTATACTCGAAAAGGATTGATAACATGTGTTTTAATAAAAGAAAAAAAAAAAATAGTTTCTAAAATATTTAAAAGGAATTTGGTAATTAGAATAAAAATTGAAAGCGAAATCTACACACTTTGTCGCAAAACAAGTGTATCGATTTGTGTGTCTAAAGAAGCTGGACTTTATGTAGATTTTGAATTACTTACGAATGCTAAATAAGCAACACATAATCAACACTGTACAAATTCAAATACAAATTTTCTGTAGTGTTGTTTTAGAAAAACTTGTATAAGGATTTAAAATTTTTAAAATTGAAAATTCGTACTTATTATGTAGTTTTATAAATAAATCAAAATGTGATTAGATTGTAAAAAAGTCCGACATTCTAAAGTCCAAATCAATATGATTTAAAAATTAGCTTTTTCTTCGATCTCTTCTTTACTTAAAAAAATAAATTCTGATTAGAAACAAAAAATATTGGTTATTTAATCGATCCGTAGTTGTTTAGTGTTGACTCTTTACTGAGCTCAGTGTACATTTTTCTATTTAATTTTTTTTTTATTAATTAACTTTGTGAATGATCAAAGTTATATTGAAATTAAATAGCTATTTACTGCCCCTTAATGCGTTGTATAATTTTTTCGCTTTAGTTATGAATTTATTTTTAATATTAGAAAGATAACAATTTTTTCGTGTATCTAAAATTGATAGCTGGTAATTTTTTATAAATTTTCAGATGTATACAAATCCAGTTTTTTAGTATATAAAAATATAAAAATAGACATATTTACTGATACACATATTTTCTACATACCTTTCCAAATGAATCATATATAACGAACTGAATCCAGATATCTCGGTCATGCTCATGAATTTTAGGTACATGATTTATACATTCATATATTCATAGCGACCGTTGCTAAAATGGTGATTTTATAAATCTTAATGATTTTTTAACCCAAATATGATTTGATTAAATAAATAAATATCATACAAATAATCTCAAAATATATACAAAATAATTGAATATCATTTTGCTTCTTTTGTAGGAATAGGGCTCGGGGACGAAATTTGGCTCAAACATTTCCCTCCTATAATATTTGTTTGGTATTGAAAATGGGCAGAATCGGTTAATAAACAAAAAAAAAAAAAAAACTATCTAAAAATATTAGAAAAACTTAGTGTTCGCCGTAACTACTGTTCATACTTTTCCGCCGATATCTCTTAAACAAAAGCATGTACGACAACAAAATTTTGTTCAAGGATCGATCTTAAAATTTTAAATTAGGGTGGCACAAAAAATTGCACATGCTGCTTATAAAAGATTCGGCCAAAGCAAATATAAATTTAATTTAATTAATTTAAAGTTTTTATGACAGAATTACACAACAAAATTGTTTAGTTGATCTATACAATATTCATATAGAAAGCAGAGAAAATTGTTTTTCTGTTATATGGTTCACCATTAGGCTATAACTATAGTAATTTTAAATTCTGAAAGGAAAATAATTTAATGTCCGTACAAGAACATTCATTAAGGATAGAAACCATACAAAAATAACTAGAAGCCCGACTCTCTCCCTCTCTCAAAAATCCTAACTTTTTTGCTACTAGTAGCGTCGCCGATTTCTGCAAATGAAAAACTAAATTTCAAAAAAAGCTAGTTTCAAAAATACGTTCTAATAGAAGATTGCAACAGTAACGGAAATCTAAAATGTGTTCCTTACAAATTCCATGTTCATAAACCAAATCAGTACTAATTTAGATTTTGTCAGTACCTATGCACTGGCATATTATATGTCAAAGAAGTGACTATTGAGATACATATGTGGGTTTAAAGATTTTGAAGGATAGAGACATTAGAAAAATGCTTGTGGACTAATTAATTAACATATTTAACATAAAAGTTTTAGAATAGGAATAATAAAACCTAGTGTATATTTTTAACATTTTGGAAGTTATTGATAGTTACTTCCAAAAAATAAATGTATTTTTATCAGGAAAAAAGAAAATTAAAATTTCACAAATTTAAAAGTATTTAAATTTAAAAAAGAAATTCAAAAGTAGTGAACAAGAATCATACAAAATAATAAGCAATAATAACTCAGTAACAGTCATGTGTTAAAAATATTATTTATGCAGCTCTTTTTCGGCACTAATTACTTGCTATTAAAAACACAATGTTAAAATAATCGTTTTTACAACATTTTTTCAGTACTTCTTTTGCTGTTATATTTATATTTTAGAGATCATAGAGCTAAAATAGATCTTTTTTTATATTTTAAAATGTTAAAAATTTTAACAACGGATGGTCCAACCAAAACGCACGATGTTAATTGTAAATAAAACAAAAAGTTTTCAGAGATTTATCTTAATATTTTTTTACTATGATAGAAAGATCTATGAAAATTATATGTGAAACAAAATGTCGCCCAAATGCTCGCCACGGCTTCGGTGGCATACCTCTATCCGATGGTCCATATTTTTAATGTCATTAATGTGTCGAATTATCTCATCCTTTAACTCTTGAATTGTTCTTGGCTTATTGACGTACACTTTTTCTTTTAAATATCTCCAGAAGAAGTCCAACGGTGTCAAATTACATGATCGTGTCGGCCAATTAACATCACGGCCATTGAATTTCTCGCGCAAAAGAGCCATTGTTTCTTCAGTTATGTGGCAAATGGCACCATCCTGTTGGAACCACATATCGTCCAGAACCATATCCTCAATTTCTGGCCACAAGAAGTCTGTTACCATCTCGCGATAGCGAACAAAATTCACGGTAACTGCTTGGCCGACTTCATTTTCGAAGAAGTACGGCTCGAAGACGCCGCCAGCCCATAAATCGCATCAAACAATCACTTTTTATGGATGCTTCGACTTTTTAACAATCACGCTTGCTAACGAATCCACTGAGGTGAAAGTGTGCCTCGTCGCTGAAGATGATATTCTTTGTAAAGTTAACATTCACTTCTGTCTGTTCAACCAATAGGCTTCAACAATCTTAACGCGCTGCTCAATTGTGTACCTCTCCGTGGTTGAATTTATCAACACTGAAACAAAGAAATGTCAATTTAAGTTGGGAAAAAACTTGACGTTAACGTTTGACTCACAATTATCATCGTGCATTATGGTTGGACCACCCTTTATTTGTGTAATTTTTCAAAATTTGTATGACTTTAAGTCTCTTTGTATGAATTAGTAGAATACGTGAAAAGAGTTGGATTTCTACTCGTTTTTCTATGGTAGAAACTATGATATCAAATATCAAAAATTATATTATTTCCCTTCTAACAAAAGTTTAAACATTTAATATATTTACTCTTTTATAAAAACGAATGCTCTTACCTTTTTATGTCAAATGAGACAAAAATATTGTCATTTTATTAAGAGATGTAAACGTTTTTTAATAATTGCTTGTTTCATTGAGTGACATTTTATTCATTTTAAACATTTATTAAGAATTTTAAATTGAAAAAAATATTATAAACAAATACAACATTTATAAGGATCCTTTACTATAGGAAACTACTTTTTTGTGGCTCTCATTTTTATTTTTATTTTTTTTTTTACAATAATTCTTAAAGGAAATTTGCATAAAAATATGCAGATTTTGTTTGATTTGTTTCTTGAACTCTACTAAATAGCATTTGTAATACTTATGAGTTTTATGTAAAGTCCTTTGGAAATAGTATAAAAATTAAAATATGATGTAGTATATTTGAAAAAATATTAAAATAAAAATTCCATGTTTTAAGAGAGCATTCTTAAACTTTACTAAAGTTTTATAAAATTTAAATTTATGTACAAAGACTTTTTTTATGTGAGTAAAAATGAAATAAACTGTAATACATATAGGACGAATTTAATACAAGTAAAAAACATTATCAAATGATTTTACTCACACAGATAAAAACATTAAAAAAAAATAATAATAATAAAATTCGTTGTGTTTAACAAAACAAATATTTTACAATATTTGTATGTATGTATGTATATATATTTTTTGCTTTTTATTTGCTCGCTTTCATAACAATTTAGTACACCTTCGTGCATGCGGTTTCTAGTTTTTAATTTGATAGAACAAAAACTTAATTCCAACACTATATTTATTTATTCTACAAACGTGGACTATCAATAACGGTCTGCACCGTACAACTATTAACACGTATACTGCCGGCTAAACATAAATTCTCTGCATTTTGTGCTGTGGAACGCTTACGTTGAAATCGCTTGCCACACCATTGCAT
Organism: Protocalliphora azurea; assembly: GCA_932274085.1. Classification (NCBI taxonomy): domain Eukaryota; kingdom Metazoa; phylum Arthropoda; class Insecta; order Diptera; family Calliphoridae; genus Protocalliphora; species Protocalliphora azurea. Next base: position 146,423,997 of record OW026523.1, read on the forward strand.
GCCCTTGAATGTGTCCCAAAAAGCACGACGGAAATTTGCATTCATAAAACAATATGTAATAGGATTACAACAGGACGATGAATATGCCAACAATTGCAAAAAACTTATGGAAGTGTAATCAATATATTCGTAAATAGCTGAGCCAATGTACATGGCAACGGTATTGATAACGTAGAGCGGTGTCCAGCATATAAAGAATTCCATCACCAACACGGAAAGCATTTTAACGACACGTTTTTTACTCTCCAAATTTTTGGCAATATTATTTCTGAAAAGAAGAAAAAGAAAAGAAAAAAAAAAAAAATGAAGTAAAAGTAAATACATCATAAATAATAATAATAAAAAAATGTTTAAATTTGACTCTTCATAATGTCTTTACGAGAAAACAAGACCTTGAGATCATTTTGTCTGCTTCACACAATTATAAGAAAATATGTACTTATATATATAATAAGTAATTAATGCTAAATGTTTTTAAGCCTTTTTAATAATAAGTTATTTTTCAAATGCAATTATATCCAAAGATCATACTATTGCCATCGAGCATTTTCAAATTAATTTTACATTTATAAAATTAAAAAAAAAAAAAACAAAAAGTTTTCTACAATTTTTTCCGCGATATACAAAACTTTATAATGACTTTAAACTTAGAACAAACTATTTTAACATGCATTTCCAACACCTACCTTCTTAGTACAGATTCTGTGACCTTTAAACTTTTTTTATTATTAAAAGATTTCTTTGCATTCGTTTTGTTATTAAATTGTGGCACCACTTGTTGGACCATACAATAGCAACGTGCATGATTATGTTGATGATTGTTGTGAAACTGCTGTTGCATCTGATAGCGACACATTGTTGAACTTGAGGTTGATGTTGAAGCTAAAACTGCTGATGATGACGTTAATGCCATTGTTCCTGTTGTCATATTGGAGCTAATGGGATCGATATTTGTTGTAGTTGTACTGACACTACTGCAACAGTTGCTCGTTATAGTTGCTTCTTTATCCGCAAATTTTGTAGTCTTTAATGTGGCGAAACGCATACAATACAAGTGGGGACGTCCGCCATAAGAGTTTGTCGAAGAGGAAGTTGAACGTTTGCAGCACAAACGTGAAAGTGGTTCTGAAATGGAAAAGAAAAATAAATTAAATTATATAACAACGATTAAAAAGGGTAAATTTAAATTTTATTTAATAGAAAGTGAAATAACGAAAAATTGTTTTCATGATTGGGAAATTTATATTTAACTGTAAATAATTTGTAAAGAAAAGTTTATGAATTAAGAATGTATTTAATACAAATCAAATCAAGCAATTGAATCATTAAATATCTACAGTTTCATTCTTTTCATATGAATTACTTTATTTATATTTATTTTAATTCCATAATTACTTAATTTAAATATCATTAAAACTTAATAATGAATTTACTAAATGTTGATAAAGTTTCCAACAACAAAAAAAGTTTCCAATAAAAAAAAAAAAAAAAAAAATATTACAATAATAAAAAGATTAACATAAAATACTGGTAAGCAACCTGCACTTAAAATATTGTGGCTAAAAATAAATTTTATTACTATTTTATTAATTACGCTTATTTGCGCATTCATTGTTACAAGTAATCGTAATAAATTAATAAATCTACGTAACTTGTGTGTAAACCTTTCTAAAATTTGGATGATAAATTGAAATTTTTTCTCTTAGTAACTTCCAGTTTCTTAAACAGAAACAATAAAAAACAGAAAGAATAAAATAATCTTTAATCGTATAATAAATAAGCATTTAAATGAAAAAGGTCCTCAATTCATGGTCATATATTTTGAAAAGAAATTTAAAAAAAAAAAACTATAATCATTAATATGTCGGTAAATAAGCGTTTAAATAGAAAAAGGGTCTCGAATCGTGATTATATCTCGATATTTTTTATAGAGATTCTAAAAATCTTTAATCGTTAATATCTCGAGAAAAGGGTCTCGATTCGTGATTATTAGATTTCCTATCAAAAATTTATATATTATATGGAAATTGAAAAAAATCTTTAATCGTTAATATATTGGAAAATAAGCATTTAACTAGAAAAAAGGACTCGATTGTTGATCACTTGTATTTGCTCTTAAAATCAAAAAAAAAAAAAAAATTTTTTTTTTGTATGGAAATTCTGAAATATTCTGAAAGTATTTAAATGGAAAAGTGCCTCGAATCGTCATCACTTATATTTCGTCTCAAAAATCGATATTTTGTATGGTAATTCCAAAAGGTCTTTAACAGCCAGTATTTTAAGAATATATACTATATTTCCTCCAAAAAACCGATATTTTGTATGGAAAGGGGCCTCCTTTAAATATTACATAACTTTCGCAATAATTTTTTTTGCAGGAAAATTACGATAAATAAATATATATCGTCAATTAACATTCAAAAGATCGTATTCAAACTTTTGATTTTTTTTACAGCAGAAGCAAAAAAAAGGTCGTAACCACAATTTATAATGTTTTACTTAAAAATTAAGCAACTAAATAAAATTTTTCAATCGTTCACTTAAAACAAAAATATATAAAGCATTCTTCAAACTCTTCAAAATCAATTTTTTCTTAAATGCAACTAATTTAACGGCGGTTTCGTTTATGATGTTGATGTTACGGCGCTTTGACTTTTGTTAATATTGATGTCATTTTTGAAAATATGAATATGAAATTTTTTGTGTAGATATATTTTGAATCATTACATGAAAGTCAAATAAAAAACGAATATTCAAATTTTTTGTGGCAGTGTCCTTTTGCATTTTATGTGACGATATGTCGATTTATAAGTAATTAAATAAATTAGTACGTACGTAAGTATGTTTGCATGTACGTACGTATGTATGTATGTACGTATGTATATATGTACGTACGTATGTATGTATATACGTATGTATGTATGTATGTACGTATATATGTATGTATGCATACTCAATAGTATTTGTAATACTTATGAGTTTATTTTTCCACTTAAATATTTCATTCTCATTGTTCTGTTTATTTTGATTTATTTTACGTGTAATCTAATCTGTTTTCCATTTAATGCAATTCAATCATCATTTATTTACTTTTGTTGTTACAATTATTGCTACTGTTGTTATTGCAATTGTTGCTGTAGATGTGTGTATATCAAGAATATTTAATCGGCTTTGATCAAATTTGATCGCATTATATAATATGTAATGATAGACAGGCAATTTATTAATTTTACTACACGTACAGAAGAAATTGAAATAAAATTTATAAATAATGAGAACAACATGCATGATGTCGTGTGGCATCATATACATTGTATGCATTAGGGTGGTATAAAATTTTATGAACAAAAAATACTACATGACTTCAGCTGGTATCAATACCTTTAAGCACAAAAGACGACTTAGAGAAGATATTAAAGTATGATGAAATGAAGATTTTTTGTAAAAAGGATTCAAAATAAGATGAATGAAAAAGCGATTAAATACCACCCTAATAGAATTGCAAAAACTAAGTTACTTGTAAAAGTTATATGAAAAAGATTTACAATCTCATAATATTAGTTGTAATTCAAAGCTTTTTAAATAAATATCTTAACATTAAACATTATCGATATAAATAAAATGCTAACAGTTTCATTTATTTTGCTTCTAACTTCTGTAATATTAATCTATTACACGGCTTGGAAATGCACTTACTGGTTAAGACATGGTGTTAAAGGACCTTTGGGTTTGCCAATTGTTGGCAATATGCTGACATACATAATGGCTCGTAAGCATTATGGTGATGTGTATCAAGACATTTACAAGTGTGTAGAGTATATTATTTTCATAACTCTAAAGTGTACTTTGAATTAATTCTTATCTTGTGTTTACATGTCCTTTCTAGTAAATATAATAATTTACCCTATATTGGCATTTATCGTCTGTTCAATGAACCCTGTATACTGTTACGAAGCAGCGAAATGCTGAAGGAGGTGATGATACGTAATTTTCAACACTTTCAGGATAATGTTTTGTGGGTTGAGCCGCAACGTGATGCTGTGGCAATGTGTAATCCTTTTATAGCCAAAGGTGATAAATGGCGTAAAATGCGAAGTGAAATTGTTCCCATATTCACACCCAATAAAGTGAGTAAACGAGTGTATGCAAATATGTTTTTTTTTTTGCATATTTACATAAGTTGGTAATAAATGCGGGTGTATTTAGCTATCTTATTTACATTTTATTTTTGTTTTTTCTTTTTTCGCTTATACTCAAGGTTAAATCCTCATTTCCTCACATTGAGGGTGTTTGCAGGAAATTGAATGCATATGTGTTGGAAAATATGAATAAAAATTGTTTCGAAGTGAAAAATGTAAGTAATGAAACATTTTTAAAAATTTTGAAAAAAAAAACAAGATACATACATGTTATGAGCGTTCAGAAGTAGGTTGAATTAAATTTTTAAAGGATTTATTACTTAATCTCCTGTATATATGCTTAAAAAAAAATTTAGCTTAGGGAAATACTTTAGAATAGTTCATTATTATATAGAGAAGTGAATGAAATATATTAAACATTTTAGTTTATGAAAAAGCAAGATAAAAATGTGAAAATTATAAATAAATTTTTTATTAAAAGGATGGCGCTACTGCTCAAATCTGAAATCTTTTTTAAATCAGTTTAAATGTTCATGAAGTGAGGAATCATTTTGAGTTTAAATCATTTTGATTTTAAAGCTTAATTGCGATTGCAAATTACTTTTTCCACCATTATTTTTAGTATTTGAATAGTAACATTAGACGACAAGTCAATTATTTTTGAGTCAATTTAGATGTAGGGGATCATGAAGTTCTAAGCCTATATATTATTTTGTTTTGAAGTGACGCTAGTTTTAGAGATAAACCGCTATGTAGAAAATTAATGGGGTTGCACCACATATTGAAAAAACCTAATTCGAATTACCTTCAAGTTAAGATAAATAATGGTCCAAATAGAGTAAGAAAACGATATTTCATTTGAAAATTTTGAATCCTTAATATATCGGTAAATAAGCGTCTAAATGGAAAAAAGATTGATTTATGTTTCTAAAATTCCATATTTTATATGAAAATCTCAAACAATATCTTGATAAAAATGCGTTCGATTTGTGATCACTTCTGTTTCTCACTAAAAATCGATGTTTCTTTTTTGAGAATTCCAAAAAATATTAAATGCTTAATATCTCGGTAAATAAGCGTCCAAATGGAAAAATACACTCGATTTGAGATCACTTATATTTCTTATTAAAAGTCGATATTTTGTTTGAAAATCCCAAAAAATCTTTACTTCTTAATATCCAGTTTGTGATCACTTCTGTTTATCACTAAAAATTGATAATTTGTTTAAAAAATTTCAAAAAAATCTTAAAACCTTAATATGTTGGTAAATAAGCGTCCAAATGGAAAAAGTGGCCCGATTTGTAATCATTTTTGTTTCTTGCAAAAAAGCGATATTTTGTATGAAAATTCTTATTTGTAACTACTTTTCTAACTGCCGTTGAAATGCTTTTGTTAACAATTTTATATTTTTTTGTATCATATTTAAATGAGATATCTTCATTTAATTGTGAATTAAGGTGATATTTACATAACTATATTTATAACTATTTTATTAAAACAAAAGTAATTTCGAGAACAGTAATTTATAAGTTTTGAACTCCATGATCACTGGTATCTAAATTTACTGAAAAATCCCGTGCCGCAGAATAAGTGTTGCCCTATGTAATTGTTGCTTAATGTTATTTGTATAATAATTTTAATAATTTTATTTTATTTCCAACGGTTTTTGTAGTATTTTTTCGGCATCATAGAAATTTAAATTTTTCTCTACAAAAGTTTTTAAATTATAAAATCTATGTGAAGGCTTTTGTCTGTCAGCTTTGGCTTCTATACTCTAGCAGATGATATAAACAAATGTATGTAGTTTGTGTCTTTACTAAAAATAAAAAACTTAATTTGCAATTGTCTTTTAAATGAGAGAACTTTTTATTAAATTATTCGATAGTAGTTTTTAATTATACTTTGAATAAGCATTCGAAGCTATAATATGCTATTATTTTTATTTAAAACTGTAAATGAAAGTTAAATATTTTCTATTTCATTTCATAAAACAAAAAACATTTCCCCAACTATAAATGTAAATACATACATACATACATACATACATATATAATTACATACATACATACATACATACAAACAAACATACATAGTTATTTTCAAAATACACTTTAGATGTTGTGGCCTCAGCAGCTTACGGTTTAGATGCTCAATCTTTTACCAATAAAAATTCTGATTTTACACAACTTGTAGAGAATTTATTTTTACCCAAGCCATTAAGCCTTTTAGAAACAACAGCTTTACTCTTTTCACCAACTTTGGGTAAACTAATAAAATATACGTAAGTATTCCTCTATAGCATACATGCAAACATATGTATGTATACATGTGTGTATGTATGTATGTATGTCTGTATGTATGTGGGGCTAATTTAGTGAATATTTTTTTCTATCAATAAAAAAAAGGAAAGTAATGAGCATAATGACGTTTCTCTTTAAGCTATATACCAGATGGTGTCACCGTGTGGCTAAAAACTATTATAACAAACATTTTAAAGGTACGCTTAGATAATGTTAATGGAAATTCTAAGAACCAAATGGATTTCATACAGTGGTTAATTGAAAACAAACAAAAACTAAATGAACCTATAGATCGAGCTACCATTGTGGGTCATTGTAGTACATTTTTGTTGGAAGGCTTTGAAACTTCTTCATCTTTAATGGCCTTTGCTATGTATGAGGTAAGAAAGGAGAAGATTTTACGGATGTATGTAAAAAAACTTTTTATTTTTTTGCATGCTTTTTATTTAAGTATGCCAAAAATCCATTGGAGCAACAAAAAGTATTAATGGAAATTGATAAAGTTTTAAAACGTTATAATGGTCAACTATGCTATGATGCTTTACAGGAGATGACATATTTTGAGGTTTCCTTATATGGTAAAGTTTTAAAATTTATATTGTTTAACTTAAAATAAATTTGGATTGTTATTGTTATGTTTAACGATTGTAGAAACTTTACGTCTACACCCAGCCATGATGGCTTTGTTAAAGCAGTGCACAAAATCCTTGACATTGCCAGCCCAAAATAAAGATTCTGCAAGTTTTAGAGTACCAGAGGGTATGACATTTATAGTTCCTGTAAAAGCAATACATTAGTAATTATAACTTTATATATATATTTATTTAACAACAATAAATTAAAATTATATTTCTCTTACAGTGATCCAAATTTATATCCTGAGCCTTTAGTCTTTAAACCAGAACGTTTTATGGTCGCTAAAGAAAATCGTCCTAGTTGCTCTTTCTTAGGTTTTGGTGAAGGGCCTCGCATGTGTCCTGGTGTGAATGTTTATTCATTGTTTATTTTACTTAAATTTATTTTTATTTTATGTTGTTCAATTTTATTTTAAGGTGGACGTTTTGGTTTGGCTCAAACTAAAGCAGGATTAGTTTCATTGCTGTCCCAGTTTACTGTTCACTTGTCTGACAAAGTTCAACACAAAACATTAGAGATGTCAACAACTACATTTCTAACAGCTGCTAAGCATGGCATTTGGATTAAGTTTAAGTCAAGAACATAAAATAATATTAAATAACTATTTGAAATTATTGTAAATTCTTGAATAACAAATAAGTAATAAATATATTGTTAATCAATCCCGACCATATGCTACCCTACATCATTGTATATGTGCGCAAAAATATGAGGAGTTATCTTTTATTAGACCTGTGTCTAATTGTGAACCAGTTGTGACATTGTTAAATCGACTCCGAAAGTGATTTAACTTAGGTGAGTTTAAGACCAATATTTTTGTGTGTTTCAAACATCAGCACAAACATATAATACTTCAACCACCTATGAACGTGTAGGGTATAAAAAAGAAAATACATGAAAATATATATAAACATAAACCAAAATAAATTATTTTTTCCATATAATTTGGTTGGTGTGTTTTTTGCTTTTATTTTTTCCATATAATTTGGTTGGTGTATGTTTTGCTAAAGTTGTTTAGAGCATGTGTGGGCTTATTTTTTCTTTCTGCTTTATTTTAAAGTTTTCATTTAATTATGCATCAAATGCACACAAATGTATATCATGCTGTTAGGGGATATGTTTTTTTGTGTTTATTTAGATTCATCTATTTTTGTTCCATTTTAGTTTTTGTTGTCTTTATCTCAGGTGACATGTTAATTTCACTGAAACTCAAAAATATTGCTCTGTATATGCACTTATTGAAGAAAATATTCACGTACAGGTGGGTTGATGTGCTGCATAATCAGTTTGGGATTTAAGCAAAAATTTCGTATTTGTGCATAACATTGAGAACAGTATACAGTCATAATATTATAACGATTTATAATGACCAAATTTAAAAAAAATAAGACAATTGATGAATGGAACGATTATTTAAGAATTTGTACACATTAACATTATAGTTAACATTATAGTTAATAGTAGAAGCACTTCAACTGAGCATTAATTATATTTCTATAAATAAGAATCATTCTGGTCATATTATCTGCGTTGTTATTTTATGCACTGGCATTCACATCCTAAATAAATATATTCTAACTTTAAAAATAGTTTCATCAAAATTTCATTTCCTCTTTATTTTTTTCCTATTCTAATAGTTTGCGCAACTACTGTACAGATTAAACAATCGTAAAAGCAGTTTGTGTATGTGCATTAGAAAAATTAACTCAAATATTCTATTCTGCCACGTTGATTGCCATTCAAGCAGAGTCATATATATATATATAGTTCAAGCATAAAGCAGTTTCTTCTTAAATTATACTTTATGAGATATAGAGAGAAGAAGTTAATTAGGCATCTATTTTGCTCATAAAATTATTTTCTTTTTTTTCTTTATTTATCTCTAAATTGGAAAGGCTATAAAATTTGCACAAGAACTTACAGCCAAATATTGTGGAATGGTTTTTCCTTGAAATTTGGCAATGGCAAATGTCGAATTTAAACTGATTTTGATTTTTTAAAATTTTAAACATTGCTGTTAAAAAAAGAAAAAAAAAAATGTTAAAATGTTATATATATTCAGTTCAACTATACATTAATAATTTAAATCAACGGAGTCAAGGGGTCCATGGAAACACTTTCGGGGGTTGCGAAGGCCTTTTACTTAAACAAAAAATTTAAAGCATTTTGAATTAAGGGCTGTGATTATATTAATTCGGGAATTGTATTAGATTTATAAAATTTATTCAAACTTAACTATTAAATATAATTCAAATGCGGCTGTAAAAGTAAAGAAGTGGAAGTGTTATATTCGGCTGGGCCGAATTTTTTATGTTTTTATATATATTTTATAAATATATATACATACATACATACTCGAATTATCTCCTATCAAAGTTTTTGCATTAATCTGGAAATATACTTAATATTTGTAAACCATGACATCGGAAATTTGCAACACTGCAAACTCTTTGGGCATATAATTTAGCTTATTAACAGGCGATAGCATATTAACATAGATATTAATCTTAAAAAAATTACTCAAAAAAGCACACGTACTACAACTGTTTTTTTTTTTTTTTTCAATGAAACTATTTATTAACACCTTCTTAGACTTACGTTTTTGACAACAGAGCTTCATACCTATGTTAAACTATGGCTCAGACAAGCTGTGTTGAAGAGCTGAATAAAGAAGAGAAAAAAATTCCTTTTTAGTTTTCCACCTACAATTTTTATTTTATTTTATTTTAAACTTGAATTAGCTATTTTAAAATTTTCAGAACTTTTAAGAATTTTTAACTTTGGGGCTCTAAGACACAATTCCAGCAAACATGATATATCGTCTTATATACATTTGAAGCCCCAAAACACCATTACAGTTAAGTGATATTTTTTTAAGAAAAACATCTCACATACTAAAATTTATTTGTCAAACTTCAAAAAAATATGATCATATTAAAACAAAAATCTATGACAATCTATGTCAATAAAAATTTTGTTGAAAAACAAATTATATGTATTCCTCATATATGTGAACAGTGTAAAAATCAATTTACAATACTATATGTTGAATATATTTTAAATTCAACAATGTTGAAAAATAATTATTTTTACACATATTAAAGTAAAAATGTTTTTGAATTTCAAATTGCTATGTTGCCTAGGGGATACGAGTTCAAAGCTATGAGTTTTAGAGTGTGCGTATAGGTTTAAATCTTGGCGAACAGAAATATAATTTTATTTTAAATAAAATACATTTCAAATAATTTAATTAACTAAAAATAAATTTTTAGTTAATTAAAAATATATTTGACAGTCGAACTCTTGGTAAAGGATCGAACTCATATATATATATATATATATATATATATATATAGAAGCAGAATAATTCATATATCATATATATATATATGAGTTGAAGAATTTTTCTTTATAATAATGTTGAGGTATTTTAAAATTTTGAGAAAAAAATTTTAATTTCAATACCTTTTGGTATAGAAAAACAGTTGATTTTAGATAAAATTTCCCGGTTTTTGGTAACTTCGTTCTGTAGATAATTTAGTTAGTTATAGAAGTAAAAAATATGTGAAATATGTGTTTCAAAACCGTGTTTTTACAATAAAGGAAAAGTCGATAGAAACTGCCAGCTAAAAAAATGTCAGAAAATCCACTTAGCGGTTTTTTTTATGGAAAGTACCCGCTAGGGACAAAAAACTACCGCCAGATCTAGCGGGAAATACTGGGAAACACTGTTCACATATTAAATTCATTGCAATTATCTACGAAATTTAAAACTTATCAAAGTTCTTCTTTAAAATTTAAAATTTATCGAAAATGGAATAAATGTATTATTTAATAAAGAATCTCTATATTTTTCATCCTCACGAAAACCTGTCCCCAAATGAAAGTTTAAACACTAGTTACAAGTTATTATTCTGGTTAAACTTTGCGATTTTAAATAATTAATTATTTATTTTGTTTTATATGTAGATCATTTTAAGAAGTGGATATTTAATATTCCAAAACTACTCGTAGAGAGTTTGAATAATATAATTTTCTATTAATAAGCTTAAGTCTCGAAGATTTAAAATATGAACCTTTTAAGATGAGCTGCTAGAACGAGGTCTTTTCTTAAATATTTTTACCATTTCTGGCAGGTTATTCTGCTCCTTTATAATTATTTACCTATAAATATTTATTATTTGGTTGTTAAGAAATTTTCATTGGGTATACATAAATACAATTTTCGAATGAACATTCATTCGAATATTGTTAAATTTTACATAATTTGAAATTATGTAGAATTATTAATTTCCGATAATAATCGGATTTAAATTATGTGTATTTTATTACAATATTTTCTGTGCTATTTTTTGTCTTGTGCAAAATTTATTAATTTTATACTTTATTAAAATTTTCAATGAACTAGTTTTTTTTAATTTCAAACTAAAATGCAATAAATGTTTAAAAAGTTTATGGTTTTAATTTTCCGTTTTCCCGGCAATATAAGCAAAGTTTATAATTTCCGAGAAATTCCCGGGCGGGAATTTCCGTTTCCCAAACTCTAATTCGGATGCACAATGGACACAAATTAATAAAAAAATTAAAAAAGATTAGTTTTTTATTTATTTTTTTTGGGTTATTTTGTCGTTTTATTATAAATATAATTAAATTTCAAAATAACCAAATTTTTTTTTTTTAATTTCGAATTGCATATCTGAAAGAAATTGCGAATTTAAAATTTTGTTTTATGAATCTTTTGTTTATATACATATATTGCGCAATATGTGAAAAATGTTCATATATAAGTAAGTAATACTCGAAGGGACCGACAAATTTAGTTCGTTATAAACGCAGTTCGCTAAATCCGTAAACTACAAAAAAATTTTAATTGATAACAGAATATACGTATTTCATTATGATATTAATATTTGTAATTAAAGTGTATTTCTTTACTTTAAAAGTGGGCTGTATATATGATTTTTAAATAATTATTAATAATGATTTTAATATATCAAGACTGCACTCAACATTCATTTTACAAGTAACAAATTGAAATTAATTATATTTTTTATACAAGTTCAATGTTTTCATTTATTACCGGGGTTTTGAAATTGGCATATATTTGAGATCTTTACTCTAATATTTAATTTATATTGCTTTTATAATTTCAGTTTCATTTTCAATAAATGTATATTCTTTATATTAAAAATTAATATATAAATATAAAATTGCTCTTGCATTTGTCTGATAATTTAAATTGAAATTATTGAAAATTATTTCTATTTATTTGTCCACTATTTTAATTGAAATTAATAAAAGATATTTCTGCTAGTTTTTATATTTTTCATATATTTTGAAATTTGCAATTCTATTTATCTTATGCGAGTTCCTTATAAACGTAGTTTTTTGTATGAAATATTCTTCTTCGGTCCATAAAAGTGTGTTCGTTATAAAAAAGTTCAATATAATCGTGTAGACGTAATTATTTGTATGGAAAATTCAGGTAAAATCAATGAAACCGAAAAAGAGTTTTAACTATAACCATAGTTCAATATAACCGGTATTCGTTATAACCGTTTCCGATTGTATTTATTTAATTTTTTGTATATAAAAAATTAAATCTCATTTGAGGTTTAATTGTGTCAGAATTTTTTCTGTTTAACTTTGTTTCATGAAATTAAATTTTAAATTTACCTTCAAGTAAACTTATTAATGTATTTCATTTCTTTTTATATTTGTAGGTGATTAAAAAACAGCCAGCATAAAAAGGATGACATCTCTACAGACAAGTGCAAAGGTATTTCATTTTTCATAAATAATTTGGGTTCTGACAAAGCAGAAATCATATTATATTCTTTAAAACCTTTTATAAATAATCCCAAGTATTATTTTTAAAATTTTCATTAATTGAGTGTAATGAAAGCGGCTTAATTTAAAATAAGAAAAACAATTTAAATATTGAGTTAAAAAGAGGTTTTTGTATTCTTTCAATTAATTATGTTTTATTTAAATTACCTCGGCGAGAAAAGTTGTTAAAACTTTTAAGTATTTTGTTTTACTAAATATTTTCTTTTCGGGTCAAAAATCATTTAAGACAATATTTTGCGCTTAATAATAATTTAAAGATTGTATGCCAACTTTTTCTGGATATGAAATGTAAAAGCGCTTTTGATATCCGTAATATGTTTTATTTTTAGGCTTTCATTATGTTAATTTTGATACTTAATCATTGTAAGACCTCAAGGACATAGTGATTAATCACAGTGTTATGTTTAAAAGAGGTAGATTTATTTTCAGATAAGCAAGGAAAAATTAATTTCAAATAAAATTTACAAATTTGCGGTAATTTGTCATAAAGCTATAACAAAGGAAACAGCAAAAATATGAGAAAACTTTTCTAAGGAATAAGTTATAGATTCATAAAATTCATTGCTACCAAATGAAGAAATTTTAATAATTCAACTTTAAGTTATTTCATTATTATCATAGCTTCTTTTGTTGTCTTTTCATCTAACCATCAAAGAGATAAATTCAACTTTTAAAAGTAGCAGAACTACTAATTAATTTAAATGCCGCGTAAGTCTTTTGTTCAAAAATGAAAATCGGATAAATCTTGTTGTATCAAATTGTTTATAATTTTATCAATTGATAAAGCATTTGACGTTTTATTTATTTCATTACCATTACCATTCATACCATTTATTAGGAGAAAAAATGAAAACAAATTTAAATTAAAGTTTCAATATACCAGAATTTTTGGTTTATCAACTATTTTTTAATTAAAAAGAAAAATAAAAAATAAAAAACAAAAAAAAAAAATAACAATAATAAATAAAAAGTTGAATTTTAGAAAAATTTTCAAGCATTTGAATTTTTTATTTCTATTGGTGCGAGAGTTAAATATTATTCCTGCAGTTCGGAGTAGTCATTGCACTAGTCATGGATAAAATATGAAGTTTTTAATCAGTCATTTTAAAGCTTTCATCAATTTATTCCCAAATAAGTAATTTTATTGTGTTATTGTGTACCGATAGATAGGAATAAATTATTAATGAACAAAATTGTCGGGTTTTCTTTAAATTACCAGTTTAAAAAGTCTACCATACTACTAGAAGCTTATGACATGCTCGTGTATAAAATATGGATGGTATTGAATAAAATAAATATCAGTTCTATTAAATCATTGTTAACCAAACTTGCTCCCCCTCGTACACACACACATTTTCTCCTTATTGTCTCTTTAAAATTTAATGTAATATGTTTTTCAATATATTTGCTAAACCAATATTTTTATATATTTTTTCTAATAGATATATGTATGACTGCGGAATTTTTACGGCAATAATATTATGTTTTCAAAAACAGTCGGAAACAAATTATAGTTGTTTTATTAATAATAATATTATGCTTTATTTATGCTTTAGTTTTACAATATTATGGTTACCGCAATTAAATATTTTAATATGATTGACTCAAAAATATTACATTTTTAACAAAAACAAAGTATAGAAACCATGCAAGCATATTACTATTTCTTTAACTATAAAATATTACATATAAAAATGATAAGCATGACAAGCTAAATGTTTTGCTTTAATAAAAAACTGAAATAATAATTAATGGAAATTAATTAATTAATTAATTATCATAATAACATAAATTTCAAGCATACTATGATAAAATCTGATTATGTTATAATAATTTTTTTATAATATGATAAAACGGATTCATAATATGATAAAACTTAGGTTATGGTTACCACAACCACATTTTTCTCTGTGTGTATGTTTTGTTATTCTTGCATTTTATCTGCATATAGACATTAAGTTTATATCATAGAAAATGTTTACTTAATATCAGTGTATATATTTTTAATATAATTTGATATAAATTAGGAATGTCTATTGCTACTTACTGCAAGAGCATATTAAGTTTGTTATTACGCTTTTTTTATTGCGTTCTACTCTATATTAACATACTAATATGATCTGATCTCTAGCTCCATAGTATTTTTTAAAATTTAACTAATTTTAAAATTAAAAGAAAAAAATTTAAATCTCCCCTAAAATAGGATTTCCGAAAACTAAATTGTATTAAAAACTAAAACACATATTTAAACATTTAAATTAATTTCAAAAAATAATTTGATTGATTTATATTTCCTAGTTATTAATTAACATGAAAACATGAAATCTTCTCTTTATGCTAACCATGAAAATATATTTAAATTTCCTGGTAAGAAATATAATTGTTTTATATAAAATATGATAGAAAATGAGAATAAATTTAGCATGTTAATGGGCATCATTTACAAAATGAAAAGCAGTCGTAAAAAATATCCATAAATTAATAGATGGTCGTTTAGCAAGGTCTTAATACCATGAAGATTTTATTGTTTTTTCTCTTTTATAATTAGACGGTGTGATTTTTCCATCTGGCTGGCTGTTTGTCAATGTAAGCCTTGTATAGGCCCAAATTGTTAAGATATCGTAATAAAATTTGCCGTGTATATTTAATTTGGCACAAAGACGAAGTGTGCTGAAATTTGTTATTATTTCGCCATACAAATGGCCTTCCGAAATGTGATTTTAAGATCTTAAACGATTTAAATAAAATTCAGGAACAATAAGTTTTTTATAAGCGTATATAAGTCTGTCAAATTTCAGGAAGGTCGACCAATAATATAGCACAGCACCTATATAAGCTCACGTCTGAAAATCACTTTAACTTTAATAAAGGTCGAAATCCTATTGACAAATTTAATAGTTATTGATCTTTAGTAGACCATCGCCTTCATGTAATAGCGCCATCTAAGAGTCACAATAATATGCACAGAGAAAACAGTTTAGTAATGACAACCAAATTTTTTGGGAAATCGTATTTCGTCGGTAACATTTACTCTCCTGAAATTCTGTTGCCATAACCATATAAATCGGTATTTGCAACTGTTTAGAAAAATAATTCATTAAGTTTAACTCCTAAATTTATGAATTTAAATTAGGCAAAAAAAGAAAAACAATTGTGTTTTACTATACTTTATTGCTATAAAAACAAAAATAAATTATAATATATAACGGAATTTACTGGATAGCCCAATTCAATTACCCGGAATTTGATTGAGGGGAGCGAATTTTACCACAGAGCTTCATTTTGATGTCTTATATATAAATACATGATAATCGTGATTGAAAATCGTAAGAGACAATTTTGCATACATTTCTGTTCTTATGCATCGTACGCATCGCAATATTATTAAGTTTCAACATTTCCTATCTAATGGAGGCATAATTATCCTCACGGTTTTACAATGTAGTCCGGAAATATAGCGTATGAGCAAACGGATAATTACACAATACCAAGAAGGGAATAGTATGATGTAACTTGGCCATGAAAAAGCAATCATCACACATCTCCTGAATATAATAAGGATAATGAAAATGTACCCCCTTCTCAAATGTTGTGCAATATTAACGACAAGAAAACAAGAAATCGTTGTAAATAATTAAAATTTTTTGTTAAAATCAAAGATATGATGCAATGATTTTATTGTAATTAACGTAACTATAAGTTTTTAGATCGCAGTTGCTAATAAATGAATAAATAATTAAATAAATAAATATAATAAATATAAATATAAACAAGTAAATATAAATAAATGAAAAATTAAACAGCTCAAGTTTGCGATAATAAATAGTTGCACAAACTTAGAAGTGTTGTGCAAATGATTCTGCATACAACTTTGACAGTTTATTTCCACACTTTGTACAGTTTGCGAGGGTTTTGCGCGTTTTCATGAGGACCCTTATTTATTTTCAGGGTTAAAGTTAAAAGAACATTAAAAAAATAATAATAAAAAAATACATTTTGAAAATGATTTTTCAGAAATTAAAGAAAATTTATGGGTAGATTTTTCAAAATTCGAATTTTATCATATTATCCAAGTATGTGTTGTCTGAATTACAGTGTTATACGTATTCCAAATAACATATAGGTTAAAATCTCATTTAGTATTAAAAACCATATACAGTATAAACTCGAAAATCTGGATAATTATTGCAGATCCCAATCCGGATTGTCGAATTATTCGGATTATCGAGGCTTTATGCTGGTCCAATTTTGTAAAAAAGCTATTAAAGTATATCTTTTATTTAACATCTGAAACACTTTGCGTATCAAGTTAAATTTTTTCATTAAATAATATTTCGTATTTTAAGTTTTTTTTTGATCTAAATAAAAAAACTTGTGAGTACTTACATTATAATTATTACATTAAAATTATATTATTTCTTATTGTATTTTCCAAGTTATACTGAAATTTTAATAATAAAAGACTTTATTATTTAATCCGGATTGCAGAGTTACAGAATGCAAATTATATCATATTCATGAAATTGTTTAAAAATTTTTATCTTTAAATGAACCAAATAAAATATTTATTAAAATTCGAGTTTTTAACTAAGTAAATAAATATATATTCAAATAATATTAAAAAAATAATTTAAAATACATAAATAAATCGACTTTAGCTCAAAAACCAAAATTTAGCAAAAAGTAAAATTATAATAATTTTTTTTCTTAAATAAAAAATTTAACAAATATTATTATGAGTATAATAATAATAAAAAATAATAAAATAAAAAATTATATATTAACTTATAAAATTTTAACCAAGAGTTAAAGCATATATAAAACAATATTCTTTTCACATAAACTAATCATTTTGTCGACAATTAGACTTTAAATTTAATTTAAAATTTGATAAGTTAACGGTCCATAATTTCATATGATGATGTTTTAAATTGAGTGAAAAGATATTTAATTATGTATAAGTATTTTAGTTCTCAAGAAGATTCGAAATTAATTAAAATTTTGTTTTATTTTAATTTATGCAATCGATTGATTTACTTCCGCAACTAAATTGCAAACTGTAATTAAAATTAATAAGTTATTTTATCATAATTATTTCTTATAACAAAAGAAATAATTATGGTTAACTTAACAGCCAAAAATTTATTTGATAAGTTACTGTTTGTAATTACCATCGTTAAAAACATCAAATTTAGGTTGCAGTTTTAATTTGTAGAAAAAGCAAAAAGTGCTAAAAAAATGCTAAAAATATTTCTAAAAGTGCTAAAGTGCTAGAAAAAGTTAGAAATACTAAATACTAAATGAGTTTAAAAAGTGCTAGATCTAGCACTAGAAGTGCTAAATTGGTAACACTTATCAGTATAGACGAAGACCTAATTTCAAAATTTATACTTTTAAAATGGACTTTAACTGGAAATCTGTTCGAGCCATACCTCGGTGCAATGTTTCTAATTTAGAGATGCCAATGACTGGTTAAAACTGCTGATGTTTGAAATTATAAACACTCATACCCACATATAGTAGATATATAAAAAAACACATATTAAACAGAAATCTCAAAAACCATGACCTCTTTTTTTCTGTTTTTTTTTTTTAACACACTTTTATGTTATTTTATTATATACATTTCACTATAAGTAAGTGCTTTTCCATTTTTTCCGTTTATGATTATCACAATGCCTACAATGTCATTTATAGGAAATTCATATAAAACTTCATTGATCTATTGACATTTTCATTGTAATGTACTTATACAAATATTATTTTAAGTTTTTAAGGAGAAATATCATTACTGAATTGTTTTCGCCAGAAACTTAATTTTCTGTATAATACAATAAATTTTCTTTAAAAACCACAAATGATGTATTGCATTATGCTTACATATATGAAAAGCAAAGTCATGTATGTACATTAGGGTGTTTAACATTGCACAGTGGGGCAGAACTGAAATTTTTTGTAAATAAATCTGTAACTTCTGATCGGCTGGTTGGATTTTCATGAAATTTGGTATAGGCGTAGCGAAGGAGTGTACAATGTTAAGTTTGGAAGGGGGGCATAACAAACCCCTCAGGGGCGGAGCTAAGGGGGCTCAAAGTTAGGTACCTCTCACATAAAAAATTTTTAATCGCTTGCCAAATTTTTGTTTCTCGTCCGATTTCAAATATTTTTATATATTGTTGTAGGCCCTGATAAAACCTATAAAAAACATGCTTACATGTCCTATTTATCTCTTATAGCTTTCGAGTTATTTGCGTTTGAATTTTTAAGCACCATAATTTTGTATGTTCTTGGTCCAGTTTTTTTCATATATATCTAAGACGAATTTTTGTGTTTTTAGCCAAAAAAGTATCTACACTCTTTTTTATCTAAAATAACATTTTATTTAGCAACATATAATAATTTTGCATTTTTCTGAAAGGTATCTTCACAGAGATAATTTCAAGATAAAAACTAAGCCCAATAACTCAATTGGTCATGGTACACACCCTCCCGAATTCGACCCATTTTATATGAAAGTTTTGAATTTAGACCATATTTTCTCAAATCCCAAAGCACGAATCGACAAGCGGAATATATTTTAAGAATCTTCAATATGTTGTTAAAATTTTTAAATCAAAATTTATGGGCCTTCGGTAAAATGTGGAAAAAATTTTTTATTTTCAATAGTTAATCTTGTTCTTTAACTAGTTAAGAAAAAAAGTAATAAAATCGTTCGGAAATACTTGGATATATATGAAAAAAACTGGACCAAGAACATGCAAAATTATGGTAATTAAAAATTTAAATGCAAATAACTCGAAAACTATAAGAGATAAATAGGACATGTAAGCAAATTTGGCAAGCGATTCAAAATTTTTTATGTCAGCGGTACCTAACTTTGAGCTTCCTTAGCTCCGCCCCTGGGGGAATTGTTGTGTTCCCCTTCCAACCTTCACATTGAACGCTCCTCTGCTACACCTACACCAAATTTCATGAAAATCCGATCAGAAGTTACAGATTTATTTACAAAAAATTTCGATTCTGCCCCACTGTGCATTGTATGAAAAAAAACAAAGAGTATTTCACTTTTAAAAGTACACAAAATTATGAAAGGGAATATCCTTTAGAACATCTTGATCAATTTCAACTTCCTACGATAATTGTAACAGGATGCTACACGTCAATTCATGTTGATAATTTCAGAATAAATCTTAATCGATTTGTATGAAGACAAAAAATGTTGCAAAATTTACCCCACAAAATTAAAAATTGATATGTTGTAAACTTATCCTCAAAATATTTGGGTTTAATTATTTCGTTCACGTAAGCTGAGCCATTTTTAAAATACCTCCAAAATAAACTGTGTACACATTTTTTAACTTTTTGTAAAAAAAAAAAAAAATTAATAATACGTAATCCGCAAAAAGTTTTTATAAATTAGTTTTCATTGTCGTGAAATTAAGATTTTAGTAAAATTTTCTATGATTTTTTTTGAATATTTCGGACATTTTCCCTCTTAATTTAGATTTTAGAGTGTCAGTGGAATGGTCTTATTCTATACTATTGATATAGGTGTTCATTTAAGCCTTTAGTAATATTTTGGGATCACCGATCTATAATAGGTTAAGTTAATTTTTATCGCAAATAAAAGTTTATTTAAGAAAATAAATGTTATAAAAAGTACAAACTTGTTATAAAACTATAAATTCGACTAAACTTCAAAGACTTTCTTTTGTTCGATTATGACCGCATTTTTAAAAGAACTTATTGTATTTTGCATAAATTCATTAATATTTAAGTATAATAAATATTTTCATGCAACTTATTTGTAAAAATTGCTGATTTAAACTTTTAGAAACCTAATGTTAAAAATTTATCCTATTACTTTTAAAGGGTTAATTATCTGTAATTTTCAATAGCATTAGAATAGACTTTTCCATCGAATATATACCTTAAAATCGAATATATACATACTGCAAAGTGTCCGTAATATATCAAATTACATGTTTAAATAATGAGAATACGACAAAACATGTTAAAAATATTTTGATATTTCGCGAATGAAATGAAATGTAAGAATTATTTAAAAGCATATTCCAAGCGTTATATATGTCTCTATAATATTTTGAAAGAGATCCATTTTTGAGAACTGTCTTAGAAATGGTCCAGCTCAAGTAAAATGAAACATTCAGACGTAATATTTTGGGAATCATATACGATTTCTAGAGGGGTACATTTGCAACTTTTTTCATAAGGCACTTTAATATACATATTTTTGCATTATATAAACATAGAAATTATATAATATAAAGTATAGTTGTTATATAAAGTATAGTTGTAATTAAATTTCCTTTTAACTCACACACTTATCCAAATATATGTATATGCATGTATGTCTACATACATACATATGTTTCTAAATAACAATGATGATATACTTGGATGACAAGAGTGTTGAACTGAATGTTTCAGTAATTGCAAAAGTTCTATTACGTATTAAAATATTCGTAACTTTAGGGAACTAGTGTTGCTTTTTGACCAAATTTATTAAAATCTGTTACTCAGAAATTTAGTAAATTTAAATAAATACATGTGCATTTTCAGATACACTTAAGCCTCGATTTTCATAGCTGTTTGAAATTTTAATATTTCGATTTGCATCGCCATATGGAAGTTAAATTTTACTTTAATTTATAATTTTTCGCATATTAGTTTGGAAAAATCCATGTTATAATGGCTTTCATAATTATAAATAACAGGTGTAAAGATACTGAAGAAAATTTTAATGAAAAAAAAATGTTTAGAGAGGAAATTAAAATAAAGTTTATAAAAGTATCAAATATTTTTATCATATAACCAATTAATAAGAAATACATAGCAAATAGTGATTCGATTAGTGCCATTTCGGTTTGTGACGCAATTCTCCGGACTCCATTAAGGATGCAAATCGGGATCTTAGTGTAATAAGAATATTATTTTATCCCAATATTTTAGTGTCTATGGCTGTAGATAAAAAAAAATACTTTTGTTGTTTAAAATTATTGGTAATATTTATTTGTCTTTTAAAATGAAAAGAAATTTTTTAAAGTTAAAAGAAATAAAATACTTTCAAGTAGAATTAACACATGCCTACACAAAAAGATTCCTAGATTTATTTAAACATTATAATGATCTCAAATTATTAGAAAAATCGAATAAAACACTTTAAAATACATACTAAAAATAGAATTTCTATTCCATATATCACTTTAAAATACACATATACCTACGTTTACCCTTACTCCTTATAACAATATAACATATGTATGTATATATATATATAGTTGCTGACTCTGCTACTAATTCATGTCTATTGCCAGAATGTAACGTATAGAATAGTATAGAAGTGGTATTAATAGTAGTGAATAAACATTTCAAACCCTGATGCTCCTAATTAACGTCCTCAACTGCAGCCAAATTCACCACCGAATGAGCTGTTATTAATCAAATTGATCGGTAACAATCATTACTCGTATTCAAGATCCCTAACCCGAAGTATATATAGTGCAAGCCAGTGCGTTTCTAAATACAATTTAAGAGTTTAATATTAAACTTGATTTAAAAATCCTAAATTTAAACCTAAAGTTATAATATAAAATATAAAAATTTATCATAAAAAATCTTAAATAACTTAAATGATATAAATTCATTTGCATAATTTATAACGTTTTGGAAAGTTGGTTGTGTTTCACCTCGCCTTTTACCCCTTAACTCATATTTTCATTAAATTAATTATTATTGTTTTTGTTATATCCTCCCAGAAAAAATATTGATGGTGATTTATTTAAAACAACGTTAACTTGGAGTGTTAACCTCAACCTAAATATCTTGATGTCTACACATACATTTACCTTATATGTATATGAGAACAGAATTAAATATATGTTACATTAATAAAATCTTTAAGTATAGCTAAAGTTTTATTAGCACAATAGCAAACAAAATTGTAATTTCTTACTACATACACTGCCTGCCTAAGAACAGTGCACCGTATTTAAAGTCGTGCCATGAAAAACGCAAATCACAACGTCTATAGTTTGCCAAAAATACAATGACATGGTTCGACAAATGGTTTAAAGTTGTATTTTCCGATAAAACAAAGTTTAATATTGATGGTCCCGACAGGTTAATTATTACTTCCATGATATAAATAAGGAGGAATTATTTTTGAGTCGCAGAAACAGCCGAGAGGGCGGAATAATGGTATGGCCATTTCGTATTATGGTACCATAGAATTGGTTTTTGTATCCAACAAAATGACTGCAATGACTCATAAAAACATTCTGGAGAAAGCATTTCCAAAATTTAATGATTTCTTTGGACCCATACCTTGAACGACAACGCTCCGATTCATACCGCCAGAACAGTAAAACAATGGATTAATCAACAAGGTGTTCAACTTTTGAATTGGCCCCCATATTCACCAGACCTGAATACAATAAAAAATGTCTGGAGTTGGCTTGCAAGAAAAGTTTATGAAGGAGGAAAATAATTTGAGACGATAGAATCCTTAAAGGATGCAATAACGGAATCATAGAGTTCAATTTCGCTAAATTACACAAGTTGATGCCAAATCGCATTTTTGAGATTATTTCTAAAAATGGTGGCAGTACTCATTACTAATTGAATGCTAGAAGATAATAACTTTCATTTTTATAACCTAAAATTTAAAAATAAATATTTTAAAACTAATAAAACTGTACTTAGTTTTAAAATATTCCTTATTCAAGTGACACACGAAAAAGTACCACAGAAATACATGTCTTTAAATAAACGCATAATTTTAGTATAACAAATATGTACATTTTTTATTTCTTCAGCAAACTAAAGTCAACACTTTGAAATTTGGTTGCGCAAGAAATTATTTTTTTCTGAACTTTAGTTTAGGAGATATACTTAATTAAAGTTAAAAAAAAAATGTGATTCCTTATTCAAGTGGCAGGCAGTTTATTTACTTTAAAATAAAATTAAGAGGAAACAAGTAAGAAAGTCATCATATGGTCGGTCAAGGCCTACAATATTGTGTATGTATATCAAAATTCGGGGATAGATCTTATATAGAACCTGTGATCAATTGTGAAACAGAACTTCCATCAAATGTAATCCATATTTTTATTAAGCATACGTGTGTTGATATTATCTATGTTGGACTTATGCACTCTAGAGTGACTCCCGTAAGTGGACCTTATATGGGAGCTATGGTGAATTATGGACCCAACCTAATATAAAATATATTTATGTTAAATATTAAATTAACACTAACATTTGTATAGTATTTAAGTGATTTTCGGAAGAGGGGAACTACGTCAAACTATGGACCGATCTTCATGAATAAGTATAAGATTTATACTTATACACAGATATCATTATATTGTGAGTCCGACGATTTTTTCTGTACGTTACAAACATCTGCACAACGCATAATACCCCAACCACACATTACCAATATTTCAAATATGGAAAAGCGAACGAAGCATTATCTGAATATTTCAAGAATTATATTTTATAAAGAAATCCAAACTGGTTTAAACTGAGTGAGATGCTGAAGTATCATATTCAATTTGATCACTAGAGAATCCCTGATTAATGTGTGTCAGCAATATATTTTCGTTTTAGGAAAAAGAGATTTGTATATATTTTCTTTACTTATACTTACCACGACAAGGTTGCTGCTGATAGTGGGCCTCTTGTAGTTGCTGTTGTTGTTGTTGCTCGCGTTCTCTTTGACATCCTTCATGAAGAATAATTTGATGTTGCTGGTGATAATTTTGAAAATTATGTTGTTGATATAATCTTTGTGGTGGTAGCTGTTGATTATGTTGATTATGTTGATGGTGCTGTTGTTGTTGCTGCTGCTGAGAGAATATATCCGTTTCCTTTATATTGTTTTCTAAATTACCTTGATGATTAGTTATAGCACTTGTGTTGATATTATTATAAGAAGTTGAAGTTGTGCCGCCATGACAACGTAATGACAAATTAATTTTAAGACGTGACGCTGACGATGCATTCGTTGACAATGAAGATGTGGATAAGAATGACGACTTATCCAGTAAGCTGCCACTATTCGTCTTCCTTTGAAATGGTGAATGCATATCTTCTTGCCTACCACCGAATATCATGGTTTTTTCAATACGCATGCCAACGTACAGAGTACGTGTTATTAGAATGTATGCCACAGAAAGTATCATTAAAGGCAAAACTAATAAAATCAGGTCGAGAAATAGATTATAGGAGCGTTCATAGGGCAGGGCATAACTGGGCCAATTTTCACGACATTTGCGTAGACCTAAAAAAGGAAATAATGATTCTTTTTTCAAAGCTTTTTTACAATAAAAATAATTTTATGAAAGTGTAAATGTAGGTAGCTCTTTAAAATACACTTTTATTTTATATTTTATATTTTTATTTTATATCGACGGTCTATATTTCCAATTTCATCAATGTTTTTGTATCGTTCTGTATTGCAAAATGAATATTTTTTTTATATTTTTTAGTATAAAACCATCTATTTGCCTGAGTAATTATTTTATTTTTGACAATTTAAATATAACATATACCATTGTGACCATTTTATGAATATGAATCCGTCCCTTGTATAAATGTATTTCTAATTATGTTATTCTTTCTTTGATTTTACCTTTTTAAACATCTTTGGAAAGTAGAAGAAACAGACTTTTCAATCATATGCATTTAGTTTTTTTCGTAATATCTCGAAATTAAGTATGTGGTTCGAAATCACATTAGATCGTTTTCCGAGTGAAAATATAAGTTTTCATCTGGTAACAGCGTGTAATTATTTTTGTTTATATTGATTTTTCAACACGATTTTTTCGGTTTAAGTGCTGTTGGTTTTTTTCAAAATGTTCATTTTTCGAATGTTGAATAAACTGGGTTTTTTTTTTTTACAAAAACTGGTTTTAAGAATTACATTTTATTTCCAAAAACCTATGTAATAAATATTAATATTTGAATGGAAATTTAGGAAGAATTTGTTAATTGATTAATATTCATAAAGTTAATTTCTTGTTAATTTTTATAAATATATTTTAAGGTTAAATTCAAATTAATTCTATAAGCATAGTTGCCAGATAAATTCGGTAGAAAATCGTCAATATAGTCAAATCGACTATTTTAAATCGTCAAAAAATCGTTAACATTAAACTTTAGTTTTTCTGTTTTTTGATGAAAAATTTATTTTATTTGTGATAAAATTTTAAATTAAAAAAATAATAAAAGTTAAATTAACTTAATATTATCGGGCTATTATGAAAGTCAGATATTATCTATTCAATCTGTTGATATATACATAATAATAATAAATATGTTATTTTGCATGGCATTCAGAGAAAAAATAATATATTATAATTATTGGATATTTAGTACTGATATTTAAGGATTTTTGCCTTTTGTGAAGTTTTTATTCGCATTTTATAATAAAAGTGCAAATAATTGAATAGAATACAATCTTATATTGGTTCCCTTAAATTTCTTCTATAAATGAACAATTTACATTATCAAATTTAAGAAGATTTTTATTTTAATAGTTGATATTTATGTACCAACTAATTTACTTTAAAATTTATTTTAAAATTGATTAAAAATATTTTTACTATTTTTGATTTTTTATTTTATTTCTCAGAAATAAAAATAATTTTTGTTTTTTATATACAACTCAAGTTGTGATTTTTACTTTCTCTCACAAAAAGTCTTTGATTTTTATTTTTTTAAACATGAAATAAAAATCATAAAATTATTTTTAATTTTTTGTGGCATATTATTGTAATTGATATAAATAAATGCAGGAAAAATATTTTCGAAAAAATTTTAAATAAATTATTAATCAAAATTTTAAAATGATTTCAAATATTTTTATGATTAAATAAATTATTCAAAATTAAAGTATTCTAACAAATTAAATTCAAATTTTACACAGAAAAATGTAAAATCCAATTTCAATTACGAATAAGACATATTCAATTATTTGAATATTTGTAATTCAAAATATGAAAAAAATATATATGCAGTTATTCAAGTTATCTCTTATTTTTATTTATATTTGATTAATTTTGATCAACTGAGTTATTGATACAATTAAAAAATTAATTGGAATAGTTTTTATCTTTGATAATCCGTATTTATAGACCATATTTTTTTGTGTATAATATTTATGTGTTATTTATTACGTGTATGTGCTAATTAGTCTGTGTGGATCACTTATTTGTTAATGATGAATAAAACGTCTAACTTTGGAATAAAAAGTGATGACAATACTTTCATTCGACTGTGAGGTTTCATTTAAATTTGCAAAAGGCCACTGCTTGTGGCAAGGTGCATATAATATTAGCAAAGCAGATACATAAATATTCCACATGCCATAAGCACCGCTCAAAAATGTAGAAGTCAATTGTATTTCAATCTTCTCATCCCATTTCCAGTGATCTTGAATCACTAATAAAGCCGACAAGTGTCAGAGCAGCACATAATAAAGTGGCCAACATTATAAATTTAAATCGATAAATTAGACTTAAAAAATAAAAAAAAAAATAATAAATTTAAAAAGTTTTCTACAACCAACATCATGCAAAGTATATAAAGTAGTCCGACACTCAATTTTTCTAATTTCTCTCTCACATATACGGATGCCATGTGAACTGAGAGAACTGTAAGCAAAAAAGTTCCGGAATTTTAGCCTCAAATTTTCCAATTATTTCAAATTTTTGAAAATTCGTACACATATACAGAATTCTAAAATTTTTTATAACAATTTCAGCACATTTTTATATTGCACAATCTTAATAATTTTTTTCTATTAATTTTTCATATTTCATTTTATTTTTTTGTAGAAGTTAAATTGAACAACAGAATTTCAATTTTTAGTATTGAAAATTCACACGAATTGAATTCGGAAACATTTTTATAGAACTATGTGTGTAATTTTTTTTACTAACACATAGACAGAGTTAAGTAATTTTTCACTAACAAACTCTTAGAGTCAGGTACTCCTGTCAAAGAGCCGAACTACTTGTATATATTTTGCTACCAGGGATGTTCTTGTGGCACCAATATTACGAAATACTTCACCCACCATAAAACACAGGAAAAGGAAATAAACACAAAACGAAATGCCGGCAAATATTATAAAACTTAGTTCCCAGCTTTGTAGTCCAAATCGAATAAAAGAGATTCCATAATTGAACAGCTTTTTCACATATGCCGAATATAAACAATGACAGACATCCACCAACAACATATTAATAATGTATCCATTTAACATACATTTTAATTACATTTTAATACAATTTGTTTAAAAAGAAAAATAAAAATCATAAAATAATTTTTTCTTTTCATTTTAAAACATAAAACTGATTGTTTGATTTTTATTTAAAAAATCAAAAGTAATTTTTATTTTTTGGAATAAAATAAAAATCAAAACAAATTTTTATTTTTCAAACAATAAAATAAAATTTAAAAATAACAATTAAAATATGAATAATTTTCTTCAACTTATAACTATATAACACCTGTAATATTTTTAAAAACAATTTAAATATTTTAGGGTTTTTATTAATTTAATACTCGTAGCTGTAATAATAGTTAATTACTTTTTTTTAAGAAGTAGTATTTGAAAGAGGTCACCTTAAAATTTATTTCGAAAAAATTGAGATTCTGTACATATTATATAAAACTTAGTTTCATTTTTAATGATTGCTTTCTTACCTTAATTAAAATTTGTTTCACAAAATAATTATATTTCATAAATTTTAATTTGAATATTATAAGATTTGTTGAGTTTTGTTGATTTGTTGAGTTTCCATTTCCTTTTAAATTTTTTTAATTTCAAATAAGTAAAAAAAAAAAATTAAAGAGAGCATTTTTGCTGCGCATATTTAAATTTGGTCTTTACTAAAGATAGTCTCTTAAAAGTACATTATATCTTGTGCTGTTTCCTAAAACCCTGGACACAAAAGCGAAAGAACTGTTAACTGAATTTCTGATATGACGCAAAAACAATGTTTCACTTAATTTTTTTTTTCAAACTGTTAATGGCACGTGTCAAAGAAATTTTAATAAAGCGACATATTTGTGCCATTAGGGCATTACACATTAAAAAAAAAGAAATTTGAATTAAGTGTATCATTTGCCTAATTTTTTGGAAATATAATTTTTGTTAAAACTAATTTGTTTTCTGTTTTTGCAGGAAAACAGCATTAAAACAATTTTGTTTTATTTCTACTAAATATTCCTTGGGCACGAAATTATTTGTAACTAATGTAATTTTGCTACAAAAAGGCATTTTATATTTTCACTTGAAAAACTACATAATATGGAATATAGAAGAAGATTTTGAGTACATCATATAACAATTTTCAAAAAAAGAAAAAAAAAAAAAAAATCAAAAAAACCTTCTAAATTTGGAGGTGTTTCGAAAAGATAGTTTTGCACTAAAGATTTCGTAACTCGCTAAATTTTAAGTAAATTTGACATTTTCAAATTGATTTTTTAAATTGATTTTAGAATGTAACTATATTAAAATATTTTGTATGTGTATATTCCATATACATATGTAATGTCCAGGGCAACCAAAAATATGCAAAATCTTATTTTTTTTCTTCGGCTTCAAATGAAGCAAACTTTCAGTTATTTATCCGTTTCAGACAATTTTAAGAATTTTGACATCCATTTGTTATATTATATTTTCGTCATAACAGCATATTTTTGTATATTTTGTGCTTAGCAGAATATTTGGACATATTTTCAGAGAAAAATCTTTATTTTAAATCATATTAGTAATTTAATTGACATATTTTTGCATATTTTATACTTAGGAGCATATTTTACACTTAAGAGTATTTTCGTATTTTGTACCCAATAGAATTTTTAACATAATTTGTCATTAGTGAAATTTCCTCTTTACTGTTATATATGCTTTTCAAATCCGATTCGCTAATAATTTTTATCTTATAAATTGCCAGAAATATAATTTTTTCTGATTTTAATAGCATTTTTGATGCGCAAAACTTACTTTTACAGTGCATGTTTTTGGTTGCCTTGGTATAGTAATATTTTGAAATTCTCGTTTTAGTTTTTCAAATTTGTGTAGCAAATTTTAAGTGCTATTTTGTTTAGAGTAAACATTTTTAAAACTTTGTCATACATAATATTCTTCAGATACTTTAAAACAAGCTATTTTAAGCTTTATTTGATGCATACTTTTTGGGGCAAAAATTATAAATGTATGGAAATTTTATGGACCTGATATTATAAAACGACAGCAATATACGTTTCCTCAAATTGTGTTGAAAATAACAAATAAATTTAAATTTATTTATTGTTTTTAACTTTCGAAACGTATTTTCGTTTCGTTTTACAAAATAAGATTTTAAGTAAGTTATTTCAGATAAAATCGAATAAGTTTTACAGTTTTTGTCCAATTTAAAAATTCAAAAATTATTGCATTGTATAGGAAAATTTATAATAATTTTCACTTGAAAAATTTGGAAAAATTCTATTTTTGTTGTTTAAAAATTTGCTTTTAATATTTGACTACAACCTGAACAAATTTATATTTAAAAAGCATGATTTTTCATACTATTTTCAAAAAAAGGTTAAAAGGAATCAACAAAAGAATAAGAGAATTAGAAAAACAGTTTTCGCACATAACTCAAAATTCTGAAAGAGTATTGGTATTCTTAAAATTGACTTATGAATGCGGAATTTTGAAGATTGTTGTAAAGTAGAGTGATTTTCTTTCTATAGCTCAATTTTAAAAGTAAACATTTGTGTTTCTGAATAATACTCCAGGAAAATTACTCGAAAGAAAGGCTCAACCTCGAAATTTGATGGAGGGAAGCGAATTTTTGCATACAGCTTCGATTTAGTGTATTATACGTACATGTTGTTGAAAGTCACCGATATTCACGTGTACGCTACGAGAGCTGTTCGGCGTTAAATGTCACACAAATCAGTTTTTTGCATAAATCTCGTTTATTATGCATCATACATGTTTTGATGTCATTACAATATTTATAGAGTATAAAAATTCCCGCAATTTTGCTGCAGTACAGTATTATGTATCATCATTAGTTTTAGAGTTATAGCGCATTTTATGTTCTGTTTAATGTGTTTTAGTATCCGCTATATTTCAGGACGATATAGTAATATTGTAAGGATAATTATATTAGCCATCTTCTATTGTCGTGAAATCTATAACTCCATAATCATGGTACATAAAAATGTACTGCAGAAAAATTGTTGGAAATTATATATTTTGTAAATGTTGTAAAAGCAACAAAACATGTACGATGCTTAATAAGTGATATATATTGAAAAAACTGGTTTTTGGGACCTTTAAGCATACACGTGATTATCGGTGACTTTTATTAGTAAGTATAAGAATGAAACAAGGCGAATGTGGACTTGGTCGACAATATTTGCAATTCTAGCCTAAGTTTAAATAATTTTCCTTTAGTGCTATAGATACGAGAACATTTTCCACAGACAGCCATATTATTATAGACTTTCGATACATATAATTATAGACGGCTTAAATAAAAAAATGACAGATTTGCCATTTGTAGGGAAGAATAACAACTTTTAAAACATATTGTAATTAATGTGATTTTAAACTTTTTGGTTTTAAATTATAAAGATACACTGAGATAAACCTTTTATAAAAGTATAGTTTATTTAGGGCTTATACTCCGGTGATATATGGTTTCAGGAAATAGTTTTTTTTTTTATAAATAAATGATTATTATACCATTTTTATAATTTCAAAATAGGGAGTTATATCAAGGAAACCGATTTTTCGGACTTCTCGATCAACTGCTAAACAATTTAAGTTTTTTCAAGAGCATTAGAAATAAAAGACTTTACCAAGAAAAAATGTGTAAGATTATTAAAGACACAAATTAATTTTTTTAATCGTATTTTTCGGATTTTACTGCCATTTTGACTTACACTTTATAAGAAAATTACACTTTAATGTAATTTAATTCTGTTTAATTTAATTTAATATTATATTTTATCAGGAATAAAATGAGCTATCGCTTAATGAAATCAGATGAGAATTATAGAGAGTTTTTAAAAAGAGTAAAGTATTTTCTTTCCAATACTGTTTAGAAGACTTAAATTGGATAACGGGTATTTGATATACATTCCAAGTGTATTCAACTATTTTTTATTTTGTAGCGCAGTGTAATCTGATAAATCTCATTTAATTTAATTAATTTTGTTTACTTAATTTTCTTGCAATAAATTCAATGATATTATATAATGTCACCCTAATGTTTATTTATATTCAAATTATATTAAAAATATGCCTATAAATAATTTTATATGATATTTTATTATTTATTTATCTTTCTGAAAACAACAATTTTTTTTTTTTTTTTTACATTAAACACATCGAACATACAGTAGAAGCACATATTGAAAAAAAAAAAACCTAAATAAAAATATATATACAAGGACTTGAATCAAATATTGAAATGAATTAATTCTACACTGATGATTATGGCCAAATAGCCGTAATGTTATATTGCCTGTTAAATATTTGACAATGGATAGAAGTTTAATAACAAATAATAGCTATAGTAAATATTTAAAATACTAGTTATTATATATTTTTATTAATTTTTATTTAATATTGAACTGAAATAAATGTAAGAGTGGGATATATTTTAAATATTATCAGTATATAAATATTATCTGTGTTTTGCTGATATTGTTGAGTGCTATCATTAATAGTTAGCAAAAAAAAAAAAAAAAAAATGATACTCTTCAGGCTTGCACAAATAAATCTTTATATTTTATTAAAAAAGAAACTGTTATAAAAATTTGTCTTCATTCTATTTATTTTGTATTTTTATATATTTTGTTTTTATTTATTGACATTCAAATATCCATAATTGTATCTTTGTTCATAAATTGGCAGCACTTTTATCGACTTTAAAGTTAACATGCATAATTCTACACGCTAACTTCTAACATATATAAATTTCAATTTTGTATGAAATTGCTTATGAATGTTAGCAACAAAATACAGCTCTTCTGCATTTGTAACAACTTCTTCCCAGTATTTTTTTATTAATTCTAAACGTTTCTGAATTCTTAGTATTTGTATTTCTGTTTCCATTATGTTAAACAATATGTAGAAAACAGTATGAAAATCAAACTATTTAAAATTCTATAGGTATGTAGATGAAAAGAATAGAACGTGGTTTCATATTCTCACTTGTATTATTATGAGTGTTGCATAATAAATTTGTGTCCGTTCTACTAACACGCAAAAGCGCTTAATTAGTTGAACTTAAAGAAAATTTTTTAAAATTATCATTTGTTGTGTAATGAAAAATGGTGGGTTGTCTAAAAAGTTTCGCAATTGACAAAGTTTAAAAGTGTAATTTATTTTAGAAATCAATTTTATTTTTGAATAATTGCCTACACACTCACCTTGTCGACTTGTTGGCATCAATTTACTGAACATTGCTATTGGCAACATACACAGCATACTACCACACCAAATACAAGCAATTATTTTATACGCATGACTACGAGTTTGCCAACGTCTCGAACGCAATGGATGGCATATAGCATAATAACGTTCACAGGATATGGCCACCAGAGTCCATGAGGAGACAGCAACAGATGCAGCTAAAACAGATGGTTGGAAAATTAATAATAAAAAAATAAAATAAATAAAATACAAAAGTAAATGAATGAATATGTTTCAAATTGGCAAAAACAGATTGGTTTTAAATCTACAGATTCTTGGCAATGTAAGATCAAAAGGTTAATACAAACTTTTCATTGAATGAATTTTAAAGTGAAACAAATAAATCAAAAATGCACATAACCACATAGTTTCATTTTTTTAATATTTTTCATTTAAATTGTATCTTTTTCAAGTCAAGGTCTCTGAAAAACGAATCGTGTTAAAGTTTGCTTTTATATATTTTATTTGTTTATCTTCAGATGGGAGTTTTGAAATTAAAATGTAGTATCGATTTTTTTGTAAAACATAATATTTTTTAGTTCTGCTATTTATCATGGCTTCAACATGCACAAAGCTAGCTAGATCATCTGAGAATTTTATAGGGGTTTTTTCACTAGTTTTACGATCTTGTAGTTCGATTTCAATTATTGCTTTCTAGTGTCATCATTGTTGCTAACCTTAAGCTTTAATACACAGAAAAAATAAAAATGGGCTTCGATTACGAAATTGCTTATGTTAATTAAATCAACTAGGATCTATATTAATTAATTTGTATTAATTAAATTCTACAATTAAATCCTTTCTTCAATAAAAACGTACACGTAGAGAAAAAATATAGTTGTAGTGACCATAATCTATGCGTAACATATTATGATTGGAACATATAATTGGACAATAATATTATACTATTATTATACATCGTAATAATATAATTCCATTTTATCATCTAGTTATCCAATTTTATCATATTATAATTTCATTTTGTCGTATTATTATTCCATCTTATCATATATTAATAAAAATATTTATTATTTTTATAAAATTTTTATTGAAAAATTATATATATATATATATATATATATATATATATATATATATAATATTTACATATTATTAGTTATATTCATTTGTGCCACCATATGTGGGTCAAATGCAAGATATCTTACATTACTTAAATCACACCGAGTATAACCAAATCTTGTCTGTTTATATAAGTTTGTGAAAAGGATAAGTATTATATCTATTTGTAACATTTTATTGTTATAGAAATAATAATATGGTTTAAAAACAGAATATGGTTTAAGAACAAGGAAATAGACTGCAAATATTTAATGGTTGTAGAAGGAATGATATGTTTCTATTTAACAAAATTTTGTTTCTGAAAAACATATAATGATTGCCTGCAATCATATTAAAATTAAATAATAAAACTTAATCAAAATCATTGTTTTCATGAACACTGAGTTATTAAAGTTCAATAAAATTAACAATGAGAACATAATGTTGTTGTAGTGATAATGCTGTAACCATGCGTGTACGGACTTTAATATAATTACTTATTTACTTATTAAAAATATTTAAATAATACGGTGCAAATAAAATTAGACGAGAAAATAAGTTATCTCCCAATTTGATTGGGAGAAGTGAAAGTTGGTATATAGATTAATTTTAACATTATATACTTCGTGTTAAATCACGGATTTTTGTAACTTTTGGTTTCGAGTTTTTTATGTAGCTCACATGTAATTATCTGTAACTTTCAGCAGAATATATAATATGCCAGGACGAATATGTATGTCAAATTTCGTTTCCCTCTATCAAATTTTGGTATATGCCCTTATTTAATAAGAAATTACAATAATATACTAATGTCTTATATGCATAATGTACATTGAGTATGTGTAATGTTTCTGTAAGGGACCTTTCTAAGTAAATTTTAATATATGGTATACTTATATTTAATTCACGAAAACATATCGTAGAAGCCTTCATTTCTGTGGGCTGTCCTAATAAAGGTTTTCATATTATCCTATCTGACTGCCTTTATGAACTAATATGTATAACAATAAAAACAGTAAGGAATATGACGGATTTCTTAACACAATTTCAAAAATTACCAATATGAACTGACCTTTTATATATAAATAATCTTCCATAGAACACCGTTGAAACAAGAATGGATTTTGAAATTGAATACAACCCCTAGTATTAATGACCGAAACATCTACAAAAGTATTAAAACGATTAATAATTTCATCAAAGATTTAAAATTCCTACATATCAAATGGTTATTATTAAACATGTCTTCAAGCACTGAGAAATCATGTATATATTTCGTATTACTGTTTTTAATAGGTATAATTACCGCAAACAGTTGAAAATAGTTGAAAGTAGATTTATTTCTATATTTTTTTTTCTTCTTTATATTTTTTAAGAGCTATCGATTTTTGTCAAAAAACTTTAAACCAATTAGAAAGTTAGTTAATAATATAATTAAATGATTAATTAAAGTTAATTAATCGTTTTATTAAAAAATTATTTCGAGAAGTTTTTTCAGTGTAAGTATTAAATAATACATTTTATATAGAATTCATAATACTTTTAATTGCTTAAAAACGTAGCTCTATTTAGATTTTCGTTAACCAAATAAATGACACACAATTGCTTATGGATATATTACATGTGATTTTCCCAAATCTAAAAATTTAGGTTTATTTAGGTTTTTATCCTGTTATTTATGGTCTGTTTAAAATGAGAGAAAAAAATACTGATACAAAATAACATTTTTATATAAATTTATGTGTGCATATTTACATAAATATAAATACCAACAATATATTTTTTGGCCATTTTACCATAAAAGTATAAACAAAATATAAAAGCCATAAAACAAAATGTTAACATTTTCATGTTCAGTAAAAATTTTATGAAAATAAAAAAAGTTTGTAGCAATAAAAAAACAAGCAAAGTAGAGAAAGATATTCAAACCGAAATATGTCGGTCCCTACAATTAATTGCTGTATCGCTTATCATAGCCAGGGAGGTATTAATATATAGCTATTTGAAGCATGGACGCGTATAAGCTATCAAGAAAATTTTACAGGAGACAATAATGAGAAATGATAACATAACAATAATACTTGGCGTCAATAAGTTTTATATGAGTAGAAAACCTAGTGCAAAGTTTTATCAATTTCGGTCCATAATTGACCATAGCTCCTATATAAGGCCTACCTACGGGAATCCAGCGCATAGTAAATGCCATTATAGCATTAAATCTAATTTACCAAAGGTCCCCTAAAAAAACCCCTTCAAAAAGATCCAAAAATGCATGGTGTAGGGTATCAAATAAACATGATCAACTACATGTTGTTTACTTGTTTTTTCGAATAAATTTGCGGAAGTTCTTAACAAAATCGCATCAAAAGATTATCTTACTATATTATTAAAACTATGGATATATGCCCTTTTACTTGTTTTTGATATGATGCTTACAAGATGATAAATATTACATAAAATTAAAATGCCATCTTCCTATTCTGAAGTTCATGTGTCGCTCCAATAATAGATTGAACCCAATTTATTCAAAAACACTTACAAATCTAAATAAAAATTAGTATGAAAAAATAAAGTTCCATAAAATACTTTCTCTAAAGTAATTTTTTTTGCTGAAATTTACGGATTTTAAAAAATATTTTTATATAAATAGATGCAAGTTAATTACTAAAGCAATATTATGCAAAAAAATCATTTTGAAAAATCAGCTACGCGTGCATGTTTCGTTTATTTATTTTTTTATTTATTTATTATATTTATTATTTTTATCTACGGAAAGTATATACATGATGTTAATTAAATTTAAATTTTTATATTTAAATTAATACATATTTGATTGCAAGTAGAAAGATGATTTCTTTCCCATACAACTTTTTTGAGGTTGTTAGAATGACCGCAGTGGTCCAACGAAACTACAATCAGACTTTTTTACCCTACACCATCACAGGTGGTTGGGGTATTATGCTTTTGTGCTGATTTTTGTAACGCATAGAAAAAATCTTCGGACCCTAACCTTGAAGTATACCGTTTGACTCTGAATCACTTTCTGAGTCTATTTAAAGATGTTCGCCCATGTAAACCTTGTGCGCAAAGCAGTAGCCGTATTTTTGAAGATAATTAAGTGAAATTTGGCACCAATAATTACACTGGTCGGCAGAAAAATTCTACCTTAAACAAGAATAGTTGGACCTGATGGAGTTTGACAAGCTATTTTTTTGAAGAATTTTTTTTTTTAAAAGTTCTTTTGAGAAATAAGAATGGAAAAAATGTTCAGTTTTTTATATTTAATCATACTGCGAATATTTATTTTATTTACAATTAAGTGAAAAAACAAAAATAAATAAATTAGATGGAATTTGATGTACTAAATAAGAATCTGCTTTCCCTTTTTTTCTATCATGCATAGTTTTTTTTATGGGCATGACTTTTTAGTTGGTTACTCTTCCATACCTTCAAGTTATCTTAACTTTATTTTTCTATTCTCAATATTTCAGGAGGTATTCGGAAATTAGTTGCGAAAAAAAATATATATAAAATATTGACTCCGAAAATATTGTGCAGGTAAAAAAGTAATTTTGATGTTTCATTTATCTAAATCGCACAAACGGTTATTGAGTTATTAATTAATAAGGAAATATTAGACATGCCCATGAAAAAACTCAACACCTGAAAAAAAAACTGAAAGCAGATTCATATTCAGCACGTTAAATTCCATATTGCACACCTAGGTCGAAGAAAAGTTTTTTTTGCCAGTATGTGTTATTTTGGCATAAGGGGAATTATTTCAGATAGACTCCATATAAATGTCCTTCCGGAATAGGGGTGTAAGTAGGATCAGTCCATAATTACCATAGCTCCCATATAAAGTTCACTTTCGGGAATCACCCAAAAATGCATAAAATCATATAAATGTTAGTATCAACGTAATATTCAGTATTTGTATGATTTATTTTACATTTAATACAAGTATTGGTTCACAATTGGCCACAGGTTTAATTTATGATCCCTCCCTGAATTTTGGTGCACATGCACAATGGTGCAGGATATCATGTGGTCGGTCTTGACCGACTATATCTTTCTTACTTGTTTATAATAAGATTAGTTTAGCGAGTTAAAATTTATAATTTGCTAATTATTTTACACGAATTTAAACACATCACAAAGATACATATTTATTGCATATAGGCTATTATCAAAAATTTTTAATTTTAGGAGTTAAAAAAATTATAGATTTTTTTGATGGCACACTAAAATTTACTTTTACAAATATAAAGTGACTAGAATCTCTTCGCGTTAATCATTTATCGCAATAAGTACGAAAGTTTTTATCGGTTTTAATTTGAGCATATAAAAATTTTTATAAATTTGAAGTTTAAGTACAATTTAGATAAAAATTGCAATCAATATCAAAACCTACTGAGTTAGTCAAGCAAAACTTCTGATATTTTCAGTGTTTGATGGTACTAGTGTAGCATAGGGTTTACGAGCAAAATTTTTAAAACTTTCTTTGTACTA
Organism: Protocalliphora azurea; assembly: GCA_932274085.1. NCBI lineage: Eukaryota > Metazoa > Arthropoda > Insecta > Diptera > Calliphoridae > Protocalliphora > Protocalliphora azurea. The sequence continues at coordinate 146,463,011 of OW026523.1, forward strand.
AAAACTGCAACTTTAAAAAATTTTGCGAAAAATGTGGGTTTGCATCTGACTTATCTCTCCATGTATTTTATGTTATTTTCACTATTTAATATTCTAATGCTTTTTTAATCCAAGTTGATTTTTTTGGTCTATAAAATTTTTAACTTTCGAAATGTTTTGGTATACCTCATCATTTCCGTTAAAGTATTTCAAACAGCTACTAATTATGCCAACGGTGGCCAATTTCGTACTGTTCATGCGATGTGCACTAGCAAAATGTGTTTTGGCCAAAATGTCCCATTTTTAACTATCAATTTATGGCTCCGATCAATTATATTTGTCGCCTTTACTCTTTAGAGTACTTCAACGAGATATCGTACATAATTAGGGAAAGTCTAAATATTTGTATTCCAAAAAAAATTTTAAATTTAATAAATTTTGTAATCACAAGTAGACTATCCTGTTGAAAGCTTGTACGTGTAAAGTAGGACTAGAATTTGTCCCCAAAGTCCATTAAGTTCATATTGCGCTGAAGAAGTCTTATGTGTTCAAATCTTTAAACCGTTTACTTAAAATGACATTACTGCAAAAAATTATTAAGGCTTTAAGTCAATACCAGACGAATTGAAAACGTTTAATAATGGCCCATATAAATGTTTTTACATCCTGTTTTCGTACAAAATGTTTAACGCCCACGCAAATATATTTCAATTTAAAAATTTATTTTAGGCTCAAAAATTTAATTTCAATTTATTTGTATTAGTGTTCCGTGTAAGTATTCAAGCTATTGAATTATTAAATTTAGGATTTTAAAATTGTTTTTATTTACTTTTCAAATAAATTAATATTTGTAGGCGGTTAAAACAGAATTTAATATTATCAGTTAAATTTGCAACGTTAAGTAAAAAGAGTTTTTTTTTTTTGTTTGTAAATGTCAATAAAGCAATACAAAACGTTCAGCTTAAATCCACTAGACATATGAGCTATATTTGATTGTATTTGTGTTCACTAGTGATTTTCCAAAGGAAAAAAACTGTAAAGAAACTTCTTTGTACACGTTTATTTTTCCCCAGTTAATAGACGACTTATTAAAACTGTGTGTACAACGTAATGATTTAATAAAACAGAAACGATAATTTTTTTTTTATTCTTATATTCTTTTTAAATAAAATTAACACCGTTTATTGCTAAACATTTATTTTTACAGTAAATTAATATCTATCGACTATTTAAGCAGAATTAAATATATTCATTAAATTTTATAATTTTTAAATATAAAAATTTACACTGTGCGTATGAGTGATATTTAGTTACATATATTTGCCCTCACATTCATTGTTGCCAGTTTAGCGTTTTTAGGGCCTTTTTATTTCGCTTTTAGCCTTAAAACTTTTATTTTAGCTTCTAACTTTTTTTATTCTATCCTTTTTTTATTCTTAAAATTGCATTAAGAAGGCTAAAATTTTAGTATTTCAACAGAGAAGAAAATAATTTCTTATTTACTTTTATTAATTTTAATTTTATTTTTACTGAATCATCAATTTAAGAATTTTTATATTAATTTGCACACAAAATCGAGATTATTATATTTTACAAAAATTTTCAGCTGCCATTCTACAAATAAAATATAACTTAACTTATTATATGGACTTACTTAATCAGTCATTATAATTATTTTTTAATGAGTTTCATTAACCATAGAAACTATTTATAGATATAATTAAAAAAATCTTGCAAAAGGAAAAAATTGCCGAAAAATGTTCAAATTATTAATCAAAAAGGAACTTTAATTCAAAAATGACAAATCGCTTCAAAACATTGGGTCATTTTTCATATGAAATGTAACACAAATTTGTATGGGAATTTCGTGGTCGAATTTTTATGGGATAATTTTGCTAGTAGCATTTCTATGTTTTATTTACAAACTTACTACAATATATCTTTAAAAAAATAGCTTTTTTCTGGCCTTTTTTTGACTTTTTTAAAATGCAATTTTGATTCTTTTTTTCTCAACTCCAGGCAACACTGCTCACATTTCATACGCTCGTTTGTTAATTTCAAAAAGAAAAATTGTGAAATATTTCTTAAGAAAAGTTCACATTAAGATAATATTTGACCATTTTTGCAAAAATTTTATATGTGAACACAAAATATTTTTAAGAACCAAACAAGAAAATAACTAATTTTGGTCAAACAAGAATATTTGCTTTAAGTTAAAAAATATAAAATATTTGCCATTATTTTGGGCTAATTTTTCTTTGATCTTACAAAATAAATGTAAGATCAAATAGACTGCTTCAATTGGAAAAGATGTTTTATATTTATTTTATGTAGATAAACTTTAAATAGAAAAAGAAATGAGCAATTTATATTTTATCTATTAAAATATATAGTTTTTTTAATTAAAACTTTCAGTATATTAATATTTTTTATAAAAACTAAAATAATGCTTCTTATGTTTTCTTTATACAACTTAAAGTGGCCTGCAAATAAAATAGTGTTGATTTTTGAAGCCGGGCCTGTTTTATAAATGTCATGAAGAGGAAACAAGATTTTTATTTTGTATAAACATAAATTACTTATAAAAATGTAAAAATAATTTTAATTCTAAAGAAAGTTTTGTTAATGTACATTATACATTTTACAACTGATAAGTTGAAATTAGTTAATATTTTTTAACTTTATATTAAATAAAAACGCTAAAAAATTACATCGACATCCACGTACTCCAAAATTATTAAAAACAAACGAAAAATAAGATTTTCCTATAAATTCTATATTGATGTCAAATAAATTTATGGTAGTTTTGTATTTGATCAAATAATTTTGGGTAAACAATTTGTCTTTAATTTGAACAGGCTTAAAATATGTTTTACCTATCACGTATTTTACGATATTTGATAAATATGGGTAATATAATTAAAAATCAGCTCTGCACTTAGTTGCAAAAATTATGAGCGAACTCGACTAAATATTTCGTGCCAAATATTAGTCTAGTCTGAACTCAGCTTTCGAATATATTCACCTTTGTTTTTATTAAAACTGTATACATTGCCACTATATTCTAAGATTTATTTTTAGTTTAAACGTAAATGATTATATATATACACTGACTGCCACTTGAATAAGGAATCACATTTTTTTAAATTTAATTAAGTATATCTCCTGAAGAAATAAAAAATGTACATATTTTGTTATACTAAAATTGTGCATTTATTTAAAGACATGTATTTCTGTGGTACTTTTTCGTATGTCACTTGAATAAGGAATTTTATTAATATTGATTAATTAATTAATTTTATTAATATTAATCATGAATTTCTTTCAATATAAACTTCTAGAGAATTTTTAATTTGATAGTTTTTATTCAAAATGGGACGTGGTAAAAGTATATATATATATATTTATAATTTTTTTAAATGAAATCAACAGCAACATCAATTTGGTTAAAATTTGTTCTACAACCATATTTTATTGATTTTTTGTTTAATTCTTTTTTTACTTCTTTTGATTTGATTTACATATTTTTTATTGTCCTTTGTAATCGAACTTGTTAAGCACAATTTTGTTGTTAATAGTTCATTTGCCATTGATTTCCATTTTTTTTTTTCAAATTACCACGTGATTTTTTCTTTTACTTTTAATTTTTTTAACCAACAAAATCTACTCTAAAGAATTCTTTTATTTGTAAGAGAATATAAAGTTAATTAAGTTTTTAATGAAAGAATTTATGTGTTGAGAAGGAAACAATTTAATTAAATTCAATTGGTATAAGGTATTTTTTATTGTTTAAAAAAAATTATTAAAATGTTTTAGAAAATTTAATAAAGATAAAAAAAATTGAGTATTCATTTGTGTGGCATGTTAGAAAACTAGCTCAAAATCGTTTTAACCCATATAAGTTATCATCGCTGTAATTGTACTGTTATAAACATATTTTGAAACATCTAGTATAAGGTATTTGCAATTTATTTTCTAAGAGTTATTTCCTGAGCCTTTTTGCCTTTCTTTCTTTGGTATATTGCTATCACCACCATCTCGCCACAATAATGTCTACCTTGTTATAAAACACCCTGTCACCACTAGTTCCTTGCTAGTAGGAAAAACAAAATTTGCATTTATTTTATTTACTTAAACTTCTATTATGCATCATTTAAAGTTATTTTGAAAATAAGTTCGAGTTTTCCTCTTTATATTCATATAAACAAAAACTCATAAAAAATATAAAATATTCATGCATTAAAATATAAAATAAACGTAAATATTTAAATTGTATGAATTTTTAATATTATTATTATTTTTTTTTAAATTCATAATATTTTTGTTAAGAGAATGCTATAAATATTTAGATAAAACCAAATAGGATTCTTAAAGAGAGATTCGAAGAATTTTTCTTTCCCCAAAAATTCCCACAAAAGCACAGTCCTAATATGTTATATTTATTAAATAAATACTGTAACCCAACAAATATTTATATGCGAAAGCACATGAAAAATGTTTGAAAACATTATTATAAAATATAATTTTTTGAAAGCAAGTTCAGAGGATAGAATTTTCATTTTTTAACAATTTTTCTTTTTTGAAGTTGTTTTTGTTGAGATCTCAATCACAAACAATACTCACTTATACTCTAACCTCTGTTTAATTCAAGGACTCATACTCATACATACTATACATATTCAAAACATATCCTAGTTAATATATAATATAGTGAATTAAATTTATGGACCGTCTGTTAAAGTAGGTAAATATGGGAAAATTTTTAAAAGTTCAAAACGTCTCTAGTTCGGTCGCAGTCATCATACTTAAATGAAGAGTATTGTATATTTCTATGATATATACGTATGCTTTATATTATGTTATTTATGCGTTTTAGCGTTATTCCCGGAAGTGGGCTTTATATGAGACATATGGCTATTTATAGGCATTTTTTACCTACATATAGAACTTATTTTTGTCAAATATTACCTTTCAATTAACATTTGAATGGAATTTATGCACGTTAAAGTGTTTTTCGGAAGTAGGGTTTAATGGGAGCTATAGTCAATTGTAGACCGATCTTCAAATGTACATAAAACCTATATAAAACATATATACGCTAATTTATGATCGTTAAACCCTTATTTAGGGGGGACTAGCTGAAATAATGGCTCGACCACAACAAATTTCAATAGGCTTCGTTCTTGGACCATAAAAGACATACATGCCAAATTTCATTCAATTATTTTAAAAATTGCGACTTATAGTTTGATTAAAATGTTTACATGGGCGGAAGCAGTGTGGATCCAATCGCAAAGTTTTTGGTATTAAATCTGTATTTCCTAAACTACTGCTCAGATCGAATCAAAATCTATTAGAGAGTTGTAGAGGAGGACTTGGGCTTTCAGAGAAATCATTTTGTAGTCATCTTGTAAGAGATTAGCTACAGGGTGTCAAACTTGACCACATCGAGTATTTTAAATTTTTAAAAAATCGTAAGGTCCACAAATCAAGTCTCATTTCTAAGATTTTAATACTTCTGAAAAGTGATTGGCGAGATAAGTTATCTCTTACAGTTAAATAGATATTTACGCTTGAATTTTCAATTTTTGACTTTTTTGTCTTGACTTTATTTAATTTTTTGGGAATAAGTCTTAAGGTATATGAGGGAAAAATTTTCTTAAAATGTTCAATAATTTCTAATACATTTCAAAATAATATGCAAAAACTTTTTTTGATTATTTCAATTCGTCTAGCTGTGAAAAATGTTCAAATGCAGAATTCTGGAAATAGTATGAAAAAGGGCATTTTTTTTTCACCAAAAATATAGTAAAATTCTTTTACTTTATTCTCAAAGTTTAAAGTTTTCAAAAAAAAAAAAAAAAAACATAAATGGTTAATAAAAAAATTTCAAATCGATTTAGATTTGCATCCTACATCCAGCATTGATCGAAAACGGCGATTTTTTTATTTTAAATATTATCGATTAAAAAAGAACAAATGTCACGCAAGTTTTTATGAATTTATGAGAACTTTTTGGCCGATTCTATGTTCTATGTTTGATTTATAAAATTATTAAAGTATCTATAAAAAAAAATCAGAAACTAATGAGAACGAGAAAAAATATTAAAATTAAATTTTTCTAGCCTTATTTTTTGGAGTATTTGGCATTTTTAAAAAATCAAATTAGCCTCTTTTTTTCTCAGCTCCTGGCTACACTGGTTATGTATACGCGCATATGAAAATAAACAATAAAATAATGAATTTAATGAGTTTTGAGTTTTTTTAAAAGTAGACGTAGTTTTTTTAATAAATTTTTTTTAATATTATTTATTTTTTAAAAATTTACAAAAATTGGTTGCTAAAGCTTTTTCAAAGACTTTTTGAGGAATGAAAGATTAATATTTTTATGTACTACGTAAGAAACAATGGTAAAAATATTGTACTAATATCGTTTTTTTGTGCAATTTAGGAAAAATCTTTTGAAAAGTAATTTTTTTTTTTTATAAATTCTGTACTACTGCTTTTTTTTCTAGGCGAGAAGCACTTTAATGCCTTTAGTCAATAACGTCAACAAATCTTAGAAAAATTTGCGTAACATTGTTTTATTAATCGATAAACATATTTTTTCTTTTTTATTATATTTTTGTTAAAAAATGCCATTTTTCATACTAATTTCAAAGTGCTGATATGAAAATTTTTCACGACGAATTCAGATAATCTAAAAGATTTGTTTTCGTATTATTTTTAAATATTTTTCAATTACATTATAGAAATTATAGAATATTTTTCAAAGAACTTTCCCTCATATACCTCAGGACTTACTCCCGAAAAACAAAATAAAATTAGGGGAAAAAATTCAAGCATAATGTCTTTTTAACTGCAAGAGGTAACTTAGGTGAGTAAATTTTTTTATTTATCTCGCCAAGCACTTTAAAGAAATATAAAAATATTTCAAATCGGACTTGATTTGTGGAACTTTTTTTAAAGCTCTTAAATACTCGATGTGGTGAAATTTGACACCCTACATATAATATATTTTTACAGAGTGAATACAAAATGACTACAAAAGAGCCTAATTCCTCTTCTACAACTTTTAGATACAGATTTATTAGGAGATACAGATTTATTACTAAAAATTTTGCGATTTGTCCCGCTGTGGGATAGATGGACATCGTTAAATCGACTCAGAAAATGATTCTAAGTCGAATGGTAAATATTAAGGTGAATGGCAGCATAAACAACTTTATGTTATTGTAACAAAACTTTATGTTATTGGTGTAAAAAAAGTTTTTTTTGTTGCTTATATTGCTTACCCTTCACCCGTTATTGTGTTAGTATTAAAATAACAACATTGGCAACAATGTTAAAGAACAACATTTTTTTTTTATTTTATTTTAGAAATTTTATTTTAGAAATGTATACTGCACAAGATACCTTCTTGCTTAAGATTTATAAACATAAAATATATTAATATCCGTATTCATCACAACATTAATTTCTTTTTGTGTACCTAATTTATATATCCTAAATTGTTTTTGCTGATGTTTATAACACCCAAAAATAATGGTCTACATTAATATATACTGATGGGCTTAGAGTAAGTAGAAAATAATTTTCTGAATCGATTTAACGATGTCCGTCCATGTAAACCTTGTAATCAAACTATAATAGTAATTGAAAATAATGAAAATTAGTACATAGGCCTTTTATGATCCAAGAAGGAAATCGATTTGAAATTGGTTATGATCAATCCATTATTTTACCTAGCTCCTATGTAAATGTCCTTCCGGAATAGCGGTTTAACAATCTTAACCATCCTAAATATTTGATTTCATGAAGATCATAATAAAATCATTTTACTCAAATCAGTTTCATATATTTAGAAACCGCAGTGCCAAATTTTGTGAGGGTTGTTCCATATTTGACCTAGCTCCTATAAGACTCACTTCTGGGAATTATCCTTTAGGACATAAATAACATAATATAATATGTAAATCCATACGTAAGTTTCTTTAAAAATAAACTGCATTTCGGTCTACCATTGTCCACAGGTTCTATATAAGACCTCTCCCCGAATACTCTTAATCAAGAATTGGGATCTTTTAAAAATGATCATATTCCTTTGGATACATTTTAAGTAATTTATTTGATTTTAAGAGACTCCTGTTTACAGTACTCTAAACGCAGATCTATCAACGAAAATATGATTTCTTTCTATAGTTCCTCTTCAAGCAGAAAAGATACCATTAATATTATAAAGTATGTTGTAGCAAGAAAAATATGTATTCAATACTGCCTAATGTCTAACATAGACAACAAAGGAAATTGCCTTTTGGAGTTCATTTATGCTTCGACCATATCTATAACTTCAGCGTTAACGAATCTATGTTCTCTAACCTGAGCTAATTAATTACCAAGTGTAACAAATATTCTCAATATTGCATTTTTGAGGGCGTCATATTTTAACTTCAGTGAATACTCGTATTAGAACAATAAAATTCTGGTGCCATGTTTGATGCCAATGAACCCAAAATTGAAAAGTCATTATAAATTCTGATAAAGTATATTGCAGCATCGAAAATATGTGTTTCATTTTGCAGGTGTGTAATTTTAGTTTGAGTAAAATCGGTGATATAATCATTATATAAATTTCATATGTTTTTATCAAACTTGTTTTTTTTCGTTAACATACATTATGAAAGTTTTTCTAATTTTTCTTGTTCTGTTTTTTTTTCTTTTTATTTATGTTTCCTTAATTAATATTCCGCAAATTGATTATTTGTATGGCATTATTGTTCAATACGGAAATTAGATATTTGTTTAACGTTTTAGGTTTTACTTTAATTTTATTTTCTTCTTGCTAATTAAAAGTTAATTCAGTAAAATATTATGATAATAGGCGAAATAAAAATAATAATGAAGGTTACACTGACACTATTTATATTTTAGTTAATTTAACTAAATTTTAGTTTAAGTAATTTTTTTATTTTAAAGACAATTTTGAATAAATTAATATAAAAAAAATGTTTTTCCTGCTTTTATATCCTTTGTTTTTAAAATTTTTTTATTTAATAAATATGATTTATGAAAAACAATATTAAAAACTATAAAATGTTAACTTGATCATAAATTATTATTATAAACTAACTTGAAGACAAGTCAACTCAGTCATCCTGACTTTTGATCATCTTGATCAAGTTAATTATGTAGTATTGTCGCTTTATATGCTACACTATTGTATGGTTTTTGAGTAATTTGATGGGATTCAATATCAATTATAACATATCGATCATGCGGTAACTTTCTCATAATAACATAAGGACGCTTAAATTTTTCACATACATGAGGACTATTATCCTCTATGACTACAAAATCTCCTACATTAAACTCTTTTGTAGGAATGCTGTGTTTAAAAAAATAAGTTTGACTATATTGTTGTGACCTTTCTATATTTTATAAGGCTTCTTTGCGAGTTTTTTTTTTTTCAATTCAGGCACCTGAGGATTTATCTTCTCTTCTAAAAATTCTGTTAGCTCATCAATTATCCTTGCCCTTTGTTCAACATCAAATAATAACACAGAAGGAGCTTTTTTAGTCGTAGCATGAATGGTGTTGTTTAGAGCATATTTAATATTTACTAATTTTGATATCCAGTCAGAATGTGCAACAGGTTCAGTCAGTTTTGCCAGCATTGATTTTAAAATTCCATTTACTCTTTCCATACACACTTCTTTTGAACTTACTGATTTAACAGGGTATAATTTAAAATGTTTAGTAAAACCATTTAAAACAACTAGAACATGTTTCCGAACGGAACGAATTGAAGGTAATGATCCAAAGTGGTCAATATGGATTGTGTGAAATGGATTAGAATGGCTACATGGAACATAAATTATACACTTCACTTCAGTTTCTAATACATTTCACTACTTTTTTTGTCATTTTAGGGTACCAATAATTTTGTTTAAGTTTCTCAGCAGTCTTGTTTACACCTAAATGACAAATTTTTTCATGTATAATTCTAATAATATTATTTTCCATTTCAGCCGGAACTTACAACTGTCGTCTTTCCTTCTCTTCCTCTTTCCTAAAGACTATTCCATTTAGCACACCGAAATGATTATCAATACCACTTTCCAATTTTGTTCTTAATTCCTTAATTTTCTCATCTCTGTTCTGTGTTATTTGAATATTTAAATCAGTCTTATAGGTCTCATCTGAATTAATCATACAACAACGACTTAATGCATCCACATGTCTCATAGAAATATCACCCATTTAGCTATTCTCATATTGATTTGTTTTTTCTGTATTGCTTGAGTTAAGGTATTACAATCTGTAACAATAAATAAATTAATACCTCCAAGTTCTGTTCCAAATCTTTCTAAAGTATACACAAGCCAGTGTTTCTGTCTCAAAACTATGCAAATTAGATTCATTTTCAAATGTCGTTTTTGAAAAATATGCAATTAGATGAAACTTTCCATCATATTGTTTTTACAAAAGAATAACGCAAATCCCAATTTACTGGCATCGGTATGTAACTCTGTTTCTCTCTTTGGGTTATAAAGAGACAATATTGTACGTAAAATTAATAATTCCTTCAATTTTTTGAATGCTACCATAAAATTACTATTAAAGTTATAAGAAATATTTTTTTAATAATGTTTTTAATAACTTTGCTATCATCGAAAAATTCGGTACATATTTTCTAAAATATGAAAATAATCCAATACACTGTTGCAATTGTTTAATATTTTGTGATTGTTGAAAATTCTTGATTGCTTAAAAATTCTATTTCGTTGTAATCAAATTTGCACTTATTTAAATTAAGTTCAAGACCCTTTGAATACAACCTCATAAGAACCTGTTGTACAATATTTGAATGATTTTCAAAATTTGAAGATACTATTGTAATGTCATCCATATATACGATTACTATTCCTGACTAAATAAAGTTATTTAAAATATCATATATGAAATGTCTTCTATAAGTGGTAAAGGAAAATTGCATCTTACTGTGTTTTTATTTTAAAATTTGTAGTCTATACATAACCTGCCTTCACCATTCTTTTTCCTCACTAAAACAGTTGCAGAGACATATAGCGAATTACTGTGCTTAATAATATTCTTTTCCAATAAATTATGAATTATATTTTCTATTTTATTCTACTCAACAAAGGAAAGTGTACGAGGTGGAAAATGAAATGGTAAAATACTCTATTTACTTTCGATGATGGGTTTCAATAAGAATTTTCGATAACTAACTGAAGCCTATTTCTATTTTCTTCATTCAATTGTGAGTCTATGTCAATTTCATACTCAGGTCTAACAGAAAATATCATTTCACTAGAAGCAAGAGTTACATTTTGGTAACTTTTCTTATTTTTATCAATTGGTTGAATTGAATGAATTTCAATTAAATAACTGTCAAAATTTGCCGCAGGATTTGATATTGATAAATTTTTACTCATTTCGTTAACATTATTCTATTCTTCCAAATATCAAATGAAACAAATGCACTGTTTGGAATAGATTTAGTGTCATTAATTACGTTCTTTTTATTTATTTCAATTAATTCATTTCTAGAGTAAATTCTTTTAAGTTCACATAAGAATACATTTAATCGACATAAAACATCTCTTCCAATTAATAATGGAACACAAATATCTTCATCTGGTTATACATAAAATTTATGAAAATTTATAATAATTTCCTATACTATGATACTTTGAAGGTTTAGGAATTTTGTTTATAGGAAAAGGAACTTCAGAATATTTAATAAAACTGTTCAGGCTATCAGAGTCAAGAAGAGAACACATTTTAAAAGTAACATGCGTTTGCCTAATTTATCTAGAAAGGCGACACTTACCAACTGCAAAGAATTCGTTGCCGTTAAATTAGCTTTTATAGTATTAGGCTTTTATACTTCAGAGTCATCTACCGCTGCGACCATAGATTTCTTTTTGGGACAGTTGTTATGCAAGTGATCCAATTCATCGCATTTAAAACAGGAACTTTTAACACGTATTGGTTTTGAACATTTATTTTTAAAATTACCGAATTGAGAACAGTTAAAGCAACGAATTTATGCTTTCGACTCCTTTAATTCATTTGGTGAGTTATATTAATCAACTTTCTGCCCTGAATCCGTATTACTTTTGGACTTATTACATAGTTTCTGATAACGATCAAGTAGCTTGATATAAAATATTTACAAGTAGTGTTTTATCATTAAGTCCCAATAAGTATGTCTAATTCACGCTAAATTAGCATTAATTGACGTTGTTTGTGCAACTAGCTTGAACAGAAGTAGCTGGTTGAACAGCAGTTGCTTGAAAGAAGGTAATATATTGATGATCAGTAATTTATGTTAATGCAGAAGATTGAACAGAAGACATTATTTGAACGGAATGGACTGAAGCTTGAACACATGTTGCAGATTGACTGAACAGAAGCAGTAGTGGGTTGGGCCAAAACTGAATGTATCAAAGTTTGAATATTAGAAGAAACATTATACACAAACAACGTAGATTCGCTTTCTCCAGATATAACTTCAGACATATTAACTTCATAAATTTCATTAGTATCTGAATTAGATTTTTGAAAGGATGTACGCAGTTGAGCTATTGTTGCACTTTCTGGAAATTCAATTCCGCTTTGATTCAATGCAGTCATCAATCAGTTCTTGCCATGTTAAATTTCTTCTCTGTATTTTAAATTAAATGTATCGCACTTCTGAGTTTTTTATTTAATAAATATAATTTATGAAAAGCAATATTGAAAAAAATAAAATGTTAATTTGGTTATAAGTTATTATTATAAACTAACTTGGCGACGAGTAATATTCTAACACTACCAAAATAATTTATGTAATCACAAATTTTCTCCAATTTGCATTTCTTACCAAAATTATTATACCAATTGTAAAACCAGAAAAAACTATTTTTTTCTCTCAATTAAGGTCTTTTTTTTATAAATAAGAGAATAATTGAAAATTCTATTAATTTTGAGCAAAATATTTAATTGAATAAATAATAAAATTTATTAAAAAAAAATTTTATAGTTTAATTTATTCAATGATTGAATCAGAAAAAAATAATTTTCGGTTTTTAATTTTGTACAGTTTTTACTAATTGATACAATAATTTTGGTGAGAGATGTATATTTACACAATTTTTAATTGAATGAATTTATGCATTTATTTAATAATAGCTCGTTGTAGTGAAACAGACCAGAGTCTCTGGTGGGAATCGAACCCACAACCCCCAGACTGAAGACTAGCTCACTACCAACTAGGCCATCGGCGCACCCCGAATGAATTATTTTGGTGTTTGATTACTTTTTTCAGAGGAATCAAATAATGTAATAATTGTATTTTAACATGAAACTTTACATTAGTGCTAATTAAAAAAGTTTAAGCAATAAACTTTTCTGCCCATAGAAAAAATATGGTCGATTATTTCAAAAATTTAATTTGTATCAATTATTCGAGTGGTAAAATTTTAAATATTCCTACATTTCTACTAAAGATAAAGCCTATTTTTCTAATTATATTAATAAATCGGTTAGCCAAAAATAAATAAAAAATAAGTGACCATCTGAGAAATAGAACATAAATTTTTTTTTTAATAATTTGAATTTCAATTAATAATCTAACTAAATATGAATATTCGTTGTTGAAATTGGATTTTAGATCTTTATATGTAAAATTTGAATATAATTTTTTAGAATACTTCGATTTTGACTAGTATATTTAATTATAAAAATTGAATTTCTTTAGAAAATATTTATTTTCTGTGTCTAGAAGTAAGTTTTGTAAGGTTTGTTGCATCAGCATTAGAGTATCCCATTATTCGGGTTTTCGTATTAATCGGTTAATAACCGATTATTGGCAAATTATTAAATTAACCGAGTAGGCTTAGTAACATATATAAAATATATAAATAACACTAATTATAGGAAATATTTAGTCTATTAAAATAGTTATATAGAAACATAATGTAGAACCAATTATTTCATAAATAGTTCATCTTATTAGTTCTTTCTTTTTGACCTAATACTACAAAATATTCTCATAATTCTCTATTTTCTGTGTAAGATTTATTTTTTTCATAAAAGCAAAATTAATATTAGTATTTTGCATACATTTTGGAGATAAAAATTAAAATTTGCATGACATTTATAACCTTGAACTATAAGCATGCAAATGCTAGGAAAAAATTAAGATAATAAAAATATGCCAAAAAAAAAAAAAAATCCGAAAATCTTCTAAAAAAATATATGTATAACTTTTTTACGCTTTCCTTTTCTCTAATTGGAATTAAAAGATGTAAATCCGTTTGAATTTGATGGGTAAATAATGATTAAAGTATTAAATTGGTAAACTGTTTAAATTAAAAAAAAAAAAAAAAACATTAATCGGCGTAAATGCGTTCACTGATAGGAATACAAAGTCAGTTTTAGATAGTATTTGCAGAGTAAACAATGAGTAGAGTAAAACTCAAACTTATTTAAAATAATTACATAAAATATAAAAAATAATAACAAAAATGCGCGATCTCCGCTCCCTGATAGAAATTGAAAAATCTGCCTCCGTTAGTTTTATAAGTAAACTGAATTTTATTTTTTTACGTCGTATAAATATATATATATATATATTCATATGGTTTAAATGCGAATTCTAATGTGACATTGTTCAATTGTCTCGCGGTGTGAATAAAAGAGAACCACTAAATAACGAGTTACTCGTAGCTTAATTAATATTATCAGTAATATATATATATATATATATATATATATATATATATATATGTGTGTGTGTGTTTATATCATTATGTTGTTTCTTAAATAAATTAACAATGAATTCTATTTTATTCAGGTCTGTTCTGAAAATCGCGTGGCTTCAAATCACGCACCATTTTGAAATCACGTATACGATTTTATGCTGTTCTTCAAATCACGTGATTTTACGGTTTTCGGCGTGGTTTTAATTTTTCAAAAACACGAGAAAACAGCTGACTTTTTAGTTTTGTGCTTCGTTTGATTACATTATTATTAAAAATAAAAAGTGAAAAATGAGAAAACAAAAAAAAAAAAAAAAAAATGCCGGGAGCTACTTTATTGGCAGTAATTAATTTAAGAAAACAGCATTTAAAGAATGAACGTGTTAAAAAAACGTCATTTACGGGACTTAACGAATCCTAGGGATACACAAATTAATAAAAATAAAAAATAATGAAGTTGCCACTGTTTTCATTGATGAAATTTGCCTTCATGTTGCACTTACTTATTTCTAAATTTGCACAAAAACTACTCAATTATTGAATATTATTAAATTTTTTTGCAACAACAATTAAATTTTATCTGAAATAAGAAACAGGATGGCATAAATTCAATGTATTTTACATGACATTTTACGACTGTGTCACATTGGCAACCTTAACAGTATCTTCGAAAAAATAAACCAGCTGACTGCTAAAGAGAAAAAGTAAATCACGAACATTGGTAAACAAAGTAAAACATTTTTTTACAAAACAAGCAATGTCCTTAGAAATTTGTTAATATTTCTGTTTTTGTGTAAATAAAACTTAATTTTATTACAAAAATAAATAGAAAACACATCATATTAAATGCAAAATAATATTTAAAGTGAATTCTCTTTAGATAACATAGAAAAAATAGACAAGTGATTTCCAATCGTCAGTCATTTAGCTGACCGGTTTCAAATCGCGTGATTTTAATTTTTTTTGTTCGCAGAACACCTTTTACGTGATTTGAAATCACTTTGACAAAAAGTGGTTTTCAGAACACTACTGAATGTAACCTTTAAATTTTTTTTCTTTGTTTAATATAAAATTAGAATTTGCTGCTAAATGCACTGAAAGGAATTTTTCGATTAAATATTTAACAAGATATTTTTCTAATGAGATAAACAGTAGTAAGTAATTAATGAGATTTGTCATAAAGGTGGGTAAAAATTCGATAAATTTATTTTCCTAAATAGTTAATAAACTTAATTTGTTTAAGTATTATAGTTTATATAATGGTTTATTTTTTTAAATTATTTTCCTTAAAATGTCGGTCTAAATATTTATAAATAAAGACTTCTAACCAAGATATTGCAGATAAAGACTTTTCAAGACTTTAAAGTGTTTTTCTTTGTCTTTATGACACTGTTTATCTATGCCTTTGTGAACTGTTCTTTCTTCGCAAAGTGTTTCAACCTTTTCTATCTTCTATATAGTTTTTTCTTAGATTTATGATATTTCTTTACTCTTTTCCTGTAGCAACCACAATTTAAAATGTTCTTAAATGTTTGCTTTCTTTGTTCATTAGGGACATAAATACATTGTGTTAAGAAAAATGTTAAGAAGGCTATGGGTTATGGCGTTGATGTTAATGATGATAATAATATGAAAAATAAAGAAAAAACTGAATATACACTTCAGTGGCAGTGACATCAATTGACATTTTTCATGTTTTTTTTAGTGATTACATGCATTAGGATTAAACGTTAAAAATATTTTTTAACATTTAATTAACTGGATTTAAGAAAATAAAAAATTATACTGAAAAATGTAAGCATTTCTAAAATTTCCAAAAAGAGATTCAGATTCGGCTCCATTTTTATTAAATGTGAAATCTTATCTATATATATAATAGGCAAACACATTTAGTGTAACTCCTTTTACTCTCACATTATACACCCGATTTTAATAAAAAAAATATACCATAAGAATTTTCTCAAAGATCTACAGAATAAACTTAACAAGTTTTAATGAAATAGAAATAGCAAGTTAGTTTTTTTTTCAGTTTTAATTGAGGGAGTTGTAAAAAAGGCGTGATAAAATAATATAGAAAAAAGTTTGATACTTTGAAATGTTTTATTTATTTTTAAAAGATAAGCTAAAGAAAAGCTCATTTTATTGTGATTTTATTTTGGATATGGTATTTATAATTAATTTAAATTTAAGTTTGTAAGTATTTAATGCAATTTTATTTACAGGTTTATTTCAGAATAAAATAATAATTAGAATTTTATTTAAAAAAATAAAGCGTGGTCCAAAGCGCTTTTCGTCATTTTCAAAATGTAATAACTCAGAAATTAATAATTTTTTTTTATTTTTTTCATAATTCTTTCAAACCTAACTGATATAGTTTCAAATAATATGTATGTAAAATATTATATTGGTCGGCGTCGTATTTATTAAGTTATAACAAAAATAGGATGAAGGGAGAAAAAAAATTTGGAAATTTAGGATGAAAATTATGGTTTAATTTTAAATGGCGCTAATTATAATTCTTACGTGTACATTTGGGAGAAATGATTATATATTTTAAATTTGTAATAAATTTTAATATTAAATAGAATGAAGTAGTTCATTTTAACTAATTTTATATTTAACTAATTGATTATACAACTTTATAGAATTTATGTAGAACTTCTTATATTTTTTAAGAGAAGCGAAATATTTTTGCACAAAATTGAACTAAAACATAATAATATAAACAAGAGTAAATTATGTTTAAAACTGTTTATACTTATATAATGATCATCTGAATGCCCTCCAAATATTGAACATAATTGATAATTGATATTGAAGATAATTGATCAATAACTTGATGTATAGCCCAAGTTTTGTTTTATTTAGAGCAATTCAAGTCTCAAATTATATTTAGATATATTTTTTTTAATTACTTAAAAAGTTAGTATCTTTTCGGTTGGTTATTTGCTGGTATGTTAAGGATTATTTCTAAGTGACGCAATTTAAAGATATCACCTTCAATTTGTACCAATTAATGTAACCAGAACTAATTAAAATTATATGATGATATAGATTGTTAAGTACTTAATTTATTCGGCAATATCTGGCGATCAATCTTTGTATTATATGGGTTATACTTTCCCAAATTTTAATTGGTATAATTTTGTTACTAAAGATGTTGAGATATGTTTTCGTTATAACTATAAATGTTATGCTTAGGGTTTAGTGGATCTCTGATACTGATATTGTACAAACATTTTAAATTTAACTAAAAACCTCTGTGTAGCACATACATAAGTATGTGTCCAAATTACAAAGTGAAGATATGAGACAAAATTAATTCAAGGTGGATAAAAACTCAGCGTTAATTTTTATTTGTGTCAAAAGTATGGATAATCACCTTTAATTTGGTATCATTAGTTTATTTCATAGTGCAAAACCTAGTCATTTTATAGCGTTTCAAAAATGACAAAAAGCGCTTCGGACCACCCAAACAGATGTTTGGCTCAAAATTTTTACATTCCATTTAATAGCACTTTACGTATTGTTTAAAAAATAAACTAAATTTAATTTAAAACTAAATTGTTCATACCCAGCAAAAAAAACGAGTAAGTTTTTCCAAAAAGAACTTTTTCACCATTTCAAAAGTAGAACTAAGGACATTTTTTGCAATTTTTCGGAAGTTAATAAAAATTACTTTCAGAAAAGTGAAAATAAATATATTTTTATCAGGAATAAGGGTGAATAATTTCTAAGAAAATAAAAATTTTACAACCATATTTTTATTAAAAAATTGTATAAATATAGTTTTAAGAGAAGTACTTCCTTCAAAAGTAATAAACAAGAAGCGAAAAAGAAAAATATCCTACCAATGTCAACCAAGGGTTAAAAAAAGAACTTCTGCAGCTCTTTTTCAGCACTAAGTATTTTCTTTCAATGTTAAAATCATAACTTTTCAGCTCAAAAAATCTCCAAAACGGAAATAAATGGATTGGCTTTAGTGAATTGTGGAGTGTTTTTTTTTTTTGTATTTAACCGTCGTTTCTATGTGGGTTATTTTATTTTTCACTTTTGCCATAACTAAACTAAAGAAAAGTTTCTTATAGAAAATCATTATAATATTTTTAAATTTTGCAAAAAATATTTTGTTTAAAATGTTTTTATTTTCTTTACTCTACATATTAAAATTACAGTATTTATACAATTCTACTTAAATTACAAAAATAAGTTTTATTTTCTCGAAACTTTTTTATTTTCGATGAGGTTAGCGTAGCACCACAAGTTAAACCTAGTAAGAGTAAATTTTTGGAGAGAACTTATGAGCCATTGAATCTTCGAACAAAACAGGTACTTTATGACATTTTTTCTACAATTAAATTTAAAATTTAAAAGCGTTCTCCGTTAAAAAATAAATTTAAATTCAAGTTAAGTTTATTTTCATTGAAAATTTTGTTTTTTTTAACCATAGTTCAAGTTTAAAATATTTTTACATTTGAATTCAAGTTGTATTCTAACAAAATTTTCCAAAGCTGGAATTATTGAATTTTTCGAGCTTATTGGAATGTGGATTACAAAGTGTCCGTTATTTATTTAAATCAATTGTTTTAATCTTAATTGGAAACGAATTTATTGTACACAGGAAAAATTACTACCTTATATTTTTTTATAAACACAGTTGTTTAATTAACATCAACATTTAATATATAAACAAAAAGAAATAGTAAAAATAAAGTCCAAGTACCATTTCTTGATTGATTTAATTAATTTTTAATTGGAAAAATATTTCTTTTTTCATTTTTTACATTTATTATAATTGATGTAAACATTTTGGTGAAAGGTGAAAATTTAAGCAATTTTTAATTAAATGAATTATTTTGGTGATTGGTGACTTTTTTATGTAGACAAACATATTTTTAACCCACATTTATACATACATGTTACCTTCGTTAAAATATTTTTGTTTAAAATTTAATATATATAAAAAAAAAAAACGTCAGCTGCTTTTATTGATCATATAAAATTTCAGTCATAAATATATTTAAAACGAATTAATAAAATGTCTTTTTTTAGTTTTGCATAAAATTTTATCACACTATAATCCACTTAAATTAAATATACGCTGAAAAAATTTTTATAAATAGTCCTTATCATAATGAAAGAAAAGCATAAAACAGAACACTCAAAATCCTTTCAATCATAAATAAAAGAGAGAGAGAGAGAGAACGTGTATAAATATCCGGCTTACTTGGGTGACATTGAATATTTTAATAATTTTAATAATATTATTTGTATCAGCAAGCACACGGCTGCAAGGTTTCTTTAATATACACACCCATATTAGAGGCAAATAAAAATTTTGTCTTTCAATCATTTTTAATACAAACTTTTAAAGCCATATTATATAAACTTTTGTCTTAAGGGCATAATTAAATCATCATATAAAGGAAAAATTATATTATTCGCTGTCATGTCTTCCATATCTCCATAAATTTTATCTGATATTAAAAACATTGCTATGTTGCAAAGATAAGAAAATCGATGCTGTTGAAATCATGTTTGTTCATAAGTCCTTTAAAACTTTAACCTTTGACCACGATCTTGTTTAGTCCTTTTGCTTTGTCTTAATGATGTAAAATTTGTAGCACAAACTTCTTAGATCAATAATACTCTATATTCTTTCAAATTAGAAGACCAGTATTATGTAGAAAATGGCAGACCAGAAATATTCACATAGATACTGTTATATTTTAAAGACAAATAATAAAAATGAATATCCAAAATTTACTTCACATTTTCATCCACCCAATATTTATCAAATTCTACTTTAAGCAATGTTCCCCGCACTATTTATTAGTGTCTTTAAAGACTTTGCACAATTAAGGTTCAAAATGGGAAAGAACCAAGGAAATACCATGCGACTGTATGTGGTTGAATATTGTATGTATATATTTATATACGTATGTATACACATGTGTGCAAGGAAAATTAAAGAAAAGTCAAAAAGAAAGCGAAGAATCTTAAAATTTTATACCTTTTGCCATTGAAAGTGTATATATGTAGTCACATTCACGCACAAGTACTCAATATTCGGGAAAATATTAAAAAGACACAAATTTTCAATTGCTTTGCGAATACAAACATGTGTTACTGACACTGTAGTTGCAAGAAAGCAAAATTATAATTATCATCACTATCGTCGCCTTTGTAATCGTCAGTGATTGTGTTTTGATATTTTGATTGTACAAGAAAGAAAACCAATCTGTTAGACTAAACACGTAGAGTTTTTACAAACAAAAATTTATGTTGTATAGGGGTTCTCACAAGCAATGGCTTCACAACCCCAACTTTTTGTTATAAGTCAATACCAAATCAAAAGTTTAAATACAAAAACTGCGATTAAAGTACTGTCGATCTGGCTATCCTGTTTTTCATTTAGAACTAAAAATTGGTTACAATTTTTTCCACAAAACTCCTGAATTTCTTTAAAATACTGGCACAATTAAATAGCGATCTGAATCCAAAAAAGCCCACTTGGATTCGAAAAATTCTCCTTGGCTTAAGTAAGTTTTGTTCATATAGAAGTCATATTACCAAATATACTGAAAAATTTATTGAAAAGTAAAGCTTTTCTTCAAACTAAGATTGTTAAATTTTGAATGTTTGAAATTGCACACAAATTAATATAACAGCTCTCCTTATTTTCTATTATCGTTCAAAATGTTGTTCGAAAGTCGGATATAATAATAATCTTGGTTATTTTTGACACTTTTTGACACTATTTATATAACATGGTTTGAAATTTTTATAGCGTTTATGTTTGATCTATAGGTAATTTTTGATTTTTCTAGATAGATCCAGACTGAAGATCTTAAATAAATTTTATCAATATGGGGAATAAATGTCCGAAAAATCGCTTATGAATCATTTTTTAACATGATTTTTCTTTTGAATATCGTTTGTATGGTACAGATTAAGTTGAAGGGTATATATGATTCGTCTTAGCTAAGATACGTAAAACTTTTTTTTCATTACCGGATAAAAGTGATGCCTCTCTTTATTTCATTGTTTTGCTTACTCACACATATCAAGCAAAATATTTGATTGGAAACTTTTAAAAGAATAACAAAAGTAATGAAAAAATCCTAACAAAAACATTTTTCACAAGATATCATGTTGTTGTACTCGCAAACCGCAAATCTGCTATATTTCACCTTTAGTTTTTTTTTTGCAATGGCATCAAGGTCGGATGTAAGTATTTTTTTTTTTAATTTTGCTTTGCAGCCCACATATATTTCCATTGCAGACATGTGTTTTAGTTTATTTTATATAAATAAAATAAAGAGATTTAGAAAACAAAGTAAGTGTAAATAAGTAAGTGTTAGATTGATTGAATTTTTAAATAAGTAAGAGAGATATAGTCGATCAAGCCCTATCATTTGATAGCCTACACCATTGTATATCTGTATCAAAATTCGGGAAGGGATCTTATATGGTACCTGTTGCCAATTGTAGAACGATAATTGTTTTAAGTGAAGTAAAAATTTCTATGAAACATACGCATGTATTATATTATGAGTATGTTATTAATGTAATTTAGGGTGATTCTCGGAAGTGCTCCTTATATGGGATCTATAGTCAAACATATATAGTCCTCCCAAAATTTAGCACTATTTCCATTTATATAAAATTGATTTTCATTTATATGGAATTTATGTGCGTTAAACTTATTTTCTGAAGAGGAGTTTATATGGGAGCTATGGTCAATTATGTATCGATGTACATGAATTTCATTAAATTATTTTTAAAATTGCGACCTATAGTTTGATTACAATGTTTATATAGACGGAATGATTGACGGATATCGTTAAATCGATTTAGAAAGTGATTCTAAGCTGATGGGTATTAGACCAATATTTTTCTGTGTTACAAACATAAGCATAAAGCATAATACCCTCCCTACCTATGATGGTGTAGGGTATAACTATTATTTATATTACTTGTATTGGTTTAAATTGAGGTAGTCAGTGATAAATAGCTTTTGGTTCAAATTAAATGCTACTTTTTCTTGATGGTCTTTAAAATTTGATTTTTTTTATGTTTCTCATATTCCTACAAATGATAATTAAATTTGTTTCTGAGTTTTTGATTTAAAAGAAAAATTACAACATTTCACCCTATTTCATTAAATTGTATTAAAAGTACAGAAATTTTAGGTTTCATAAATCCGTTCATTTGGGCATGTATTTAACAATAATTTCTTTTCCACTAAAAGCTCTTCTGGGAAACCATTGTTTGCTTTCATAAGAGCTTAAGATAAGAGACAACAAATTACAAACAAGCCTTTTTCACTGGTAGAGTACATAACAAATAATCTTATCTCTCGAATGTGGATGTTAAACATAAACATGCAATTTATGACAATATTTCTAAATATATTTTAACCCTTTTATATCTAAATTAATTTTGGATATTTTATACATATAAATACATATAAATAATTTGAATGCCTTAGGTATATAAAGTTGTTCTATATTGAGATTAGCCACATTTAACTTTATCATATAATTTTTTTACATGTTGTCCTACACTTTGTTTTCGCTTTTTTTTTTTTTTTTTGATTGAACCGATTTCACTGATTTATAATTGTTTATAAAATTGTTTAGGAAAATAAAAAATATTGAATGGAAAATTTCTACCTAAATAGATTCTGTATTTTAGATATAACAATATTTTATACAGACAGGCAAATGAACATTACTAAGCAGATAAAAAATGACCCACATTTAACATAAGTAGAAATGGCAAAAAATGGTAAGGAAGTTCAGGTAAAAAAAACCAAGCATTTTGCAAATATTTGCAGATTTACAAATATGAAAAACATTTTGTTTTAAATTCAGTTTTGAAATATTTTTTTTAATAAAAATTTACTTGATAATATTTTTGTAAATTTTAATGAATTGAGCCCTAAGAACCAGTTTGTGCACAGAAAAAACTTTTTTTTTTTTTTTTGTCACAGACATTGTATAATATACTTTTAAGTAATGGTCATTATAAATTTCATTATTTCGAGAAGACAAATAAGTACTTACTGGTAATGACTACAGTAACTAATTATTTATATCATTACTTTAAGCAAAATAAATTTTGAGCATCCGAAAAGTAGAAAAATGATATTTAATAATTTAACTTTCAATAACTAGTTATTTTTTGAATTCTTATAAGTACATTTGTAAGTGGAATGAATTTTTGGTTAAGTTGAATAGAATTAAGTTTTTATTCATTTATTTCCAATATTAGTTGCTTACTTATAAAGTAAAGTTTTTTTCTGGGTGGCCTCTGAATGATTGAATTGTTAGCAGAAAGTACAAAAAATATAAAATATTTTTGAGTAATTCATTATTTAATCGATCCGTACAAAACGGAGTAAAAATACATGAAAGGGTTAAGTTGCACAGAATTCATATAAACTTTTAATTTGTTTTCCTTTGTATTATTTTCACACCGTAAGCATTTACAAGAATCATGTAACAAAATTAAATGAACTTAAATAAAGTATTTATTTCTTGTGTATATAAAAACGACTACAAAATTCGTTAAATGGATAAAAGTAGTAAGGAACATAAAATCTATATTACATTTTTTTAATCTTTTATTTTAGAATGAAAATTTATCCACATTTGTTGTGAGTATTCCTCATCTCAAAGAGAATCAAATTATAAGCGTGACTTGCAGTATATTTTTAAGCAAATCATGTATTTACATTGCACTGTGGGAGAGAATTGAATTTTTTAGGAAATAAATCTGGAAATTCTAATTGGCAGGATCTACATAAAATTTCACACAGCCAAAGCAGGGGAGTCTAAAATTTTAAGTTTTGAAAGTGCACCCTACAGGCCTCTCAAAAGGTACCTGTAACATAGAAAAATTTTACCTGTTTGCCAAACTTTTGTTTCTCATTCGATTTTAAATATTTTTAGATCTTCTAAAGGTCCTTTTAAACTTCAAAGTAGAGTAGTTTCGGTTCTATAAAAGATATTGATTTCAATCTTCTTATGTAATTAAGTTTATGGAATTTCATATGAAAAAATTCGAATTCACACTTTTAAATTTGTTTTTGGATATGTTATTAATATTATATCTGTATTAGAATCTTTGATAGATAAGATATTTTAACGAAAATTTCGTTGATTATAGACTTTATTACTTGAAATAACAAATTGTAAAAAAAAAATAGAAGAGTTCTGTAATAATTTTCTCAGATCACAGTTTTCATTATCCATTACTTTTCAATCATAAACGTAATTGCAAACACATATTTGCAACTGCTGCACATTATGTGTCAGCTTCCACTCACTCTCTTACCTTGTGAAAATTGTATAAGTTTGCAGAAAAATTCTCCAAATATAAAATGGCGCAGTAATGTACCCACCAGCGTTACTGGCATGCAGAGGACACCCAACAATATGTCAGATATGGCTAGATTAAGTAGGAATACATTGGTAATAGTACGCATACGACGATTTTGTACGAGTGTTGAAATGACCAACAGGTTGCCAATAATTGCACATAGTAATATTACACTGTAACACAATATCAGCCATATGGGTACTTCGAATGCATTGTTGCGCGTTGACTGACGTTGGGTTGCATTGTTCGAGGTGGTGTTATTGAGAATGATGGAGCTATCATTACTGCTGTTGCTACTGGATAAAGAGGACGATGTTAGTAAGAACGTTGGTGAAGGGGTTGTAAATGTAAGTGTATAATGCTCAGTAATGTTACTTTGGGTTAAGTTCATAAAGGCCATATATGCATCGTTGGGTGCAATCGTTGTTGTAATATTGTTATTTACTATGAAATAGTCGGAAGCGGCTAATGCTAAAACAGTTGACTTAATGGGCCAGGACGTTAAAGTCGTTTGCTCGGGTGCAATTCTAATAAATCCGTGATGAAAACACAATTTAAAACACGATAAAAATATAAAAATTTTTAATTTGCGTTTTTAATAAATTGTTAAATTCTTTATTTTTTCTTTATATAATTTTTTATATATTTAATTTTTTGAATATTTTAAATATATTTTTTCTTAATAATTTTGTATTTTTTATTTTTTGTTTAATAGCCGTTGTAAATAAGCACATTTATTTTTATTTCCTTTGATTTAATATTTGATGGGCTATAAAAACATTTATTTTATTATTATTTAATTTTTCTAATCGTTGTTTTATGTTACACTTGTCGTTGTAGACTGACATGGGCTGTTTGCCTCAGTAGCAAATATTAATAAAGTCCCACTAAAATGAATAAAGTCACAATAAGTAAAAATGTACAAAAGGATAATGGATAAATAAAACCGCCTTTTTATATTCACCACTTGTTTAGAACTATGGTGCTCTTATTTACTCCGAAAAGTTGATTATGAATAGTGTTGAGCAACATGTTGTTAACAATTTAATGTTTCCAAACAACGTTACTAATTTTTGCTATAATTTTTATTTAATTTATTTGGTAGTAAAATAGTTTTGTTTTTCCTATTAACGGTAGTTCACTATTTATTTCTATGATATTACGAAAGAAATTATATATCTTTCATTCCATGAGAGATTTATAAAAAATTAAAATTTTTTGACGGAGTGTCATCAGATTTTGTTTATATTTGGTACGCATATTACTTAAAGAGCCATCTCATTGCTATTCTTTGAAATTAAGAAAAATCAAAAAAAAAAAAAATCGCGAATTTAAAAATTACGATGTAGACAAAACTTAATGATTCAAAGCTCTAATGAAGGCCAAATAATCCCTCTTTAAAGGCAATAATTCAATGGTAAATTGTATATTTAAAATACACTGGTATTATAATTGAAGTTTTACAATACATTTTTTAAAAGCGTCTACCCTTTCGATTTTAAGTTTTTTTTTTTCAAGTTTTAAATATCCAGTTCTAGCTAAAAAATTTTCATTTAAGACTGTGCTTCAAATATACAAATGCTTCATTCCTACAATACTCAGCAACTAGAAATATCTACACTATGACTTCGTGTTACTACAAAAATTGTCACGCCTCTCTGCAATTTGCAGCATCAAACGCAAACCACTAGGAGGTCTGCACCATCAAAAAGGAGTAAACACAAAATAAAATATAATTTTGTGTAGTTGCGCACGCACTATTTTGCTGAACTCATATTGCGCAGTATTATATATTTTCTATGTTGAGCTAGCATTCTTCTCTAGTAACAAATTTTCGTTTTGATTTTGCTGCTATAGTACTATGTTTGTTTAGCAGTCTTTTTGTTGACAATTCCGTTGCTGCTATACTTTCTTGTGTAAAAACATAAACATACACACTAACATACATACCAATATACATACTTATATATATACAAACATACATACCAGTAACATATATACATTAGGTTACATTTCAACTCTTATGCGTATTATTTTTACACAAAAAAATTTCCAGTAGAATCGAAATTGCGAAAAAAAAAAAAAATAAAAAACTCTTAAATTATCTATTATAGCATTGAAATAGAGAAGAACATCGAGCACAACGAAGAAAACAAATATACTTTCGGCAAAAAATTGTACGGGCACAGCTTCAGCATAAGGTGCTGATTTTAATATTTTTTGAAACAAGTTGAATTCTGTTTAAATATGTTGATATATAATATATATATATATATATATATATATATATATATATATATATATATATATTTATATTTAGTATCACGTTTGTTAGTAGTTGATATTCATACTAAATAAAAGCTACTGTAGTAGAAAAGTTAAACCTTGTTCCTTTTAATACGTTTAAAAGCAATATCTTTACTACAAAATGCAATAAAAATTGATCTGGAACAAGGCGATCTATTATTGTTGATATTCTTTTAAATGAACATAATATTTCATAATGTTTTTATTTTTTAATTTTTTTATTTATTTTTTTTTTGTTATTTTCATTCAGTAATATATAATTTTAAGTATTTATAACTGCTTAGCTATACGTCGGATTTTATTGACTTAAAAACCGATATAAAGTTTATAAAATGATATTGCAAAACTAAAAAAAAGAAAAAATGTTTTAACAAAAACACTCACAACAAGAATTCATTTTTCAGATGCATTTTAAAGAAATTTCTATTCTTTTGATTTGAAACACTTTTACTTAATATTGATGACAAATATGTTTAGCACACATTACATTAATAATTATTCAGAGACAAAAAGATACCACAAATAATAAATTAATAAATGTTATGAGTAAAATTATTTATAAAAAAAAAACAACACACACACACAAATTATAAGAAAAGAAGTAATTTTTATATGAAAAATTCAGTAAGAATATTTTAAGTTTTTGTTAAGTAGTGAACCATTTTGTCCTAAAACAATTTATATTGCAATTTTTAGTAAACATTTTAATTTTTATAATTTTATAAGAGAAAGGCAAAAATTATGAATGCATTTTTAAATGATAATATAATTTTATATATAATTTTGAATTTAGTGTGTTTAAAAAGGACATATTCATCTCCTATATGTAACTTAAATCATTAAAATCCATTTACAGCTTATAAAGATACATATTGGCATTTAAAGTTACATTCTTTTTCGATTTTTTTTTTACTGTTCAAAAAATAAAAATTATTAAAATGGAGATATTTAAATGGTTCCATAGGCTTGTGTATGCCGAATATTAACAAAATCCAAAGAGTTAAGCAAAAATTCTGAAATAGAATGAATGATATGTGTTAATATTATTATTATTTTTGGGAAATAATGCTTGAGTCAATATTTCTGCTAATAAAACTGTAATAAAAGACCTTTTTTGTATGCGAAATATTTGTAATATGCTTTTAACCAACTAGTCCAAAATGCCCGTAGAAGGTCAACTTAAAAGTATATATTAACATGTCATTTTCTCTTCATGTGAAATAAAAATTGCGGAAAAATAATACCTAGTAAAAAATCTAGGGTTAAACATATTATAAACTGTAAAGCTATCACTGATTGCTTTAATTTGCATGACAACCTATCATGAAGCAATTAAATTAAGCACGAATACCACCTGCTAATTTTATCAGTAATTAAACACTTAATATTAACACAAAAACAACAATTAAAAAAATTATTTCAACAAATTGTCCACTTACATGCAATAATAAATGAAAATATTCAAAGGTTGGTCAGAATTTATTAGCTGCAATAAAATTTGAATTTTGATTTTCTGTATTTAATATTTTCTTAAAAAAAGACTTTTTGACATTGCACAAAAAAAAAAAAAAAAAAAAAAAAAATATATATATATATATATATATATATACTAATATTTTTTTTTAATTATAACTTGCATCATTACGTTTTTGATAATGCTTACAAATAGGGGGAGGATTTTTCTTGATTATTAAATAATATTTAAAATAATAATTATCTATCTGAATCACATTTTTTTATGAAAAATGACATAGATTTATTAGTGAATATTTTTTCATATTTATTTGGTAATACATTTTTTGTTATATTTTATTTAATAATGCTAATATGCATTATGCATATTTTAATATTCCGTAAAAAGCAAATCAATTTAACCAAAATTTATCGGGAATGTTTTTTATTTCAGATATTGATGAAATTACCAAGTATGTATTTATTTTGTTTCGTCCCCTAGGTTGGTCAGAATGGGCCTGGTCACACCAGGCACTATATAGAAATGCAATTTAATATTTGTTCTAGTATTGTATTGAGAAATATGTTTTACACATTGAACATCCATCCTTAGGTATACCCACATGAGTTGTAGAAATCAGGATATAATGTCTTATTTTAGTTGTTGACACTAAAAGATGACCTTCATCATGATTCTCAAATCTTATAGTGTTGCGAATCTGCTTTTAGATATTTTAAGAGATTCACTTAGTCTCATTTACAGAATAATAAATGGCTATTGGACTCCTAAACTCTAAATAACTAAGACTTTCTCTCTTTTACGCTGAAGCTGACCAAATTTTCAACACAAATTCCATTTAGATATATATGTAAAAATCCTGTTTTAAAATTTTCCTCCTCTATATTCAATATGATAAATAATCATATTTTTGTTTAAAGGAATATTTTAATAACTAAACAAGAAATACTACTATTAGAAACGCTACCAGCATCGGCTTCGTCAATAATATCAATATAATCTCTTAATCACTCGATAAAAATCCTTCAGATATATTCATCACTTTCACATCCAATTTCTTCGATGCTTCATTAAAGGACAATTTTCCGGGAAAACACATTTTACATTTTTAACAATGTTTTTTTTTAAGGTTTCAAAAGGAAGCACTGGCTTCCAAGCGCATAGTATAAAAAAGCTTCCATCATATATATATATATATATATATATATATATATATCATTAATTAATAAGTTCCTATATGATGAAATGTAATTTAGATTTTTTAAAAAATTTGAATATTTTCTATGCTACTCGTATACAGTTTTTTACGTAATCATTGTTTGCGTTATCATATGTGACCATACTTATGTGATGACTTGTTATCGGTAATCATTCTTTTGAAAAAATATATTAAAACTATTTCTTTGAATTATCTAAAGACTAACCCAAACGAAAATATAAAATTATTCGGCCCCCCCAAAGCACCCTATAATTAAAAAAAAAAAAATGAAAAAAAAAAAATTTAAGTTACTACTTCTACTTATTTAGTTGTGATTCTTGTACATATTTTTTATTTATTCCTGCTGTTTTCTCAAATACTTTGTAAAATATTAGTCAATTAAAATGACAGAACATTCTGCAACAAAAAGAAAAAAGTAATATTTTTAATTTTACGCATCTAATTTGAATTAATTTTGTATACCACTAAACAATTTTCACCACTTCAGTAGGACTAAGTGTTATTTATAATTACTACCAAAAATTAAAAAAAATAAAGGTAATAATTTTTAAGAAGTCCACAAAAGTATGTGATTTTAATAACTTTTAACAAGTTGAAATTATATTTAAAAATTTATATCAACATTACATCAAGAGAAAAACTACAAAAGTTGTGAATTAGAATTAAACATTTTTTTAACTTTTTTATTATTATTTATAGAACGAGCTCCTTTGTATCTTAAATTGTATACTAAACTTAAAAATACATACATACGTATTTGAAAAATTCACTATATATAAGAAATATTTAATTTTTAATTACAAATTAAACAAAAAAAAAAAAAAAATCTTTTGGTCAGGTACTATATCCCTCCCTAAAAAAATCTTATACCTACGCCAATGACCATCAACGTTTTGTAAATATAATGAGTTTCGAAATAAGACGTTGATTAAATTTCTTGAGTCGGTTACTTTATTAATAAAAATGAAATTTTTCAAAACTAATTCCAAATGAAAGATTTTTACGCAAAAGTGTGAAGAAAACATGTATGCAACATTGCATTTGAAAAAAAAAAACATATTACTTTAATATTTTTTTGTTGAATATGCTATTAGAAATTTGTAGTTTCAAATCAAAAAATATTTTTATTTACGGCCTGTCCCACGATGTCTAACGAAGCATTTGTTTCACCAATTTATATGGAAAACAACAAATAAATTTAAAATTGTTTTATTATTTCCCATACATTTTCTCGA
Source organism: Protocalliphora azurea (assembly GCA_932274085.1). Classification (NCBI taxonomy): domain Eukaryota; kingdom Metazoa; phylum Arthropoda; class Insecta; order Diptera; family Calliphoridae; genus Protocalliphora; species Protocalliphora azurea. The sequence goes on from OW026523.1 coordinate 146,494,379, forward strand.
ATGAATTTGTTATTCGAACTCGTGGGAAGGGCGTTAAAGTTACATACTTTTAGATCGGATTTTTAAAAAGTAAAAAAAACCAATAATTAAATCGCAAGTTTTCGAAAATTTATAAAAAACTAAAGATATCAGGTTAAAATGGCGTACATATTTTCAAATAATAAACGAATGACAATTCGCCCCATACTTACAACGTACCATGCTAGTGTTATTTTATCATCTTCAAGTATTTAATTTGGCACCCTCCCATCAGAATGTAAATCTTCTGATCAAACTATAATATATGTTACAATTTACGAAATTCTTAATGAAAATCTAAGACGATGTCTGTTGAAAGTAGGGTAAGGCTCGAGGCGTGCGAAATTTAGCTCAAATATTTTCCCTATACCAGATTTACTTGGTATTGAAAGTGAGCAATATCGGTTCATAAATAAAAATGTTATGGACCAAATACTAGTAAAACAGATTGTCTGTCATAACCAGTTTATATCGGCCGATACCTTTTACAAAAAAAGCATATACAAGTAGTTCAAAGACCAATGTAAACCTGGAAACCAAAAATAGCCGTGGTCCTTCTACTTTACCGCCTACCTCCCATATAAGGTGAAACATCAACGTTATTTTGTACAAATAGTTTAATGGCCAATGTAAACTCGAAAACAAAAAATTGGCGTGATATAAGGTGAACTTTTACAAAATTGCGGATGGTGGATATATAGCAAATATCGGCGCTCATAGCACTCCGGAGCCAAGTGTTTTCTGCATTTTTACATATACAACACGAAGGTTAACGAAGCTAAACAATTGAGAGCAAATAAAAAACAAAAAATCATTTACTTTTGTTCTAGCTTTAAACGAGGCTAATTTATGTCGCATGGTTAAGCAAATACAAAAACAAAACACATAACAATTATTATTTTTTTGTATGATTGATATAACAAACACATTCGCAAAAAAAGCATAAACAAAATACACTAACACTTTCATACATCCTTTCTTTGTGACTTTGTATATATCGTTGGTATATAGATCCGGCCAAGCCGAATATAACATTCTTACTTGTTAATTCTCATATCGTTTGCAATTCCTACAATATTAATTTGCCCTCCAAATATTTTGGTATTCGGATTAATGGAAAATCTTCTAAAAAATTTTTTATTTAAAAATTTATGCATAAATGCCTGAGAGCGAGATGAACTAAAATTCCCGAGCGATAATTATAAAAATGTTTCACTCCTAATATGGTCCAAAAACGTTTTTTAAAAGAAAAGGCTTTTGCAAAAAAAAATAAAAAATAAATAAATATTGGAAAGATATTTTTATGTATAGATTTATAAAAAAAATGCACAAATTTACTTATCTTATAGTTTAATCATTCAAAGGATAATTAAGCTGCCACTTAATTGATTGGTAAGCAGGTGTATAATACCTTTCCATTACAATCCTGTTTCTCAGTAAGCATCTGTGCCTTAAATTTATCTCTTTAAAAATCTGATTAAATCAAGCGAATTGTTTTGCTGGTCTTTTTCGTAAAGCTTCCACTTTTTTAAGATTGTTATGCAGTTAAACTTTTTATTGATTGTTTGCATAGAGGTGTAAATTAAGCGTTAAATAACAATCATATTTAAAAAATAAAGCTCATCATTCTAAGCCACATTAAATACAAACAAAAGAATTAGCACAAACGAATTATCAAACAAAGAAAAAACAAGGATAACAAAAAAAAAAAAAGGAAGTAAGCAAAGAAGGAAGAAATTCACTTTAACTATAAACGACAATGTCCAGTTTCTCGTCATGCAGGAAAGAAGCCTAACAGTTACTCACACTTTTATTGTGATGAAGTTTCACTATTTTTTTTCTGTATTTAGTATTGCAATAAATATTTTTTGAAAGCACAGATAGTTATGTAAAACAAGACTTTGCTATATTTATGATATATTGTTACCAGGGATGGAAAATGAAAGTATTTTTCGGTATAAAAATAAATTTCATATAGTACTTTTTAATCCACAGAGTATAAAATTAAAATTTTTGATTATTATTTATTTTTATTTAGTGCAAAACTCAAAATATGTAATTTATACATCTAAAAGTAGGGGTTAGATACGATACCGATTCACAAATTGATTTTGTTCAGGTTAAATGTTATGGTACAATAAAATATGAAGATTTTAATAAAATGTGACCCTGATATTGAAATAAACTTATGGAGAAAAAAATCGTCCAGGATCAGTTCCTTAAAATCGAGCACCTCAGCTTTAGTTTTGTTTAAATATAATTCATTATCTGATGTCTTTCAAATTCAGAACGTTTTCACTTTAATTTGATTTATATATACACTTCAGAACACCAACTCTAAATCTAAAGCAAAGGTATTGAAAAAAAAATACAGGTTTCTATTCGAAAATTATATATATTCATTTAAAAATGTTAAATGGTACCAAAAAAAGTACTATAGTATTAACTTTTCCATCACTGATTGTCACCATAATCCCTTAACAAAGACTAATAATGTTGAATTAAACAAACACGAGTTTCCTCTGAGCAAAGTAAAAGAAAAATATCAAAAGAGGAGAATACAAATAATACTGGCAAAACAACACTATAACAAAAGCTTACATTTAAAGTAAACAACTTTTTCAATGTATTTTACAAAACCAAATTTCAAATCTAGCTACGATTTAAATAATGACAACAATGCGAAAGTACAATACGAGGGTCCAAGAAAAAAGAAAAAATAAGGGACCTATTCTATATTATTATATTTACCATTCAGTTTGGTATTTATTAAAATAAAATAAATAAAGAAAATCGTTCTCGTCATTCATTGCGGTGAATTTAAATCAAAATAGTTCATTATTTTATATTGTAGCTCCCATAAACTAATATTTTGAAATATGGACTTTTGTGCTTTTTCATATGGATAGATGTAGATATTGAGAAATATTCAAATGTTTTATGAGAACAGCACAGGATTGGTCCGCTATTGGTCCTATCACCCATATAAAACATACGCCTAAGGACCACTTTTCAGCTTATAGATTTCTTAAATATGAATATAAATCAAAAAGTGAAATCTTTCGAATAAAAATTTTTGTTTGATAACTAAAAATAAAATTCAAATAAAAATATTTTATTTAAATATTTCGAATGATTTTTTTTTGTACATTTACCGCACAAGACACAAATCGTTGGGGAATTTGTAATAACTTTAAAACTTTTTAACCAATTTTTATTTTTTTCTGTTTGCTAATTATTATTATGTGTTAATTAATTATGTGTTCATTACAATAATAATTGATTTTGGAATAAACTGTGAAAAAGGCAAAATTTTCCCATATAAATGCATTTTAAAATTTCAAATTTGCACCGAAATATTTAAAAAGGGTGCTATATATGCGCAGGTTTTTTTTAAATACAAGCTAAGAATTCGTCTTTTTTTAATCTTCGTATCTAAGCCCAAAGCGGCTCAAATATCCCAAATTTGGACCTTTTTTAAAAAATGTTTATTGGTATTTACATTCAAAATACGGAAATAAAATTAAGGTTTTACAGTACTATCATAAAAGTTTCATTTTTAGGACTTAAATGAATATATAGGCAGTCAATTTCTAAAAAAATTCGATTTTTTCTACCGTACACAAAGCACATAAACTAAACAACGCAGATGATAGATTTGAACAATTTGTGATGCAGGTATAAATTCTATATAAGTATAAATCTGTATAAAACCCTTTTAATTTAATTTTAAATCGAATGCCCATGTAAAACTTGTGCACAAATTACGGGTCGCAATTTTAAAGATAATTCAATGAAATTTGGCACGTGAGATGTGATACAAGGACGAAGCCTATTGAAATTGGTTGTGATCGGTCTATTATTTCACCTAGGCTTCATACAAATGTCATCCCAAAATAGAGTTTAAACACCCAAAAATGCCATAAAAGTAAAAATATTTTAATAAAATTCGGTACAAAGAACTCCTGTACAAGTATCAATATTTGTACTAAATTTTATGAAGAGCGGTCCATAATTAACCATAGCTCCCATATAAATCCATCTTCCAAAAGTCACATACGAATGTTAGTATCAAGTCCAATATTCGACACAAATACGTTTCATGTAAGTAGAAACAACACTGTCAAACATTATGGTAATCGGTCCATAATTTATTGTAGCTACCATATAAACCCACTTCCAGAAATCGCCCTAAAGTACATAAAATCATGTATCTGTTAGTATTAACGCATTATTCTGTATTTGTATATTTTATTATACATTTGGTCACAAATGTAATATAAGCCCCCTTCACGAATTTTTATGCTCGTGCACAACGATGTAGGGTATCATATAGTCGGTCGATTCGCAAATGACTAATGGTTAAGATTATAAATAAGCCACAAAAGGCCCTTATTTGAAAGTAATAATAACAATAATAATAATAATAATAATATAAATAATAATAATTAGAATAATAATAATAATAATAATAATAATAATAACATTGCTATTTTTTTCTTAACCCTACTCTCGTATAGTTGTTTAAAAATCATTCTCTGTCATCTTGAGATTGTTGCCTTTATATTTTAGCTGGCTGCTTTTTAAGTGCTTATTAAAAAGTAGATAATAATGGAAGATGTGTCTTATGTCAACCCACAGTGGGGCAGAATTGAATTTTTTTTGGAAATAAACATGTAACTTCTGATCGACTGATTGGATTTTCATGAAATTTGGTATAGGCGTAGCAGAGGAGTGTACAATGTTAAGTTTGGAATGGAGGCACAACAAACCCTTAAGGGTGGAGCTAAGGGGGTTCAAAGTTAGGTACCTCTGACATAAAAAATTTGTAATCACTTTCAAATATTTTTATATATTGTTTTAGGTCCTAGTAAGACCTATAAAAGACATGCCTACATGTCCTACTTATCTCTTATAGTTTTCGAGTTATTTGTGTTTGAATTTTTAAGCAACATAATTTTTTATGTTCTTGGTCCAGTTTTTTTTCATATATATCCTAGTATTTCCGACCGATTTTATTAATTTTTTTCTTAACTAGTTAATGAAAAAAATTGTCTAATGAATAAAGAAAATCTGAAGTCGATATCTTTACCGAGTCCAAAAACGATTTTGAATTTGAAAATTGCAAAAAGACGACTTTTTGTGTTTTTTTTTTGCCGAAAAAGTATCTATACTCATTTTTATCTAAAATAAAATTATCTTTATCAACATATAATAATTTTGCACTTTTCTGAAAGGTAACTTTACAGAGATAACTTTAAGATAAAAAACAAGCCGAATAACTCAATTGGTCATGGTACACACCCTCCCGAATTCGATCCATTTTATATAAAAGTTTTGATTTTAGACCATATTTTCTCAAATCCCGAGGCACGAATCTTCGATATTTTGTTAAAGGTTTTAAATCAAAATCTACGGGACTTCGGAGAAATGTGGATTCTATAGCCAAAAATGTAAAAAAATCCCATTTTTGGGAATTTCCATAAGTCTTTTTGGGAATTCAGGAAAACCCTACCCTAATTGAAATTTGGTTAACGCGCTTTTATTTATATTAATAAGATCCAGATTTCCTGCAAATTTCATTAAGATATCTTTATAAACAAATATGTTATTACAATTAAAAAATTTGTATTTTCTCCAAAAACCCCAAATTGGGACTTTTTTTGGTTTATTTCTAAATAGCGAAAGAAATTTTAAAAATATATATTCCAAATTAAGCTTATCCTTTAGCATATATAATTTCCGATCTTTTTCCGATATTTTTACAAACTTGCAACTTTTGCCTTTAGCTTTGCGTGAATAATTACCTAGAAAATTATGAATATTTCTGTATACTTTTAATAATATCTGTTTATCTATATAAAAATATTTAATAAATATTTTTTATTTTTAATAGGGTTGCCACATTTCCCAAATTTAAGTAAATCTTTATTCTTTTCTAAGCATTCATATATTTCTATTAATGAATTTAAAATAACAAACCAAAAAAAATTCTACTTTAACTTAATCAATATTATTATTTTTAGTATTCATCATCTTCCTTAGTAAATTTCTATTTCTAATATGATTTTTTATTACTTATTTACATTAAATTTGTGTACACAATTTTTCTAATATTTTAAACTTATACTACTTATTTTCTATATAATAATCTGTTGTATCTGTATACACATCTAAAAGATAATAAAGGTCCTTCAAGTCTTCAGTATTTTGAGTTGATAAAGGCTCATAATAAATCCAACGTTTTCTCATTGATGATATTACAGGGTCTGATGATAACAATAGGCTATTAAAAATATCCTCGTTTTGTGACGTTCTGGAGCATTTCCTAGAGCTGAATAATTAAACGTGCATAAAATCTCTGTTTCTTGCTTCTTGAGCCTCTTCTGTAAGCTCTCCAAGTGGAAGAATATTTCGTTCAATTATAATTTCGCCATGGCACAATACTTTATGTACTGTTGGAGTCATTTCTTTCCATGGATATAGAGAAACAAGTAGTTTAGATATTTCTGTTACATATTCTTCAAATCGAGCAGAGTTAATTTTGTGCTTACTATTAATTGTCATTAATATTATGTTAGTCCTTTCAAGTAAGTTTTTATTAATACCAGTTATTTTAGATGTAGCTTCAAAATTTCCGAAAAACCTTATTTGTACTGCCACCAGTCGGCAGAGGTTTGTCGATGTTTAATCCCGCCTCTTCTCTGAATTCATCCTAGATTCTACTTTTCTAAGTGTTTTTAAATCCTCGTTGTTTCTGGTAAGTTTTGTTAAATTTTCTGGCACACTTCTATACTTTAAATCATATGCTATGTGCAGAAAATGCTCCATGAACCGTATTCTGGCGTGAAGTGGAGATATTCCGAAAGACAAAAATTCTTCATTAATACCACTTGCTTTACCAATATCCGAAAATTGTGATTTCGTCTCTTCACATAGTGAGCATTTCCAAAAAGAAGATGTTTCCGTAATGGCATTACTAACCTTTCCATCAATCATTGTTAGACTAAGTTGAAAGAATATGTCGAATGTGTATTGGTTTATGGTTATTGAAAGAGGTTGTAAATAATTTATTTCATCTTTAATATATTCCACTAAATTCTTTGTTGTTGTCTTCGACTCCCTTGTGTATTCGAACCAAATAGGTCTGCAAAAATGTTTTGATCCTGGAGTGGTGTAAGCCATATATAATTTCAAATGTGTTTTTACACTTTGATGAAGATTGCTTTAAGGAATAAGATCGCATTCTTAATGACACCGAAGATGCTATAAATACGCTTTTATAATCCGTCATTTTCTTACTTCCACTAGCATGTTTGTATTCAGGAAGGGCTGATAGTCCCTCACATCCCCACTTACTGATTAATACAACGTCACTTTTATTTACTTTTTCCAACTGATCTGCAGAAAAATCTGCAACTATCCTGGTAGCTTTTGTTCTTAAATATCCTTGTATGATGGTAGAATTGAATGTCCCTTTTCAAGCAGAGCTTTTCTCAAAATTTGATATTTGTTTCGGCTGAGGTTCAAGTATTAAAGCAATGGCTTCTTCCTCTGTAAAATTGGATTGTGATGTTGGAGTAGGTACACTTTTGGTAATCCGTTTAAGACGTTTTGGTGATGCAGTTGGCAGTATTTCAGTAATATTAATGGCACTCTTAGGTTGCTTCTCCTTTTTTAACATTTCTTTGAACGTATCAGCAACTTCTTCATTCGAAATTATAGAAAGCTTATGGGCCAGTTTTTTCTTCTTAGATCTTGTACTTAAATCATCATATGTCTTGAAGGGTGCTCCAGTTGATATTTTGCACGCCGATATTTCTATATCAGTATCCATTCAATCGGAATGTTTAATTTTTAGTCTGTTAGAAAGCTGATTCAAGGACTTCATTTTTACGTCATACAACTCTAAAAAGCTCTCTATTTGAGATTTACCAATGACGTCGACTTTTGAATGCTATGCAGTTTTTATGAATTCCACTATAGCTTCTAAACGATTAAGATCATTTTTAGATAAACTCCACAGAACACAACACAATTCTTCATGTTTCAATATAATCACCATGGTAATCAACTTCATTATGATGTTGATAAGGATTAGCTGCGCATTTATATATATCTATTGGATATATCGCAAAGGTATTTACAGGTATTCCGTGAATTTTCATTAGGTAAAATATCTGAAAGAGTCAATTTGGAAGAGTACCTATACCGAATTCATTGATATTATATGTCGCTGTTAGGTATCACCGGAAAGGATATTACCTGTGCATTGTCACTAGCTCATAAATATATAAATTTTTAACCATCACCAATAGATCAATACATTTGTTAAATATAGGTAAACATCATAAATCTAAACTAATAAAATACTTATTGATTAAGTTAAAATAGAAATTTTTTGTTTGTTTTGTTATTTAAAATTCATTAATATAAATATATGAATGCTTAGAAAAGGATAAAGATTTACTTAAATTTGGGAAATGTGGCAACCCTATTAAAAATAAAAAATATTTATTAAATATTTTTATATAGATAAATAGATATTATTAAAAGTATACAGAAATATTCATAATTTTCTAAGTAATTATTCACGCAAAGCTAAAGGCAAAAGTTGCAAGTTTGTAAAAATATAGTCATATATACAATAAATTGGAAATATAAAAGTTTAAAGGCGCATATTTCTGAAATGAGGCATGATATTGGCTTGAATCTTTTTCAAAATATCGTAAATTATACGCGCTAAAGGATAAGCTTAATTTGGAATACATATTTTTAAAATTTCTTTCGCTATTTAGAAATAAACCAAACAAATTTGGGATTTTTGGAGAAAAAACAAATTTTTTAATTAATAACATATTTATTTATAAAGATATCTTAATGAAATTTGCGGGAAATGTGGATCTTATTAATATAAATAAAAGCGCGTTAAACAAATTTCAATCAGTGGTAGGGTTTTTCTGAATTCCTAATAAAACAAATGAAAATTCTCAAAAATGGGAATTTCTACATTTATGGCTACAGAATCCATAATCCGTAGATTTCGATTTAAAAATTTTAACAACATATTGAAGATTCTTAGAATATATTCCGCTTGTCGATTCGTGCTTTGGGATTTGAGAAAATATGGTCTAAAATCAAAACTTTCATATAAAATAGGTCGAATTCGAGAAATTTGAAATCGGACGAGAAAAAAAAATTGGCAAGTGATTAAAAATTTTTTATGTGTGAGGTACCTAACTTTGAGCCCCCTTAGCTTCGCCCCTGAGGGGTTTGTTGTGCCCCCCTTCCAAACTTAACATTGTACACTTCTCTGTTACGCCAAATACCAAATTTCATGAAAATCCAACTAGCCGATCAGAAGTTACAGATTTATTTCCAAAAAATTTCGATTCTGCCCCACTGTGGAACCTTTGGCAAAGGTTTAGATATTTTATTTGCCACATGATCCGCTTAAATTCAGCTGAGTTACAAAGCAACTGTTAGTACCACAAAAATACAAAAGCAAAAAAATAAAAAATAACAATGGTAAATGTTACAAAGAGATTGAGTGAGATGAATAGACACAAATGTTGAAAATTTTCAATCATTTAAAATCCTAGACGGATTTGTACAAAATGTCATGGTATACTTTTGAAAATAAATCGACAGGGTGAAACAGTGATGGATGAAAAAGAAAAAAAAAATAATATTTGGAGCTTTTTCTTAAGCTTTTAATTTAAAATTTGCCTTCATTTTTGAACTAAAATATAAAGTTTAATATGTGGTTGTGACTAAAGTCCCTACATCTTTGTTGTAACACTCTGTTTCATTCTGCTTAAGTTATGGTGATTATATGATTAAGAATTAATATTAAGCGTGGCTCAACATGCAATACACGAAATTGAAAGTCATGAATTACTTAATTTTATTTTAAATTTAGATAAATGACGAAGTTATGTAAATGTTATTTCACAGTTTTAACATTTTTAATGAGAACATTAAATTTATATGTGATTTGTTAACAACTACGAGAACTGCATGTGTTAAATGTGTTTTTTTTTTTTTATCTAAACGACTGTGAAATTTAAATTTTAGACCGTAAAATTGTAGTGTTATATATAATTTTTGCAATTTTACTAACAGAAATTATTTATTTATTTTTCTTTTTTTCTTTTGAAAGTACTAAACTTGTCATACTTAGTTCTTATAAGTATGCTTATGTTAAGATGTCATCATAACCTAATAATAAGAATTTAAAATTAATTTTCTGAAATGAAATACACTCTAAACTTGTGTTTTAGTGCAAATAGCGTTATTAAAAAAGAGATTAGTAGTGGAAACTTAACAGTTGTATTAAAATTGTAACGAGTGTTGGAAAAAAGCCCCTTAAGTACATAAATATTTTTAATGCAGCTTTAAGAAAAAGTGAAGAAAATCGTAGCAGATATTTTATTTATAGATAAATATTTATCAATTAATTTCAAAAAACGTATATAAATATTAATATAAATATAAAAATATATAAATATATAAATATATGTTTGATAAACTTATTGAGGTAGTTATAAAAACGCAAGGATTTAGTGTTTTGTTATATCATGAATCTTACATTTTTGTTAATTATAGAAATAGAAAATTGTGTGTTTATTTATAAAAAAAAAAAATAATTTTAAATTGAAGTGTATTGATCCAAAAAGGTCGGTTAAATTTAAGTTTTTAAAAACTCAGGCCAATGAAATAAATATTAAAATAGAAATAGTACCAAAATACAATATTTATGTAATATTATTGATATTTTGGCAGATGTTAAAAATTATTATCACAAATGCTATATTATAACAACTAAGAAGTTATAAATATATGTCTTTTGTTTATACATATTGAATAATAGAAAACATAATAACACGGTGCTACAAAATAAAAAAAATTTTGAATACATTTGGAATATAACATAGCGTAGTTTATAGGTATGGATGAACCCTAATAGGGCTTTACAATAATTTTCGTTATTTGTCTTATAAAACTTAAAAAAAAAAATATAAAATATATATAACGCCATCAAATATATTGAATAATTAACAGATAATCTATGCAACGAAAGTGTTAGATGATGTTATTTAAATAAAAACTGCTAAGAGACTATTCCTTTTAAATTAAGTAAGTTTTTTCTACGTTTTCTGACTATCTGGCAACAAGAAAGTCTATCTGTCGACAATTTTCAAACCAAAAAGTCGATTTCGACTTTTTGACTTTTTCAACAAAAAATCAATTGTACGAAAGTCGATAAGATTAAACCTGACTAATATTTTTAGATTATTCATTATACCCCCGAAATTAACATTTATTTAAAAAAACAGATTTTTCGAATTTCTTGGTTTTCAAAATTTTTGCCTCGAATTAATGTTACTTAAAAGGCATTTGAAAGAAAAGTATGTAAAAATTTTTATTCATAGCAAAACCTTAGAATACAAAATCATTTTTTTCATATCTTTTCGAGTTTACAGCCACTTTGACCCACAATTTATTAGAAATCGTATTTTTTTTATAAAATAGTATATTTTATTAGGCGTAAAATAAGCCATCACTTGATAAAATCTTATTAGAATTGTAGAACATATGATTTTTTCAAAGTTGTTGAACTCATAAAAATCTATTATTTTACATGTATTTTGTTGTTGCCATATTTATGATGTAAAATAAATTTTACAGCATTAAAAAATCATATGTTCTACAATTTCTATCTAGTTTTATTACGCGATGGCTCATTTTATTTCTAATAAAATTTAATATTTGGAAAAAATATTAAAAAAATATATATATATTTTCTTATAAAGAGTGGGTCAGAAATGGCTGTAAAGTCCAAAAAATAAGAAATAAAAAATTAGATTTTTATTTTTAATATCTTAGTGTATAAACACAACAAATCTGGATTCCTTTACATAACCCGCATTGTTAAATTAAACAAAAATTTAGACGGCAACTGAAAATAAACAAAAATCTTATTTATTTTCTTTTCATTTATTTTTTACTACAAGCTTTTTTATGTTTTTTTATGTAGAGGTACTTCAAACTAAATTTTCGAAAAAATTACTGATTTTTTTCAGGACACAAAAACAAAATATATGTGACCACATGTATCTTGCTGTTGCATGAATTTTTGACAATTGAATCAGGTTTTTCTCTCTCACATGAATATATATTTATTAATCTATGGGGTAAAGTCTTTTCTTTATAATTCAATTTTAAAAAAACTTTAACTGGTTACCTATTACGTGCGAGATAAAAATCTTTAAAGCCGCGAAGTCCGAAAAATCGTTTTTAGATATAACTTCCAAGTTTGGGGATATATTGAAAATTCTAGAAATGGTATAATAATCTACCCACTCTTAACTACAAACTTACTGTACTGTACTACTGTTACTGCAGCATCGTCTAATTATTACAATATATATTATAATGTTGCAAATAAAGCTAAGTTCACATTACGTTAATATTTGACGATTTTTGCAAATATTTGCTTTGTCTAATGCGAATACCAAATATTTGAAAAACTATTCGCCCTTAAATAAAAATGCGGAAAGTGTGAACGTTGTATACACAGAACTTATAAAATATTTGCTACAATTTTGAACGAATTATTGTTTGATTTTATAAAAAAAAAATTAAGATCCAACAATCGCAAAAAACTGCTGATGCGGTGGATGGCTTGATTTGAAGAAAAAAAAATTGTTCTTTTTATGCATATGAAATTTAAATTGAGGAAAGAAAAACAAGTGATCAACTTATATTTTATATACTAAAATATGGTCTTTGAAATGAAAATTTGTTATTTAACCATCATTTTATTTTTTTATACGGCTGGAAGTGGTGTGCAAAGAAATTATTGTTGTTTTGTAAAGTCAGAGCTGTTTTATAAATGACGTGAAGAGGGTTGTTCTTGCTTATAAAATTACTTATAAAAATGATTTATAAAAAAATTAAATATATATTTTCTAAAGTAGTTTCTATTAATGTGTTTACTAAATTTTGCCCTTAATCGATTGATAATAGTTAGAATATTTCCTTTATTATCTAATTGTTTTACTTAGCAAATTTTTTAAATAATTGTATTTAAAATAAATAGCATTTTCTCTTCATATTAAATAAAAAAGCTGCAAAAAATTTCCTTGACATCCACATATTCCGAAATTTTTTCTAAGTCGATAAAAACAAAATAAAAGTTAAGATTTTCCGATAAATTCATTTGATAATTGATGTCAAGTAAATTTATGGTAGTTGTGTGTTTAATTAAATAATTCTGAGTATATAATTTGCATTTAATCTGAACAGGCTTGAAATATGCTTTTTCTCTTTATGAATTTTATCATATTTGATAGCTATTTCAACAATAAAAAAACGTCAAATAAATGCGCGCAATTGAACAAAAAATATACTCTGTAAATTGTTGGAAAAATACCATTAAATATTTGGTGTCAAATATTTGTGTAATCTGAACTTAACTAAAATATTTAAAAATATATTAAAGTTATGCTTATGAAAGTAAAGTTTGACATTACATTGATTTTAATTTGAATTTCATCTAAAATGTTTACTGGATTTATTAATTTAAATAAAACTCTTTTAACTAATTTTCACTTTATATTTTGTAATTTTTTATTCGAAAATTGTTAATGCTTTTACGACTTTTTATGATAATAAATTCAAGAACTCAAATTACTTTCTTAGCGCATATGTACACTTAAATAGACATATATATTATTTAACATATTTTTGAAGATATATTGACATTGCGTTCTAATTTGTTTAATACCTTGGCCTAAATGTTTGCAAACGTTTTATTAAAATTATTAGTTTTACAAATAAAACTTCCTTTTGGCAAATACGTGTTGCGTTTTTTTGTTTTGCTAAGACACATTATCTTCTTTTAAGGATTTATAAAACTTTTTTATTCCATTTATAATTTATTCAATATTTATTTCATTTCAAGTATAGTTTAGTTATAACAGATAGTTAAGTCGAAACAGTGATCCCTTACGGTTGTCATTTGAAATATGCTTTTTGATTTCACAAAAATGTTAAATATTAAAAACTGTTATTAATTGCAAAAGAATGCTGGTAATAGTCATAGTCGTAATGGAAGGGTACAAACATTTTGTTCCACTTTAACCACAATTCATTAATCAAATCTTTTATTAGATTTACATCCATTATTTATTATCAATAAATTGTAAATACTATGTGCAGTTACATCTCAATCAACTTTTACTACAAAAATATCAATAAATGTTTTTTTTTTCTTCTTTTGATAATTATCTCTCATATTTCATAGTTTTTAAATACAAGATCTCACAATAATTAAATTTAATGGTAGCAATTTGAAAATATTTTCTTTTTCTTTAACAGTTTTAATGATAATTGTTATTAATGCATAGATAATACAAAGTGCAGGTAGGGAAAATCATTATTTTATTTATAATGTATATTTATTTTTATGGAATCCAATAAAATTAAAAGCTCTTTATTGTTTACTGCAAATCATGCAGAAACGTTTTGTAAGCAAATCGATATAGTGGAACTAAAAGAAACAATTATAGCATTAAACTTAATTTTTGTTTTTAATAGCATATATGGTAAAACTAATTTGTTAAAGTCATCGAATATATTCTGTTATCAAAATAATATATTCTAATATATGATCCATTCACTTATTTTCAAAATGAGTAGAAGCTCCGGTGAATGTTTTGAATTATCCAGTAATAACATAAAATTGGATATGATGAATGTGATGAGCAATTAGAATATTTTATTATATAATATTATCTAATTGATAATTAAATAGAGATAACCCAGCAAAAACTAGGTAATGGTATGTAGTTACTTCTGAATGTTAACAACATACCGTCTGCATTACATAGAAGTATTTTAGTAACTATTTCTTTATAAACTGTAATTATATGTAATTACTTATTTATGATCAGATTTACCAAATCATATATTTAAAAAAGGAATAAATAATATATGTGGTAAGGCAAAATTTGCGTATGAAATAATTTTTATCTAAAATATATAGTTTTTAAAATATTATATTTTTGTTTATTGTTATTTTTTTAAATTAAAATTTAATATAAAAAAAGCAGCTTGTTATATCCTGATATTTCATTAGTGTTTTGTTTATTCTACCAAAAATGTAACTAATTCTTATTGTTTTTATTAATAATAAGTTCAGTAATACTTTAAAATCTATGAGTTATTAAACAGCTTGAAAGCAGTTAGTTCTAGTATTTAAGTAATGACATTCTAAAATGCCTACTTGTAATAACATGAAAATAATAGGTTTTTCAGCTAATGTATAAGTAATGAAGAGCCATTATATTAACTTTTTAACTAATTACATGACAACCAAAGTTTTTTTTTTTTTTTAATAAAATATTATGTTCGTAAAATTTAAAAAAAAATCAAACATTAAATATAGATAAAGAAACTTAAACCACTGTCAATGAAATTATATACATTTTTGTATATTGTATATTTAATGCTAACCGAAATAAATGGTCTCAAAAATGGGGACAATGCCATTATTCTAATGTTTGATTGATAATGGACTACTAGCATTATATCCTTTAGAGTAATGATGTATTTAGAGTATTTCTTGAATATTTCTGTAAAAATAACATAATTTTTATTCATGTTTACTAACTGAGACTATAAATATTATTGCGCTTTTTGTACGAATATCAACAAAAGAAAAATATAAGAAACTATAAGAGAATAGATATAAAAAGAAAAGTATTTTGATATTAATAGCTATGAGAATGAAAACAAAATATTTATTAGATAGTTCAGTTGATATTAAAACTTTTTCTTGTAAGTTAATATCGGTTTTATAGTTATACCGTGTTACAAATTTGGACTTTTTTTCTCTTGCACTTAAACGAAACCATATACATCTGAAACTTTGTAGTATCCAGCTCTTTTCTTATTTGAAAGTTTTAAGGATATAAATTAAAAAAAATTTAATTTAATTTAATTATTTCTACATTAAATTCTTTAGCATCAAATTGATCCGTGGAAGCTTAAATAAGTTTTTACTTACATTCGAAAGGCCGAAAATTTTGAATATATGTCCTTTAAAAATTTTATTCTTTTATATTCTTTTTTTGATAAATGTACTCGTATGTAGAAAAAATATATATTGAAGACTGTCATTTACTTCATAACATACTTAAATTTTGTTCCTGCTGCTCTTTTATTTAAGGATTATTGAGAATTGTTGAGTATTAATGTACAAAAACTTTATTACTTATAAACACAAATTACTCAATATTCGTTTTTGCACTTAAAAATATATAAGTATATTATAGAGTATAGATCAGGTGCGAATCAAGCCAAATCATTGGGGGGAGGAGGATTTTTTTACATTTTTTATTATTATGAAAAATTCGATATTTTAGTTAGAATTTTAATCGAATTGTTGAGCTATGAAATTTGTATTATAAATAAATAAAGAAAATTCAGGGTATATTTGATATCTAAAATTACTGATTTAGAATATAAAGTTAATCTGTGCTAAAAATGGGTTAAAAATTATGAAAAATACAACTTATTTTAAATATTTAAAAAATTCTTAAAATTTTTAGTCTGAAATTTGTCAAATTTACAGAAATTTTTTTAGATAAAGTAAGTACTTTGATTGATTTAAGTTTTAAACATACTTTCCGAAATACATATGTCATATTTTTTCAAATTAAATAAAATCATCAAGGCTTGAATAAAATTATTTAAATATTTCGCTGTGCAGACGAAAAGACTTATGTGTTTTTCAACATGCGAAAACACAATTTATATTTTGTATGAAAGCCATACAAAATTATGTACATAAATGGCTGATTCAGATTTTTAAAATGGAAATGGGTGATACATAGGTAAATAATTCGGAAAATTACTTTTCTCGTCCTAAAGAAATGTCTGAAATTTCCTTGCTAATATTTTTAGTTTTTAATGCTTTTTAGCCACATAATAGCAACATAACAATGATTTTTAAATGAGGTAAATATGTGCTGTAGAATTTTTGAAATACAATTGGACTCACCCAAGTTCAAGTTATTTTATGAAAAATCTGTAATTTCTGATCGATAGTCCGATTTACATACAAATTTATACAATTGTAGCAAATAATTTTCGCATTTTATGTGTGATGATGCTTAGAATATTCCAAAAATTATTATTTCTCAAATTTTAAATTCAGAATTGCTTATTTTTGCACTCTAAGTAGTTAATGGCGTAAGGTTTTGTTAAAATTCGAGATTTGAATTATCAGATACGGATAACTAGATAACTATAAAAGCTAAATAACATTTACAAGCCTTAATGAGATAAAATACACTAATCTTTGAAATCGGATGAGAAAAAAAAAATTATTAGCAAGCAAGTGTGAATTTTTATTCAAATCGCCGACCTAGCCGAAAATTTATAAATTTACTTGCGTTTCACATAAAAATTGGCAGAAAAACTACTTTTATCAACGATATATTGTATCCAGTTACCAGAGTTTTTAAGTTAAATACAGTTTCCATGAGATCCTGCCAAAAATGTTTAGCTTTAGTTTATTTTTATTGTAGTTATCCTTAAATATTTAAAAGTTTATCTTTTTATTTTGCCAATATCTTTCAAGTTAAGGGACTTATTAACTTATATTCCAATAATTTCTCATTATCAGAAAAATTCGTTTCGACAAAATGTATGAAAAAAAAAAAATAAATAAATTTAATATTTAATTGTTGTTTTCCATAAAAATTTTAGAAATGAATTTTTCGTTCGACATAGAGAAACAGGAGGTAAAATTTTTAAATTAATTAAAAAGTAAATCTAGGATCTATATTCAATACCCTATATCTCGTATTTTCGTGAAATTTTTTATATGCCATTCTGTTCACTCTAGTGACCCTCATCTATGGTATAGATATCAAAGTAAAATTACATCTTTTCCCATTTTATCAATGCTTTTTAATTTCTTTATCTTACACCATAAACATTTTTGAACGCAAAATCCACTTTTTTCTGTGTAATTATTTTATATTTTGACTACATAAACATAACATATATTATTTCTGACTATGTTATACGTGTTGAACATGAAACTGGGCAAAAGAATTAATCGGTTGAATTAAATTGAAAAGAAAATTATTCCTACAAAATCTCGAGACTTTCTCTATAATAGTTCCTTAGATATGCGAAAATTAAAATTTACCTTGAATGGGGTCTAACACTTCCCTTAGAGCTGCCCGCCCTATTTTCACCTCAGTTATGCATCTTGATTAGGAAATTATTCCCATACAATTTTAAGCTATAATTAATTTTTATTATTTTCTCTCAATTGTTGAAGTTGATGAGAAAGTTATTACCACAAAATTTTAAGACTTCTGTTGTAATAGTTCTTTAAATATGCGATAATTATTATTTTATTTATGTGGGGGTACCATTTCTCCTGCTCCGATCTCAAAATAAAGTAACATATTTGAATTACGTTGCTTCAAATCGCTAAATAGTTTTTAAAATTTTAAATTAAATGTATTTTTTACAATGAAAAACCATCTATATAGTTATTTTATTTATACATTAAAATCACAAATATTGCAAAAGAAAAATTTTCTAATACTTCAAGACTAAGAGAATTAAACGTTTTTTTCTCTCCTGATAGTTTCGATTTACGAGATAGAGGGTATTGAATATTAATTCTCGATATTCAAAAATTTTTAATTTAAAAGAATATTTTTTTTCCATAAAGCTGAAGTTTTTAAGTAATAATAAAATTTGTATGTGCAATTCAATTATATTTGTTTAAGAGATAAAACTATCATTTAAAGAAATATTATGCAAAATTTTGGAATTACTCTTTTTAAACTAGGAAAAAGAAATGAAATTAAAAATTTGTTCTCTATTGGAAAAATAAAAACGCTTAAAAATATTGTTGTTACTTAAAAATTTCAAAAGTCACTTGCATTTCCTACATATTTAATTAAGTAAATGCCAGTTTTTAAAACCTTTTAATTTTGTTTTAAAATTTCAAAGGAAAAAATTTTATATTTGCCCTAAAAATGATTTTAGCTCCATTGTATTGTAAAAAAAAAAAAATCATTCTGCCTTTTCTATTTTCGATAAACTCCTGTTATTTTTATATTTATTTTCTTTTTACAAAATATATTATATTTTTTCCTTTTCCATTTGTAAATTTATTCAATTGGGGAATAAAATTTCCTTCCTTCCCCCTCCATGGATCCGAGCCTGGTATAGATTCCACATAGTACGTATTTAACTTTTTATTTTCTGATATTATGACACTTAACACATATTTTGTATATAATTCGCATTCAGTTAATTTTCGTAATTTTACGATTTTTGTATTTTTATTAGAAAACTTTTATCTCGAATACTTTAATTATATAATTAATTATACATTAATTTTTTATTGTCTGTTTATACCACATTTTCAAAATTTATATCAGAGATTGGACTGATTTATTTGAGTGTATTTAAAGCGTAAAAAGATTTTATTATTTTTATATTGTCTGCTTTATTTCTTTAATAAAGGCAAATTTTACTTTCGAAGATATAATAGAGGAAAGTAAAAGCAAAAAAGGCAAACACAGTACAAAACAAAAAAAAAAGTAACTTTATAATATATTATCAGGAATTTTGTCTAATTTCTTGCCTTCGTAGTTTTCCAAACGCAAGAGGTTAAATATACCTTTTTTCGCCTTTTTTACTCATTTCTTAATAAATAGACAAAAACCTGCAGGTAATTTTGGCCATTTAACAAACAAGAACAATACGTACAACAAATATAAAGCAGTTTCACGTTTTATTAAAAATATTTCAAAAATGTAAATGAAAAAAAAAAAAAAAAATAAGAAATATACAAAAATAAATAAAATAGCTTTCGAAAACACACAAAGAATTTGAGTAAGTAAAATATTTTTATGCCATATTCTGGAAAAGGTAAATATGAGATTTAAAAATCTGTTTTAACTAAAATATTAAATTGAGCTGTAAAATCAATTAAAGATTTGTTTCTGTTGTAAGTATTTAATTTTAACTACTTAGTTAAGCAATATTAAGGAAAAAGGGTTAAATTTACCTAAATTTATCATTGACTTGTAAAATACAAAAACATTGTTACCCAGAGAATACATTTCAGAAATTATAATCGAATTCTGTTTATAAATTGCACGTCATATTTAGCACTTTTTTTTGAAAATAATGATTAAACATTTAAATTTAATTTATTTTTGTAATAATGAAAGCTGCAAACTTTTTCTTATCAAAATATTAATTTAAAAATTATTTAACAACTGTAATAAACTGATGAAAGAAAAATCAAAATTTTTAATTTAAAATATAATTCAATTCTTTTAACTTGTCAGGTATTAGTATAGAATAGTATAGAAGAGGAATATGTAAATAAAGGAAAAGTAAAATATTGATTTTTAAATGAATAATTTATTGGCAAATGTAAGAATGGATTTTTTTTTTATCACCATTGAACAATATTTGCTCAATTGATCTTAATTTTTTAAACGAAATAAATTAGAAAAGAAATCAAACAACTTCAACGATTGTTCATTGTTGTTTATTATTTTTATTCATTCTATTGTTCTACAGGCCTAAAGTGAAAATCTTAACGTAAAAAAATACATATAGATTTTAGTTATTTCTTTTAAATATAAAAAACTACTTTTGACAACATTATTTAAAAAAAAAAACAAGTTTTTCAATCTTTCAATTTCTATAGAATCGATAACTTTAATCTTTTGTAAAAATGTATTGATAACTAATTTTCTATAGAAAATTATCGCTAAAAAATGTTCGATGGTTTTAATTGCAAAAAGAAAAATTTTTGATAACTTTTTCTATAGAAAAATTTTTGATAACTAATTTTATATAGGAAAATTTTCGATAACTAATTTTATATAGAAATATTTTTGATAATTTTAATTCTATAAAGAAAAATTATCAATAACTAATTTCTATAACTTATTTTCTATAGAAAATTTGTCAATGAATTTATTTTTTATAACTTTATTTTTCTATATAAATTTTTTCGATAAGTTAAATTTTTCATAAAATTTTTTTCGTTTACTTTAATTTTCTATATAAAATTTAATTTTTAATTTTCTTGAGAAAATTTTTTGATAACTGATTATCTACAGAAAATTGTTCGATAACTTTGATTTTCTATAAAAAATTATTCGACAACTTAAATTTTCTATAGAAAGTTGTTCGATAACTTTAATTTTTCGATAACTATAATTTTCTTTACAAAATTCGCTAACTTAAGTTCTCTATATTAAAGTTTTCCATAAGATTATTATAGACAATATTTCAATAACTTTAATTTTCTATTTGCAACATTTTATTGCTTTTTCTCTTGTTAAAATTTGAATGAGTTAAGTTTTGCAATGAAATGTATAATTATTTTGTTTAATGCTTTGAAATCAGAAAATTTATTAGTTAAAATTTAAAGTAAAATTTAACATTTTAACTAAACTAAATAGAAATTAATATTATTAAATTAATAATATATCGTTTGTCCTACAATTTAGTTGTAATAAAAACTAACATATTAAACAAATTAAACTTTTTACTCAAAGCCACATTTAGCTTCAAGTGCTGATAAATGAAATTTAAAAACCTTCGTTTATATATAAATATTTATGCAATCTATTTTTAAATAAAAAGAAAAAAATGTTTTAAGTGCTACTATAGCACTGATTTTTATTTTATAAAAAGATGATCTTAAAAACCAAAATTTTACAATATGTGCTTATAATTACAAATCAATATAAAAAACAAATTTAATATGCAAATGTTTATGTTACAATTATTTGTTTTCATTTTGTTTAAAAAAACAAAACCAATAAAATAATAAAATTACAAAGTAATTTTAATTAGATGTTTACATTAAGAAAATTTATTTTACTTGTTATGTTACTTGTTCCACTTCTTGCGACACTTTGTTGACAAAAAAAAAAAAAAAAAAAACATAAAAGAAAACTCAACTATGAAAAAAATAATAATAATCAATTTTTGGGTTCAACAATCTATTAGCTCGCCGAGCTTACTAACGCAAAACAATAAAAAAGAAGTGAAGAGGGCAATAAAAAAGCATATGGAAAGAAATATTTTTCATGTTAACTTGTATGTACCTACTAAAAAAAGCACTAAAAAAAGAGTTGAAAAAGTCATGATTTTAACATTGTGTTGTTATTGGAAGAAAGTACTTAGAGCTGCAGAAGTTGTCTTTTTAACCCAGGGTTGTTAGGATGTTCTTCTTTTATGCTTCTTGTTCACTGCTTTTGAAGTATTTTTCTACAAACTATATTTATATATATATATATATATTTTATAAAAATATGGTTTTTGGCTTTGATAATAGATAAAAAAAATACTTCTCAATTTGTGAAACTTTTATTTTCTTAGAAATTATTCACCTTTTTCCTGCTAAAAATACATTTATTTTAACTTTCTTGGAAGTTAATAAAAATATGCACTTGGGAAGCACTTGGTCGTTTTTTTTTTTTTTTTTTTTTTTTTTTTGTACAATTATATAGTCAAATCACAATCTCAATTTGTATACACATATTCAATTAATGGTAAGTTCCACAGGAGTACGTAATATGTTTTTTTACTGTCTAATTTTGTTTATTAATTTCCATGTGTATGGTTTTATTGATTTTGTAATTAATTTCCTTGAAGTGCTATACATACATAATATTATCTAGAGCCTTTTTAAATAGAACTAGTTAAACATTAAGTACTGTTAATTATATTAGGATTATCATAACTTTTCTTTCATACATTTACCATAATTCAAGCTTATATCTATTAATTCTTTTAACTTAAATTTTACTTAGTTAAATTAAACTCTTTACAACAAAATTAAAATAATAATCCTATGTTTTACATAATATTTCAAGAATCTTTGTTAGGATTAAAAATAAAAGTTATTTTCAAAAGGTAGGGTATTTTTGTGAAAAAATTAAATTAGAAATTCGTTTATAATCTTATTAGTTCATTCTTTTCTATTCTGCAGATATATAGTAATAAAAAAGATGACAAAGTTATCGCAATGCGTATGAATAATATTAACAAATAAATGTTAATCCTACGTCTCATGGAATGCCTCTAATTTCTTATATACATGTCCGAAACTAAACTAAAGCTAAGATCACATTACGCAAATATTTGACACGAAATATTTCATGGTGTTTTCTCAGAATTATATTTGATTTTTTTGTTTTTTAATGAAACAGCTATCAAATACCGTAAAATTCTAGAAGGGGAAAATATTTTAAGCCTGTTCAGATAATATTATAATAAGTATTATTATGGTTAAATAATGAAAAGTACTATTATATATTTAAAGTTTTATTAAAAAAACTATATTTTAATAGATAAAGTATAAATTGGTCACTTCTTTTTTGTCAATTTAAAGTTTGTTTATTTTTTCAATTGTAGCCATCCACCGCATCTGCTGTTCTCTGCCGCTATTTGAGCTTACATTTATTTTGTAAAATCAATTATTATTCGCTCAAAATAGTGGCATTTTTAGTTTAGGGCAAACATTTCTGTTTGTTATCTTATTTGAATCGTAAAAATAATTCCTGTTCACAAAAATCGTTAAAGATTAGCGTAGTGTGAAATTAGCTTAATAGTTATTAAAAAATATTTTACTTACTTGCTTATTTTCGTTCCTTTTTCAAATGAGTTCAGCAAAAACTTGCCAAAAGTTCAAGATCACCAAAAAGGCTAATGACTGTTAACTGTCTAACGTGCCAAATACTGCAATTAAACAAATAAATAAAGTTCAAAATTTGGAAATAAAATTGATTTTTTAACAAGATTTTTAACATTAAAGGAATTTTAATTTAAATAATATTTTTTTTATTTTTGTATTGCAAATTTTGTTGAAAATGAATTACAGATTTTAATATTGATAACAGAGTAAGAGATGGTAGATTAATAATATGAAATTACAAGTTGAAAAAATTGAAACAGATTTCTATGAAAAATCAAAAACACAAACACTTATTCTCAATTGATTCTTGTCCTTTTTTCTGTTACACATTTTGTGGTATTTTTTTTTTTTGGGAACAATGACATCTTTTAATATAAGTCTAAATGTTTAAATTGACATAAAAACCATTTAAAACAATAAGAATTCATCGAAGAGCTGTCTAAGCAAACAGACTAACTCGAAGTTTTTCCTTTTAAATTATTTTATATACAATGAGATTTAGATTTGTCTGTAGACTATTTGAGGAAACAATAACAAGTGGCAAAATACAATTAATAGTCTGAGAATAAATGTGACAAAACTACAGACACTGTTCATAGATAATCTTAATAATTGAAAGCACATGCCCTTTGTTTGAATGCTTACGTAGACGTGAATATTTAAAATATAATTTTTATTTAAATTGTTAACTTAAATTTGTTGTCAGAGAAAATGTTAATATACTAAATTAAAGCTGCTTATATGATATATATGTATTAGAATATGTTTTAAAATTTGTTTAAAATTTTGAGTCATAAGATAAAAAAAATTGGAAACTTTAATTTAGAAGAGAACTGTAATTTTATTAATTAGAAAATATATTACAATAAACTGGGAAAATGATCACAGATTTTGTATAAATTTTCAAAAAAAAATTACAATTTTATAAAATTAAAAAAAATCTAGGGGATCCATTTTCAAAGAAAATACAATTTGATAGCATTAAAAAGATTATATAATTTTAAACGATCTGCATAAATGAAAATGCACATATAAATATACTAGGAAAATTTTTATCACGTCGAGTCTATAAGTTACATGTATGTATGTACATACATACATACATACATACATATATACGTATAATATACATTTAATAATAACTACAGTAAATAGTTATAAATACTTATTAGTTACTGTATGCCCAATCTTGCTTTTGTTTGTTATTATTTTCAATAACATCTACACATGCATACATATGTACATATAGTTGCTTACTTAATTACTTACATACACGGTACGAGTGTATGTAAATACAAGAATACAATTACGAAAAAGCATGATTGTACATGCATGATCATGATCGTTGATAACAGGAGCTTTGTTTGCTTTGCGTTTGGATATTAATGAAACGGAAAAAGAAAATTGATATTCAGTATTGATCGATGAACTAGAAGTCTTGGATAATAGCACATAGAAATTTAAAACTAGACTAATATTTGACACAAAATATTTTGCCATTATTTCCCCCAATTTTTGCAACTTAATACAGAGTTGATTTTTTGTTCACATTACGCGCATTTATTTGATATATTTTGTTTGATGAAACAGCTATCAAATATCGTAAAATACGTGAAGCAGAAAACGTATTTTATGTCTGTTCAGATTAAATGCAAATTGCTTTATCAAAATTAATTTTTCGAACACAAAACTACCATAAAATTATTTGACATCAATTATTAATTAATAACAATTAATTTATAGGAAAATCTTATTTTTTATTTTGTTTGTATTGATTTAAAATAATTTTCAAAGAGAATTTCGTATGTGTGGATGTCAAGGTAATTTTTTTAGTATCTTTATTTTAGGCAAATATTTAAAAAATTTACAATAAAGTAAAATACTAACTATTATTAATTTATCAGTTGCAAAACTTCATCAAACCTACTTTGAAAATAAATACATTTTTACAAGTAATTTACGTTTATTTCCAACTTTGTGTTAAGGGTGGAGAAAACGTACATGAGAAATTTAAATCTTAAATTGTCTTTTTTTATCGAAAATTTTAATTTATTTTATATTTTTATTCCTTATCTGTCAAACAAAATAAAATTAACTAATTATTTTGCGTTTTTCTTTTTGTTAAAAGGGGCTATATTTTAAAAGAGAACAATAAATTTAACACTTTAAATTAAACTTTATTGCTCAGCTTTGTGTTTAAATATTTATTGCGAAATAGATTACACAATAGATTTCTCACGTAACGTACAGAGAAAGATAGAATTTGACAATTGTCAACATAAAAATGTCTACGTGTAGACTAGGGGTAAGACAAATATTTTTGTTTGACCAAAATCAGTTGTTTTCTTATTTGGTTCGTAAAAATATTTGATGTTCACATTGGGCAAATCCGAATTTTTGGAAAGTTCGTCAAATATTAGCCTAATGTGAACTTAGGTTTACAACGCGTGTATTTGCTATAATGATCTTATTTTACAATAACAAGATTTAATTGTGAATGATTCATAATGTACCATAGTAACTTGTGTTCTTTTTAAATATTTTTCTTTAAAGTCATATACATATTTTGAAGAAAATAACTCAATCGAACTATAATACATAAATACATATATAAACATCAATTGCGTTCAACAAAATACATACATGTTGGTATAAAGTATTTAAAGACATTGAGTGACTTAAAAAGTATTTAATATTTACACTTATTTTTTGTAATGACTTCCTCTTCCTCAACGTATAACAGAATATTCTGGTTTTATTATCAATACATATATCCGATGGCACACAGTGTGCGATTCAAAAAATGAAATGGAAATAATTATCTATTTTCAGAAGGACTGCTCTGATTTCAATGAAATTTAACCCAGTGATAGTAGAGGTGTAGGCATATAGACCTACAGGTGGCGGGTCCACAGGGTCCCAAAGGTTGGACACCACGGGTATACAATTTTTAAAAAACGACCCTGATTTCTTATATCTGAAGCGATTTGAAAAATTTTTATATCCAAAAACATCATCGTATGCATAAGATAAAAAATGTATCACTTTTTTGGCAAAAAAAAAAATGATTTTTTTTCAAAGTTCAAATTTAAATGCCCATAACTTTTAACTCAAAATTCTTCTTTTACACAAATTTTCCATTTGTTCTTTATGAAATAAAAAAATCCAAAATACCGGATAAAACTTGGACACTCTGTAGCATTAGAACTTCTCCAAGGCAGGCTAAACATTAAAAATTGTAATCTTTGAAGCCTAATATCTCTTAAACTAAAAGATATAATATATGTCCTCCCATATCAAAAGCTTTCTAATCGGTTCAGATATAGAAATCAGGATCGTTTTTAAAAAAATTTATATCCGAGGTGTTCAACTTTGGGACCTTGTAGACCCAGCCTCTGTTGTTCTGTATGATTCAAGCTCAAAAATTAAACTCGCCTATACCTCTACTATCATTAAGTGAAATTTTTAGAATTATTGAATTTCAGAATAGCCATTCCGAACTTCTATAATTATTTCCATTTCATTTTTTTAATAGCACATTGTGCGGTACTTCATACACTTAACGACTTTAGCAAAGTTATTATAATCATGATTACTTCAAGGATAATATGGCCCAAAACCATGACTTTTATGCTTGATTGCAGCTATGTGTAGTGTATGAGGATCATTTGAAAATGTGGTAAAAGTTTGTGTTTTTAATACTTATTACATTTTAAATATTTTATCAATTGGTTCAACTTTAGCAAAAAATAAATAAATAATAATAAAAATAAAAAAGTAAAAAATTCCGGTAAGGTGGTGTATATTGCTTTGATGCACGAACTACTTTAACAGTATAAATTCGATTGGTTTCTTTATCCCACGAGATTTTTATTTATTTATTTATTTTTTTTTATTTTTTTTTTTTTTGTAAACTGCAGTTTATTTCGTGATTTTTCTTAACGCAATCATCGCTTTCATTGAAATACCCTGCAAGTCAAATGTTTGATTTAAAATTTAAGAGCGATTTGTGGTCAAACGTTTTCTCAAATGTAAAAATTTGATAATAATTTGAGAATAGTAGCACTGTCAACAAAAGAGAGTTTTTTTTACCAATTTTGACGAATATATGAAGTAAGCTTTCAATTAACTTTTGATATCAAAGACAAAACACATGACAGTGCTTGCTGGGAATAGTGCACACAGATTTACAAATTATTACATACATACATACATACATACATACATACATACATTCATACATACATACAGACATTCATACATGCATACATACTTTTGTATAAATATATACCCGCATGACCTGAGTTTCGATATTGGCGAATGTTCGCTAAAAGCGAAGAATTTTTGAAACTCAAAAAACAGTAGTTGTTCTCGAATGTTTTGTCTGAGAAATTTTTACGAAATGTTCGAACGGGATATTCTTATCGACGTTTGTGGCCACCTGGGTAAGTATAATGGCCCCAAGACAGTAATTTTACTTTATGTTTGTATTGAATTTATAGACTTGTTAAACAAGATAATATTTTATGAACATTTATGTATTTATTGTTATTATTATTATTTTTATTTTTTATATTTTTTATGTGTAATCATCGCTTATTTCTGCAGGTTTTTCTTTTATTTACCATTTTGTCTATTTTTTGCATGTTCTTTACCTGTCATTATTAAATAGTATTTTCCCCCAATTTTACCTGTATTTCATGTGCAGGAAATAAACATGATTATGTGTTAAATCCTAAATGCAAAAAATAAATAACAATATACATAAATATTCATATTTAAAATGCTTCATATTCATATTTAAAATTTACACATGTAGTGCATTAGAGTGTTCCGTTGAATAAACTTAAAAAAAAATATTAATCAAATTTAAGAAATAATCTTCAGTTTTGTAGTACAAAATTTGTATCAGATATTGAAATATTGAAAAGAACGAATTTTATTCAGAAATGACGAATATCAAAAAATTCGTTTGAGATAGTCATGAAAAATATGATCTTTTTCGCAAAAATTTCAGTCCATAAGCGTTCATTTTAGTACATCATTGGATAAAAATTTTACACTTTTATAACTTTTATAAGTGGAATATTTAATTTTTTTTTTTTTTTTGTATCGAATGTCTATTCTCATAACGTCAATTTCTTCAAACTTTGTATAACTTTAAATATTATGCACTTAATTTTCAATGATATGGAAAGTACACCAATAAAGGCGATGAAGTATGTTTGCGGTATATTCTATTCTGTTGGTTTCTGAATATATTCTACAAACCCGACTTTGCTAAAATCGAACAGAGAAAACAAGAAAACAAGTTGGAATGACTTATCTTATGTTACCATAATAAATTAACCATAGACAATAAATTTAACAATTAGCAATTAGTCGATTTAAACCTCGGCACAAGAAACAAATAAAATTCATTATCTTTAATACAAAATCAATATAAAAAATATATACAAAAAAAAGTCATAACACATACAATTTTGGAAAAATTTTAACGCATGAAAAATTATTCGAATAATTGCAAACAATTAATTGTTCAAAAATTATAACAAAATATTTCTAAAACAAAACAAAGCGAATAAAAAATAGATCGAATAAGACTTAAACGATTAAATATTTAATTTTTAAAGCAAGATATACTAATATTTTTTTTTATAAGTACAATGAAATTATGAAAACTGTATTCTGTAAACTTTTCATAGAAATCTTAGCGAATAAAAAAATTATTCGATAAATTATTAGCGATGAATCGTTTAAAAATCATACAAAATTATTTAAATATTTTTAAGTGATCTTGCTGTGCTTTTATATTAATCTTAAAATTTAACTTAAAATTTGTGCGTTGACGTAGTATTTTGTAAAGTTTACATACATTTTGTATATCATGAATACCATATATGAAAAATATCATAGGTCTTCAAGTTTGGTTCATATTTGGTACTTACCTGCTTGTTAAAACCACGACGACTTATCTATTTTCATTTTTTGAAAAAACAAAAATTCGTAATTTTATTCACGTTTTTTTATATTTCACTATGTAGTAATTTTAATTATTCATATTGTTACGAAATTGCGCTTGAATTCAAATATAACGTTTTTAACGGTTAGTTTAAAGTTAAATAATGCTTCTCAATCTTTCTATTTATATTAACAGCAGTTAACATAACTGTAGAAATTATTAACATAGTTGTAAACATACAATATTGAATGAAAAGCTTTCACCATTCTTTGTTAGAATAGCAACACTAAATGTTTAAGCTGCTAACATTAACATCGAAAGCTTTAAAATTCGAATATACTAGCTTGTCCGTTTCGAGAAGCATCTATATGGTAATGTAGTGTATATAAATTGCCCGTGAGAACACTATTGAGTGAGTCTAATTGAAAGCATCGTTAAGTAAAGAAAAATTAACTGCCTTGAAGTTGGCTGTATACATTATTAAAGTGTGCTATATAAAGCATGTAATTTAAGTGTGTGTATGTGTGTATTAAAACACATAGTGACTATTTAAACTGTTGTTGTTGTACATTAAAAAAAATAATAAAAAGTCGTTACAACTTTTAAACTACTAACTGATTTTATTTGCAATCAAATTATCCGGTTTATTTAAAAGGGAATAAACCACGGTATTTAAAAAAACCAATATCTTTTGATGTTAAAGTCTGATTTCATTGCTTTAAAAGTAATTTGAATGGTGATTAATTGTTCTTCTAATATAATAATTGGAAAAACAAAAAAATGTAAAAGATATATAATGCAAATGTATTTTTTGCAAACTTTTTCCCCCTTCGATTTTTTATTTTCTTAAATAAATTTAAAACATGATATGATAAACGATTCAATTTCTAATATGTTTTTTTTTTTTTTTTTCTAAAAATCAAACATATTTTTAAACTACTTTTTTAAGGTTTATTTATGAAAAATTGCGAAAATACGTATCCAAATAAAACTATATATGAATAATCAGTCAAATTGTAAAATTTGAATATAATATCTATTTTAAGATTTTTGCTGAAGAAATTCTACAAAAAATGCGCTTGAAAAATAGCATAGGTACGATTAAATTTTTAAGTCTGACATTTACTTATGTAGTTTTGTATGTTTTAAGTTGTTCACTCTATGTGTAAAACGTACAAAATACTAAAATATGAAAAAAACTCTGGAAAATAGTAAATATATCCGGCACAAGAATCTATACTGAAATGTTTAAGCAATGCACCACTTGTTAAGATGAAATAAAATAATTAAAAATTATAAATATTGAGAACAGAAATGCATCTAAATGTAGTTTTATAAAAAAAATATTATTTTTTTAATTGTGAGGTTTAAAGAAGACATAATCGCCTTTTCAGCGCTTCTTATTTCAGTGGAATTGGATTGCAACTAAAAAAGTTATGAATATTTAAATTTACGCAGAAAAATATGTTACCTTATCTTTTTAAAGTACATACAGTTGTTTCATTTTACATCAAAATTTTAGTTATTATATTTTTAAGCAAAAATAAAATTAAAGAAACGGTGAAAATAAAATTCAAGTGAGATATTTTTCATTTAAATTTTTAATTCATTTAATCACCTACTTGATTCTGTTTGTAATTTTTTACAGTTATTAGTAATTGCTATAATCATTTGCTGAGAGGTTCAAATTTAAGCAATTTTTATTGAATGAATTATTTTGGTGATTGGTGACTTTCGTCTGTGTAGATACTTTGTATATTTTGTATTAAGTTTCTACTTACTTTGAAGAAAATCTGAAGACATAAGATCAAAAAACTTAATTTTTTCATCGATCTTTCATGGAATTCACGATATTTAGCAATAGCATAATTGTACCCCGAGGTGTTCTAATAGGAACATAAAAACAAAATTAATTTTGACTGTGCATTGTGAAGTGCTAATTTTGGAAATAATAGAGAATGTATTTCAAATCTAATTAAAAATACTAAATGCATTAAAGTTAATAATATAAGCACCAGAAATTGTGATGAAAATAATATGTTGAATATTCGTTATTCAAATTCATGTACAATAAAGGACCTCGAGAAAAAAGTTGCAAATGTAGCCCTCTAGAAATGAAGATTGGTCCGTTTTTATATGACTACGTCTGAATGTTTCAATTCCGTAAATGTTTCAATTTATTTGTACTGGAACATTTTTAAAAGATCTCTAAAAACGTTCTTTTAACGCCTCTAAAACTATTGATTTCTTTCAATAAAATTATAAAAATATTCGTTATAAGGAAAGTAATTTCAAAGTATTATAGAGACTTATTAACGCTTGGAATATGCATTTAAATAATTCTTCCATTTCTTTTCATTCGCGAAATATCAAAATTTTATTAAAATTTGTTGCCATATTTTCATTATCTAAACATGTAATTGTATATATTTCGGACAGTTTTTAATATATATTGGATTTTGCGGTACCACTGGAAGGGCCTATTCTATTACTATTGAACTATTATGGAAAATTAATGTATTAAAAGTAATAGGATAAATTTTATACATTAGGTTCCAAAAAGATAAATCGGCAGTTTTTGCAAGAAAGTTTATGGAAATATTTATTATACTTAGATATCAATAAGTTTATGAGAAACACAATAAATTCTTCTAAAAAGAAAGTCTTTGAAATTTAGTCGCTATTTATGCTTCTTGTGACATTCAAAATATCCCAAAATATTGCTTTTATTACTAAAGGTTAAATATATATATCATTCGTACTGAATAAGAACATTCCAATGATGCTCTAAAATCTAAATTACGACGAAAAATTTCCGAAATTTTAATTAAATAGTATTTAAAAATTTCGGAGAAAATTTTACTAAAATCTTCATCACACCAGAATGAAAACTAATTTTAAAAAATTAGTCGACATGTGCCTATTGCATATTGTATTTTTTTTTTTTTTTTTTTGACAAAAAGTTAAAAACGACCATATTTCTGGAGGTATTTTAGAAATGGTGCAGCCCAAGTGAACGAAATAATTGAACCCAAATTTTTTGGGTATTAGTTTACAACTTATCAATCTTTAATTTTAGGGGGAGGGGGGTACATTTGTAACATTTTTTGTCTTTACACAAACCGATGCACATTAATGCACACATGCTTTTTACATAAATTTATTTATTAATTTAATATGTCTATGAGATGTGTAGTCTTCAAGAGATGTGTCAGTTTGCTGCTATATTTTATAAAATTTTATTTAAATATTAAAAAAATAATAGATTATTTGTGAGATTTTCCTATTATTATTTGCTTGTTAAATGTTTTTAAAAGTAAGAGTATTTGTTTAAAATTTTATACCCTAAATCTAAACTATTAAAAAAATTTGTATGTTTTCCAATTTTATGGTTATAAAATCCCTCATATTAATTTGATTGTCAAATTTTCTTTTACACACAATTCTGCTTTAGGCCACAACGAAATTTAAAATAAGTAATAATTGAAAACAAGTTATTAAATCGCGTATAGAATTGTCATGGCTAAATGGTATTCAATGTATTGAATTCAAGCAAACTTTTTTATTTATTTATTTTTTTATAAGCTGAGTAGTGCAGTTTATCTCTATATAATATAATTTAAGTTGAACATTAGGAACATTTGGATATGCTGTCATAGATCTTATTAAGTATTATTTATTTTGTGTCTGTTATTTTTTGTTTCATTGTAGTTAAATGAATGTAATTTTTACTAAACTATTCCTAATTTTTAAAATCTTTTCTCAGCTCGTTTGTGTTTAAACGTTAGCGTGGTGTGTGTTTTGTGTATTTTTTCTGCTACAAATGGTTTTTATTAAACATTTTTTTTTTAGTTTTCCAAGAGAAATCTAGAAAACAATAACAAAATTAGATCGGCACGTGCTAATCCAGCGCAAAGCATAAAATTGATTTTTATCAACAACTTTGTTTTCTGATATGCGGTTGATTTTTTTTTTAATCATTTTTGTTTCTTTATTCAGCAACAAAAAGGCCATTTTGGTAAAAACATTGATATTTATCCATAAAATAAATATCTTGCGGTTGAGTGCATGCCTGCACGTACACGCAGAGAAAAAATATAGTTGTAGTGACCATAATCTAAGAGCATCTTGCTACATTATTTTCTCATTCTACTAGATTATGATTTCATTTTATTATATTATTATTTTATCTTATCATTTAGTTATCCCATCTTATCATATTATCTATCATATTATGATTCCATTTTATCATATTATTATTTCATCTTATCATATATTAAAAAATAATAGTTTACTGAATCCATTATATTTGTTTCAAAATAATAGATAAAAGTGTTTATTAATCATAAAAAATTATTTACATATTATTTGTCCATTAATTATTTTTATTTATTTGTTCCATCATATGTTGTGAAGATAATACAAGATATTTTTTAATAACTGAATCCTTTAATAGTAGTTTAATCAATATCTTATATTGATAACAATGTTAAAATAAGTGAGAATTATAATGAAGGTTGAAAATAAACGTTAAAAACATAATATAATCAAAAGGAAAGAAGTTATGAATTTTTTAACCATATTCACAAAAATCATATTTATTTGTAACATTTTGTTGTTATGGAAACATTTTTTTTTTAAATGCCGGACACAAATGTCAAATGTGAAGTTTATGATGTTGCTGTTGATAAATCTTGGTGCAGTATCATGTGCAGTAAATGCAATTTGGGGCTTCATTTGTCTTCCGTCAAGAAACATATATCTTTATTTACTAAAAAACTTTTGCTGCTTGCTTAAATACTTGTTGCGATGACAGTGGTTCGGTTTGCGAAGAGGTTTGTGCTTCAATAACTTCGTTAAGGCTAACCAAGAAGACCGTGATTCTTTCCAAGCTTCCGTGACACAGATTCTTTCAGATTTTAAAAACGATGTTTCTGCTTGCATCAAAGAGATGGAAAAAATTGTATCAGTAATGTAATAACTTAATAATGAAAGTTGATGAATCCACTACAGCTAAGTTTGATGCCCTTAAATTGGAAAATGATATTCTAAATCGCAGGCTCAATCATGCAGATATTGTTGTGAGTGGGTTGCCCACTGGATTAGAAACCAAATTAATACAATTACATCACTATGTTCCTTTTTTGATATCACTATTACTAATCAAGAGGTATATCATGCTTGCTATATGAACAACAAAGAGTTGATTCTAATTTAATTTAATAACGTCTCTAAACGTGACAGGATTACAAAATAGTATTTTAAAACAAGATCCCTTAATGTTTCGGATGTTATTGGCGGAGAAATTAATAGTCATGTATATTTAAATGACCACTTTTCTCCTTCGGCCTCTGATTTAAATATGCTGTATAGAAAACTAAAGAAACAGAAGCCCATTACTAAGTACAAAATATTAAATGCTGATAAAGTGAAAGCCAAACTTACCTTAACTGTTGGAAATGTGCGGCCTTGTATGAAAGCAATAATGGTGCAACAGTTATGTAAATCTATTTATTTACTATTTATTTGATAAAAATTTGTTTTAACGATAACTTTATTTCTGTTATATTTTTTTCCTATTGTTGAGCCTGTTCATTTTTATTTATTGTTAAAGAGTATTTTTAGGGCTTTTTCTTTTTATTATTATTATTTTTTTATTATTAACTTTAATTGAACTTGGTTCCTATTTTTATACTTTAAGTGTTTCAATGATCTCATTTTATTGCTTTTAGTAGCTGAATAAGAATATGATTGAATGAATTGGTTTATAAATTTTATTAAAAACTATTTTCACTTTTGGTTCCCCACACTCTTGTTAATTCTTTTTATATATGTCTTTAAGTAATGATAATATTGGTCTCGTCGGAAGTAGAAGTTATTTCTTTGACTCATTTCTACACATATATGATAAACTATTAAAAATTGCTCATATTAACTGCCAAAGTATTAGGCCTAGTGCCAGCTCAGCTAAATTTGAGGAGTTTAGGAATGCTGTTGGCAAGAACTTTGAGTTTCTATTTCTGAAATATGGCTTAAGCCGCATATGTCGAGTTTATCTCTTGGTATACCTTGCTATAACTTAGTGAGAAATGATAGTCTGCATGCTCGTGGTGGCGGTTTGACTATTTATGTATCTACTGCCGAATTAAATGCTTGTGAAAGTTTTCATTGAAATTATAAATCGCAGAATTAGGACTTTGTTTGGTGTAGTTTACCTTCTTAGTGGAGACATTTTTTCATTTGTAAATTTCCTTTTTGATTTGTTTGCGATTCATAATTACCAGCGCAATAAACTTTTATTCTTTGTTTTAAAATACTCGAAACTGCAAAAAATTAAATTTTTAAAAGCTTTGGTATCACCACATGTCCACTATATAATTCAACACAGGAACATAAGTTGGCCTAACTCCACAGGTGTTTACAGTTTACATTAGAGGAATTTAACACATATGCTAAAATCCGCAATTCAGCAATCAAAAGAAAGATAAATACTTGTTATTTTAAAATACTACAGAACTAAATAAAAAAAATATATATTTTAAATTTCGGGCGGTAAAAGTAAACTAAAAAGAGAGTTTTCCATATTTTCTATTTTAATGTATTTCTTAAATTATTCGAACAATTACTTTTATTTTTAAAAATTAGTCAATCACTCAAATAAAAATAAAATTATGAAAAAAAAATATTTGAACTTAATTAAAGCCCAATAATTTGACAACACTGTTGCTTATATATTTTTCTTTAATATTATCAATTGTGAAAAAATTTTTCAACATTTTTCAAGTTAATTTTATTAAACAAGTAATACGAGTACTTGACAAAAATAAAAACCAGCATCTTTCGTTTAAAAGTGATTTCTCAATTAAAAAAATCTCCTTAAAGGAATTTTATAATTGTTTCTGCTTTTTTCTCGCACAATGTTGAATATATGTATGGTATAGTGTAAAAGGTTGGCAAAGGAACTTATAAAAGATACATAATAATGGAATTAATTCATGGGAATTTTCTTAATTCAAATTCAAGAGATTATATTATGTAGTAAAACAAAGTAAATAGAGACTAATTTGAAATTCTTTTTAAGAAATCAAGGTCATTTGATGGTACTTGTTTTAAAATAACATTTCTTTAATAAAACAAAATACTTATATGGCGGTTTTGCTGTTAAAATATTTTTAAAAATATTCCTGCTAAGTTGTTTTCTTCATGAAAATTTCACATACCAAAATAAGTTCAAAATTTCTTTCCTGTGTGTTAGCAAGCATTTGAAACATTGTTGTTAGTGTTGTTCTGGATGATAGTTAGAAAAGAATTTGAATTAAAAAAAAAAACAAAAAAACAAAATCCATTACCTACTTCTGTACACGCATTTTCCGGATGACATATGAAAAAATTATAAATTTTTTCTTTCCATTACAAATGATTTTCATATAGTTTAGCAATATAATGGTGATCAATTATTGTACTGTGTGGAAGTTTCTTGTTAGTAACTTTCTATATAAGATAGGTTGGTAGTATGTATATGTTCGTTAAAGGTATAACTTTTTTTTCGAAAAAAATTACGTTATTAACAATACCATAGTGATATCAGAAATCATTTTTTTAGTCATTTTGGAACAAAAAATTTTAAAATCTAAAATCTTTCACGAAATTTTTTCTTCGAAAATTTTTAAGTTTTAAAAATTTTGAAATAAAATGTTTGTGTATTAACAATGATTGTATGTAGAAATTGCAATGTTTTTAATATTTTGCGTAATAGTAAAAATATTTTTTCATTTGTTGTTAAATATTAACTCTAAAATTAAAAGATTAAGTCAGATTTATCAGATATTATGACGTTTTTGCATTTGAACCGTAGAAGAGAATGGAATGAATTTTAAATCTATGATCATTTGGTACGAGCATGCAAATTTATGAATTAAAGATTTCAATCTCATTAAAATAAAAAAAAAAAAAAATTAAAAAAGAAAAATATTTGTATTGAAGGCGATATAATTTAGCTTATTTATTATATAATATAATCCAATACTTCAAGATTACAAAAATGTATAATTTGAAAACTTCAACACGTTTGGTGCAGAAACTTTTAAATAATCACGAAAATGTAATATCACATTGCATAAATATTATGCAATTATAATATTCCACGGCCCACACTGCTATATTCGCAAAAATTTCAAAAAGTTATACCCCTAATGTGTATATAATCTTTATTTCTACAATGTTAAGTATTTTGTGTAAAAGCAAAAATGTAACTCTCTCAACTATAAGACATGAAAAAAAAAGGCAGAAGTGAGCCTTATGAAAGGCCCTTATTTGAATAGCCTAAAAATCCATTCGGAACCAAATTGGGGTAATACATTAATTTATTTTCTTCCAGTTTTCTTCTTAGTATTTACACTTATCTTTTTGAATAATACAAGTAACTTAAAATTTTCTAATCTATTTGGCTTGAAGCGTGGCTTATCTAGAGCTATAATAGTTATAAAAATCATTTGAAATTTGCGTGCTTAATTTTAAGAGCCTTTAAAAAGTCTTAAATATTTTTGCCTTCTGTGTGTGACCCTGAATTGTGGACAAAAACCTCATACGGTTGAATAATTATATATGTATGCGTGCGTGTACAATATTATGAATAAAAAACATTTGTTTGTCCTCCTTTAAACATAGGTATATTCGATGGAATTTGATGTACTGAACATGAATATGCGTTCAGTTTTTTCTATCAGATAGTGATTTTTTTTTTTTTTTTGGGAAAAAAAGTTTCGTTGAGACAACCTAAATTTCCTCCAATCGAATTTAGTCGGTTGTAGGTACTATCTATACAATGCAGTTTAAGTTACTGTAAAATTTCCTTTGAAGCAACTGATTTGAACACAAAATATTTCTTTTGCTACAACTGAACTTAATAGTAGAAAAGGCTTATTTTTTATTAGGGGCTTTATTTGAGTTCGCTAAATTTTACTAAACTCCACAAAACTGCCCATCTTACATATATCAAAAAACCCCCAAATGACAAGCAAGAAATTGTGAGTAAGACTAATGTTATTTTAAACGGACACTTATTTCTTCATGCAAACCTGTCTTTAACAATGATTGTTTGCGTGCGGTTTTTACTTCTGAGTATGATGTTATTCTTTTGCTATTATTATTTGTCTAAGTAACTGAACATATGTGTCTGATCATTATTAGATTATCTACTTATTCGAAGAAAAAAAAAAAAAAAATACAATAAATAAATATTAGCGATGTAAAATTTGCAATACGTACACATTAATGTTAATCTCACCTCTTAATATTTCAATTCAGTTTCTTCCTTTATTTTATTTTATTTTATTTTAGTTTTTCTATAAAAATTTCAATTTTAAATTATTTTATTTAATTTTGAATGTCAAATTATAAAAACATAGTTTTTAAGTATCGCAAAATATAAATAATCGAATTGATTACATATTCACTATGAATAGTCGGTTAACATAATTAAAAATATATTTATTGTAATATATTATTATAATATAAACAATCTATTAATTACAAAGACCATATCAGTAGTAGTAACAAATAATATTATTAGTTTAATTAATTGCCCCACCCGACATAGTAAAAATAGTTATAGATTGATTTAGATTTAGATAAAGACGAAAATTATTTACAAGTCATCTTAATATCAGTTTTTATTTACGCCATAGTTTCAGAATAATTCTGAAATTAGTGTGGGAAAAAAACTAAATTTCATGCAAAATTGATTTCTGAAAAGTTCTTTTAAAACAATTAATATATGATAAAAAAGAAAGTGAAGGCATATTCTTGTTTATCACATTAAATTCCATCTAGTTTATCTGTTTTTGTTCAAAGAAGAAAAAAAAAACTATATTTCCACTTAGATGTGAATAAAATTAAGATTTGTGTATCAATTTTGATGTTGCATGGATTATTTTATTCATAGTAGTACCAGATTTGTAATAAAAGATTAAAAACTGAACATTTTTTGCCATTCTCGTTTCTTAAAACTATTTTGAAGGAAAAAAATTCTTCAATTTAGCATAATTTTTTTTTTCCCGACACTAATTTCAGAACTACACAACTATTGGGCAAATAAAAACTATTATTAATATTATGTTCATACAAATTAGTGTTTGACTTGGTTTTTGAAAAACACAGTGAGTTTAAAAATCATTGCTCATATATCATTTTATTGTGTTTTTCCTTTTGGCCTGTTTTTTTAGATTTAAATAAAAATTTCACACACAAACATTTTTTAATTCAAAAAGTAGAATTTTTCAACATATACATTTTATGAACAAATATAATTTTCATTCATAATTTTTAATTTTTTCTTTTTAAACAGTTAGACAATTTTTACAAATTGTTTTTTCAACATATATGCAAATTTAGTATCCTTTTTGTGTCTTAAATAATTAAACAACTCGAATCAAGATGTTTTTTGGCTTTGAAATATGTGAAAAAACTCTTCTCTTCGACTCTTTTTTCAAAAAAAACCTCTATATGTGAACATAGCATAAGATGAAAACAACTTTCGTCTGCATCTTTTTTTTTTTGTTTCACTTATCTAAATCGTACCCTCCGAAATTAATTGCCTTATTAATGGAAAAATATTAGAAAAAGAAAACAGACCGGTTGGAAAACGATTGTGTCTACCATAATTTTATAAGATATATCGAATTTTTATTACTATTCAAATACTTTCAAATTCGTAATTGTAAAGAAATATAGGTAACTACGCTAAAAAAAATAAAATAAATTTCGCATTCCATTACTAAATTCATAAAACCAATTATATATTTTACTAAAATCAGACCTATCACTGAATCAGTAAAATCAAATATTCAAATTCGTAAATATTTTATTGAAAAAAAATTTTTTATTTTCTTATTAAAATATTTTTACTATTTATAAATTTGAACACTACAAGCAAAGTAATACGAAATTTATTGTCGCAATAATCATATTCGTATTGCGGAAGTTTCCCGCATCGGGAGAGATTGTCCGTCACAGGCGATACATCTAAACGATAAGAAATCAATGCGCCTGGAAGAAAAATAGCCAATATTGGTAGATAATGATCTAGGTGAAAAAAAGAAGATATTGTCAGATAATCTTCTGGTAGATGTATTAAATATATAGAAACATTATCATTATATAAATAAAAAAAATCTTGTACATCTTGTAAATTAAAAGTATTGCTTTAATTTCTTCCAGATGATCTCAATAGGATATAATCAATTAATTGCGGAAGTGATAATCACCTTACTGAAAAAAGGGAAATATTTTGAGGATAAAAATAATAAAAAACATTAAAATTTTATAGATTTTTTTTTGTTTATTGTTTAATTTGCTTTAAATTGATATTGATGTTGAGAAGCAAAACTTTTATATAATAACTAATTAATGAAAACTTTTTTAGATGAAATGTAGTTTAACGGTAACAGTGTATAGTATGTGGATTATGTGTAATTATGCTGGTGAAAAATAATAGTGCCATAACTAATAGTTTATGTATTAATGTATAGTATATATATATATATATATATATATATATATATAATTACACATTATCTACACTGTTACCGTTAAACTACATTTCATCTAAAAAAGTTTTCATTTTCGTCTTACGGGTTTAGCGTAAAAGATACATATATATATATATATATATATATATATATATATATATATATATATATCTATATATATATATATATATATATATATATATATATATATATATTTATTTATATATAGAAAGTAGAATTTATTTTGCTGATGTTTATTATAGTTCAAAAACTCTGCTTTGGTACCGCTAAACCCGTACAACAAAAAATGTACGATTGCAAACATCACAGGGGTCCCAAAACTACTCAGCGCTAAAAACAATTTCCGCAAAATACTTTTAAATGATTTGAAATACAAAATTTAAGTATTAAGTTATCTTCAAGAAGTTCAGTTAATTTCACATAATTATATTACATATTGAAAGAACATAGTTTAATCGACTGTGAGATTATTCAAAAATATAAAATAGATCGCATAATTTATGCGATATATTGCTACATATATTCATATTTCATATAACCATATGAAATACGAATCATCCAGAAAATACACAAAAATAAATCACTACATTATAAAATATGTACGAAAATTAAGTTAACTTATCTCCGTATTTCTCCAAGTGATGGATTTTATATATTTTTTCGTCAACGTTTTTATAATTTTATCTTGTGTTATTTAATTTTTTTTTAATTGTCAAAAAACAATAAATTCTTATTGTTTTTTTGTATTCGTTTAGAAATAATTTACAGCCAATAAAATAATATATTAATTTTTTATAAAATTTTATTTAAAGTCAAATAATGATTTATTTAAAAAATTCTAGTTATAATTTTGCTATGTATAATTCCCTAAATAATCACATTAACCAGTTTAAGCAATTCATATAACTATTTTTACTATGTCGGGTGGGGCAATTCATTTAAGCTCATAATAGTATTTGTTACCATTACTACTGATATGATTTTTGCAATTAATAATAGAATCTTCAATTTTGCAGGAGGAAAATCGGACAAATTGTTCTCGAGTCATGGTAAAATATACTCGTGTAATCGCCTTATTAAGGGGAAATATTAGACATGCCTTTAAATTAAAATCAGGATTCTATTTTTCTGCCGATCAGTGTTATTAATGTACATATGTATGTATGTATGTATGTATGTTTTATGTTTTTTTTTTTGCAAGAATTTGGGTGTGTATAACGTTGGTTGCGGTATTTTAAACCTTTAAATAAACTTTTTTATT
Source organism: Protocalliphora azurea (assembly GCA_932274085.1). Classification (NCBI taxonomy): domain Eukaryota; kingdom Metazoa; phylum Arthropoda; class Insecta; order Diptera; family Calliphoridae; genus Protocalliphora; species Protocalliphora azurea. Next base: position 146,536,945 of record OW026523.1, read on the forward strand.
GTGCGTTTTAATCCTGTATTGTTTGTATTTTATTTTATTTTTTAATTTTTAATTGTTATGCTCTTGATAATAATGCTGCGACAATATATTTTATAATAAATTCATACGCAAGTAATATTATAAACTTTTATTGTTTTTTATTATTTCAGTAAAACCGGGGTTAAATTTGAATGCATACAAAATAATTTTTACAAAATGAAAATAATGGATTTAAAAAAAGCCTTAAATATAGACCTGATTGGAAAAATAAATTTAGTAATATTCATTAATGCAACCATGTCTTTCCTTAGTTTTAACGTTTTTGTTGTGTCTTATTAAAAAATAAATTTTAATATATTATCTGTCCGCTATTGAACGGACATGAATTTTCGTGGTTGTGTAATTTCACTTGGTCTTAATTGCACTTAAATTTTCAAAATTAAAACACTATAAATAAAAATGACATGTCCTTGCCTGTTGACAGCATGAGAAAAAAAGTAATTCCAGCCTGCAACTACCGTTGAAATAAATTACATGTGAATGCGTTAAAATATGCAATAACAACAAAAGCATTAAATATTTATTATTTTTGTTTTTTCTCATTGGTTTGTTGCTTATTGCTCCATTTAGCAACTACAAAAATAAAAATAAAATGCTAACGAGTATAATATGTATGAAATTATTAACCCGGTGGAATGTAAACAAGATATAAAGAGATATTTTTCTTGAACTGAAAGTGCGTGAGTATGAATTCTCTAGAACTTTTATTTTTTAAATGGCTTTAAAAAGAAATAGTTTTTATAATAAAATAATTAGCACCTGCAATTAAAAAGTAACGCAAATTATAGATAATAAAAGAATAAGCATTAAATGCATATAGGGGTTTCACATAGTGTCATAAAATCATATGTAGCCCTCGTAATTTAATGTGCTATTTTGAATTTAAATCAGCTAAAAATAAGCGAAAAAAAAGAATTATAGCGAGTTTGTGCGAAAAGTACGTTTTAGATGTTATAATGCCAAACTCAAATAGATAGCCAATATTTTATTTTTATTTTCGTATAAAATCATCTCTGCTGATTAAATACGACAGCACAATAAATATAGTATATGTACTAAGACTCTTTTTGTTTGAAAGGCAGCAACAATATTTTTAAACTATTGTAAAATTTTAGAAAATTATGACGGTATGACATGATAGCACACCTTTTGAATCCCCAAATAATGATTTAATTAATAAATATATTAAAAGAACTGAGTTATTTACCCGTTGTATTTGTTACGTCTTATGTAAAAACATAATTGTGAATTCTGTTTTAATTTAAATAATTATATTGTGAATTATTTATTTTATTTTCAGTGAGATTTCGGATACCTGAAGATCCCTTAAAACCGATCTAAGAGATTTTCAGGTCTTCAGCTTTACAGTCATTAACAGGTTCATCACATTTTTTGCAAAAATCCAAATAAAGTTCTGAAATCCTGTTACCAAAAATACCCTATTTTTTATTATAATTGGAACCATTTCAAAGTATTTATTTAAAGAATATTCACTCATAAAAATCAAAAGCAATTTATTTTATTTTTTTTTTACGTTTTTATAAAAATGTCTAACTATATTATAATGAGTTCGTATTAATGAAAGTACATGTGAATAGTGAAAATGTTTAAAAAATTATTAGGTCAATATTCATTAATTTTAGGACTGAATCAACAAGAATTATGTTGAAAGTTATTTACTTAAATGTGTCCTCTTTATACATATGTACATTTGTATATAAACAAACATAGATGTTCTTTGTAAAAGGTATTTTATTAATTAATTTTTTTGTCTATATTAATAAATTTTGTTAATTATCTTTAGGGTGAGTTTTAAGTAAACAAGAAAAAAAAAATCTGATGGGTTTTCAATACTCCCTTATAGTTAATATGCCTTGTTTACAAACTATACCTTCTTATATAATGTGATTAATTTCTCTACAATCTTTTAGTAACATCGGGAACTATTTAATAGCTTACACAGAAATAAACTGCATTCTAAAATTAAGTTTATTTTTTGCAAAAATCGTAAAAAATTTATGCACAATTGATTTAAAAATGAAGAATGAAATACTTAATTTAAGTATGAAAATTCTAATACTTAGTGCAAGTTGTACTTAAATCAAGTAAGTGATTCTTGAAATTTGAAATTAAGTCTAATTTGACTAATCAAGACATAATTTCTTAATTAATAAGTTACCTTAAAAAACTTACATTTCTTTCCGCATATCTTGAACAATTAAACTGAAAATTATTAAAATTTGTGAAAATTCTAGAGGTAAATCTGTTCGATTATAATGAATTGTATTTGTTTCAATTTGCTAATTTTATAATATATTTTGGCTTCGATGAGAATACCATTTCGATCGACCCCAAAGTTGAAAATTTATTGAAGGGCGATTTTGGAGGAAGACATATTTTAGATAAGGTGAATTTTCAATATATTTTTTTAACATTAAATACACAAAACAATACATTTATAATTTTTTATTTATTACTTTTTTCAGGGTTACAATCTCATTTCGAGAGGCAATAAGGGAAACAGAAGTGGAGGGTTATTTTTCAAGTACAAAAACTACCTAAAACTGCCGATTTAGTGAGGTTTTGATTATTTAATAAAAAATTTAATAAAATCATAGTAAATAATAAAAAATTTAATAAAATCATAGTAAATAATAAATTTGAAAAAAATTATATATATTTAAATTTAGTTCTATATACAAAGAAAATTCTTAAAACAAGTGCTTCATGGATCAATTTAAGCAAAAATTCATACCAATGAGGATTGATTTAGTATCTATATTTTTTAAATTAAGTGCAATTTGGAAGTAATTGTAATCTGATTATTCTGAAATCAATCCTATTTATGCTCACATTAAGTATGGACTTAGGGTAAAATCAAGCCAAGATGTCTAAAAATAAGAACAATTTTAGATTAGTTTAATCCAAAATAAGCTTAAATAAAGCTAAAATTAAGAATTTTTCGCCAGTCTTGATTCAGATAGTTCACACTTTTGACACCACTCCGGATTGATTTAAGTACGGACAACTTAATTTATTTTTTGAGTGTACTTATAATAGACCTGTCTACTCATTATTACATATGCAATAATTTACAATGTCCTATATATTTCAGCAAACATTTTCTATAGCTAAAGTCATTAAGAAGAGTCTTCCGAAAGTTGAAATTCATCGCCAAAACTATTGCCACAGTATCATAAAAATCATCTTCACAGTTGACGATGCTCACAGAATTGTCGTTTTTGTCTCTTCTAGAAGATGGGGTGATTGTGGTATTATGCATTTGTACTGATGATCGACTCAGAACCACTTCTTGAGTCGATCTAACGATGTCCGTCCGTCTGGCTGGACGGCTGTCCATGTAAACCTTGTGCACAAAATACAAGTCGCAGTTTTAAAGATAATTCAATGAAATTTGGCACGTACGACTTTCATGATACAAGGATGAAGCCTATTGAAATTGATTATGATGGGTACATTATTTCACCTAGCCCCACACAAATGTCCTCCCGATCATAAATGCCTTAAATATAGCAATATTTTAATGAAATTCGGTGTAAGGAAGTTTTATATATAAGTGTTAATTCTTGTGCCAAATTTCATGAAGTTCGGTCAATTATTAACGATAGCTCCCATATAAAATCCTCTTCCGAAAATCACTAAATCACGTACATATGTTAGTATCAGATTTATATTCGACACAAATGTGTTTTATATAAGTAGAAATCATAGTAAAAAATTTTATGAGGATCGCTTCGTAATTTACCATAGCTCCCACACAAGACCACTTTCGGGATTCACCCTAAAATGCATAAATTCATACAAATGTTATTATTAACGTAATATTCTGTATTCAAATATTTTATTGTACACTTAGTAAAAGTACCGGTCCACAATTGTCCACATGTCTAATATAATACCCCTCCATGAATTTTGATGGAATTGTACAATGCTTTGGGTATCATATGGTCGGGCTTGACCGACTATATCTTTCTTAAGAGTTTTTAGTATGTCATATATATAAATAATTTTTTTTTTTCGAACATCTACACAATTCACATACAAATTAATTTTATATATAGGAAACTACAATAATGAGAAACATTTAGTTCTGAATTCAAGTACTTTTAAAAGAACAAAAGAAGATGTATAATACTTTTTATAATTAAATTATATATAGATTACCTTTAATGCAATTAATACGACAAAACATTTTTGCAATATAAGTTTTGGATTTTTTTAAATATACAAATACTTCTCTGTTTGATGGAGTTTTTCCAAAAATAAATTAAATTTATGAGAAACGTGCGATATTACTAAATAAAAGTTAAAAAAGATTTACTTGGTTATTTAAATTTAGTTTGTTGATAAAATAATTATGAGTAAAATTATTCTTTTTATTTTAACATTACAACCAAACTGTACCTAGGTTAAATTATTACTGATATACAGGATTTTTTTGTGTTGTTTTGAATTTAAATATTAAAAAAAAGCTAAAGGAAAAACAACATGACATTTAAAAATTTAGATTTTTGATAAAAAAGAGTTGAAAAATACGGGTGTATTGTTTTAATAAGAATACATTTAAATTAAATATATATATATATATGTTTTTAATAGACTTATGTTTTTGACAAGGAAATTATTTATATAATTTATAGTGCATAGTTCACAGTGGTTCAGAAACGTCTTATTTTGAAATAAATAATTCGTTGATGTAACAATATTCTTCTGGTGATATAGTTAGATATGATTGCATAAAACACCAGTGAAATATATAGTCAAGACCACAAAAGGATTTTAAATCTAATGAAACCGAGTTAATGGTACAATTATTTCGTACACGATTTTGTTTTTGGCGAAACAGCTAATAAAGTTGCGTCAGTAACACTATAAGTAATTACATTTATTAATTACAGTTCCTGAAAGTTTAAAACTTAGAAAAAATGATTAAACCGAACGAAGTAGAGTTTTTTTTTATATTTTTGATTTTTTTCCTACAAGTTCAAATTTTTGATGTTAAAGTTGTATATGAAAACAATATTATTTCACATATTATGGCTCTATCGTTATTCGGTCAAAAGAAATTTAATTTTAAACCCAAATTTTAGCTATTTTAATATTTTTCTATTTATTTATCACTGCATGTGTGCAGTTTGATATAATATATTTATTTTCAATGTAATTCTTCAATTAAATTAATTTCAATTAATGTGCCCTCGTAAATAACAAAGATTTGTCTCTAAAATTCTTGAAAATATAAGCGTAAATTAAAAAGAAAAAAAAAAACAGTTTTTAGTCAAGCACTCTCGCGTAAATTAATTTTTTTTCGCTTTAACATCGTTAATATATTTTAATGCAAAAATTGAAAAGGTCGCTTGAAAATTTTACAAAATTTTCGGATTTACTTCAGCGCCTTTGATGGGTAAAAAATGTTTTAGAATTATATAAAGCACATTTTGAGACTTTCCGCAGTAAACACGGAAATACGAAAAATGACTGGCCAAACGTATTGTTTAAAAGAAAAATTTTAGTGCGGCAATAATCGAATTCATATTTCGGAAGAAACTTCCTTCGGGATAAATCGTGTCCGGATAGAAAATCTCCTAAACAATACTAAATGATAAATTATTTAGTGACCTAAAAAGTTTATGGAAATTTTTCTATAGTTTAATCCAAAAATAGTTTTAGAAATCTTGAGAAAAATGCTGAGCGCTCGTCAAATAATATCATAGAAATAATATATTAGAGCAAAAATTCTATTTCTAATATGAACTTTTTAGTTGGAAATTAAATCTAGGATGTCTAAGAAGTTATAACAAAATACCAGAAACGATAAAATAGAATGTCGTAGTAAAATAAAAATTTAAAAATATATTCAGTAAAAATGAATACTAAATTAGTTTTTTACGGAACATTGAACAAAATATATATAATTTTTTAAAATTTGCATTTGATATCTTTTTGATTATTACAAAAATGTTGCAAAAATTATGTTGAAAATATAATTTTTCAATGTAACTCAGTTAGTAATGATAATATTGCGCGCCTTTTTTCATGTGGTAATATTCCTTTACAAGATTTATAAATGTAGTTTTCAAGTATTTAGTTGAATACCTTGTGTTTATGGTCCTTTGAGTAAAGAAAATAATAAATTATCTCCCTCTCAAAATGTGTATATCCAAATTATAACTCAACCATTTTTGAAATTGTGCTCCATCTACCATTTCTAAATGAATATTCTCATATCAACATCTTAATATCACCATATATATCACTTATTGGATCATCATGATTTCGATTAACTTTTCATCAATAGAAACAAAGTTAATCGCCCTTAAAACAGCAACAGAAAGAAAAAATATCATATAGACGTAGAGTTATGTAATCGAATTAATTACACACTAATCAATAAACTGCTACAATTGTAATTTCTGATGCAATTAAATCGGTGACGGCTGTTCTATTTGCCTCCGGCTAATGAGATTCATTATATCAAGGCTTGCGATATAGTTTGAACAATAAAATTTTTTTTCTTAAAAACTATTTTTTTATTATTACTGCATAATTGCTCTTAGAATTATAAATAATTGAATTATATTTTTTTCTTATTTATTACATGCAAATACCATTTAATTACACCAAATATAAAATTGTATGTTTTTACTTATTACGAATTTTGCCATAAATTATTCTAATGTATTGTGAATTTATAACTAATTGATACTAAACAATAACTTCAGTGAGAATTCGATCGAAAGCGATTTTCTGGTCTTCTCCTTTTCATCCTACAACCACATTTTTAAAAAATCTAAATTTATTTTTGAAATCGTAAAATTGAAATTCCTACTTCCTCTATTATTATAATTGGAACAAACTCTGCTCAAGACATACTTACTAACTCTATTTCTCTGTCCAAATTAACTGATTTTTATACGTCCGTTCCCAATCCGTTTAATCCCCGTTCGACTAAAACCCAACCCTCAAATCAAAGTCTCTGTCCTTATCAAGTAAATATGATGATCAGCCTTTTTCTCTTCTTTAAGTTCCTACATAACTGTGTGCAATTATAATGTAAATAAGTGAAATTTGAAATTACTAGACCTTTTTACTTTTCAACTTTAAACCGCGACAACTTTTAGGCCTCCTCGTGAAAGTGATTTATGCCAACGGATTTTGAATGGACTTTGTTCAGAGCGTTGTCAATGTGCCATGAAAAAAAAGTATGAAAAAAATTAAGTCGAATTTTAAAATGTTGTTTTTGTCCATATCTACACATTTTTTGTATGCTTTTAAAAATAATTAATAGTAAAATAAAAATATAACGATTTGTATAAATTTGCATTTTTTCTCATTTTACCACAAATTTTATTTATGTATTTTTAGTGACATAAACAAAATTCAATTTGTTGTGTTAAAAATAAAAAAAAATAATAATAATAAAACAATGATATATAAAAAATAAAAAGTCAAACGATACAGATTTGCAAATGAACTATAAGGTAATTTAATTCGCCATTCAGAGTTTTTGCATAATTTAATGAAATTCGTACAGTGATCAAAATAAGTATTCGAAATAACATTTAATTTCTTATAAATTTGCTATAGTTTACGTACTTATTAAATAAAATAACAAATATTTATTTGTAATATGTGTTTTCTTTTAGCTTAAGTAATATTTGCTCCTAAATGCACGGAACTTTATTGAGCACTGCGATTTTTACACCAGACGTGTAGTTTATTTGTCTATTTCTGATCACTATATCATTTTCTTTATGTTTTTTTGTATATACAATTTCATTGTGATTTGGTGTAAAATAGGGACGTAAAAGAAAAGAGACTTCATTTGAAGCCAAAAATTTAATATTTTAATAATTTTTAGCAAGGAAAATCAGAAAATTAAATTTCGGAAATTGCCTAGCAGCTAAAATCGACGTCTCACTATATTATAAAAAATATAAAGACGAAAATTCAAAATAAAGCTGGATCAGTGGGCCATTAGAGTTTACAAAAGGTGGTCAACGTATGATTTTACGTAGTGTGAATAAAAATCACAAACTAAATGCATTAAACATGGCTCAAAATAATATAAAATTGAGATTAGGATTTGCAAGAGAATACGCTAAGAAGTATGAAAGGCTCTGAAAGGATGAAATTTGTGTATTTGAGACCAAGCACAATCTTTTAGGATGTGATCAGAAGGTCCTACCCTATCGTAAGCCAAATATGGAGCTAGCAGACAGAAAAAAGTAGCTACTGTAATGTACGTTGGTTGAAGTATTTATAGATGGAATAATGGACCATCGATATTATATAGATATTTTAAAATAAAATTTACTTGAAAGAGCTGCGAAATTAGGAATTGTCTACCGTTTTGTGTTCTACCAGATTAATAACCCAGTTGTTATTAAATAAAACTTAAATATCTGGAATTCACGAATTAAAATGGTTTTAAATTGATATTATAAGTGATATGGAACAAAATTGATCTTAAATATAACAAAATCCTTGTCAAATCTATATAAAATCGTTTAAAAGAAGTATTATGTTTTTTTGTCTTTAATTTTAATTTTATTATATAAATGATAACTTTTATTTGTATTGACTTTTAAATTTATATAGAAAAAAAGCTGTATGTTAAAAAATAAAATTAGATTCGCTCATGTCAAAGAGGTTTTTTTTTTAGCCACTGTATGTGCAGAAAGTGCATTATATTCGATTTAGTTTAGATTTAATTAAAACAAACAACTTTATCCAAATATTTTGTAATAGTAAGGAAAAAATTTTTTGAAATAATTAAAAAAAAGTTAAAAAAAATATTTGATTTTTTATATTCTGTTTATTTTTTTATAAATAAAATAAATAATAAAATTAGTATAAATAATAATTTTATACTAATAGCTTTATTAGGGTTTTTAATTTAAATATTTTTAAATACACCTCCTTAAACATAAAATCTAAACTTTTTTGTTAAAATGTAATAAAATATAAAATATGAATAAATTTAAACCCCTTAATTAATTTCTCACTAAACCTCTTAATTTTATTATATTTTAATTAAGTCATGTTATTTTTCTTAAGTCCTTATTTATTATTTATTTTATTTTATTTTATTTTATTTTTCATTTCAGGTAATTTTTTTTTCTACCGAAACAAACTCTATAGTGTCCAATCATCAAATTAATGAGTGTTTTCTTGTGTGTGGTTTTTCTTTAAGTTAAAATATTATTACACGCCGCTTCTAAATAAAACTGTTTGCTTTACCCTTTTGCTAGCCTTCATTGCAGCGAACAAAAGGTAAATCACCAGCTCATTTATCTTTTTTCTTGTTTATTTTCAAACACTCTTAAGTGCTTTTGTAAATTTTTCATATTAAAATGAAATTTTTAATTTAGTTTTTCAATTTTTCATGAGTTGAATAATGTTTTATTTGGAAGAATTTTTTGTTGGTAGGGTTAATTATTTTAGCAATGTTATACATTTTTAGTCAGGATTTATTTATTATTATTAATTCAATTAAAAAATTTACCTAATTTTTTTCATTTAAAAAACCTTAAAAATTACACAGGTCAAAAAAATAGTAACATTCTTATTTCTTAGACCAGATATAGTGTAGGAAGCTAAATGAAACATTTCCATCACGCCACACTTATTCTTTGAGGAATATTAAAATTATTATAATCACATTTATAGATAATGCGTGCACATACAAAGTTTGAAAAAATAAAAATTCAAATTTAAATAACAATATTAATAAAACAGTGTAAAAAATCCATAGGGTATAATTCCAAATAATTGTTATTCCTTAGACCAGATATAAAGTATACCTATAATAAAAGAACATAGTTTTTACAATCGTACTAAAAAATAAAAGGGTATGTTATGGTGAAATGTTATTCTCTTTTCACTATCATATTAAACCCTTATATGATTTATGATATTTCTATATGCGAGATGATTTTATGAACAAATAAGTTTTACTGCTTTAAAAGGTTCCACTAAGTTTAAAACTCTTTTGTAAATTACACTGAGCGACAACGACTCAAACAACTTGCTTAAAAGTAAATTTAGAAAAAAAAAAAATAAATAATAATAATAAAGCTATTATGAATATTTACAGAGTACTTAACAAAAATCAAATACAGTTGTATTGAGCGGTTCACGTTGGGTACTGATATTGAGGATTAATTCCAAAATGTAAGTTTGTATTTTATTATAAATTTTTATATCTGGTAATAGAAGATAAAATTCGTCATAATTAAGTGTAAAATTTATTGTAATATATTGTCCACTTTTTTCGCTACACTTTATTATTTTTAAAATTGCTGCGCGTAGTAAACAAAAAAAAAAAATAATTAAATTCATGAAATTTCAAACATATTTTTTTTGCCAGATTTTTTAAAAGTATAAATAATTCTTAAATGGATACATCAACTTCAGGTATAATTTTAAATTTTATTTCTATAAAAACAATAAGTTTTTCAATTCAAGAAGTCTGCCGCATCAGCAGTTGTTTTCAATCAAAATTTCGCCAAAAATAATGGCAATTGTGCTCACACAATGTTGACACTTGCTACATTTTTGAATTAAAGAAAATATTTTTGTTTGATCAAAATCAGCTGTTTTTTTTTGTTCGTAAAAATATTTGGTGTTTACATTGGGCAAATCAAATTTTTGTAAAAATCGTCAAATATTAGCCTAATGTACACTTAGATTTAGTAACATTACAAGCAATCAAATTGCAAAGTTATGTTGTCCACGGTTCTTATCGTTAATTGTTATTGTTCTTCAAAGTTCCAAAATTAAAAAAAATGTGATTGAAACGTACCAATTTTTTATAGTTTTGAGTTTTTTTCCTACAAGTTCAAATTTATAAGTTATATAAGAAAACTGGAACTGGAGGAACAATATTTCTTTATGTGTTATGATTCTATTGCTATTCGATGAAAAGTTATATGATGAAAAACTTTTAAGGTTTTAGTTTTTTTAATATTTATCTACTTTTTGGTCACTGTATGGTCCTTGAATATGCAATTTGATATCATATATTTAAAAGCGACATAATTTCGTTTTTTAGTGACGTATCCCATTAATGTACCTTCTTGAAGAACGGAATTTGGTCTCTCCAAATCTTAAAAAATAAGCGTAATTTTGAAAAGATATACTTTTTTTGTCAGTTATACTCCCAGAAAATTGATTTACTGCGTAAGTTGAGTTTTTTGGATTTAATATCGTGTAGTCGGAGGAGCAAAATAAAATATTCAATTGCAAAAATTTTAAAGATTTTTTGCAAATTTAGCAAAATGTTCAAATTTTTCTTCAGCATTTTTGAATGCCAAAAAAATATCTTAGAATTGTAGGCATTGGAAGACTTGCTGTTGTTTGCCTAAATGATAATATTTTTATTCTTTCAAAATAAATCAGTTTTGGCGGAAAATGAAATACTTTTATCTAACCATATTTTGCTTGGGAACATCCAAGGCCCGACATAAAAACTAGAAAAATGTGACTCAGTAGAAAGGTTTTGTCAAGATTTATTTTAAATTCAAAGGCTCCCTAAAAATTATGAATAAAAATGGGTTTTCTTAATCTCAAAAATCTTCTTTAAAACAGATTATTGAGTGATTCAAAAAGTTTCTGGTTGTTTTTTATAGACTAATCCAAAAATAAAATAAAAAGACTACGTATATCGTGTGGAACTTATCATAGTGAAACATTCTAAATATCAACGTGAATTTCCGGGTATTCGGGAAAAATTTGCACAGAAAAATATCAATCTACTTTGAAATAAAAATATATATTTAAAGATGACTTTTATAATATAATTATATAAATTGTAATAGGTACTTAAAAAAGTATTTAATAAATGTTTCTGTAGGGTAACAAATAAAATATAAATCTATATCCATATTCACAAGAAATTTTTAAATTGAAATTACATTTTGAGGAAACATTTTTATCAAAAATTTGTTTGGGTGTTCATATTTTCAAAATACTTTATTGGAAATTCTTTGTTATATTAAAAAAAAAAAATATAAATACCTGGGTCTAGTAAAAAATATTAATAAAAACTAAAATAAATAAATTCGTCTCGGGAATTCTCGGGATGAAAACCCTAATTACAACCAAATGCCAGAAAAGATAAAAAACCTTTCGTAAACAATTATGTCCAAACTTGGTTTAGACAATAATTAAATACCAAGTATTAAATTTATTTAGTATTTATATTTACATGATTTTGCTTTTATAATTGTTTGTGTCTTAAATTCTTTAAATGAAATGCTTTTAAAGTAAGTGTTATACCAGTTAAATTTGAATTGTAATGTCAAAGTATGTGGTGAATAATAAAAATACGAATACTAAAATGAAGCCTTTAGCCACAATGATTTAGTTTGGGACAAAAAAATATTCTCGTAGCCATATAAAGTAGCTTCAGTTTGAATGTGAAAATTTATAAATTCATTAAAATTTCTACAAGCAAACGGTGAGCATCTAATCTCAACCCAAATTAATATTGAATTCTCAAATCTATTTGTTTTTCATTTTTTTTTCTTTTGCTACATACATACAATCATATTTACATGAAGTAATTATCATTGTTCAACGCATCTCCTCCAGATCAATATTTACTTTTATTTATATTACATTGTAATATAAAAATAAAGAGAAACGTTTATAATATTTAAGAGGCATTGATACGCAATCATTTTATCCATTTAAATTACCGTCTACTCACTACCTATGCAAAGTTGCATAAAAACTCTACCTCAACCAAACTCACCAGCGTTTATACCTCCTTCGGACCTTCGAGCTGGATATGAACCAACGACCTATGGATTTACAGTTCATTTAATTTAAATAGCCTTTTGCTGAAGCAAACAAATTTATTTTATTTATTCAATAATATAATACAAAGCCGTTTCATGGCCAAAATATAAATATGTATTACATAGTAATAAAAATTCTGAGTAATTAACAATTAGTTAACAATTATATATAATAACAAATAAACATATAAACATATATATGTAAAAATGTAACATATACATGTACAATAATATAAAAATAAAAAAATTCATAAACATAAAAATAAGAGTTAATAACATAATTGGCTCCCTAGCCATAATGCTTTAAAAATAATTTCAGTAAAGTAAAAATGCAAGTATAGTACGGTATAGAGGTCCCTATCAATGGTAATTATTGAAACAATACTCTGACAAATATATTCAGATGTTATTTAACAAGATAGTTGACGATGGATAATTGTTATATTACCAGAAAAAAGTATGTAGAAAATAACCATCAATATGAATTAGTTAGATTTGCAGTAAATATTAAGTGACATATCTAATATAATATTGAGGAATTACTGAGTTAAAAAAGTAATACCCAAGAAAAAATAAAAAAATGTCGCATAACCAGCAAGTAAACCACACCTAATACTTTCACCAATCATTAATATAAACACTATATATCATAAAAAAATAAAATAATAATAATAAAGAAATAATAATGCAAAAAAAAAAAAAAAAATCGGTGTTCAAATGAGATAAATAAAGTAATTTAAAAGTTTAACACGAAAGACATTATTAGAGTGAGAGAAAATACGCAATTCATAAAGTAAATAGTTCCAGCATCGAGCAATTCTTACCACAAAAGACCTCTCAAAACTCAACCTATAAATCCGAGGAATAAAAATTTTAGGGTTCCTGGTAGATCTTAAAAATTCAAACTTATTAACTAAGGGAGATGGAAATCCATTCTTAATAATATTAAAGAATAGGATAAGATTACGAAATTTGACGAAGTTAAGGAAAGAGCAGTCAAGAAATTTATGGACATAAGAAGAAATATGATCCCAGCGTCTAACATTAAATATAAATATTGCAATCATATTCATTATACGTTTAAGTTTTTCAAGAATTTCTCTAGAGTAACCGGACAATACATTATTTGAGGCATAAGAAGAGCATGGGCCAATCTAACTTTAACACGAAATGGAAGGTATATGTTAGTAGAATAAATCCTACGTAAAATACTCCAGACTTTTCCGAATATTAGATCTGCATGATAACTAAATGAAAGCTCACTATCAAGAACAATTCCCAAACACCTAAGACGCTAAACAACTTCTATTGAAACGTCACCAAGATGAGGGTTAATAAGATCAAAAGAATTATCAACAGAACCAAACATAATACAATACATTATTTGAGGCATAAGAAGAGCATGGGCCAATCTAACTTTAACACGAAATGGAAGGTGTATGTTAGTAGAATAAATCCTACGTAAAATACTCCAGACTTTTCCGAATATTAGATCTGCATGATAATTAAATGAAAGCTCACTATCAAGAACAATTCTCAAACACCTAAGACGCTAAACAACTTCTATTGAAACGTCACCAAGATGAGGGTTAATAAGATCAAAAGAATTATCAACAGAACCAAACATAATCACCTTAGTTTTAAGGGGATTTATGGACAATGAGTTAGTCAAGGTCCACTGCAAAACACGATCCAAACAAATATTGACACTATTTTAAAAAACCATAGGTGTATCACGATCTCCCTTAAATAATAAAAATATGTCATCGGCAAACAAAAATGTTTATCAAGGTTACATGGTTAACCGAATTGAATGCTTTAGACAAGTCAAGAGAAACAAGAGCGCTCAATTTATTCTCGTTGATAATCTCTCAAATAGAATCAGTAAGAGTAAGAAGTAACGAGGTAGTATTATAGCCTTTTCGAAAAGCATATTGAGAACTACTAATATTCGTCCTAACTGCTTGAAGAATTTGGTTATTAATAATATGCTCAACAACTTTAGATAGAGCCGGTAGAATTGAAATTGGTCTAAAATAGGTTTCAGTTTTAGGGATGGGAACAACCCGAGCAGTCTTCCAAGAATTAGGAAACGTGGAAGTCATAAAGAAATTAAAAAATTTAACAAGAATACTGTCAACACCAATGGATCCTGATTTTACTCTATACAAGGCTTCAGTTAACTCAGTTGAATCAATACAGCGAAAAGAAAAGCAATCAGTAGAATTCAGAATATTATCAGAAACAAAATTAGCCCAATCATTCGGATTTCGATTTCCAGCGAAAAAAGAATTCAGAGTATCAACTGCACAAATATGGTAATGCAAATGTTTAGAAATATTTCAAATCTTTTGCTTGCATGGTGGTCTAAGTCCATCTATCAGTGGTTCAGATCACATCCGCGCGCTGAAGCGCTTACAAGAGGTACCGTATGAGGGACCCATATGCAACTTACTTTTGTGTGAACCCGATGATAGAGGTAGCTGGGGTATTTCTCCGCGTGGTGCTGATTACACTTTTGTTCACAATATTTCAGAAACATTTAACAATACAAATGGTTTAACACTGGTATCACGTGCCCATCAATTGTTGTGGAGGGCTTTAATTGATTGTAATGTTGTAACAATTTTCTCAGCCCCAAATTATTTTTATCGTTGTGGCAATCAAGCGGCTCTTATGGAATTAGATGATTCTCTTATATTTTCTTTCCTTCAATTCGATCCAGCACCCAGAAGTGGAGAACTAAATGTTACACGAAGAACACCAGAATATTTCCTTTAAGAGAAATTATTATCAACAAAATACCATTGCAAAAGTATTTACATTTATTGCTATACAAAATACTAATGATAATAATACAACAACAAAATCATAAAGAGAAAATCCAAAATATTAAACAATCAGTAAAAATCAGTAAAAAGTAAAATACCAACAATCAGGAACAGCATCGTCATCGTCATCATCATCAATTTATCGTATTCGTCGTCGGCAAAATCTTGATCTTTATCAAACACAAACAACAACAAATTACAAAAAATAAAAAAAAAAACAAACAATGGTAGAGATGGTTTGATGAATGATGTATGTACAGATGATGAGAGATGAGATAGTGTTGGAGAATGAAATAAAAAATAAAGATGAAAGAAGAAATAAATGGAAACACAGTTAGGGGAGAAAATAATAATAATTTATATACAATTAGTTACAACAAAGCTGCAATTTAGAAAAGAAAAAGATAACAAAAAATTAAAAACTATACTTCTAATAAAAATAGAGAAAAATTTTAATTAAAAAAACAAAATAATAATTTTAAAGAAAAGAAATTTAAAATAAGCCCAGTACATATTTCTTTTTTTAAATGCACCCCACATACAATTCTCCCCTCTTCAAACCCCTTTTGAAATATATAAACGAAAAAAGGATTAAGAGGCGTTAATTGGAGGCGTTATTAAACAATCTGATAAGAAGCCTTTGGCATGCATAGAATAAGAAAAGGACTAATTACATTTGACAACTCAGATGGAAAAGCTAGCAAAATTATATATATATATATATATATATATATATATATATATATATATATATAATTACAAACAATATATAAAAAAATTAAACAGTTAATTAAAACAAACCGTATAGTATATATAAACTATACAATTTATATCCTTTAATTTGGTTTGGGGATTAGAGAACTTGTTAATGATGTTTTTTAATGGCTTAGGGATTTTTGGAAAATTTTTGGAAATTTTTATTTTATTTTTATAATTTTCCTTTTAACTGAAGAAAAAAATAAAAATAAAATAAATCAATTTTAAAAACATAAAAAACATAAGATGTGAGGGCTTTGGTAAGATAAGCCTATATTTATTTTAACTACAGTGTACTGAAGACTACAAAAAGTAACTGTAATACCGAATATAGTAAAATAAAGTCAAAAAATTTATACAAATCTTCGAAACTATAGTTGTCATTCGAACAGAAATTATTAAATTTTTTAAGAAACAAATTTTTTATTCTTTTCGAACGAAGAAAATTTTTAAATTTGGAAAATAAAATTATTCCATGAATTTTTTAACGATTAATAAAATAATCAAATAATTTTTAAAAATGAGCTTTTGTTAAATTATTATGCCTTTTTGAAATTATAAGTGTAAAAAGTTTAGTTTAGTTGGAATATCAAGAAAAGAATATATAAATGTGTAAATCATCATCTAATAGATTTCGAGTTAAAGTCTTTCAGGGACATTGAAGTCTAAGTATTAATTAGGAAAAAATATAATAGTTTTTTTTAAAGATTTAATCAAGCGTCTTAAAGTTAGAATAAACAGGAGATGTAAAAAATATTATTAAGTTCTGGAAATTTTCCAGGGCATATTAATTTTTTTAAATATTCAACAAAAGGTGAAACAAAAGTATATGCAAATGCTTTATTTTTGGGAACTTTTCATTCATTTTTATTTCAGAAATTATTTTAATGATTCAAGTTATGTAGAAATAAGCGAAGATTCTGAAATGTATAGTTTGTTAACTGAACTCAATCAATCAGTTAATAATATCAAAAATTAAAGAAATAGATTTTAGCAATATTGATTATCATTGATTTTATTTAGAAAAATCTAAAAAGAACAGACAAACTAGATTTGCTTTTAATGCTATGAATTGCCACCATCAATTTTAAGTGAAAGGATTTGTTTTAATTAAAAAACAATAATTTTAAAGCCATAAAAATTTAAAAATACTAACATTTAATTTAATTAATTATTCGAACAATATATTTTATTCTTTGTACATTCGAGTAATCAAAGAAAATTCAAATTTTATTCGATCAACTTCAATGTCGAATAATTGACAACAAAATGATTAATGTATGGAATGGCCATGAGAGTAATTTTTGAGCAATTGATGTTCCATTATTGTTACTGCAATAGTAAACAGAAGTTTAAAAATCTTCAATAAGTAGTTGCTTAAAATTTGAAGAAAGTATATTAAAAATAATTGAAACTATGGAATTTCTTGATTAGTCATACTCTCATACCTTTGAAAATTAAATCAAAATGTAATCTTAGGTCTTTTTTATTTTCTTAAACAGTTTAATTACTGATATAAATGATAAAACAATTTTCATAATATATTATTTTTTTTTTTTTTAATCTATAGGAATTTTTTTTCAATATTGTCCATTTTAGTAAATTTATATACCCAAATCCGTATAACTGCAATGGAAATAGATTGAAGTAAAAATATTGAAATAAAAAGTAATTTAGTTTATATTAAAAGTAAGTTAGTATTTTAGTGTAAATTTTTAGGGATAATATAAGCAGTTATTTGGGGATTTTTGGCGATGAAAATTTGCTATTTGAGGATGTGACTCGAAAAATATCTGGAAACCCTGAGAACATAGAAATCATTTATTTCTGTAATAAGAGTTACCACATTGCACCTTGCAAATAACTTTGTTGAAAGAATATAAAATTTAAACAATTTGCTACAATAACTTTTAAAACATTAAAAAAACAAAAAAAAAAAATCAGTATTAAAATAAAAAACAGAAAAATTTGTTTCTCAAATTTGCAACAGTTCAAAAAGAAAATTACTAAAGATAGCACCGAAATTTTTTGAGCAATAAACACTTACTAAATAAACAGTATACCCTATAAAAACACGCATTTAATAAAAGCACAAATAAAAATTGAAAAATTCAAATGGTAAAAATTTATCTAAACGAATCGATTTCTCTAAAATCTAGGTAATTATTTTGCCGTAATATATAAAAGTAAATAAAAATAAAACAAAATTGAAAAGAAAAAAAAAATAATAATATAACCAAATTTATAGAAATTTTTAGAAACTGAAAATAAAAGCTTCTCAACAAATTTAATTCACTTTTAATCAAGAGACTATCATTGCATACGAATAAAATTTGATTTTAAGTTAAAAATTTCTAAAAAAAAATTCCTTAACTAAAAGCACTAGATATTTAATTTTGAAAGCTTAGATATTTAAAATTTATTTAAAAACTTTTAATAAATATCACCGTTTGGTGAATAGCAAACAATATACAACAATATTTTCACTATCGCTATATTAAAAGAAAATCATCACAGTGATGTAAATACTATTTTTGTTACTAAATACTAAAAACTAGTGCTATTAATAAATATCTTCTATTTAGTTTGCAATTCAAATAAAAATTTATCTTATATTATCTTATATTGCAATATGGTAAATTTTTTACTAATTCATTTTATGTGGACGTAAATCTTGTGCTATTCTAAAATAGCCCCTATTTCCTTTGCCGTCACACTACAGTTTCAATTGAATATTAAAAAAAAAACTATTTTATTACCTAGATACTCATATCTAACGCTATACTGATAAATAGTTTCCAGTTCTAAAAATTTCAATTGAATTGTTTAAATCGATTAGTAGAAATTAACTAAACACTTACTTTAGTCTTATATTGATAAGTAACAACTCACTACACTTTGTGATCAATAACAGTTTTTCTCAAAAAGATATTATAAAAAATTTCTTGCAACTGATAGTCGAACTTAATTCCAAAAGTTTTTTCTAAAATACATTAAAAGTTTACATATAAATATTATATACTTATTTATTCATTTTCTCCATTGAAATTCAAATTTCAAACTAAATCATCTAATATCATTAATTTGAGAGTTCAAAGTATTCTCTAAAATAGCTACCACATCCCATAAAGAATCTAAATCTACTTTAAACAATCGCCTCGTTTTTGAATGCTATCAGAAATTAAACCGAACAGACAGATTCCGTTCTTGAGGTTAAATTAAAAAATTTAGATGCAAGATGCGGAAAAAAATAGTGCTAGCCCCTGAAGAAGAAGTAAAACCTAAATTCAAAGAAGCAGCTAAAACAAATTTTGAGGCTTGTGTTCATGATTAATAACACTGTACATCACTGATTATGGATTTATTAAAAGCGCTCAGGTTGAATACATCAGTTCATGCGTTAGAGACTTCGGCACGCTACTCTGTACCACCTCAAAGTTTTATCGAAAATTTTGTTCAAGATAACTCCAATGTCTGCATCGAACTCCCTCCTTGTGACACAGAAACATTTCAAGACAGTTACGAATAATGGCCTTAAGCGATTCCAAACTATACCTTCCATAAAGTTTTATCACCTTCGCAATAAAACTATAGGTGGAGTTGTCGCAATTATTAAACGTTATCCCCTTTCTCATAATAATTTTGAACTCGCATGGAATGCTTAAAAACTGGTTATAAAAATATACGAGTTCTAGTATATAACCACATTAAGATCCTTTTTGATATTTCCTCGATGAAAAATGAAGATAGTGTAACAATTAGATGGATTAAGTCTTCTGTAAATACTCTCAAAACTCTTGGAATAAATGTAAAGAGCTGGGACCCAATTCTTATTCATTTACTCTCTACTAAATTTGAAATACAACGCTCTCACTTTGATCCCAAATGTCGCAATTTCTTGTAGACAGATAAGAGGTCGTCGAACTTCTTGATATTATTAAAACAACAAAAGACTGTTTCAACCTTACTACTACACCCCATTCAAAAACACATACAAAAATACATACATATGAAATTTTAAAATCGACCCGTAAATTATGCAATTAATCCGACATGTTAAGAAGTTATCCCAAATTTGAAGCATTTACAGTACAACAAAGAGTCGACTGAGCTTATAAAACAAATTTTGCAATGACTTTTTATCTTCATCTTATTCAAAAGCAAGTTGTAAGAGCAAACATATTTGTCTTCATTGGAAAAAGAGTCACCACACTCTTTTACACTTAAAAAACAGTGGATAAATTTACCGCAAAATTCAGAGTCGCATAGCACAATCTCTCAAGTAATTCTGATAATCATAATATTAATCGCCATGAACATCCTAAAGCTTCAAGCCAAATTCAAGCCAATTTCTTAGCCATTCACGAAAATATCCTATAGCGCATAGCAATAATGCAAATAGAGTATTTAGGTCAATATTAGTAGACCCTATTTCACAGAGAAAAAGAAGTAGGCTTCAAATTACATATTAGAAATATCATTTTTATAACATTGGCATCGGTGGTTACAAGCAATCCTCAAAAATAGTATGTGAAATTGTATTATTTGAAAAAGAACATAACATTAATAGTTCTGCCTAAAGTAACAAAAAAAAAAAAAAAAATCTCCTCGCGCACTCATTTGATATTCCAAAGTCCCCCGAATTAGCTAAATTAGATTTAGCAGACCTAAAATTTAATAAATCATCTCAAATAGATTTAATATTGGGGAATGATTACGAAAGTATGATGAATAATTTTACACACAATTGACTCAACGTAGCGAAAACGAAATGTATATTGTAATAATGACTTCTAAAAAAGATTTCCCTAATAAAATACTCACTTGCCAAAGAGATAAAATCCCAGTATAATGCCATTCTCAATGATTTCTAAACACTTGACCACATGGAAAAAATTTCATCACATAAAGTTGTGGTACATGATAAATATCACTCGTTCTATTTGCCACTCGGAACACAAAACAAAAAAGTCGGAGTTGTTTTCAACGTCTCAATAAAAACAAAATTGCAATTTTCCCTTAATAATATTTTATGTACTGGCCCAACCTTATAACACGAATTAATACTTATTCAGTGCTGATATACGAAAAAAAATACCGTCAAATACTAATAAATCCTATAGAATTCCATTTCAAGATGAAATGCCAATTAAAACCCATAACTTTTGATGTGAATTGTGCTCCTTATCTCACGGTTAGGACTCTACGACAAATTGCTTCAGATTCCGAAAAAACATATGTAATGAGACATACGTAGGGTATCCTATGCTTGGCACAAAACCACTTAAAACGAATTACGGGTGCTCAGAAATTTAACTTTAAGGAATTCTCTACTCTTCTAGCAAGAATTGAATTTTTCAAAATTCTCAACCTATATCTGGTTTGTCTGATGATAGAACATTCTCTAGGAGGTGCTCCTTTTATGGCATTTCCGGAGCAATCTGTTAGTTTTTCTTTGTCAATATTTGTAAATCTAGAGAAGTATCTTCATTGGATCTAACTATGAGTACCAAAGAGTTTATTTATTGTATGAAAAAGCCAAAAACGTTTAAGGGACAATAGCTTTTGTAAGTATTTTTATATTTCCAATATCAAATAAAATGTACATAGAAAAAGTCGCCAAATACCAAAATAATTTTTTCAATTAAAAAATGTTTAAATATGTACCTCTCACCAAAATGATTACATCAATTATTAATAATTGTAACAAATGGAAAATAAAGTTGTACTATTTTCAATTCAAAAATTCATTTAATCAATCAAGTAGATGGCTGAATGAATTAAAAATTTAAATCAGAAAAAAAAACTTACTTGAATTTTATTTTTGCTACTTTTTTACTTCAATATATTAATTAAATTTTGATGTAAAATGAAACAAATATGTTAATTGAAAAATATAAGGTAATAATTTTTTCTGTGTGAAAGAAACTTGAGTTAAGTTAACTCAAATCAAATATTTATCAACTATGAAAAAGTTATTGAAAACAAAAGCTTCAAAATTGATTTAATAAAAGTTAAAGGTCAATAATCTAGAAAAGAAAATTTAGTTTTAGTATTTGCAGTTTTTAAAACTTCTTGTTAAGTTCAATAAATACCTTAAAAATATTTGTGATTTTATAGAATATATAAATTAAATTTATTATTGTGATTATAATAAATTTAATTCGGTATTTTCTTTAACACTAACCTATAAATGAGATGGAGAAAATGCAGCTATATTTATTTTATTTTTACTTTAGTCTTAATATTACTACTACGCTACTACTAATTAAATTGTTCATTCATAAAATTTCTCAAAAGAAAAATCCATGTCGAAGTTGTTCTTTATTCATAATATTTAATTGTCTTCTTTTCATGCGTTAAATGTGTGAAAAATTTATTATTAATGTTGTTCTCAAATATATGTACTTTTTTTTGCAGTTCACTTTCATGACATACACGTATGAGTAATATCTTAATAATACTCGTACGTAAAACATGTAAATAATTATAACTTATACGTTTAAGTATGCGTTTTATTCATAATAATAAAAAAATTATACGTTATTAAATAACTAAATTAATTATACAAAGACGTGTTTATATTTCTAAACACTTTTTCAATGTCTTATCGGATTCAATGTTTAAAAATGTAGTTATATTTTTAAATTTTAAATTTAAAACGTTTGTATCCAGGAAAAATATCAGAACTTTTGCTAAAATCATTAGCAATAAAGCTGCTGTATCCAGAACCACTTCAGATTCTTTAATAGCACCCGATACCAAGGGTGCTTATTTCGACACTCATTCAGTGCAATGATATTGTGATTCTAAATTATTATTTCCAAGTGAAAGAAAAATAAGAAAATAAAAAATTATTGCTTCTCAAATGACTTCTTAGAACTGTCTAAAAAAAACTTAAAAGAAACCGAAAATATTTGAATAAAACAGAATTAAAAAATTTCAGTTCATTTAAAAAGAGGCCTTTAGGGATGGTTTATTAGAATGAAAAATAAAATCGAAGAAAAATTTTGAGTTCAAATTCTGTTTTCTGAAACGATGCTTCTATATAGAATAGTTCTGAGTATGATCAGATATCGCTAATGCCATATCGACCCTGAAGATTGTAAGGTGCATTTGTATATATATATATGGGAAGGAAATTAATTTTCCTAAATAATTGCATATTTCACAAATACTTCAGAGAATTTTCTTTTTAAATATTAACAAAATTATTATTATTAAAACATTGTATCATTTCCTAATGTAAATCTCGTTCAATTTTTTACTTGTATTTAATTCTGTTTTTCAATTTTTCTTTTGTTCTTTTTCTAAAAAATATTTTATAATACTTCCCATAACACATTTTTTGATTGTGTACTATAGAAAATTAAACTCTGATATTAATTAATACAAAGTACTATAATATAAAATCTCCTTTAGAAATATAATGTAGATCAAACTCTATTATAAAGGTTGCATCTTATCAGTTCTATCGCTCGTTTGTATCAAAAATTTTATATTTTTTGAGTCAGATTTACTTAATAAATCAATCCTTTTTGTATAGCTCTATATTCTGTATGAGGATGATTTTTTGTCATAAAAGCCAAAACTAACGTTGATATCTCTACGTACATTTTTTAGATGAAAATTAAATCCCTTATAACTTAATTTTGAATTTACTTTACTCAAAATTATGCTTTAAAAATTTCTATTGTTACAAGTTCAAACAAGTTTAAGTATTTATGAATTCATAATATTATAACGTTTTCATGTCGCATTTTATATAAACAAATTAGTTTCCGGCAAGATTTGTAGAGCAAATTTAAAGTTTCTTAAAAAAAAACTCTGGAAAGAAAAGTTTTAATAAAAAAAACACAAATTTCGTATTTTATACACCAATGGCAAAAAGCAACTTAAGCTGCCATTTTAAAAATGTCTGCAAATGTTTATCAGCATAATATTTTTTTAGTTTATTTTAATTTATTTACCCTTTCAATTAAGGGTAATACTCAAACAATGAAAGTTGTGTAGGCAAAAATATGGTAAAAATTTAATATTGTAATATTTTCCAAGAAAATCAAAAATTCAAATAAATTTAACAACTAAAATTAAATTCAAATTAAATTTTTATGCTAAAAATCTACATATTAATTATAATAATATTAATTAATATTATATATATTAATTACAAGGAACTTCTTAAGTTTATAAGTACATAGTACATATTGTTTCTATGTCGAATCTGTATGTCTCAATCATCTTTCTTATAAATATCTAAATTAATGTCAATGTTTTAAAATAAAAAAAAAATAGAATTCCTTTGAGACATCTTTATTAAAGGTCATCCTATTTTAATATTTCCAACAGGCGTGCACATTTTATTTATGACCTAGTACTTTTGTAAGTAATTTTAGGAAACATATGTAAATATTAGGGTTTACAAATTTTGGTCGATTAATTGTTCAAATAATTTAAAATTGTATATTTTCGAATAACTGATAAACCGAATAATTTGAGTCGAATAGTTTATTAAACGAAATTTTGTTTTTTGGAGTTACAAATTTAGAAAAATTTTTATTTTATTTTTAAGACAAATTTATGTCAACTATAATTAAAAGATTTTAAACGAATTTTTGGTTATCAGATATTAAAAATATATCAAAAAATGTATAAAATTAAGAGACGAGACATTCTATGCATACTTTTTTGATTAAATTTTTTTAACGAAATGCTAAAAAATCACTATGATCGCGATTATCTTCGGTGTCGTCAACAACAAATTTAGAAAAATTTTTATTTTATTTTTAAGACAAATTTATGTCAACTATAATTAAAAGATTTTAAACGAATTTTTGGTTATCAGATATTAAAAATATATCAAAAAATGTATAAAATTAAGAGACGAGACATTCTATGCATACTTTTTTGATTAAATTTTTTTAACGAAATGTTAAAAAATCACTATGATCGCGATTATCTTCGGTGTCGTCAACAATATCGTAACACTTTTAATTTGTATTTTAGACATATTGATGTGGATTATATATGTTTTGTATTTTTTTTAATGTTGTTGCAAATAGATTTTTGACAATTTTTTATAACTTTTTATCTTAAACCTCCACAACACTAACGCCGTTTGCTAAAAGTCATCCATGCGAACAGATTTTTATTTCATTAAATCCAGCTAATATTGGTACTAAATGACATTGATGTGCCATTAAAAAGAAAAAAAATATTAAATTTTTTTGAACCCCAAAAGTAAAAAAGTTTGAATAAATGCCCATATATATATATTTCTAAATTATAAAAAAAAGTAAACAAATTTACTGAAACAGTTTAGTGTTCAATTACATATAAAGTTACTTAAGAAATAATTTGAATATATTTTTCAAAGACCCTTTTTGCTATTAAAATTTGTTGGTTGTCAAGACAAAGGAATATTTGTATTTTTTTTTTTAACTTTAAATAAATATAAACAATTATTTTAGAAATTATTGATGTTTTGTTCATTAAATTATAAATTATTTAAACTCAAATTAGCATTAAATGAATAGCATAAGTTTTATTCCAGTATTTGTCAGACTTACAAGTTCTTTGTCAGAATTTACAGGAAAGCATTCGATACTAAAAATGTATGTGTATTTTGTTGTTTTCTGTTTTATGACCAATTTTGATTTGTGACTAATTTTGATTAAAACCTGTAAATTTGACAAGTATTGGAACAGAGATTATATTTTATAGAAATTTTTATAGAATTTTCTCAAGTACCTGCAATACATATATACTACATATATACATACATACATACATACATACATATAATATTTATATTGCTGTGTACATAGGTATATTATTTATATTCATGATTTAAAATAAGAATATAAAAGTCAAAGTTGTTTTAACTAATTATGGTGGATCTTCATAAAACTTCTTTTCAATTCTACTTAATTTATTTGGCCTCTCTTAAATGAAGTTTATTAGTTTTATCTAATAATAAAAATATTAAAATTTTTCCACTTTGTTCTACAGATTCTTTTAAAGTAATAATTATAAATGAATTGCTATTTTCTTCTGGAAGTTACACACGCAATTTGTTAGGAGGGCAAACTCGTGTATTATTTTATATTCTTGTCTGTTTTGTATAAATATCTCATTTTGTTTGTCAAACCATTTTACTTTAAAACACATGTTGTATGTGAAGTTCTTACGTAATAAATGGAAACATTTTTTTGCGCATTGAAAAACTGGAAAAAAATAATTATAAAAAATAACTAGAAAATAGATTTTCTAGAAATTACATAATGAATTTTAAATATGTGCTTATCTGAGATAAACACTTATATTGTACAGAAATAAAATATTTTTTTTTAACAAAATTTGTTATTTGGCTGCAATTTTAAAGACCAAAAATAAAAAAAATCTTATGGAAATATTTACAAAATATTGGAGCTATTTTACGATTTTAGAACAGAAAAACGTTAAAGAAAATCTAGCCAAACATAAGTAATTCTTTCAAATCACGTTATTATATACTTTAGCTAAATCCAAAATAATAAGGATTAAAATAAATCAGGAGATATTAAAAGACAATAAATATATGTAAATATAAATAAATAAATTTATATATATATATATATATATATATATATATTTTCTTTTTTATTAAATTCAAATTGAATGATGAACTTAACATTTTTGTTTTTTTTGTTTTAACATTTTTGGTTTGGTCTTGTACTTTAATATAAAATATTGATTACTTCCTGAAAATTATTTGTAAAATGAAGAACACTTTTTTGCATAAAATCTAGAAAATAATTGTGTGTTATTATTTGGTCTAATACAACAAGATAGTCTTACAACAGGTTATGGGCTCAGCACGCCTCCACTGCATTATGTACTAATGTATCTACGTATGTGGTCAAATTGTGAGAGTATATAAATAAATAGTTTCTAAAAATGAGTTCCGGATCTCAAATAGAAAATGAAGAGCGATTTAATTTTTGCCGAATTAAAGAAAATTTCGAATGCCGAATTGATGAAACTGTAAGACGAAAGGCTTTAGCAACTAGAATGCTGTGTCTCAAAGAAATTCAAGTAAATCATATCAAGAATTGCAAAAATCATTTCATTCATGGGGTAAATGAAAAGAATTTTTTTTATTCCAAGGAAAATGGCACTTTTTAAGACATTATTGCAATTTAAAATGGAAAACAATGATAATCTTCCTCAATTTCTAGATACGTTTTTTGGTATAGTAGAAAAGCTGGCCTAGATAAATGTAACAATTTTTGAAGAATTTTTAGTAATTATTCTTTTTTTATGCATACTAAGTGTGTTGCCAACACTTAGAATGCTGAAAGTAAAATTACTTAAACAACAGATTACAGATCAAGAAGAATTTGCTTCATCTGAAAAAAATTTAATCAAGAAGAAAGGTAAATATTTTGTATCTTTTTTGTGGTTTTCAAAGACATTATGCTGAACATTGTCATGATCATAAAGCTACAATTGGTAAGTCAGATCAAAAATCATTAGCAAGTTATGCATTTGGAACAAATCTATTGAACAAAAATACGTCTTCATGAGGTACTTTAGGATTTCGAAAAGATGATGTGCTAGCATGAGAATGAGTGATTATATAAAAGTGTAAAATCAAAAAATGGAAACATGAAATAGGCAATGAGGATTGATTTCTAATAAAGTTTTGTGATTGGACTTGTTATAATATCAATTTTAGTTTTTAAATCAGCAACGCGAACGAGACCGTCAGTACCAAAATAATGTAAATCAGTTTATTCTTAATTTTAGAAAACTCTTAATGATTAATACGCGATACTTTTTTTCAATAATGATGATATTGATTTAGTAGGAGAAATTTGTTAAACATGCGAAGAAACGAGTTAGTAGATCTTCATCTATATCTTTCCTAATTTCATTATCAGTGAACAAATGGAGAACCTAAATTTTTCGTCTTGCATCTGGAGAACTTTCGCTATGGGCTTTGGCCAACTTGCATTCAAAAAATTTTTAAATTGTTGGCTGATACAGTCAAAGCCATTATCAGTACGAAAAATTTTAATTTCTCTATTCCACTAATTTTCAACCATGGCCTTAAAATTTTTAAATATTTAACTTTCATAAAATATATAAACATCTGCCTTGACTTACCATCGTTCATTCAATATAATTAACATTTATTGGCACACATACATCACTATGCATGATATCTAACAAATTTGCGGATCGAATTTCACATTGAGGGAAGGGTTTAGAAAAAATTTTGCTTTTAGATCATGTTTTATAATAAATGTCGCATTTTTAAATTAAATTTGATCTCTATCTTTTCTAGGTTCTCCATTTGTTAACTGATAATGAAATTGGGAAAGATATAGATGAAGATCTACTAACTCGTTCCTTCGCATGTTAAACAAATTTCTCCTACTAAATCAATATTATCATTAGTGAAAAAAAGTTCATCATTAAGGGTTTTCTAAAATTAAGAATAAACTGATTTGCATTACCCATACAGAATATTATTTCTTGCAAAAATATAAGAATGTAAGAAAAAAAGTCTTTTATATCCCTTATACCCATATTCAGATATCAATGACATTATAAGAATTAACGGTAGAATTTCCAATTCTCCTTCTTGGCAACTGTACTTTTTGTAAATTATTTATTAATTTATCGCATAATCTTCTTATGTATGCGTAATACTAAGAACAATAAGAGTCTCGCGACTTAGGTTGGCCGATCGTTTTTGTATTAGAAAATGTGTCACATGTACTCGCTATAAACAAAAGGTAAAATCTCAACTAATGGGATCTCTCCCACTAGAACGAAGTTCGTTTTCCTGCTTCCTATCACAAATGATACGTATGTGTATTCGTTTGTTTTACTACACGAGCCATGCATCTTTAACTATGTTCAGATCTAAGTACTAGCTCTTTCCAGGCAGCCTTCACTAGATTCATAGTTCGGCGTGGTTTACCCATAAAGGTAATGTCTGATAATGGGACAAATTTTGTAGGTGCACAGAGGGCTCTCCATCTCGAATATGAAGAATTTATAAGTACTAAAAGATCTAAAGAAAAGTATTTATCTCACGGATTTTAATGGCATTTTATCCCTCCAAATGCACCACACATGGGAAGATTATGGGAGGCAGGTGTTAAGTCATTTAAAATGCACTCAATATACTAAATACGCTCAAAATACTAAATATACATTTGAACAGTTCAATACCCTTTTACTCCGAATTGAATCCATTCTCAACTTAAGACCGTTGTCCTCCATGTCAAATGATACCAATGAATTGCTCGCTCTCACTTCAGGTCATTTCCTTCGAGATTCTCCCATGATAGCTTCACCGGAATTACTCGCAGAACCTCTAAATTTACGAGATCTTTGGGAGAAACTAAAATTTCTACATCATCAATTTGCGCAGCGATGGAAAGATGAATACCTTAAGGAACTCCAAAAAAGATTTAAATGGCAAAATTCTGGTGAAAATATCACTACTGGTCAGCTTATAGTAATTAAAGATGACTTGCTCCCCCCGAATGAATGGAAGTTGGGTCGTATCACGAAAATAAACTTTAGTACTGACGGTCTCGTTCGCGTTGCTGATTTAAAAACTAAAATTGGTATTACAACACAAAACAAGTCCAATCACAAAACTTTGTTAGAAATCAATCCTCATTTCCTATTTCATGGTTCCATTTTTTGATTTTACAATTTTATATAATCACTCATTCTATAACCCAATTTTCTAACATTCACACCATCATTCTCATGCTAACACATCATCTTATCCACATGCTAAACTATCTCATAAAGATTTTATCATTATTTGTATTATATTAATATAAGATCTATTCCACAGGTCTTCGCGTAATCCAAATATTCATCGGTGTCTCGTTTACTACAGGTACCATAGACTTGTATTATCTTTTTTATGAATAGTATTTTATTTAACATTTTCCATCCCTGAACTGCTTATTGTGAAATTTGTCATAATGTTTTATTTTCGTTGTTCCTTTCAGAACAAATTAATTTCGAAACTGAATTGTATTTTCTTAAGATACTTCTTTCCTAACTTTCAACAACTAAACATCTCTTGTGGCTCCTCTATAAAACAAATTATAAGTATTTAAATAAAAAATGTAAGTTAAAATTCGAAATTAAGTGGTCTTTATAAACCCAGGGGTACAGGTAACCCTTCCTGTCCTTCATTTTATTTAGCATAAATTCGATTGTGCTCCCAAATTCCTCCTTGTGATTAATAATATTTATTTAAATCATTAGATTTTTTAACATATTGCACATAATTCCCGCATACAATAATAAATATTGTTATCGATTATCAAAAGACAGTTAACCATTTCCCATAGCCCCCAGATAAATGGTGTTGCTGAGAGAGCAAATTCAACTTTGATAGAAATGCCAATTAAGAAAAGTATTTTTGGGCGGAAGCAATATCAATCGCAGTTCAGATTCGTAACAGATCATTAACAAAAATACATCAAGATAAAGCTCCTAATGAAATATGATCCGGAAAATATGATATTGCACCAGTGTTGCCAGAAGCCGAGAAAAAGTTCAAACAAGCTAAATATCTCAAAAAATAAGTCCAGAAAAGAGTTAAAATTCTTTCCTTAATTTAAAAACTTATTTTTTCTTGTTCTCATTAGTTTTTTATAATTTTTAAAGATTTAATGTACCTGGCCGCTAAAACTAGAGCGGATATATTATATTCAGTTTGTAAGATTTCGCAAAGGAATAAAAATCCGCACACCGGACATAAAGCTTTACTTCGATATTTAGCGAAAACTCAAGATTTTAAATTGCACTACCACAAAACTGGTGCACCAGTCGAAGGTTTCGTTGATGCAGACTGGATTGGTAATGCATTTATATATATACTGGATGTATATTTTCCTGGAAATCCAAAAACAAGCATCGGTACCCTCGGTAGTACCGAAGCTGAGTGCAGAGCTTTCTATGCCGCAGCGAAAGAAGTCATTTATTTGAGAAAAGTGTGCTTGAAACTCGAATTAAATAGTTAGTTTTGAAATTAACATAGTTTTTTTGAATATGTATTTTAGGTATTTTAGTATAAAATAAAATATTTTGTAACTTTCTGAAAATTATTTTTAAAATAAGGAACACTTTTTTGTACAAAATCTAGAAAATAGATTGTACGTTATTATTTGGCCGTAACAACAAAATAGACTTCCAACATTTAATTATATAAGAGATTACAGGCGTAAATACTAATCCCATATAAATTCACTCAAGCATGCAGTGATTTAAAAATAAATTGCTAGATTTTATAATGTCGGCAAATATAGTTGTTACGAACAATATCTTGACGTTACTACAATTTTAACACAATGCTACAGATATAATTTTCCATCTCACTTACTTCTCTGCAGAGTTCCCCAATCTGCAAGAGCAAAATTTCATCCCAAAATAACTGTTTATTTTATCCCCAAATTCCTTACTAAAATAATGCCTTTATATTAGAGATTAGTATAAACTTCATTACCTTTTTTTACTTCAAACCATTTTCATTTTGGATATGCAGATTTGGGTAGGTAAATTTATATGAATACTCAATTTGAAAAGCAAAATTTCCTATATATTTTCAGAAAAAAATGATATGTGGAAATCGATTTGTATCAATAAACTTTTTAGGTAAATAATTTACGTCATTTTTATAGTCAATGCAAATACAGATGATAAAGATTTTATGAAGGTATGATATACAAGTTCCATTGCTCCAATTATTTTTGATACACTTTATTTAAATTTTTAAAAACTAATTATAATATATAATTGCTGAAGGCTTTTAAATTCTTGAGTACCAATTACACAAATATTACCCTCTAAATCAATCCGTACAATAATCATCTTGTTGTAGAGATTTGAAATAAATTTTTAATTTTATGATATCGAATTCAGAAATAATTTTTTTGTTCTATTCCAAATGTCAGCGTTTGTTTGCAAAAAAAAAAAAAAAAATAGTTCACAGATGCAAAGTTAAGAAAGTTATGGTGGCATATATACACAACTTTCAATATTAGTATTTGTGTCCTTGTTAAGCTACATATATGCAAAATAACAGTTGTTTTTTATTATCTTCATTGCTTTGTTGAATAAATATGTTTGTATTTATATTCGGCGGAATATTATATATATATTTTTTTAATTTTTCGTAAGTTAAAAAGAAAAATTATAGAAATAAAATAAAAATCTCCAAAAAGTTTCCAAAATCCCTAAAACCTGAAATTCATCCCCACTAAATACCCAATCCCAAACCAAGTTTTTATCCCCATTTCTCAAAAGATATTCCCAATTTGTAACAAATCCCCTAATCTGACAATACTGCTTGACTGGGAGAAACTATTTTAAAAATTTTATTTCGGTATGTATTTAGATGTGCGATTTATAATAAGAGACACATATAAACATGTATACTGTTACAACAAAAAACGTTCTACACATTCTAAACATTAATTCATTTATTTGCATATATGTAGCTTAACAAGGACTCAAATACGACTATTGAAAGTTGTGTATATATGCCACCATAACTTTCTTAACTTTGCATCTGTGAACTATTTTTTTTTTTTTTTGCAAACAAACGCTGACATTTGGAATAGAACAAAAAAATTATTTCAGAGATTTCTACGACGCTATGAAGCTTATTTTCCATTACTGTTGAAGCTGTTTCCTGTAAGCAAATTTGTTACAGTTTAGAAAAAAATTTTGAAGGCATAAATAATAATAATTTTGAACATGTAAAATAAATATGTTTTTGTTTTTTAAGTGAAACCTTAAAACATGTTTGTTTCTCACGTTTCAATGATTTTACCCTATTAGGGGTTATGGGTATATTTATGTCAACTTTTGTTGAGAGCATAAGCATAAATGTAACACAATATATATATATATATATATATATATATATATATTTGTTTCCTGTGTGCAATAATGTTCATAACACCCTTGATTTGGCGAGAACCTCGAAAAAATCATTATTACTGCTACTTCTGCGTTTCAAAAATAAACGGAAAATCGAAGTAAATGGTCATATCCTAACTTTTCTTCTACACAACGACCTCAATTATAGTCTCGAGAATTACAACCCAGCACATCTAAATCTTCTGATGATCCAAATACATCAAGTCAAGACCATGATCCAGATTAAAAATTTACCCTTTCAGAATCTCAACGATTTAATCAGAAAAAACTTAATGACTCAGTAAGAGATTTGAACTTACCGAAAAAGGTTTCTGAAATTTTAACATCTCGTTTAAAAGAAGAAAAATTTCTTCCTCCGGAAATCAACATCAAATTTTATAGTACCCGAGAACGTCCCATCAAAAACTTTTTGGTTTTCGGTAATGACAACTACTTATTAAAGTAGTTTCTTGGTAATGAGGCGTCATTATTATTTGCCTACTCTGTATTACATTAGTAAGTACTCAATAGTATAATAGCGCAGTAATACTGCAATCACGTGGATGAGTTGGCTAGAGCGCCGGATTAACAACCAGAAGGTTGTTGGTTCAACCCCATTCTGAAGCTGTTAGTTTTTTATAACAAAATGTGTAAAAAGATCTTTTAAATTAAATAGAGTTTTTGTCGCTTAGGATGCTATGTGCGAGATGGTGTACTGAGTAAAACGTTAGTCAGTAAAAACGAATGGTTTGAGTGTGTCCAAGTTCGAGTCTCACTGACGGCAAAATTTTTTTGTTGTTTTTTATTTTTGTTTTCGTTTAGGTACATATTTTTGAGTACCCCTAGAGTCAAAAAATAACTACATGAATTTGTGGACAAATCGAACAAAAATAACTAGTTATTCAGGCAAAAAATAAGTAGTTTATTTTTGTTTCCAATTATACCTGCTAGCTTACCAGGAAAGCAAAGTTTTTGCTAGGCTGTTACTGTATTTTTTTCGAGAGATGCTTTTAATTTTTTTGTAAGGGTGTTAGAGCTATTTTATAGCAGATGTGCTTAAAAATGTATAAACATAGTGAATGACAATTTTTTTTAGAAGAAAAAGAATTTTACAGCAGAAAAATAATTTTAAAATGCATTTTGCCTCATAACGGATCCATTACACATTCGACGACTTTAAAAGAAGAATAAGCAAACGCTTCTGAGGTTATGGAAAAATTAAGTATAAAGTTTCCTTGTTTCATGTGTCTCTGAGACAGTCGTGACAAACAACACCATTTGTCACAAAAAGTTCGGTAAGTGCTAAAAGTTGGTACAAAAAATTTTATAAGAGTGGCGAATATTTCAATTTTCTTTCACGTATGTTTCCAGGATTAAGTATGGAAAAATTGAAAGTTGGTATTTTTGATGGGCCACAGATTAGGCAACTCATGAAAGATCCTAATTTTGTCAAATCAATGACTGAAAAATCTAAAACTTGGAATTCATTTGTTTTGGTTATGAGTAATTTCCTAGGCAAAAAGAGATCTGACGACCATGTCGAGCTTTCTGAATGAGTGAAACATAAGCATAAAATTCTATTTCCTGCACTTGCATTTAGACCGATTTCCACAAAATCTGGGTGATTTTAGTGAGAAGCCAAATAATCGAGATTATATATATTTCACAAAAAATTTCGCCTGCGGCATTTCATTTACCTAATTAAAAGTGCCGTAACAAATTTTGTGGAGTTACTAAGTCGATTTTATTATAATTATCTTTAAATATACTTCATCAACAATAGAAAATAATTATCAAAATAGTTAAAAAATCTTATTGAAACGAGAAAGAGGAATTAAAGTTTAAAAATGACAAAAGATCACTTCAAAACTTTGGGTAATTTTTTATACGAAATATAACCGAAATTTGTATGGGAATTTTTTAGGCGATTTTTCATTGAGTCATTTTGCTGGGTACTAATTATAAATTTATTACAAATGGCTTTAAATTTTATTCGAACTTTAAAATTTTTAAAATTATTTAAAAATTCTTCGGGTTCATGAAATAATTAAGAAAAAATACATTTTAAAAGTTTATTGAACACTCGTGGCAGTGTTCCACCATGGTGTTTGTTCTCTGTAAAGATCATATATTTAACTCATAACTTTTTGAGAAATGGAATTCGTAACTTTTTCCTCTATATGCTATTGAGTTAGACGAATGATTGACGATAAAGCTTTTACAATTATTTTGTAAGTTCCTTTTTATTACTATTATTACTATTATTATTATTATTATTATTATTATTATTATTATTATTATTATTATTTGTTTATTTGTTTTCTAACTTTAAAAAAAAATAACTTTTTTGAATTTTTTTAAGCATTTAGTCATTTTTGACTAAAGTTCAATTTAGCCTCTTTATTTCTCATCTTCTGGCAACACTGGACTATCAGAAATAGGGCCATAAAAATACCCAATAACAGAAATAAATAAATTAAACCAGAATTGTGTTGAATAGTGGAATCAAACATGTATATTAAAGCCGATTTTTTAATGTAGTTATCTTTTATTTATATTACAATTTGATTTTCTTTGAAGTCGACCTTAACATAATGTTACAACTGTTGAACTAATTAGCACCAAGAAATGACTTCAATTTTAATTAATTTACTACCTACATATGTTTTGTCCTATATACATATATTCGTACATACATACATACATACATAAATACATACATAATTAACTTTGTTCTGTTAATATTAAGTATTTTTTTAAGGTTTTAGTTAACCTATTAAAATACATGACTTATTTTCATACAACAACAAAGTGACAATACATATATATTCAATAACATTTCAGAGAATTTTTATAAATACTTTATTACTTACTTATTTACCCAAACAGAACATTATCAATCAGTAAGTTTGTTGTATTTGTAATTTATTTTAAGTTGGTTTGCTAAATCGAATCAATGAGAATCAGATTGTTTTGATTGGCTCAGTAGCTGACTTAAGTCGAATGTTGCAAACACAAAATACTCTTGAATAAAATCAAATTTCACAAAGGATCATGGAAAAGTACCTTTATGAAGAAATGAAAAAATAAAGAAAATTTATTAGTATTCTTAAAACAAAGTTTAATAAAGTAAACATGTACTATTTGAAATTTTTATTTTGATACATAACAAATGATAAGTCTGTTGAAATGTGTCCTTGAAATGAAGGCCCTTGCTCAAAAAAAAAAAAAAAAAAAAAAAAAACATAAAATTAAAATAAAATTTTGGTATTATGAAAAAGGAGTAATATTTGTCAAATATTTTATATTTTAATATGCAAATAGTAGTAATTGAAGTATTCATATTAAAATATAATACTTTTTAAATATCCTATTTACCAAACATTGCAAATATTTAAATAATAAAATTATTGTACGATAATTATATTATAATATTATGTATTAAGAAAAACTATATTATTTAATTTTTCAATTATTTAATTTCGCTTAACTGTAGTGCAAAATATTTACAAAATAATATTTCATTTTTTATTTGTAAGTTGAAAGTTAATACTATTACATATTCGGTTTATTATTGAGTATAGTATATAGAAGGACCTAAATGACTTCTACCGGAGTTAAAGTTATTATAGAATTGTGTAAATTATTATGTGGCTTAACTGACTATATACTGGTTTAAATTTTTAAAAAAGAAAATCCAGAAACTTATAACTCGAACTTAGAATTTGCATATTTTTCCTCTTTAAATCATAAATAATTGATTTAACTTAATTAAAACTCAAAAAGTCTTAAAAGCAAAAGCCAAATACTAATGTCTTATTGGATATATGAAAAAGCGGAAAAGTATTTCAAATCGTTTAAGGTTGTACAATTTTTCTTTACGTTTGCTTTTGTTTAAAAACACGCTTAAAATCAAATAATTTTTTAATACAACAAAAGCTAAATGAATTTTATCAGATATACTAACCAATTTAGAGCAACTTTTTTTATTGTAAAGTAAAAATGGATTTCAGTTAAGAAATTGTTTATATTGATTAATTTTTTATTTGATTTTGCTCCAATCATCAAAATGACAATATTAATTAAGTGAAATTAAATGATTTTGATTTGAATTTCAATTGTTTTTTTTTTAATCATAACGATAATAACCGATTTTGAAAACGTGCAAAACACCTATTAAAATATTTAATGATTTGTTTCTTAAATTAACTATATCTATATAGTTGTACAAATACGCTTCTTTCAATAATATACAAGAATTTTATGTAAAAATGTAAGTAAAAAAGTAAAATATATATAAAAATAAAAGTATATTAATTAATTACGTTAATAACATCACTAGGTATTGCAAATGGAATTCAAGTATTTCTGAGATAGTCTATGACGAGATATTAAACATTTTCAGTTCTTAATAGTTCGTTCAACTTCCGACATCAATGAAAAGAACATCTAGAATAACAACGAAAAATATTTCAACAAAAATTCACAAAGTTCTCTTTTAAACACATAGGAAATTATCCCTATATTCTGTTTTCTTAGAAAGTTCGAAAATAGTGAGAAATTACTAGCATATAAATAAAATTTATCCACATTGTCTTCCAAACATTTTTTAATTCTTTCGTTTGAATTTATAGAGTTGTCAAATTTTGTAGAAACAAAAAAAATATAATAATAATAATTATTATTATAATTAAAATATAATAAAAAATTTTCCGAATGAAAAAATTCTTTTTAATGATACGAACATTTAAAAAGTCAAAGCTATTTTTTTGTCATATTTTTTGCTCAACAACATAAAATTTTAAAAATGATTTTAACTAAAATTAATTGAATTAATTTAGGGGAAAACGTAAGAAAAAATAAAAAAAAAATTGAAGTTTAAGCTGTTGCATTCGATTATAAAAAATATATATTATGTTTAAAAAGTTGAAAAATGTTATCTTCTAATAAGGTCAAAAAAAAAAAAAATAATAATAATAAAAAAAATAAAAAAATTGGAAAACAGTTTTTGATAAAATTTTACTTACGTAGAATTTTAAAAACTGGAAAAAGTACTTCAGTATAATTGCAAATATAAGAAATTTTAGATTTCAGGCATTCAAAAATTTTTTTTATGGTATATCAAAATTTATTTGTATAAATATAAAGCATGTATAATCAGTTTATATTAATCATTTCGTGCAGAGTGTACGAAAGTTATATTTTTAAGTTGAACATAAAAAAAAAAACTAGAAGTTTATGTATAATTCTGTTAAAAATGATGCTCCATATCAAAACCTACTGAGTTGTTCACATAAAATTTACGGTATTTTCAATGTTTGATGGTACTAAAGTAGCATATTTTAGGGTTTACTAGTAAAATTTAAAAAATTGCCTTAAACTAAAAATCGCGACTTTTAAAAATTTTTTGTGAAAAATGGAACTAGAATCTAAGTTATTTTTCCATATGTTATGCGATAATATATTTTATTGGAGTTTATTACCATGAAATACTTTTAAAAAAAAGTAAACTTTTTTTGCCCATAAAACTTTTTAATTATTTCACACACCATCTATTTTGCCAATTACGGTCAATTTCGATTTTATTGTGTGATTCATGCTATTTCATAAGAAACTGTGAATGTGCCTCGCTAAAAGCTGATTTTTGCAAAAAATCATCGCTCTTGTTTTCCAAACTTTGAGACTATTTAGGGTACATCAACGAGATATAGTGCAAAATACGCTTAATGGCAATGATTGTTTTAAAATTTGAATTCCATTGACCACCACACTGACCCCGCCAAAAAAAATAAAAAAAAATCAATCTCTATTTCTAAACTTTTATTCCGCTGTGGATGAATATTTTAAAATTTTTACATTAAATCTTGCTTATCCTGCATTTAAGTGTTTAATGTCTGCACAATAACAAAGGAGGTGTAGAATTTATTCACAACGTCCGATTAGTTTTTATAAAATCCAATGAGATTAAAAAGTATAAACAAGCAAATAAAAAGTGTAGAAAAATGGGAAAAGATTAAAATTAGAAATAAATTTTTAGCCCTTTTTCTAAGTTTTTCAACTTTGAACAACAATCACGTTTATAAAATGGGGGTAAAATTTTGTACTCTCCTGGCACAAAGCCTTTTGAATTCAGATCGATAAACCGTTTTTTTAATAGTATTACCACAAAACTTAGTAAGGATTTAAGTCAGTTTCAGCCAAATACAAATACGTATTTGATAATGACCCATATGGATAACTAAAATGTAAATTTTGTGTAAAAAATTATAAAGTGTCTTTCAAAATGCTTTCATATGATATCAAAATTTTGAAAGTTCCAACTCGTGAAATAATAAAAAGAAGTTTGAGAAATGCTTAATTGAATTAAAAATATAATAAAACTTTGGAATTTTAACTCCAACAGCAAACTGATAGATAGAAGAAAGTCGTTATTTAAACCGCCTACATATAAGGTAAAAATATATGCACACATTTATTTATTGCAAGAATTCTAAAAAAAAAATGGCAAATTTATATATACACTAAAAGAATATAAAATCACGATCAACCAGTCATTTCAAATATATTTCTGAGATAAAAAAAGAAAAAGAAAAAAATATATAAATAAATAATTAGTCATATTTTGATTATGGCATTTAATTATAAAAGTGGTCTTACATTTCCCCAAATAATATTTTTTAATACATAATAATTTGTCTTGTAATTGTATCATTTATATAAAAGGTTTTTGCTGAATTTTATTACGAACTAATCTCTTTAAATACCTTTCCTTTTTGTGAAAATTCTTTGGTGTACAAACATGAATATACTCGGACAAATAAAAGTAATAAAAGTCTATCTGTAAATCAATTTATGTCATCCCTAATCAAAAATTTACAAAACAAAATAAAAAACATTCCAAACGTAGAAAAAGTTATGCTGGTGTTTTAAGATGACTTATGCTCTTTTTGAGAAAAACTTTAAGAAGTTGTAAGGTTTTAACATTTTACAACATTTCTTATTATTAGAGTATAAAAAATTAAAGGGCATAAACACAAACTTTTTTAAATTTGACAAACATTTTTCGGACTTTTCTTCTA
The DNA here is from genome assembly GCA_932274085.1 of Protocalliphora azurea. Taxonomy (NCBI): domain Eukaryota; kingdom Metazoa; phylum Arthropoda; class Insecta; order Diptera; family Calliphoridae; genus Protocalliphora; species Protocalliphora azurea. The sequence goes on from OW026523.1 coordinate 146,577,427, forward strand.
TATAAGCGCTAAAGTTTTCCTTAGTAGTTTATTAGTTTAACTATTTTATTTATGCAGATGTAAATTGGTTATTATATACGATTATTTTTTTTTGTACTTGACTGCGACAGGTTTTTTATTTTTTCTGGCATTTGGTCGTGGTTGTTTTGACCACGGAAAACAACCAGAAGTCCAACTTGCTCTAAAAAAGCCTAACTCAGTTGCCAAAAAAAACTGAACTCTTTGTATTTGTTAGTAGAACTATTTTAGACATGCGAATAACTGACTTCTGGTTGTTTTCTATAGTTAGAATTTTTATTAAAATATTTCAACGTTCTACATCCCTTTTAAGTTCCACACGTGGAATTTTTTATTTTTGAAACTATAGAAAAATAAACAGAAACTTTTTAAATCACTCAATGATCTATTTTAAGGAAAATTTTATAACGTCATAATTTTTTAGTTCTCTTTGTTCATGAATTCTATAAATTCTATAAACTTCGTAATTTTTTAGGGTGCCCTTCATTTTAGGATAAATCTTGAAAAAACCTTACAATTTGACACTTTTTTCGCCGAGCCTTGGATGTACCGAAGCAAAATGCGTTTAGATAAAAGTAACTCGTTTTCCGCCAAAACTAATTTATTTTGACAGATTAAAAAAATAATCATTAAAATAAACTACAGAAAGTCTCCCTATGTTCTTTATATATAATTCTGCGAAATTTTTTTATCATTAAAAAAAATCTGAAAATTTTGCTTAATTTTCAAGGTTTAAAAATTTTGCATTTAAATATTTTAATGTGCCATTTAAATATATTATATATATTTGCATTTAAATATATTAAAGTTTGCCATCGTAAAACTTTTAACCGAATAGCGATGAGGGCATAACATGTAAAGTAATATTGTCAATCTATTATGTTGAGCAGTTCTCTTATACAACCCTAACACCAAAAATTTGACCTATTGTGAACTGTAACTAATAACAATAAAGACCGTGGACCATAAAAATTTGAAATTTGATTACTTATAGTGTTGCTAATACAATGTTATAAAAATTTTTTCCAAAAACAAAACCCCCTTCAAAATTATTATAATATTAACTCGATTTCATTGATTTTAAAATTTTTGTATTTTTTCTACATTTAATATTCCATTTGACAACTTTCAAAGAATTTTTCAAATGAATCTATAACAGTCGCGTTTTTATCTATATGGTTATAGTTGAATTCTACTTTTGCTTAATGTTTAGAAGGATAATTATTTGTGATATTATGTTGTTCATGAAGGTCTACTAAGTAGCGTAAAAACTACTTGCACAAAATATCTTTTAGTATGGGTTAATGTTAGTTTAGTATTGATGGTCAAATAAGTTGCAATTTGTATGTTTAGCATTTTATGAATTTTAGTGTGTATAAATGCAAAATAAATTTGGTTGTTTTTTTTAATCAAATATTTAAAAATGTAATGTGAAATAGGTCAATTAACCTTTATTGTTTTAATTGTTTTTATTTTCATTAAATTTTATTTTTATTACTACTTTATGATGGATCGTAATGATGGCTTATGGGCGAAAACTTTTATAAGAAATGTTTTTAAATATTTTTCCCTCATAAGCTTAAAATTACGTATTTTTTTCTTATCCATTTCCAGATAAAATCTCCATACGTGGCGAACTGAAGACCTATTTAATATTTGTCAACACATATCCTGCAAAAATTTTTTTCAGCGTGACACTCTAATCTTTAGATATTTTCGCGCAAGGGGGCAAAGATTTGAATGGTTTTAAGTTGAACATTTGAAAAATTTTACTATATTAAAGTTTTTGCTTAATTTCGATAAAAATTACTTGGAGGAAAGCGAAAACTTATCAAAAAATTTTCTTTCTTAATTTTTTTTTGATATTTCGAAATATTTTCCCAAAGGGAACAATATAAAAATTTGGTATCATATGAAAGTTCTTCTTAAATAGCTTTCAATGCGATAACATTAATTTCTGAGTTGATAATAAATTATATGCACAATAAATGATATATACTTATGGAAGAAATAAATTTCTGAAGATTTTTTCCGAGAACATATTTTTGTGAAAAACACTAGCTCAAAACTGTGACTGTCTTTTGCTCACAAATGATGTCATTATTAAATACATTTCATTTTAGTGGCCTATAAAATGAGAAAAATGCATATATGATGATGATGATGATGTAAGATAAATTCTTTATTCGATATAAACAAAATTTTTGACGAAAACAAAATGCGATAAACTTTGCTTTATGTTAACAATTTTTCATTCTTGTCTCAATTTACTCAAAAAATAATTGTATCTGCATATGAAAGGTTAAAGGAAAAGAAAAAGTATTTGTGCTCTTGTTTGCCATTTTATCAGCAGTAAAAGCATGTTATTGGTATTGTTTGAAATATTTGCCAACACAAAATGTTAAATACGAATAAAGATAGAGCATATGGCAATTTCTTTAACCCATTAAAGTGAATGGCTGGTGTTATTAAAAAACTGAAAATAAAAGTTAAAAGAAAGTATCATTATTAAATTTGCAATTATGACTAGTGGTTAAACAAGGTAATCAATTGTAGCTTTTTTAAAGTTTAAGAAATGGAATAAAGGATCACATAATGGGTTAAACAGAAAGTATAATATGCTAGTAGAAATGCAATGAGAGTATTTTATTTTCATAAACATTTCATCCGAGAGCAAAGTTTTTCTATAGATTATTCTCTAATATAAATATGCATATATTTATATAGTTTATCTCTGTCAAAGAGCCAAATAACTACATATTTACAATTCAGAAAAAAAGTAACATGAAAAAAATAACTATGGTTGAAAAAAAAATTCTGCAATTAAGCCATATTGATAGTTACGGAAATATTGCATTGAATATTTGTAATACATATGTATTTATATAGTTAAGGTTTTATTGACAAAGTTTATGAAATTCTCCACAAACGACATAAAAAGCAAGATATGTCATTAGTAGAGAAAAATAAATAGAAAGAAATTGTTAGTCAAAAGAACTAAGGCTTTCTATCATTTCTAAAAATAAAATTCTTTTATCAACTCGCCCACATTGTCACAATTTCATTCCCATGTATTTTTAAATATGATGTAGAGTTTTGCCAATATATCCTAAAAGCCTTTTTCACAGAACTTTTTTTTTCTTTCACATCTTTCTAATGTGAACTATTTTCTTAAGAATTCATATTTCCGATTGTAATTTTTTTTACTTTTCCTTATTAAAGAGTTTTCATTTTATTTTGTCATTTTATTGACATTTCACTTGAAGAATATTCTTAATTTCTCAATCTGCAAGACGAATTATTTTGTCATTTCAGTGTTTTTTTTTTGTATTTTTTTTAACAAAATAAATTAAATAAATAAGAAAGAAAGCCCGAGCATATGCTACCCTACAATATTATGTATGGGCATCAAAATTCTGGGAGGGGTCTTATATGGGATCTGTAGCCAATTGTTGACCAATATCTGTATTAACTAGAATGTATATTTCTATAAAACATATATATGCATTATATTATGTTGACACTGACAATTAAATGGAATTTACATACTTGAGGGTGATTCCCGAAAGTGGGATAAATAATTGGTTAATTATGGACCACCCATTTGGTACTGTCAAATATTCACTTAAGACTAATATTAATAAGAGATCTATGTTTGTTAAAGTGATTTTTGTATGGGGGTTTATATCGGAGCTATGTTTGTTTATGAACCGATCTTCAGTAGATTTCACAATAGCCCATTATAAAAAATTTTAGATTTTTGGTGTTAAAAAAAATTTAGATTTTTTTAATATCATATTAAAATCAATTTGTATGAGTACAAATATAAAATGGCTTAAATGCATGTAAAATCTGTTTTGGATTATCATTTCGAGCAAGGTATGCGAAAGTTATAACGGTTTTAAGATAACCATGAAAAATATTAAATACTTAGAGTTTATGTATAATTCTGGTAAAAATTACACACCACATCAAAACCTATTGAATTATTCAAATAAGACTTATGATATTTTTAAAGTATAATGGTATTCGTGCAGCTCTAAAATATAGTTTCCAAGCGAAATATTTTATTACAAACGGCAAGTTCTGATAAAAAGAAGTAATTTGATACCAATATTGATATGTTTATGTAAAATTTTATATCAGATTAACAATCTGATAAACTGCAAAATTGGAAGAATATTGAAACAAAAATTAATGATAATGTTTTATATACCATTGGACATACCTTTTTTCAAATAACTTTTAAATGATACCACAATTTGTATGCGTTTGTTTGGGAGAAAGTTAAAAACTAAAAAACAAAAAGCTAAAAAAGACCTTTGCCAAAAAATGCCAGCTCATGAACGATAATCAGTTGAACCAAAAAAATTTGGGAAACATTATAAAACATACCAAAGTTTATTTTCAGAGGGCCTTAATAAATATATATGTGCCATTATCAAAAATGTTTAATCTGGCTAAAACTGACTGTAATCCTTAATAATTTTTGTAGTAATATTTTTAAAACAAACCTGATATAAATCTAAATTAACTAGACTTTAAACTAACAGAGCACCATATTATTGTGCAGGCTTGACGAATTTTGATTACAAAATTCTTTCATTTTTAAAATTTGTTGGTTTTTTGGCGGGATCTGTTCGCTTCTCAACATAATTTATACATAAGGCATTTATGCCAGTTAAACCCCTGTTCTGGGTGGACAGTTGTATGGGGGACTAAAAAAAAGAGAAAAAAATAAAGGTATCTTTAATATTGCGACCCGAAATTTGTTCACAAGGTCTACGTGGGGTACGAAAATTTTTTCTGTGCGTTACAAACATCAGTATAAACGCATAATACCTCAATACTACGTATGGTGGTGTAGGGTATAAAAATATGTATGAATGTATGAATTAATGAATCAATGTATATATATATATGTATGCATGTATGCATATAAAAAAGTTGTTTTTTTTTTGTAAAATAAACAATTCAATAATTTAACACTGAAGTTGAAATTTGGTTCTGTTTAATATTATTATTTTATATTTAAGAGAAAATACTTATAAATTAACATAAGCCTCTAGGAATATAACTTAATTTTTAAATATTTATGTATGAAAGTTCTTCTTTATTCAAATAAATATTACGCTGTGTTTGAGTTTATTAGGATGGCATAAAAAAGTTCCAACCTAAACTGACAGTTTACTTTATTTTAAAATACAATTTCTTAAAATTTGTATCCTTTCATTTTTCTCATATTTTTTTTCAATTATTTCAAATTTATAAATTCTTATTGAAGAATAGCAATATGTTATGGTATTAAATACTCCTCATAAAGACCAATATTATATATTTTCTCTTGGAAGAAATTTGAAAAAAAAATCCAAAATAAGCTCCTTCAACAAAAAATAAATTTTTCTTCATACAAATTTGGTCGTCCTGGTGTTTATTTATATGTTGTAGCGTTTTTTCAAGTCCCAAGTGAAATTCTGTCATATTTTGTTTTTTATATGGTGTTTTATACTTTTTGTTTTTTTTTTTTCATACAATAAACTTTTGTTAACAAAAAGAGTAAATATTCATTTGTTCATTTTAAAAAATAATTTATGGTTTAAATGCACATACTTTTGTTAATCTTTTTGCGACATTTCATATATCTTTATTTTGTGTTTACATATTTTAATTTGGAACGATTTGTTCGATTATATTTGTTATTTAAAAAGGCAACTTAAAGTGTGAAAAATCGAAAAGCCAATTACACAGTTGATAATAAAATCCACTTCTTCTGCTAAGTAACTAAATTTAAGCTTTAAATATAACTAATTATTGTTTTAGATCAAAGTCATTGTAATTGAAAATATTTATAGTTTAAACTTCTTTTTGGAATAAACGAAATCATATCAAAATCAATATATAACTTGTGACAGAAGATTTTACCTTCTCGTTCATTTTATCTTCATGCATCTTTTATATGTTTTTATATTGTTTTGAAATTTTAGTTTTCTAAAAAATTATTGAACTTTGCAACACGTTTCCGCATAAGCGATTTTATTTTGAAAGTTGACAGGTATACACATACGACGTGTGTGTACTCAAACTAAGAAACTTTAAGTGCAAATTGAATATAAATCTCACACTTGAGGCAAGTGTGCTATTGCTATTGCTAGAAACATTGCACTGTGGCGCCAATTGCAAAATAAATGGCAATAAATCCGGATATTTTAAACATTTGAATCGATTTTGATGAAAATAAGAATATCGATAGAGCAGGAGTTAAGTCTTCAGAATATTGTTGGTTGGTATGTGTAGCTGGACGGACGGCACTACAGTGGGCTAAAACTAACCACATCGAGAGTGAAGAACATATCGGAGCTTTTAACAGATTTTAAATATTTTTACAATTTTGAATTCTCCTAAGCAATACAAAGAAAAAACCTGCTCAATACGCTAAATTATCTCTTATGGTTTTAAATATATTTGACTTCAAAAATTATATTTTGCATTTTTATAGCTTTTAAAATAAAATTTCTAATTGTTTTTCAAAAATGCGATTAAATTCCCTATAATTTTCATTTTTTTTTAGTTATCTCAATTGGATAACAAGAAAAACATTTTCAAAGTAAAAACTTCAAAACAAGTTTCAAAAATTGCAATTTTTTGTCAAAAAATTAACTTTATATTTAATATTTTAAAAAAATGTTATTAAAAAGTTCCATACTCATTTTCATTCCCTGAAAGACTGGACCTCAAAAAATCGCGTTTTGAAAAGTTTCGAATATTCACCATACATCCACCAGTAGTTCAACATTATCAATTTTGAATGAAAAGTTATACTTTTTGAGTTTGTAAAAAATAGGTTATTGATTTCGGTATTTCTGCAAATTAAATTAAACGGCTTAATATTTTTTTAAATATTTTACAAAAAATACCGTTAAATTTTGGTCACACGAGGCATTTTTTCTATTTCTATTACAAAATGTTGACCTTTGAAAATATATAGTAAAATTATATACATTTTTCATTTGACAATTCCTCGTTAACTGCTTTAAAATATGTACAAAAATTATTTTAATGCCTGTAAGTACTTAGAAAATTTTTATTATTTTAAGAAAAGTTTGCTATTACGTGCAATAGGACATAAATTTGAGCCTGAATATTTTCTAAATGATTATAGTTATCAAAATTATTTTTGCACATATCATAAAGTAGGTAATGAAGAATTGACAAATGTATATATATATATATATATATATATATATATATATATATATATATATATATATATATATATAATTTTACTATATATTTTTTAAAGTAAAAATTTTTCTTGTTGAAAATATGGGTTTCTAAAAAAAGATAAAAAATTGCCTCATGTGACCGGTAGGCTGTCACAATTTTGTGTAAAACATTTAAAAACACATTAAACCGTTTAGTTGAATTCGCAGAAGTACTGAAATCAACAATGAATTTTTTACAAACACAAAAATTGAACTTTTCATCCAAAATTGATTTTTGATCATTGCTGGATATAGGGTGAATGTTCAAAACTTTCAAAATTACACTTACACGATGAATTAAACTCCAGTCTTTCGGGAAATGCCAAAATGTATCGAATTTTTTAGGTAAATTTAAAACAAAATTTAAATAGATAAAGTTACTTTTTTGGTAAAAATTGCAGTTTTTGAGACCTGTTTTTAAATTTTGAATTTGAAGATTTTTTCTTGTTATCGAATTGAGATAACTAAAACTTTTTTTCAGTATAATATAGAAAACTATTGTGAATTTCACCATATTTGTAAACAAAGTTTAGAAATTTTATTCCGAGAGTTATGCGGCAAAATCGCAAACAAGTCAGAATCAGAAATGATAAATTTAATTTTTGAAGTCACATACTTTTTAAACCATAACAGATAATTTAGCACAATAAAGGTACGGTCATACTAGGGAAATATTTAAAAACTGGCAAAAATTTCTTTGCAATATAATATTTTTTGTGGCAAACATCAAATCAGCTGATTTTGGACAAATAAAATTATTTAATAGCAAACAAAAAAGTTTTTAATATGAAGGCACTTAACGAAAAATATTTTTCCCATTTTTTGACCAAATAATTATTTGACCTTTCAAAATTTTTATAAGAGAAAACAATATCAAATAACAGTTGTATCTGAATCATTAAAATGTAAAAATAAAAATATAAATAAATGAAAAGTTTTAAGGAATAAATTCCGTTAAAACAATTTAATAATTTCATTAACTTGCTTGCTTAGCAAGCAAAAGTAAATAATATAATAAAGCAAGATATGTAATTATATTTTATAATCCTAGTTGGTACCCCAGGCAAATTATACGAAAAAATAGTTTAACATCAAAATCAGTTTTTATACATATGTCTTAATTATTATGCATCATACGTGTTTTGATCCTATTTCAATATTTGTAGATGTGCTCAATATTAACGTGAGTACGTGCCTTGACGGTCTTACATCACGGTGATCTTAACACCGGGTAAAGAATGATATGCAGCCAACGCCCCCATATGCTGTTACACATATGGGTGGCAATCTAATAAACTCGCTTTCTGGCCAATACCATTCCCCTTGCTTAGGAGCTGCCCCCTCCTGATCACATTAATTATCGTGTTACTGCATAGCAGTCAACATATGAAATCACCAATAACCAGCCAAAATCCAATAACGTATGGAGTGTCGCCATTATTCTTGGGGCTGCTGGTTCCTGTGGTACCTTTTTTTTAATCTTAGGTAAGACCTTCAACTTTTGCTCTTCCAGCCTTAGAACCCAGAAAATTCGAAGGTACTGGTACTCCCTATCTGTTTCCTGTCTAACCTATCACTATCTCTAAGACAAAGTAAGACAATCTTAGAGTGTGGAGAGACAGAAATTTATGTACCAAGTTTTAGCGATACTGCAAGGGGGGGGGGGGGGGGGTAAATTAGCTCCTAGAAGACAACCCTATAAAATTTTGCAGAAGTATATTAGTTTTGGAGTTATAATATTAGTTTTATTGTTTTTAAGTATCCGCTGTATTACAGGACGATATAATCAAATCGCAAGGATAAATATATGAACCATCTTCTAAAGATATTCACTTGCTTTCTGTTGCACATATTGTCGATAAATATTTTTTTCGCAAATATACAATTTTATATGGGGCTACAGAGTAAAATTACAATCGCAAACCATGCATATAACTGAGCAACGACTTCGGGCACATAACTGAGCAAGTCAGATGACTGTCTCTAAAAGTTTTTGTTGAAATTGGGCAAACACAGAAAAATTATGATTTTAGTCGACTATTTGTATACGTGCTACGTTTAAATATGGTCCAATTTTAATAAAAATTGTAGAGCTAGCGCTATGACTTGCTCAAGTATGTACCTGAAGTCTTTTCAATTTGCTATTGAAATATTACACTTTAGCCTTATTGAAAATTTTACATTTGCGGACACCCTAATATGAACCAGGAAGAGATTTCTCTACAATTTGTATAACAAAAGCTAAGTACACATCTTTAGAGGATGGCTAGTATAACTATGCTTACAATTTTACTATATCGTTTTGGAATATAGCAGATACTAAACAATATTAAATGTAATATAAAATGCGCAATAACCATATAAAGATGAAGTTTTTAGCCGTTTTTTTTTTTGACAATTTTGCACAACATCCTTGATCATTTCGTTTTTAAACCCATTTCCCAACCCATTGTCTATTTCTTTTTTTCTTTCTCTTCGAAAAAAGCTATCGAAGCTGCTCCATATCATTAAACTAAAAAAATTTCATCCTCTCTGTTTATTATATTTTTAGTAAAAATAAATTTATTATTTTCGACAGTTTTATGAAATAATTTTTGAAGATAAATAATTTTTCGAATGTGATCGATGAGAAAATATGTTTTTCTATTTGCCTATTTGACTATATTTAATGTCTGTTTGAACAAACAAAAATAGGAAAATAAATATGCGTGATGTTACCAAAAAAATAAACTACGTATTACTTTGGAAAATTTTATGTATGTTCGAGTAAATAAATTCGAAACAAACTTTAGCCTAATCTGATCGTATCTTAAGCATGTTTTTTTCTTTATCTTGCTTAGGAGAATTCAAAAATGTAAAAATATTTAAAATCGGTTCATATTTATAAAAGCGAAAAGTTTCGAAATGTTTTTCACTCTCAAGGTGGTCAACTTTGACCCACTGTAGCGCGGTCCACGCTCCAACTGCAAACTCCAATCGACAATATGCTGAAAGCTTAACTTCTTCTGTATCGATATTCCTCGTTTCATCAAAATCGGTTAAGATCTAGTCTTATTAATATTTATTTTGCATTTGGGCCCACTGTGTATTGCAAAAATAAATATAAATATAATTTTCAGCTCCTTTCAAGAATAAAAAATTTAATGTATAATGTATGAAATAATTCCCTGTGAACAAGGCTATGCATGGCTTATAAAAATTAAATTTTTCATTTTAGGAAAATATGAAAAAAATAGATATTTATTTATGATCATAATAATTGACTTAAAAAATGCTTAAAACAATATTGCAAGTATGAGGAGGAAATTCTAGAGCATACCTACCATTGCTAGTGGGAACATAATTTTGTGAACAATAAATCACTCATTATGTTTATATTTTATTATTTTTATAATATATTTTTTATCGTAGTGCGTCTCAAATAGTACCATAATACTCACTTTTATCCTTTTTCCCCCGCCAAACTTTAAAATTCTGAGAAGAAAACAATATAAATAAAATTTTTTCATACGTTTAGTAGTTCAGAAGATATAGATATAAAAAATAAAAAATAAAGTTTTTGCCTCGTTTTATGCCCTAAATAATAGTATTTCCAAAAATCTGTTCTTAGCGGGAAACGTACTTACAGTCCAAATTTCATGTCTCTAGTTTTTTATCTTTTGGGGTGGACGATACTCAGCCAGTCAATCATGCAATAACGTTATTTTTTTATATATGTGTGGATTTTTGACAAAAGAACTTAACTCAAGTTTTAAAATTTTTTAGGAAAGCTAAAAAGCTTTTTAAAAAATCAAAAATTTCTATGGAAATGTAAATGCGAACTATATCTCCTAAACTAACAGTTAATTTAGTGATTAAATAATCTAAAAATTATGTTATCTAGACTTAAATTGTTTTGTCAGAAGTTCACAGATATATAGTTACAATTTTTAAAAGCTTAATCAACACATATCATACGTGAATTATAAATACACCATTTAATAATATAAAAAGAAAAAAAATATTTCTAATTTTTAAAAAGAATATGCTAAAATACTAATGCACAGGGTATACAGAGAAAAAAAATGCAAATATTTGGAATTTTTTTTCATAAATATTATGAATCGAACATGACTTTTTTTCAAAAAACTTTTTTCATAAAATATAAAATTTTGTTCATAGATATTACTATTTTGTTCATAATGAAAATTTTAGGAATTTTGCAAAAATTTTGTTAAATCTTTGATTTAGTTTTATTAGATTTGATTGCAAATGGTAAATGAAAATAGTTATACATGAAAATATTAACATCAAATGCCTTAAGATGGCAAAATTCCAAAAAAAATCAGTTAAAAATGAATGTTTAGAAATTTGCATAATTTGACTCGCATTCTGCAGCACAACATTTTGATAAAGAAAAGAAAGAAAAATTTAAATATTTTTTTACAAATTGAAAACATAAATTAAAATTTAAATAATTTATTTTAGTTTTCTTGACTTTTAATTCATTGCAAAAAATGTAAAAAAGTGTTAATATTTTATTAATATTATTCCTAAATATGTTACATCAAAGATTTTTTTATTTTCATTTTCATTCCAATGAGCCATTTACAAAAGACCATTTTTTTAATAAATTTAATTTTGCTGCTCTTTTTTAAAATTCTTTCGATTTTTTTTAACTTTTCTAGGAGGTCATTTGAAAACCAGTAATTTGTTCATAGAAGTGATGTAGAAGTAATGCAAAACTAGTTATTAAGCACTAGTTCTTATAGCATTCTTTAAATCCAACTTGAAATCATAGTATGGTTTTACTTCATGAGTAATAGAAGAATCTGAAGTAATTCTGATTACACCAGTTCTTTTTTTTACATTTTTAAGTGCAAATATTGAAGTACCTATAGGGGGTATCAACTTTGCAAAACTGGAGACTAAAGAATATAAATATGCTTATTGATTTTATTTAAAGCTGTCACTCACGTTAAAAATATAAAAATTTTAAAAATTCAGCAAAACTTATTTTGCACGCTTTTTCTACGTTAGTTTTTAAAAACTTTTGTACATTTCTTATAATAAAGAGAAAAAAATTCATATATTTGAAAATTTTTTTCATAAATATTATGAGTCGAACTTGACTTTTTCCCCAAACTTTTTTCATAAAAAGTAAAATTTTGTTTATAGACATTTTTAAATTTTTCATAATGAAAAATTTTAGTAATTTTGTAAAATTTCTGTTATATCTTTGATTTAGTTTTATTAGATTTGGTCACAAAAATTTCAAGAAAAAGTTGTAAAAAGAGTTATGTTTAGAAATTTGCATAATTTCGCTCGCATTCTGAAGAACATCATTTTGATAAAAAGCAGTTCTGTTCTGGTGCCATAATGTAGCTAAAAATCATTAAAAACCTAAAATTTTCCGAAGCAAATTTCAAACATTTTCTTTTACAAATTGAAAATATAAATTAAAATTTAAATAATTTATTTTAGCTTTCTTGACTTTTAATTCATTTCAAAAAATGTAAAAAAGTATTAATGCTTTATTAACATTATTCTTAAATATTATGAACTTAAATCCATGAAAGTAAATTGTTATAAACATTTTTCTGTGAATAATATAATAAATGTTTACAATTTTTTTTTTTACATTTTAATAATTTTTTATTTTATTTTTTTGACATTATATCAACAATAGATGTGAAATTTTTTAACTGAGTGCAGCCTTTATGAATTTTTTATAACACAATTATTTTTTTACAGTTTTTGATTTGAACTTTTTTAACGATTCATTTGTCGCTCCCAAATCTAGTCAAATCCATTCCAAGGTAAAGAATCAATAAAAATAACACATTTCTAAAAAAAATCAATTGCATAAACATACATTAAGGTGTCCCCAAAAATGAAAATTTATTTAATTTTGGGAACCTGTTTCAAACTGGATCGAAGTGAAAAAAGGTCCGTTTTGTTTTTATTTATTTTTTTTATTTTTTCATATTTCTACCTTAGGAACAATAAAAAAATTTGTTAAATAAAATAGTAGAACATCTATTTATTTAACAATTTAAACTAAAAAAAAAAAACATATAAGCAATTCCTATAAAATTATAAACATTCGAATATTTCTGCATGTTTGTAATGTTGTTTTCTTCTCACCTCCTACAAAAAAATTACGTTTGATATTTTTCTTGACACTTCCTATCACGAGCATGACAAAGACCTTGATTCTTTTTAATTTTAAATTATTTTTTCATGCCTTCTTCGTTGGAAGGAAAAGGAAACATATTTTTATGCTTCTATTTCTTGTTTCTTATAAAATTTCTGCCATTTATCATTGTGTTGTGATGACATACAACTTGTTTTTCTTAAACTTTTTTTTTTTACAGTTTGAGGAAAAACTTTAAGATTGTTTTTCACATGCTTTTTACTTTTTTTTTTTTTTTTGATTTTTTGTAAAGACACATAGGAAATTTCATATATGTTTTCTAAAATTATTCTATTTAGTTTAGTTAGGGGAAACCATTATACTTACTTTTAGCGACAAATACTTATATCAGAGCTGTAAATGAATCATTAATTTTTGAATTAATTCTTTTCACACGAAAAATGAATTGAATGAAATTTGGGTCAATTCAAATGAATTTAAAAAAATGAAATGAATGAATCATTTCCAATTTATTTGAATTAATTTGATTTTGAATTCATTCAAGTGAAGTAGAAAAAAGAATTTCCAACTCATTTGAATTGAATTGATTGAAATTTGAATTAATTTTTATAAGTAAATTTACAGCAAGCATCGCCACTAGATCTACTCTTGAATTTGATTGATTGCAACTTATTTTTTATTTCTTTCATTTGAATTACAATTCATTATTCTAATTCATTTGAATGAATTCGAAATAAATTCAATTGGAAATGAATTGCAATTCACTTTAACAAATTCATTTGAATTGGAAACGAATTGAAATTCATTTTTGCCTAATTTTTTTGAATTGATTCAAATTTTATTCAATTCCTTCTTCTTGTGAAAAGAATTAATTCAAAATTGAGCTAATTCGCAATGAATTAAAATAAAAAAAAGAATGATTCATTTACAGCTCTGACGTATATAAAATTTTAATATATTTTTCAAGGAAAAAGTTCATGCTGCTTAAACTACACATTTGATTTTAAAAAGAAACTTTGTCTTTAAAATTTTTTAATGAAAATATATTTTTAAAATTAAATTGTCGTGTAAAGCAAATATATTAAAGATAATATAAAGGAAATTGATACTTAGCTTTTTATTGTATTTAAATAATTATGTTAAATTTAATTCATCTAAATTCTTATTTTTATTTTTTTAATTTGTTTATTGGTCAGCAAAGATATATATTTATACTAAAATAAAATATTTTCCAAATTAACTTGGACACTTGAATTAAAAATAATAAAATTTTTAATTTTTATATTAATAATAAATACCTAAATTTATTAATATAAGCAAAGTGTAGTTAATTAATTGTAATCGTAGTACTGAAGTGCTACTGTAATTCTATTACAATATGGAAATATGTAATAACTACTAAAAAAAATTATAGCATTAATTAAGCTATAGAAAACTTCGCGTTTTCCTTAAAAACCGAAGTTTCGCCCAATTAGATTATATTTTAAAGAGCCACTTACTTTTCAACCATCGTGAAATACACTATTTCTACTACTATATAAACTTATCTCAAGAAAGTTGTATACACAAAAAAGAATACTTACTTTTTGTGACTGTGCCATCCCTGGAAATAAAGGTGAGAATAATTCTACCTTAAGAACAATAGTTAAAAGAAATATTAATCCCCATTTATTTCTTTTATTCCCTAAACCCACAATTATAATTACTTTATCTTTATAGATTGGTCTCATTTGATTATCCCATACTATACCCCGCTACCACATCTATAAAGGAGAAATAAAATAGTCGCCAAACTATTTCAATATAATTATAATTTGTTTTTAAAAATGTGAAACAATTTTTTTTATTAACAAGGATAATAATTAATTGCAATGAAAATATCAAGAAAAACGTTGCTTGTATAAAAGGGGAAAAAAAGGAAAAAAGAAGAATCTTTGCAAATATTGTCTCAAGGGATTAAAGAGTGAGAAAAAATATATATTATTAATTATTTAAATAACCACCAAAATTTTGTGGACTTTGTAATATTTTACATTAATAGCAAATCTTTGTCTGATATACTGTACTAAATCTTATATTAATTTGTTCCAAATTGCAAATAACTGCTTTGATATTAGCACGTCTATGATTGTGGTAAAAGACTGGAGTGTCATTTGCAGCTTGAATAATGCTTTTGTTTATTTGATAAATTATTGATCGAATTGATAAAATTTTTTATTGTTTAGTTTTAACAAAAGAACAACATTTTAGGTAATTTTATTTGCTGATAAAAATATTTGTATTTAAAAATACGAATGACTCTTTCATCATATCGAAATATAAAACGTAATATTTTTAAGATAATTGTAATTTTCCTATTATAAGCACAATCGTTAGATTTTTATACTTTTTTAATATTTGAGATTTATTTATAAAGTAAACTGAATCCTGCAAATCTTTATAGTTTCTCCATAATACATAATACATATTGAATTAGAGATACGAAAATCGTTTACTAAGTTCTTCTGTTATGAAAAATACTTTACAAAAAAAAAAAAAAAACTTTTAAAAAATAAGTAGTTTAAATTTGATTATTTGCATATTGTGTAAAGAAAATGTGTACTAAAATATTATTAAAAACAACTAACAAAAGTCACACATGTTGTATTCATACTCGTATCATTTTATTAAACATCTATAATTAAACATAGAGGACAATGGTAGAATATTTCGTTTGTAATTTCTAAAATATTCACTTGCGACCTGGTAAGGTACATATAGCATCCTTACACTGACCAAATTACTTATGTGATTTTCACTAACTTTTAAGGAAAACTGTTTAATTTCGCTGTTTATGTTTATGTCATGTATTATTTTAACAGAATTTGGTAATTTTATAGAACAATTTTAACAATTTCGTTTCTTGTTTCTTATAAGATAAGAAAACATATAGAGAAAGCAATATTATTTTTAATATTTTTTCCAAATTTCATTATCTTACTGTCATTGAAATATTATGCAAATGATACACTGCCTGTCACTTGAATAAGGAATCACATTTTTTTAACTTTAATTAAGTATATCTCCTAAACTAAAGTTCAGAAAAAAATAATTTATTGCGCAACCAAATTTTAAAATTTAGGCGATATACTTAATTAAAGGTTAAAAAAATGTGATTCCTTATTCAAGTGGCAGGCAGTGTATAAAGACCATTATAAGAAATTTTTGATTTTAGGAGTAAAAAAAAGAAAAAGATTTTTTTGATGGAACATTAAAATCCATTTGTGCAAATATAATAAATGATTCAAAGTTGAGCAAATGTTTGCGGTTTAAAGTTGAGCATAAAAAAAATTTACAAACTTGGAATTTATCGTAAAAATTACACGCAAAATCAAAACCTACTGAGTTATTTAAACAAAAATTATCACATTTTTTATATTTGATGGTATTAGTGTAGCATATTTTAGGGTTTCCGAGCAAAATTTTTAAAAAGTTCTTGATATTATAAATAACAAGTTTTTAAAATTTTGCAAGAATGTTTTTCGATATATTATACGAAATTATATTTTATTCTTTTATTACAAAAAAGCTATATATTTAATATTGTGATGCTTTTTTAATTCAAATAAAGTTGATTTGGTCCTTAAAATTTTTATCTTTCAAATGTTTTTGATACGCCTCTGCATTTCCATTAATCAAACAAACATCTGCTAATTATGTAATTTGTGTTTAATTTTGCACTTAACCGAACTTAACCAAAAAAAAAAGTAATAAATACTGTAGAATTAAAGTAAAAAAGGTTAAATATCAACCAGCAAAACTATTTTTGAATTCAAGAGAAATTTAATTATTTCATTTTTCGTAAATTAGTTAAATTGACGAAAATTCGTCAATATGACTAATTGAAGTGGTTAAGTAAAAGGTGATTAATTTGAGAAATTTTTTGTCAAATTGAATAAAATGTTATTTCCTCATCATATTGAAGAATTTTTATTCAGTTTAACAACACTTATTTATTTAATTCTACTGAATTTAGTTGAAATGAATAAACAAGTTATTCAAATTGAATAATTTTTTTCCTCAAATTGAACAATGTTTATTTATTTTATCTATTGAATTTTATTTAATTTGACAAAATCTTGTAAATTTTAAAATGCGTTCTAAGCCCCAGTGGGAAAAAATTCTTTAATATGTTATTGTTGTATTTATTTTATTTATCGGTTTCAAACAATTTTATGAATTTTAGCATATATATATTTATATTTACATATATATATATATATATATATATATATATATATATATAATTTAAGTTTTTCATATCCGATTCCCTAATATTTTTCATCTTATAAATTGATAAGAACTTAGGCTTCAACGCCTTTTTTTGCAATTGCTAATAAAAATCAAATAATTTTAGCATGAATATTAGATAATTAGAATTTAGCCACAAAAAATTCAAGAGCATAGGGTATATTTTCTGATTTTGAGTGCACTTTTTATAAGCATAAAACACTTCAGGTTGCCCTGCTGATTATAATATGACAAAGACACTAATATGCTATGAATAAGGCAAAATTTAAAAGAATTTTTTAAGTAATATGAAATGCTCTTATTTCATATTTTGTAATTTATTACCTTCAAATATATATTCCCCTTGTTATATATTTTGTAGTAAAAGTTAGGTTGCAGTATCGTTAATATGATCATCAAATACGGCTATTATTTCTGCTTTACAATTCATATGAAAACAACCCGAAAAAGATATCGATCTGTGAACATAAAAAGCATATATTTATTAAAAATTGCATTTCATTCTTACCAGAAATGAGCTAGTCTGTCAGACTGGGGGTTGTGGGTTCGATTCCCACCAGAGACTCTGGTCTGTTTCACTACAACGAGCTATGGCCTCCTTACTCATCTCGGTTAGAATTCGAATATAATTTGTAATTGTATTGTAATTATAAAATAAATAAAATATATAAATAATTATAATAATATAATAATAGATAATAATATTTATGCATATATATATATATTATTATTATTATTATTATTATTATTATTATATATTAATTTGTCCAAAATATTTTTTTTTCGTTTATTTCCAAATAAGTTCAGCAGTAAATTAGTTTAAATAATTTAGTGTCTTTTCGTGTGTTCGTTAAGAGTTTTCTTTAAGAAAGTATTATTGAGTAGTTTGTAAATATTTTTGTACCAACTTTGTATAATAAAACTAAAAATGTGTTCATTATATTGTAATTACTTCTTATGAAAATAAATGAAACTTTCCAAATATTTGTTCCTCTAAGTATAGACATTTCCTACTAATACTACAATTAGCCCACTTAAAATTTAGGTATACAATGTGCCCACTGTTTATGTTATACTTTGCGATGATTCTTGTGAAAAATGTTTAATGCAAATATTTTAAATGTTTGACAACAGTTGGCCATATTATGCTACCATAATATAAATTACGATTGTCTTTTATTTAAAACTGTAAACCGGAATTGGAGTGGAAATGGAAGCTTGTTCCATAAAATGCAGTCTTTAGCAGAACGTATAGCAGTTCACAGTAGGCAACTCTTAGGAAATGAAAATCTTTGTCAAAAATTTTCTTCTGAAATGCACTAAATGGAAAAATGTAATAAAACTTAATGTTGCTTTTGAACCAAAAACAAAAAGTACGAAGTAACGAAACTAACTTGAAACGTTTAAATAAATCTTAAAGTTTAAACGCAAACTGAAATAATAAAACTGATGATGTTAAACTAATTAGTTTAAAGCAAACTTAACACTTTTAGAAAACTTTATTAAGAGCTAAAGGGAAAACAACATATATAGTAAAAGAGTTAAATATTCGTTGGTTTCAACAACTAGAGTATGAAATATCTTTGCTAACTTTCCAAGGGTTTGTTAATTTTTTTAAAATTGCTCTTTAGATAAATACTTGTGTATCATTAATTTGAAAGTTTTATAATATTCTTTTTATTACCAATTTATTGTACCATAAAAGTTCCATTTTACACAGGAATATAGCTATGTTTAGGATATGGATAAGTGTGTAATTAGCAAGTCTGCGATTATGATATTAACACAAGATATTAACTAAAGAATTCTATATATTCAATTGCATGTTAAAAGTATATTATATTTTGTTAGCGAATTGAAACTACTTACTTAAGAAAAGGGAGAAAACTATGCATTTGTGTTGATGCTTGTAATGCTCAAAAGGGATTATCTTAGAATAATTTGTCAATTTAGCGATGTCTATCGGACTGTCCATCCATTTAAATCTTGTAGTCGATTTTATTTTTCCAAAAACCATTTTTAGTCAAAAGCAACTTGTTTTCTTAAAGCAACAAACTTGTTTTTACCAAAAATATGAAAAACTAGATTATTGACGTACTTTTACGAAAAACAGAAGTTTTTTTCCTTCATTAAGGATAAGAATACATAACATTAGCCGAAGTTGAATAATAGCACTCTAATTATTTTCTTCTTATAATTAAATAACTATAACCATTTCTTAAGTCTAATGTAAAAAAAAAATAAATAGCAATTATAGAATTATAATCGACCAAGACCGACCACATGAAACCCTATACCGAAATATTTCTATATTTAAGGTATTTATATATTTTAAACTATTTCAGTATAGTTCATACCTGGAGTGTAAGAAGTGTTTCTGCTAAATTTCATAGAATTATCTTAAAAATTGATATCTGTGGTTTGAATACAAGGTTTACACGGGCAGACTGACGGAAAGATGGACAAGTGATTCTGAGTAAAACGGTATACTTTAAAATAACGTATGTGGAATAAAATTACAACAGGTTAAAAACAGCATACTATACGATAAAGACTATTTATCATCAATTTTGGATGACCACATATCTTTTCATATTATTGTGAAAATTTTATGAAAATCTAACTTCTAATTTCTTCAAAGTGCTAATAAAAGCCGAAGTACCTTAAAAAAAATATTTGTAATATTTTTAATTATTTCTATGTATAGAACACCACAAAATGATTTATATTTTAAATCAAATGGGAACGGGAGTCAAAGAAAATAATTTATCCGTTAGATATAGGCTCATTGATAGAAAAAAACAGAAAGATTGCAAACAAAAGATTTTCGAAGAAAAAGGTTTTATGTGGATCAATGTCAATTTTAGACAAACATTTTTTTTCTTTGGAAGAATTCTAAAATCTAATTTGACTTTAATTTTTAAATAACAATATACTTATGATAAGGATATTTCATCATTAATTTTGAATAACTACATGTTTTCCCATTATAATATGCTAATTTGGCAAAGACTGTCAAAGAAATTTAATTTTTTTGATAGATATAAATCCATTGATAGGCAAAGTAGAAAAATTAAGGCCAAACGTTTTTACAAAAAAAAAAAAAAAAAAAAAAATAGCTTGACTGCATTTTTTGATTAATATCTTAAGCTGTGTAATTTAGAGGTGATGAATTTCATAAAAAAAATATTGACGTATATTATCCAATAAAGATATATCTTCTAAACTACTTCAGTATCTGAATGTAATAAGAGAACGATTTTGAGGGGTAAGAAAAAAATTAAATTATTAATTAAATCTGCAAATAATTTCAATAAGTTTTTGACCAATTTAAACAGAGGAGAGTTTGTAGAATCCTATTGAGAAAATTAATTAAGTTCAGAAAGTTCCAACATTAGCTTTTAAACTTATGATAAAAATAGTTCTTCAGAAGTGCTCCAAAAATGCAGAAAAGCGATGCAAATATTGAACAATTATATAACAAATTATCTTTTGAAAAAATAATATCAGACTTATGTTAATTTTTGAAGAAAGTAGAACATTTTTAATTTTGTTGCAATTTTTTCCGCATACGTTATAACACCTATTTTCTCTGTGCGTTAACCATTATTAGACCTTGAATAAAATGTCTTAGTTCAATTGAATAGAATTTCAACTTTTCCAAAAGTCTAGAACAATGACAATACATGAAAATCATTTTTGTTTTGCACAACAAATACTGGGCAACAGAAGAAGTTTCATTCGCTAAGAAAATCAATTAGTTCATTTCTTTCAAAAACTCTTAAAACTTTTAAATCACTTTCATGGAATATTTATACATTTCAGTCAACGTTCTACACTAGAATTTGATGATAGAATGTTTAAAAAATGTTTAACATTAACAGTTGTTTTTAAATAAATTTAGTTTTTAATACGAATTATTTATTTACAATTAAAAACAATAAACTTAAGTTTATTGTTTTCAATTCGTTAATTTTATTTGAAATAATTACTAAAAGAATTTGGAGAAATTGTGTATTTTTTCTTTTTTCTCTAGAATTTTATTTTCAATTCATTAAATATTTAAAATATTCATTTAATACTCATATATTGGAAAGAGGAAAAACATTAATTATAAAAGTCTCCTACACTTTTTCCATTTTAATTTATTTTAAATTAATTATTCAACATGAATTTTATTAAATTTTCTAAACACCAGAAACTAAATTAGCATTTGATTAAATAAATTAAAATTAAATAAATATTTATAGAAAAAAGTTCATGTGTCACTGGAATAAATATAAAGTAAACAGATTGATTTATTTAATTAATTTCATATTTGTTAAATATTAAAGTCATTTTGCTTCTGTATTAAATATCAGCTAATTTTTAAATAACTGCTGGATGAAATAACTTTAAAAGGAAGTGTTTTGGAATACGACAACAGTTTATTCATAAAATTTATTTTGTTCACATCAATTGTCAATTTACTATAAATATTTTCCAAATTTTTACAAAACAATTTGAAAATAAACAAGTAAGATTTTCACGAATTTTTACATAAAGCTAGTAGTAGTACCGGAGGTGGTTATAGGCTTTATTAGATCTGGATTGAACATTACACCTAAATTTTACGCCTTCTTTAAAAAATGTCTATTTTTTCAATTTTACACGTTACTAATGAAGCTGTTTATATGATATTTGACACACAGATAGTGTTTGCACTGTAGAATGATATATGTTATACTGGATCTTGATTGGATGCCACGTCCATATTTACTTCCATATTTTTAAAACTCTTAAAAGAATGAATCAATTAGCTTCAAATACACTGGGGCAGAAAGTGTAGTACCCCACATATAAAACAAATATTCATTATGGCATATAGCTATAAGGAACTATTACAGTGAAAGCCCTCAAATTTCGTGGGAGGTCCATACAAAGTAATTTTCTCATCTAAAGGACCATTACAGTGAAATTCTTAAAAAAAAAATTTTCATGACAAATTTCGAATAGTATTAGTTCCCATATAGAGTAGATATTAGTTATCGTTGTAAACAACAAATTTAATAGTTTGGATTTTTAATAAAGTTCGCACATGTTTAAGGAAGATACAATCACTTCGGTGGAGAACAAATATTTTATAAATGTAAGACAATATTAAATTAAAAAAAGGTATGGAGAAAAATTTATGGATAGATTTAAAAACCGAAATTCGAAAAAAGAGTATTTGTGATAGATTTATACAAGAGTGAGATCCATAGTTTATATAGGGGCCTATAGCTAATAATACTGAATTAATACTGGATCTACTTAGTTCATTTGTTCAAGATAAATATTCTTACCAAAAAAATTGTCCGATTTTCTGTGAAAGGAGGAAGTCTTTAGCTTTCATAGGTGCTTCAAAAGGTTGCAAAAACTAAATATGCCTTAGTTTATTATTGTTGTTGTTGTTTTCCAGTACCCATGAAAACATCAACGATAAGGGAAATAGACATTAAATAATTTCAAAATAAAACACAGATTTGGTTTTGTTTGATCGGTTGCTTATGAACCGATTTGGTTGATACATAAGCAACCAAAATTCAAGAAAAATATTTGTGATCGATCTATATTAGAACCAAGTCCGTATCTTATTTAACACTTGGATATCAGTCAAAAATGCATATTTGACTTATATAATGTTTGTTTGGTATTGAAAATCAGCAGTTTATATTTTTTGTAACTCCAGTTTATACTTTTCGGCCGACATCTTTAACAAAAAAAATCATATACGTCAGAGAAATCTTACACAAATAGCTAAGGATCAATTTAAACTCGGAAACCAAAAATGAGCGTGGTCCACTCACTTTACCGCCCACCTCCATTATAAGTGAAACACCAAAGAAATTTTGTACGAATAGTCGAAGGAAATTTTAAATAGTTGCAGATGATGTGTAGATAGATTCGGCCAAGCTGAATATAACATTCTCACTTGTCTGAAAATGCTTTCAGTGGAATATATAAAGACTCTTTAGACTGTTTAAATATTTCATAACTGTTAAAGTTTAAATAATTTTAAAGTATTTAAAGGAAAAGAACTGAAAATAAATAAAAAATTCAAAAAATAATAAAATAAAAAACTTGTTTCCTTTGTTTTTTGAATGTGAAAAGATTTTAAAGTGTTTTGGTACTCAAATGTTAAATACCTCCAAAGAAAAAAATGCGTTAGAAAACTAAAACAATATTGCATTATAATAAATTTAAATAGCTTAAAGCTTGTGGGTGACATTTTATACATTTTAAAAGCCGTTATGGTTTTTATTTATAAAACTCATACATATGTATGTTTATTTTATCTTTGTAATAGTAGGCGTCTTGTAAACTTTCTTTGACTGATTAAATTGTATTTGCGCAAAAACAAGCGAATAAAAAATAAATAGGAATTGATTATGTGCCAAAGGTATCATTCTAAATCCTACACAAAAAGAAAATTATATTATTCTCCCGTTAAACTGTTGAATTAAATCAAATTAAAGCAAAAAATTGCCAAGAATGAGAAAATATATTAAAACCTGGGTAAATGGGCCATTATCAAAAATGTTATGTATAATTCTGGTAATAATTTCGCGTAATATCAAAACATACTGAGTTATTAAAATAAAATTTATGATATTTTAAATAATATTCCATCAGATTAGTGCAACGTATTTAGGATTTCCTACTAAAATAAAAAAAATCTTTACACTTAAAATCTCGATTTTAAAAAAATTTTCAAAGAATGTGGATCGAATATAAATTATTTCCCAATACATTATAGGAAAATATATTTTATTTGAGTTTATTACAAAGAAATACTATTTAATATTATGATCCTTTTTTAACCAAAGTAAATTTTTTATAAACACCACCTATTTATGGAAATTATGGTCAATTTCCTGCTGCACATGCAATGAGCCTTAGCAAAATCTGCTTTGTTTGACTTAAATTTATAGTCCCGATCAATTATATTAATCGTCCGTTTATATATCTATGTATATATCGAAGATTTTTACAAATTGAAATTTGCTACATAAAAATACAAAAACAAAAAGTGAAATTTTTGCGTAGTTTTCAAAAAGTCCATAAAATTTTTATTAAACTTATTTTTAATGCTCCTTCAATTTCATTGTGTAAAATAACAAGAAACATAGAACATATTATGTATGTATGTATGTATGTATATATGTATGTATGTATATTGGACTGTTCCAAAAAAACTTACTTTCGAATTTCGATCCGTACTCCCCCTAGGATTGTTTTTTTTTATGTAAAAATATATGATGTGCAATATATTAGAGTGGCCGGATGTCACCAACACATGCCACATCGACCCCAAAGTTCGTAGGGTGCATTTATATGGCAAAATTTTGACCTTTTACAGTTTTTTTTATTGCTCTTTTTTGCAATTTAATGTAAAGAAGATGTAATCTAGACATAATTATCTATCAAACAAGATAAAAAAAGTTAAATCGATTGGAAAATATCACAGTTATTAGACCGTTAACATTTTTTCGAACGCTTGAGTAAGTAACGTATAGACCAATTTTTATTTTTTTTAGAAATGTTGAAATAAGTTAAATTTGAACCATAATTGCTAAAAAAAAGTTATGAATTCCGCAGAATAATATAAAATCCTTTTCAAGCTTTATTAAAAAACATTGATTTTTATTATAGGTGTTTGAAAATAATTTTTTAAAATTTTGTTACACAAATTTAAAAAAAGTTAGGAAAGAAATACCATTTTATAGATAATACCACAGAAAGTTAAAATAAGAAAGAATTAGGTCAATATTTTTTATAAATTCGCCGTACTTTAAATTTTAAATGTTAAGGATTTTGCCTCTACTCAATTTTTAATAAAATATAGATAAACGAAAGTTATAGCATTATGACGTATTATAAATTGAAAAAAAATATATTCCGAAATGTTTAAAGAATTTAAACAATGTTAACCCCTAAATCAGGAAATCAGGAAAGTAAAATTTTGGAATCTTTGAGATTTTTAAAGAGAATATACCTAAAAATTATGTATTTCTAGCTAGATTTTAATGTAATTTCACGAAAAATATAACTAAAAGAAAATAGAGATAGATAACATCTACAGACCAAAATATAAATTTAATTCACAGATGAACTCGGGGTCCTTTCCTGATTATATGCAAAGTAAATTTTATAAACTGATATCATTGACAAACAAACAGATTTTGTCAATTAAAGTTGTTCTAACAAAAAAAAAAAAAAAAAAATTATAGATATATAGCAATGATTTCCTTGGAAAAATAAATAATTTCGAGGTATATTTTCTTCTTTAAATCTCAAATATTTCAAAATTTGACTTTTGATCTTTCTGCTTTAAGATTTAGCATTCTTTAAATACATTAAAAATTTCGGAATATATTTTTTTCAATCTATATTATTTTATATTATAATTTTCGTTAATCAGTATACTTGTACAAAAAAAAAAATTACTCAGCAAAAAAAATGGTTTTGGACGAAATCCGTAAAGTTCAAATTTAATTTAAGGTACGGCGAATTTATAAAAGATGTCGACCTTATTCTTTTTTATTTTAACTTTCTGTGATATTGTCTTCAAAACAGTATATATAGCCTTTTCTTAATTCTACTGAAACTTGTTTAACAAAATTTGAAAAAAAATTAAAGTGTTTTGAAACAGCCATAATAAAAATTTAAGTTATTAGAAATAAAGCATAAAAAGGAGATCATATTATCCTGCAGGAGTCAGAGCTTATTTTTTAGTAATTTCGGTTCGAATTTAACTTAAAATAGTATTTTATTTCAAAATTTCTATATATATATATAAATTTGTCCGTACATTGCTCACACAAGTGTTTGAAAACAGATTAATGGCTGAAGGAATTTCTAATAAATCTAATGTTTTCTAACCAATTGTAATTACTTTGTTTGATGGATAATTATATCAAGATCACGATTACTTTGCATTATAATGCAAAGCATAGTTGAAAATATCAGTATTCTTTAAAAAACTGTGAAAAAGTAAAAAATTTCCGATGCGGCACTGGTTCGCGACATCCGATCGTTCTAAAATTTTGCATACTATTTTTTTTTCATAAAAATTAATTAATAATCTTAGGAGGAGTTACGATCGAAATTCGGAAATCTGTCTTTTTTTTGGCGCAGTTCAATTTATATGTTAAGCGAATATATAATTACTATAGAATTTACATATTTAATTTTTTGCTCGACATTATAAATATTTCTATTGAAGAATTTATAATTCGTTTAAACTTTAAAGTTATCATATATATAGAAGTTCCGTTTTACTTGGCAACCAAGCGAATGGATGCCTAAAGTTAAATGAATGTAAAAATTGTTTATGGAAAAAATTTTTTAATTTATATTTTACCTTAGAAACTGTCAATCTTGTTTGATAAGGCAAAATTAAAGAGTCCTATTAAATCTTTAATATTTCAACTTTCAATCGTCAATTTTAGTTAAAGTTTCATCTTTTTTTTAATTTTTGTTAAGTGCTTAAATACACATTTCCACTTTTAAATCAAAATATTTGTGGATAAACTAATAACAAGTATGAAATAAAAACACAGAAATGAAAAACTTTTTAATGGTATACCAAAGAGCAAAAGGATGAAATATATGCATTTTTATGATTGATAGCTGAGTACAATTTAACAAATACTAACAAAATAAATATAATGCTTGCAAATAAAAATTAAAAAAAGTGCTCGCATAAAGTTTTTAAAGTATTTTCCTTTTTTTTTTCTGTTTAAAACTGTTATGGTTTTTTTTTAATATTCCTTAACATTAACTTATTTTTAAAAATATTAATAAAACTTCTAATTTTTGAAGATTTTTAAAAACAAGTTGCTTTATAAATATTTCTTATTGGGGAAAGAATTTTTGTTAAAGTAAATTAAGCAAACAAATTCTTTGACTTTGTGTTTATGATACCTGTGTTTTATGAACTTCAAAGAGAATATATTTCAAGAGAATTTATTTATTCTTTACATTTTCGATTATATATCAATTTAAACGATAATTAGAAATAAATAAAAAAATAACACTTTGCCACAACATGGCATTTTTTATAATTAGCAAAATAAGTATAACATAAATATATATTCTTAAAAGAACTTTTCTTATACATAAGCAATAAAAATATTTAAATTCTTGTACTACAAGTAATTTTCAATTTGTATGCAAAAACAAAAAAAAAAAAAAAAAATAATATTATTTCAGTAATATTTTACCCCATACGCCTTTCAATGTTAATCATAAGTCATGTACAGGAAAACCAAAAATATGATAATTATGCTCTAAAAGGCAAAAATATGCTACTATAAAACAAAATTTCTTTTTCAAACAAGAATTATTTTTTTTTTCATTTAAACAAAATTCTTTATTAATATTTTAATAAGCCAGAACGAAAATTTATCTACCAACTGTGTCGAAAAGTCTTATTTAAATTCTCTTAAACATTTAATTCTCTAGTTGAGAAAAAAGTCTTATATGTTTTCGAATAAATTTTCTAGAGAGTGAAAAAATAATAATTTTTTGTATGAAAGTCATATAAAATTACATATTAAAAACACATTCGAAAACTTATGAACTAATCCGGGTATTTGAAAAAAAAAAAATTTAATGTTGAGATGGACGATCATAGAAGCTTTCAGATGATCTAATTAAAAAAATAAAATTACACGTAGGATTTTCAGCTAGCTCGCCAACGATATGTAAATTTACATATGTAATACAATCAAACTTCTAAATCAATGAAACCTATTTAATGTTTTAATAATTTCGAACATGGGTTTGTTTTTGACAAAATGGTTAATAACATTGTATCAGTAACATTATAAGAAACCACATTGCAAAGCTTTGTGATCCACGTTAATAATTGTAGTTCTTCAAAGTCAAAGAATAAAAACAAATGTATTTGAAACAAACACAATGTTCAAAATTTTCGGGTTATAGTTATATAAGAGATTTGCTCACCGGACATAGAGAAGTAATATTACTTCATACATTATGACTCTACCGCTATTCGATCGAAAGTTATAAAATGACAAACTTTGAAACCAAAATTTTAGCTATTTTATTATTTTTCTATTTTTTGGTCACTGTATATGTGAAAATGCAAATTGATGTCGTATATTTAGATTGTGAATTGAGATTTTTCGACTCTAATATCGTATGGTTGGAGGGGCCCATCAATATTTTTAATTGCAAAAATTTTCAGATTTTATTGAGATAAAAAGATTTTGATTGAATTATTTCAAGAACATTGGGAAACTTGCTGCAGTTAATATAAAGGATTCTTGTTTTAATCTGTAAAAATAAATTATTTTTTTGAAAAAAAAAAAAAAAAAACATATAAACGGTGATTCAAGTAGAGATACTTTTTTCAATAGCCTTTTTTGATAGATCACGTGTGAGTCGTGTCATGCTGTCATGTTATTTTTATTTAGTATTGTTTGGCATTTCATAATGGAAAGACTTACGCTTGAACAACGTTTATAAATCGTTCAACTTTATTACGAAAATTCACGTTCTGTGAAGAATGTGTTTCGTGCATTTCGCTTATGGTCAACATAATCGGCCTACTGAGCGTACTATTCGCAACACCATCACCCATTTTGAGACCCAGCATTCATTATTAGATAATATTCGACCGAATAGACCACGTCCAGCACGCTGTGAAGAAAATATAGCGGCCGTAGCTGAGAGTATACACGAAGACCGTGGAGAGTCGATTCGGCGCCGTTCGCAGCAACTCGGACTGACGTATGGAACGACTTGGTGCATTTTACGTCGAGATCTTAAATTGAAAGCGTACAAAATACAGCTGGTGCAACAACTGAAGCCGCTCGACCTTCCCAAGCGACATCGCTTCGCTCTATGGGCTCTTGAAAAGTTCCAAGAAGATCCGATGTTTTCGAGACAAATTTTTTTCAGCGATGAGGCTCACTTCTGGCTCAATGGGTATGCAAACAAACAAAATTACCGCATTTGGAACGAAGAGCAATCTGAAGAGATTCAAGAACTGCCACTTCATCCAGAAAACACAACCGTTTGGTGTGGTTTGTGGGTCGGTGGAATCATCGGTCCATATTTCTTTAAAAATGATGCCGGTGCAAACGTAACCGTCAATGGCGATCGTTATCGTGCCATGATAACCGACTATTTGATGCCTGAAATTGAAGCTCGTGATCTCGGCGAGATTTGGTTTCAGCAAGACGACGCCACTTCCCACACATCGCATCAATCAATGGATTTATTGAGAGCACTTTGGTGAGCACATAATTTCACGTTTTGGGCCGGTCGATTGGCCACCAAGATCGTGTGATATCACACCGTTAGACTTTTTACTGTGGGGGTATGTAATATCAAAAGCTTATACAGACAAACCTGCTTCGATTCAGGCCTTGGAGGAAAATATCACGCGTGTTATTCGCCAGTTACCAGTCGAAATGATCGAACGAGTCATCGAAAATTGGTCTCAACGGATGGACCATCTGCGACGTAGCAACGGCCAACATTCGATAGGTATAGTCTTTAAAAAAGTAGGGAACTTCGAAATGGATCACCCTATACTTTTATCTAAACGTATTTTGCTTGGACACATCCATGCCCCATCGCAAAAACTATCGAAATGAACTCAAGCGTAAGGTCTTGTCAAGATTTATCGTAAAATGAAGTGCGCCCTAAGAAAATTGGAAAGTTAGTAGAATTTATAAACAAAAGATTTATCAAGCTCTTACAAATCGATACCAAAATGCTTTATTTATATGTTCCGAAATGGATAAATATTTTATCGATGCATGTAATTTCATATTTGTGGTTTCTCTGGTCATATATCTGAAACAAGAAAAAAGTAAAAAATAAATAAATAAAAGACTGTAAGTTTAATCTACATAAAATATTTGTAGACTTGTTGTAAATAATAAACAACAAAATTATAAAAAAACGAACAAAAAAATTTAAAAAAATATACAACATTTAAATATATGTATGCTGATCCAAACAAATGATTGTTTAATTCCATTTTATTTTCTTTTCGTGATATTTCCGCTTTCGCAAGTTTTTGTTGGTGTTTGTTTACAACTACATTATCACAGATTTTAGTATCTCTAGGTACTGTAATGGTTATATTAAAGTTCTTGTTCGTATACATCTAGGACTAATGTTAACACTATTGTATTTATATATACTTCATTAAAGGGAACAAGGACATAAGAAAATCTGTCAACCTGTTTGTAATTTATACCACATCTATCTTGTATTGTAGATGTTCTACTCCGAAAACAATTACAATCTTTGGAAAATAATTCCTTTTTAAGAAACTTTGAAATAAAAATAAAATAAAATAAAAGAATATATTATTTTAATTAAATAAAATTGTTTATATAATCTTTTGCTCGCTACATTAGAACACTTACATTAACAATCAGGGTCCTTTGACTTTATAATTCAAATTTTGTTAAGCTAACACTTCAACTATATTTTTGCATTTTATCTATGTCAAAGATATTGTCATTTAAAAATGTACTTTGTGGAAAAAGTGTTAACTTTATAAAAGTTTCTCCTATCCTAATAACTATAATGCTTGATAATGTCACTGACAAATGAAATACATAAACTTATTTTATTTTTACACATTGTTTTATTTCTAATATTTTTTATTTATTTTTTTTTTATTTTTTTTGTTTTCTAAAATATTTTAAACAATTTCAAAAATATTACAATAAATTTTTGTTATTTTTTACTTTTGTAGTGCAAAATTGTTTTTGTTTCAACAACTACTAAAAATTTTCGCAAAAGTTTTTATTTTGTACATGAAGTGCGCTAGAAAATATTTTGCATAAAACAATTTTACTCGTAGTATTGCATTAAAATCAAATTTATATGCAAAATGCCATTAGTTTCACATGCAATTGTTAATGTGCTCAAATAGAAGAGAAGTCGGAAATGAAAATTTTAATGTGGGTAAATGAATGTAAATCAAAATTTTAAACTCATAAACAAAATTAAAACAATAAACAATGTAATAGAAATTTATAGTGACCGGAAAAAAATTATATTTTTCATCGCTACAGTTTATATATATATACTGAATATTTCAAGAATATAACAATTGCAAAAGGTATTCTTTTACACTCAGCCAAAAAAAAAAAGAAGTAGTAAATATGGTAAAAAGTGATGTGTCAAATATCAACCAACAAAATCGTTACTCAATTCAACAGAAATTTTTAATAATTTTTCATAAATCAGTTAAATTTACGAAAGGTCGCCATATGACTATTTAATTTAGTTAATTAAAATGTAGTTAATTTGACAATTATTTTGTCAAATTGAATAACTTATTATTCAAATTAACTAAAATTTTTCTTTATATTGAAGAATTTTTATTAAATTTTACTACGATGTTTTATTTAATTCTACTAAATTTTAGTTAAATTCAACAAACAATTTATTCAAACTAACTGATTTTTTTCTTCAAATTGAAGAATTTTTATTCATTTTAACTATTGAATTTTATTTAATTTGACAAAATTTTGTTAATATCTTTTAAACCCCGGTAGAAGAAATTATGTATATTATATATATTTACAATACTTTACTGAACCAATAAATAAGTATTTTTGTGAAAAATACATAAGTATATAAATGACTATTTACTATCGTCAAAAATAAAACAAATAAGAAATTTTAAACAATTTAATTATATTTATTATACATAAAACAATTAACAATTCTTTTTGCAAAAGAAATAAGTATATTTAACATATGCATAATAAAGACGTCAATTCTTATAAAATGTAAAAATAAGTTAAAAATATATAAATAATTAATATCACATATTTCAAAAAGGAATATTTTAAATAAATTTACATTAAACTTACGTAGAAGAGATTTTGTTTGTACATATATGATGCAAGGAGGGACTACTATGCTATTAAATGAACTAAACAAACGAAATATTTGATAAGAACAGATATATAAAAAATGTTGTATAATAATTAGTAGTATATTACCTTCAGATATATTTTTAAATAGCTTCATATTTTAGTTAATCTTTAGTAAAAAAGTGTTTAAAATTTAACTGCTTAGAATTATGTTTATCAAAACGTGCATCCAATATAAAGTTTAATAATAAGAATTTAATTATTCTCACGACCTTATGATATGATGTCGAAAGCAAACCAAGTTGTAATAAATTTAGAATTGCAAAATAGCTGGGTCGAGCAGTAATAGAAAATAGGCTTGTCTTCTATAATTATGTGTTCACACAAAATGAATGAAAAATAAAAGTTATTTTTTATAGGGACTTAGCTTATCTATCTCATTTGGTAATATTAATTCCAAAATCTAAAGATCTGAAATAAAAGATTTTTAATTGGGAGGTTTGGCGAAAAGATTCAATATCAGTCGTACCAAAGCACTCACATATATTAAATTTTAATAAGTTAGTTTAAAAATTGTGTACAAAATTATGGTGTTTTATCCATCGGGATTGATAAAACACCTTTATTGTAGTTATTTGCAAAATATTGTGGTAACACCCATATAATGCTCTCTCTCAAGTATGTGTTACTTTATGTCACATACACAATAGTGTAGAACATCATAGAGTCGGTTTTCAAAATCTTTACATTTTCTGTTGATTTAAATTGTTTTCTTTATTTTTTATTGGAATGAGAAGTTATAGGAACCCTCAGTTAGTTTTTAAATGTGTGATGAATTTTTTGCACACTCTCTTTTTATTTTTTTTTATTGTTGACAAGTTTAACAGAGAAAATATAACTTTTAAAACTAATAAAAAGTAAAATTTTGATTAAAAAAAAAAAACAAAGTGCAAAAAAAAATTTAAGTGAGCTGGACCACTTTCAAAACACCTCTAAAAATTCGTATTTCTTTCAATATTATTATGATAATTTTTGTTAAAAGAAAACTAACTTCACGTTGTAATAGAGGCATACTAAGGCCTAGAATATTCATTTAAATAATTGTTATGTCTTTTTTTCAGTCGCGAAATTTACTAACGCTTTTTTTGTTGTATTTTCTTTATTCAAACATATAATTTTATATATTTCGAATACGAGTATTTTTCAACACATATTGGGTTTTAATGTACCATTGGAATAGTCATCTTGACGCTATTGAAGACAACACATAATTCACCCTTTAGTAGCATGAGTGTAAATTTTATGTATTTAGTTCCCAAAAGATTAAATTATTAATTTTTTCAAGTAAGTCACATGGAAATATTTATTATACTTATACTCGTATATAGATGAATTTATGAAAAATTAAATATAAGTTCCCTTAATAATGCAATTAAAAAGATTTTTGTAATTTAGTCACTACTTTACATGAATCTATTGCTTTTATGATAAACTTATGCTTTTGCTGACATTTATTTTCTTAACGAACCATTTATTTGACATAAAAATTAACTTATTCAATTATGTATCAGAAATCCTGAAATATTACTTGTGCAACTAAAGGATTAAATGAATACATATATCAATAGTATTGAATGTGATCTTTACAATGGTGTTATAAATTACGATGGAAAATTTCCAAAATATTCAAACTTTAATAAAATGTTATTTAAAATAAAATCATATAAAATTTTACTAAATTTTTAATTTCGCGAGAATGAATACCAATTTTAAAAATTTTTACTTATGTATTAAACGTAATCTTTCCATCATATATTGTAATTTCTTTTGACAGAGTTAAAAATTACACATATACACTGCTGATCGAAATTCATATTTTTAGAAGTATTTTAAAAATGACCCAGTCTACGTGAAAGAAATAATTAAACCGAAATATTTTTTAGATAAGTTTAAAACATATCAAGTTCTATAGTTATGTGTTTACAGTAATAGAATTCAAACAAGAGTTATTTTTATAGGGACTTAGCCCATCTCATTTGGTAATATGAATTCAATTTTTTAGAAGCGTTAAAATCTAAAGTATAATATTTTTTTTAATTTTTAGGTTTGGGGAAAGGATTCAATATCAATCGTTCATGTACCAAAGTACTTACATATATTAATTAAATTTTAAAAATTGTATACAAAATTGTGATCCAATAGAAAATACATCGGAACTGATAGAACAATTTTATTGCAGTTATTTCCAAAATAATTTTATTATTATTTTTTAAATTTTTAGTTATTTTTTCTTGCGCAGTTTTAATAACTAAACAAGGTACATTTTTTATACCCTATATCACCATATTGGGGAACCTAATGGTTCATTATTTCACTTAGTCCCCAAATAAATGTTCTCTTCGAGGAATGTATGATTTTTTTAGAATTTTTGCATTTCGGCTTAAGTTTATTGAATAATTGTAGAAGAATACAGTGTAAAAGTTTTATTGGACACTCGGCAGAATAGAATACATTTTCTGGTCCGCCACGACCCTTATCGGCACTCTTCAGCGTCCCACTATTGTATTCTCTATAAACGTCAACTATTTAACTTACAACTTTTTTGGGAAATGGAATCTGTAACTTATTTTAATTATATGTTATTAAGTAAGACGAATGGTTTACGATAAAGCTTTTTACAATTATTTTGTATTCTCCTTTTTCAGTTAACATTCTTTATATGCTTAAAGCTACCACTTAGGTAGTAAATCAATCAATGTATAATTGTTATTGTTTAGCCACTTATTAAGTAGCAATGAACAATGTTGTTGTTATTTTGATTTGTCCCTTTTGTTTGTTTCCTATTTTTTTAATATGATTAAAAACTGTAATTGTAGTTACTTAATAATCTTAAAATAAACTAAATCTTTAAAAACACGAGCAAACCGATTTTGTAGAATTGTCTTAAATTTTACATGCATTTAGTAAATTTGAAGTTATTTATTGGAATTAAAGAATTTTATTCAATTTGAATAAAATAAATTAGTTAATTTGCTCAAAATTTCTTCAAATTTATATTATTATTTATATTTTGTTAAAATTAACTAAAATATATTATTCAGTTCTAAAATTAATAAAAAAAAAATTGTTAATTTAAGAGATAATTTATTAAAAATAGCTTCTTCTGACGGTGTTAAATTGAATAAAATTGTGCGTTGAGTCACTGAAATCTTATTTGAATTTTCGCTGATTTAACGGATTTTTCGTAAATCTTTTGACGAAACTTTATTGATGTGAAAACATTTTACAAAAACGTATTTTCGACAAAAATTTTTTAGTCGATTTAAAGAAAATTTGACAATCTGAAGAAAAAAATTATTGATTGAAGGAAAATTAGTATTTATGTTTTTCAACAAATTGTTTTGAAATTTTCAACCCAAAGTTAAAACAAAAAAACTGTGCAAAAGTAATAAAAATTTCAATGAAATTTCTTTATGTTTATATATTCGAATTAGGTATAATAATTAATAAATTAGATATACTATAATAAGAACATTAGGACATTGAAACTTTAACAATTTTTCTAAGAGTTTTCTTTATAACATCAAATAATTTTTAGAATAAATCTAATGTTTCAAACTTATTATGATACCAGTTAGAAGTTCTAAATGAAAGGCAACCTTTAAAATAACATATCCTCTACATAGTCAATAAATATTTCGCAAATAGGTGTATTTTTTTGAAAATATAACATTTTTGTTAAGAAAATAAAACTATTAATGGGAATGTTTACAGTATAGTCACATTTTTTACTTAATGAAAATGAAAATTAAAGCAATGAAAAATTTATAGAAGAATATTGGCTACTATTACCATTTTTATGCTTAAAAAATAAAACTTTACATTTATTTATAATTTTATAGCAAATGTTTTTATTTTCTATTTGCAAACACATTATTCTTAATAGTTAAAAAATATTAAATCTTACTAATGACAAAAAAAAAACTACAAAACTTCATTATGCAAAGAATGCATATACTTGAGATTTTTTTAACTTATTTTTTCTATTCTACGTTAAGTAAATTAAATACAGTTAGAAAATTCGTCTAAAATATCAAATTGTCTAGTATTTAAAGTGGAATTTAATAAATTTATTTAAATAGTAGAAAATATAAACATTTTAATACAAACTGTTTAAATATGGGTCTTTGTTAATTTATTGTTTAGTGTTTAGACGCAACAAAAAATCACATTATTATTAAGTGTAATGATCCATGACCCGCAGTCAAGTTTCAAAACGCATAGTGGGGCAGAATCAAAAATTTTTAGAATTGTATTTGTAACTTTTATTCATTTGATTGGATTTTAATTTGGAGGGGGAGCTATAGGGCACAAAGTAGGGTGCCTCTGACATGGAAAATTTTTAACCGCTAGCTAAATTTCTGTTTCTTACCCGACTTCTAAGATTTTTATATAACCTTAAAATCCTTGAGAAGATTTACCCACACGCCTGCATGTACTATTTATCTCTTATAGTTTTCGAGTTATCTGCGTTTGAATTTCCCACAGTCTCAATTTTGCAAGATATTAGTCCAGTTTTTTCCATAAATAACCCGATATTTCCAACAGGTTTTATTAGATTTTTTTATAATTAGATAAAGAATTAAAATATTGACTTCAGTCTTTCTGTATATAATTAATAATTAGGGACACCGTACATACTTTAAGTCTTCTAACTTTTATTAGACGTGAAAAACATTAGTACCATTGAATTTTTTATATTTCTTATTACTATGTGTAACTACGTTCTAAATTTTGTTGTAGTAGCATAATTAGTTTTTCTTAAAATAAAAATTTAACAAAGTTCATGAAAACGCATAATTCAAATTTCGATCATATAAAACAATTGCTAGGGGTGCAGATGAGTAGGAAAATTTAGTTTTTTGAGTCATAAAAAATACGAAAAGTAATCATATAAAGACAGACTTTAGGATCGCAGATAAAATATTATGAATTTTAGGAGAAAATCTCTACATCTCTATATGGAATGTGACTCATTCTTTACTTGGAGACCCATGAAGTAAAAAAGGTTCTTAATAGGAACGCTGGAAAAATTGAGGGCAAAAGAGAGGAAAAAAATTGCTAAGACTATTTTTTTTAATATGAATGCTGCCTAAAGGATGATAAAAAGTTCGTTCTGGAGGTTTTCTACGATATTCTTGTTCATGTTGGAAAAAAGTATTCATTAGTGAGTGACTTTAGAAAAGATTCCCTCCTCTCATTAAGAAATACAATAAATTCTAATGCGTTTAGCCACATTTCTCTTCTCATTTTTACAACCAAAAAGTAACTGAGTGGTATTAAACAAATGATGCTGCTACATACCTATCAAAGGAGGACAATCTAATAAAAAGTGCAGAATTCTCTGCACATTTTAAATGTATTGGATCATAGTAAAACAAATTTAAAGAATACTTACAGATGACTTAAAAATAAGATATATTTAAAAAAGAAGTGGACCCATTCCAACATAGAAGGAACCAAAAGCACAATAAAGCTCTTATGACTGTTATAACAGCCTTTAACAAAATCACAATTTCAGAGAGATTGACCCATTGGTTTCATTTCTATAAGCTGAATTTTATGCACTGAATTTGCGTAGTCCTTATGTAGGCTTGACAAGAGAATTTATCTGAAAAAATTGGATTTTTGGTTTTTGGAATTAAAGTAGAATTTTTCTAAGAATTTGGATTCTGAAGAAACTATAAATACTGCGTTTATAGTAATACCTTTGCTTGTTAAGATAATAAAATGAATTTTTCGGTGAATGTTGACTTTATCATTTGAAATGATGAAATATATAAAAAATTGAGGATTTTTGTAAATTTAATCCCTCAATTCAAAAACAACCGGCGAAAATTCAAAAAATTAGTATGTTTTGAATTTTGCCCATATAATCTATATTTGTTGCAGGTCTGAAAAAGGCCGTTAGCAAACTCTTAGGAATACATCAAAGTTTCTCAAATTGCATTCTGTTTGGTATTTTAGATTTTAGGCTAAAGTTGAAACTTCGATACAAAATAGATCAAATTCGACGGGATTTGTAGCCTGCTAGCGCTAATAGAAAGTGCGCTCGTTTTTATTCTTGAAATTATTTCCGTGAATAGACCTTTCAAGAAAGTAAAAATCATTATATAAGAGACACAACCAAGTTTTTCGTAGGTCTTATCAAGAGAGTTAAGATTATATAAATTCTTTGATTTCTGGCGAGAAACAAAAATTTGGCTAGAGGTTAAAAATTTTCTATGTCAAAGGTACTCTATTTTGAGCCCTCTTAGCTCCTAAGAGGTCCTAAGGGGTATCCTTTCGAAACTTAAAATTTTACACTCCTCTGCTCCGCTTATGTGAAATTAGAAACTTATTTCCAAAAATTCTGAATTCTTTTCCATTTTACAGTGCTTTAGCTTTTTGTCAAAATAAAGTAATTTATGCAAATTTACTTAAAGAAAACAAATAATAAGATTTAGAAATTAGAGGAAAGAAAACGAAACATTTATTGGGGCTTTATTTACTTTAATGTGTGCAGCGAAATTTAATGTGGACTATTTTATAACATACACTATATATATATAGGGTGTATATAATTTTATCACTCTGTGTTTAATACTTAGACACATTATTCGAAGATCCTTTTTTTTCTGTATTTATTTTGTATCATTATGTTGGTGTTGTAAAGAAAATGGTAGAATCTATATAAAAATTATCTTACATACAAATTGTTCATTATTTATATTGCTCCTTATTTAATAATTACAAGAGACTATATTTTATTGCATGCTGGAAACACTTTCGATGTTAGTAATATTACCTGAAAAAATTTTATATATAAATAAAATAAATATAAATTTCAATTGTATTACAATTTACATATTTACAATTTACATATACATATTTTTATAATATGTAAATAAGTCTTTCTTTAATATTGAAAACTTTAATTACGTTGAAAAAATTATTCACACTAAATTTGTTTAAAGGTTACAATACTTTAAAGAAATGTTCATATGTAAATGTTTTCTTTCGCTTATTTTTTATTATTTCTTTTTTTTTTATTTTTTATTCAAAATAACATTTAAAATATATTAGATATAGCGATACGGCCATTACCCATAATCGTTAGAAATATTTAATGTTAAAGAAAGGGAAATCAACCAGCATTTAATTTGACAACAAGTCGTAAAAATATAATGCCGTCATTTAAGAATTAAAATGCCTTAGAATAATTTTTCGCTCCAAAACTGGTAGCCGTAAGAAAACATAGCATATTGCTACAAAATTTTAAGATATTTTTAAAACTTTTTTTTTCATTTTAGAGGAAATAGGAGAAAGATAACAGAAAAAGGTACTTATAAATTTCACTGCTACTTACAATTGGTATTGCAAAAATTCTGTTAGAATTAGTCTAATAAAGGAAAGGACTTTTAATTGTTTTATATAAAAAATGGTATAAAAAACAAAACGTGTTTTATAATAATAATAATTATAATAAGTATTCTTACTACACGTTCCCCTTTCGGCATAAATAAGAAATTATTAATTTAAATTCAACAAAATTAAATTTTTGTATATCTGTACATATTTGATAAAGGGGAAAAAAATGAAAATAAAACAAGGACTACTTTATTCCTTGTATTTATTTAAAATAGATTTAAATATATATATTTCCTTTTTGGCTTAAACTGCAGAAATATTTACAAATTTACCTAAGGAAAATCTAATAGTGGGAAAATCAAATATGTATCTTCCATTTCTTATGCTTAAATTCTAAAAAAGTGCTTTTTTAAAGACTAAAAACTTTGATCTAGCAAAACTAATTTTGCAGCTATATTATCTATCTCTTGATGCAAAAAATAATAAATATTTATTTTTATTTTTTTGTTATATTCACCATCCGAAACTGTGAGGGTTCTATTTCGGAATATTCATCGCTGATAAGTTTATAGAAATTGAAAATTTTTAGATGGAGGGTCATAAGTTTTTTTTATATTTGATATACATAAATGCATATAATAGAGTCATTTAGTTTTTCTCATTATTATTTTTTCCAATTTCAAAAAATTCGAGAATTCACGATTTTTAATTTTATAAATATTAAAAAATCTGACAAAGTACGTAACTTTAAAGCTTTTTACAATGCACAGTGGGGCAGAATCGAAATTTTTTGGAAATAAATCTGTAACTTCTGATCGGCTGGTTGTATTTTCATGAAATTTGGTATAGGCGTAGCAGAAGAGTGTACAATGTTAAGTTTTGAAGGGTGGCACAACAAACTCTGACATACCTCTGACATAAAAAATTTTTAATCACTTGCCAAATTTTTGTTTCTCGTCCGATTTAAAATGTTTTTATATATTGTTGTAGACCCTGACAAGACCTATAAAAAAAATATAAATATTTCATATTTAGTTGTATATTATTTTTGCCCTCTAGCAGCCCTTTTGTTTCTTCATCTAAGTCCCGATATTCTACTTTCCATTGATTTCGAATGCTAGAGATAAGCGGATCTGACGTTGCCAATAACATATTAAATAGATTCTCATTTATAGAATTTCATGATATTTTTCTGGTATTGCGCTCTCTAAAAAAATTCATAATCCTTATTCCTTTTTCTCTTATCCATGATAAAGGATTTCATGAACTGTTAGAGATATATTTCCCCGTGGATATTTGAGTGTATATATTCGTTCAGTTTCCTTCGCATAATCACCAAATTTACTAGCATCATTGAAATACCTGCTATTCAGATGCTCTTTCGGGATTCAAAAAGAACCTTCCTGCTTTGTTCCCATCATTTGTAATGCATGATCCTTGTTTTGATTGATCTAAAATCTACCCATATTTGAAAAATTCGTCCTGAATATGTTTTTTTTTAAACTTCTCAATTATCCTTATTTCTCATTGACTCTGTAGCTTTAAAGTCGAAATTATAACTTATTTTGAGTATGTGTTCCATAAAAAATGTTCGGTGTAATTTCATTTTAATGGAAAAATTGTTCTACGAGCGGATCAAGGCAGGTACAAAGATATGAATAAATATTGATTTAATTTTTTGGCTACCTTAGTTTTAATATGTTTATTATTAAAGTAAATATTAATAATCACATATCTAAAGAACTATTATAGCGAGTCTTAAAATTTTACAGGAACCACTTTTTTTTAAACAATTTTCACATTTGTTGTGAATATATGAAGGTATGTATAGGGGGAATCATAGCCTCATACAAAGTAACTATTGATAATGGCATATATAAGCAAGACAAATTGCCGAATACATCCACTATCTCATTTTTTGTTTCCGGGTTTACATCAATCCACGAACTATTTGTGGACAATTTCGATGGCATACATGCTTTTGTGTAAGAGATATCGGCGGAGAAGTATAAGTTATAATGGATAATAAGTTTTTGTAGTACTTGGCCCATAACGTTTTTGTGTATGAGCCAATTTTGCCCATTTAATACAGACAAACCTTATATAATACAAGTACTATACTTTTTTTCCATAGACAGTTTTCTATTGATGATGGATATATAAGTTTTGGCCAAGCCGAATATAACCTGACTTGTTATGTTTATATATTTCGTAATCACATAAGATAAATTGTGAAACCCTTCTATTTTAAACAAACTCATTCTAACTTTATTTTGGACGCAAAAAATAAAGAAATTATACGAATACTGTGATTACTAAACTTTAAATTTCATATTTTTATGCATTTATTTTCTTCTAAAGAATTCTATTATTTTCTATAATATTTTCTTGTTAAAAAAAAAGTTTTAAACCATTTAACTCTTTTGCATAAAAACAGTCTATTTGATTTAAATTTTTTTGGGAAAACAATTGATATTGAAAAATAATAGAAAAATTTTCTCATTTTACTGCCAACACTTTGTATTAATATTGAAACAAATATTCATTCAGAAAACCACTATTAAAATTTACATTCCAATGAGACATATTCATTTATTTTGAATAAAGCTTAAAGAAGGTTTTGTTATAATTTTTCATTCTTCATTGCTTCATTTCAAGGAAACAAGGAAAAGAGGACTCTGGACAAATACTTACTTAAAGTAAAGTTTCAACAAAGCAATTAATTTTCTATCAGAAGGGTTCCATAGATTTACGCTACAGTCAAACAGAACAAATATTTCAATTGCAAACGGCAAAAGGATTTATTGTTAATCTTTTTTCAAGTTATACATTATACTTAAATATGATAGCTATTACATAAACTATTTATAATATTTTTAAATAATATTAGCAAGTAAATCTAATGCTTGTTCATATTGAATACTTTTTTATTAAATATTGAATGAAAAGATATTAAATATATTTTAAATTTTTAAATCTGAACTCTTTTAAATAATTTTTTAAATCAAACTTAAGTTTAGCAAAAACAAAACCGCCCATTTACTTGTAAAACTTTGAAAACGTAACTTTTTTATGAATAGTTTGCAAGAGAGTTTACTACAATAAGAGCTAGATGCAATTACGAGAATTGTATGAAAAGTATTTTCAAAAAGAGAATGAGTGGAATGAAATATTTATAATAAGTTAACAAAAAATCAGTATTTTATTCAGCCCTCGTATACATATGATTTAATTTCGAGTAGTAAGTAAAAACAAGCTCTACTTTGCTGCTAGATATACATTT
Organism: Protocalliphora azurea; assembly: GCA_932274085.1. NCBI lineage: Eukaryota > Metazoa > Arthropoda > Insecta > Diptera > Calliphoridae > Protocalliphora > Protocalliphora azurea. The sequence goes on from OW026523.1 coordinate 146,620,729, forward strand.
ACCTTCTTTGCCTTCATTTTAACTTAAACTACTACATTTTAGTCACCTTCATTTTCATTATTGTTATTTTAGAGATTTATAGTTAATGACGTTGCTTATTATGTTGCTTATAATGATGGCATTTATAATGAAGATTATGATGATGATATTGTTACAGATACAATCTTTAACTTTCGCTTCGAATTTGTAAGTGCATTTGTTAGTCTTGTCTTTATATTTTATTTATAAACTTAATAAACTAAATACCACTATTGTTCTTACTTTCGCTTTCTGTTTAAGTGCGTTTTATGCAGCAACTAATAATATTCTGGTTTCCGAAATTGTGTTTTCATGTTGTTTTGTGTTGTAATTGTGCTCTCTGTTTATGTGGTTATAGATCTACCAGGTTTAGCTATAAAATTGATTTCCATGTTTTTCGTATATGAGTTTTTCGTATATGAGTGATATAATGATGATAATATAAAATCAATTTCTATATTTTTCATAAAAAATACATTTTTTTGAAAATGAAGGTAATTACAGATTTTCTTCTGTTTAGCTCTCTCTGCTCCGAATTAGCTATAAAATCAATTTTTAAATTTTCTATATATAAAAAAAACTGCCGATCTTCTTCACAAGAAGTCGATTTTTGAACGATTTTTAATAATATGAGTGATCACAGACCAGAGAGCATATGCTCTGGTTTTGACTAAAAAATCGATTTTTATATTTTTTCATAAAAATCGATTTTTGATGCGAAATATCACATATTTCCATTCCTTTGGTTCCATTTACTCTAGTTTACTTTACAATCATTTTTTTTCCGTTTTTCATATAAAAATCGATTTATTTCGGTAATATGAGCTATCACAGATTTTCGTTCTTTTGGGTTTTCGTGCTTCGTTCGATTTTCATGTTTGCGTTTATGAATCGATTTTTGAGAAATATGAGTAATCACAGATTTACCTAAATTTTTCTTTATCTTCCCTTCACATAAATAATTTACTAGATACCGATTTTTACTTATTTAGGCTTTTAGGTATGCCTTTTGATAAACCTTTGACAGTTATGATGAGAGTAAAATTTTACTGTTAGTTCATACGGCTGTAGAATAATAAAGATTTAAATAATATATAAAATTTATAATTTTTACTTATGTTTTAATTATTTTACTTATATTTTATTTTAATAAAAAATAATAATAAATAAATAATAAATTTGTCAATATTTTACAAAGTTTTCATTTCACACAGCAAAAATTAAAATTGGTCTCACCATAGTTTTGCCATGAAACTTTTTTACCGCTTCACACATGCTCTTGATTGAAAATAAGTGTGCGCACATTTCTATAGAAAAGTGGTAACTTGAGTTAAAATAATACCTATTTTAGTATTCAAACTTTTATGTTTTTATAGAATATTTTTCATACGTTAATAAATACATGACACCACAATATAGCAATAACATTTTCTTTCTCTTATTTTCTTGTTATATGCAAAGTTATATATATATATATTTATTCCTTTATTTATTTATTTTTTTCATACTAAATTTAATCAGTAGCACTTAATTTTATTTATATACATTGTACAATCGTATAAGTGAAAAAGTAATACAAAATAAAGAAAATTATACGAAGAAGGTTATTGAAAACAGCAAGATATCCTTACACAGAAAAAAATATTATATTGTATTTTTCAATTAACATAGTTGCTTAATTACACATCAAAATTTAATTAATATCTATATTCAAGTAAATATAAAATGAAATAAATTGTAAAAATAAAATTCTAGTAAGATTTTCTTCTCATTTATATTTTTAATTCATTCAATAATCCGCTTGATTGATTTAATTAATTTTTTAATTACAAAAATATTTATGTTTTTCATTTTTTACAGTTATTTATTAGTAGCATTTATTATTATTAGCTGCAAATTTAAAAATTTTTAGGTGAATAAGTTATTTTGGTAATTGGTGATTTTTTTTCTATGTTAGGAAATATTAAGAAAACCATCACAAAATGACATTAAAGAAAATATATTAGAATATTTTTCCTGCTGTGATTATTATTGTGATTATGAATATAGACTAACAATTAGATATTAAAGTCCCTTTTTAAATAATAACATAAAGACCAAAAAATATGTATTAGTAAAATACTTATACCTTTGCTTTTTTAATTTACTTTTGATTTTTTATTTACTTTATTTGCTATTTTTTCAGTTATACAAAGAGTTGACCTGAGGATTTTTTATAAATATAAAAAATTATTAAATTAAAAATACTCAAATTAGTACATGCAATATTAAACATGCACAGCGTGTAGGTTTAATTTGTTTTCATTTAAAACGTAATACATGTTTTTAAATCTATACATACATGTAGTAAATATATCGTCACCTAAAATACAAAAGGCCATATGTAGGTATAGTTTGGGTCAATACATTTCAATAAAGTAAAAAATAAAAATTATGTAAATCGTAGTTAACGCCTTTTGAATTTTAGGTGACGATATACTTACTACACCAAAACTGACTGTGAATAAAGAAAAGTAAACAGAAATTCATATGTAACAAATAAAGTTCTATATTCGGCTGCATCAAATTGGCGTGTACTAAAATAAAAAACTTTTTGAAGTCAAACAGGGTTTTAGGTAAAAAGAAAGAAAAATATATAAAAATAGATGATATTATGGCGAAATCATTATTCATTAATTAACACAGATATGAAACTTCGTTGCCAAAAATATAAGTTAGTTGTCAAAGAGAACTTAAGTCTAAGAAAAAATGCATTGAAAACAAAATCAATTACGTACGTGTGCTTTTTTGGGTAATTTTTTCAGTTGATATTTTTTTAAGTTTCACATCTTTCTTAATCTAAGCCATAATTGAAAAAATATTTTTGTAAGTTTTTTGCAATTTTTTTTTTATTTCAAAAATTTTTTAACCATATGTTGGAAATTTATGACCATCGAATATAAATTTTAAGGAATTACAAACGAATTATAATTGTTCTTTTGTCAAAAATATTACTAATATAATTATAATATAATAATTAAATATCTACCTATGTTTGCTTTTAATTTCAGTTAAAAATTAAAATTCATTTTAAAGAGTATTATCAAAACTTTATGTGTAAACACTGTTGCCAGATTTACCGATTTATCTGCATTTTGACGATTTTTATTATAAAAATTCCCAAGTGCTATTTGGCGATTTTTGTTCAAAAAATAACGATTTCACGAAATGTTCAAACACGCCAATTTTTCTTATTTAAATCTGATTTTGCATTGCAGATAGATAGATAGAGAGAGAGAGAAAAGGACTATAATAAGTTTAATTTTTTTACTTTCAAATTTGTTTGCAATTTAACAAGTATTGGTGAAACATAATTTTTGTTTGAAAAGAAAAATGTTATGAAATAGCTACGATCATAGATAAAAAAGTTTTAGAATCTGTTAAGTAGTAAAAAATTTAATTGAAATTAAACCAAATACATATGATTTTTGAGTAATTTTTTCAATTGAGTTTATTTCTCCGTAAATTAAATTAAACAATTTTTATAATGATGCAGTAAAACTATTTTTGTGATTAAAGAAATCTTAGTTTATATGTTATGGGTCTCTATAGTTTTGATATATTTTTCCGAACATCTTTATTAATATATATGCGATTTAAATTATGTTAATACTGTTTAAAAGTTCAAATACTCTTTGAATGATATATAATATATTCATATTTATTTAATTCTTGAGACGATTTACATAATTTTCATTTTTTATTGCTATACCTGAAATTAAAAAAATTTTTATTAAAAAAATATAGGAGAAAGTCCCTGAATTTGGCCAAAGGTCGAATACACGGAAAAACCTTTATTAAGGTGAAAAATAAAATATTTTTACTTTAACTGGGCCGATAGTCTTAATTTGTTCCTATTTTTCCAATTTTTTTACAATATAAAACAATGCTGGAAGTTTATTTAATAAACAAGAAGTTTCAAAACCTAATATCATATTTTTAATATGAATATAAATAGCTAAAATAATATGTATTTAAATTTTTCCGATTGTTTGACAATTTATTATAATTTTGTGTCAAATTTTGACCATTTTATGCTGTAATTATCTGGCAACAGTGTGTGTAAATGGTAATAAAAGAAAATAATATATATTTTAATACCCTTGTTTAAAATTAAAATATATATGCTTGTTAACGAGTGGCTAACTTTTTCTTATGGAAATTTGCACACAAAAAACTTAGTCATTCACTGGCAAGAATAGACCTTTTCATTTTGAATGCGGCTGTAAAAATTTAATAAATTACAACTTTTTAATAACAGTTATTTAAAAACTTTATTGCTCAATAAAAACTTTAAAGTGTTAAAAGTCATCAACGTATCCATTTTATTTTTGTTAGAGTAAGAAAAGGCAACCAGATAAAATAAATGAAAGAAAATAAATTTAAAAAGCAAAAGCTATTAAAACATAAATTTTAAAATTTATTACTCTAAACTGAATGTGTTGCTCTTATCCACAGTTGATAATCATTATAAGTCGACAGACATACTTATGTTTATACTTAAGGAGTTGTTGTCTCATCACAACCCAGCAGTCTTCATTGACATAATGTATTCCTTCAAGAAGAGAATTTTATTATTATAACATCCTTTATAATTGAGAGGGAGTTCATTTACAATTAAATATTTTCCATTATCAAATCAATTGTAATTTATTGTCACTTAATAATTCGAATAATCAACACAAAACATATTAAAAGTACTCGGCTTGTAACTAATAGTGTCTCTAAATAGTTTGTAAAGTTACTAGAATGGGAGCAGTCACCAAAACTGTTGGACAATCACAGCTACTCACTCTTGTATGCGTTCACATACATAAGCATGTGCGTGCTGAACTCACTATGCAATTTAAATGTAAATTAATTTCATGTTCCAAAACAATCATAAACTCTATTGTTATCGGAGTCCCATTCCATTACAAAGAAACTGCAGGCGTTATATTAGATTCAAAGAAAGATATAAACACTAGTCAAGTCTCAGTATGATATATTTACTTTTTCCCATTTTTTATCTTATACAAATGCACACAGAAGGTCAGTAGTGTATGTTTTTATATTAGGTCAAAGTTCATTAAGTCCCTTGTAACAAATTTGAAATTTCACACGTACACTCAGTTTTTTTGTTGTCAAATTTCCCCTCAAAAGGATCTCAAATTGTTGAAAAATAGAATATATATATATATATATATATATATATATATATATATTAAGGCTACGAATCTCTGCTATATAATATTTTTCCTTTTAATTTATTTTAATATTATAGCACAAAATATTAAAAATATTTGATATTTATTTAAAAGTCATCCATAAAAGAGATCCGTATTGGGTTGATATAATATTTGTAATATTTAATAATTTTTTGAAAAGTTATGTATCCTTCGAAAATTTGAAGTTGTTTTGAAAGGATATTTTTCTAAAGTGTGTATCATTCGAACTTTTGCAATGTTTTTGAGAGGAAATCGATATTTAAATGTGTGCAAATAATTGTTTCATGGTGTAATAAACAGTAAAGTAAATGTAATTGTTTAGGTTTCAACGAAACTTGAATGGATAAGCAATGGTGCCAGTTTAGACTTCTTAGGGAAAAATTTTCGTTTTCACTTCTGACTTTTCTCTAGCCTTTTTTGATTTAGTTAGTACTTGAACAATGAAGAAAATAATTCTTTATTTAGTGTTACTAATTTAAGCATTATTTTGCATTTATTCGTACACAAAATGAAAATTATTTATACATAAAAAAAATTTTCGCCTTCGTTGCTTTATTCTAAAATTCGAAAATAACTATTTTCATGGACTTACTAAATCGATTATCATAATTCTCTTTTAATATACTTCAATAAACATAGAAACCATTTATAAATATTATCAAAAAAATCTTATGAAAGCAAAGATTACACAAAATTTGGAATTATAGTTGAAAAATTAAGAGAAAGCACATCAAAACATTAGTATTTTGTACGAAATATAACCCAGATCTGTATGGGAATTTTTTGGCCGATGATTTTTCATAGCACTCAGTTTTTTGTTTTTTGTGGCCTTTCTTAAAGATCAAAATTTAGCCACTTTCTTTTTCTAATCTCCTGGTAACACTGTGGATATGATACCATAATGATGATGAAATGTGTATGAAATGTTTAAAAAAATACCTATTCTGTTTTGCTGGTGTCTAATTACAGTCCACAAATTCTAATTTGGAGCCGGAAAACAAAGACCACAACAACAATACGTTTATATACATATATAACCTTCAGCTTGAACTTTTAAACTTTATATACTAAATATAATCAAGTGTCCTTTAGTTCTCTTCTTTGGGTTTAACAGCATGGATAGATATTTACATAATTTTTTATAATAAATTTAAAAATAATCAAATGTATATTTTTCCATATGAACTGCATTTGCAAGTGACCAGTTATCTCGTTAAGTTTTATAGCTGAAAAAAACTTATTTGTATTTAAAGCACAAACATTACACGCAGAGAAAAAACATGGTTACGATATTGTCACTATAACGATATTATGTTAATTTTTAATATTTTTAATTTTTATTAACTTTAATAATACTGTGTTCATGATACCAATATATTTTTAAATAAAATTTTTAATAAAAACTAAAAAATTTAATTTTTTTGGAATAGTTTTACTAGAAAAAAAATTTTATTCATATAAAAATTATCATTATTTCTACAACCACAAAATATTATCAATCTTGTTCCTAAACCATATTTTGTTTTCAGATCATATTATTATTATTATTATTATTATTATTATTATTCCCATAACAATAAAATGTTTAAAATAAATACGCTTTTTATAAGTATGGTGGAAAAATTTTCAACTTGTTTGTTTTTCACGTTTGTTTTCCATCTTCATTATATTATTTTGTTTATACATGAATTAATTATAAGTATACAAAGTTTTGTTATATTTGGTGTTATTCAAGCAATGTAATATATTGATTAACTATTGTTAAAGGTTTTAGTTAATAAAAAATTGCGTGTATTATCTTACACAACATATGATGGTACAAATAGATAAAATTAATTGATGAAAAAATTATATGTAAATAATTTTTTATGATTAATAAAAACTTCTTCTAATTTTGAAACAAATGTAGTGGACTCAAAAAACAATTTCTAAAAATAATAATTTTGAGTTAATGTATTTTATTTTAATACATAATAAAATGACATAATAATATTATAAAATAGAATCACAATGTGATAAGACTGGATAATAATATGATAAGATGCAAATATAATGTGATAAAATGGAATCATAATATGCTAATATTGGATAGTAATATGATAGGATGAAATAAAAATATCATTTTGTCATAATATGATAAGATGGGATAATAATAATGATGAGATAGAATAATATAGTAAAATTAAATCATAATCCAATAGAATGGCATATAAATGTAGTAAGATGGTATAATAATATGAAATTTCGAACCATAGCTTGATAGAACGCAACATAAAATCGAACACAAAATGATAAAATTGAATCATAACAATTATTATTTATAATCATATATATTTTTAACTGTGACTATATGTTCCAATCATAAAATGATACTTTTAGATTATGGTCACTGCAGCTATATTTTTTCTATGCGTGTACATTTTTTTGTTTCTTTTGTATACATAATACAGTTGTAAAATTAATTTATTCGTTTGGTTTCGATTAGTTTCTGCATCATTTCATAGAAAATTTTGCTATGTACATTTTCAGTTTAAGTTTACACGTGTACAATACATACAAATATTTGTGCGTCATGCGGTTTGTTTTTAACCCCATTGTAATTATGTTATTTAAATTTCTTTTGTTTTTAATATAAAAATGTATTTTAGTTTAGTTGATAAACACTTTTTTAAATTTTTTGCTAAATACATTCTGAGCTATTTTTTATGACCTAGTTTCGCATTTCATATTTTTTTTTTAAGCGATTGATATCACAACACAAATTGAGTCAATTAGCATAGGTGATAAAGAAGATTTATATAGGTTGATCATTTCGTTTTGTAATTCTTTTAATACCATCTATAGAAACTATTATTTTAAACAAAAATATAATATTTCAAATAAATAAAAATTACGATTTTCTAAAAAGTAGCATTTCTCATAAATGTGTTATTTTTTCAATACATCGTCACCTAGAATGCAAAAGGCCGTAACTAATGACATAACAAATATTGGTTTTCCAATGGATTATAATACACTGACCAAAACTACATCTATATAAAACATGTCATATTCATATCTTCAAAAATGACATCAATATTAACAAAAGTCAAAAGACCGTAACAGTAACTCCATAAAAGAAACAGACGTAAAATTTGTTCCAGTTAAGAAGAATTTGGTTTGTAGAATATTTTATGCTTCATCTATTTTTGCTTTAAGTGAACGATTAAAATATTTCATTCAATTGCTTAATTTTAAAGCAAAAATTTTGTGGTTTTGCATTTTTGTAATGTTTTTTGCTTCTGCTATAAAAAGTTAAAAAGTGTGGATACGGCCTTTTGCATTTTAGGTGACGATATGTAAGAAATTTTTTGTTAAAAAAAAGTTAATTTTTAAAAAATAAATAAGATGTAAAGGGCATTTAAAATTCGGCACTGGCAAGTAAGCAGTATATTTTTTCCGCAATAAAAACGAACTTTGTTTGTTCGTTAAGTTAGTTATTCGATGTTTTTTTTCTTCTAAATAAACAAAAAATAAAAGGCATTTTAGATAAAAAATAATTTAGTTTTTTTTTTTGTTTTTGCAATAACTAATCGCTATGGTATCTGTAAATGCATGCAAGTATAAAGTAGGGTCGTCCCCTTTGTATGGAGAGGAAATAAGAAATCGATGTTCCTATCTGAAATAAAAATCTACTTCATTCTACTTCATTCTATGACACCATTTCTCAAAATTTTTATCCTGGCATTATCCTTTCATGAGCTCGATCAAAACGAAAAGATTTTTTCTGGTTTTTTTGATTTTTTCATATTTTTGCCATAACTGAAATTTGGGGCCAGATCCAAATTTGTCCAAAATTTTACATTTCTTCAAAAAAAAAAAAAAAAATTTATATATTTAAATTTTTTACACACAATTCTGCATGCATGTATGCGATTTCCAATATTTGAATAATTTGATATTCAGTTTCCACGAATGGGAAGTATTTGATTTTCTTTTAGGATCCTGATGTCACATAATAGCCGAGTACTCGTATTTCTTAATAATTATTTTCAAATATGAATAATAGATGATTTACTCTGATATGTTCAAATAATAGCGTTTTTAATTTTTATTATGCGTTTGTGCTAGTGTTTGTAACGCAGAGAAAAAATCTTTTGAGCTATCTGATCGGTTGGCTATATGTCCATGTAAACCTTGTTAACAAAGAACAGGCCATAATTTTAAAGATATATTGATGAAATTTATCACGAATAACTATTTTTACACAGAGACAAAGCCTATTGAAATTCATTATTATCTATATGTTATTTCACCTAACCCCATATAAATTTCCCCCCGAAATATTGGTTTAACGATCATAAATTGTTTATTTAATCACCTTAAAGAGCATAAATTCATATAAATGTTAGTATCAATATAATATCCTGTATACTTATATTTTATTTGCACTTAATACAAGTATTGCTGCATAACTGGCCACAGATCCCATATAAGACTCTTCACCGAATTACGATGCATACATACAATGGTGTAGGGTATCTTATGATTGACCGACTATATATTTCTTACTTGTTTAAATTAGCTTTTGTTTTCAATATTAACTTTACAATTAAATTAAATGAAAAGCACCTTTCTTATTACAATTATATGCATTATTTTTGATCTATATATTTACTTAAGTTGATTGCAATTTTTACTATAAATTTTTTAAATTTAAAAACTTATGTATTTAGTTTATGGTGTTTAAATTTATATGAATATATTAGACACGTTCGTGCTTGCTAAAAATACAACAATTTAGCTTAGAGACAAAAATAAATACTTTAGTTAAAGTCATAAATGTCCTAGGTGAATATTTTAACTCTTCAGTATGTCGTGATGCTTATAAGAATCAACCGTTTTTTTTCTGTTACATTATTTTAATCGAATAATATCAAATATTAACAGTTCCTTAAATATTAAAGTCAGTATTTTCGTGACAGTTTAATTTTTAGTTTATGAAGAAATTTATTGCTCTCTGATTCATATATGACTCATTAAATTTATTAAGAAAAAATAAAAAATGAAAAAAATAAAAATGAACTTCAATTACGAAAGTGCTTATAAGAATTAAATTTTCATTTACTTTTGCTCCTATCATCAAAATGATAATATTAATTAACTAAAATAATTAATATTTTTTTTAAAAAATAATTAAATTTTTAAATTGAATTAATTAGATCTATAATTGAAATTTTATTTAAACGTAAATAAATTGTTTATTTTTTTAATTATAAAATTTATTATATAAAATAATACCATGAAAAATATGCTGTTCTAAATAAAATACACAATTTTGAATCTTTAACTTATACCACATAATATATAAATATATATATATATATATATATATATATATATATATATATATATATATATATAGATATATATATATATATATTATGTGGTATAAGTTAAAGAACTTCAAATTACTTAAACCTTAAACAAAAATATATGACATACGTGTTAAATTTTCTAGATTGAATGCAACGTTCTTAACTTTAAAATTTAAAGCACATTCTGTTCTATTGTTTATTCTTATATAGATTTCGCATCAAATAAAACATTCTTTCGCTCAAAAGTAAAAAAAAAAAATAATAGTCGTTTAAAGGAAAGCCCTAAATAGTTAAAAAAAAGAATTAAAGACCACCGGTATATTAAATTAAATCCAAATGCTTTATAGAAATAAACTAAATCGAATGGAAAATAATATACAAAAATACAATTTATTTATATTAAGGCAAAATAAGTATCAAGAGGAAATATGTGTAACCATAAATATTACTATAATATTAATGCCTGACGTCACAAAATGTTTGTGAATTACTCAGATGAAAATGAAGTGTAAATTCCCAATGAATAGCCTAGACATTTAAAAATGTTCATTAGAGTGTCCAGAGAGACTAAAATTTTTGATATTCTGATGTAGAAAGACCAGTCAAACAACGCTTATTGATGAACAAAATAGAGGAAAGATTATAAAGAAAAAGAAATTAAAAATTAGACTTTGGCTCCCGCCAACGCAAAGAGGGGTGAAGATGCGAAAAATGACGAAGAAAATTAATATTTGGAAAATAATTGATTCTAGGTGGAAATAGATAAAATGAATCACTTTCTGTTAAAATGTTTAAAATTTTTCACTCTCCGTCTAGTTGAAATTTTTAATCACAATGGAAAAAAAAATTAAAATGTTGTATTTTTAAGTTTATATTCTTGCATTTTATTTCACAAAAAGTACCTTTTTTAAAATGCAGTTGTTAAGCACGGATATTTAGAAACATATTTGCCTATTTTTAAAGTTTATGTTGCACAAATACTTTTAATATTTTTTTATAAAATTCGGTTAAAATAATTTTGAATTAGCGTTGATTTGACAGGTCCTTATATGGAAGCTATTGTCAATTATGGACCGATAATCGTGAATTTTTATTATTAGATTTATGCCTCAAAAGAATTTATTTGTACTAAATTTCACTTTATGCAGATATTTATATAAGAATTATGAACTAGAAAGTGATTTTCGGTATGGGAACTATCGTCAATTATGGACCGATTCTCACGAAATTTAACGGTATGATTTTTGCTTATATAGAACTTTGCTGTTATGAATTTTTATGTAAATACAGATATATTTATCCCTTCAATGAGGAACGTTATAGGCTTGTTCGAAACAGATTTTTTTCAATGCTAAACTTATATAAGAATTAGAAAACAATAGTAATTCAAACTTTTTTAATAAAACTTTTATAGAAATTAATTTCATGCCTCATATATGAATTAGATGGTAAAAATTTCTTCAAAAACAAGACAAAAAATAAACTGAAACCAAAATACTAACTTCAATTCGATTTATTTCCGAAAAAATGTTTACATAGAGGCTTAATGAAGTAATGGTTTGAGAAATACCAATTTTAATATGTTGTATTATTTCTTCAAGAAAAGATAATATACGAAATTTCATCAAGTTATCTTAAAAACGGTGACCAACACATTAGCTGAACTGTTGGTTTTTGATGCACGGACCAACGGAAAGGCGCTGGTTTAGGCTGAAAAAATGTTATGAATTCAATAATGTAGTTTTTTGACATGCTTATGAATTAACCATTACAGCATTATTATAAATAAATCCCTACATTCCTTTCCGCTGCGCAGCGATTGAAAAATCATGGGCCTAATACATTTAGGCAAAAAAAAAAAAATCAATTTTCTCTTGAAATGGGTTTCAAAAAATTCGTAATTTTAGGCCTCTTCTGGAAAAAATAGTTTCAAATTATAAATGCAAAATAATTCTTTAATATTTTCCACATGAAAGGAACAAAATTATGAAAGTTTCATATATTTTACAAAATAATATATTGAATTTTTTCCCACGATATATTAAGATGTATAATTTTTGCGAAATATTATTTTTATATTTTCTCATGAAAAGCTCGAAATTACGAATTTTTTGGCACCAATTTCAGACGAAAACTCAAAAATTTTATTTTGGCCAAAATGTGCTAAGCCCATGATTTTCAATCGCCCTTAGGGAACTGAATTCATCTCACAAACTCGCATTGTTGGAAAGGTTTTGCGATATTTTTTTTTATGGGAAACTCTAATGTTTACTCACGCAAGCCAAAGGCAACGTACGAAATAAAAAAAATAATAATAATAAGAAATGTATCAAAAAGAGAGAGGAAAAAATTCATAGGGGCAACTAAAAATATTGCTTTGTAATGGTTTAGTCTAACTTATTAAATTATAGGAAAACCAAAAGGAATATACATATATATATATATATATATATATATATATATATATATATATAAAAGTCACTACACAGTGTCACAATAAAAGTTTTTTTTCAGAATTTTCATTTTTAATTCACTAGAAAAAAAAAAAAAGAAAAAATACGATTAGTATAATAAAAAAGCATCCATAAAATTACATTTGATAATATTTTAATTTTAATTCTTCCATCTTTTGAAATATTGGACAAATGTATGCGGTACCTCATGTTAGCAATTTGTTAAGAATTAATTCAAAACTTTCAGATGGTGGCTAAAAATTATAGTATGTTAAGATAGCTGCGGTTAAAACCTAGTACGCTTATCTTAAAGTATTTCTTTTTCTTTATAAATTTTATTAAAATATGTCTGAAATTCAAATGAAAAAACTTGTTTTTTTTTTTAGTATAGGAGTGGCAGTGATTCTAATCGCCTATTTGTATGCTAACGGTATCTCCAAAATTGTGAAGTAAATGAGGATTAGAAAAAAAAAAAAACATATAGTCCAAGAAGAATTGAAGGAAGTATGGCTTTAACTTTGGAATTTCATAAAAAACTATATGCAAAAAACATATTTCTGTAGCATTTAACCGCGAATAATTAGCGTAATTTGCTGAATAATTCGCGTAATTTTCTTCCATCCATAAAACTCCTAACTGGAACACTGATTTCGCTGGAGAAGTAGTTAGATTTGGTGTATGATAGTATAAAATATAGGAAAAATAACATTTTTTACTCACCTCCTGCCACAAAGACATTGATTTAAGAAATATCTCTTTGAAATTTGAAATCTATTATATTTTGTTACTATTACAATATATATATATATATATATATATATATATATTTAAAAATATATATATATATTGTAATTTTTTTTACATGATACATTCCTTCCAAGGAAAAATATAAATGTTTTTCTTCTATCCTAATTTAGTAAATATGACATTTACATTTAAAAGCGTTGACACGTCCCTGATGAGTAGTAACGACAACAAATGATGAAAAACAGTTAATGCCTTTTGATGTTTTCGTCTCTTTCTTTTTTTTTTTTTTTTTGTTGTAACATCCTTTTCAATTATTTATCGCTTTTAGTATTTTCTAAGATTTGAATTTAGTTTTTTATGTCATTTTATGAGCGATTGTTTTCATGAAAAATGTTTTATTTTCTTTTGAGATTTTCTGCCATAAATCCATGTGGGTTTGTAATTTCTATTTAAAGAGAAATTCCTCAAATTTTAGGATATAAAAAAGAGATTTTTTTCTTTTTTTTTTAATATCTTTTAAAAATATTACATTCAAATATATATATCAAATAAAACTGAAACCAAATTATATTTTGGTAACATTTTTTTCTTCTGCAGCAGCTATGTATAGTTGGAATAATCTAAAAATAAAATATTGTTTTAAAATGAAATTTAAGTATTTTTCAGACTATTTTTATTAATTTTAAAATAAAATTTTCTTTTAATGAATATAATAAAGAAAAAATATTTATTGTAATCAGTGTTGCCGGTAGGTGAGAAAAAATAGGCTAAATTTTATTTATTATTTTTTGATATCTTTTTAAAGACATATTGTATTAATTTTATAAATAAAACATAGAAACGCTGTTAGCAAAATTTACCAATTGAAAGTCGACCACAAAATTCTCATACAAATTTGGGTTATATTTCATATGAAAATTGACCCAATGTTTTGAAGCGATTTTTCATTTTTGAATTATAAATCCTTTCTGATTAATTATTTTTGAAGTTTTGAGAAGATTTTTTACTTTTATATGAATTGTTTTAAAATTATATTTATAAATAGTTTATATGGTGAATGAAGTTTATCAAAAAATTATAATAATTGATTAAATACTTCCATATAATGAGTTAAGTATTTGATATGAAGTATGATTCTGTAAAAACAAAATTAGTAAAAGAAAATAAGAAATTATTTTCTTCTTTGTTGGAATTTTAAACAATTTTAAACTTTTTTAAAAATCACAAAAGTCTAGAAAAAAGTTAGATGCTAAAATGAAAATTTTGGGGATAAAAGCATAATAAAAAGTCAAGATTTATCCTTAAAAAGGTAAAAGTGGAAACAATAATTGTAATTATTTCTCTACAAAACCAAAGTTAGCAAACAATTTTCTGAGTTTTCCTTGAATTTAAGTATTAAACATTTTTGTGGTACCGGTCAGTTAAAGTTCTACATTAACTTAAATAGCGTGTGAAAAGATTGGAGATTTTATATATTTTTTTTTATTATTTTGTTATAATTTACACAATCATAGGTGACAGATAAAACAATATTAATACCAATGGACACAGTAAAACTTTCGGTATCGGTTAAAATTAAATATAACCGTTCCATTATTTCACCTAACACCCACAAAAATATTCTCTTGGAAACAAAATCACTTTTCTTCAATGTAAATTATTAATATTTCTGCGGATATTTAAGCGGTAACCTGAATGTGCTACAGCTTGCACGCAAAAAAATTATTTCTGTCAACAATGTGACTCAGTTTATTTTAAGGTGTGCTTTGAGTATTTAACGATTGGTGCAACAACGTCATATATATTTTCTTAATTGACTGAAAAATCTCGTGCCACAGAAAAAAAACTACTTTTTTGTGACAGCCACATACATATTGTAATATACCTTGAGAATTATTTCCCTGATTTGGTTTAATGAGCTTCCAAAAATACAAATTTTATATAAAGTTGTTCTCCCAAAACTAGTAAAACTTCGAAAACTACCAATAGTGTCTCCTTTTCTCTTTTATTACAAAGCTGAATATGTTGCAAATAAAAAAAAAACATATTTTATTAAAACCGATGTATAAATATCGGCTATATTGGAGTTCTTTGACTAATACAGCTGAGTTAAAAATATATATATTTATTATGTTTCAATATTTCTTTTCCACTGTATATATAATTAAATGCCATATAAAGTTGCTTTTGTCAATGTCTTATTCAAGTGTTGTTTAAACGATAACAAGAGATAAAGTCATTTTAATATTGCTACTACAATGTCAATAATAAATTTAAGTAATGCCATAAGGATTTAATGTTTATATTAATTGTTAATATTAATCAACAAGAATTTCATTGTCTGCAGCTGACATATATAATAAGTTGAACAATTAATTTATTTATATAAAAGTCTTGAAGTATTTTATCGCAAGTTATTGATATTTATTTATACGCTGATATAAGAGATTTATTTTCAACACTTCCTTTTTCTTGGCTGTAAAATAAATATTTTGGTTTATATTGCAGACATCTACAATTAAAACAAACGAACAATTGAGGATAAATTACTTGCGAAAAAAATGTGATTAAATTAACTTTTTTGTTGCTTCTAGAAACGATTTTTAAGTTCATGTAAAAGAATTATTTTTTTTAATTTTCGAAACTCTTTGAAATCGACTTTATGTGTCTTGTATTTCTAAAGTTTGTCTTAAAAACAGGAAAACTGTTGATGAATTTTGTTAAATATTACAAAATAACTAAGAAATCTAAAATTTAAATCTAAAAAATTATAAAAAATTGAATTGAAACTGTTATAGATTTTTAGATTTATTTCAGTTTTGCACTGACAATTTACATAATTTATATTCAAACTATTAACTAGTCGAGAGCCAGCACTTAGAAAATTCATATGTTGTGTAACAACATAAATAACTCTTTTACTATCTAGTAAAAAGTTATGTGGTGATACAAAAATTAAACCAAAAATTGACAATTTTTTTAATTTTTTTTTTTTTTTTTTTTGATAGATAGTTTGCGCTCTTAAGTAAAATTAAAGTCAGAAGAGAGAATTTTAAATACCAATTGATTCTCTACAGTTTGGGGTATATCTCGTTAATGTCAAGAAAACAGACATGGGATACCATCATCACAAACTTCCTTATAATTGTCGTAAATATTTGTAAAAATTTTAAAACTTTTTAAAATTTTCACCAAATTTTCAAATTTTGTTCCGCATTTTCTTAATATAAGATGATCTTTAGATTATCTGAAGGTACCTGTAAAGAATCTAGAATCTTGAAATCGAATATGTGAAATAAAATTAAGAAACATCACCTATATAGGCTACAGCAACAGTCTTCTCCAAACACATTTCGCTGACGACTACCGCGGAGTATAAATTACGTTAATATTGATGTCAAATTAAAACATTTTTTTGCTTAATATTAAAATTCAGGTGGCGTCAAAATATTTTGATTACTTATAGATACGTGGGCCAAAATAGATGTTCTTAACCCCAAAAATAAACCCACGTATTTCGCATTATAGTTTGAATCTTAAAATAATAAAGATTATTTTCCATTCAAAACTTATCACTAAGCAAGACACATTTTTTAAATTTTGCGAAAATTCAATTTTTAAAAAAACTAAATTCGCGCTTTTTGTAAGGAATATTATCAAAGTAATTTTGTAAAAAAAAAATAAAATTAAAAATGTCCCTTTTTAGTATACTTCGATAAATATTAAAAATTTAGCAATAGTTTTGACATGTGCTAATAGCACTTCAGATGTTTTACAAAACCGCGATATCTTGGTTTCGATAGAGAAAGACCTTTCTTTTTACGATTTTTTTGAAAGTTTAAACTTTAAGCCTCCACAACTTTTTTTAAAACCACCTTTTTTATTTTGCTTTTAGCTTCAAAATATTCGTTTTAGCTTCTAAATTTCATTTTTACAGCGAAATTTCCCTTGGCCAGAGACAAAATATTTTCGAGTTGATTTGAAGGAGCGGGAAAGGCGGAGGGTGGGCAAACAGGGCTACAAGATTCTTTTTTGGCAAACCCTAAAATTTAAAAAAAAATTTCCCACAAAATTCACATCCAATAAAAAGATGTTTTATCATTCAAAATAATTACTTTTTTGTTTTTTAGGTTTTTAACAAATATTTTATTCTTATAGAAATGATTGTTGAATGAATATTTTTACATAACTACATATGTATTGGAAAAAATACATTACATATTAAACGTCAGATTCACCATAACTTTAGAATTAAAATTATTCAACATGTTTGATTAAATTCTTTGCATTAGATTTTACTGATAGTGACACATTAATAGTCAAGGTAATAGCCAGCAGATATTTGTCTTAAAAAATATATAAGGCTCTCTTTGTTTAATCATTTCAAGGACCATTTGATTTACAATAATAAGTAAGGAAAAACTTACACATCACATATTTTATAAGTAAGATACGAAAACTTAAGAAATTACAAAATTACATGATTTGTTCATTTTTTCAAAGAGTGAAAATTCACAATCAACTTTCTGATATTGTCAATAATATATTTCCCAAATTGTTTATTGCTTTTAAATTGCTCTTTGATACTTATTTAAATAAGAAAGAAAAAACTGAAACAATTTAAACCTCAAATTCAATTATACTAATCAGGTACAGTCAATATTACTGAGTTAAGATTCCTCCTGAAGTTCATACTACATGCCACATCAAAGTTTGGTATTGTTAAACTCTTAATCAAAAATACGTACTAATTACACGCGTTGCTGGTAGAGACCGTAAGCATATTAAATACTGCTTGAACAAGTTCTTTATATTGACATGTAAGTTAAATTTTTTAAATTTTAAGCATATACTTTTGTCTAAAATTCCATTTTTATTAACTGAATAAAAGATGCAATGATAACAAAATGTCTCTGACAACAACAAATTCCCAAATATCCAAACGAAAATTTTCATCCTTTTCTGCAACAAAAATGTACCAAATTTGGTGTCAAACCCCCAAATCTGGCAGCCCTATGGGTAGAGCTCCAATGTTGGTCATCTCGATTATGCAATTTTTTAAAAAAAATCGCCAAGAATTCGTTCATGATTTGCAGATAAATAATTTACATATAGATAGTCCTTGTAAATCTCTACCAAAATACACTGACACGTGTAGGTTATCTTTTTTAGAGATATTCAGGTCGAAAAACCTTTTTGTTACATTTTTTCTCTTACCAAATTCTAAAGATTATTGCTCCAAGAATTTTATAAATTTATGAATCCAATAAAAACATATTAATCTGAAGATGGAACTTTAAAAAATTTATTATTTTTTTTTTTTTTTGGCTTTAAAAAAAAGGCGGCAATATTTTTTTTCTTATAAAATTTGTTTTTTTTTTCTGGCCAGTACAAAGTTGCGATTTTGTTCACTATTTTAATTGTTTGAAATGTCTAAAAAATTAGAAAGGTGTTTAACTCTTTGCAACAATATCTCCATATGTTGCAAATGGATTTTAGTGCTTTAAATTACATATAACATATGAATCTTTAAACATAATAATTTAAAGACAATATTATCGCACAAAAATACGTTCATAATACAAATGCAATTTTAGAATATATTTAAATTTCTGTCTGCCTTTTATATTATAATGTTTACTATTTTTAAACATTTTTTAGAAAACATTCCAATAAATCTTTTCATACAGAAATATTTTCTTTTTATAATTTTTGTAGGTATATTTTTATAGCACTGAATTCCGGGACAGCATAATATTTTCTGTTTTGAATTAAAATACCAACATTCCGGCTGTTTGAATGCCAACCTAATTTTCACCACAATCACATATGTTCGACTTTTTCGTTGTTTACTGTCTTCATATAATTCCTAGTAGTATATTAATAGGTAGTCTTAGATTAAGGTGTCATTAATCTCATATAAAAATTAAAATTTAATTTAATTAGAAATTACGCATCTTAACAGAAAAATTAAAAGAATTAAATTATAAAAAAATTCAACAAAAAAAAAATATGAAATAGTGATGTTGATTTTATTACAGAATATTCGTTATTCGGATGCTTATAATTATAAACAAAAAAAGTTAAATAAAAATATTTCATTTTTTACATAAGTTAAATAATGATTTTTTTTTAATAAAAAAATTGTTTATCATCAAAAAAGCACTAGAACATCAAAAATAATAACGGAATGAAGCATTTAACGAACAATTTTTTTCTAACTATTCACAACGCTGAAAATATAAATGAAAGAGAAACTGAGAAGAGTTTCCTACATAAACAAAAAATAGTTTATTAGTTAATGTAGACTCTAAACCGTTTTTGGAATACGATTTTCTTAATAAAGGTGTTAAGGGATAAATTGTGTATTAGCTGGTTTGTGCTTTAATATCTAAATTAATTTTTTTTCTTAATGCGACTGTAACTCTTTAATATTATATTTATTAGTGAATTATATACTTTATACAAAGGAAAATTCCTTGAAATTTTTGTACTACATTTAAATAAAAACTTTTGGTATATTGCAGGAATTCTTACCTTTCATTTAACATTCATATTGGGATGATATAGTTTTGGTAAATACTTTGTATTTTTTAAAGTCGTGTATTTTTCGAAACACAGACTATTTGTGGAATACTACCTTTCTGTTTCAGAACAATTACTAATATACTCCGTAATAAGCATATTTATCTTCAAGATTACGCAAAAACATTTGAAACTAAAACACTATTAAACTGTTAAAAATGAATTTGAAAATTGCATTCATGCTATGAATGCATCTTTGCACTGTTGCACTTTTTTTCTAAAAATATTATAATCTTGTCCCAGAAAAATTAACATTGCAATTTGTTGTAAAGATATTAGATTTCAATATACTACAAGAAAATTAAAATTGAAAATATAGAAATTTAATTAAAAAATTGCAATTGCATTGCGAATATATTTTTAAGTAAACATTTTATCTTTAGTCTATAAAATCTCTCTATATTGTAAAGAGATACATACATTTAACATTGCAAACTTTCAAATTTTTCAAAATTGAAAAAAAATAATAAGGAGAAAGGCTGAATCGCTGCGTACCAAATATGAAAAAAATCCTTTTTCAAAAAATAACATTTTTTTTGTATAAATCTTTCGTGGAATTAATAATATATATTTACGAAAAAAAAAAAAACAAAAACAAAATGTGGATGCATTGGTGAACATAAAAGACCAGAGAATACATTTATTTAATTCTCCAGAGATATTAAACATTCTTTTGTTATGCATTATGAGGTGATCTGTATAAACTAATCTAGTACACACATTTCTAACTTAATAATGAGGATGCTCATACGCATTTTATATAAAAATCACTAATACGTCACCAGCTGTAGCAAGTATTGTCGACACATTCAAAGTCGCAATAAAACTACAATCAATTGGTGCTAGTTGCAGATTCTGCTAAACTATTTATATTTTTATTTTTATTTTTCTTTATAAAACATTTTATATATCAAACACTTCTAAAGAACATTTCTGACAGATAAGAAAAATGAACTCTGTGTAGTATCTATAACCTCTAAATATTTGATTCTTTCAAAAAAAATACGATTTTAGTTCATTTATAAAAAAGCAGTTCATGTACTTTTTCTGCTAAATAAATCTAATATTCAATTCCATCGCACATAACCAACATTTTAGATTTTATGTCCAAATTAATCAAACTGTGCACCAATTCAACCCATAACCATATTAAATTGTGTTGTAAATTGTTCCAAATTTATTTATAAGTTAGAAAACATATATCAAGTAACCACAACATTTCATATAAATCATTTATAGAAGCTTCTAATACAAAAAAAAAAAAAAAATCTGGGAAAGAACCTACATGTGTATGCTATTGACAAATTATGTTTGTAAGATTGCACAAACATTTCACTATATTTATATACTGCTACCACCAGTGTCTATGTCATAATGAGCCATTGCCATTGAATTGTGTCTGTCTAAAAAAGGCCAGACATAATTTGCATTCCAAATTTTAAAATACGTATGTTATTGAAAAATTTATTTGTTAAAAATTTGTCCCTCTTTTTATTTGAAAATAATTAATATATACATAAAAGAGCCAAAATAATCTTCTAGTTGCTACATGTTTCTTCATAGCAAATTTTTAATTATGATAAAATTTTTCACAAATATTACAAACTGATTTTTCATTCTTTCAAGTTTCTTTATATTTATATAAATGGATTTTAATATGCCACAAATATATATATATATATATATATATATATATATATATATATATAACAAACAGCTATAATCTAAGGCATATTTGGTTCTTTTAACTTTTTGAAGCACTTATGCAAGCTAGAAACTTCGTTCCTTCACAGAAAAATCGAAAATTTTTATAAGAAATTTTTGTGTTGAAAAAATTAACCAAGTTGATACAATATTAACAGAATTATAGGAAAAAACGAGTTATTAGATTTTTTGAAGCTCATATATTAGCTATGGACCTTGTTCTTGAACAAATCTATCACATAAATTTTTTTCAAATTTCTGTTTTTTAAATCAATCAAATTGGTCCATAGATTTTTCACCATACCTTTTTTTAATTTAGTAAAGTCTTACTTTTATAAAATATTTGGTCTACACCGAAGTGATTATATCTTCTTTAAATATGTGTAAACTTTTCAAAAATTCCAAAGAATTAAATTTATTATTTACTAGCTTTTACCGGTACGCTTCGCTATCTCATTTGATGCGATAACTAATATTTACTTTATATGGGAGCTACTACTCCCCCTTGATCTATCCACACTTTGAAATTTGATATGAAAATTACTTTTAAAACTGTTTAAGGCTTTCACTGTAATAGTCCTTTATATGAAAAAATTTATATATTTTTTTGTATGAGGGCTATCTATATGATAGAATAAAGGTTCCGTTCACTCTAATAGTACCTTAGATATGCCGTAATGAATATTTGCTTTATATGGGGGGTATTACACCACCGCTCCAATTTTAAGCTAATCGATTCATTCGTTTTAGAGCTTTAAAAAACTGGGCATAAAATATGGGCGTGGCAGCCTATCATGATCTAACATAACCTATAACATTCCACAATACCAGCACTATGTGTGCAAATTATTTAAAGTTTTTTGTGTTTACATAGATAACCTATGCTATGTTAATATATTTGTAATTACATTCAATATAATGGATTTAATTTTCATATGACATATCTCAACCTGGGTGAAAGTTATATAAGATACGACAGAGCCGAATATAGCACTCCAACTTGTTCTATCTATTTTTACTTAGAATCAATTACTTTTTAAAAATATTAATTTTCAATTTTTAATTAACTCTTTTGTGAATTTGTTGCCATATGACAACATGCACTTTTTGGTAATTTATCAATAGGTAAGCCGATTTTTGTTTTAGATTTTTACAGATTATTATTTTTTAAGATCTTTACAATTTTCAAATAATTTTTTTAATTTGTCTTAAGTTTAACTAAAAGAAGTATTGTGTTTAAAAAAATTTCTCTCAAAAAGTATTTTATTAGATCAAAAAGCCTATTTTAATTTAACTAAAAATATAAAAAAGACGATAGAAGTGATAAAAAAAATTATAAAAAGTAAAAACATTGAACCTTTTGGTGCAGCCGTTTAAATTTGGAAGGGTTAATGGCCATCTTTCTCAATTTCACCCCTCTGTGCGTAGGCTAGTTGGAAGTGAGTTAGTCTGTCAGGTAGGGTGTGGCGAGTTTAATAACTCCAGACACTCCGGTCTGCTTTAATATAATGTCCGTTTTCGAAATATGCTGCAATGTGTGGTGCTACCCCTATTTATAGAAGTAGAGAAAATTCAAAAAGAAGTGAATTTTAAATTGACTGAATTTATAACTCACTTATTTATAAATTACCTTGTGTTATTGATGTTGTTGTAGTAAGATATTTATTCAATGTATTATTTGTTTTACGTTATTTTATTTAAACCTTTCCCGTAGTAATATTAATAAAGAAATAAATGATAATTTTTAAATTTAATCTTTTTGCAATAAAATAATTAAGCAGAATATAATTGATTATGTTATTAATTTATTGCTAATTTATGCATGTAATATTCTTTTTACGCTAAAATTTTAATTAAAATCTATTTAAGTAGTATAAACATAATTTTTATAAACATTTATTTAAATTTTTTCAATCCAATCTATTATTTTTGCAAGTTTTGTAGTACATATAGCTATTATTAAATGTATGATAACCAGGGTAATCAAAAATATGCTTTAAAAAAGTATTTTGTGCACATAAAAAATGATCTTAAAATCGGAAGATATTCCCTTAAAATTCAAATATTCTTTTTTCTAAGCTAAATTTGAAATTATCAAATATTCCGGCTAAAAATAGATCGATTTTTATTAGTAATTGCGAAAAAAATTTTAATTAGAAATTATATAATTTCTATCAATTTATATATCAAAACTATAAACGAAAATTTTACTAACGGCAAATTATATAAAAAATTTTATTTGGTTCAAAATGTCCAAAATATGCAAAATCATATTCTTTGCTGTAATATAAGAAAAAAAATGCTCTTGAGTATAAAATATTAAAAAATGTGTCATTTAAATTGCTATGAAAATATGAAAAAATATGCTGATAAGCCAAAAATACACCACAAAAATTCTATGCCAAAATTCCTAAAATTGTCTAAAACGGAAAAATGAAGTCCTGAAAATAATCTTTTGGTTGCCCCAATGATAACACAACACCTTTGTATTTAGTGTTTGCACACATTTTTGTGTTGCCATAATGTACATTAAGTATGACTTTTTTAGAAATAATTTCCCCCATAAATTTGTTCAAGTATTATACTAAAAATTTTCATTAAAAACGTGTACTAGATATGCTTGTAATGACTTTATTAAATTGTTAAGTGCCATTATGAAACAACATTGCCTGGAAGATTGGCAAAATGTGTTACAAATATTAAATATTATCGTTGAATCTGTTAAAATTCCATTTTATTGGGCGAACGTTTTATATAACCATATTGTGTGTAATATTAGATAATTTTTTTAGTAGTGAGGAAGAAAATTTTATTGGTTGATGTAATTATTTTCGAATTAAAATATTCCTAAAGTTCTAGGAACATTCTTTTAAGACAAAAATATCTTCAACAACATATTATGAGATAACAAATTTAAACTTAATTACTCGTAAAAGGTACTTTAGTTTAAATCAAAATAATATATGTATATGTATTTCTTTTTAGTAAATCGTGTATCTGATCAAATAAATCGAGAAAAAAATGAAACGAAAAACTTTCTTTCACTACTAGTAGTGAATAATAAGTTTAAGATAAATGCAGGGAATTTAACAGTCGACCCAGTCATGCATAGCATTTAAAATAACAACTCAGATTACAAGTAATGACTGAACTTGACAGTTATAATTCGCAAATGTCTATATTACAACAAGAAACAACGCTTTCATGGCAGGTAAACCTTGAAAGCCACAAGTGTGTTTTTTTAATAAACAGAAATAATCACCAAGTGTAATAAAATTATAAAACGTCATATTCAAATGTTTATTATTTTCTCATTCCTTTTTTCTCCTTAACAAAACATTGTATTATGAAATTAAAAAAGTAGCATTAAAATCTACAGTAATAATAGTCACAAAGTAACTTAAAAACCTTGACTATACAGGCCTTATATCCTAAATGTACATACTTCAATGCTGACTATTAAAAAATAATAATTTCAAAGCAAAAAAGCCTTTAAGCATTGTAGAAGCTCAGTAAGGTGAAGCTTATGTGACTTATATTGTACATATCTTTTATGGTCACTAATTGAGAAGAGAATATGTCATTAATTTTTCTATTTTCTGAAAATCTGTATTTGAGTTATGACGTTCTTGAAGTAAATGAGCGATATAATAACTGAGAGGCCTAAAAAAGGCGGTTTTACTAATTTATTTTCCTGTTTGGGGTTTTTTTTTTTTTTTTTGTTTTACACGTGTAACATGCCACATGTAGACAAACAGAAACTTATACTATAGTTGGGTTATAAAAGTAGAATAGGTTAGTAGTTTAAGTTATGAAAAATCATAAACTCGGAGTGTAACGATCCTGTATAAGAATAACAATAATGAACGAAAAGTTAAAGAGATGAAGTAAAGATAACCGAATAAAATAATGGCAGCGGATATTGTTTGATTTTTGTTAGAATAAGCCAATATTAGTTATTTTCAAAGTGACAGTTGTTAAATAAAAAACACTCATAAATTCTCATAAATAACGCTCGTTATTTCTAAAGCTGTCTTATACCTTCTGAATTAACATTTGAAAAGGTAGGAAACCAGATTGTTTAAAGGTAGACTATTAACAGAGTATTTGACACTTTTACTCACAACATACGCGAATAAATGTAAATAAGGGGAAAATAAAAAATATACAACTATAATGAGTATGAGAGTAATGATAAAAAATATAATATGTGAATATTATTAAATTTTCACATATTATATTATATATGAAAAAAAGTTAATAGTACGAGTTCCTGGAAACATTTTAATAAATATTATTAGGTGTTTACATAAATTAAATTAGCGGAATAAGCTTTTTGCTTACAAACTAGACTAATAAGTAAAAATATTATTTACATATTAAGCAAGTGGCATAATAGTAGCTTACATACATACATATAAAGTATTTTAAATAGAGGTGACACGAAAATTTAAATTGCCGTCGCATGACAAAAGCTTATTAATGTTTTGTTGTATTTTTGGTGGCATAGTTAACTATATTGTCATCTACTATAAAAAGAAAAAAGTAGTAACTAATATTCAAACAAGTAAGAAAGTTAAGTATCTGCTCAGTATAATAGATATACCTAAGTGCACTTTATATAAAAAAGAAAAAGAGCACTTTTTTCGTTCATCAGAAAATAAAAAGTTAGTCCATACTTTCTTTTAGCAATTCAGAAAGTAAAATGAAAACTCAAATAAGTCATAAATAATAGCTATAAAGTGGTTTTGTCGTCGACTGAGGTAACTTAGTGGCCTCCAGGGTCTACTTACGGATCCACAAACCTTAAGTAATAATACGTTTGTTTTACCCTTTCTGGGGTGTTAAAATAATAATAGTTTCTTTATTGAATACGTCAAGAATATTTCAAGTACAAAATATAAAGATATTAAGAGAGAATAATTTCTATAACTCCAATTCGGATACCACCGGCTTAATAAATGTTTCTGCATTTCCTTCTTCAGCAAGGCTTATTTCGGCTCTTCGGCGTATGTTGATATCGGTACGGTTGATCGGCTTAGATTATGTTTGTTTCGGTTATTTGGCTTGTAATAGGCTCGGCTCAGGTATTCGACTTTGAACTTTCGTCTTCGACACTCTTAGCTTCGACTTTGAACTCTCGGCTTCGACACACTCAGCTGTCAAACTGGTTCGGGTTAACGGCGGGATCGGTTTCTGGTACAGGTGGCAGCTTCGGGGATCGAAGATTCTGGGTTCAGCAATAGAATCAAGATCGGCGTCGTATGTTCGGCTTCGACACTTCGGCTTATATTAGGATCGGTTCGGTTATTCGGCTTATATTAGGATCGATTCGGTTCTTCGGCTTATATTAGGATGGGTTCGTTAGTAGAATTGGCTTTGAGCTTTCGGCTTCGACACTCTCGGCTGTCAAACTGATTCGGGTTTACGGCAGGATCGGTTTTTGGTTCAGGTGGCAGCGTCGGGTCAGAAGATTCTTGGCTCGGTAGTAGAATTAAGATCAACATCGTATGTTCGGCTTCGACACTCTTAACTTCGACTTTGAACTTTTGGCTTTGATACACTCAGCTGTCAAACTAGTTCGGGTTTACCGCGGTATCGGTTTCTGGTACAGGTGGCAGCTTCGGGGATCAAAAATTCTGGGTTCAGGAGTAGAATTAAGGTCGGCGTCGTACGTTCGGCTTCGACACTTCGGCTTATATCAGGATCGGTTCGGTAGCAGAATTGGCTTTGAACTTTCGTCTTCAACACTCTCGGCTGTCAAACTGATTCGGGTTTACGGCAGGATCGGTTTCTGGTTCAGGTGGCAGCGTCGGGTCCGAAGATTCTTGGCTCGGTAGTAGAATTAAGATCAACATCGTAAGTTCGGCTTCGACTTTTGGCTTTGATACACTCAGCTGTCAAACTGGTTCGGGTTTACCGCGGTATCGGTTTCTGGTACAGGTGGCAGCTACGGGGATCGAAGATTCTGGGTTCAGGAGTAGAATTAAGGTCGGCGTCGTACGTTCGGCTTCGACACTCTCAGCTGTCAATCGGGTTCGGGTATTCGGCTGGATCGGTTTCTGGTACAGGTGGCAGCTTCGGGAATCGAAGATCATATCTTTTTCTACAATACGTACAATGGTTTCTTAACGCTAATGGCTAGCTACTTCTCTACTACTATTACCATGCAATTCTACGGGTTAATATTCTACTCGTGAGCACGAACAACCGAAGTCACTCGTGAGAACGAACACCCGAAGTCACTCGTGAGAACGAACAACCGAAGTCACTCGTGAGAACGAACAACCGAAGTCACTCGTGAGAACGAAAAACCGAAGTCACTCGTGAGAACGAACACCCGAAGTCACTCGTGAGAACGAACAACCGAAGTCACTCGTGAGAACGAACAACCGAAGTCACTCGTGAGAACGAAAAACCGAAGTAACTCGTGAGAACGAACAACCGAAGTCACTCGTGAAAACGCTATAACCGAAGTCACGCGTGTAAAATTTATTTTAGAGACCCAACCGAAGTTGAGCGTGCAAAATACGACTAAATTTTACTTTCGCAAAATCTAGTCGGCTTTCCGATTATATAAAATAATCTTTGAGACTTATATGGCGGATTCTTGTCTTGTTTGAATCGCCCCGACTGTAATCAAACTTTGTTTACTTATACCTAGTCATGTATCAACTAAATGAGAATTATATTGCTTGTTGACCATTAAGCAATATCAACTGCACAACTAAAGCAGTTGATGCACATTTGTGTGGGTGTGTATGTAGTATTTACAGTAGGGGCGCTCAATAAATAAAATAGTAAAGAAAATAACTTAATATATTAAGGTATATGTACGTGAAAATAGTAGTACTGAGTGTAATATTTCCACGTTACATAGCTTTGTTCCAGTATTAGTCAGATTTACAGGTTTAAGTCAGAATTTGTCAGAAAAATAACAAAATATACACAGAAAAAATCACCAATCACCAAAAGAATTCATTCAGTTAAAAATTATTTAAATTTGCACCTCTCACCCAAATGATTATATCAATTATTAATTACTATAAAAATTGAAAAACAGAATCATTTTTCCAATTAAGAAAGTTATGAAATCAATCAAGTAGATGATTGAATGAATTAAAAATATCAAAGAGAAAAAAAGCACTTAAATTTTTTTAATATTCGTTTTATTTTATTTTTTTTTTTTTATTTTATTTTTGCTTGAATATATTAATTACATTTTTATACAAAATGAAACAACTGTGTTATTTATGTAAGCAGATTTGTGTAAGTAGATTTGAGTACAGTATTACTGTACGACTAAAAGCTGTAATTCTGACTAGTGCTAGAATAGAGCTAATATTACATTATATGTTAATTTGACAATTTCATTCCTGTTTAAGCAATTCTGATACTCACAATAACAGATACATTTGAAAGAAAAATACATAAATAAAAAACTAGTAAAATTATTAGATAATGTTTAACAAGGACTTATATCCTATACATTCATTCTTATTTCGGACGACTTTCACTATTCATCTGGGCATACTAGACATCAATTTCTGACAAGTTACCATTAAAATCTCGTACCATACTTTTTATGATTTCTGTCAAAAACTTTTTTCACCAGCCTTTTCTTCAAATGATGCCACAAGTTCTCTTTATGATTTAGATCCGGGGATTGACTTGGACAGCTTAAACACTATTCTGGGTGAAACTATTCTTTACTGACCTCAAACTGTATTTTAGGCCATTTTCTTACTTAAATGTCCAAAGTAATGACATGTTCTCTGCGGTGTATTGAATCATATAATTTTGTAATATGTTTCTGTATCTATCTGCATTCATTGTATTATCAATGCGATAAATATGCGATATATAAAACCAACATTGTTACTTCAAAAGCATTCCCAAACCTTTATGTTTCCTCCTTCCTGTTAAATCCTCATCTTTGTAAACTTAACGTGGAATTCTTTCCCTTTAGGAGGACGGAAACTTCTTTGGTAGCTATTATTATGAGCCCCTCACCCCCAAAAAGGTGTCTTTTTTGATACCCTTGAATGTTCAAAAGTAAAAAATACATAAACTTGCAACAACAAAACATATTAGTATCGAACTTTTATGTAAAAAACTTGACTTGGGCGATTGTTTACATTCCAGAGCAAAGAAAAGGAACAAGCGCGACATAATTTCACTCAGTAAATGTATATTTCAAAGTGATCAATGTTGTTGCTTATGGTATTGAATAAAAAATGGGTTAATATAAAAAATTGTTAATTATTAATTAGAGCTTTTGGTTTTTAAATATTTTATATTTTATTTAAATTTATAGTGAGATTAATTTGGTTTAAAGTTATAATGAATTTTTAAAGTGTGTTTAAATAGCATAGTTTAAGCACTTAGCTGAATTATAATTAAAAATGTTTATTATACAAAAGTGATTATATTTCGATACTTTCTTACTTTTTTGCACTTCTAAATGATAGATTTTCGACATCCAAAAAATGCAAAAAATTTTGTTATCTAAAAAGTATTTAAACTGCGGCACATTTCTTTCCGAATAGTAACTCTTCTTCGATAAGATAATGATATCATGTAGTTAATCATGAGGTTTCCCTTTAGTTTAATTTTCGATAGAAAATGTTGCAACTCTTGCAACATTTGAAAGTGTGATTTATATTTAAATGAAACTTACATAGGTATGTTATATATGTTGATACTAACATTCATATTGGACTAACGCAATTTAAAGTGATTTTATAAAGTGGACATTATAGTCTTCATAAGATTTACTAACGGTTATATATGCACATATAAAATTTATTAATATCATATACTTCCTAAACTGATTTCTTGTGGCAACTATACTTTTTTAATGTTGAATTTTATTAAAATAATGATAAATATATGTATATAATACATTTGGGAGCTTAAAATAAAATAATGCACCCATTAGAAGTAATTTTAATAGGCTTAATCCTTGTGCTAAAATCCAGCCAACCGGACGGAGAGACGTTATTAAAAAGATTCTAATACCCTATACATTCTAATAACTACGGTTGTGTGTAGTATAAAAATTAAGCAAAAGCCATTAAGAAAACTAATCCTAAAATATGAAGGAATTGTCCGCATGCTGAATTTTTCCATTAGTATATAGTAGGTCTGTTTTTGCAAGTAATGTTATCATTGTCCTGATACGATTCGAGTTTTTCATACCATTATACCATTTTACTATATTATTATCCTATTCCATCAGATTATGATTCATTTTATTATATTATTATTCCAGTTTATCATAGTATTATTCCACTTTATCACATTATTATTACATCTCAGCATATATTAGAATAAAACACATTAATTCGAAGGTATTAATTTATAGATTATTTATTGAGTCCATTACAATTGTTTCAAAATAATAAGTAAAAACGTTTATTAACCATAAAAATTTGTTTATATATTATTTGTTCATTATTTTATTGTATTTTATTTGTACCATCATATAAAGTGCAATATAATACAAGATATTTTTTATTAACTAAACCTTTTATTAGTAGTTAATCAATATCTTATATAAGTAACGCCAAATATAACAAATCCATGTCTACTTATATTTATTCATCTATAAACTAAATGAGAATTATAATGAAGGTAAAAAACAAACGATAAAAATGGAATATATTTAAAAACAAACAATTTGTAAAATTTTTTTGTTATAAGAATAAAAATATTAAAATGGTTTGATAACGAAATATGTTTTATGGACAAGTTAAAAGAAACATTGAATGATAAAACTGAAACAAAAACATGATAACAAGAACATAGTATTATTTAAGTTAATAAAATGTAACAATGAGAACATAATATTGTTATAGTGATAATACCGTAATCATATATTTTCTCTGCGTGTACTCAAAATATATTTTGAAACTTATAAGGAATACTCGTATATGCATTCTCGTATACTCGTATATGCATTCTATTGTTATATCATAAATATATGTTATTTGTTTTTAATTAAAAAATAAAACAATCTACTGATTATTTTAGACTCAAATAATTTAATAATATAGAATTTGTATTGTGCTTATTTATCTGTTATTATACATAGTTGATGCATGAATATTGGAGATTGAGCTAAAGCAAACATTAAAACAAATAAATTGATATAGGTACATATAAATGTGTAATGTATGTATATTTAATGACACAATCCTAACGCATGTGCACTATATAAAGGAATTGAATGCAAATTTTAACAAGCTGGTCATCCCACTGGTAAAGCTAATTCGAGTTTTCATATTCGCGATATTTGGGTTTAAACTTTTTATTAAATGTATGCAAACAATTTAGTTTTCCTAACCACTTTTTTAGCCCTTCAAAATTATATTATACCATTAAATTCATCATCATTGAATTAGTCTTACCCAACGGGTGTCCATATTGTTAAAAAAATTAATAAATCTATTTTCGAGCACAGTGTTTTTTATTTAAATACTATTGGAGAGAAAAAATATTTAATATGTTAACAAATTTAGATAAGATCCTTAGCTTATTTTACTCCATATTTGCTAGGTCTTCAAAAAAATTTAGAGCATAAGCTTACATTTTCAAATATTCAAAATTGAATTATGCATATAGATACTCAATTATATTGAATACTAATGCTGATTAAATGTTATCTATAAGCTTTATTTGTATACACATTTTCCACAAAAAAAAAAAAAAAAAAAAAAAAATAATAATAAATGAATTATACACACTCTTGTAAATATTTATATTCTACTCACGAAACTTGTGTTTCATATTAAAATTTGTTAGTTAATATGAAACATGATTCTTATTTATAAAATGCAATTATTGATAATAAATTAAAATGTTTATAAAAAATTTTATTTGTTATAAATACTTGCATACTACCACCATAAAAATATTAATTAAAGGGAGCAAATAAACTTAGCCAGAATTAAGTTAAGAAATTGGAAAAATGAATTTTATTTTTAAATTAATTGCAGACTCGATATTAAATAGTTATTTTCTTAACAGAATTTATAAAATGAAACTGAATATTGATACATACCCAGCAAAAAAAAAGGAACTTCTAAAATAGTGAAAAACCTAAAAGAAATGATTTTAACCTAAAGTTGTCATTGGAATAATGATACTCTTTTATGGTTCTAAAATATTGCTTCTGAGGTGGTGCTCTGAAAGTAATTGTTATGTTATTTTTAAGTTGAAAAAATTGTTAATATTTTTTGAAAGTAACGACAAGTTTATAGAAAATATTCTAGTTGAAAAATTATCATATTGCTAGATAATCTTCTGAAGGGTAAAAAAAATAAAATTTATAGCCAAATTGTTATTATAGATTACCGAAATGAAGATATTCTCCCAAAAGGATTCAACAGCGATAAATTTAATATAGAGTTATCATTGGATAAATATTCTTAATGCTGAAAAGAATCTGCATTAGAAATAATTTTAACAAATTATTATTGTTTGCAGAAAGTGCTTCTTTGTGATTCTTAATCATTGCTTTTTGAGTTAATGTATTTCTCTTTTACTCTTTTTTTGCTGGGTTATTTCTTTAAAGGTACTTCTCTCTTTTTTTGCTGGGTACATTCATATAATTTGTGTGAAAAACCAAAAATAAAATCGTTATAAAAATAAAATTAAAAATTTTATAGTAAATGTATTTTTAATTAAATTTTATTCCACAATATCAAAAGTATATTTTATTTCTATTTATTATTTCTCATTTTTGACATTAACGATATCCAGCTGTTAATTTTTTATATTTTTAAAATGATTATATCAATTTAAACAGAACAAATGGGATAAATTTGTTTTTATTTGACGCCATATTGTTTGCATTTTTAATGAAAATCATGATATTTTTGTGAACATTTGGTTTTTATTAAACTGTCTTAAAATAAGCAAAGAATGAGAAACTAAACTGACTGCAAATATATATTAAAAGCCAAGAGACTTATACAGTTGAAAAGAAATTCTAAAGAATTTGTATGAATATTCTAATTATTTAGAATGGTCATTTTAGCATAAATATTATTTCTAGAATTTTTGTTAACTTTCAATGATAAGGAAGAATAAAATGTTTTTTAATAAATATAAAATATTAAAAATATTTAAATATAAAGCATATGCCTTTTACTAAATATGCAATTTGCTAAAAAAAAAATTTAAATATAAAGTTGTGTTACACCAACATAACTGTTATTAAAAAAAAAAAAAAAAATAACAAG
This sequence comes from Protocalliphora azurea, assembly GCA_932274085.1. NCBI lineage: Eukaryota > Metazoa > Arthropoda > Insecta > Diptera > Calliphoridae > Protocalliphora > Protocalliphora azurea. The sequence continues at coordinate 146,655,087 of OW026523.1, forward strand.
AGATTTGCTTTTATATAAAATTTTATCTATAAGAACATTTGTATGGAAGCTAGGTGAAATAATGGACCGATCAGAACTAATTGCAATAGTCTCCTATTTGTATCATAAAAGTACTTGTATCATAAAAGTTGCCCGTATCAAATTTTATTGAATTGTCTTTAAAACTGCACAAGGTTTACGTGTACAGCCAGACGGACGAACATCGTTAGTTCGATTTAAAAGTGTTTCTTAGTCGATTGGTATACTTTAAGGTGGGTGTTGGATAACTTTTTCTATGCGTTACAAACATCAGCAAAAACGCATAATACCCCAACCACCTATGGTGGTGGAGGATTTAAAAAATATAGCTTTTTACGAATCATTATTTGTATCTCATAATGTATAGAGTACTTTAAAATTTTGAAAATATCCTACAAGGATATATGGCCGATTTCAAGTATAAAAGTTAGGAATCCTCTGAAAAATTTAAAAAATAATGAAAGCTGATATTTTTATTAATATATTATAATACTATTGCTATAGTTTGGAAATATTTGGGTGTGAATCTGGCAATATCCTGTTTATTCAGCAAAGGACAAGGCCAAGAATACTACAAAGCGGCTAGATTCTAGTATGCCCATAAGACTTCAGCTTGTCACTAAAGTTAAAAATTGCTACAAGAAATACTGAAATAACTTTATAGAAAAAAAGTAATGAAAAATGCTTCGGAATACAAAAGTGTTGAAAAAAATATTTGCTCCCTTTTTTAATGAAATTAAATTTTGTTTACTAATTTAATTTACCACTAAGTAGAGAATTTATATCAAAAATAATAAAAACGTTCTATTATAAATTGGTTTTATAAAGCAAAATCCAAAATCTCATATTTTGTAAACAGAATGTAAGATTAGTAATGTATCTACCGTACTTTACCATAAAGCTTATATTCGAAACAAGAACAAAGTAAAATTCAACAAAGAAACTAAATATAATATGTGATTAAAGTTCAAGTCCTATACAAACAAAAATAATAAAAACGACAATGTAAATTTAAATTGTCAACTTGTGTGATTTTTACAACAGATATTTCGTAAAGAAAAAAAATTCAAACTTCCAAACAGTATTCAAAATATGATTACTTTTAGTTTTTTTCTAATATCCTCTCCCTTGCACTAGGAGTTGATGATATTCGATAATATGTTGCAAAATTGTTTGCTGGGGCACTTCATTATTCAAATCAAAGCTAACTAAACTAATTTTACGGACATACCAAATCGATTATTATAATAAATTTTTTTACCATATATTTCATTAATTATGGAAATTATTCATGAAAATAATTAAAAAAAAAATCACATAAAAGCGAAAAACCATCCAAAAAATTTGGAAATACTTACTGCTTGTTTTTATAAATGCAAACTTATGTTCGTTCGAATAAATGTATTGAAAACAGAAAATAATTTTCAAATTTATTTGTTGTTTTCAATACATTTACTCGAACGAATCTTTCATTCTCATTTAGAGAAACAGGCAGTTAATCCAAAAGGAAAAATTATTAAAAAATCATTTTAAAACATTGAGTCATTTTTGATAATAGAGACAATTATTTTTTGGATTAATATAGTTGTTTTTTTGCATCTAAATTTAATAAACATATTAAACATATTTAAGTAAATATAAAATAGAAATAAAATTAAAAAAAAAAAATAAAATTAAAATAAAATTTTATTTCTCACTTAAATTTTTAATTCATTCAATCATCTGCTTGATTGATTTGAACATCAAAGCCGCTCCTTAAAAAAAATTCGACACTAACTTTTAAATACTTTAACTTAAAATCTTCAAAAAAAATTTCAACCCGTCCGATAAATTAATCTGGACAAAGCTGTTCATAGTTTAAAGTCAGAAAACAAAGTGATTTTATTCACGTTTCAAGTTTTATTAATTCCCATTCATTTTCTTTCACAAATTTTCTTAAAACTAGCTTATAGTATATAAGTTAATTTTTACAAGCTATTCCTTACACACATAGTATTTTACAAGGACTTTCAAATTTTGTACTATTTGCAGTGTTGCTACAACCATTTTTCTCATTATCTTTTCATTTTCATATATTCCTTTCTTATAACTTACATACTAATACAACTTACAAATAACTTAAAAGTATCTTAAGACTAGTAATATTATACAACTTACATACTAAAAGTGGATAAAACTAAGGATAGAAGGAAATATATTTACAAAAGAGTAGTTCATTGAGCAGTATTATATGCAGTATCAACTATGTTTAAAGAATGTGATAGAATAGGAGATCTGCACCATCAAAAAGGAGGCCAGCTCTCCTAAAAGTCAATAGATCCACCGGGGACAGATATCTTGATCCTTGAACAGTCTCAATATTACTAACCTTATCAAGACAATTTCTGACTAAATTGTTCCCTAAAGAGTACGCACTATCCAAAAATTTCAAGGCACTCTGTATCAAGAAAACATCAATTCTGTCAAAGTCGATTGCCCCATAGATTGATGTACATGAGGGTCATCGCGGCATTCCATTCTTTCCGATCCGTGGTCTATCTCATCTCCTAAGCCTCTCCATCTGGGATGACGAGATACCAAACCAATCAGGAAAAGCGTAGCCGATGAGGGAACGTATCAACTGGCGAGAGGGTAAGAGTCGTATTCTCTGGTCGAGGCCCCCATTTCTACGTATTATACTCTTATATGTAGAGTAGATTCTCTTGGACCTTTCCAGTATGTTGTCAATGTGTCCCAATATTCTGCCCCCGATCCACAAAGAGGGTAAGACAGACAATTCGGATATATATACTTCCTAGTACCCTTGAACATAATAGTCACCTTCTTTCCCATGTTCAAATTTAGCCCACATTTTTTAAAGTACTCCCCCAGTCCGTTGAGATACTCATTAAGTCGGTTATTCACCGCCCTTGTCCTGGCACCCGAAGAAGCGATCAGAATGTCGTCAGCATAAATTAGTAAAAGGTTCCCCTCTGGGGGCTGTGGAATGTCCCAAATAAAAATGTTATATAGCACAGGTCAAAGTAATGAGCCCTGTGGTACACCTGCAGTTATGGACCTTTCACTGGATAGAGCATTCCCTACCTTCATTCTAAATTTACGGTCCTCAAGGAAGCTGGCAACCATCCGAATGAGGGTAGTTCCAAACCCAATGCCCATCATCTTATATATTATTCCCTTTTGCCAAACAGTGTCAAAAGCCTTGGTGAAGTGAAGACTTACGGCTATTGTCGGATATGTATTGTTCAGACCACTAGCCACATAATCAGTAAAAACCATGAGGGCATGGGATGTGGGCCATTACCGATATATATCTCCATGCTCTATTATCAGTCCTTTTCAGTATAAAATCTGGTACCCCGTCAACCCCGCTGTATCGTTTGTTTTAATACAATACCGATAGTTTTCCTGTCAATAAAGCTAAGTCCTGTAAAGTCTCCGTCAGAGTTAACAGTCTCAGCGTCAGCCATAAAAGTCTCCACAAATGTCGTAATAAGTTCAGTTCTGTCAAGAGAGTAAACCATCTCTCCCACCATTGCCCTAGAAGTATCCCCACTTGATGTTGTATGATGGATCCGGAAAAAAGAATCGGATAGTACGGACGCCTTCTCAGGCATAACTGTCACTAGTGACAGTTATGGCATCAGGGTCCTTAAGATTACGAACTACTAGGCGATTATTCAGGCCCGCTACCGATTTTACATTCTTGAAAGTCCTATTGTTCAGTCTAATGTTACGTAGGTATTCAGTCCAAAGATTCCTCTCATGAACAGCAATAGCTCCCTGTATAACCTTGTCCAAATTACGAACCTCCGCCCTTAGTCTGTTACACCTACCTGGGTCCCCACATCTCTTAGATTATTCTCATCTGTCGGCATGATGTCCACTGTACTCATAAAAATATCAATATAGGAGGATATGACAGCATTTTCTCTCCTCGGTCCCTCAGTTTGTCTGATGTCAATGTCCGGACATATAAATTACTCCCACTCACGTTAGTATATGGATCCCCCAATACGGGTGCCTTGCATTGAGATCTGCGCCAATTATTATACTATTATTCCTTGCGAGATCCTGAATGGAGTCAAGGAACACTGTCTCAAATGTAATTCTTGGCCTCAGATATATTGATATCACAATTATATCATTATTGTTTACCCTCCGTATCCGTATCCTCCTCCAGAAAAGCGTCTACAGTACTTGTCAATACTGTCGAACTGATCTATTGCCATTTCCAGTGTAATACCAGGACCACTCGAATTTCCCGAACCTGCAGATACAACCCTCGACTTTATCGATGGTCTTTCCTCTATCAAAGTAGCCCCTGATGCAGCAGAACATGAGAACCCAGTTCTAACTTGGCTGACCTGACTACGGCAACTAATTCCCGATATCTTCCTAGCCTCTAATCTACGTAAAAGTTCCATCCTGTGCGGGCACTCTCTCGAATTTACCACATATCCCTCCTTACCACAATTAATAAAACTGAATGACCCACCCTTCTAGTAACCTCACCAGTCACATGATCAGTCATCAAAGTCTCTTCAGTGTTCTCCAACCTTGGAGGTATTTTCAATTGCCCGGACCATGGGATTTCGCACACTTAATACATCTATAAGGCATCTGACAATTCGACGAGACGTTTCCGAAGCGCTGACAGTTAAAACACTGAGTGATGCCCTTCCTAATGTACTTCCTAATATTAACTTTGCATCGTTATACATATCTGATCTCATAAAATTTTCAGATATTAGAATCTCTTGACAATCTTACGACCCATTTGTCGCTTTCCAATCTAATCAGTCCCGTAATATTAATGTTCATCTCGACGCTGTTCAGGTACTCTAGTATCTCCGACGACTCAAAAGAGTCTGGAAGTTCCTCAATAACTACTGTAAATGGTCGCCGACTCCTAGGCGTATAAGTATAGAATTCTATTTTTTCCTCAACTAATAGACCCTTTACCTTCTCTTAGTCATCTAGAGTGCAGACCCCTATGTTCGATACACTCTTCCCTAATATTTTTATAGTAAAGTTCTTATGACCTAAGAGTCTACCTATTTTATTTATAGTGTCCTCAACATTTATATTATATAATTTGATTATAGGTACTGACTTACTCTTCTTGACTGCTGATAATTTATCAGATGTTGATCTCACTGGTTTCGATTGCATATTACCATTCAGTTGAGATGTCACCACTCCACTTACTTTAGCTTTCGATGGAGTATTTCCACCATCTGCAGCAAATAACTTCTTGTTAGATGCTCCCGAATTATTGCTTTGATCCAACTTTATGACTAGCTTTCCAGGCTGCGAAGGAACTCTTTTTTTAGTTTGAGATTCTCCTCATATAGCTTATGAAGGTTGTCCAATCTCTTCTGTAATGAGTCGTTTGCGTTAATCAAATAGTCAACTTTACGATCGGACTTTTCTATTTCTTTATAAGCGTTGCATTTGTATTAGAGAGATCTTCCACTAGTTTTTTGTATTCACTAAGAAAAGCCCTTTAAGGGCTTTTTCTTCACATTAAAACAGTTTTTGATTAAGTTTTGTTTCTAACAATATTTACACATCCTGCCACTTGAATAAAGAATCACATTTTTTTAACTATAATTAAGTATATTTCCTAAACTAAAGTTAAAAAAAAAATAATTTTTTGTTCAACCAAATTTCAAAGTGTTGGCTTTAGTTTCCTGAAGAAATAAAAAATATACATATTTTGTTATACTATAATTATGCATTTATTTAAAGAAATGTATTTCTGTGGTACTTTTTCGTGTGTCATTTGAATAAGGAATTCTTTTAATATTAATCAGCCTTCCTGATGATTTGAATTTCTTTCAATATAAATGGCTAGAGAATTTTTAATTTGATAGTTTTTAAATAGTTTTTATTCAAAATGGGACGTGGTAAGGCTCTTAGTAACTCTGAAAAAGAAAAAGTTCTGATTTTGAAATCTCAGGGTCAGAATCCGGTTCAAATAGCCAAAAACATTAATAGAAGAAAGACAGTTGTGTACAATTATTTAAATAACGTGGAAAGATACGGAAAAAACATGAAAGGGCGGAAGAAAATGGCAACAACTCCAAAAGAAAGACGAAAAATTCTTAGAATTGCATCAAATTCTGCCATGTCGGTATCAAAAATACGTGAAAAAAGTGGAGTCAGTGCCAGTCTAAGAACAGTGCGCCGTATTTTAAAGTCGTGCCCATACACAGTCCGACGAAAACTGCAAAAAAACAACACTTAATGAAAAACGCAAATCACAACGTCTACAATTTGCCAATAATACAATGACATGGTCCGACAAATGGTTTAAAGTTGTATTTTCCGATGAAAAAAATGTTAATATTGATGGTCCCGACGGGTATAACTATTACTTCCATGACCTAAATAAGGAGGAATTATTTTTGAGCCGCAGACACAGCCGAGAGGGCGGAATAATGGTATGGGGTGCCATTTCATATTATGGTAACATGGAATTGGTTTTTGTATCCAACAAAATGACTGCAACGACTTACAAAAACATTCTAGAGGCAGCACTTTCAAAATTTAATGATTTCTTTGGACCCATACCTTGGACGTACCAACACGACAACGCTCCGATTCATACCGCCAGAGCAGTAAAACAATGGATTAATCAACAATGTGTTCAACTTTTGGATTGGCCCCCATATTCACCAGACCTGAATCTAATGGAAAATGTCTGGGGTTGGCTTGCAAGAAAAGCTTATAAAGGAGGAAAACAATTTGAGACGATAGAATCCTTAAAGGATGCAATAACGGAAGCATGGGGTTAAATTTCGCTAAATTACTTAAAGTCATTATACAAATCGATGCCAAATCGCATTTTTGATGTTATTTCTAAAAATGGTGGCAGTACTTATTACTAATTGAATGCTAGAAGATAATAACTTTCATTTTTATAACCTAAAATTTAAAAATAAATTACAGTTTGCTTAGTTTTAAAATATTCCTTATTCAAGTGTCACACGAAAAAGTACCACAGAAATACATGTCTTTAAATAAATGCATAAGTTTAGTATAACAAAATATGTATAGTTTTTATTTCTTCAGGAAACTAAAGCTAACACTTTGAAATTTGGTTGCGCAAATTATTTTTTCTGAAGTCTAGTTTAGGAGATATACTTAATTAAAGTTAAAAAATGTGATTCTTTATTCAAGTGGCAGGCAGTGTATGATTTAGACACAATGTTGCCTTTTATGGGCTTCTCAAATTTACACAGAATTAATTTGGTAAAAATAAAAAGTTTATTTATTGTCTTTAATTTATTTTTAATAACTTCACTTATTATTTATTTTTTATCTTCAAATAAAGTCTTTTAACTAACATTTTTAATCTACACTGTTCAGTACACTTTTTAAATAGCACTTTTCATTTTATTCCGCTTGTGATTTTATCTCTTCAAAGATAATAATCGTAATAATCTTGATCGATTTTATTCATGCAACTGGTGCTTTTTATATACTATCTCTAATACAAAGTTGTAAACAATAAGTAGTAAACATAAAACATAAAAAATAATAAACATTGTTGTATACAAAAATGTAATGATCACAAAATGATAGAGTTACATTTGATAAAAAAAAGTTAAATTCAAATAATTAAGGTGGAAAATGAATAATAAAAAAAGGAAATTATTGTAATGAATTCATAAAGCGAAATTAATAAATAATATTTGACAAAATAAATAAAAATAAATTAAATAATTTATAAGAAAAATAATGAACTGCTTCAAATTTGTTAATTTTAAGCTAGGCATTGTTCCTGCTTTTTATAATGGACTATTGATGTTAGAGTGAGGCCGTTTAAGTTTTTTTTTTTTTTCGAAAAAAGTGTTATAGAAAAAAAAAGACTAACAGTTAAGTCGAAGTGCTTTAAATCTTAGAAATTAATTATTAAAATGTCTCCTGAATGAGAACAAAATCATCATTATTTACGGTATTTACATCTTTTTCTTAATTTAGATTTTTACAATGAAAGATTTTTTAAATCCTTAGAGGTTTGTTGTCTATCGTAAAGATAGAGATTCTTTAAAAAATGGTTGTGCGAGTGGAGGTGGTATTCTTATAGCAGTAAAAAAGAATATGCATTCCAAATTCCACACATTACCTTATGGAGACACATTGATAGATCAATTATGTGTTTCCAATAAATCAAATTCATTTGCATCTCATATATTCCATCTAAAAGCTCTAAGTAATTATACGCTGACCATGCGTCTAATATCGTTCTTGTATCTGAAGACCTTAATAAAAGTGGTAAACTTTGTGTTTTAGATGGTTTTAATCTAAATGGATTTGTACGGTCTGAAATTCCTAACTAGAAGAATGGGAAAAAGTTAAGTAATTTTAAGCCCATATTCTAAGTTTTTGAACATAGAACAGCAATCATCATTATATAATGAAACTTATGGTTTTAAAATTTGGACTTGTAAGTATAGATCTGTATTTTTTTCAAATAGTATTATAAACTTAATAAGGATTAAAGTTAGTTTCAGTCAATTTAAATATTTTTGATACATGCATATAAAGGTCGTGGTTACTGCATTGTTACTACAACAATATTATGTTCTCATTATTTATTTTCATTCATTTTAATAATAATTTATCTATGATAGAAAAGTTTTTGTTTTATCATTCATTGTTTACATTCAGTCAAAATTTTAATATAATTGACTACAAAACTTTATGTTTTTGAATATTTTTAACAAAAACCAAATTTTATTAATATAAAAAATATCATTATTTCTACAAACATTAAATATTATCAATCTTTTTTCCATGTTCTTAAACCATATTTTTTGTTTTAAAACTATATTAATATTATTATTCCCATAATAAAATGTTAAAGATAAATATGATTTTTACAAATATGGTTTAAAAATTCATAACGTGTTTGTATTTGATTTGTTTTTCAACCATTACAATTCTCATTTAATTAATACATTAATAAATATAAGCAGATAAGGTTTTGTTATATCTGGTATGATTCAAGCATACAAAGTGGGGCAGAATCAAAACTTTTTTGAAAATAAATCTTTAACTTCTGATCGGCTACTTGGATTTTCATGAAATTTGGTATAGGCGTAGCAGAGGAGTGTACTATTTTAAGTTTGGAAGGGGAGAGCTAAGGGAGCTTAAAGTTTATAGGCGCATATTTCTGAAATGAGGCACGACATTGACTTGAATCTTTTTGCAAAAGATTGAGAATTATATGTGCTAAAGGATAAGCTTAATTTGAAATACATATTTTTAAAATTTCTTTCGCTATTTAGAAATGAACCAAACAAAAGGCTCAATTTGGGGTTTTTGGAAAAAATATACATTTTTAATTGTAATAACATATTTTTTTATCAAGATATCTTAATGAAATTTGCAGGAAATGTGGATCTTTTTAGTATAAATAAAAGGGCGTTAACCAAATTTCAATCAGGGGTAGGGTTTTCCTGAATTCCCAAAAAAAACTAATGAAAATTCCCAAAAAATGGGATTTTTACATTTTTGGCTAAAGAATCCACATTTTTCCGAAGTACCGAAGATTTTGATTTAAAACTTTTAACAACATACTGAAGATTCTTAAAATATATTCCGCTTGTCGATTCTCGCTTTGAGATTTGATAAAATATGATCTAAAATCAAAACTTTCATATAAAATGGCTCGAATTCTGGAGGGTGTGTACCATGACCAATTTAGTTATTGTTCTTGGTTTTTATCTTAAAGTCATCTCTGTGAAGTTACCTTTCAGAAAAATGAAAAATTATTATATTTTGTTAAAAAAAATTTTATTTTAGATAAAAAAAGTGTAGTCACTTTTTCGGCTAAAAAAGTACAAAAAGTCGTCTTTTTTGCAATTCTCAAATTAAAAATCGTTTACTTTTGGACTCGGTAAAGATATCGACCTCAATTTTTTATTCATTATATAATATTTTACTTTAACTAATTAAGAAAATAACTAATAAAATCGGTCGTAAATTCTAGGATATATATGAAAAAAAAACTGGACCAAGAACATGCAAAATTATGGTGCTTAAAAATTCAAACGCAAATAACTCGAAAACTACAAGAGATAAATAGTACATGTGCCCCCCTTCAAAACTTGACATTGTATACTCCTCTGCTACACTTGTACCAAATTTCATGAAAATCCAACCAGCCGATCAGAAGTTAAAGATTTATTTCCAAAAAAAATTCGATTCTGCCCAACTGTGCAATATAAGTTCAAAGGGTTTAGTTTATGAAAAATATCTTTGTATTGTCTTGCACAACATATGATGGTAAAAATTAATAAAATTAATTAATGAACAAATAATGATTGATCATAATAAGATTAATGTGAAATATGTTATGAGTAATTTTGAACATGTTATGAAATTTTTTATGATAAATAATATGATGAAGCCGAATCATAATATGAGAAAATCATAGAATTATAATATATCATAATATGAATAGGTGGATTATTTTATGATTATAATATTCATATTTATTATTTATGACCATATAGCCCAATCGTGATATGTTGATATTCGATTATGGTTTCCGCTAGGGCTGTTAGATCTATAATTGCTTTTGGCGACTAAATTTTTCGTTTAGAAATGGCGAATTAAAGAAAACTTAGATTGAAAAATTCTACCAGCCAAAAATATACTTTGCAATAATGCATTTTAAATTACTATTAGCTACTGCAATTACCATTGGCTTTGTTGAAGTTGAATTTACATTTATAAATTACACTAAATTGAAATCACTAAACATTATACGACACTTAAAAATTTTTTGTTAATTTATTATTATTTTTTTAAAAAACTAAAACAAAAATTAAATTTGGTGTTTTTGGCTATTTCTTATTATTCTGACAACCCTAGTTCCCGCAACTACATTTTTTTCCTGCGTGAAATAAATAAATAATATTGTACGTTTTTTTGACGTTGCTATATGTGGCGAAGGGAATGATAATAGCAAATGAACATCGTACAGAATATAAACACCTACTTAACTGAACTTTTTTTACCTACATATGCTTATATATAATTTTATTGTTAGTTTTATTTTTTATTTATTTATTTATTTTTTTATAACATTGATATAAATGTCGGTTAAATATTGCGGCTATACAGATACATGTGTGCACACATTCTCGTACAAGCAGCAACCACATAAACATAAATTCTAAATATTTACTTTTTTTCCAACAATAATAATATTTATATTCTTTCTTCTATTTACACAGTATAAAAAAAAAATAATCTGTTTTAATTCAAAGTGGACTGCTTTTGTTTATTCAAGGTTATCTAAAATACAAACAGCACTTAAAGATACTAGTTTGAGGTAGAAGTTTTTTTGTTAGATTTCCATACCTGTTTTTTTTTTTTTTTTGGTTTGTTAAGAGCTGCAGTGAATCCACAAGTTGTAATTTATTTAAGTTATACCACAAAATAGTCAGTATTCACTTAACATTTTAAATCCAGTGCTTTAACACATATACTCGTTTCTCTGAGATATAATCACTATTAGTTAGTTTTCTAACTAAAAGTTGTTCAAGTGATATTCAGTAGATCTATTCTAGCATGTTATAATTATGTACTTATGCGACTCAATTTTTCACACCCAATTATTTTATGCAGCGTGAGCAATATACATTGATTTTTTCATAACTTTATATTTTGAGTTCATGTATCATTGAAATTATATTTTATTTTTAAATATTACATATGTACAATACATACATAAATCGATAAGAATAAGTTCTTAATTAACTCTTATCAATAAATAATGAAGTGCATTAAAAAAGAGAATACAAATCCAGTATATACAGAGATATTCGAAATATTTGCAACTATATTTAAATGTATTTATAATCATATATATATATATATATATATATATATATTATTTTCTAGCCAAGCTTATGCAATCAGCTAAAAAGTTTTGTTTAGATTGGGGCTGTCATTTTATTTGTATACAATTTCATTCTAAAAATATTCGATAAAAAAAGTGATACCATTATTTCTTATACTTTTTATATTGTAAAGTATATTGAAAAAAGAACTGTAAATGTTTTGAACACTTTATTTTCGGCCAACATACTCGTTAACGAAATTGTTTCTTTTTAGTTTTTTAACAAAATTATCTTAAAAATACTAAATATATGTATGAAAAATATTTGGGGAGCAAAATTTAAATATAAACTTTAAATATTATCTCAGTTCCAAATATTTTGATCACCGCTGTATATCGTAAATATTCAAAGTTTCTCTTTAACAATCCTCAAAAATAATTTAATTTTACTTTTAAAACAAAATTAAATCAACTAGTTTTTATTCAATATTTTCCTATTGCTAACAACAGAATTTATTTTATTATCTTAATTTATTTGATATTTTAAATATTTGGTATATTTTTGTAAAAGTAGAATAATATTGAAACATGAGTAGTATTTAGTAGATTTTATATTTATTTTCATAAGTTAAGAATTGGTTATATTTCCATTTGTACATAAATTTAATTTTCTATTAAATTAGTTTTATAAAATTTTTAATAACTACTTTTAGTTTAAATATAAATTGCAATTTATTTATAAGTTAGTTTATTTATTAACATTGCATTTTGCATTTTATTTAATTATAATTATATACTAATAATAACATTTATCTATATATATAATTTCTTAAGCATGTTTTCGCTTTTGCAGAAACTGACTTGTCTAAAAAATTCTAATGGAGAAAAATTTTGGAATTTTTACCAGGGATCGGAAATATCTTTATATATATATGCAATTTCCTAAGAATTTTTTCTCTTTCCAGAGCATTCTGAAACTCTCAGGCTGCGTAGAAAATTAAAGTTCGGCTTACTTGTAAAACTAATCGTCCTACATATTCTAAAAGAGCCGTACTTCTACATTTTTTCAGGGAGCGGAGATACAAGAATTTTTATTATTTTTTATTTTATGTGATATTTTTAAAAACGCTTTTGGTATTAAGAAGTTTAAATTTGTTTATACTCAAAATCAGCCAGGAGCGAATTTAATTTTTTTAGAAAGTTTGCTAATTTAATATTTTAAGCATTATTATTATCGTACAAAATTCTAACGGCTTCAAACCTTTTAACTTCAATTACGGAGAGGAAAAATATTGTTCATATATCTTTTTTTGAAAGCTTATTGGATTTTTTTGTGAATATTTTTATTACAACAATATTTTTCCTGAAATTAGTATGATTATACTCTAGTTTAATAATTAAAAAAAAATATTTACATATTAATGGCGAAACGTTTCTCTAAACTCTCAGTAAATATCATATATACAATTATGAATAACTTTAATTTTTACAAACCAAACTCATAGCAAATATTTTGAATAACTCAGAAATCATTGTAAAATGAAACTTTGTGTTTAGTTTTGATATGAATAACGATTGTACCAAATATCATTAAATTCGAAGAGTTGAGGAAATGGGTTAGTTTGAAATGGAATGACTCAAAAAGTATCACGTTTGACATGTTTCAATTTATAATTTAAAAATCTTAATCAATTTCGTGCATATTTTAGCTGCATAATTTTTCTTTATTACTTATGAAAAGAACACACTTCTATATATATATATATATATATATATATATATATATATATATATATATATATATATATATCGCTCATTTACTCAGAAAACGATACTTTTGAGTTAATGATGTAGAAATATGTATTATATTAAGCTTAATCCTCTGTAAAAATATCATTTTCATAACTTTTGTGGTCACCGATTCATTTATCTATTAAGGTAATAGTAATTTCAAAACTTTGAATATGTTTTATGCAAAATCGCTTTTCGCGTTATGACGTTCTTGAAGTAAATGTATATTCCAGTACCTGTATCTGATATTCATAAATCAAGATATGAGGCATTACAAGAAGCCATTAATTGGAATGACATACAGCAATGTCTGACAAGTAAATAATTCCAGCACTGAAATAAAAAATAAAAAAACATTTTGAAAACATTCTATTTGTTTTCGTAGTCCTTTCCTAGTCATAAATTGTAATAATTAAAAATTTTTATGTAAAAATAAAGTAAAAGTAGAACTAAAATTCTTCCTCTTTTTCCATTCGACTAAATGCATTTATTATCTTGCCCCTCAAAACTCTTAAAACTTCAAAAATAAACCAAATGGAATTATGACAGGATGTAAGAATAAATCATATAGTTTCAATACTTAAAAAAATTTTGTCGACTGTTAGTTCGCTTGCAATACTTTTCAAGCCATAAAAAAAAACAACAAGCAAGATCTGGAAATTTTAACGCACTCACCTTCGAACAGTCAAATCGTTGATGCGTAAACAGGACGTTTCATTCATTTAATGTTTTTTTTTTTTCTCTCATATCGGTTTTTTCTTATGTAGTGGCGGTCATTGAGATTGTTGTCAATTGTGATATTTCGGCTGCAGATGCTGTTGCTTTTGATTAAAAAATAGTCTTTGTTGTCAGCAAGTAAGCGCGTTTGTGTTGTACTACTGTTGCAATTTAATTATTTAATAGATACCTGTTCAATGCTATACAATGGTGAACAATGAATGATTTTCATGTATATGTAAGTATATTATGGGTGATATTCAACATGTTTTAATTAAAACAAATACCAATTTGTGTTCTATTAGTTGTAAGAACGTTTTCTATAAAATTGGGAAAATATATGAAAATTTTTGTGTAGTATATCTCGCATAAAATTTAAACGTTTCAAAATGGACCCAGCTGGGCGACATTTAAACTTTAACCTAAACTAGAGTTTTCTTTAAGTAAAAATCATTACACATTTTCAATGTAACAAATTATGTTTTTTATGTTTTTTATATTTTTTATTATAATTTTTCATTAAAATTTTATCTCGTATCTAATTTCCAAAAATATATTCTGTCAAGTTCATGCTTTCATTTTTGAAAGTTTTTGCCTGAAAATAATAACATTTTTGTATACACGTATAACAAGAACTAAATGTAATTTCAATTTTTAAATTTTACTTGAAGTTTTAAGAAAATAAATATGCTCTTATCTTCACATTTTTGTTTATAACAAATTTTCAATAATAGTTTTAAAATTGTAAATTTTTGTGGTTCAAAATTCTCTTAATTGTATTTAAAAAATTTAACTATGAACAAGATGACATTGACATGAAAAAAAGACCAGTAATATTTATTAGCGAATATCCTGATAGCACAATAAAAACTTTCTAAATTTAAACCTTAACACTGCTAATAAACATTTTGCAGCTATTGTTTATGGAGCTCTTCTTTTATTCTATTTAACTGTATGTGTTGAATTCTTTCACTAAAGTTTTTTCTAATTTTGCATTGTATTTTTTTATATTGTTCTATAACATTCTGCTGACATGTTGTTATTTAACTTGACTCATTTCATTTTTATACTCTACACTATATGTAGGTAAATACTTGAGATTCTTATTTCGTTTGAATTTTCAGCGTTCCTTTTTTTATATAATCGAAAAGTATAGACTAAGATATTTTTTTTACGTCTTCCATTAATTAATTTCCTTAAAAATATCACTTTTTTGTAATAAAAAGTAAATTTTTCAACAAAAAGTACTTGGTTTATAAAGTACTTTTTTCCAAAAAAAAAAGTATAATTTTTAAGTGTATAAAATAAAGAGTATCAGGGATTTGGCACAAATTAATATATAACTACAATTTTATTTTCTTTAATCAACTATGACAACCTTTTTTTACAGCATTTCTACAAGGACGTAGAAACACATATGGGCAAAAAAATAAATACACCAGCAAAATTTTTCTTCAAGGGCTCATGACGAGACTAAATTAAATTAAAAACATAAATAACATTCCATTTTCAATGAACGCAGATTCAACTGTTGGATAAAGAAATAATTACATCCAGTAAATTAAATTTTTTTTGGGTCTTTTCGGTTTGGCTACTATCTCGTGTATCCACTTTTATTTTCATTGATTTTATGTATTTTCTTTAGCATTTTTGCAATGAGTTTGCGGTGTATCTCTACTTATATTTCGTATCACGTTTTTTAAATAAAAATTTCGTAGTTTATTTTTGTTTTGTACTTTTTTTGTGCGCGATTTGTTTTTTTCACTCCAAGTGATTTATATGCCGGGACTTACTTGGTCAGTGGAATAAGACCACAATATTTTGGCAATACAGCAGAGATTAAAACCATAATTTTTATGTTTTAATTTTAAAATAATTTTCCTCTCTTTTCTGCCTAATGTTTTCTTCGGTACCTCTATTAGAATAGTTTTTAAATTATTTTGGTATAATTGACAACAATTTAAAATAAAATTACAAACCTGTTAAAAAAAAGTTACAAAATTTATCCAAATAGCAAAATTAATAAAGTTTATTTAATTTGTTTTTTTCTTGTTCAAAAAACAAATGCATTCAACTAATTAATAAACCTTTGAATTTAAAAAAGGTTGTAGACATTAATGAATGAAAGGTAGTTTAAAATTATATTTAACAAATTTATTGAACTCTTTAACAAAATATTTTAAAGACAAATACATAAGACGTAAAAAATAAGTGTTATTTAGAACTAAAATATAATTATCTGTTATTTGAAGCGAATTTTAGTTTATGAATTCCATTTGGTGTCTTATTAATGTTGTTCAAAGTTATCAAAAGTCTAACGTATACGTGATTTTTGATGACTTTGAACAACATCAACGATGTCAAAAATCAGCTTTTGGATATTTCTCCGTTATTATATATCGGACGTGCTTTGGTTACATTAAAATATTTACAGATTATAAAATTTTCTACAATTCATGAAGTACATTTTTATGTGCCGTCCTTAGTTTTAGAGTTATAGCGCATTTCATATTTGATTTAATATTTCTTAGTCGCCGCTATATTTCTGTACGACACTATGATATCGCTATAGATATGTACTGTATTCATTTCTTATTATGCAAATTATCGAGAAACCTCTTCCTGGGCTATATTACGGTGCCCATAAGAGAAAATTTTTTATCGCAAGTTTTTTAATAAAATCGGACCATATTTTCAACTAGCACTCAGACAAATACCATAAAGGAAATATAGAAAAATTATGATTTTGGTCGAAAATTCTACAACATTTTGTAATAGTGCTACGTCTGTCTAAACCTAGTCAGACTTTAATGAAAATTTTGTCCTCTTAAGGTGGCACATAAAAATGTACTTTGGAAAAATTGTAAGAAAATTTGGAATCCACAAATTTTATAATGGCACATAAGCACATATGATGCAGAATAACGAGGATATGTATATCTAAAAAACTTATTTTTGATCCCTTTAAGCAGTTGGTGTACACGTGATTTTCGGTGACTTTGAACATCTAAAATTCGCTTCCCTCTATCAAATTCCGAGATCGAACACATATTCTCTTCGACGATTAAAGTATGCGCTCAAATAAAACATAACACATAATTTTCGTAAAAACTCTTACTGCCATTAATTTTAAATATCTTTCTTAATTACAATATCTTCTAGAGACAGCAGATCGAATTCTTGAAATCTGTCACAGAAAAATGTACAAAATAAAATTTACATTGTTTTTGTTTTTTTTATTTTTTCTGAACTTACTAGAAAATGGTGATTGAGTATATTTTGACAAAATTAAAACAAATAAAAAGGACCTAAAGAATGAGATGAAACTAGGTTCAGAAAAAGAAAAAGTCACAAAAATGAATTCTAATCCGAAAAAGTAGAGAAGCTCCTAAAAGCTATGTCAAACATATTCGTCGAATAATAGCGTGTTGTGTTCATGTCTTCAAAATCAAATATGAGCTATGTTAAAGCTATGCCCTAGCTTTATTCAATCAAAGCCAAAAAAAATATTAAACAACAAACTGAAAAGAACTCTGAAGCAAAGCATGACCAAAGCTCCTCAATAATAAAAAAATAAAGATATTTTCAATATTTTGTATTAGCCTGAGAAACATACGTTATTGTTGACTTTTCTCATGTTCCAAGGTACAAGTTTTGTATACCGAATAATGAAGCAAATGGTCCTGATTAGTATTGAACTAAATAGAAATTAAAAAAAAAAAAAAATTGTCGTATGACAAGTTTACCCAAAATGCGACAAGATATGTAATAGATTTGCTCCTTTAGTCTGAATAAACTCAAATAATCATAAAAAAGAGTGTCATGAGAAAAAATTGATGATACATATAACAGTGTTTTTAATATTTTCTGGTCAGATTTAGAATTTTGTCATTACTGTAGAAGCATCTATAATTGGAAATGTTATTTTAGTCTCACAGAGTATTAGTTATACCCAGAATTTTCGCAATTGCAAAGTAATTGGCTTTAAGTTAAAAGTGAATTTAAGAAGTCCCCAACAGTCCTCAATTGTGATTATTCATTTCAAATTCTTATAGAGATACTTTAAAATTTTTTTCCAAAGTCATACTTAAAAAATTTAAAAATACTCTAGTAAGCACTTAATTTTTGTACAAAATGTTATATCAGGAAAACCTGGAGAGGATATTACACAAACAGTTGACTAAGTTATAAGTCTTACTTCGTTCATCTTTTATTATTAAAAAAAAGAAAAAAACCACGTTATGTTTTATCTGAACGCACACCTTAATTATATTTAAGATAATATTTTAATAACTATTAAAGTTCTTAATTTATAACACACTTTCCATATACAAATAAAATATTTAAAATTTTTAACCTTTAAGTACACAAAAGACCCCACACATTTAAACATTTTTATAAAATAACACAATAATAATTTAAACTAATTAGTTTTCCTAACTGCTGTTTAATGACACATTAACACCTTAAAGTTTGTATTGCTAACTCATTCTTAGGATGCAAATTCACTTAAAGACATTTGAATTGAAATTGTATTTATAAACGAGAAGCTAAATGATAAAATTAAATTCTGTTAGAATAAATGGTTAGCTGGTTTTATATGGTTCAACAAATAAAGTGCTAATAGATACTTCTGAACAAGTTGATATTTTGATTTTTTTTATAAGTAATATTAATTTTAGTAAAAGAAAATATATATCATTCATTCCATGAAAGAACGGCCAACAATTTTCCTTAGGTCTACGGATTTTGTTTATATTCTTTATATGAAGACTCCATGAGTCATTTGAATATCTTCACTTCTATTTCTTTGAATTTTGAAAAACACGAGAATTTAGTCACGATTTTCATTTTTTGAAAAGTCAAAAAATCGAAAAATACTTTAAGCACCAATAACTCTATAAGCTGTTAATGGATTTTAATGACCTAAGTTACATATAGAATACATATATACTATTTCAACATAATGATTTAAAAATAATATTGTCTCTTACCAATGCATTCATAATTCAAATGCAATTAGAGGATACATTTTTTTTCAATTTCTACCCTTTCAATTTCTATCTTATAACATAAAAAGTATAATATTTACTCAAAATTGCAATGTAAATTGTTCTCGGACGAAGTGGTCCTACAGAGTTTTTTATACAAATATATATATATATATTCATTTATATATAATTTTTGAATTTTTTACTTCTTATGAGTTTATTTTATAATTAATTTTAGTCATCTATGGTACAATATTTATCGAAAGGGTAGAAATTTCCTAAAAATGAATCTGAAAATTTCATTGTTGTTGAGGGTACATCTTTAGCAAAAACATTATTTTTAAATCAGTCAAATCCGACATATAGTTAAAAAGTTATGAACCCTTCAATTACTGAATGAGAATAATTAAAACTCTATATATATTTATAAATAAAGAAAAATTAAGAATATTTTGAAAAATGCCGAATTTTATTAAACGAAAAATTTTAACTTGATATTTTAACTGTTTCTTATGTTAAATTGCGGTCTGCAATTAATTATCCGAATTATCGAGTTTATACTGTATTTGGAATACACATTAAAATTATATATTAATTTTTTTTATCAAACACAAATTATATATAGTACAGAAAACCAAAATCAACCTCACTTCGATTTTCTTCAGTTTCCTTTTCTCTCTCCATTTACTTAGATTAAACGAAAAATGTGTGTATACCGTTGCAATGTTGACACAACAATGATTGTATTCTTATAGGTTATTACTTCACTCTTTTGTTTCTTTAAATGAAATATCTGTTTTCATTTAAATTTTTTTCCAAGAATTGAAATATAAATTCTGGTGATCAAAAACTCTTATACTGCAAATACTGAAATTTGTATATTTTCTGTTGCACATACAATATTTGTTGTATTTGTTATTACTTTTTATGCTGCTTTCAGTATTTCCCTTACCGCATGGATCTACTGCTGCAAAGCTTTTACGTAATCGCATTTACAAATTGATTTTAGTGTGAACTTTTAAATGTCAGAAAAAATGGATAAGTATTTGAGAATTGCATATTTTATCAAAAAAGTTGTGTGTCTTTTTAAAAAGTAAAATTTTTAATACAAGTAAGGGGGAAAATATAATAATAATTCAATAATACAAAATACAAGTCATGGGAATATGGGATAATGAAGAAAATTTTTCTTTTTGGCGTATTTTTATTTATTTATTTACTTATTTATTTTTTTTAATTTTTTGCAAAAAAGGTAAATACTCGTATTCTTAATTATTGCATTGTATTTCTAAATTATATTTCCTTAATTAAACGTCTGATTTTGCTTTTTTAGAGCAAAAAAATGTTAAGTACTGATGTGCCTGATGTTTTCAAAATAAAAGCATTTTTTAATCGGTGAATACAAAATTTAATATTTCATTTTGCACATATTTCAATTGCAAATAGGTTTTGCCTAAAAGGCATAATGACTTGACTTGAACATATACAAAAAAATGTAATAAAACAGATCAAAAGATCCATTACATTAGTTTATTAAAGGAAGAAAATCTGGATTTAAAAATAGCAGAAATAGTGGATGGTGTAAAAAAAACACTTAAAATTGTATGATGAAACTCATGCAAATGGTCTATACGCTTAAAGTGTATGAAAATTATAGCAATTTATTACACCTATGAATTAGACTATTCTAAATGCAAACAATTGCTATATAGTGTTATAAATTTTATATTATTTTTTTCTATTAACTTTATTAGCTATTATCTGTTTGTTCTCATTACTGTCATGATCTCCTAAATACAAAAAATCATTTAAAAATTTTTAATAAGCACTAAATATCTTTAAATTTTCAATTTTTACTACCAACATTTCCCATTTTACCAAAAAGTAGTTGATTTGAAAAAAATAAACATAAATCTTATTATAACTACTTTTTGTCAAAGTGATTTCAAATCACGTAAAAGGTGTTCTGCGAACAAAAAACATTGAAATCACGCGATTTGAAACTGGTCAGCTAAATGACTGACGATTTGAAATCACTTGTCTATTTTTTCTATGTTATCTAAAGAGAATTCACTTTAAATGTTATTTTGCATTTAATATTATGTGTTTTCTGTTTATTTTTGCTATAAAATTAAGTTTTATTTACACAAAAACAGAAATATTAATAAATTTCTAAGGACATTGCTTGTTTTACTTTGTTTACCAATGTTCGTGATTTATTTTTTCTCTTTAGTAGTCAGCTGGTTTGTTTTTTCGAAGATACTGTTAAGGTTGCCAATGTGACACAGTCGTAAAATGTCATGAAAAATACATTGAATTTATGCCATCCTGTTTCTTATTTAAGATAAAATTTAATTGTTGTTGCAAAAAAATTTAATAATATTCAATAATTGAGTAGTTTTTGTGCAAATTTAGAAATAAGTAAGTGCAACATGAAGGTAAATTTCATCCATGAAAACAGTGGCAACTTCATTTTTTTTTTTTTTCTATTAATTTTTGTATCCCTAGGATTCGATGAGTCCCGTAAATGACGTTTTTAACACGTTCATTCTTTAAATGCTGTTTTCTTAAATTAATTACTGCCAATAAAGTAGCTCCCGGCATTTCTTTTTTTTTTTTTTTTTTTTGTTTTCTCATTTTTCACTTTTTATATTTAATAATAATGTAAACAAACGAAGCACAAAACTAAAAAGTCAGCTGTTTTCTCGTGTTTTCGAAAAATTAAAACCACGCCGAAAACCGTAAAATCACGTGATTTGAAGAACAGCATAAAATCGTATACGTGATTTCAAAACGATGCGTGATTTGAAACCACGCGATTTTCAGAACAGACCTGATATTTATCCATTGCTGAGTTCAGGAGATTGTTGGTTGGTATTTTATTGAAATAACATAAAAATATGCTCCACTTTACCTCATTTTACCTGATATTTTTCGAAAAAAAAACTACATAGTTCTTAAAAATTATAACTATTATAACAAATTACAGCGCTATATTCGCCGAATCTTTTATACCCAACAAACAAAAAATCTAATGCCTTAAAATATGCATTAATATTTTCTCATTTGTACTTAAAAAAATAATCTGATTGTTTGAATGAAATTTTATATGGTTTGAATGAATAATTTATATTGTTTGAATGAAAATGTTTATATCATTCTACACCATAGAAGGTAGGGGTAATAGGCATTTAGGCTGATATTTGTAAGGCATAAGTAAAATGGAGCAACATTTATCTCAAAGTATAATATTAAACTTAAAATCACTTACTGGTTGAAAAATTTAAACTCTGAACAGGTCCAAATTTTAAGGATATCTTAATAACATTTGATACATATAATTAGTTTGGTATAAGGACAAAGTTGACTGAAAATTGTTAGGTTCAGTCCATTATTTACCCTATCCAACTTACAAATGTCCTTCCGATATGTGGCTTTAAGCTCTTAAATGCTTTAAATTAATCATGACTTAAATAAAATTCAGCATGAATTAACTTTTTTATAAGCGTAAATAAGTTCACTAAGATCGGTTCATAATTGACCACAACTTCTATATACAACTTCTATATAGTCTATTGAAAAATTTAATGATAGTCGGTCTTAAATTGATCATCTCCTCCATGTAATACCCCAATTCGAAAGTCAGAATAACATGCAGAAAAGCTAGATAAATGCTACTGCCATGATAATATTAGGCATAAAGATTTGAAAAAATCATAAAAATTAGTAAAAAAAATTTCATATTTTTAAAAAGGTGTTAAAAAAACAAGTGTATCCAAAAAAAAGCAAAACATATAAATGTATGTATTTTGGCCAACAGAGGCCAAAATATACTTTTATTCTTTCAAATCGAAAAATTTATTTTAAATTTGTTAAAAAACAATACGACAATATTTCGCTAACTAATTAAACTTTGTAAGTAATCGCGATTAAAATATTGTCATTGCATTTAGAATAGTCGTAAGTTAAAATTTTCAGAATAATGTTAATTAAATATATATATATATATATACAAAATCTTAACTTTGATGACTCGCGTACGGATCAATGGTAATTATGGAGTTATAAAGAGAAAACTCTTAGCTTTGTAGTCGTGTTAAATTTTTTTTTTTTCAAGAAAATAATTTTTCAGTATTGACTTTTTACCAAGTTTTATTAAAGGGAACTCCTCTGTGTATTGCTTGCTTGAAAAACAACATCACTAATAGTCATTGCTGTATTTCTATTTCTAACTAAAAAACGTCCATAAAATAATAAATAAATAAATAAATTTTTGTATCTATATGTGCAAACAACATCCACTGTTTGCCTATACAAACGACAGCAACGCTGATAGTCATTGCAAGGCTTCATATAAATAGGCTTGTTCGTTTTCATGATATTTTTACTAGTTTTACTATTTTTGCAAGTATTTTATTCGAAAAGCGTTTCCCTGCACATGAAAATAGTAAAAGTAATAAACATTTAAAGAGAAAATATTTCTCTTTTTTGCCATATTTTAGTTGAATATTTTATACGAGCAAAACTATTAAAAAAAAAAGTAATAAAATAATAAAATAAAATTTTTTTTGGAACATATGGCCAATTTTAAATGCAGCTTTAAATGATTTTCGGAAAGGGTCTTTTTATGGGAGTAGTAGTCAATTATGGACTGATCCTTTTGAAATTTCATATATTATTTAAATAATATATGCTATTTTGTTTCCATTTGTTTTCTGATTAATGTAAGTTTAAGTAATTTAGAGAAGGTACTTGTATGAGGCTTATGGTCAATTATAGATCAATAATAAAAAAATTGATGTGGTGGTTAGTGTTAAAAATTATTTTATTTGTGTTGAATTTTACCACATTCAAACGATTTATAAGAGTCAAACTCTGTTCTGGAAAGACATTTGTATGGAAGCTAAGTGAAATAATAGGCAGATTTTGAAAAATAGGCTTCATCCCTGGATTATACAAGTTCTATGTACCTTTCAAATCTGCCTGTAGTTTACGGACAAAACTAAATCGACTCAGCTGGAGATTTAAGCCGATTGGTATATTTAAGGTAGTTTTAATCCAAGTTTTTATCGGAATCAGTAGGGTATAAAAGTGAACAATGCAGTAATGCATTCGATTCAAGTGAAGCAAGAAATTGTGATGATTTTAAAGGATCAAGAAACTGAACTATTGATGATACTCAGCAAGTCTAAAAACCGTTAGTATTTACTTTTTTCGCTAATTGTAATCATAGATATCCTAAAAAAAAAATTATAATCAAATATGTGAAAAAATATCTGCAAAGGATTTTTCAGATGAAAACTTACATTTAATATATATAAAAAATTAATTAAAAGTTTTATTTTTTTTATTTGCACTAAAATTTATTAAATATTTTCTGTTTTCTTACTTTTTCAAGTAAAAAATTATATTTCAGAATTGTTTTTAAACTTCTCTTTTTTATTAGTTTTGCTACAATTTTAAACGAACAAACCTAATAATTGTGTGTATATTTTTAATCAATTTTTTCAGTTTCTTGCCTTATCTCGGTTGTTTATGGACTGATTTCATTAATTCAAAAATTGTTAATTCAAAAAATTATTATTCTTTATATAATTAAGAAGTCTGTAGTTTATACAGGAGCATCATAGAGTCCAAAAGTGCATTTTGACCGATATCTCGATTACTAATGAACCGATTTTTTCACATAAACAACAAAATCGGTAGTTTATGTAGGGTCATAGAAAAGTCAAAAACAAATACGTTTTTGGCAATATTTCAGCCATTTATGAACCGATTTTTTATTACCGGGAAAATTCCCTATAATTTGATTTATAAAACATATATACCCGAAAACTGGGGCTTTCTAAAATCTTATTTCAACAAGCATACAGACGGACATTTTTAAATCGACTCCCCTGTCCTGGTATCCTGGATGAATATTGTAGAACTTACAAACGGAATGACAAACTTATATAAATCCTTTATAGCTGTGGTGAACTGAAAAATATTTTTTTCTTTCGGAAAACAAATTTGTATTCTTCTAATAAATTTTGCATTTTCCTAACCTTTTTGCTTTGAGGCATTTTGCTATAAATTCCAGTATATTATTTGAATTTTACCACATATTCTCAAGAACACAAATTAAATTCCATTGCTTCATCATTTTACTTTTGTTACCCCCTTTCACTTTCATCTGAGATAAATCATAATAATGAATGAGAAATTCGAACAAATATCTCACAATTTGATCTACTGAACTTTATTGTTATGTTGATTAAATGCAGTGCATCACAATATGATGGAGATGATTATCATAATACGAAAAAATTCTTTACTTGTAGTGTTTATTTGTTTTGTTTGTTATTTGCTTTTTCCACAGAAAAGAAATTTAAATGAAATTTTAAAACAAAGCTATGAGAGTATTAGCAATAAAATGTAAATTCTTAATGATTTAGATGCAATCAATTATTTTTTATTTACGGTTTTTAG
Source organism: Protocalliphora azurea (assembly GCA_932274085.1). Lineage (NCBI taxonomy): Eukaryota > Metazoa > Arthropoda > Insecta > Diptera > Calliphoridae > Protocalliphora > Protocalliphora azurea. Next base: position 146,680,941 of record OW026523.1, read on the forward strand.
CCTAACATATCGTCCAGCGTAATATATTAAAAGTCCTTGATCTACTTTTATGTATTTCTTGTAACAAAATAACAAGCAATAATTTGTTAGAAGGTTTTAAATTTGGTTTAAATTTTGGTGTTAATCTATTACATTACGAAATTTTATTTAAAAATCTACTAAATTAAACCTAAATTGATGAAAATTTTTATTATTGTTATGTTTAAAATTTTTCCAAAAGTTTACTGCTTCGAGACTTATGCACACATCTATTGTTTAGGAAATATTATAAAATGATTTATTATTTAAAATAGTTGGTAGAACAAAAGCAAAAATATAACAATGAACTGCAATAGAATATTCGTACAACATTTTGCAGCATTTACCCGAGGGCTAGAATTATAAAATTTGTTTCTTGTTTTCCCAAAGACCAAAGAAATAATAAACAAGAAAAGTTAAAGCTAAAAACTATTGTGCAAAAAAAAAAAAAAAATTTAATCTTTAAGAGCTATTTTTTTCCATTTTTACTGCAATGGATCCTCAGTTCATCCTAAAGTATTGTAATTTCAAATGAATATATTTACACTCTCAAAAAGGATAAAAAATAGACTAAAAGAGAATATAGTTATATATACAGATTCATAGGGAAGGATATTAATACATATTATATAAAAAATATTCTGCTTCAATGGCTTTTAATTTTCCCTTAACATTTCTTTTTTTCTTTCTTAAATTTAAGTTTAAATTTTTATAACTTTTGCAATGTTTGGCAAACAAGTGAAATATATATTTGTGAGTAGGTATCAACGTTACCGTTTAGCGACTTTAGTTGCCAGTTGTCCCTTTTTCAACCACCTGGCTATTTTTTGACCACTTTTATAAAATGGAATTAAATGACAACTTTTTGTCATAAATTATGAGCAACTAGTTGTTTGAAATATCCCGACTCATATATATTGATTCCAATGAAGAAATTAATTATTTTTAGATTATCTCAGAGTATAGTATATAAAAAACCTCCGAAGAATTTATAAATGAACTGAAACTGTTAAAAGTTAAAGGTAATTATAAAGTTCATAAACATCAAATCCCGAATCCTCGACGGAACGTCTTTTTTCTAAATTATCACTAATGACAAATAAATTGTCCAACAGATTTAATATCAACACTTTTTAATCTATGCTTTTAATCCTAAATTTGTTAGACGGGGTTTGGTGTCCGAGTGAAGACCTCGTATAAAAGTTTAATTAATAAAAGAGAATTTTTGCAATAATAAATTTTAATATAATTGAATTATTTTGTTATTAATAAAATTTTGTTTAGTAATTTTTCTTAATATACAATATTTTTTATTTTTGTTTTTATCAAACAATTTTTAGGGACAAACTTTTGCATACTTTGTACCCACTAAAATTGTTTACATAATTAGACATTAGTGAATTTTTCTTTCTACTGATAAGTACGTTTTTTCAAATCCGCTTCCATAATATATTATTTTTTTTATCGTATAAATTGTTAGAAATTTTGTAATTTCCTGATACAATATATTTAAGGCTTGTGTTTTTAAGTGCACAAAATATATACATTTTTATCAATTGTTAAAAAAATCAAGTTATTTTTTGATTAATTTTTGATAATCTAAAACTTAGCCAAAAAATAACATTTTAAAAGCATTTTTTTTTTCAATTTTAAAAACATTTTTATGCGCAAAAAAAAGAAGAAAAAAAATAGAGCACACCTTTAGTTACCCTGCTTAAAATATTATGCTTACTTTAATTTAAAATCCAGTGAATTAAATAGAAAATGATTCACTGGTTAAATAAAAAAAACAAAAAATTTAAAAAAATGCTCCGTCTTAAAAGAAAGTGATGGGCCATCTTAAAAAAGTTATAAAAAATGCATTAAAAAGTCCTCTTGAGGTTAAAAATATTTTTTCCATAACAAACTTAATATTAAAAATTTTTTGGAAACCATTTTGAAAATGAGATCCATGTTTTTCAATCTTTGATAGAGAAATGAAGACTTTTTGTATTATTATTTTTTGTAATAGACATCGTTTGAGTGGTCTTTCTACATTAGAATCTCAAAGAAGCAGTTTCTTGGGGCCCTCTAATATTCCGTTGTACTTATGTTATCAATAATGACTCAAATCTGCATAAGCATTACACAAGTAAGAAATTTGAATTATGCCTTTTCAAAATATACTTATAGAAATATATTTTAACCATAAATTAAAATACTTATATATAAAACCTTAAATACTTATATATAAAACCTTAAATACAAATACAATTGCTGTAAGTTTTTCCTCTAATTCTTTCCATTTACTTCTATCCATTGTCAGTGCAGTCATTTCTTTTCAGAATACGCCAAATTACTTAATTTTAGCTTCGATTTAATACCACGTTTTGTTTGTCATACTGGGTCTTCAAGAGCGTTGGAGGTTATATTCAATGGCCCGGCGTGTGATGTTATCTGAAGTTTTCCTTAGGGTGTGGTCAATCCATATATACTTCCTTAACTCAACATTATCTTTAAGAGGTTTCGGTGTATATTTGCATAACTCCGAATAGTTTTATGTGGCTGTCATAAAACTATTTGGTTTTCTCATTTAGATTTCATGTTTCCTTTTATTTACAGAAAATATATAATACATGTTCTCATACTCACGAATTTGCATAAAATAACTTAAGTATTACCAACCTCATTTCTGAATTCCCAACATTTTTATGCAAAAACTGTGTGTGAATAATTATAAAGGAAGCAAGTAATTTGATTAGGATATACTGGCTAAAAAATCATATTTGTGTGAGGTTTAGTGATGGAAGTGATACATTTATAGGGTTGTGTGATTTCCAACAGGACATATCACTGAAATTAAGTGAAATGCCATGTTATATACTTAGGGTATTTATTTGACTCATTACCTGGTAATGAGTTATTATTTTTCTCATTTCTTTGAAGAGTGGAATAGGTTTATTAAGTTTTGCAATGGCTCAGTTCGCTAAAGCTATCGTTGGTTCAACCCGAAATTAAAGCCATATTTTCTTAGCAAATTATTTAAAATTCTATCTGTATATAAAAACTATTAGCGACGTACACAAACTTAACGTGGCCATGGCTTAGTAAGTAAAACAGTAGTCTTTGAAACATATACAAAACTTTTGCCTACGTTCAAGAGTTAATTTTTTTTTTATTTTGTAGTCATTTTGTAGTTTTGTAGCTTTTGATTAACTACTTATTTAACCGTTTGAAATAAGCATCTTAATAATGGTGACCAGTGTTGCTAGTTTAGCATTTTTTAAGCTAAATCTAGCCTTTTTATTTTGCTTTTAGCCTCAAAATTTCATTCTTAAAATTGCCTTAAAAAGTTCAGATATAACTTAACTTGTTTTATTAACTTACTTAATCAATTATCATAACTATTTTAAATAAACTTCATTAACCATAGATACTATTTATGAATATAATTAAAAAAAAGAAGAAAAAATTATAAAAGCTGAAAAGGAATTATTTTTCTTTGGATCATTTTGCTGGTAGCTGTGTGTTTTATTTAAAAACTTATTACATCTTAAAAAAAATATTAAAAACTAATTAGAACAAAATATCAAAAAGTTAAAAACTTAAAAAAAGTATATCCTTCTGACCTTTTTTAAAGTCCAATTTAGCCTCTTTTTTTCTCACCTCCTGGCAACACTGATGGGGACCCATAAATTCGTAGATATTGCCATATAAAAGTAATAAGTGTTTTACCCGAATGTTGGCAATGTAATATATTGGCTTACTGTGTAAGTAAAGTTCTTGCTCTGTTATTTAACGAAAGAAAAATGTGGGAATTATTCTCAGTCACCCTGTGAGTTTTTATTTAATGATGTTTTCCCACTTTTCATAATTTCTGTACTAGTTTTCTGCAAACAATTTTATGCGTTTTTGTGTTAAACACAAGCAAACTTTAATTTTTTTTTACATTTAAACTGAAGATTTTTAACTATTTCCCCGATAGTTCGCACGTTTAAAATAATTTTTTTCATCTAAATGTTTGCTGTGTGGCCTTGCATATATACTTTCAAGAACAACACAAGTAAAACGTGTTAGGTTATAATGTCTATAAGGATTGTCATATAGACATGCGTACAAAATAATTAGAACTAATTTTCTAAAATTTTAAAAATCTTAAAATCTGGTAAAAAATATTATTACACCGGATAGCACTGATTTTGTGCCATGGGATTTTTCCGTCAATTCGGATGCTTGCTGTTATGAAGTATTAAGCCTATAAACTATTTTTTTCAATTAACTCTGATTCTCGCAATAAATCGCTGTTTTAAATTGCACCATATATTGAATTATACCTCGAAAACGATTTGCCTGCCTTGATTCAATAAAATGTGAAAAAAGATAATTAAAACTGCTTTCAAATTATTATTTTTATTTTTATTAACACGCTCAATATTTATATTATGGAAAAAAAATAAATAAAATAAATTTCGTACAAAGGTTAAAAAATTTTCTTTTTCAAAAAATTATAAAAATTCGAAAATGGTAAAACTTTAAATTTGATCATAAAGATAAATCTGTTGCAAATAAAATAAGACATATTTCACTAAAATCAATGCATACATTTTTATTTTATTCACAAATTAATGAAGATATCTCATTTACAAATTTGTTTTGTGATTCTTATTTTTTTATATTTTTAAATAATTTATAAATGAATAAATCTTCACCCTTTAATTTTACAAATAGAACTAAAATTAAAAAAAGTAATTTATAGTCTTAGTACTTCATACTAACATGTATCCGAATTGACTGAGAATTTTTTTTAGCAAAGATTTATCCGACAATCCATTTTAATGAAAATATATTTATTTTGTAAAATCTAAGGTTTATAGATTTTATATGTTCAGCTGCAATTTTTATTAAAACTTTTTATTGCTGCTTATTATTGCTATTATTGTTTTTCTAATTTCCTTACACTTTGCATAAAGTTCAACAAAAGCATAGTATTAAAGCCTTTTTTAATTGTCATATAAATTTCACTTTGGTTGTTTTTATTCGTATGTAACATCCTTTACAGAATATAACAAAAGTCAACTTGACAATGACACGCAATGATCTCTCGTAAATTGTTAGGTCCAAATGAAAATTATCTGGATTGTTTGTAATTTGAAGTCAAACCTTCTAAATAAGTTTGACCACAAACTTATGTTAATTTTTCTGTTGATATAATAATATCAACGATCACAAAATAAATAGATATTTTAATTTAATTTAATGATAACTTTTGAGGTACCAAAATTTTGTACTTCCTTCCTTCTTTGAAATGTTTGAAAATAAATATATGCTAAAAACATGACAATTTAATTAATTGTAATTTACATTTGGATAAAATTTCATAGTAATTTATTGGCATTTAGTAACAAAAAAAAACTTGTTTTATTTCTCAATAAATTACGACCTTAAATAAAAGATTTAATCGCGACACACTTGTTTGTGTACGTGACAGTTTTAAATTTAAATTTTATTTAAATCCACAGATATTTATTTACTTTTACTGCACGAGCAACATTAACATTAAATAAAATAAAGAATCGTATTAAAACTTTTCTCATACCGACAGTCTGTTTAATTAATTCTAATGCATTTTTTTTTTTATTTAATTGGAAGGAGTTGAAAATAATTAATTTTTCGCTTTAAAATTGTATAAAATAATGTTATTCTTTGTCTTTGAGAAAGGATACTGAAATCTTTTAAATTAAATGACCATTAGTTATGTATAAAACTAAAATATGTAACTATTTGTTAATTTAATGGTGCTTAAGAGAGCAGACGGGTGGTTACAAAATAAATAAAACAAATAAATACGAGTATTAATCATACGTCTGTTTTATATTGTTGGATATCAGGGATGGAAAATTAAAATATTTTTCGGTATCAAAAAAGTTTTTAAATTTTACTTTTTTTCAGCCTCAGACCTTTTATATTTTTTAAACTCAAGGAATGTGTATAGAATTTGTATATTTAAAAGAATATTATAATAAAATATAAAGATGTTAAAGAGACAAAAATCCTCCAAGAACAATTCCTTAAAAATTAACTCGTTAGCTTTATTATTATTATTTTTTTTTTTTGATTTCGGAAAATTTTAGCTTTAATTTACAGCAAGAAAATAGAAACATGAAATTTGTAGGAGTGATTATTTTGGAGTGATTCTCGTTTATAATTTTGGAAAGAAATAAAATCGTCGATCTAAAGCATAAACATATAATTTAGTTTATTTGCAACATGAACTTATATGAATTGCCTTAGTTGCTTGTGCATTATTTTAGAAATTCGAATTCAAGGATTTAGTTAAAGGATAATGTTCATCACCTACATAATTACTTCTAAACCCCAAGTGTAAATTAGAATCGTAAGACATTATATAAAAATTACATTAGTAATTTTCGAAATTTAAATATGAAATATCTTAAAAATATATAAACTTAATTTTAATATATTCAATTTTGAATCGAATTGCTATTTCCAATTTCGGGAATTGCAAATCCCGCAATAAATTATTTAAACATATATTTTTCATAATTAAACTAGATTTTTTAAATAAAAACATTGTAGGATAAGCGTAATGTAATACCTCAGATTTGCCTAGAAATAACCAACATTCGTTTTAGTAAGAAAGGTTTTTTCGGTTCAGGATTTTCTGACTGGCATACCTAATACATACATACCATTATGTGTGGTTTCGTGATAAAATTCTTCAATAATTAGATTTAATTATTGTAAAAAAGCTGCTTAATTTTGGTTTTATTTTATTTATTTATTTTTTTTTTTTTTTCAGCAAAAATTTAAAGTCTTACATTAAAATTTAAGTCTTTAAATAAAGATTGTATTTTGTAATTCTTAGATATAAATAGGTTAAATATTTTATAAATATTATTTTTTATTTATTATACTAAATAGTATAAATTTTCGTGTTCCTCATAGTTAAGTCTACTGAAGTCATTTATATTAATATAAATTCAATTTCAGCATGCACATTTTCAACGTAAGCAATTTACATATTTATATTAAAATCATTTAAATCTTATTTAGTTTAAATCTATTTTAAATTAAATTTACTATTTTAAAAAGGATATTTTTTTGCAATAAATATAAGGAATCCTATTGCTATTGTAACCAGAACTGGTTTCCTAAATTGTGTAAAATTTACTAGTTTTTTGGTTTTGTCTTATATTGAATTTTATTGAAATGTAGTACATTTAAGTTGTAATATCAATAAACGAATATGATTTCTATTATTATAGGGGCCAAAATGATGAACTTCAATATCATCCATATCCAATAGTCTATATATTGAAAAAACTTATGAGCCTACTTATCCTTATTAACAAATATAATGCCATTGAATCTTTATAATGACGATGTTGATATTTTTGTTAAGTTTACTTAAATTTAAATAGAAATAAAAAGCAACCCAAAATTTGCATAATTTACAAAATAATGAATGAGAAAGAATATATAAGGAAATACATTATTGTCTGGTTGAAAAAATATGTGTAAAGACGTATTGCTTGTATGGAGAAAATTTCGAAGAAAAATGTAGACTTTTTTCGCTTATCAAGCTCATATTATTAATAGCTAAAAGACTCATGCAAGTGCAGCAGAATAAGGGTTAGAGCTCGGAATTTGATGGGCAGAAGCGAAAAATTCGATTAAATGTACACCTCTTATTACGTATCGTACTTGTTTTGATGCCATTATAACATTTATGGGCTAAAAAATTTTACACAACTTTGCTGAAGTACGTTTCTATGTGCTGCTTTTCAGTGCCCGAGAGTTTTACAGTTTGCTATTGTAATTTCAGCCTGTAATCTCGCGGACGCCATAACATTGACCAGAGAAGATTGAAACACAAAAATATCTATTTTTATATTATGTTTTATATTTTTTACATACTTAAAATATGAAAGAAGTTTTGTCCCGAAAAAAATAATAAAATAAAATTTTATTATTTATAACTTGCAAAAAAAGTTTGTTTTAGATTTGAAAATGTTTAAACAATTAACCGCCAATTTTTGGTACACAGAAAGATAATTATCTTTCTAATATACTACATTAAAAAATACAAAATATTATATATATATATATATATATATATATATATATATATATATATATATATATATATATATATATATATATATATATATATATATATATATATATATATACATGGGAGGAGTAACTCTCAATCAAATAAAAGTGTTTACGTTATCTATTCTTGAAGCCTTGTCTTTTCAAATGTGGGAAATATATCAAAAATATTTTTTATATTAAATTTGGAGAAAAAAATTGAAAGAATAAAACCACTTTAAAAAAAAAAACGTTAGTTTTTCGTACTCATTTTAAAATTTTGACTTTGATAATTTTTCGCAACTAATTGATAATCCGCAAAACGCTATTTTGGAATGTATTGAAAATCCTAGGATATTTAAAAAACTTTTAGTCACACATTACGGAAACATTTAAGAAAAAAATCAGGGTAAGAAATTGAAAATTCCAAATTCAAGCTCAAATATCCTTTTAACCATAAGAGATATTATAGGTGAGTAAGAATTTTTTTCTTTATATTGTTAATAAATACACAACTCATACAAAGGTTTATAAATCTTTAAAATGGGACTTGATTTGCAGAAGTTAAGATTTTTTGAAATTTATTCATACTCAAGAAGGTTTAATTTGACATCTTGTAGCTTATCTACTGTTATTGCAGAGTAACTCTAAGATAACCTTTCTGAAAGTCTAGAACCTTCTCTATAACTCTCTCATATGTTATCATGACCTATGATACAGATTTGTTTCCAACATTTTTGCGGTTGGCCTCATAATCACATAAAAGTAGCATTATGTAAAAATCGGCTTCCTTTTTAACAATTTATCTTTTTAATTATTTATATCTCATATATTTTTATTCAAGAAGATTTCTTTACAAAAAAATTGGTTGTTGTAAAATAAATGCTAAAACACTTTAAAAATATTAAGGTGCTACACTTTCTATTATATTATTTTTGATCTTTGAATTTTTAGATCCATTATAGATATAAAGCGAGTGGAATTTAATAATTATAATTTAGTCATAACATTTATTATTATAATTTACTTACTTATTTATTCTTAAATTAGTTTTGATAAAATTTATTTAAACAAAAATGTTTATCACTTATGGAAGTATTTCGCGAGTAGAACGAACATTAAAGAAAATATACCATTTTATAAAACTAATTTTGTTCTAATATTTTTTACGATAAAATTAAATAAATTTTCAGCAAGTAATGTAATTTCTTTGAAAGATTTTAGGATATTTTCTACAGAATTGAATTTTAAAAATAAGAAGAGTTCAATTTTAAAAATAAGAAGAATTGAATTTTAAAAATAAGAAGAATTTTCTTTAAAGACTATCACGGTTTTTCAGGAAAATTCCTTATTTTGTTAAACGCTTCACTTTACATGGAAAATGTTTCCATAATAATATGCATTGAAGTATTTCATGAAAATTTTCGGTGCGATAAATCGGATTTTATATTAAGTGTAGAAACACAACAACACCGGCAATGGCTATTCCATGCAAATTTGATTTTTCAACGGTAATCCATTCAAATAAAATTCACTTTAGTTTCTTTTTGATATTCTGTTTTTTTTTTTCTAACAAGGTTACCATCATTTATGAATACATTTGAGAATATATATATATATATATATATATATATATATATATATATATATATTATGCATGGACGCATATAAAGACATACAAACTTACTATACCAAAATGCGTTTTTTTTTTCATAATATTGCTTTCGTAACCTATTCACATTTATTAATATAATTTTATTGATATAATTTTATTTTATTTTATTTTTTTTGTTACTTGGCCTTTTAGGTGTTTTCGAAGAAATACATTATAATCGAATATTAGACTGATACATAAATTTCAGAATATGAAGATGACACTTGAAATGTGTGTCCTGTTTACAAAAAAAAAATAAATAAATAAAAACAAGTAAAAAAAGTCAAGTAACTAGTTCGGGGCAGCCACCTGAAGTATTATTGAAAAGCTTGTATTATCTATCCAGTGAAAGGTGTCTGTTTTGATACTTTTGGATGCTCAAAAGTAGAAGTACACAAATGTGCAATAACATAATTTTATAGTGTTCAATAAAAAATGTATTTATATACAAAATTTTTACTTTTATTTATTGATTTTTATTTTTTACACTTTTTAATGATACTATTTCTACACCCCAAGAACGCAATAAAAATTGTCATCCAAAAATTATTAGAAATATGCACTTTTTTTCCCAAAAGGTGACACTTCTATTATAAGAAAATTATATCATATTGGATAGTTACCAAATACATGAGGTTAAGCTTTAGTTCAAATTTCGATAGAAAATGTTGGCAGGGATATAAGTTGTTATAAATGAGTACGTATGTGTTAGTTAGAGAAACTAAACTAGATATGGTTCTTAATGTTACTAAAGGATTGTAGAAAAACTTAGTCTCTAGTCATTAAGCTGCAGTTCGTTCAGTCGTGAAATTACCATAGTGTTGTAAATAGTGCTGTTGTTGTGTGCGTGTTTTAAGGCATAAAAAAGAGTGGTATTTGGATTTAGAAGCAAATTGTATTGATGTATTATTATATGCAAGTAAAAGAATCCCCAGTTTGTTTAAAGGAAATACATAAATAGATAGATAATAAATAAAAATGCTTTTAATTTTCAAAAAAAAAAAAAAAAAATAATAATAATAAGACTATTGCAATTGTTTATCATATTCACAGTAACTACTAGGATTGGGGAATGGCAACAGTATTTTCAATTATATTACTAAATATGTAATTGTCTACTTTCAATTACAATTACAATAATGGTAATTGAAAATGTTCAACTAGAATTACATGTAATGGCAAATAATAGTATTTATTATTGTAAATACTTTAACAGTAAATTTTATATTGAAAATTTATTACGTAAATTCAATTTAATTTGAATTCTGCATATTTTTAAAGTTACACAGTCTTTATATATTAAAACTACTTATTGATTGCGAATTTAATTTGCAATTGTAATTTTCAATTACAAGCTGCATATAATTCGCATTTTTCAATTACAATTACATGTAATTATAATTGAAAATTTACAGTTACTTGCAATTGTAATTGAAATTACTTAAAAATATGAAATAACCATAACATGGTACCCTGTAAATTTTTTGTCGAAAAAATTATACCTCTAATGCATTGCACATGCATTCCAGTTTAATATATTTTTACTTTTATAATTAAATATTTTTGAAAGAACAAAGTGAAAATATAATAAAATTAGGCCAAAATCTTATAATACAAAAACTATAAAATATTTATCGGACTAATTGTTAAACTTATATTTTGCTATAAAAAACAAAGTGAAATACTTGAGAAAATGTTAGCGCATACATTGTCAGAAAAATAGAATAAAAATGGCAAGAAAATGTCAATTATTTTTACATCTTTATATAAAGAAAAAAAAATAGTAAATTTATTAAAATTAGAGAAAAAAAAAACAAATGAAAAATATTTCAAACTGTTAAATAAGAAAAACAGTTAAATCATAAAAAATTTGTATTATTATTTCCTAACAAAATCATAACATTCAACTTTGTTTAGATAGTTATGAAATAATACAAATGTATTTTTATAACAAAATCCACTTCCCCATCATCCCGTAAACAAAAGGGAAAATTTCAAAGGACCTTTCTTCTTTTGTAGCAAAGAAATAAAACAAAAACAATTACTGTAACATTACTGTATAAATACTAGGGTATCCATCCGAATAACGTTCGTTCGAATAATTCGAACAATTAGGTACGAATAACTGTTCGAAAAATTTAAAGATGTTTTTTTTTGGAATCACGAATAATTCGAATATTTTTATTACGAATCTTCGAATAAAAATCGAATAATCTGTTTTAATTCTTATACTTCTTTAAGCATATTTTTTACTATTGGTGTAAATATATTTATATATTTTTTTTTTTAATTTAAACAATTAAATATGGAATAGTATGGACAATTTTTATTCTAGAAAGGAAAGCAATATTAAAGGTCGACTTTCAATGACATCAAATAAGTGCTCAGATATTTCTTTTTATAAAGAAAGAAGATATAATTCTAAAAGCAAATCAGCTAAAAGTTATTAATGCATACGTCTTATGCAAATGTTGCAAAATATTCAATAAATCATATGACAAACAGAAGACAACGAAATATTATATCCTGCATCAAGAAAAACATCGACGGACACCTTTATGGCTTACTCGAATTAATCGTTTTTGGATACCCTAATAAATACATAAAATATACTTAAATAAAAATGATATCCTGCAAATCTATGGAGATGTGTAAGATATAAACAGACTAAAACTGGTAACTGTATGGAATTACAACATGGGTTATTTTATATATATATATAATATATATATATATATATATATATATATATATATAGATAAGGATAGTTATCAAAACATAAAACCAAATGTTATTACAAATAGAATAAATAAACAAACAGTGTAAAAATAAACATGTCAAAATAAATATTGGCCAACAAATTAGAAACACTTTTACAAATCAAGTTTTATGTGAAAACGTTAATATTTGAAAGCGTTAACTTTGTTTACCTACAAATCAATCGTGCGTATGACCAAGAACATATTAGAGAGGCGAGTAGAGAAGCAAGCCGACTACAAATTATGAACGGGAGCGATTATTCTCCTTTACGCTAAACGTTTTACCAACTGAAAAGTAGTATTGCCAAGAGCGTCTAAATTGGACTTTCAAAAAGTTTAAAAATGACTAAATAGGTTAAAAAATAAAGCCAGAATACTGTTATTAATTTTAATTTAAATACCTATATTTTCTCTTTCTTATTAGATTTTGATTTCTTCAAAAGATATCGCCATTAAATTTTCATATTTTATGTTTCATATGAAAAATGATTTTTTGTCATCTTTAGGCTATAATTCGTTTTTGATTAAGCATTTTAAAGTATTTGGGTTATATTTTCATTTTTTAAAATTATATTCATAAAAATATAATTTGTATGGTTTGTGGAGTACATTAAAGAATAATTCTAATCGACTTAATAAAAATCAGTTTATTTATGTTTTATTTAGAGGAAAATTGCGATTAATTGAAAATTAATATTTTGGAAAAATGATTGATTCTAGGTAAAAAATAAATAAAATACGCCATCATAATCTACTATTTTTTTATTTAATTTTTTTTTTATTTTTTCACTCTCCGTGTAGTGTGACATCAAAGTCACAGAGTTTTTGCAAAACTGAAAATAGAACTTTTGCAAGTTTATATTTTTTCATTTTATTTCATAAAGTGTAGCTTCTTTTACAATGGAGTTATTAAGAATAGGTATTTAAAGCATAATTATGCATATTTTGCTGAAAAAATTTTTAATATTTTGTAAAAAATATCGGCCTAAAATCAGAAATTTTGTATATAATATTGAAATTCAAAAAGACGAACTTTTTGTATATTTACGTAATATATATAGTATGGAAATCAAAAAAAGTAGTTTTTGGGGATTTTTTGCGAAAACGAAAATCCAGGAATCTAGTGAAAATGTGCTTGTTTTCTGAACAAAAATTAAATGAAAATTTATTTGCTTTATATAAAAAGAGATTTATATAGAATTTTACAAAGATATTGAAAAGAGTAAGAAAGTTGTAATCGTACAAGTTTTGCCTTATTAAAACATTTTAGTTCTCAAAATAATTTTGAATTGGCATCAGCATGACAGGTCTTTCTATAGAAGTCATGATCAATTATGGTCCGATTCTTGTGAAATTTGACTGCAAGACTAATACTTAGATAAATTTTATTTGTGCTTAATTTAATCTTTATACGAAGATTTATAAAGACATTTGACGCGAGAAGGTGATTTTCGAAAAGGGGTCTTATATGGGAGCTATGGTCAATTTTGAACCGATCTGCACGAAACTTACAAAATATGCCTTTTGCTTAGACAAAACTCACCTGTTGAAAAAATTATGGAAATACAAACAAACTTAAGATGTTTATAAGCATTTGGAAAAATTTGCATATCGGCTCAATGAAATAAAGGTACGATTATAATTAATTTTAATATGTTGTAGTATTGGCCCAAGAAAAGCTCACGTACAGGATTTTAATAGGTTATCTTTAAAACGGCGACGTACAGATTACCTCAAATTTGGTTGTTAGTGCTCAGACAACCGGAAGAACAGTGTTTTAGGCTTAAAAAAAACATTTATAAATTTAAATTTGTCGTATTAATTACTCAATTATAACAACCAAATAACAAGTAATGCGCTTTGCTGAATTTGGCGCCATTTTTGGCGTTTATACCCCAGTGTGAAAGCGAAATTTTTTGTTAAATATAAAAAAAAAATCGTGCCAGTAAATACACAAAAATGCTTCAGTGGACGACTTTGTAATAATAAAATTAGTAATATCAAATAAGAAACTGTTTTCTTCTTTGTTGAAATAATATTTTAGCCTTTTTAATGCAATTCTAAAAACTAACAAAGGTTAAAAAAAAAAAATTTTAAAAGCAGAATTAAATGGCTAGATTAAGCGTCAAAAAAGATAAGTAAAGAGACATTTGAATAACAGAAATAATTCCCAAAGTTTTTGAGAGACTATAAAAATTTAAAATGCGTTTTTATTTTAAACTTTTTTTTTCTTTTTCATTATTTTTACTCAGGAAAATACAAAATAATAATATAATAAAATATAATAATAAATAATCTCTACTTACGTATTAGTTGTCACAAAGTAGGCTATTATCAAATATTGTTTTTCATTTATCATCATCGCACAGTGGGCGCTGATTTTTGTAATAAATCTGTATCTCTTAAACTTCTGCTCGGATCGAGTTGAAATGTATGAGAGGAGGATCTAAGTTCAGAAAACTCATCTTGTTGTCACTCCCTTAGAATAAAATAATAAATAAAATAAGGTGTTCATCTAGCCGCGAAAAATATCAAAGTCAAGACTTTAAAATGTGTACGAAAATTGTTTTTTTTAGTCATTCTTTTACTTTTTTCTTTAATTTAACTAAATGTAGATATTTACGAAATTTCAAATCCTTCGCAAAATTTTTCAAAACTAGAAAATAGCTTTAATAACCACACATATATATATATACAGATTGATCTGACATTAAACTGGTTGCCGACCGCTCAGAAGCATATATAAGAGAATATATTTTAAGGAAATATTCAAATTTTGAGAATCATATTTTTTAGGTGTACAAAAAATATGTTAAAATTATTATTTCTTTTAATTTATTTTTAATGTAGTGCATTTCTTTAAAATCATAAATACTAAAATTTCATTTTTTTTTTTTTTTGGCAAAACTTCTTTTATTTTTTAAGCATGTTAAAAATATAAACATAATATAAAAATAGATATATTTATCTACACCCTTATATACATAGTATCTAGGACATACAGATTTATAGCAAAAATTTTTGCAATCGGCGCCACTGTGCATCGTTGGGTATGGCTTTGTCATTGTCACAAAAAAAAAGACAATAATACGACAAAAGATAAAGCAAGATTTTAATTTTGTGCGTTTTTGCTGCACTGAAGAACGAAATGTGTAAATCCTATATGATTTAGTTCCTGTTTTTATATAACGTAAAGAAAATTCGTTTCGACAAATTGTATGAAAGACAACAATAAATTTTATTTTTTTTTTTTCTTGTTTTCTATAAAAACAGGGGGTAATTTATTTGAACTTTTGACAAGACAATAAGATAAAATAATACAAGTAGTAGATATTCTTACAATTTCATTAAATTAAAAATTAAACACAAAATCACAATAACCCCAAATCAGATAATGAATCATAATGAAGTACTACTAATCAAATTGTCAGAAATTTTATGATCTGTAAATATTGTAGTAGCATCAAAACACGTATAAAGCATAATAAGCGATTTAATTATATGCAAAAAAAAAAATTTTGTGGCCTTTGAGCGCGAATATCTCGCGTAGTGTACATGTGATTATCGGTGACTTATAATTTTTTTACTTTTTAATCATTTAGATGAGTTTTCTAATACCACTGTAGGCTGATATTGTTTTGTTTGTGCCACAATACAAGTGGTAGTAGACTAATGTGACAATGAGGTATAAAGTATAAATAAAATGACCGTTTTTTATTCACCATATTTTATATACAAATGTTGTTTTTCACTCCAAATGCTTGTTATTTGAAAATTTCTTTCTTATTATTGTTTATAACTAAACAAAATTTTTTGCTGAACATTTTACACATAAATATTTACCTACATTCGTATTTACATTACTTAAAATAATTTTAACTTTCGTTGAAAAAAAACGATAGAAATATATTTTTAGTTCATAGGAGTATGAACATGTCGAATAATTAATTTAGTAATTTATTTTTAATTAAATAAACGTTATGATGTTTAAATGTGTTTTCTTTTCTTTGTCTTTTATAACACGAATACTTGAGCGTGTAAGTAATAATTTAATACATCATTTATGTACAAGTATGATGATAATATTACACATACGTGCTTGTCATACAAAGAATTTTCAAAATCATAGATATCTAGACGTGAGAAGAACATTAATTATAATTTTTTCACATATTCAACATGTGAAAAGAACTCTGCTATAATGCAAAAAAAATACTATTTTTTTATTAAAAGATTTTGTCATGAATCTTTCTACTTACTGATTTGTTAGGATTTAATTTTTTTGGTTCAAAAATACAAAGTGCATTAATTTGTATCGAGACAAAAAAATATTGCAAATATATCTCCCCAAATTTTAAGATTGATATTACGATTTAATTACTTCGTTGACGTGAGCAAGACCATTTTTCAAATACGTCCAAAAATATGATTTTCAATCAACAGTATACATAATTTTTAATTTTTTGTCAATAAAGAACAACACGTGATAGACAAATGATGTTTAATACATAACAGTAAAAAAAAAATTTAAAATTAGTTTCTATTCCCACGAAATTAAAATTTTAGTAAAATTTTCTATGATTTTATTTTGAATACTATTTCATGAAAGTTTGAACATCTTGGATATTTTCCATTATTGTTTATATTTTAGGGCTTCATTGGAAAGGTTACATTCAATACTACTGATATATATATTCATTTAATTCTCTAGTTGCAGAAATAATATTCTGGGAGTTTCAGTCCAATATTGCTTAAGTTAATTTTTATATCAAAGGCATGCTTAGTTAAAAAAATAAGTGCCACCAAAAGCATATATTTATTAAATTTGTGTAAAGTTATGACTAAATTCAAGAGTCATTTTAATTCGATTATTATCGCAGTCTTAAAGGGTCTTATTATATGTTTCATAATAATTTAAAAGATTGTTAATTTATCCTTTTGGAAAAAAAAATGCATAAAATTGACACTATGGCTCTTAATTAATTATGTGTAATCTTCAATAGTATCAAGATAGACCATTCCAATGGTATGTTGAAAAATATCAGAAATATATAAAATTATATGCTTGAATAAAGAAAATATGTCAAAAAAAGAACACTAGCAATATTTTAATATTCCGCACCTCAAAAAAGACATAACAATTATTTAATTAAAATTCCAGGCCTTAGCATGCCTCTATTAAAATTTGAATTTTCTTTTAATGAAATTTTTGATGAAATGTTTTGATAATGGTCCAGCTCACGTAAGTGTAAAGATTCAGATGTAAAATTTTGGGATTCATATGAGAACAGACCAATCTTTATTTCTAGTGGGATACATTTTAAAACTTTTTTTTTTTTGAAAATTAATTAATTTTCAAATGTGATAATTTCTTGACAAATAGAATTTTTTTGCTTTTGTTTGTTTACTTTCATTAATATTTATGTGTTAAACAAATTTTATATGTAAATATGTATAAATGTCAAAAATTTTTTCCGTGGTTTGTAATATACTATGTAAATCGAAATAAAGAAAGATTTCATGAGTGTTTCTACTGTATTTCCTTATTAAAAGCTATAGAAACAAAATAATGTAATTTTAATTGTTTTTTAATGGACAACTCTCAATTAATGTTCTGGTAGAAAAATAGTATTAAAATAATTTAATTTTTGTTCTGATATTTCTCTTCTTCTTTTGATGTAGGAGAATAACACTGATTACATAATTCTTTTCTACATTATTTCTTCTTTCTAATGAATCCTAATGAATGTGTTATAAGCGAGTGTACGAGTAATAAATAAAAATTATGTTAGAGGAATTGCTGTTTTGACCTTAAGAAGTGGTTTTGTTTTATCTAAATAGTACTTTTTATTATTTTTTTTAACAAATTACTTTCTAATTTTTACAATTCAAAGCTTACAGAATTATACATCATGTTTGTAGATTATAGAAATTTAATTGTGTAATGAGTCATATAATAAAAATGTAATAGTTTATGAAGCTTTTCCAAATTCATAATATAACACAACTAAAAATGTAAAATTATAAAAAAGTATACCGCAACAATGTCCAAATTGAAATAATTGAAATGTTATTAAAAAATAATGTTCTTTTTTTTTGTTTTCATTTTTTTGCCAACACACAGAGGAAGGTCTTGTTCGCAACATGGTTGCCGCAACAATACTATTTTTCCTGTAAAAATTTTATTGCAAAAATATACTGTACATAAATTATTATTAAAATTTTGTTGTTATATATCGTATTATAGTATTATATATTAGTATATTTATAGTTGAAAAAAAATCATAATAAAATATAATAAAAGTGTTAACAACTTGCAATAACAATATCACAACAAATTATAATTCACAAATTTACAAAAATAAATGATTTAAAGAAAGGATCTAGATGCTGTTGGTAATTTTTAAATTATTGTAATAAATTGTATAAAACATTAACTTCATTATTTTTCTAGTAACAACAGGGCAAGATTAAAATCGGTTTCAGTTTATTTTCTGGATACAAAATTTACCCCGGCCATGGAAAAACCATGGACAAAGTTGATGGCAATACCTTCACTTTCTGGGGCAAAAAATGCGAACGCTCCTCGTAAGTTTATATGGACCATCTCCAGCACCGTAAGTATATCGAGGAAGAAGTCACCAAGAAGTGTACCCGCATAACATAAAAGTTTCAACGTGCTATTGTCGGTGAAACCCAACGTTCGTCGAGCTCAACTAACCTTTGTTAGGCATAGGTGACATTTAAATTATCTTCCTTTTATTTGAGGAGCGAGCAATTTAAGGGTAATAAAATTAATTGTGTTTCCCATACAAAAACCCAAAAATAATAACAGATAATTTTCAAACATAGTAATAATATGGTTACAGCATAACCTTATTTTTACTGCGCCACAACTATAATATGGCCACAACCATATGTTAATTGTGTTGTAACCATATTCCCGTTATACCATGAACATATTTAAATATTTATGTTAGTTTACTTAGCCATGTTATTATTTTATTATTATTATACATTCAAACAAAATATAATATAACAACAATAAAATCTAACAATAAGATGACACTGTTCGATTATGGTTCCCCCAACCAGATTTTTTGCCCTGCATGGACTTTATTGTTTGTCAATGTGAGTTAAAAATTTAATTTTTATGATTGAGTTTGTTTTGGCAATAAATTATTTGAAATTAAAAATTAATAAAAGAAAATATAACTTAAAAATTTATGTATTTTAATGGAAACTTAGCCTTTAATTAATGTATGTATTATTTTTTAATTTGATTTTATTATTATATATATATATATATATATATATATATATATATATATATATATCAAAATATGTATCCTTAAATATTCACATCAAGTTTTAAATGTATGTAAATTTTAAAAAATAATTTCAGATATAATTTTTCTTTTAAAAACTTGAGTTTTTAATTTTCCCAGAATTTTACAAAAAGTTTTGCTGTCATGTCGGTTTTCTGACAAATATTCATTTTACAAAATAATTGTAAATCCAAAAAAAAAGAAAAAAACATTTTGTCAAATATAAACGTTTACGTAAGTTTAAGTATTTGCAGAAAGCTATTGACAAATATGTACTTTTCAAAAAGAGGTAAACAGAAAGGTTATATACAGATTTAATTTTTTTGAAGAATTATTTCCCATTCTAGTTGCTTTTAATATCTTCCAAAGAATATAAAATTAATGTGCTCTTAAAGTGGTTTTTTATTAAAATATGTAATATTAAAAATAGAAAAGAGTCTCAAGTCACCAAAATAATTCGTTCAATTAAAATCTTTTTAAATTAGCACATCTCACTAAAATGATAATATCAATTACTGATAACAATAAAAAATGAAAACATAAATGTTTTTTTTAAATTCAAAAATTTATTATATCAATCAAGGGGATAATTTAATGAATTAAAAATTTAAATGAGAAACAATCTTACAATCTTTTATTTCTATTATTTCTTTTATTTTATTTTTGCTTGAATGTGTTAATTAAACTTTGATTACGTACTTAGCTTTTGTTTTTTAAATATAGAATTGATTTCTTGTCTCAATGTCCATTTATCGTTATGCATAATGATTTACTGTATTGCAATAATTAAAATTTTGAGTACCCTGGTATGTTAGTTAATAGTGAGATAATCTAACAATTTTGCTACAACGGCAAATAGTATATCTTACTCTGATCTGTTAATTAGGTTAGAATATAAATTACAATTCTAATGAAACACATAGAAAAAAGTCACCAATGATTTATTTAATTAAAAATGGTTTAAATTTGCACCTCTCATCTAAATGATTATATCAATTACTAATAACCGTAAAAGATGAAAAACATAAAATTTTTTCAATTATAATAAAGTAGATGACATTTAAAAGAGCAAAAAAATCTTACTTGAATTTTATTTTTACTATTTCTTTAATTTTATTTTTGCCTGAATATATTAATTAAATTTTGATGTAAAATGAATAAACTGTGTTAATTGAAATATATAAGGTAATAATTTTTTGTTTGCATAAACAAAATAAATATTATATATAAATTAAAAATTCATCAATAATCATTACGTTACATATCAATTTCATCAAAGTTCTTCGATATATTTCTAAATAAAACCAGTAAAACCCCAAAAGAATTTTTCACACAAAGTAACAAAAAGTTCTTCCTCTAAATGAATAAAGAAATAAATAAATAAATTTATTTGTTTCTTTAGTATAGACCACATTAAATAAATTAAAAGCTATTTTTAAATTTTCGTAAATAATAAACTATTTCAATATTTATTATATTTTTATATAGATAAGGTTATCGGTCTTGGCATTATATATACATAAGTCTTAAGGGTTCATTAGAAAATTCTAAAAGACTGTAAATACTATTATTCATTTTATAATCGTACGGCTCTATGATTAATGGCTTCTGATTCATAAAATTATATAAAAAGTAAATTTTTAACTAATTATAACTAATTTACTTTGTGAGTAGGGTTTCGTTCTCGGGAAATATCGCAAAAAAATTTCGGCAAAAAAGGCGTTTTTCCTCATCCCGATTCCTGAGAATTTTAGCAAGGAATACTTGGAATTAAAAAGTCCTTAAAATGCATGTTTTTAGCTATTTGATTCTACTATATTTAATATATTTAATAAATGTTATTATAAATATATTAAATAATAGATTTTTTATGAGAGTACAATTTGAATTATTTATTGAAATTTATTAATTAATATCTTGCAAAAATCAAAATAGATTAGGAATTGAGCAACAATACCTTCAATGACCAAGAGAAGAAAAACTATTTTTTTAATTTTTTAGTTATCTGGAAAGAAGAAAAGAAATTAATATAATTTTATACATTAAAATGGACAAAGTTATAAAAATCACAATATTTTTACTCTTCATTCCACTTTAATTTTGAGGAAATTGAAAATTATTTTTCTCTTACCCTCACAAAGCAACACGCACCTGGCAATAGTATGAAACGTTTTGCTTGTCATTTAATACATGGAACGACATCAATTTTTATGTAAATAAGTACGTTTTGTTAAAGCCTTAGTAGAAAAGTATGGCATTTATTTTTTTATGGTGAAACTTTTATAAAATGTATTAAGTTACCCAAAAATATTTCACAAAAAAATTATGAACAAAAATAATAATAGAAATGCTAGTAAGAGGTGGAACTAAACAATCAAAATTTGTAGTACATTTCTGAATTATCTGGCATAATTACTTTGTGGAAAATTTGCATCAATTATTCCAAAAGTACTTGTCTCCGACTTGTGACATGCTAAGCGATCAAAATTTCCATTTAAATATTATTAAATTTCGATTAATGGAAAAGATAAAATAAATAAATTTTAAGTAATATATTAACATGCTTTGAATATTATATAAGTAGCAATTTCCTCTGCTACATCAGCCCTCTATTATATAAAGCGTTAGAAGTGAAAATAGTGCCTTTGTTTAAGAATTAGTTATGTGAATAAAAATTAGAAAAAGAAAAATCATTATCTTTCACTAAATAAATAAAAATAAATTAAAAAGATAACAACTTGTAAACTGTATACATTCATATCCGAATGAAGGTCATTAATCAGGTCTTTTGATGCAAATTCCAACATTTAATTCTGTCACCACTGATTTTGATAAACAAATAATATTTATGTTTAACAGTTAAAAAATTCACGGCCTCCACTTTTCCCTAGACATAGTTTAAAATATTTTTGAGTGAAGAAGAAGTACTCAAGGAACAAAACAACAAGTATTTGCTTTGATCTTTTCATTAAAAAAAAAACTAAAACAAATTATATTTTGTGACAAGCATTGCTGAAAATGAAAGAAGAAAATATGGCATTAAACAAGACTTTCAATAAAATATTATTTTTTCATAAAAAAAAAATAATATATTTAAAGTATATGCTTATTTTTACATAGAATTTGAAAAAAAAAACAAAAATTAAATTAAGGATGTGTCAGTATTTATTTGACACATTTTTCTAAACTGATGATGCGTTTTCATTATTTGATTAAACATTTGATATTTGAAATGTAGCCAATTTCAAAAAATTAAAGTTTGATAAAATATCATGTCAGTAAATAATTGACACTTGAACTTTACTCATTTTATGTGTTACAATCCTGTTGTTTTAACACAATGATATATATATTTATTCTTACAGTTACAAAAATAACAAATAAATATGATGCCTTCACGATGCACAAATACACTTAAAATAAGTTAAATTGCTATCCCAGCAGATACAAAGGTTTGATCTCAAATTAAGAAAGAATTTTCTCAAATGATAAACGTTTGATAATAATTTGAGAATAATAGTTTTCTCAACAAAAAAAGGAAACTTTTATTCAAATTGAGGATGTATTTATTATCAAATCATTCTTAAAGTTAATTCTTAATAAATCTTCAATAAATTATATTTAGATTAAAACGTATTTTTAATACTGATTTAAAAACGTTTCATGTCAATTCTCTTTTAATATTTAGGTTTAAGAATGATTGCTTGGAAACGTAAGGAATTAAAGGATAGCAACACATCCAAATCTAGAAATTCTTCGACTAGATCAATCTGATATTTATTTATTGTGTATCTACAGAGTACTGGACTTCTTTTGTAGAACACCATGTGTTTACACGTTCTTAAATTTAGATCCATTAGATTCATCATACACCAATTATAAAAATTGGCATCTGATTGGATAAGGAACATTGATAGGAATAGTTAAAGCTATGGAACAGCTATACGTTATCAGCTTATATTATTATTATTATTATTATTATTATTATTATTATTATTATTATTATAGAATTATTAATGCGAGCTCGTAAATCATTTATAAATATTAGGAATAATAAGGGGCAGAGATGACTACCTTGCGGAACAACGGATAAAATAGGTATGATTTTTAATGTATATTCTCTAAATAATACATATTGGTATATATTTTAAAGATATGTAGAAATCCACTTAAAGAAAGCATTGGAAAATCCGAGTTTATCCAATTTGAACAACAGGAGATCGTAATTTGCTTTATCGAAAGCTTTACTGAAATCTGTATATATTGTGTCTATCTGTAAACCGGAATCAAATGCAGTTATAACTGAGGTTGTGAACTCCAAAAGATTAGTGTAGTGGAACATCTTTTCTAAATCCATGCTGAAGTGGGAAAAGATAACAAACGACTTGATGCGAAAGAATTGCAGTAACTATCTTTTCGAAAAGTTTTGGAATAAAACTTAACTTAGCAATACCTCTATAATTTGAACTTCTTCAGGAACTTCAGGAAAATAACCACTAAATATTAATATCTTTAGTAAGAAAGTTATTTTAAATATAAGTGAGTGTAAACATTTTATAAGAACATAGCTTGGAACATCGTCAGGTCCACATTTATCAGAATATTTAAGATTCTTTACAACTGTCAGTACCATCGATTTATCTAATGTTGGATGGATCAATTTATTAGCGTTGCAGTAGAAATTGGATACGGATAATTGGAAAGTTAATGTAATTCTTTATCAGAATTGGCAGATGAGAAGAAAGCAGCAAACATATTTAAAAGATCGAAATAGTTAGAGGATTCTTTATTTAAACCATTTAAATAAGCCATCATAGAATATATTCAAAATGATGTCAATATGACTAGAGCATACTTTATTGTAAGGAATATATTCAAACCAATTTTCAGGAAAAGGTGATTTGGAATAATCGGCTTTGCTAAAATCAAAAATCATCTCATCATTTATTTTGGATTGTACTGATAGTTTTCTTTCAACGTATATGCTTATTACAAGAGTTTAGTGATAAGCATTTTCAGGTGTTAATAATGGATTAATGCGAATAATATTAAATTATTCAGGTCGATCAACAAATACAAGTTCAAGCAATTTTCAAGGCTTTTTTACTGTTATTTATTTGGAAGACTCCTAAATCAGCATTAGCATCTAGTAATTCATGAATCAGGAGTATCGCACCATTTAATGTTTGGAATATTAAAATTACCAAGAACAATTATGAAGACACCAGGTTTGAATTGATTAGCTTCAAATTTTATCGTGTTTGCATGTTGCCCATAAATTTGAATGTTTGACGCAGGAGGAATATAAGAGCAAGTTATAAAAATTGTTCTAAATTTGACTTTAAAAAATATGACGACAAGTTCAGTATTTTGATCATTGCTAAGAATTATTTCTTCCGAAGGAAAAAGTGTTTGAGACAAAAATCAAAACTTACCCACCTTCTTTACCCACTCTATTATGTCTATAAATTTCACATTATTCAGAATTACACATTATTTCAGAATTACGAATTTATTTATAAGATTTTTTTCGGAGTCACGTTTCAGTGACTACAATGATATCATGCTCAATATCAAAGCTCTCTAAATAAAGGGATTTTAACTTTAACATTTTGGTATGCGATGGAAATAGTTGAGGAGTTGTAGTAATTTTTTGGACAAATATTAATATTTAATAGATTATTTTTTTTCAATTAGTTTTTTGGATTTAGATCAGAAGCCCTTGGAAGAATTACATTACTAGCATCACGATAAATAAATTGCCGAACAATTATATTTTTTGGCCAAAATTATGGATTAAAAAGACAATCAAAAATACTTTCTGGGATAATTATCTTAAATGAAGCTCAATTGCGCGCATTTAGTTCGTAAATTTGGACATTATTATAATATTCAATGCCAAGGTTCGTTTTATATAGAATTCAACATCATTTATTGCTGTATCTACTGAAAAACGTCTAGAAAATATGGCTTTCCTTGGAGCTATAATTTTTAAAGGCTTTGGAGATACTATTTTAAATGAATTTATAAGAGGGTGGTTCACAATATCTAAATTATTTGGGATGTTTGAAGATGAGGAAGTTAATAAAATAAGTTCTGGAGGCTTACTGCTAGCAGGATTTGGAAACATGGGCAGGTGCGTTGAATTAGATACCGTAGTCGACTCTGACGGAATTACATTATAATTGGAAGCATTTGAAGCATGATGAGGTGGAATAAAATTATTTGAATTAGAAGTTACAACAGGAGCATAACTACTACTTGCATTTGCGGTTGGTAAAAGGATAAAATCATTAAGAGTAATAAACCCTGTATTTTTAGGAATACAAGGAAGTGTTGATGATGACTTAGCAGTTCCATTACGTTTTGGTCTCGGGAAGGCAAAAAAACTATCTAAATTTATGAAGTTTTGAAACACCGTATTTAGTTAGTTTTCCTTGTAAGAAAGAAAACTATTTTTTAGTTACAACGAACTCAGCTTTACAACTTTTGAAAAAATTGTAAAACTCAATGCAAATTACTCTGCAATTTGGACAAGTCCACTTTAAGTTTTTGGCATTGTTGTATAATGCATCAGCATAACGAGCTTTGAGATCACTACATTTTATGCAGTAATTTCCCAAACACAACCAACAGAAAACCAAACGTTCTTCTCCGCAAATACTGCAGTGTTTATTCATACAGTCCATATCGAACTACAATTAAGGACTCACACCAATATAAATATTATCTAAGATTAAAACCAGTAACATGTAATTGAATGTCAACATTGCAGATAATTAGCATGAATACTAATTATAATATTGACCTTAATAATGGAAAACGTAGTGGTAATATTAAGGAAAATATAAAATGGAGTGATTTTATCTGACAAGCTTATAAATTTGATAAATGTATGTCAATGAACACATAAAAATAACTTCATGAAAAAATAAGTCTTAAAGTATATACTTTATTATTGCTGTTGTTTAAATCAATAAATAAAACAAATTTATTTAAAATTTAGTTGTAAATCCAATTCAATGAACAATGATTTTTGCATATTAATATTTTTTCTTTCAATTTAATTTCATTTAGGAAGGAGCTCAAATTATCTATTAAAAAACTGAAAAATTAAAAAAATTGTAAATTTTTGGTTTAGTTTTTTATCACCGCATAACTTTTCACTAGATAGTAAAAGAGTTATTTGTTACACAAAATATAAATGTCTTGCGTTGCCTATCGACTGATTAATAGTTAAAATTTAAATGATTAAAACTGTCAGTGCAAAACTGAAATAAATCAAAAAATCTTCGAGAGTGTTAACTCATTTTTTTATATTTTTTTAAGTTTAGTTCAGATTTCAGGTAAATTTTAGATTTCTCAGTTATTTTGTTAGGTCTACCAAAATGCATCAACAGTTTTCCTGTTTTTAAAATAAACTTTAGAAATACAAGACATATAAATTCAGTTTTTTTAGAAATTTTTGAAATTCTTTGAAACTGACTTTATAGTCTTGTATTTCTAAAGTTTATTTAAATAAAGTTTATTTTATATAAAAAATTAGACTTTAGATTATATTTTGCTATATAAACTAAAGGAGTTTCCAGCATGAAATTTTGAACTAGGGTGGAGAACAGTTATGTTAAAATTATATACTATTTTAAGAATTTTAAACATATCGTTTTGATCTTTAAACTTTCGAAAAAGCTTAACGTTTTGTATATCATTTTAAAACCAAAATCTTTATTTTCTAAAAGATACTAAAATAAAAATTTTGTTATTTATAATTCACAAGTTATTAGTAATTAGACTACATTTTGTTCATAAATTTTAAAGTGAATTTAATTGAAAATGAACACGAGTAGAGAGAAGAATTAAGTCAGCAATATATTATTTAAAAGAAAAACGTTTTTTGAGATATAATGAATTTATTTTTCTAACTTTGACCTTTGAATTTTTGATAAAGATAATCTTTATAAATATATGTATATCGTTACAAAGGCAATATAAAACTAAAACTAGGGATCTATCGTGTATAGTTTAGAAGTTATTAGTAATTAAACAAGTACAACTTTGTGAAGTTTTTAACTTTCTTTTTAGAAACGTCATATTTTTGGTGTCTAAAATTTTATGATTTAAAAAACGGAGCCAATAGCCAATGGCAATAGTGAAATTCATTGAAATCAGGTATGTTATATCCGATTGCTGTTCGTTTTGACATGGAATCATTCATGTATGACCAAAATTCTTGTTATTAAGTACTTCCTACTTTACCATATTGTATATTTTCAATTTCAGATTATTTTCTTTGAATTTTGCAAATATAATTAAGTTTATTGATAATATCTTAGTTTATTTATTATTTCAAGGTGATTAATTGGTAAAATAACATAATATTATATTTTTAGGTTAAATATTTATTGATTCAACTATCAATATTTTTGGTTTCAAGTCGAAGTATTTACTCAATAAAGTACTTGTTCAATCGAAATATTTCAGTTCAAATATAACAAATAAACTTAATTTAATCAGGAACATTTTCGAGAAAATATAACATTTGATAAATTAATACTAAACATAAATTGTAAGTAAACATCTAAACAAAAAGATTTAATTAAAGAACTTCAAATTTGTTAAAATCATAGGCAACATCAATAATTCAAATTACCACACAATGTGGATGTCTTTAAAAAATCTTTCGTTTATTACAAGATAAAATCCTGCAAATAAATTAATTGATAAAAATAATTTACAATTTCTTAATGTTTTAAGAAAAGTTTATACTTGCAACTCACACAAATTTTAGTATTCAGTTCATTTTGAAAGAAAATATTTTCAAACAACAATACATTTTGAAGACAATTTGAAATATTAAATATTTCGAATATGAAAAATTTGTGTTATTCCATGTTCACTTGGTATTTAGAAGCTTATGAAATTTTGATGAACACTATCCTTTGAATAAAACTAAATTTTAACAAAATCTCTACTGTATATCGATAGCCTAGTTAGGAATAATGTAAGGTAAAAGAAACTAATTTTCAAGACCGTGATTATACAACAAGATTTTATGAAAAAAAAACTTTAGAGTCAACTAAATCAAAATCAGCGTAATAAAAATTATAATTTTAATAATCTTAGGGTGAAAAAAAATGCTTGCTATTTGAATATTTTTTGATACCGAAAAGTATTTTAATTTTATATCATTGTTGTCAACTGATTTCATTTTTTTTTTCTCACTTGAATTACCAATTTAAGTCATCAACTGCATGTCGTTAATTTAACAAGGTGTTGTTAAAGAAAAGTAAAAAAAAAATCATAAACTTTTGTCACACAAGGACCATTTAATGAAAATTTTAATTTCGCTGCTTTGTATTAAAAAAGAAGCATAGTTTATGGCTGTCTGTATGAAATGATATAATGTTGCATATTTATAAACAATAAAAATTATTTTTTAAAAATCAAGATAAATTTGACTATTTAATTCAAAAAATTCGAACAGCATAGCTATGGAATTTATTAGCCGTATTACATTATTTATTAACAATATTATTTTAAATTTAAATTTATAACAAACGAAGTAAATTCTTTAAAATTGTGTAGTAATAAACTAAATTCTTAATCTAATGTGTGTAATTATAATTTGTTATTATCTGTATTAATTTATATAATGAATATTATTTAATAAACAATAAACAAATTTAGCTTAAATGAATATTAAATTAAAATTGTATATTTTAACTGTATTTGTACTTACTAAACAATGATAATTGTCGTTATAATTAATACTATTTAAAATTTTATATAGCACATAACAAAACTAATTTGAGGTATTTATTATTTATGTATTCATTGCAAAAATATATATTAAAATTTAAATTATTGAAATAGCGGAAATAAAAACACTTACATTTAAATTAACACTTCTATTTAAATGCTATATTTTAAATTAAATGAAATAAATATTCAATTGTTTACTAAAAGTGTTAGAAGCCAATAATGGCGTTTTTAGGAATAATAACTGTTGCTGGTAGCTATTAGATACGGTCGTATGAATTTTATTAGTAAATTTATTAGTTGAAAAGAGAGAGAGAAATAAAATATATTTCCAGTTTTTTGCAGACTTAAATTTCCTTATTTACATCTAAAACCAATATTTTTTATTAACAAAAAATCATTTAAAATTCCTTAGAATTCCCATAAATATCCAACCAACTGCAAAAATTGATCATTGAGCAAAATATACACTCAACCACAAAACATTTATTTTGGAGAATAAAATCAATGAATTTTTCAAAATAACCTTTTCGTGGGTGAAAATAAAAATAAAAAATTCAACTTTAAAAATAAATTGCAAAATACAGGGAAACAAAAGTTTGTTTCATTTTTCTTTTTAAATAAATTTGATACTTTCTACTGATTAACTTTTACTGTTAATAACTTGTTATTGTTTTTTTTTTCTCTTGGTAGAATTTTCTTTCCTTTTAGAAAGAAAAAATTTAAATAAGAACAAGGTTTTCTGGCAAAACAAACAAAACACAAGTCACCTGCAATCCTTTGAGTACAACATTGCCGTGCAAATATATATAAATGATGTTCTTTATTTTCAAAATTATAAGTATTTTTAGAGTATAAAATTTCTCTTCCACTATCAACAGTATGAAAAAGGATTACTGAAACACAGTTGTGTTTAAATACCCAGCAAAAACTTTATTTACCCGGTAAGCCAACAAATTACATTACTAAAATTCAAAAATTTTTTAAAATTCTGGTGAAAAACTCATTAAGTTTGTATGGCAATTTCCAAAAATTCATGGATCCCCATTTCTAAGGTATTTATCATAAATAGTTAAATAAACAGTTAATCGATTATTAATCGATTACTAAAAAAAAAAAAAAATACACAGGTAACTAAAGTATATACTTACAATTAAAGTATAAGCAGTTATTACTATTTTTCTATTCATTATACTCATTATAAACACGTAGTTCTTTCACTCCTTTAAATAGCGATATCAAACACTATTTATTTAGATCATTACCAACAAGCAATTATTTTTTACTTTAAAATTACAGAATAAATAATTACCACCCATTACTTTGTAACGTGTGAAATAACTACTACATATTTGTTACCAAAATTTGAAAGATGTTTGCTGGATAGCTAACATTGTTAAAGTATTTAAAATAACTATAAAACATCTTTTTTTATTTGCATTTCGTATTAAAAATTCCTTCAAGTTTCCGAATTTTCCTAAAACTTTTATTCTAAATATTTTTTAGTTTTTGTAGATAAAATTACTATTCTTATACCCTACACCACCATGGGTGGTTGAGTTATTATATGTTTGTACTGATATTTGTAACGTACAGAAAAAATCATCCATCACCCATCTTAAAATATACCAATCGACTCAGAATAATTCTTTTGAGTCAATGTAACGATGTCCGTCCGTCCATCTGGCTGCACGTCTAGCTGGCAGCACAAAGTACAGGCCGCAATTTTGAAGATAATTAAATGAAATTTGACACGTATGACTTTCATGACACAAGGACGAATCCTATTGAAATTGGTTATGATCGGTCCATTATTCCCCCTAGCCAACCATACATATTTCCTTCCGGAATAGGGGTTTAACGATCGTAAATGCAATATGTTAATGAAATTCGGTAAGAAAGTCTTGTACAAGTATCAATCTATGTATCATTCCATTATTGACCATAGCTCCCATATAGAACCCTCTTCCGAAAATCACTTTAACGCGCATAAATCACACACACATGTTAGTATCAAGTTTATATTCGACACAAATAAGTTTTATATAAGTAGAAATCACAGTGACAAATTTTATGAGGATCGCTCCATAATTTACCATAGCTCCCACATAAGTCCACTTTCGGGAATCACCCTAAAGTGCATAAATTCATATAAATGTTTGTACTGACGTAATATTCTGTATTTGTATATTTTATTTTATACTTAGTAAAAGTATCGATCCACAATTGTCCATATGTCTAATGTAAGACCCCGCTACGAATTTTGATGGACATACACAATAGTGTAGAGTATCATATGGTCGGGCTTGACCGTCTATATTTTTCTTATTTGTTTTAACTTAAATTTCTGCAAATTTTGCTTTAGAAAAATAAGTTATTGATATAAACAAAACAAATCTATATTTTTTCTGTTTTAGTTCAAATTTCGGTAAAAATATCAGTTTTCATTCTTAAAAACCTGATTATTTACATCAATTAATATAATAAATAAAAATAAATAGGAATATTATATTCGGCTTGGCCGAATCTATATACCCAACATCTCCAACTTTTTTTTGCCACCCAAATTTAAAACTTTACTATTTTTAAAGTAAACAGATTGCGTCTATTTTTTGTTTCAGAAATAATATGATCCGTTGAACTATTTGTACAAACTTTCGTTAGCGTACACGCTTTTCTATAAGAAATATTGGCAAAAAATTGTTTGCTTATATACTGAATTTGTCCATTTTCAATACCAAATAAACCTTATGTGAGACAATTATTTGAAACAAATTTCATCGCTTTAGGTAGTCTGCCCGAGCCTATCCTTATTTCAGATGAAAATCGAAATATTATAACTACGCTCAGCGTTATCGTTTGGCGACCTTAGTCGCTATTTGTCCCTTTTTCAACCACCTGACTACTTTTTTTAGCCACTTTTTTAAAATGGAATTAAATGGCGACTTCTTAGAGTATGTAATAAATGATGAGAAGCTAAGTTTTTTTTAAATATCTCGACTCATCATATGTATACTAATTCCAACGATAATTAATTATTTTATTTTTTTTATTTATTAATTTAATAGCCAATGAAATTACAATTTCTTACAGGCTAGCATATATATTAATCTTAAAGCTATTAACAATAAAATATTTTCATAATTATTTAATAACAAAAACTTATTATTTAATTAAGTTAAAAATATTCCTCTTAATGCGGATTGGATTTAATGAGAAATCAATATATGAATAGAAACTGTTGAATTGATTGCATATACGTCTTATGGGATCAAAGTTGGCATAATTGGTTCGAAAATATTTTATTTTTAAAGGAGTATAATTTCTAGTTGGACGATTTGGGATTACGAATTCGATCTTACGAAGCAGAAACTCAGAATTAATTGAACCGTTTACTAAATTAATTACAAATGAAATATTCATATATTTTCTCCTACTTTCAAGAGTAGGGAGATCAATAAGCTGTAATCGACTTTCATATGATGGTAAATTAATATTAGGATTCCATGGAAGATTACGAATACAAAATAAGAGAAATTGTTTCTGGACTGATTCAATTTTCTTTATATGAACTTCGTATTGAGGATCCCAGACCACAGAAGCATATTCCAGGATTGGTCTTACAAGAGATATGAATAATTGCTTGGAAACGTAAGGATCATTAAACTCTCTTCCCCAGCGCTTAAGGAAACCTAGAACTCCTTTTGCCTTATTAACGATTTGTGAAACGTGGGAGTTAAAGGATAGTTTACAATCAAGCAACACACCCAGATCAAAAAATTCTTCGACTAGATCAAGTTGATATTCATTTATTGTGTATCTACAGAGTACTGGACTTCTTCTATAGAACATCATGTGTTTACACTTTTTTAAATTCAGATCCATTAGATTCATCATACACCAATCATAAAGATTGTCAAGATCTGTTTGGAGAAAGGAACATTGATAGGAATAGTTAAAGCTATGGAACAGCTTTACATCATCAGCATACATTAATATTCTAGAATTCTTAATGCAAGCTGGTAAATCATTTATAAATATTAGGAATAATAATGGGCCGAGATGACTACCTTGTGGAACACCAGATAAAACAGGAATGGTTTTCGATGTACATTCTCTGAATAATACACATTGGCATCTATTTTTAAGATATGTGGAAATCCATTTAAGGAAAACAGGAGAAAATCCGAGTTTATCCAATTTGAACAGTAGGAGATCGTGATTTACTTTATCAAAGGCTTTACTGAAATCTGTGTATATTGCGTCTGTCTGTAAACCAGAATCAAATGCGGTTATAACTGAGGTTGTGAACTCCAAAAGGTTAGTAGTAATGGACATCCTTTTTTAAATCCATGCTGAAATGGCGAAAGATAACATACAACTTGATGCGAAAGGATTTCAGTAACTATCTTTTCGAAGAGTTTTGGAATATCACTTAATTTAGCAATACCTCTATAATTGGAAATGTTAGATCTGCTACCGGATTTAAACAAAGGTATTATATAAGATTTACTCCAAACTTCAGGAAAGTAACCACTAAATATTGATATTTTGGAATTATTTCGCCATATAGTGATATAAACAAAATGCCACAGAATTTATAAATGAACTGAAACCGTTTAAAACTAAAGTTGATAATAAAGTTTATAAACAACTATTTAAAACATGAAATTTCGAATATTTTTGGACCGGATTATGAAAATTAAAAAATAGATTTGATGAATTCTTGTATCTTAATTTATATTTTTACTTTGGCTCATAGCAGTGCATCAGCGGAATGCCTTTTTTCTTAGTTATCACTAATGAGAAATAAATTTTCCGACAGACTTAAAGTCAACACTGGTGAACCCATGATTTTAGTGCTAAATTTGTTAGACATAAGTTTGTAAGACTTGAGTCCGAATGAAGATCTCGTACAAAAGTACAGAAGTTTAATTAATAAAAAGACAATCTTATGTCAAATATATCTATGAATAAATCCTTTTTTTTAATAATAAAAATTACACTGCGCTAGTGGCAAATTTTAACAAGCTGGGCACCCCACTGGCAAAGCTAATTCCAATACGTTGAACTCAATGATAGCAGCTGCTTTTCGATGTTAGCGCTCATATTTGCGATATTTTGGTTTAAAGTTAATTGTGGAATTAACACAAATAAAAAAAAATTATAAATAAAAAGAGATATTATTTGCATCAATCAATTTCAGTCTGATTTTTAACAAATTGATATTTTTACTTTAAAAATTACTTATTGGTAACATTAGTTAGCTTACTTACGGAATTGTAGTAATATGTAGATTTAACATTTTTTAATTTATCACTAAAAATATATGATCATAAGAATTCATGATTCTGTACTTCAGTAAAATCTTAATTATTTATTTTGCTTAAATTTTACAAATAATTTATTAAATTTAAGTAAAAAATATCTTAATTTTCCTAATCCCTGTTTTAGCCATTCAAAACGAAACATCACAAAAACGAGCGCTAACTTTTATGGTTAATGGTTAACACCATTAAATTAAATAACTGTCATTTTCGAGCACCCCTTTTTTTAAAATCCCTCTTTGTTGGACACCTCTTAATAATTCTCACTGGTAACGCTGCATGAAAAATGTATTTAATATGAAACATAATCTGTCTACATTACCTGAATTTGTATTAATTAAAACAGAATATTTTGTAACGACTTTAGGTTTTTTATACCACCCAGCACGCAGAAAGTAAGTGAACTTTACAAATTTAACTACGAATAATTTGTTATAATACACGAATCATAATACAATTTTTAATAGTACGAGTACTATGATGCATAGTGGGTTAAGTAAAATATCACAATAAATTTAAAAAAATCATATTTATGGAAATTTTTTATATTAAGATTTGTATTATTTTCTATTTATTGTGTATGAGTTCTGATGATAAAATGACCAGATAGATACGTATGTATGACATTGTATCATAAGTTGAAAATGCTCGGCTGTTTTAATGCTGCGTTTAGAAGTAGCATCCTATTCGAAACAATATAAAAATTTATCCATATTAGTATTGTCTTTTATTGCACATGAAACTTAAAATCATAGTGAAGTCATTAAAAGCTCTTGTATGGAGAAGAATATGGTATACTAGAACTGACTTTTATCTTAAATGAAATTTTAATTTCAATAAAGACCAAAAGAATAATCTTTTGAACCCCGCAATGGAACTGTTATATAGAAGGGTTATTATTTAACGTAAGATATAAAAATAATAATATTAATTTATCTTTTGGTATTTTTTTTTTTTTTTTCAAATCGATTATTTTTGAGTTAAATGAGAAATGCTGGAATAGAATAGAAAATAGTAAAAATTGCAAGTTTAAAGAGATTTAGCATTTATTAGAAACTTATTTAAGAGATGACACGTTTAACAAAATTCAAGTAAGTGATGGAAACTGGTAGGTAATAATCAGGGCAACCAAAACTATGCAAAACTGTTTTATATCCTGGGCTTCAAATTAATAAAATTTTTAATTATTTATCCTTTAGAGACAATTTAAAGAATTTTGGCATCGATTTATTATAGCATATTTTACATATTTTAAGCAAATTTTGGGCTTAAATAATATATTTTGCATATTTTATACTTAAGGGCAAAATTTTGAATATTTTATACCCAATAGAATTTTTTACATTATTTGCCATTAGAAAAATTTTCTTTTCATCTTATAAATTCATAGAAATTTTGTAATTTCCTGATACACTCTTTTAGATTTTGAATTTTTTTAAGCGCAAAAAAATAACAAGGCCTAATGCAAATCAAGGTAGTTTTAGTATATAATTTAAAACTGAGCTAGAAAAAGTAATATTTTAAGAGAATATTTATTTTAAATTTTAGGGGCATATTTTCCGGTTTTAAGAGCAATTTTTATGCGTAATAACTAATTAAACTACTAGATAATAATGAAACCAAATATATTATTTGTCGTGTTTGGAATAGTTTATTCCATGGGTATAATAAACTGCTGGTATTTTCTCAAATTTTCAGTGTTGCATGTATTTTTATTTTCCTTTAAATTATACATCCTATTTTGCCCCAGTATATTTTTACCACATTACCGGACAAAACCTTTTTGAAATTAAAATATGTGCAAAATTAAGTACTCAATTTTGTATTCACCGATTTAAAAATTCTATTGATTTTGATATCTTCCTCAGAAACATCAGCAATTAAAAGGAATCTTTTTCAATATATTTTATTTGCTCGCTCGAACAGCAATAAATTCAGAGGTTTCAAGGAGGAAATATAATTTAGAAATGTGTTGCAATAATCGTAAATATATATCAGTAGTAACATTTTCTTCATTATACCATACGCCACTATCCCCTACCAAAAAAAAAAAAAAAAATCGCTTTGAATTCATTAATTTTCTAAAGAAAATAATTTAATTTAAATTTATTTATTACATGAGAAAGTGGGCGAATTTGCAATAAAAGTTTTAATTAAATTGCATTTACTTTATGTTAATAAAAAAAAATTATCAACATATTTGAAATATTTTTTAAGTATATATGAGAAGTCATTTAAAAAAGTGTATTCTGCAGCACAGGGTGATATCAATCAGTGTTGCCAGGAGGTGAGAAAAGAAAGAGGCTAAATTGTACTTTAAAAAAGGTCAGAAAAGGCTAAATTCCCCAAAACTAAGGTGAGAATAAAGTTATTATATATATATATATATATATATATATATATATATATATATATATATGTTCTCATTAGTTGTTGTTACTTTTTAAAGATATATTGCAATAAATTAATAAAAAAAATGAACCGCTATTAATAAAATTTCCCAATTCAACACAAAATTTCTATACAAATTTGTGTTATATTTCATATGAAAAATGATCAATGTTTTGAAGTGAATTTGCCATTAATTCATTCCTTCTTGATTAAAAATTACAAAATTTTTTGGTGATTTTTCGCTTTTATGAATTTTTAAAATTATATTTAGTTACTATGGTTAATAAAGCTTATTATAAAATATTAATAATAACTGATTAAGTAAGTCCATATAATGTGTTCAGTTGTATTTGATTTCAAGAATGAAGCGCCGCAGGTGAAAATTTTTTAAAATATAAATAAGCTCAATTTTTTGTGCGAATTAATACACAAAAATTCCTAAATGGCTGATTCTGTAAAAATAAAATTGGTAAAAGCAAATAATAAATTATTTTCTCCTCTTTTGAAATACTAAAATTTTAACCTTTTTAAGGCAATTTAAGAATCAAAAAGACTAGA
Organism: Protocalliphora azurea; assembly: GCA_932274085.1. Taxonomy (NCBI): domain Eukaryota; kingdom Metazoa; phylum Arthropoda; class Insecta; order Diptera; family Calliphoridae; genus Protocalliphora; species Protocalliphora azurea. The sequence continues at coordinate 146,718,829 of OW026523.1, forward strand.
AAAAAAGCTAGAAGCTAAAACTCAAATTCTGAGGCTAAAAACAAAATAAAAAAAGACTAAATTTAGTCTTAGAAATGCTAAACTGGTTACACTACCTTCAATGTCTGTAACATTACTAAATGTTGTTTTGGATAATTACTTTCGTCTCTGAATTTTTATTAATTTAAACAATTTAAATGTAAATATATTTTTATTTATTTTCTTTTTATTCTGACAGTTTAGCACATAATTTTGTTCATTGGTTATAAGAGAAAATAAAAACTGTAGAAAAATAAAATACATTGTAATGATGACAGATAATAGAATTCGATAATCTGCTTTATGGAATCCTAAATACCCTTCATGCTATATAAGCACAATAAGGAGCTGAGCCACTGCATCAATTACAGCAATTTTCTATTCAATGATATAATCCTTGGAACGAATATAAATAATCGAGATGATCAATTATTAAATATGACAGTATATTCTTCATACTGATGGTAGATATTATGTAGTTTAACTAAGAATATTATAAAGTTGTAGATGAAATCTTTTAATGTTACACATCCATAAGAAAAATGTGTATATGAACTTGAGTAAGTCCTACAAATGTTAAAAAAAAAGAATAATGAAAATAACCAAAACGCCTAAAAGGTACTAAGCATTTTGCAGAAGGAAAATACAAGGTAAAAAAATCCTGAGATATCTGTCTCCTTCTATTTTTGGTTGTGTTCAATTAAATTGCAAACGGATAATAATGTTCATTAAAAAAAGGTTTTTAATAAAAAAAGAACAAGAAACTGTTGATATAAGTGTTATTAAAGTATTTTAATAAACTGTATTATATACTAACCTAATTTATTTCTAGTGGATTCAGTGGATACATAATTTACCCGACCAATGCAAGACTTAATGAAACAAAATCCCTGTAGTGTTAGCTGGACCGTCTTATACTGACGCAAGCATCGTAACTTACTGTTGATGCTTCCTTGGCTGAAATTATGGCTAAGTGTGGGTTCGTCATGCCCAGTACTAAAAATATATCAAGCAAGCCAAGTAACAAAAACGTGTCGCAAAAAGGCCACTCAAACCTCCCAATGTTAATCTATGGCTGTCTCCATACAAAAAAACCGCCAAGGTACAACAAAAGACTACTCCCCGAAGCAAATGAAGTGATTTTTGGATTAAGTGCGATTTTGATAAGATTCCGTACAAAAAAACAAACAAAGAGTAATGACAAATTGTTTTTAAGTATAGCAATAACATGGCTTCAGTACAACCACATTTTCAGGCCACCTCAACCATATTATGGTTACATAAATGGAAAATTTTTATGCATACAAATAAATTTTTACAATCATATTTTTACTATATTGTAACTATATTTCGGTTATGCCGCGAACATATTGAAAATATTTATGTTCATTTACTTAAAAATATTGTATTGCTGCATGCAAACATAATATTATGTTCCATCAACAATATAATCTAACACTGTTCGATTATTGTTTCCCCAACCATATTTTTTCTCTGCTAGTAGTGTGCTCATTCAAAATTTTCCAAAATTGCACTTAATTTTAAAAAATTCGGAAAATTTTACAATATTTTTAAAAATGTATTTAAAATGTGCAAACCTCAAGGCCAAAAATAAAAATTTTATGTTTAAGTTAAACATATTTAAAAAAATAAATAGCATAGTAAAAATGTTTTTTTTTTTTTTTTTTGCTTAGTAGAATTCAGAAATATAAAAACAGATCACAAATAGGTTTACATTTTTAAACGTTACAAGCTTCATATTCTAGGCGGCCAACTTTGAGCCATCGTAGCACCGTATTTGCTTTAGTTACACACTTCATTCAATAATATTCTGAAAGCCTAACACCTTTTCTGTCGATCAAGGTCGGTTTAACAATTTAAAAGTATCAGATTTATTACCATTTATCTTGCAAAAGCCCCACTGTGACATTGTTGATAATTTTGCCTTAAGACGAAGCTTCTTCCTTTGACCTCGATTTTTAATAAATAATCTAATAAAGTTTTCAACAAAGTTTTCGCTAAGAGAAAATTTTAAGTCAGAGTTAAAATTGCCAAAAAAAAAGGACAAAACGACAGGTTTTTATATAGATTTAATAATTTACATATCCATTTAATTTACAGCTACCAAATAACTACTATAACATGATCTTATTGAATTACTCCTATTGAACAATTAACCAAATACTTATTAAATTGAACGAACTTTTCCAAGCACCCTCGTATTAACAGAAATGGAATCATGGATTCCTTTTTTGTTGTTGCTCACATACATGATTGTGATAAAATTTCAAAAGTCGTTAAGTTTTTGAAATGCCGTCTGATATATTAAAAACAAAATCACAATTACCAGGAAATCATTACAAATTAAATGAATGAGTGCTAAACATCATCTAAAAGATATTCTAGCCTTTAAATTAATAAAATTTTTAATCACGTGTAATCTTTAGCTGAAAAATATTTATTTAAAATTTTATTTTACTATAAATTAATTTTAATTCAACAAAAGCGATGATTGGTGTGAAACAAAGCATTGAAAATTACAAATAAAACTCAATACATTTCCTAGTCAATATAATATTTATTTTATAACATATTTCAATCCAAAAATATAAAACAGTTTATTATTTGAATTATTAATTTTACTTAAATGTACAACGTAGTTTTAAGTTATATTATTTTATTTAAATATTATATATTTTTATGTAATACTTCTTTTAAGAAATAATAAAAACGAAATAAATTTCGGACATTTTCTTATTTTGTGGTGGTAGGTGAAATTAAATAATAAATCTTTAATTGAAAATAAATAAAAGTCCAATGGGAAAATTGTTGAATTGGTAAATTTTTTGTTAAAATTATAAATTATAAAAAAAAAATATAAAATCCAGCAAAGAATTTGTTGATTTAATTAAAATTTCGCTCAAAATTCTGAAATCAATTAACAATTATCAAAATCTAACGAACGAATAAATTTCTTGTGAACTAATTTTAATTCAATAACAATCATGAAAGATAAATTTCTTAGTCAATATGTTATTCTTTGTCAAATATTTAAATTAAGCGAGTTGACAAAAAATGACAAATTTATTACAAATTTATTATTAATCAACACGACAAAAATCTTTTTAAGCTGGAAAATCAAAAACCTTTTGTTAGGATATTTGAATTTTGTAATCAAATACGATTTTTATTTATTATTATTATTATTATTATTATTATTTGTAATTTAGGTAACGAAATTAAAATAAAATCTCATTAGCTACACTACTAATTACTATAATATGTTTATTCTTCAAAAATATGTTTACAATATTTTTAATAAACAACATACTATTTTGTTTTAACTGTAATAAGATATTGTTCTAATTGCTAACAAACTTCCAGTACTCAGAGCTTTAAGTTTAGTTATAAATGATTAAAATAATATGAAATAAAAGAAAAACTATAGTCAAAAAAAGGAAAAAAGAAAAATTAAGTTATAGTCGGTCAAGACTATAACCTACACCATTGCATACGAGCATAAAAATTCAGGAAAGGGACTTATACTACACCTGTGGCTATTTTTACCAAATTTAAAATAAAATATAAAAATACAGAATAATACGTTGATACTAATATCTAGATGATTTTATGCACTTTAGGACGATTCCTGGAAGTGGATTTATATGTGAGCTATGGTAAATTATGGATCGATTCTCATAAAATTTAGCAATGTTATTTCTACTTACATAAAACTTATTTGTGTCGAATATTAACTTGATACTAACATTCGTATGGTACTTATACACGTTAAAGTCATTTTCAGAAAAGGGGTTTATATGAGAGCTATGGTCAATTATGAACCGACCTTCTCAAAGTTTGATACAAAGATTGATACTTGTACAAAACTTCTTTGTACCGAACTTCTTTTCATTTTTGAGTGTCTAAACTTTATTCATGGGGGGGATATTTGTATGGGGAATAGGTGATATAATGAACCGATCACAACCAATTTCAATAGGCTTCGTCCTTGTATCATAGAAGTCCCACGTGCTAAATTTCTTTGAATTAACTTTAAAATTACGTCACGTACTTTGTGCACAAGGTTTATAAGGACAGCCAGCCCGCCAGCCGTCCAGCCAGCCAGACGGACAGGCATCGCTAGATCAATATAAGTCGATTGGTATACTTTAAGGTGGGTGTTGGATAACATCAAGCAAACATCAGCACAAACGCATAATACCCAAACCACATATGGTGGTGTAGGGTAAAAAAAAACAAAGTTTTTGTGAATTAATGAATTGTAAAAGTTTTGTTTTCAATTTATATTTGTTTAACTTTCCTTTGACCTGCTTTTGTTGCTTAAATACCACAGAATAAAAAAATAATGAAGAGGAAGAAGAAGAGCTTAAAGCTTGAATAATATTTTTAAATTTAAGATAATCCTAAATAAATTTTAGAATTTTCTTACAAATAATGATCAACATTATTTCAGATTTTGTGTCAAATTCTTTACTATTTTCTTCTATGCTAAAGTCTTTTTTTATCTTTTAAATTTCTATTTATTTTTTATTTTTATCTTAAATACACAAGTACAACTTCAGACAACAAAAATTGCCAACAATTTATCATTCTCCCATTCAAGACTTGATGTACTTTTTATGATACGTGATGTTATTTTCTATTTCTTACTTTTCGTTTGTTTTCTAAAATATTTTATGAAATACTTCATTAAAAATGCTTTAAGTAACTTTAACTTTAGTCGTATATCGTTTACTAAAACGAAAGAAGACGAGAGCAAAAAAAACATTTTCTTTAAGTTATATCAAATTTAAATTTACAGATTGTTGCATTTTTTTTTTTTTTTTTTTTTTTTTTGTAATATACAATACATATGTTTTTTTAGTATTTTTGTTTGTACTTGTAAAATAAATAGATGTTCATTTATTTTAATTTTGCTGAAAAACCCCATTAAATAATAAAAATAAATCTTGGGCCTAGATTTAAAAAAGTTTTTGGTGTTAAATGAAACAAACAAAAAAAAATTCTTTTTTTTTTTTCTAGAAAAAATTTAGCAAATATTTCAGCAGTAGAAAATTGCTTCAACGTTTATTCAAAGATTTATTCAAATAAAGTTTACACAATAAGTTTTAATCTGTATTGAAATTTGAAAAATTTGAGAATGAATTGCTATTTTTGGCATATTTGAAAGACTTGATAAGAATGATAAACTTATTTGCAATATTGAACGTTTCTGGTTAAATCTATATATATGTGAAACAAAAATAAGATGATTAAGAATAATATTTAACTAAATGAAAACTAATTCTAACTTCAAAAAAAAAAAAAAAAAAAAAATTCACTTAACATACAAAATGATAAGATAGATTATTGAAAAAAAATGACTTTGGTAAAATGTTTTACATTCATTTCCGCAGTGAATCTTAAAGTATTAAATACCTAACTCTCTTTCATTTTCAAAACAAAAAATGCTAATATTGATTTTCTACACTGAAATGCTTTATATATTTTATCAAATGGTAACACTACAATGAGTCAATCACTGATGCATTCAAATTGAAAATTTAATAATGAAATCAAGATATTTCCCTATCTTCCTTATGCTAAATTTATTTATAATATCATTATTTCAAAAGAGAATATCATTATTTCAAAAGAGAAACAAAAAATGGTCTAAAAGAATTCTTCATCTAAAATAAATAAAAAATTGAAAATCTTGAATAACTTTAATTTATACAGTTCAATAACTTTATTTTTTTGCCATAAATATATTATGCCACATTAAATATTTTCAATAAGATTTTTTAAAGATGTTTTATTATAACCAATAAAGAAATTTCTAGGAGATAGCAATTACGATTATATAAAAAAAATGTTAACAAAACAAGTAAGAGTGTTGGTTGTGCCATTCACTAAAATATATATTCTTTCACCCTTATGTTTACAACCGCATAGCTGGGTATTCATTTTTGAAATATAATATTTTTAGTTGTAATTAACATAATAACTTGAAAATTTTGGACATTCACCAATAATATTGTTTACTATAATATATAGAAAAGAAAAATATAAAAAAACTTTTATAGCCAAAGTTATTTGTTTCTTTGAAAGGTACCCCTTACATTTACATCCTGTATATCCGGGTATGTAATTCAATTTTGAAATATAATATTTTGAATTGTAGTTGTCATAATAGTTTAAAACTTCATATATTCGTCAACAGTATTGTTTACTACAGTATATTATAAAAAATTTTGTATTAAAAGTTATAATTGTTTTTTGAAGGTCACCCCTTACATTTAAACCAGCATACACGGTTTGTATTTCATATTTTCACTCCAAGTTTTCATTTCGTAGCCTCTCATTCTCTTCAAATGAAACAAATTCCTTAAGGACACATCATAGACATATATGAGAGACCTTTTTAATTTTTATGATAATACATAATTTTTAAAAATTTTGAATGAAAATAACTTTAATGAAAATAACTTTACTATGTTGAATATACAATAGCCAAAGAACAAATAAAATAATACATTGTTACAAGTAATACACATGTAATGAGGACAAAATGCTTTTATCACGAACCATTCGTAAAACATAAAAGACTTGTACACAAGATTTTGTCAGTTAATAAAACACATTATTAAATATGCATTAGTGATATTAGCTTGAATTTTGCATTTTTTTTTTTTGTTTTTGTTTTGAGTTATGACGTTATCGCAGCAAATGAGAAAGATTTATACTTTTCTGAATGATTGTTTTTCAGAGATCATTCTATATGAAAATTAAGTTTTTGATAGGGGCCAGTCCAGAGTTTGACAATTCCAGGTATGTTGATTACAGTGTTGCCAGTTTAGCCTTTTTGAGGCCAAATCTACTATTTTTATTTTGCTTTTAGCCTTGGAATTTTTGCTTTAACTTCTAGTTGTTTTTTTCTTGCGGCGTTTCATTGTCCAAATCAAAAATAACAACTAATTTTTTCGACTTTCTAAATAGATTATTAAAATTGTTTGTTAATTTTTCAACAATGGCAACTACTTATAAATATAAACTTGAAAATATTCTTATAAAAATTTTATATTCTTAATAATAAAGGAATTATAGCTCAAAAATTACGAAAAATTACTTCATATCGTTTTTCATATGAAATATAACCCAAATTTGTATGGGCACTTATTGGACAATTTTTCATTGGTTTATTTTGCTGGCAGCCGTTCCATGTTCTATTTATAAATGTATTACTATATCTTTAAAAGTTATCAAAAACTAAAGAGAACGGAAAAGAATAAAATTTATCCTCTTTTGTTCTCACCTTCTGGCAACACTAATTGTTTGTGTGGATGCATATAGTTTGGTTTTTAGCAAAAAGATTAAAATAAAAATGAGCTCCCAGAGTTAGTTTATATACGAAAAGAATGGAGATTTTTTTGTGATTTCTGGATCGACATTGGTTATTTAAGATATAAAAATTTTCATAAGCATTTTCAATAATTTTCAAGCCTAACTATAATAGTGAAGAGCCAATATATGTGGCAGCGTCATTATCGTTTAATAGAAATATTTATTTACAGAGCAGCCGATTGTTGACCGTCGCCAATTTTCAAAATCTTAAATGCATATTAGAGAAAATACTTGAGACTTTACATTGAGTACATATAACCATTTCTAGATTCACAGAGGGTCCAAACTTTTATGCTAAATTTCAATATTTTTTTTTTTTTTTTTTTTTTTTGAGTATAAATTCTAAAAGTTTTGTTTACACTAAATTGTATTATTGAATATCAAATATAAATTTTCGAATAATCTTTTAAGCTAATACGTAAATTTTAAGGAATGAAATCAGCCTTTTTTATTTTATTAAACAGTTTTTCCTTATTTTGAAGATATATTAATGAAATTTGGTACGAAAAATTATTTTCACTTAACTATGAAGGCTGCTGTAATTAGTTTTGATCGATCCATAATTTCATCTCGCTTCTATATAAATGCCCTCCCAAAATATGAAAATATTTCAATGAAATTGGGCACCAGTTTTGTATAAGCGTTAAAATCTAACTTCCACAAATTTAATAATACTCGTATGTTAATATCAAAAAAATATTTTACAGAAATAAGTTTTATATAAGTAAAAAGCTCACTACCAAATTTTTTGAAGAATTTTACGAGGAGCGATCCATAATAACTATATGTTAAAAATAAGGATTTTCGTTATTATGTTTTTGCAGTTTAATTATTTTAAAATATGCATGACCTAGATTAGGCAACCGATTTTAATTAATATAGATATAGAATTGAAGATCAAACAGTTTCTAGTTAAAACCTGATGCATCAATATATTCTTAAGTCAGTAAGTAACAAAATTATACCATTAATAAGGTTTTACTACTGACAATATTTTGTATAATACTGAATTTTGAGTTGAAAACTTCCAACGCACTATGGTTCTATTCTTATACATTTCGGCATATTTCAAATCTTAAAGACCTATATTTGATATACCCTTTCAATTTTGAAAAATCTCAATAAGCTCTCCTTAATTTCTAATCCGGGTTTTATTGCGAAGTTGCCACAATTTTTTGGTTTCGCACTAAGAGGGGCAGCTACGGCCATGACTGAAGGACGTTGTTATTTATGAGTCTCTTAAATTGTTCAATATCCAATATTGAATATTGCAAAAACAGCATAACAAATACTACCCACGGTGATTAATAAAAAAGCGAAACAAATACTAATGGATTTTAAAGACAAAACTCTCTCCATTTTTTTAGATAAACTAGTGTCAAATACGTTGAAAATTCTTGCATTTTGAATTCCTAAAAGATATGACATATAAATAGTGTAAATCTTTGTAAACATAAAAAACAATTTACTTTTACAAAAGATATTTTTTTTTTTTTTTTTTTGTAATATGGCAGAAGAATTATATCAATTCCTCTTATTCTTTATACAACTAGATAAAATGTAGATAAAAGTAGAAAGAAAACTATTTTGTTTTCAATCAGTAACAGTCAAAAGTTATAAAATACGAATTGGATGAAATGTCTCTGTATATTATGCAGTTACAAATTTTCAAGTAACAAATTGCTATTATTAATAATTAAAAACATATAAAAAAATAGCATACTATAAAACTTACAAGAAGTTTTTTGGTATGTTATAGAATCAAGCAGGAGCAACACATAAAATGTATTAGAGTCCAAATACTATGCGGTAAGTGTAAGCGTCTTCAATTTATGATAAGATATGTATATTATAAAATTTTCGGTTTTTTTTTTGGATGCATCAGCATGCAGTAATGTTAACGCCCATATAAGGGTCGCACTTTCATTAATAACTGCTGTCAAAAATTTTTTGACTAAAATAAACGCTTTTATAAGATGAAATTATTTTTAGGTATTGTTAAATTGTGTATTTAAATTTAATAAAGATAGATTTATAATATGACTTTAAATATTGCTCTTGAATGGAGGAAGAGTTTGCAATATTTCGAATTTAGTTAATATTTGTATTGTGTCAATAAATATTTTAATTTATATTAACGAAAGTTTCAATCATAAAAGTTGTTAATGTGGTAAAAATTTTAATTTACATCATAGAAAAAATCAATTAATTTCAAAATCAATTAAAATTTTTATTAAACTAAGCTATTTAATAATTAAAATTCATTTTTATTTATTTCTGTATAAATATTTACAATACATATGCACATAATATTTTATTATAAGAAACACAAATTTTCCTTTTACAAAGCAAAAGAAAAATTTAAGAAAATAATAAAATAAATAACGTTGGCACATAAAAATAATAACAAAAGTAGCAGCATAATTTTATGTAAACAATTTTTTTTTATTCGTTGGGAGCATGTTTCACACAGATACCAAAAAATAAACTGATTTGGCAAGCATTAACACAGATTTAAAGTCTTTCTGTTAGTTTAGGTCACGACTGGTGTTATCAGAGGTAGGGAAAAATCCCTACATGTAGGTATTTTTGTTCCTAAATAAATAGTTTTTTTCAAAATGTAAATATTTTTTCAAGTTCCTAAACAATATAATATCTATAAAGAGAAAATTTAAAATGGACATTTTTTATTCTCAAATCTTTATTATATTCCATTCAAATGATTCTATAGAAATCTAAAACCCTGAATTGCCTGTTTTTAAAATAATATTTAAATTTTACTACATATAAAATAAAAAGATTCAAAAATTTATTTATATGTTGATAAAATAAAGAACTGACTCTACTTTAACAAATTTATTTGAGCAATAAGCAAAGCAGCTCTGGGTAGATAAATATCCACCTCGATCAGGCTGTGCTTATTTTTTTTCGTCGTTGAGAGTTTTGTGTCTCCTCACTATCGCATTGGCTAAATGTTACAGACAGCTTTACCGTTTGGCGACATTATTCGCAATAGCATTTTTTTTAACCACATGGCCACTTTGTTAGCCATGTGTTTATTGGCGACTTTGTAAGATCATGTGCTAAATGATGAGAAACTAAGATGTTTGAAATATCTTGACCCATTATATATTAATTCCAACGAATAAATTAATTAATTTTTCCCAATATAGAGAATTTATATCTGAACTGAAACTATTAAAAAACTAAAGCTAAGAATTATGTTTAAGAACAACTATTTAAACATCAAAGGCTTAATCTTTTTGGACCGGATTGGAAAAATTAAAAAATAGATTCTATGAATACTTATATCCTAATTTATATATTTTGGCTCATAGCAGTACCTCGGCTGAAAGTCCTTTTTCTAAGTTATCACTACCGAAAAATAAATTATCCAACAGACTTAAGATCAACACTAGAAATCCATAAATTTGTTAGTTGAGAATTTGTAGAGCTGGAGTCCGATTGAAAAAATTCTGAAATTTAATTAATAAAAATAGAATTTTATGTTGAATATTTTTATGAATGAATCTTTATTTTTGCAATAATAAAAATTATTATAAAATAATTATTATTAAAAAATAATTATTATTAAAAAATAATTATTTTTTTTATAAATAAAATTGAAATTGGTAGTTTTTATTAACATACAATATTATTTTGTTTCATTTTTATCAAATAAACAAATTTTAATGAGTTTTTTGGGTACTGAAATTTTTATGGGCCCCTTTCTTCCCGTTTTGGGAAACTTTTTTTAAATTCTCTTTTTTTAACACTTTTTAAAAATTCTCAACGGTAACGTTGGTTACAGGCATCGCATGACTGCACCGTGTTACGTTTCTTTAAGGCCTTGCATCAGCTTTTAATTTTAAATCTATAAAAATTCTATGTTCAATTTGGACAGTGAATAGGAGTCGAATTCGAGGATTACTGCTTCCTGTGCGAAGGTATGGGTCGAATGCAGTTTTCAGACGAGACTCGTTATTTGTTTTACTGTAATTTGTGATTGCGTTATGGATTATTCCGCTGGCTAATAATTCCACTTCATTAATATATTTCTGTTGAAATCAAACAAGCAAACAAACAAGAAATAATTACATTTTTTCTTTCCAGCTAAATTACGTCGTATAAAAATCATCAGAGCATCTTGTTTATAACAACATGGCGAAAGTTGACATTGACATTTATAAGGAAGTGTTAGTTTTGTTTTGTTTTTTTTTCTCTTGAACATATTTAACTTTCTATTTTTTATTGTATTTCTTTTTTTTTCTATTTATTTGTAGTTCACGCATTCTATTTGTTCTTTTTATCGGTTGCAACGATTCCAGAAATTTCTCCAAATGACGTAGTTTTTAGTAGCTTCTAATATAATCATATTTTTCCCTATAAAGATCAAGTTTATAACTCTGTCTGATGGAATTTCATATTCGAAGACCCTATATAACGTATGAACATAAGTATATCCCAAAAGTTTTTTATTGAAAATCTTAAAAATCGGTTCATATACTGCTAACTTATAGCCAAAAAAACAGACAAGTACTACAAGTTTATCTAAAGGTTTCTGTCGGAAAAAAGGGTATATAGAAAACTTATTTTGGATACGTTGGCATTTATGTGTTGTTTTAAATTTCATAGTGTATGAAAGACCAAATTGTTTTATTAAATTGCTGTTTTCATTTTGTAATAAATGTTTAATTACTGATAAAATTCATGTTTAATTTAACTTGATTTCATTTAAATTTATTAATTGCTTAATAATATGTCGTCCTAAAATTGCAAACACCACTGACTTTAAAATGCCCTCAATTATATAGTTGGCTTAACATTCCTCTAAACCATCATAAATTAAATTACTGAAATTAAAAGGGAAAAATCAGAACGATATTGTCAACATGATAACTAGTTGTTATAGTTAATTTAAGTTTTATTATATTATTAATTAAAATGATTTTGGGCTACGCTATTTAATTAATTATACTACATGGATAGATATTATAAACATTTCAAGAATATTAGAGTAGATATTTACGCACCGGTAAACTTAACAACTAACCAACCAACCAATAAAAATACATAGTACGCACAATTAAATTGCATTTTATTTCAAATGCAGTTGTTACAACTCTTTAACTAGCTAAAGTTTAAATAGAATAAATTAGCTTTGAATAATATACATATTTATAAACTAATGAGCTTTTTATTTATTTAGTATTTGAACAAAATTGTTTTCATAATTACATTTATTTTTGAATATTATTATGAAAATTTTCAAACAACCTTATAAGCATAAATAGTAAATAAAGTTAGAAATTTAATTTCATAATTTGTTGATAAAAAAAACTATAAAAAAAGTTAATAATAGTTAAAGCTATAATTTCATTTACAGTAAAAGCTTGATAATCCGGACCTCCGAAATCTGGATAATTTTATTTATACTCAAAAAACAGTTTTTAGGTAGGTTCCCGTGTTAATTTATCCTTAATGCTGTTATGGTTTTTTTTTTAGTTTTGATTTAGAAACTGGAAAGTATCAGAATTATTATTATTGCTATAATTATAATTATATCTATAATCTATAAATATACGAATAAATTCAATAATGTCTAGGTTAAACATTAAAGGTTAATATTTAGCTTTTTCAAAATTGTTCGAATTTTTCTGCAACGATGTAAAAATATTTAAAAATATTGTTGGTTTTATTTTATTTGATTTTATTTTTAAATAAGGATAAGAAACATTGTTTAGATACAATGATATTTTAGAATTAGAGGAACTTATTTTTGTTGAAAAACTTGTTTATATAGCAGATATTTTTCCTGCAACAAATTGTGGTGAATATAAAACGTCGGTTTTATTGTACATGCGATTTCATTAAAATTTGCAGCTGTGTTACAAAAACTTTTTCGGCAATAATTTTACTTAGCCGGTAAGCCAACAAATTAAATTTTTACTAGTTTAAATCCATCATCAAAAAAGATATAGGTATATTGGGTTTGGGATTCCTTGTGTAACATGTCGAAATATTCATCTAAGACCCCGCAAGTAAATATATGTATATTGTGGATCCACATAAGATGCTGAAGTGGGGATGAAATTTATCTCAAATATTTCTCCTATATAACTTTTTTTGTATTAAAAAATTGACTTTTAAACAAACAAATTACATTAAGGACTAAGTACTAAAGAGAACATGTAGCCGTCGTAACTCCGGTTCATAAATTGTTTGTGAAATTATTAAGAAAATTAAACTGCTTTCCATTTCAACCTGAAACCTTTTCAGTATTATTGACATTAGCGTTTATGTCAACCGGTTTAATATTTGCCACTTCCGGCTCTTTTCTAGTCTATGACGAATACTTACAACGATACATAGTTGGCCTTAGTGAACTTGACCTTAAGTAATGTTACTGCGCACTGTACAAATTTGTTAGCAACATATGTACACTTTCACTATCTTCATCCAGCTGCAGTAATATCACCATCCTCACCAACCACTTGCAATACATCATCAGTCAATGAACTACAATACATTCGAATTAAATATATGGTTGTGTCATTATGTTACAATGTAATATTACTATGTATCATTTTTCGGCAACCTGTTGATTATTTCAACACCCGTATAGAATCAAGAATGTCATTTCCGTTGGTTTGTTATTTTGGAAATTTTTTTAAAACTTTTTATATTGTAAAGCAAAAAATAAATTGTGATATGTAGCTATAGCTAACAGTTGCTAAGTATGAATGTTTATGATGGTACTTCGAGAAGGTATGTAAATTGTGATGTGAGGAAATGAACTTATTTTGATATTATTATGTAGTTTAATCATTTATTTTCTTATTACCTTAATATATTTATGCTGCTGCAAATTAAAATAATTTTCAATGATCTAACACGCTGTTTAAACAGCAGTAACAGAGAAGAATATAATTAGTGCTGCTGGATGTTAAAAATTTGAAAGTTACAAGTTGCAATGCCTAACACTTTACTATTTGCAAAGAGTTGCACTTTGTTTCCTAGAGCTAATATTTAATCTTTATTAAACGTAGCATTTCTCTATGCATATGTATTTATACGTTTGAAAAAACTTGTTTTGTTAATTATATCATTTTTACTATTTGTGAAATAGTAATCGTAATAATATGATAATAATTTTTCGTGCAACTGGTTTAGTTGAAGTATTCTCAAAGCATGTAAGATATTATATTTTTTGGGAATTTTTTGATTAATAATAACTAAATATGCATTTATGAGATTATATTTCTTACTTACTTAAATTAAGAGGCACAGTTTTTTGTTGAATATATATCACTCGCACAAAGATCTGTACAATACCTTTTTTCTCTTTAATTTATTTTTCACCACTACTGTAGTGATACCACACTAGTAATAGTGATTTATTCAGTTGTGGTGGAGCTTATAGTTAAGTTTCTCTTTTTCTGTCAGAATATAAAATACATAGAAAAAAAGAAATATTGTTAGCAATAAATACATTATGCATTTAAATACAAACCATTACAATTATCTATTTTGTGGAATATTGGATCAGAAAATGTTTGAATTTGAAGAGAAACTAGAAAAACAGAAATACTTGTAATCGTTATTAAAGGATTAAATAGCAAGTAAAAAAGTTTCAGTAGGTCTAGCCCAACCATATGATACCCTACATAACTGTGCATTGTTTTTTTTTTTTTTTTTTTTTTTGAAACTTTTCAAAATATCAAAAATACGAGAGCACAGCCTTGTTTGTAGAGCATAAAAATATTAAAAAATGATATAGTATTTTTTCGCGATAGTCATGTTTGAAAGTTTTATATTTTATATTTTTCTTAACGTTATTTGTTGCTTATTTTAAAATTTTTTTATCGATAATCATCTAAAACATTTAATTTTAAAATAGAAATTTAACATAATTGCGAATTTACAATGTGTTAAATTGCTTTATAAAATATTTGAATATAGACATTAAAAAAATAGTTCGTGATTATTTATCTATCACTTAAAATGATAGGAAAATAGCTAGAGATTTCATGTACCTTAAATTTAAAGCTTCTATCACATAATATCTCTCCCTAATAATTAAAAAATAATTTAAAAAATGAATTCATTTTAAAAATCGCAGTGGGTGCTTGATTTTTTTTTATTATTTAAATAAAAAGCAGAGTTGTAAAATCAGGAAAATATTGGGCGTAAGGTGGTACAATAGTAGTTTTAAGTACAAAAAAGTCGTTACCCTATTGTGCATCTAGTTAAATTTTTGGCAGCAGAATTAAATGTTTTCTATTATTTTTGTTTTTGCTGTATGGTTTACATCTTGTAAATTACTATAATTATAGGTACACTGTTTGT
The DNA here is from genome assembly GCA_932274085.1 of Protocalliphora azurea. NCBI lineage: Eukaryota > Metazoa > Arthropoda > Insecta > Diptera > Calliphoridae > Protocalliphora > Protocalliphora azurea. Next base: position 146,734,600 of record OW026523.1, read on the forward strand.
TTAAAATATTGCTTTAATGTAATTAATAATATTAAATAAAAAACTTTTAAAAACTTAAAAAAAATTAAAAAGTTTTATAAAAAAAATCTAAACTTCTTTGGGCATTCGAAATAAGTGATTAAAAAAAAAAAAACAAAAACACTTATAGTATTTTTTTTTTTTTTATTTAAATAGTTTTTTTTTATTTTAATTAAAAAATAAAGAGATTATAGAAAATTTATTAACATTTACTTTTCCAAAAATCATAACTATTTAAATAAAATATCTTTGCAAATAATATCATATGTATTTCACAAAATAAATATTAAAATAAATGAAATTTTAGAATAAATGCAAGCAATAAACCAATCAGTTTTCTATCAAATTAATTAATATTAAGAGGAATTTATTTAGCAATACCACCATGCGTATGTAATTTGAGGAAAAATTTATTAAATATTACTCATACGCACAGTACATGTTGAACAACGTATTTTTATACTGTATACTATTTTATACTATTTAAATATACACTGGAAAAAGTATTGCCGTTCATTTTCCAATTAACACAGTTGTTTCATTTTGCATATCAGTTTAATAAATTTATTCAAGTAAATATAAAATAAAAATAAAATTTAAGTAAAATTTTATTTCTCACTTAAAACTTTAATTTATTCAATCATCAATTGATCAATTTTTTAATTGGAAAAAATGTTCTGTTTTGCAATTTTTACAATTTTTTAGTAATTGATATATAATCATTTTTGTGAAAGGAGCAAATTTAAAAGAGTTTTTAATTGAATAAATTTTGGTGATTGGTGACTTTTCTTTTTGTGGATGTATAAATATATAAATATATAGTATAAAAATATATATTTTTTGATTATAATATAAACCAACAGACTGAGCTAAAAAAGTATACAATCGAATTATTTTTTAATGAGGATGAAATAATACAAAAAATTTTTTAATTATGTTTTCATAGCGATTCATGAAGCTAATTAGTATTATATATATTTTTATAATTAAGTTCCTGTTAATGACTACATTAAAAAAAAATATTTACTATTAAAATAAAAAGCCTTGGTAAATTTTTCCTTATTTTCACAGATATGCTATATTTTATTTTAATGTCCTGCTACATATTTAGCTGTAAATTTTCGAATGAATTCCATATAATTCGTTATATAAAAGAAACTATATGTACTCAAAAAATATTTAAATATATTAATGCTCAAATTAAAAGGAAATATCTTACATTTTATATACATTTTCTGCGAACTATTAAAATAATTTTAAAATTTAAATGTGTAGCGTTAATTTAAAAGATGATAAAAACAAATAGAACTTCAGCATCAGTTTTTTTAGTGAAAAAATTTTTGTTTTTTATATAGCATTCTTTCTTTTTAAATCCCCAAAATTATACTACGAGATGTCAAGGTAATAATACAAAAACAAAAATATTTGTATACAAAAATAACAAAAAAAGTAAAAGTTAGATTTCTACTTTTTCCAAAAAGAAAACAAAATAAAAAAATATCGTTTACACAATAAATATTTTAAAATTGTTTACTTTTTGTGTTACTTATATCGTATTTTGTGAGTACATTAATCCTGTTAAAAAATGTTTAATTATTTATCATTTAAAGTAAATATTTAGAAAATATTAGATAAATTTTAATTTTACTTTCCGTCCTTTAAATACTGATTTACGCACGATAAATATATATATATATATATATATATATATATATATATTAGACTAATTCGACTACAGATTCTTCACTGTTTAAAGTTTCTATCTATATTTGTTTGTTATCTTTTTTTTTATGCTGAAGGAATTACGTGAAAAAACTCTAAAGAAAATAATTCGAAAACATAATGCTACATTACGTATACATTTTTGCGTACTTATGGTAGAACAAAAAATATAATGAATGTTGGTATGATATTAGATATGAATGTTTTTTATTATATTATTTATTTTATAGGGTAAGGTGTACCTTAGTTTGGCATATACCAGTAATCGGCATATTTAATTTTAAACCGAATTAATTAACAATACGGACTACTAAATATTAAAATAAGATACATTTTGAAAACAAAATGATTTAAATATACTTATATGACAATTTCGTCCGTTCTTAAACAACACATTGATAGCATTTTTTAGAAAAAAAAAATAAGAATTGACCAATTTAAAAGATATTATTAATCGTAATAAACAAAAAATTATTCAGGGGATAGATATCAATTGAAACCTTATTTTTAATGTGTAAACTTTGTGTAAAATTTTGCGTAAAGGATTGCATTTCTTATTTCAATAGCTGCCGACCTTAGGAACAAAAAATTTAATAATTTCCTATAGTCGGTATATGATGTTAGTTTGAAGATAATATAAGTAAATACTTAATTTTTTTATAACTTATTAGTTTTAGCCAATTCGTGTCTAATTTGTAAATTCCCATAAAGCATAAACATTTGAATAGTCTAAAAATATATGGAAACGTTATGTTTTTAGGGCGTCACAAGTTTGCCGCTGCTGTATTCATCAATAATATTTAGGGGTCGATATAATTAGAAACTTGTTTCCACATAATATTATATGATGTTAAAATTGTGACAATGAAGATATTACAGTTATTTTATATTAAACAAAATTTCTGAAAGAGTACATATATTTTTACAATTATACATTTTATAACATTAAAAAAAAAATATTTTATTTTTTTCAGTGTTTATGTGGACCTGGAAATATCGTCAAGATTTAGCGACCACCAAACACTGTTTGATTTGTCCAAATTTTGTAGTATATATTTCCTTTGTATAATGTAAGTTTTAGCAAATTGGACTAATCTAATAAACATATTGGATCTTTATAGATAATTATCTCCAAACATCTTGTTATGCATAACAGTGAATTGCCAAATATTTTGTAGCAAAAAAAAAACAACAAACTGTATAATAAATAACTTTCTCACATGGATCAAACTTACTTCTAATTTATTAGGTGTTAAACTGTATTACCTTAAGTTATAAAATAAAACATAACAATCAAATAAAATTAAAAATAAAAATATGCCAATATTTTGGTATATTTTACGTAATTAATAGCTGTTTATATGACAAACGGCTATATTACATAACTGTTTAAGTCAAAAGCCAGCATGAGTCTAAATATAAAACTATAAAGTTTAAGAGAAAAATTCGGTTTATTTATAATAAAGATTTTTATATTTTTACGTTTTTTCCTTTCAAGAGTTTAGTTTATTTCCATTCAATTCAATTTTTGAAGTGGTAAGACGTTAGTAGAGTTTTCTTTTAAAAGCAAATACGGCTCTTTATTTACATTTTAAAACGCACATGTTATGTTATACAACTGAACTGCAACGACTGTCAAACTTTACTACACTATGACAATTTAACGAATCAAAGCTAAATTTACTACTGAACTTATATACTTATATACTAGTGATTAAGTTCTCTACAATCCTTTAGTCCCAGCAAAATCTTCGCCTACTAAATAACGTGTTTTGTTAGCGAAAACAATACGAAATACAGCTTCCTCTTTCGGTACTATAATTGATGAATTTTGTTCGCGATGACCAAAATTTCACCAGTTTTCACTGGGGTACCAAAACAATTGTTTTGGATGCAGAAAATTTTTTTACGTATAAAAAAAAAAAAAAAAATATTTAGCTCGGTTGGGATATAAACCCACATAACTACACTGTTTGTGTTTGTTAGTTTGCTGTCTTACTCGCTACAACCTAATCGTCTTTTATTTCAATGCACTAAAAAATGGTTATGATAAAGGGATGTAAATCAACATTATTTCTTTAAACAAAAGAATTTGCCTCAGTTGGAAGTGAAACCCTAATCGATTTTAAGACAAATTTTTTTGTGTTAAATGCTCTAGACAAATTCTTTTTACATTTACTAAAAACTACCGATTAAGGCTACAATGTAATGCATACAGGAAACTGTTGCTTTCAAAATTTGAAGTTAATTTTTTGATGAGGCAACATCAAAACCATGTAAAAGCAGACTTATAACAAACCTAACTACCGATTAACGTATATGCAGTAATTTAAAACAGCTTATTTTTCTCTCTAAGTGATTTCAATTATATCTGTATAATTAAGAGGCAAACACATTTTCTATTAACCCTTCTATGCTCACACTATAAAACCGATTTAACTAAAATATACCATTAGAAAGTTATTTTCTCATAGATGTTCCGAACATAAATTTTATAAAAATCCCTTCAGTCTTTTATAAGTGATAAGCGGAAAAAATTGCTACATATAAAAAACTTACATGTATATAAGTCTCAAACAAAAAAGCGTCTCAAATTATTGAACTCTTCTCCATTTCATTTCTCATGTCTCTCAGACAACTTTCTCAATTCAAAACAATATCATTGTTTTATTTCTTTCCAAAAATGGGACTTTGTGGCACATAAGAGGGGGACTTTGTAGCACCTTTTTGTTCTTCTAATGGCACTTTTTGAATTTTCCATAATGTTTAACCTAAAATCATGAAATTTCAATTGAGAAACTTTTTGGTAGTTTTTCGCTTTCTAATGGTACTTTTTGAATTTCCTTTTCTGCTTAAATTCAGAAACGTGCAATTAAAAATACATGGCCTTATTGGAGATATTCTATAATATTCTTATTCATTCATGAACATAAACATCTCTGAGTGAATAAGATTTTATATAAAGGGACCGTATGGTACATTTTCATTATTCTTTGGTAATTTTGAACTTGAATATATGTGGGCCAAACCGTTGAGAATTATCTTGTGGGTACTTTGTGGTACTTTCTCGTTCTTTTTACAGTACTTCTTAAAGTTTTTGTAATATTGAGCCTAAAAATATAAAATATAAGACATAAGGTCCTAAGCGAATGGCAATCCATAAGAGGTGTTTTTGTGGCACTTTTTCATTATTCTTATAGTACTTTTTGAACATTTTGTAATAATTAACCTATAAACATAAAATTAAAGATATGTGGTTCTATATGAGTTAGAAACCACAAGCTCTATTAGTTACATTATTCTCTAGTAAAGAATAATATAAATAGTTTGTTACTTTTTGAACCTGTGAACGTTTAGGATCTAATTTTTTTTTTTTACTTTACTGGTGCCCCATGAATTTTCTTAACCAGACAAATATATCAAATATGTCGTTGGAATGTAAAAACAAATATATATATATATAAATATAAGTATATATATATATATATATATATATATATATATATATATATATATGTATATATATACGATTGAGATAATTGAGATGAGTTATTCATTTCTGACACCAATATTATACGAGTATATATAACCGTTAAAAGTAATGTTTAAAATTTCCATTTTTTCAATTTTCTAACATTTTGTTTGTGGTCTATATACAAGTCCTGAAAGTCCGTTAATGCAGTAGTTAAATGGTAGTATTAAATAAACTTAAGAAAATGATTTAATTTTAATGAAAGTGTTTTCCATTGAAATTTTTATTAAAGTATTTTTCCAAAAAAAAAAAAAATAAATAAAATAAAATAAATCTCATAAACCCAGCATGATATTACAGAAAATAAAACTATTCTAGAAAAATTTCACCCATACGAGACAAACATATTATACAGTTTTTAATTGTTTGCAGTTCATTTTGGTAGATGCAATTATATGGAGATTAAAAATGATTGCATTTAAGAACATTTTTATGCCATATACTGTTTAACTTGGGATGTATTTCATGGTTCTAAAAAGAATCATATGGCTGTGGTTGCACTACATAGAAGTGCAGCAACATTTTTCTTATTTTTCTGATTTCTGTTCATATAAATATTTTTTTTACTTATGAAAATTATGTAAATGTTATTTTCCTTCTTATTTCGATTTTAGTGTATGTCTTAATTTTAATAAAACTACTATATCATTATCGTTTTCAATTACATTATATTAATTTGAAGAATAAGTAATATCAATAGTACTTATTTCATTATGATATTAATGCTGAACCTTCTTATTTAGATAAAACAAATTAAAAATTTTGGTTGGAAAACAAGCATGGAAGGAATATGTATGAAATAATAGGTGTTCACTTTCACTTAAATGTAATAAATGTTACACAAATTTATAAGAAAACTTGAATATATTAGAAAAAACCAAGAACAAATAAAGTGCGGTTTCCTACTCTTGCCATTTACTTCATAATAATTGTCTTCTAGGTGCACTATGGGCCGCTTTTATGACATCCGGGTATTCGTCGCCATATATGGTTTAATTTAATAGACAAAAGAAGTTTTTGAATAGTCTCCATTTCGGATTCGGGGTGAAAGTTATTGTTTTTGATTTTGTGTGACAAAATAAAGTGACACTTTACTTAATTTTTTAATGTAGCTTGCAATATTCCAATTTTTTGTTATTATTTTTTCTGCATTCGCACAGTCTGTAAATCAACATTTTCTTCAGTTATCAAGAATTTTCCAGTGATAGTGAACTGTTTTCATTTTTATGACTCAAGAAATTATATTTTTCAACCTACATGCATTCCTAGCAATAATTTTATACATATTTTCGACATGTTCTTCGACAATAAATTTTAGGTACGTGTTTAAACGAATTTTGTTAGATTTTAATTTTAAGAAAGTTACTGAGAATAATAGCAAATCGAAACAAGTTAACGGTATTAATTATGTTCACGAATTTTTTGTAAAATTCGTTAATAATAATTCTACCGAAAAAAAAACGTGTTGTTATTACAAAATTAATTAAGTGAAGTTAATATTATAGTTAACTAAATTTATATAGCATAACTTATGTAATTAATGTTTATTTAACAAAATTAATGCAACGACTATTGGGGCAGAATAAATGATGTGCAGTGTGAAGGGCATTCTATAGAAAATAATACAAAAGGCGACTTTGAGATTAAACTTTTAAATATTTTAATAAAATACTAACTTACAAAATTTGAATCATTTTCAATAATTTATATTAAAACTATTTAAGCATGTGTGTATGAAATTGTAATAAAATTAATTTAACTTTTTCACGAATGGAATATACACACTTATGATATAAAACAAATAACCAGGGACCGTAACGATTATAAGCAATATCATAAAAATTACAATTTAATTATTTTTTTAGAATTTTTGATTATCGGCTTATGTTTATTGAATAATTGTAGAAGAATATAGTGTAAAAGTTTTATTGGACACTAGGCAGAATGGAATACAATGAACAATGTTGTTGTTATTTTTATTTGTTTGTTTTCTATTTTTAGAAACACTGAACAGGAGGCGTCAAGTAATACTTTACATCTAAAAATGGAAAACAAGCAGAAGGGACAAATCAAAATAACAAAAACATTGTTCATTGCTACTTAATAAGTGGCTCAACAATAACAATTATACATTCCTTGACCTACCTGTTAGCTTTAAGCATATAAACAATAATAATTGAGTAAAGAGAATACAAAATAATTTTAAAAAACTTTATCCTAAACCATTCGTCTTACTTAATAACATATACGGAAATTAAGTTACAGATTCCATTTCCAAAAAAGTTGTAAGTTAAATAGATTATGTTTACAGAGAACAGCACGGTGGTCCAATAAAACTTTTACATTGTATTATTCTACAATTATTCAATAAACTTAAGCCGGAATGCAAAATTTCTAAAAAAAATATTGAAAAAGTTCAACAAAAAAACTATAAACTAATTTAATTAATTTGAATAAAAAATTGTGATTATTTTTGCTTTTTTCAAATATAGCGATTATTTTTCGATTTTTTTTTTCTAAAAAACAAAAAAAATAAGTATTTCATGTTTGAAAATCATATTGAAAATAATAATAAAAATAATAATTATTATTATTATTATTATTATTATTATTTATTATTATTATTATTTATTATTATTATTATTATTGTTATTATTATTATTATTATTATTATTATTATTATTATTACTATTATTATTATTATAATTAACAAAAGTGCTGTGTTCCTCTCATATTTATGGTTAAATATCTCCCCATAACTATTACTTTTGGTCTTCGATTGTAAAGCACTACACCGTATGACAGTCATTTTCACGCATGAAAAATCGATATATGCATCAAACTAACGAATATACGTAGTAAAATTAAGAAAAAGGCTAATTTTGGAATATTATAAACACGAAATGTTTATATTATCAAACCCTTTGGCTACGAATATACTTTAAGACACTTTTTGATTTTAGTAACAAAGCATAATTAATAAAATGAAGACAGCATTCCAAGGTAGTTTAATTTTGTAAAAAATATATAAAAGCGATAGCTAAAGTAGTTATTACTGTTTTACTTTTAACTAAAATATTAAAACTCCCTTTTTTGAATAAATTAAAAATGTATGAATTTTTAGCCACAAAAATTCGTATCGAAAGTGACCAAAAACAACAAACCTTAATTAAGATAATATAAAAATTTTATGCAGCGAACATTTAAATTAGAAAAACACAATATTTAAATCAGCATTTGAAAAACTCCAAAAACAAAGAAGAGATGAAGCCAGAATATTAAACTTTACATTTTGTAAGTACACATCGATTGATTGCTTATAATCATGAAAACGTTTTAATTAAAATTTGTAAGACATAAAAATGTTAAAATCTCTAAATAGCATTGCATTGAAATTTGTAAGCTACTTCAGTTTTTATTAAACTACTTCAACTGCTAAATTTACAGCTACTTCTACTTTCTACTAATACTCTACTGCCTTTAAAGCTAAGCAAAGGTGGTAGCAGTTTTCTTTTATGAATATAGGTAAAACTATTATTACATTTGTATATGTGAAGGTAGCAGCAGTAATGAAATTATAAAAACTATACTACTTTTAAAATTTTAATTTTTGACTTCAACTAAAAATACTGCTACAAAAAACGTGAAGCTAGCAGTAGTTTAAGCAAATAAACAACTATAAGTTTTAAAAACTACAATTTTAGTTACTTTTACTGCTGCGACTACTTGGAGTCTAGTTTTTCAAACGCTGATTGAAATGAACAAATCAAAGGAAGAGGTAAAAAACTATTGTTTAGCTTAAGTTTCAAAACAAATTTAAAGTTTCATGCAAATACAATTTTTCAACACAATAACACATGAACATGTTAGCAAACAACTGGTGCATAAATAGAGAAAAACTTCAAAGAAAAAAAATGTTTGTGCATTTTTGTGGACAACTTTTATCTCTTGTGTGTGAAAAAGAAACATCATTTTGAAGGAAGGGGCGAACACAGAACCAACATTGTGTAAAATTACACTCAGATAAATATTATAGCAAATATGTTTAATAATTCTTATATTAAGCATAGTGATAAATATAAAGTATATTCTATACTTTTTTTAAAATTCTTTCTCTAGGTGTATTCAGGTGGTTTTAAGGGAATAAAGTGCTCCACAAAAACTAAACGTACTAAGGTATGAAAAAATGGATTTGAATTGTTTGTTTATGAAATTCACAACTACATCATTTAGCCACTGCACAGTAGGGTGGAATTTTGAAACGAATCCATAAATTCTAATCATCCGGTTAGATCTACTTAAAATTTCACATGAACATAGCAGAGACGTGTACAATTAGAAGGGGGACCTCGCAGAAACCTCAGGAGTGGATCTATAGTGGCTCAAAATAGGGTAAAGGCTGGTTCTTAATTTTGAAATCATCTTCGTGAAGACACTATTCGGAAAAGTATAAAATTATTATACATTCTTAAAGAAAATTCTATTTTAGAGAAATTTTGTGAAGACACTATTCGGAAAAGTATAAAATTATTATACATTCTTAAAGAAAATTCTATTTTTACGTCAAAAAAAAAAAAAAAAAACAACAAAAAATCATAATTTTATTAATCTTCAATCTCAAAATCGTTTATTTTTGAATTCGGAAAAGATATCTACTTCATCAGATTTTGTTCTTTAACTAATTGTAAAAATATTTTACAAAACTGCACAAAAATAGTGGGCTATAGTTTTAAAACTGAAATAAGATTTACTTATTTATTTATATATATATAAATATATATATATATATATATATATATATATATATATATATATATATATATATATATATATATTTATACGTCTTACTGAGACCTTTGGGAAAATTTTGCAAGCGGTTAAAATTTTTCTATGTCGGATGTACCCCATTTTGAGCCCCTATATATCACCTCCTTGGGGTTCTCCGGGGCCCCTTCCAAAAGTTACAATTATATTGTACTTTGCTACACCTATATGAAATTTTATGTAAATCCAACCAATCCAACCGATTAGAAGTTTCAGATTTATTTCCAAAAAATTCGATTATGCCCCAATGTGCACTGCTGACATACTCGAAATGATATGTTTAGAAATTTCTCATAAATTTCGTATTCATCAAATAAATGTATATGAGCGTCTAAGAGATTATAGTAATTAAAACGCAATATTTGTGCTGGTATACTAACGTTAAATACTGACACATCCAGATTTAAGTGATCATGCTTTGCTAGGTACTGCAAAAAGAAAATATTTAATATTTCTTCATAAAGAGGAAGTCTTTAAAAATATCTTTAAAAGAAAAAAGCTTTTTTAATGATATTGTGGAACTTGTTAATTAGGTGATAAATGATTGAAAATATAATGTCATGTATTTATGTAGTAAGAATTAATCTTAACTCTATGAAAACAATGTACAAAATATGAATTAAGTTTTGAAATTCATCCGTTAATAATTTGTTGATTAAAATTTATAATCTTATTTAGCAAAAAAAAAAAAAATAATAAATCTATATAAAATATCAAAAGTTTAATCAATATTTAATAATATTTCAAGGTATTAATGTTCTCTCATTAAACAGAAGTCTTAAAATAAGTATAAATTTTACACCAAATAAATTACATTATATGGATTGTATGTATGAGGATAATATTTTGTTAATAATTTTCGCATTATTATTTTTATACTATTGTATATTTTTAATCCGGTATTGAAATATTTATTGTTAAAATATTGTATATTTATTGTTATTACATGAATTAAATGCTAATGTAGGAGAAAGTAATAAAATTTAAAATAAACAAATTTTTAAAACACAAACAAACACCCACAGTCATAAAATTTTTTTAAATATTTACAAACTTTTATCATCCTTATTTCTTACATAAAACACCAACAAAAGTAAATTTTAAAATAAGCATAAACGCAAACAAATTTTAGGAGCAGACATAAAGTACTACAGTGGCTTTTCAGTTGAACGTATAATTATTTTAATGAATTCGCGATATAACGTACAATACTTTATTATTATTATTATTATTATTTTCATTGAATAGCACATATGATGAATAATTTCAAAATTACATAAACATAACAAATTTCTTTATAAACAATATATATTTTTTTTATTAGTATTTAGCCTGACATTTCTGGATAAAAGAAGTGTGAAATTTGCATTTACTTATATAAAGATTTAAATATTTACAAATATTTTTGTTTCCTCTTATATTTATTTTACACACATTTTTTTTATTTGTATCCCCTTGGTCATTCATTGGAAAAACAAAAAACAAATTTTATTATTTAAGCCAAACAGCGTTACCGTTGAGAATTTTTAAAAAGTGTTCAAAAAAGGCGATTTCAAAAAATAAAATCACCAAAAAAGGGATTTTTTGAAAAAAGATTCCAAATGATTCAGTAGCTAAAAAAACTCCTTAAAATTTATTTATTTAATAAAAACTAAAACTAAAGCAAAAAATATTATCTTTTAATAAACTAATAGCCTCAATTTTATTAATAAGAAGAATAATATAATGATAATAATTTTTATTATTGCAAAAATAAAGCTTTATTCATAAAAATAGTTAACAGAAATGATATTTTCATTAATTGAACTTTCGTACAAAATCTTCACTCGGACTGCAGTCTTACAAACAAATTTAAGCCTGAAAGCATAGATTTACAAGTGTTGACCTTAAGTCTATTGGACAATTTATTTTTCATTACTGATAATTTATTAAAATGACGTTCTGCAGTGGCAGGTGAAGTAAAAATATAAATTAGGATATAAGTGTCCATGAAATCTATTTTTGAATTTTCCCAATCCGGTCCAAAAGTATTCGGAATTTGATGTTTTAAATAGTTGTTCGTGAACTTTATCATTAGCGTTAGTTTATAACAGTTTAGGTTCATTTATAAAATTTTCGGATCATTTTTTACACCATTATTTCTTTGTTGGAATTAATATATAATGGTTCGAGATATTTCAAACAACTAAGTTTCTCACCATTAATCGCATAGCCATTTAGTTCCATTTAAAAAAAAAAAAAGTATAGATAAGTGGCCAGGTGGTTGAAAAAAAGGCTATTGATGACTAAAGTCACAAAACGGTAAAGCTGCTGCCAAATTTTCTATTTTATTCCAGTTCATTAGCTTTTTAGCTAGAATTAAGTTGAAACCAAATGATCTTTCTGTCTTCGACCAAGTGTCAGTATTTAAGAAATACACCTACGCATATTTACAAAAACTTAGTTCAATTCAAATTTTATTCTTGCAAAATATTAAATGCTCAATTTTTTTAACACTTTTTGGGTTATATTTATTTAAATAAATGGCGAATTTCTACATATGTATATAATGATGCAATGATTTATCGGAATATTTCGTATTTGTAATATACGTTTGCGCAAAAAACTGAAATACTATTTATTTATTTCATTACATTGCACACTGCACAATGGGTCCATTTGCAAAATAAATGGCACTAAGTCTGGATCTTTTAAAAAACTGAACCGATTTTGATGAGGCTAGGAACGTCGGTAGAGGTGGAGCTAGGCTTTCAGAGTTTTGTTGGCTGGTGTGTGTAACTGGATCATAGACGGCGCTATAGCGGGCCAAATTTGACCATCTCAAGAGTGAAAAATATATTGGAGCTTTTAACTTTTGCAAATATGAACCGATTTTAAATATTTTTTGTTTCACCTAGGCCCCATAGAAAATTTCTCCCGGGATAGGCTTTTAATGCTTTTAAATACCTTTAACAAATTCATACATAAATAAATTTTGTACAGTTATAGCTCCTATATAAAAGCCTCACCCAAAAATCATTTAAAAATAATAAAATTCCGCAAAAATGTTCAAACAATATAGAATTTGGCTCAAGTAAATTTCGTTTAATTATAAATAGAATTTTCTGACCTCACGATCCAGAATGGACCATAGTTCCCATATAAGGCGCTATCTCGATTATAATTTAAAGTCTATGAACCATGGTGCGGGGTATTACAGGGTCAGGACAGACTTTTTTATTTGTTTGTTTTTTTAAGAAGTAAATTCTTATTTAAGATTTCGCACTTAGAAAAAAATAATACATCAAATCTTTAAATTTATACAGACGTTCCATGTATTCAGCAAAAATTTCCATTTGCCAAATAATGAATAAAAATGCTAACATAATAGCTAGGGGGCGGATTTGAATGCAAACACATGTTTTTTCTAGAGAATTTACAAACTATCGTATGCAGTTATCTATAAGGATTAGACACTTTACCAAAATATGACATCGATCTGTTAGCGCACAATTTTTGTATATTTAATCGAAAATACATATTTTTGCATATTTCTCTTAAATGCATATTAAAATTCATATTTTTAATTTTTTTCACTTTTTCAACTTTTTTTAATATAATTTTTCTATTCTTCATTTTGAGATAAAACGCACATAACAGGTAATGTAACAGTTTGAAAAGCTTATTAAATAAATATTCCTTAGAATAAAATGCCGATAGTAAGAAATTCAAAAACTTCAGTTTTAAATAAACATGTGTTGGTGTCTTATACATTGGCATATATATATATATTTGAGATCCTCTATACGCATTGCAAAATTAAAGGAAAATTATCCCAATTTGACAATTTTGACGATTTCAGTCGATGTTAGCGGACCGTTAAAAAGCAAAACTAAATGTCTTAACCAATTTGGTGTGTACCCTAACTCTGGGAAGTATTTTCCCTTAACAGTTTTATAGCACTGACCATTGTATTGAGTTTTTATTTAAAAACGAAATTAATCATCATTTCTTCTCAAGTGAAAGGTCAAAAGAACAAAGAGTTCAACAAACAGAAAGAGATTTTTTTATATTATGATAATCATCATCATAATATTGTAGCACAACACATCCATTAACGTGAAGATGATGTATTGAATATCAATTGATTGAGTAAATTTCAGAATTCATTCATCAATAATAATTTTTAATATTCTTTGATAAATTATGAAGAGCAACACAAGAGAACTTTTAAAATAAACACTGAAATTTAAATCACTTTCTAACCATGAATACAGCAAAAATTATCAATATTTACATTTAATATTTATACTTAACTTGAAAAAAACTTTTTTTAGGTTTTTTATACTTAAAATATAAAATCGAAAGATTTATGAACCTTAAATTACATACGTTGATTAAATTAATTTAGAGTTGAGAGAAAGCCTCGGATATTTTATACATTTTGCATTTTAATTTTTAAAAGGTCACTGGAAAAAGCATAGTAAATTTTTCTACGATATAGTTTTGGATTCAAGCGTACTAATAACTCACACTCTATACAGGGGAGTCAAGGATGTAAATGCAAGTTTTAATTTTTTACTTTAGCAGCTCTCGAAAATATCAGCTACCCAACGTACGTCATACTAAAAAATATATTCACTGTTACACAATCTGTGTTCCATACTACTAAAACCTGATGCAATATTTTCATGCGGTATACTGCATCTGCAGCATCTGTTTGTAATTTATAGCAACATAATTAAACAGTTTTCAATTTGTTTGTCAAATATTAAAGCACATCGACTTGTAGATTTGCTCGTACAATTTTGCCGAAAACATATTTTACACCAGCATGTGTTTTTCTTTCTCTATTTGAAAATTTGAGATTTCATTTTACCGCTATAGTAGGTAATTTAGCAGTCTGTTTTTGCAATTTCGATTTTTTATTTTTTTGTGTGTAAGAATAAAACTCATAAGGGTTAAAATTTAACCTAATGTTTGTACATTAGGGCCATAATAAAATTTTAGCCCAGTTTAGTATTCTTAAGGCAAAATATAGCCTTTTTATTTAATTATAATTCAAAAATAACGAAAAATCACGTCAAAATATGCAGGGTTGAAGGAGATCATGAGACAGGTTTTGGTTAAAAGTATTCTCTTTTCATAAGCGTAAACGATATCTGTATACATCGTTTTTTACTAAAGACTTAGCTATACTGACTTTAATTTAAATCCTTTTGACTTTAATTTAAATTCTTTTGACTTTAACTTAAATCCTTTTGATTTCTGAGGTGATAAAAAAAAATAAAATAAAAATTTCAATGCTAGGGCAATTTTGTAAAAATCATTGCTTTAATGTTTGTATGTATGTTAGTATGTATGTTAGTATCTATGTTCGTATGTATGTTTAGCGTTACTGTTTGGCGACTTTAGTTGACAGTTGCTCCTTTTTCAACCCTTGGCCATATTGATGGCCCCTTTTTGAAAGTAGAACTAAATGGCGCAAAATAGTCTTACTATATGCTAAAGATGAAAAACTATGTTGTTTGATATATCTCGATCCTTTATATACTAATTCCAATGAAAAAATTAATTATTATGAGATTGATTCACAATGTTATAAAAAAAATCACCGGAGAATTAATAGATGAAATGAAAATGTTACAAACTGTAGCTGATGATAAATTTTATGAAATACCGAATCTTTTTAGACCGAATTGGAAAAAATTGAGAAACTGATTCGATGAATACTTAATTTACTTTTTTACTTTGCCTATAGCAGTACCTCGGCGGAACGTCATTTTTCTAAATTATCACTAACGACAAATAAATTTTCCAACAGATTTGAGGTCAGTCCATGTTTTCTGCCCAAATTTGATGATTTGGAAGACTGGGATCCGAGTGTATATCTCTTACAAAAGTATAGAAATTTAATTAATAAAAAAAAGTGTTTTATGTTAACTATTTTTATGAATTGTTATAAATAAATTATTTTGTTTTTAATAAAATTAAATTTATTAGTTTTTTTTAAAAACAATATATTTTTTTTATCAAATAAGGAGTTTTTATTAGGTATTGAAGCAGTTGACCGGCCCCTTTAAAAAAATCCGTGCGCAAATATACAAAAATATATTGTATTTCATGTGCAATGGTTTGCATTTGCTACTACAAATTACAGAAACGAGTGACAATTTCAGTATTAACTCGAAGTTACAGAAATGAGGCATTTGTATATTTATTGCACAGTCATAAGTGACATTTTTTTGCTAAAACTTGATATTTTAACCCTATGTAAATGCATTAATAGTAATATGACTCATGACACTAATAATAGCAAAAATGTACTAATAGTTTATACGGAAGCAAAAATTAGTAAAAATTAACATTAGCTGGATTTAATATGAAAAAATATAATGTCGTTATGAAACAAAAGTGCGGTGGCAAGAGTCAATGCGTTGCAAATAGTAAAAAACTAGTAAAGCCAAATATACAACAGCAAAAGAAGGGTGTTTGTCTTCTAATAAATGAAAACAAAAAATAATCAACCGGAAACAGAAATTTAATTTAGGGAAACAAAAGAGCAAAAGTAATAATCTACAAACACAACCATGGTTTGTGCAGCAGCAGCATGTACAATTTTTTTTATCACTATAAATAGGAGAAGTGAAAAGAAAACGTACGAAAACTTAATTGATATGTTTAGTGAAAAAATTTTATGAAAGCAGATTATAATATGAATCGAGTTTCTTTTTTCAAGTGAAATGATTATTAGATTGTTTCAAAAAAAAATCATTTTATAAAAGTATGAGGATTATATTTTCCCTTTTACATTTTTTGAGCCAAAATAATAGGAACACAAACAAAACATTGGAAGTATTTTATCAAAAATTTTTTTAATTAACTCTATATTGTGATTTAGCAAAATTATTAATTGATATAATATAAAATAAAAATAAGAAAAATTTTGTCATTTAAATTGAAAAATTCAAATAAAAAAAAAAAAATATTTTAAGAAGAATATTAGTATCAAATATATTTTAGCTCTGTTCAAGTACTCGTAAAATTTACAGGTTCTTGTCAGAATTAGTTAAAAATTGTTAGAAAAACAACAAAATGCGCATAAATTCTTACTACGTGAACACTTTCCTGTAAATTCTGACTAAAACTTGCAAGTTTAGGAAGCATTGGAACGGAGCTTTTAAATTATGAAAATTCCTCTTTTCATGTAAATTTTAACCATCAAATAACAAAGTATTTATATCTAAATGCAATGCGAAAATTATACGTTTTAAGTTTGTAGTAATAGGTGCTATAAATCATTCATTCTTTCGATTTTATTTTAGATTAATTATGAATTGCGGTTAACGTAAATATAAGTCTCAAATTTTCTTTAATTTAAGTTGCCTAAAATGGTAACACCAACTTCAAAAGCTTTTTGAAAAAAACATAATCAACTATTATTACAAGTCTTAAAAAAATCTATGTAAAGTTCGATTCAATTGAATCAATCAATCTATTTTGCTGAAGTGTTTCGCTAAAATAATTCAGCACATCCATGTGTTTCTAAGGTGAAATGCATATTAATATGTGTTGAAAATCTATTGAAAATTTTAAATAAATATATAAAATTTTAAATAAAGACAATGCAGCTGTAAATGTTGTGTTTTTAAAGGAGTCTACAATCATGAAAATAATTAAATTAACTAAAATTTTAATTGAAACTAAAACTAACTTCATTTCATTAATATTATAATTTTGATGATTGGAGCAAAATCAATTAACATTTTTATTGATGTAAGCAATGTTAAAATTAAAATCTATTTATATTTTTTTTCCGTACATTTGGTTATTTTTATTTTTGAACATAAATAAAAGTTATTATGGCATTCTTACTTTTTTCGAAACAATAAAAGAATTATTTTATGATTGTTATTGATAGTATTGTAAAACACAAATAAATTGCAAAAAAATAAAAAGTCGCCAACCCGGGAAAAATGCTGAAAGCTAAAAAAACGGCAAAATTAAAAAAATACAATATTAAAAAAACGCCAAAATAAAAAGTCGCCAAAACGCTCAAGTGGATAAAACTTTAAAAAAATAAAAAACGCCAAAATAGAAACATCCCCAAAATGAAAAAAAAAACAAAAAAATAACGCCATAATAAAAAAATCGCTAAAACGGAAAAAACAAAAAATCACTAAATCGGCAACATAATAAATCGTTTAAATAAAACAGGTAAAAAAAAACTCAAAAATAAAAAAATCTGAAAAAAAATATGAGGAAAAACATTGTCGAACTCAAAAATACCCAAACTGAAAGAAAATTATTATAGTTATTCAGACTTTTATTAGCCCTCTCTTCTTTAAAGAAAATTAGCGGAGGAAACAAAGAGTTGAATGATTAAAGTACTCAAGGTACATATTGTATTTGAATGTTATTTTTATGATATTTATTTTATTTTTCACGAAATTTCTCAACTTTTTAGATCTATATATAACATTAATTGTTTAAAAAATATCAAAACAAATAAAAATTACTTTTTAGGTATTTGATTAGTTACAAGCGCTAAACCTTTCTACTGACATTTTAATATGCGGGTTGTATTTATTTATGCTAAAAATTAATTTTATTGACACCAAACAATACGATATATATAATCTATTAATTATAAAAATATTTCAGAGTACTATATCCTACTGTATATTAAATAAATTGTTCAATTTTTTCGGTGGAAATTTTTATTTTTTTAGGAAAACCCCAGTTAAATATTTAATTCTGTTCTTTAAATTCTTAGAACAAAAATATGTATTTCAAATCTAAGATCTAACTAAAAGCTAGCTAATATTTCCTTGTACTTTTGTCGCTTACTTTATTTCAAAAAAGCAAATTAATTTTCTCCTGTTACCATAATTGTGGGGGTAACCTACACTATAAAAGCAAATCATCAAAAAATTTCTGAAAAGCATTTGCTACTACATTAAACCAATCATTAATTTAATATCTATCTCATTGAACCATTTAATTTAAATTTTTTCTAACAACTACTAACCATTGCCATTAGCAAACTTAACAATTAAAAAATTTAAACGAAGAAGCTGACAAATTGTATTTCCAATTAAAATAAAATTGTCAATTGTAAGTTCGCATGAAAATGGTTTAAATTAAATTTATAAATGATCTAAGGATGGGATCGGAAGGAAATGTTTAAAAATTTATTGTTTTAAATTGTCGTTATACCATTTATGAATTGTTATGGAAAGTAATTTATTTAAAGTTATTTTTGGTATTTCCTTAAACTTTTTACATAAAATTTTGAAATTATAAATGTTTATTGTTCAACTACACATTAAAAGAAATAAGAGAAAAAAAATTATTACTCAAATGATTAAACATAAAATAAAGAAGCACTGTTCGCATTGCATTTATACATACTTTAAGTGTTTTGTATGAATATAATATATCTTGTACTCGTACAATGCTGAACCACAAAATGTTTACATTGAGAGTAAAATAATAAAACAACATGAAGAAATAAATAATGATAAATACCAAAATGTCACTTGAATATTGTAGAACAACATTGTTACAACATTCAATACAGAAGTGGAAAAAGCTTTAGTGAAAGGTTTAAGTCTTAAATACAAGACAAGAAAACATATATTCATACAAAATTTAATGTAGTTACTAGTGACGTATATGACTTGGTTGTTAGTTTGTGTAAATGCCAGTAAAATTGGTCTCTAGTGTTTTTGCTCATAAACTGGGTATGCCAATGTCATCCCAATTATATGCGCTATAGAATATTGTTAAAGTTTTGCAATAGAGTTTAGAGGAATTGTAAACTACAAAAAGCTAAAACTTATAAATATTGTTAGAAACTAAAATTTCCTGATAAATACCAAAAGTCGAAATGACTTTTATTCATTTATTTGTCTTGTGTTTTCTTTGAAAAATACATAACTTAATTCTAGAATTTTATTTTATATAAATTCGTAAAATTTTTAATGAACATAATCCCTTTTAGCTAAACAATTCTTGTAATTTGGAATATAATGAATATTTTGTTTAATTTTTTAAAATCATTAAATTTGTTAAAAATGTTATGTAAGATATTTGTCCAAAAAAAAAAAAAGATTGGAGGTCTTTGATATACCTTACGTACAACTACATTGTCTGCTTTCTGCATTTGTTAATCATTAAAAGGCAATATTTTGCAGTAAAGCAAGAGGTGAGTAAATGAGACTATATTCGTATCTTAATATTAGTTAACACAATACCGAAAACACGTTGTACTAGACAAATTTCTTACGCAGAAGAAGTCACCAATCACCAAAATTAAAAATTGTTTAAATTTTCACCTCTCAACAAAATGATTGTATCATTTACTAAAAACTGTAAAAAATAATAAATCGAAAAATTTTTTTAATTAACAAATTTATTAAGTCAATCAAGTAGATGATTGAATGAATTAAAAATTTAAATGAGAAAAAAATTAAACAACTGTGTTAATTGAAGAATATAAGGTAATAATTTTTGTCTGTATAGCAAAAGCAATAGCATCTGTAAGAGCAAAATTTCATTAATAAGCAAATTATGTGATAGAAATGCCTAAATTAAATTCAACGCCGATTACCGAATTTCTGAAGAGTAAATATTACATTAGAATGAGAACTATTGGAGTAATATGCTAATAGCTTTGGCTAAAATTCAACTTATTTCTTTCTGGCCTTCTAAATTCTCATGAATATCGACAAGAAGCATGAGAAGTTGATTTTGAATTTTTATTAAAATTGTGCAAAGTTCAAACAAATGCAAGAATCAGATTAGGATTAAAAAAAAAATAATAATAATAATCAGTTGCTCTCCTGAAATGAATTAATAAAGTTTTAGTTAGCTAAATGAAAAATAAAACAAAATCCTGTTTCATGTACCAGAAAAACAAGTTTTGTACATATATATAAACCTATAATCTCTTAGTTTAAAAAAGATTTACTCAAGCTTTGTATGGAAAACAAAAGTTGTTCCCTAATTTTTGTTTTATTAAGTTATTTTCCAACAAACCAAATGATATCGTAATGATATCATAACGATATTATTTCGATGATAAAGAAGCCCGAGAATGATATTATTTATAATTCCAAAATGATATGGGATGCTTTCTAATACCATCATTTTTAAAAAATAACGATATTAGTAATGATATCATTGAATTTAACATATTTAAGAATATATAATTTTTGCAATTCCACTAATATAATATATATATATATATAATTTCTATATTTTATCATATAATTTTAAAATTATCATTTCCTTAATGATAATAAAATAAGTAGCTTGTTTTCTAGTGTCAATTATAGTATTTTTCTATTAAGGTAATCTTTTATTAATTTTGTTGTTTTTCATAGGACTCTTTTAAAATATGCAACATACATATGCGTAGGTAAGTCGTAAGTTTATAAAAATTTTAAGAGATTTGTGTGTGTATTTGTATTCTTTATTTTTATTTGTATACTACATATATATATATATATATATATATATATTGTTGCCTAAATTTTTATAAAGAAATACATTTTTTTAATATATCATGATTTCTATGAGTCATCACATATGAAAAATATTTTTTTAGATTTGGATCATATTTGTCATTAACGTTCCTCTCAAATAACATTTTAGTTGCATTATATGCGTCAATCTTTTATTGATATAAGGTGCTAAAAATGTTTGCTATAAAATTTTAAAAGTACGAGAATATTAAATTTCCCATTTTGTCGAGAGAGTATTTTAGGAATTCTCGGACTCCTAAACCCAGGCATGATACCAAATGGTATTTTTTATTATCCCAAAAGAAATCATCAAAAAAACTTTTATACCCAATATTAGTGTTATATATATCAAATGATAGCTAAATTAATTAACTATTTAAAACAAGAGGATTTTCAAATTTGTTAAGTGCATTCATGCAGTGTATCGATGAACAACGCTAAAATTAAAGATTGATATATCATAAACTAATCCCAAAAATATTTCCTGAGCTACACAATTATTAAAGTATCTCTAAAAATATGATTTTCTATCAATACTGTACATAACTTTTAATTTTTTATTAAAAAAGTTACAATATATAAGAAGTAGCGATCGGATGTCATTGACAGTATGGTTTCATGACTTTTTGGCTGGTCTGCTTTAAACAACCTTTAGGCTAAGTTAATCAAAAATGCAAGATTAAATAGAAATTGCATTAGATTCATTAGTATATTTGTTAATTTTTTTTTTTTGAGAATTTCTTCTTCTAAAAAATTTTAAAGAAAATATGGTATTAAAATTTAATAATTTTTCTAATTATTCATATATATTTCCGTTTCGGCATACGTTTCCTCCATTTTTTAGAAATAAGCCAAAAAATATCTTATATCTTATATATTTTATATTTTAAGTCATAATATATATATATATATATATATATATATATATTAAAGAAATGGGTTTTTATACGGAAAAATTAATTAGAATTTTTTATAAAAAATTATTAAAAAAATTAAAAATCTTAGGGGGTGAACCCTTGAAAAACTCCACCGAAAAGAGCATCTGCGTTAAAAATGCATTTTTCTAAAAAAAAAAATAATTTTCCATTCATCATAATCTTTAAAGAGAACCATGTTTCCTTTCTAGAAAGAAATTAAAAAAGTTATATTTTTCTAGTTCCTATTTTATTTACTAATAATAATTTTAGCAATACTCTGAAACCAATAAGTTATTGAATAGCTTGAAAGTAATTAGCTCATGTACTGGCCTAAAAAATGAATACTTGTATAATAATAATAATAATAATAAATTAACATTTTATTGTCATTGGAATTAAGTACTTAGTGCTGAAAAAGAGCTGCAGAAGTTCTTTTTTTAATCCATAGTTATTATTGGAAGGATGTTCTTCTTTCATGCTTTTTTTTCAATGCTGTTGAAGTACTTCTTTTAGAACTATGTTTATAAAATTTTTTATTAAAATTTCTATTTTAGCTTTATTTAATGATAATAAAGACGCTATAAAATTTTGTACAATTTTAATTTTCTTAGAAATAATTAACATTTTTTTCTGCTGTAAATACATTTATTTTCAATTTTCTGAAAGTACTTGTTAATAACTTCCAAAAAAGCTCAAAATATGCACCTAGTTTTAATTTTTGACGTGAAAAATAATCTATTTCGGAAGAACTTGAGCGTATTTTGCTGACAAAAGTTAAGTAGTTGCCTCTAATTTCGTGTTAAAATAATTGGTAATGTGTATGTAGTGAATAGCCATTATATTAGCTTTTTAACTCATTACTTGCTGGGGCCCTTTAAAGCGTTGCAGTTTTATGTTAAAAAATATTTTCTTTTCAAATATTTAAAAACAGTAATACTGGTTGTAATTTTGTATATTCGTAATAATGATTCACATTGTCAAAGCTTTAAAAAAAATCAAATATATTATCCAATTTTAAAAGTGAATGGTGAAAAAAAAAAATATTTCTTTTACTTGTCTTTTATTTTAATATTATAATATTTTATGCAAGAAAATAATAAACTAAAATAATAAATTAAACTAAGATAAACATCCATCGCCACTTTAAATAAAATAATATAATATAATACAAACTTATATAATATATAAAACAAAAATCTAATGGTTTGTTAAAAGTTTTAGCTGTTATGATTAATTTTTGTAACACATTTTACTATAATTAGCAGTAATTTGCGAAGCAATATTGTAAATATTATTTCGTTGCAACGCTACACGGTGGTTCCAAAAACTTATTTTCTAATAATATTGTAACTATGAACCATTAAAAATATCTGACTGAATACAAGAAAAAGTTTTAAAATTTTTGAGTTTTTTTTTTCCCAAAAGATGGTAATATTTTAAAATTTTTTCACGAAAATTTTTAATGTTTCCAAAAAAAAAAAAAAAAAAACAACATAAGTGCATGTAAAGTAAAATCGGAGGTGTTTTGGGCAAGAATATTCCAACTTTGTCAGTTTTTAATATATATATATATATATATATATATATATATATATAATTTTTTTTTTTTTTTTTTGTTTTTTACAAAATTCTTATAAGACGAAGCTGGGAGTAAGAACAAAATATCTTACTTTAATACCCCCGTACGTAGATTGAACAAAAATATTTTCCAGACAATTTAATAAAGAAAAAAAAAAAAAAAAGAAATTTATGAAACACGTTCTTCAGCATTGGAATTTTTGATATTTTGATATATAAAAGTGGTAGTTTTTTAAATTCTCGGATTTTAGATCAATTTGATATAAATCATACCAAAATTTTAATAGGATATTTCATTTATTTTGTTGCAGTCCAAATATTAACATTATTTCTAAAAAAAATCTTAAAAGAAAAATTTAAAATTTAATTTAATTCATTTAATTTATTTTCGTTAAATACAAATTGGAGGTCCACCCACGAGTACTCACCAAATCAACTCGTGTTGAGTTGTGGAATCACTGTGCGCTGTTATAATTAACAATGTAATAAAGCCGTTAAAGGCATATCTGATAATCACATACTATTTGTAACATGTGTGTTGTAACATGGTGTTTATTTAAACCCTAGATTTAAATAGCAAAAATATCTAAAATACATAAATTTAAATAATGTCATCATCATACATTTTCTAATTTAGTACATTAATTAGACTGGAAAAATATAAGTAAACTTTATTTAACTAGTGGTAGTGTGTTTGCTAAAACTATATTTATTAATAGGGCAACAAAAAATATGCAAAATCATATTTTTTGGCTTTAAATGAACTAAACTTTAAGAGTTTTGGCATCAATTTGTTATAGCATATTTTTGCATATTTTGATCATAACAGAATATCTCGACATATTTTGGACTTAAAAGCTTATTTTGTCACATTTTCATTGAAAATCCTTATTTAGTAGGATAATTTAACAATTTAAATGCCATATTTTTGCGTATTTAATACATAAGAGCACAATTTTGCGTACTTTTCCCTTAAGAGGAATTTTGTATATTTTGCATAAAATGTAATTTTTTACATCATTTTCCACTAGTGAAAATTTCTTTTTATTATTGCAAACGTTTCTTAAATCTTAATTCCTAATAATATACATCTTGTAATTTAATAAAAATTTTGTAATTTCCTGATACAATGAATTACCTTTGAATGTTTTTAAGTGCAAAAGAACATATACTTTAGCAATTGCCAATAAAGATAATGTTATTTTAAGCATGACTAGTAGAGAAAATGATTTAAAATTTAGCAGAAATAATAATATTTTATGAGCATATTTATAATTTTAAGGGTATATTTATTTGCATTCTAACGTTTTGCAATTTTTGCGAATATCAAAATTTGCATGGCATTCCCATGTAGGCCATAAAAAAAATATTAAAATATGCGATATCAAAGTTTCGCGATCATTAAAAAGGTTTCCGCACCAAAAGCTTTTTTGCATTTTATGGTAAACCTAACTTAACATTTAATTTATAAACATTGTTGGAATTACAAAAAATATTAAAATTTTTGCAAATTTTTATCACAATCATCTTTAATATACAAACATTTTATTTCAGTATTTTTAAAAACTAAAGATTTTCAAACCAAAAAATCCCTAAAAGGGTTTAGATAATGCTTTCGGTGTCGAAGGTTTTTGTACCAAAATGACATATTATCCATAGCGTGGTACCATGAAAATTTTTTTGGAAATAAAGTTATGCCCCTAATATATATATCGAAAATATTTTAAATAGCTTAATGTAAAAATAGCTTATGTAATTATAATAAGAAAGATACATAGTTTTCTCTGCTACTTAATATTACTTGCATATGTGTGAACACGTATCTTGAACTAATTCAAATTGTTTTCACGCAATCAAAACAACATCATAGTAGATGAAGAATGAAGTATTTTCCATAAGTTAGTTTCATTTCGGATTATAGTTATTATCACATTCAATGAAGTCAGAGTAACTTCATATAAACAAATCTTTTAAACCTTCTGTAGTTATTAGTTACAGAACAACGTACAAAGAAACGATACATTTATAAATTTATTTAACTAAATGTATAAAGAGTATAAAAACCAAAAGTTTGTTCACTGACTAATATAACAAAAATATCGTGTCAATTTCGTAAGCTGAACCAATTTTAAAACATCTCTCAACAAAAAAAAAAAAAAACGATTTCTTTCAAAAGCATTACAAAAATCTTCGTTATAAGAGAATTTACTTCAACATAATATAGAGACATACACGTATTAGCACTTGGAAAATGCATTTAAATAATTCTTATATCTATTTTCATTCGCGAAATATCAAGATTTTATTTACATTTTTGTCACATTTTCATTATTTAAGCATTGTAAATATAATTTGGATATTTTTCAACATATATTGGATTTTAAGATACCAATGCAAAGATAATTTACCCTTCAAGAGCAATAAAGTAATTTTTATACATTAGGTTCGCAAAAGGATAAATCAGCAATTTTTACAAATAAATTGTATGGAAGTATTTATTATACTTAAATGAAAAATAAAATAAATTCTTTTAAAACTGCGGTCATTATCGAATAAAAGAAATTATTTGAAGTTAATTCGCTATTTTACAAGAATTTAAAATTTTTTGTCAAGTATATGCTTCTTGTGATATTTATTTTCTTAAATAACCACTTATTTGCCATAAAAATTAACTTAACCTATTATTGACTTTTTGTCAATTTTATAAATAATTCTAAAAAAAATTGTTTATAAGTTGCCATTTAAACTATATTTTACAAGAATGAAGGGCTGATTTTTCTCTCCAAAACAATTTAGCATCGTAATTTGCTTTTTTCATTCCCCCTAGATCTGCTATTGAATTTCATTGATTGCAACTCATTTTTGATTTCATTCATTTGAATTGCAATTCATTGTTCTAATTCATTTTAAAGAATTCAAAATCAATTCAATTCAAACGAATTGGAAATGAATTGCAATTCGCTTTAACAAATTCATATAAATTGAAAACGAATTGCAATTAATTTTACAGATTCATTTGAATTGAAGACGAATTGCGACTCATTCTATAAATTCATTTGAATTGTAAACGAATTGAAATTCATTTGTGCCTAATTCTTTTGAATTGATTCAAATTTCATTCATTGTGAAAAGAATTAATTAAAAATTTAGCTAATTCGTAGCGAATTAAAATCAAAATAGAATGATTCATTTACAGCTCTGACAAGAACTTATTTATAGCTGCATATAATCTTCAAACCGATGCCAAGATCCTTAAAATTGTCTTAAAATAACAGTTTGGTTTATTTTAAGCCCAGGAAAAATATGATTTTAGATATTTTTGGTTGCCATGCATGTAAGCAATGATGCACAACAGACAGTGTTGCCATTCGTATTTGCACTGATTAAAAAGCATAGACTTTTTATAAAAACGTTCTAAATATTTCTTTTTTCATTTTTTTAATTTTCTTAGTAAATTAGACGGTATTAGATATCAGTTTTTAAAATATCACCAGTATTTTTACTTTATTTCCCAATATTATAAATAATTGTAAAGAAAAATTATTTTAAGTTATCATTTGAACTATATTTTCTCAGAAACAGGTGTGTCTAAAATATTATTTTTTTCTTTACAGAACAGCATAGCATTACCTTTTGCTACTGCAGAATAATCTAGTATAATTTTTACCGATTTAGCACTTGACCAATTACATTTTCATACAACGTTTATAATAGCTTATAAAATACAATTATCTCACTAATACAGAAATAAGTTAACAAAACGCTTTCTTTATCATTACAGTAAGCAGAACTTTCTAAGATAAATCACATTTGAAATATTTACAATCGAATTCAAATAAACAGACGCTATAAACTAGAAAATTCTAATACTTATAAAACTAAATTTCGTAACAGTATTTTTTAGAAAATATCAAATAACATTATCTTAATAGTGCTTAATATAATTTTCTTCTAAGGCCTTTGACTTATCTGCATATGATCCACTTTGTTTTCGGAAATAATTATGAAATTTGGATAAACAAAATCCTTGACCAAACATATGAAATCTAATATTATCTATTATAGCAACATTACTGCCTTTCAAAGAATTCACCTTTATTTTTCGATTCCACATTTTCTTTGAAGTTAAAGGCCAAATATATTTTTTTAACGACGTTTATTTACTTGGTATGGTATTCCAAAATGTATTTATAGAAAAATTGTATCAATTGCATTTTGTATTTTGTAATAAATTAAACATCATTTTTAGAGAATAAATTTTAATACTCTGATAGCTAAATAAAACTACACAGAAAAATATATGACTAATATTTTTTTATTAAATCATTATTTGGAATCAAATTCAAATTTCAATAAACCAAATATTTAATTTTAATATTTGTTTATTAGTTAGTAATAATTTGAAAAACAATTCATATATAAATATATAAAAATATTAAAAAATAACAATAATTATGAAAATTTCTTAAATATATATGTATTTATAAACACATTTTTGGAAGAATTTGTTACAAATTGAAGAAGGCCAGAGGTAAGATTTTGAATTCAGTAAAATAATTCGCTAAGCAATTATTGTTATCTTTCTTTTAGAATCGAAATGGTCTTGTGTATTATGTTATTAGCAGTGTAGCGCCGTTGTGTTATTTGCATCATATGATTCTTTAAAAAAATATATCAATATTGGCCAAAATAAATCGATACACACACTCCCCAAAGTGCTTCGGGTTTATACATAAAGTTGTGATATCTACGGATCATACGTTTCGTTAACATAGGGGTGTTGGCTGATTAAAACTTAAGTAAAAAGATTAACTGCGTATAGTCTATCTGTAAGAGAATACACATTTCTATATTAAAGTTGTTGCTGAACAGCTAACATGTCTTTGGAATTACCCTTTTTAAACAAAAGATGCATCACAATCTGTATCACACTTTGAATAAATTTTGATAAATTATTAAATATATTTATTTAGAATATTAAAGAAACTATTATGGTGAAGATACCGATATATTGACATTGTATTTTTATTTTGATATCATGTATTTCATTTACATTCTCTTGTATTAAATCACTATATACGTACTATATATTACTATGCAATACATACATATCGTTGGTGCGCTGGTGAAAATCTTACGTATAATTTTATTGGACCATCTGAAAGCTTTTAGCTTTAATATATTTTCAAATATCTGGATTAATTTCAATTTTATCAATTGGATTATTTTTTTCTTTAATTATGTATGTCATTTATGAAAAGAAGTTGTTTTTTAAATATTCTGTCATAGGATGTTTCACCAGTGCATCGACGATATATCAATAAAGAATAAAAAAAATATCAATATCAATACTATATATATATATAAATATTACATTGAAATCATCATTTCATTACATTTTCTGCATTATATCAAAACTACAAAATTGTATACTTTATGCATTAAATTTAGCTAATAATGTAATAATATTATATTGGGCTATCAAAATATCAAAACATCAGCAAATAACATTAATAAATGATTTCTAAATTTATTAAAAACTTTCAAATTTTGTTATTATTATTTTTATTAGTTTTAAAATAATTTTTTTTTTTTAATATTTACTTAAAACCAAATACTACTTTATTTGCTTTTTTTAAATTTTGGGAATTTTCAAATAATTTGGTATAATAATTTAATAAAGAAAAAATTATATCTTTTTCTATAAAACGTTTACGAATTTGAATGATTAATTTTACAATTTCAGTGATAGGTCCGATTTCAATGAAAATAAAAATTAAGTTTAAGAATTTAGTAATAGTTCCATTATAACATTTTTTTGGTATTAATTTTTTTTATTTTCCATCTCTGATCATGATATTTATTGTTAGAGGTTATATTAAGCGTCAACTTAAAGTTTTATTATCACTATTATTATTCTTAAATTCTTAAATTTCTTAAACTTTCTTTGGAGTTTTATAGTAAAAATTAGAATATTTGTAATAGTAGTTAAGGAAATCTTTGTAACTATGGTTTCGTTTGTATGGAGGATAACTGAGGAGTCAATGTTCATAACTGAATGACGTTTTATTGTTTTTCTTTTTCTTTTATTAAGGTACCATTTCTCAAATATAAAAGATTCTTTTGTATCTCTTTCATATCTCTGTCAAAAAAAAAAAAAAAAAAAACTATATTTTGCTCCTTGAAAACACAGCTTGAATATGTACAAACTTTTTTTGAAATATTTTAATAATAATCTCTTCCGGAAATAACTTTTACCTCTATAAACGTTGTATTTATATGTAGATACTAGTACATACAAAGCTTTGATTGAATCTTCTTCATATTACCTAATCTTGGTATATAAAATCATAATATATAAGAATATTTTTCTTCCTGTTTTGCTACTGACATATTACTAAGTATTTATTATTTATTTTATGCAGGTTGTGTAATCTAAAATTCAATTTATGGTTTATGTACGTGGTTTACATATTGTAGTTTTGAAAAATTTATTTTCAAATTTCTAAACGTACATATGTAGTAACTACATATACACATACAACAATTTGATATGATTAGATTTTGATTTGTGCTTTATGTACTTGATTTTATTCATAAATATTAATCAATCACAGGTAAGAAATACGTTATAGAAAAGTCTGTTTATTTTGTAAACAGAACAACAGAAATTATTTTCACCCTTGCAAAAGTGAAAAGGCATTATTGAAGTTTTGTTAAATTTTTCTGATTAATTATGCTTAAAAAGTTTTTCTTTTTTGTTGATGCCTAATTAAGCAATTAATTCCCAAAAAACTATGAGGATTGTAATTTTAACAATAAAAAAATATCATAACAAAATTTTGTGTGTATCAACGTACAAATTTAGAAGAAATAAATAACCCATATTTGTGTTAGAATACTGTAGCTTTCTTCCAAAGGCCGCCGACATTACTTACATCAATTAAAATGATTTAACCAGTTAACTTTGAATATTTTAACATTAATATTGTTTCTTTTGTTTGCAAAAGCCAGAAGAACTATATGCTTAGCGTAATTTTACTATAGCCTTAAATTTTGCAACTCATACTCATGCGTATTACTTTCAAAGGCGCTCAACTAGAAATTTATATATTAGATTAGCTAATTATTATATTGTTATTATTCACTAAAATATACAAAAGAATTTTTATTTTTATTATTTCTGGAGAAAATATTAAGAAAGCAATATGTTGCATTTGATTTGTGGTTCTAATCTGTCTATTTTTTTTTTTTTTTTTTCATTCATCAGCATCAGTAAAGTTTATATACATATTTATTCTTGATATTAGTTCTCATCACATGCTTACGAAATAAATAACAAAGAGCAAGTTGAATCATAACACTTTTGTATAATTCTTATTAAGTTTTCTTTTTATGAAAAATTGAACAGATGTGAAACTTTTCTGACTTCCATACGTTTCAGTTCTTGCTTACTTTTTTAATCCAATTTATATAACGCAAATCAAACTAAAATTTTCAAAAAAAAAAAAAAACATAAATTTTCATTAATCAACAATTCAAAGCAACTTCCAATTAGGAATGTCATAAAAAAACAAGCAATAAAGCTACAGTCGGTCAAGCCAGACCATATGATACCCTACATCCTAGCTTCTTTCTATTAAATATATGCATATATGCATAATATTATGTTGATGCTAATATTTATTCACTTTAGGGTGATTAACAGAAGTGGTCTTATATAGGAGTTATAGCTAATAAATTTTTAAATTTTGCTCTCTATTTATATAAAAATTGTTTTTGTCGAATATAATTATATCATTATCAATTATAGGGGATTTTTATTTTCATTTCAAGTGATTATCAGAAAATTGGTTTATATGGTAGCTATGGTCAATTATTGACCGATCTTTATGATGTTTGGTTCACAAATTTATATAAAACTTATTTATGCTTAATTATATTAAAATATTAATATGTTTAAGGCATTTGTGAGCGTAAAATGCCTATTCCGGGAGGAAATTTCAATGGGGCCTAGGTGAAATAATTGGCCCATCATAACCAATTTCAATAAGGTTCGTCCTTGTACCAAAAAATTATTCGCATCAAATTTCATCAAAATATTTTCAAAATTGCAGCCTGTACTTTGTTCACATGGACGGATAGCCGGCCAGGCGGATGGACGAACATCGTTAAATCGACTTAGAACGGTACATCTGAGGTGGGCATTTGAGGATTTTTTCTATGCGTTACAAACATCAACACAAACACATACAAAACGTTTATGCTATTTTCTTCAAACCAATAAATTACGTTTGAACCGTTCAGAATAAGAAATATTGTCACTTTTTCCTTAAGATATTTTTGTCAAAAATATATCAATGAAAAGCCAAAATGTATTTTTGTTTTAAATATTTTTAGCATTGCAATAATTATGAACTTGCGAACTTGAAATTTGTAAAACAATTTTTTTATTGTTTTACATATTGTACAAAATTACGTTCTTGCCCATAGATCCATTTTGTTGATGAAATGTAATCTAGCATTGTATGGTGTATGTTCTAAAGTAAAAAATATTTTAAAATATTAACGAAGAGCAGATCATAAATGCCGTATAATAAAAACTTAAGTTTGGGTATAAAAATAGGCTTTTCTCAAAAATTATTTAGAGTTTTGCAAAAAAAAAAAAAAAAAGGTATTACTGGATTTTAATTCATTTTAAATATGTCAACCTGGAATGTCATCACTATGGTATCTATATAAACTCGACTTGAAAAATCTAATTTTTCATGATAAATTTTACATTCTTTTACGAAAAAATTACCATTTTTTTATTTTATTAATTATTTTTTATTTATTATTTAGCATAATTTTTTATATAAGTCTTTATTTTTATCATTACAACTAAATAAACGAAAAACGTAAGTGTTACTATGTAATAATTCATAATTTTTCACTAAAACTTATACAAGTTTACAAATTCGTGGCAACTTTTGAACCCGAGCAGATGAGAACTCGGGGCTGAATTCAAATATACCATTCGTTTCTCAAGATTGGTTCTGATGTCGCTAAAAGATTGATTTCAATCATATTCTTAATGATAGAGATAACTCCAGATCATAGTGAAATATAGGAAAACCATTTCAAAAACGATGCAACAAACGTCAATGAAATATTACATACACTTCAGTGATAATATCAACGATTCATTTGATTTCCTGAATACACCGTCTAAAAAGTCTCCCTTTTATCGCTTCTAAGCTCACAGAATACTTTCTATTCACTTCACATAGAACTTCATTGCACTTAGCAGCAAAGGACAAAAAAAAAACAGATGCATTTGCCAAAATTAATATTCGAAAACTAATGATCGACAGAATCTTTGAAAAAATGTAACGTCCATTAAACCGCCAACTTTCTTTAGTCAATATTAACTTAACTTTCTTTAATCAATATTTCAATTTTTCACTTATAAGTTTGTTGGTATGAGTAACGAGAAAGTAAGTAACAAAAAGGATTTTGGAACTAGGGCATGATGAATACCTAATGTTGGGCACTAATACGTGAATACGTGAATCACATACAATACGAACGATTCTTTCTTTAATTCCTTTACCAACTCCAGTTTATAATTTTTTAATGAATACATTGGTTACCAAAAGTCAAATGTAGTAAGAACTATTTTTGGTGATATCTCGAAAATTAAAACCAATTTTAAAAAATGAGTGAAGATTCGATAGCAAGATTGATATATGTGACTACTGTTAATTATTTTAAAAGTCATTTTTTAGAAAATATTCATAACAGTGTAACTTGTATGGTGATTTTGCAAATCTATTACCCCATATCGGAATAAATTTTAGTAATTTTAAAAATCAGATTTTTGATCTGAAATTAGCGAATAAATTTAGTTACAAATTGTAACGAACATCTGTATGGACTCAATTTATATATTAACTTAACTAAATTTATTCGGTAATTTCGGATCAAAAATCGGATTTTTAAAATTATTAAAATTTATTTCGGTATGGAGAAAATAGATTTGCAAAATCAGCACACAATTTACAATGTTATGAATATTATATATATATATATATATATATATATATATACATATATATATATATATATATATATATATATATATATATATATATAATTTGGGTCCAGAATTTGTTTAAATATCCGCTAGCTTTCTCACAAAATTCTAAATAATACTGCTGCAAGAATCATGTAAATATATCCATCCGATAAAAAGTTATATCAATCTAAAAATGAAGCTTTAAAAAGAGTTCATATTTTTGGGATTATTTTCTAAAAAGGTGGTAATTTATTTCACTTCTAAAATATGCTTTTTATTGCGTATTGTTCACAATTTTTTGTAATGTTTTCAAAAAAAATCTTAAATGGGTGTAAAGAAATATCGAAGGCGGTCTGAACAATGGTTTCCTCCAATATTTCCTTCGCCACGCCTTCTACAACGGCTGGGTGATAATTGTAATGAAAAAAGTCAATTTTAAAAATAATTTTTCTCCGGGTTGGGACTTCGGGTATTTCGATGCAAAAAATTGGGAGTATTTTTTATTCACTACTTTTAAAACAAGCTTACCTATACGGGCCAAAAATTTCATGGGAACACCTCTACTGGTTTAAATTTTATTTTCTCCAGACCATGACCCGAAAGCATATTTTTGAGAAATAATGTTAATATTTGGATAAGAAAAAATTACAAAAATTCTATATTCTGGAACAAACAAAAAATAGGAGTAAAAGAATATCTCCATCTTTTTGATAAATAACAACAAAAGTATAATTTTTCTTAAAGTGTCCACTTCAGATTAATATAACTTTTTATCGAATTATTATATGATTCTTGCAGTAATATTATTTAGAATTATTTAAGAAATCTAGTGTATATCTTCGAAAAATTTTAGATCCAAATTAAGGCCCCCAAATTTAAAATATATCTCTTTAACTAAAAGAGATAACCTACATACGTAAGCATGTTTTTTTGTAAAGATTTACAAGGAATACCTATGTGTAAAATTTTTTACATTCATGTCATAAATGAATTTTTGACGATTAAAAAAAAGATACATACCCGAGATAAACAATTTTTGAGATCTACCCTCTACCTCCATGAGCCGCTAGGGGCCTGTGCTGAGCGGCGTAGTTATATGTATATATACACATAATTTCAAACTAAACTAAATACAAAATCTTAAATGAAAACAAATAAAAATTATAATAGATAAAACTCGCACACATAATAATCTACATAATTTTATACTTTGTATATCTTTTTCTATTTATAAATACGAATGCCGAAATCTATGAGTACTTTTTATAGGGGCTAGGCGGAACCAACTCAAATAAGATCATATATTTTAAAATTGATGCCTGTAGTTTGATCACAAAATTTATATTGACGGACGTATACTTATAACTGATCTATTCAACACAAGATATGTCTTCCTATAATACTTTAGGGTAGAAAAATTCCAGGAATCTATTCAATCAGAAGGCATTTTGCATAAACTATCATTTTCAACTTACAAGGATTTCATTTGAAGTCTAAAATAATCAGATAAGAAAATCCATAATAAAACAACCATGATTTTCGCATCTGTAGGATGCCAATTAGTAACACATATTATGAGTTACGTTTTTATTAGAAAACAAAGTGAAAGAAAGTAATTGCAATCTAAAGAAGATAAAGAAGAAAAAACTAATTTTCTAAACAATTTCGTACTATTTTATTTGCTAATTTAAACATAAGAAAAACATAAAAGTCCTTAATTTTTAAGTTTGCGTGGGAAGCTAATATATTTGCTTAAAATAATGTTAAAACTTTTATAGTCTAACTAAGTCCTTCTTCCGTTTTCAAATTTATTTTTAACATTTTCGTAGGAAGTACAGATAGTCGTGATATAAGTCTTTGTTAATTTCGCTCCAATAAATTATATTTATAAAATTATGTAAAAAGAGTTGTAATTTTACTTCCTAAAATACTATTTTTACATTAACAATAAAAGTGATTTGTTTAAATATTTAAATGTAGAAATAAATTATTAAAATTTGTTCTGACGTCATAGCTAACAAAACTATATGAAAAAATAAGTATTAACTAATCAATTTATAAAAGAAACGCAAAAATGTACCCTTCTGTTTATTAACATCCTAAAGAATTAATAAATTTTTCGTTCAAATAGCAATTATAACTCCTTATAGATTTAAGGCTCATAAACTGTTTTCTTTTAAACACTCACATCCAATTTATTTGTAGAAAAATTTCTCAAATCTAAGAAAATACATAATATTTATTAATTTTTAAAACTAAATAGATAATAATGTTTACTGATAAAGAGACTTTATTTAAGAAATATAAGTGATGCCATGTAAATCTCTAGAATATTTTTAATGCCACTTAAGTATATTAAACCTTTTTGGTAAAAAATAAGCTTTTTTAATCCTAATTTAATTTTTAAATAAAAACATTTAGCTTTTTATCTATAAAAAATTTCAATTTAAAAAACTTTATCCGGAAGTTATTTTCTTAATTAAAAAAAAAAATATTATAAAAAAAAACTCATAAAATTGTTATAAATCTACATAAAAAGAATTATTATCAAATAATAATTTATTATTATTGTCTTAAAAAAATCGGTTACAATTTGTTTAAAGATATATTTTTGTTCCACAATAGTTTTTACTACAGTCCATTTTCTATGTATTTTATTTTTATTTAATTTACTGTAAGTATGATGAAGCTTTAAAAAGTATTGAATATAATTTACTTTTAACTTATATGCACTTGCAATTTTTACTTAACAGAATACTTAAAGAGAAATGGTATAAAAGAAAAATACGTCCAATTAAAACAAGCTTCAAATAATTATAAAAAGTTTTAAATAAGTAACTGAAGACATCAGAAGTTATTGTTCAGTTTTCTTATTACTGCGTGTCAATCTTTTATTGAAAATGCATACACCATATTTAAATATAAAAAAATAAATATTTAGAATTAAAAAAGAACCGAAAATTAAAAAAAAGGAATTTAAACATCTTTAGTGTTAGTGAGATTAATGGTTGAATGTTTTTTTTTTTTTTTCTTGTAATAAAATTATATTACTGATATAAGCTTTTATACAATATAAAAATAAATATTTATTACATAGTCTTGAGTCAACTGATAAATGGCCGTTTATTTTGAATGCCTAAGTCCATACACAAAAATGATGATATTAGATATGGAAATATTTAAATTTTAACTTAATTATTTTATTGTTATTAAATTTTTCCTTTTATACTAAAACTTGTCAAGATTTCTGAATGAATAAAGAAAAACACTTAAATTAGGATAAAACTATTACGTAAAAAATTTAACTATTTTAATGACTTGTAATGTGAACCTTTGCCATAAATCGAATAAACTGGTTGTTTAAGTAAACTTTTTGTCTCAAAATGCAGAACACGAAATTTCACAAGAGCAGCACTTTTGTGATTGTTTACTCTCATATTGTTATATATCATGAATTCCATGAAACATTGGTGAAAACGTGAAGTTTTTTGACATTAGGTCTTCGGATTTTCTTCAAATTAAGCAAACCCTGACGCAATGGAGCACGATTTGATGAAGTGATATATTAGTTCATCAATTCAAGTTTGATTGTTTTTTTTTTTTTTTTTTTATGTGGCGAAAGTAGTTACTATTTTTAATAAATAGATTATCCGTTACCCCTCCCGCGTTGAAATAAAAAAGTTTAGCGTAAACAAAATTACTTTTTAGTCTACAATATTTTCCATTTTCCACTTATAAGCAATCTCATAAAGATGCCAGTATAAACGTCTAACGATTGTTACTAATCAAATACTGAAATTGTAATCTGTAAAGCATATAAATAAATGCCTTTCAAATATTTTTTAACAATTTCAAAATGTTATGGATTCGTGTTTTTCTAAAAAAAAAAAAAAAAAAAAAAAAAAAAAAACTACAAAAGTTCATGAAAAATAAAATAACCCATATAAAAATAACGGTTAAAATCAAAAATAAAACCTTCTTCTGAACAAAAAATTACTCTAAGTGTAATAGTTCTTCAGTTTTATAATTATTCTGTTTTGTTTTTCTTATTGACGATTTTTTATTTCGTTCCACAGTTTTCCACGATATAAAATTTGCTTTTTCTGTTTTGGCGTTTTTTTAATTTTAACGATTTTTTTTTTGTTTCGTCGTTTTTCTGTTTTAGCGATTTTTTTCATTTTTTGGATCCTTTATTTTCATTTTGGCGTTCTTTTTCGTTTTAGCGACTTTTCTTACATTGTCGTGCTTTTTTATTTTTTATTTTATTTTGCTGATTTCTTTTATTTTGGCCATATATTTGTGTTCTACAAGAGAAAAGTAAAAATCACATAATAATTTTATTTATACTCAAAAAAAAAAAATAAAATAATCAACAAATAACTGTTATTTTGGCTCAAAAAATATTAAAGTGAAAATATAATCCTCTTACATTTAAAATCTTTTTCCTTTTATATATCACTGCCCTTTTACAAATCTGAATTAAAATTAGAAGAAACAAACTCTATGCGACGACTCTGCATAATGTAATTATAAAGTGACCGCACATCTAATACAACAATTGGTTGTATTTTGTAATAATAATAATAATAAAAATAACAAAAACAATTTGACAGTCTTAAATTAGCTGGGCTTACGAGGTCATTTCCTTGTTACACTATTAGACTCTACTTTGAGTTAAAAGAATTGTCTGAGAGACGTGAGAAATAAAATATAGAAGAGTTTAATAATTTGAAACGATCTTTTATTTGACGCTTACACACATACATACATACATACATGTGAGTTTTTTATATATACATTAAAAATTTATAACTTCTAAAATACTAAATGGATTTATATTATAAACATCTATGAAAAAATACCCTTATAATATAATATTTCTTTACTGAAATCCCATACGTCCGATTTGTGAGCGTAAAAAGAAGAACAAAAATATATTTGACTATTAATTATTTAGATTTTAGAAAAACAATACCAATATTTTTTTGAATACAAAATATAATTTTTTCAAATGTTTTAATGTTTTGTACGTTTTACGACATTTAAAACTACGAGTACTTACATACTTAAATGACAGATTTAATTGATTTAAAAAATATTTATATTAGCTTTAAGTTAAATAATTCAAAAATAAAATTTTAATTACAAATTACATTAAATGCATAAATGCATTTGCGATTTTTAAACTGCATTTTTTTTTTAAATTGACAATTTTACTAATTATTCATATAGAGACATATTTCCAGAACTTTTCTAAATAAACCGAAAAATGAGTTTATTTTTTTTTTATTTTTTTTATTTTTTAGTCTAAAATCCAAAAATGTCACTGGGCTCGAAAAACTAAATCGATGACACTAAATTCAAAGGTATTAACCATTTTTAAAAATTATCGCTCGTTTCTGAGAAATTTTTTGATAAATTTAAATAAAATAAACAATTAAGATTCTATGAATTCTTATTATCTAATATATTTTACATGCAAAATTATAAAACTTTAAACTAATAATTCCGTAAGTAAGCTAATGTTACCAATGAGAAACTCTTCAAATAAAAACACATTAAAAACCGGGATAAAATTCATTTGATTTATTGTTGGATTATTCAGTCCCTTTTATTTCTAACTTTTTATTATTTGTACTACTTCCATAATAAAATTGAAACACAATGAATTCAGCGTACTTGAATTAGCTTTACCAGTGAGGTACCCAGCCTATTAAAACTTACAACTAGCACAGTGTATTTAAATAAATAAATTTTTGGATAGAGAAATTTGTAGGTGATTTTTTTAGAAAAAAATATTAAAAATACTGCAGTTTCTCGCCAAAAAAAAAAAGATATTTAAATTTAATTGTTTAGTCAACATATCTAGTTTTAAGTTTATTTAAGAAAATAAAAATAATTTAATAAAATAAAAATAAATAGAGAGAAGTTTTTTTTAAAAAGCGTCCACAAAATGCATTTCTTAAAAATGATTTATTTTTCTTATAATGATATTAGAAGAGGACATAATTACCTTCCTAATGATTTTTAAATCAATGAAATCGGACTTCAATTTACGAAATTAAAAATCTAAATAAAATTCGTAAATAAAACGTAAGATGAACCAAATCTGAAGACCAGTGGTATTTTGTATATGTAGTCTCTTGAGGGAATCGCTTAAGAAAAAATAGTTTTCGCTAAAAAACTGAAACGATGAAATTTTGATTCTGAATTATAAACTTTCATCAAAAAAGTTTTTGGTGACCGACTTTATAAAGGACCATAATCAGTACAAAACAATTTTTCAAAATTTTGCATATAAAAATAACAAACTTACGAAATTTATATCCTTTATGCAAAATAGGAAAATATACCGAACGTTTATGATTTTTTTTCATGATCTACCAAAAATGATCGCTTATGATCCGAAATTTTTTATGGAAATATTTTTAATATTTTTTTCATAACAATTTTTTGATACCCATTTCGAGACAAAAGTTTTTTAGAACTACTAGAGCTGTGATTTTCAATCGATGCCAATTTTTTATTTTTATTTTATTTTATTTATTTCTTTTTAATACTTCTACATCAGAATCACATAAAAGCGATAAATTTTTAATTTTTTTCTTTAAATATTTTTCTGCCTTTTGTTCATAAATACACATGTTTGTATGGTCTTCCTACAAAATTTTTTTCAAGGGGACACTCTAATGCACACTACAGTGGATATTTCAACCAAATAAAATCCTGTCATTAGCCACTCCACACATATAGACATAAATTCTTTTCTATGAAACATCCATGCATATACTGAAAAGATGTACATGGACCATTTGTCTAACTACATAAGGGGAAATTTCATTGTGCTTCTTTCTATGAGAATTTACTTTGTAAATATCATTGGATGTACAAATAAAATGGCAAAATTTCTTAAAACTATTTCTTACATCAATTTAATTAAAGTTTTTTATTTTTGTTATTTCATAGGAAAACCTTTTAATTTTTATTAATTTATAAAGCATCTCTGCTTTGATGTTTTATCTAGAGAAATAAATTTCATATTTCTTGCAGCTACAAATTAAAACTGTTTGTGAAATAAAATAATAATTAAATTAAAGTAATATAAAAACGTTGCCAAATGAATAAATAATTTGTCTAAAATTTGTAATAAAAGATGTCAATTCTCAAATATATAAATAAAAAATAAATAAATAACAATAAACTATGAAGCAACTTTTTTAAAATTCATCCTTTTGAGCATTAGTTCTTAAAATGAGAACAGCTCTGAACAACTTTGATACAAACAATCCACTCAAGGAATTATGACTAAAATTTTATTGAACAAAATATTTTTTAATTTAATACAAAAAAAAAATATTTGATTTTAGACTTTAGTTTATTGATTTTTAATAACCTGAAAATGAAATGAAAAAGCAAAAATTATATTGAATTTTGGCAGTACAAATAAAAATAGGAAATAAATTAATTAAATTTTTATAGTTTTAAGAACTTTAGAGGTAAGTAAACTTAAATTCATTGGAAGTTTAATAATACTGCATCTCTTCTTTATAATCTTCCATTACATGTAATCCTGTGAAGACAATGTGCAGTTATCGCTCAATTTTACGGTCATCTTTCAAAATCAATTATTAAACTTTTTGTGACCAAATTCTTATAGAACAGTTCAATAAATATTCAGCAAACATGCGTACGTCTAAAAATCTGCCAAAAATACTTTTCTACTTATTTTGTGTCGAAAATGTTAACTTTAAATTATAATAAGTGACCGCTGAACTTAAGTCTAAATATTTTGAGTCATTGAAAATTATATCAAACACATCACCTAAAGAAGGCATACAAATAATATATATATTTTCCATATATAAGACAATATGGGTTATTAAAATAGCTTTATTTCTCACATTTTTCATCTTAAAATGCAGATTCGACCATGGAACCATATTTAAGTGTATTTATATCCAGTTGGAATTCTAAATTTTGATAACAGTTAGTGTATTTACAGATTGATTTGGTCTTTGCCGAAGAGAGATTATCACATAAAAATCACGAATATGATGCTGATAATATAAATTTTCTTATATTTTGTTTAATTTTACTTAATACAGTTACTTTATACATAATTTCTTAATATTGCTTAACACTCCCAGGTTTAGCGGGTACAATTGCATTTACATTCAGCAATTTTTTACGTATACATGTACAATTACATGTAATGTATAACTGAAATTTTTAAACTACAATTACATGTAATTTGAATTATAAAATGTAAACTAATTAATTGAAATTGTAATTGACATCCCTCAACAAATACCATGACATTGCTTGATTTTATATTCTCCTTTACTCATTTCTTTAATTCTAATTTTAACAGTACCAAATATAATTTCATGCACGGAAAAGAAACTTATCATTTACTACATTTTTTATCATCATTTTCCCATACAATCCATGTTTAGACTTATTTCTTTTATCCTTTAGCTGAAAAATATTTCATCACCTAAAATTTAAAAAGCCGTAACCACACTTTTTAATTTTAACAGCAGAAGCAAAACAACATTATAAAAGTGCAAAAGGACACATTTTCTTTTGCTTCAAAATTAAACAACCGAGTAAAATAAGATAAAGCTTAAAGTACTCTTCAACCAAATTTTTCTTAACTGGAACAAATTTTACAACTGCCTCATTCATGAAGTTGATGTTACAGCCTTTTAACTTTTGTTAACATTGATATCACTCTTGAAGATACGAGTATGAAAATTTTCTGTAATCCCGTAAAAAAAAACCAATACTTAATTTTTCAGTGGTTACGGCAAATGGCCGTACGTATATGTATATATATATATATATATATATATATATACATATGTTAAAGAGTTATGAACACTTAAAGCTACATATTACTGAATGAGAATAACCAAACAAACAAAAAATTTAAAATAAGAAATTAGAAAAAAATTCAATTTTTATATGAAAAATCTGGTGGTATTTTATTTTTTTTTATATTGAAGATAGTAGATCGATTACCTTATCTCAGAATAATTAGTATTGCCTTTAAACATATTATAAGAAAATTAAAAGCGAAGGGGTAGTAATTTGTCAAAAACGCATTATTAGACCGCAATTGCATTACGGGTGCATTTTTAAATAAACAATTTGCCTTTGCATTGTTACCTTTAAAGAGGTTTAAGTTGGCGTTCATTAGAGTCCCGAATTATTAAAATCCTTCTACATCGTAAAGAGATATTAACATTTCAAGCAAATTTGTCGAATTTCTTTACTTCTATAAAAATTTAAGTTGTGAAAAAATTGAGTAAATTGGAAAAAATAATAACAAAAAAGACTAAATGGTTCCATAAGTCATATGCATACCAAATATAAACAAAATTTGATGATACTTCTTTAAAATAATATACATTTTTTATAAATCTCTCGTAGAATGAATCATGATTGATATTTTTATATTGGAAAATAAAAATCCCTCATATATTTTTTTGAACAAGTGAAAAAATATTTAAACAGTAAATATATTTATATTAATTGAAAAATAAACTTAAAAAGTTTTCGGATGCTTACAAAATAGTAATCATTATATGTTTTCTCCAAACTCATGAATTTTCAAAGCCTTGTACCAACCAAGCAGTACCAAGGGATATTTGCAACCGTTCATAA
Organism: Protocalliphora azurea; assembly: GCA_932274085.1. Classification (NCBI taxonomy): domain Eukaryota; kingdom Metazoa; phylum Arthropoda; class Insecta; order Diptera; family Calliphoridae; genus Protocalliphora; species Protocalliphora azurea. The sequence continues at coordinate 146,778,430 of OW026523.1, forward strand.
TTTTGTAAGCTATAGTTTCTTCATTTATATTGAAAAAAAAAATTGTGTAAACATTTTTTTGATAAAAAAAAAATGAAGAAAATAGTAAAATTATTATTTTAATTTTTGATGATTTTTAGATCAAAAATAGAAAAAAAAAAACAAAATAGCAAAACCACAATATGTAATATTTTAATATTAATTATAAAATGTCGATTACTATTATTTACATAAAATGTTAAAAATGAAAAATATCGAATCCTATATGGCTACAGATATTCATACTCGTGAATTTTAAATCATTAAATTAAAATCTTCTTAATTAAAAACGATTTTAAATTACACTTATTGGTCGCTATATTCAAATCACCATTTTGATATTTTTTTTTAATTTTGCCTAAAATTCGTTATTAACAACTTCACAAATATATAAATCATATATACTTATATGTTTTCATCATTTAAATACAATATTGTTTTATCGCTTCCGCCTTTTTCGTATCTGGAAAATCAAAAACTCTAATTTGTACCTATCAAATGCGATTATTTCAAAATTTTGTCAAATAAAAAAAAAATAAAAAAATTTGTTTTTAATTCTTTATTATAGAATCATTATTACCATTCTCAAAAACCTATTTATGTAAACCAAGTATTATAATTATGGCTTAGCGATAAAAAAATCTTAGATATAGTAATTCATTTTTTTTGATTTTCATAATCAACTTTTATTATCATATAGTTTTACTGTCCTAAGAAATCATATCGAATTGAAATGAATGAATATGATTATTAATTTTGTTTGAGTAAACAGATTTAAATAGTTGGACAAAGAGAAATTTAATTGTGTCAATAAGTTATTTAAATAATTTTAAAAGGATTCTAATGTCTTTTGACTAAAATTAAAATTAATCTGTTAATTTATTTCAATCTTTTCATCTAAAATATATTGTATACTGTATATATAATATATAATACTGTAGATGTAAGTAAAAATATGTCATTTATGCCTTTTTTATGATTCCTTTGGTATTAAGTAGGAAAATAGTTTACATTTATTTGTGTTGAAAAAGGAATTACACACAGAAAAAAAATTTCTTGGAAAATAATCGTAATAATAAAAATTTATTATGAATAACTAAAATACTACTGATCTGACAGATTTTCCATATTTATAATGTTTATAACCTAATTGGAATGGTATTAGAACTAATGTGTTATATTAGTTAATTTAGTTAATTAATTGAAATAATATTCAAATTGATTTGAAATTATAAAAGAGACAACCGAAGAGAAGCTATTACAAATAGTTGAAGTAGAAGAAATTTTTGTTTGCAATCATAACTTTGTTTGAAAAATTTGTCACTAACAAAAATTCATACTAAGTCGGGGATTACAAGCGATAATTTCGTAAAATTGTTTGAAACAGAGTTATATATATATATATATATGTATATATATATTATATACATATATACAATAGATATATGTATATATATATATATATATATATATATATATATATATATATATATATATATATATGTATATATATATTATATATATTTATATATAAATTTATATATATAGTCAAATGTGCGTGGATGACAAAATGATAATAAGAATATTAGTGAAGGGCCATTTGGAATCTGGTGCCTATTTTAATAGTAAATGTATCGCATTGACCTAAATATGTCTAGAAGAACAAAGAAGAAAATTAAAGTAGCCAATTTTATCTAATTATATTTCTAATATTGCTCATTTCAAATACCTATTTAATATTTTAATTTTCTAAAACTTATTTATGTATCATTTATTTTTCTTTTTCCTCTTATTATAAACTCATTTGCGATTTTTGTTAAAAATATCTCCTACATTGAAAAATTTACCAGCTCAATGATCAAAAGTTGATAAGAATTGTTATTTACGTGATGTTAATCCCTATCCATAAATTCTGAAAAACATCAGATACATATTAGAAATGTATTTCATATTTTTGTTGTATATTTGTTACTCCTATTTTCATTTCAATTAAAAAAAAAATAATAAAAACAAAATTAATTCACAATAACGACATTGATAATTTCTATTTATTCAGTAATAAAAATTGAATTATAAGATATCTCTAGTAGTCCGATAGAATTCGATTGGCAACAAATTCGGTTGCCACAATGAATCTGCTTCTCTTGCATCTAAGAAATTTTGAGATGAAGTTTTTTGGCTTTTAAAGTTTTAAAACCATTGTAATTTAAATAAAGACGTATAAGCGAAACTACACAGAGAAATTGAATTTTGTCAGTTCGGAATAATATTTTATTATAATTATGATTATCGAATTTATATGGTACTCCAGACTGAAAAAAAAAACTATTGCGTGAAAAATATTGAAAATGTCATTTCCTATTGCGAATTATGCATGAATAAGTTTATAATCTAATTTTATGATACTTTATTATAAGAAATTAAATATATAATAATTTCACAAACAATATGTTTTCCACAGATTCCCATACCGTATATCTGTGCCACAACCAAAAATGACATTGCAACGGCATATAAATTCAATATATTCTGGATGCTAACATCATACAGTTTTCTAGAATATAAGCAATTGGTATTAGTCCTGCTAGAGTACTAGTCTGACGAAAACCTTAATGAAAAAATGACGACACTTAGTAAACGATTGCAATTGAGTTGCCTTGTAAAAAATCATTGTCCATAAGGTAGCAAGTGGTATCTGCAGACTAGAAACTACAAATAAACTCCAAATAAAGGGATATTATTCGTTTTAAATACCTAACGCATGCTGATTTTCCAATTCAGTTAATAACGAGATATCTTTGTAGAATATCAGTCATTCGTTTAATATAAAAAAATAGTTAATTTAGTCAAGTTAATGAATTAAAAATAATTCTATTTGTCATTGATTTTATGTACTTAATTAATGAGTTATTTAAGAAAAATCTCATGAAGAATTTTGTGCAAATGTTTTCGGGAAATATTAAATGAACATATTTTTTTTTTTTTTTCTAATTAACAATTTAGCAAGAATTTTGTCTCATACGCTATTGATATTTGTGGCTGTGAATAGTTAATTAAAGTAAATAAGATTCTGTCTCTAGTTTTTACATACTTACATATCACTGGTGACCTTGACTTAAATTATTTAATTCTTATGTTGTTTTTATTTGTTCATCTTCTTACAGGATATAATTATTCCAACAGCGTAAACACAAAGCAGCACTTAAATACATATTTGAGGTTGGTTCCTTTTGTTTTTTTCTTTAAAGATGTTGGTGAATTTTTAACATGTTGGCCAGATTAATTGCGATGAAGAAATGTGTGTATGTCAGTTAAATATTTGGGAATTTTTCAGTTTGTTCCTTCTTATTTAGTCTATGAAGGTTCACAGTTGTTCCAAAGCGCTTTTTTTTGGAAATAATTCTGTAACATATGAACACTTGGAAATATTTCAATAGAATTTCATTTGGTCAGACACGAGGTTTTTTCGAGCTGATTTGAAGGAGCACAGATTCTTAGAAGGTCAGGAGGGGGAGTGAGTAGACCACCAAAGTTTATTTGTGATTTGACAGAAAAGTGTAGGTTATGTCATTTAATTTAAGATATCTAAATATCTCATAAACTAAAAGAGATAACATACACATATAAATATATTTATTGTAGAAATTTACAAGGACTATCTACATGTAGTTTATTTTTTCTATCAAATTCCACTAACCCGCTAGGAAACTGCGCTCCTTCAAATCAACTCGAAAATACCTCGTCTCTGACCAGGTGAAATTATATTGAGATATTTCCAACGATTCATAAGTTACAGAATTATTACCAAAATAGCGTTTTGGAACTACTGTGTGGCTGTATTATAAATGTGAAAATGTTTTAGTATCTAGGCTATTAAGTGAAAATGTTAATTAGAAATTTCTGTTAATTAATTAGAAATTTCTTAATTAGAAATTTCTCTGTATTTACATTTGGGCAATTTAATATATTTTGTGGTGACTGGAATTAAAGTAATGAGAAAATTTATACCCTCATGCGTAAGTATTGTATATTTATAGCTTCTTTTTATTTAATATATGTATTTAATTTACTACTTGTGGTAGTGTAGAAATTTTCTTATTTAATTTGTATACATATATATATATAAAAGATTTTATGAATATATAATGATGTATGGCATGTAGTTGACTTTTCTAGTTGAGATAAGAAAAGTTTATTCGACATTATAAAATTCAAAATCAGTATCTATCTTTTTGAAAGTACTAAAAGTACTTATTATTAGTCACTTAAATTTTCAATTAAAAATACCTTCTTGCATATAAGAGTGTAACAAGAAACTGCTTTTTTCAGATTTTGCTATCGGAAGACCACCCAAATTATTCGTATTGATATGCTGAATACAGAAACAATACATACTAAAAAATTTTTTAAATTGGTCTTCAGTTGAAAAACTCTGGTTCCATATATTTAGACCAATAAAAACTTAAGATTTTTTTATGAAAAAAATATGTAACTTTCAACTATTTTACAAAAAATTATATCGAAATGGTTTCAATGATATAATAAACTTGGACCGAAATTTTTGCGAAGACATTTTATTGATATTTGTTTTATAACAAGCTCAAAACTAGATTTTTTTTAGAAAAATATACAACACTCATTATTTGAAGCTGAAGTTTTATTTTTTTTATTATATCATAATATTTTTTAAATTAAAAGAAATAGAAATATCTATTATATTTCAGAAAGGATTTTACAAACATGTGCTAAAGATGCAACACATTTTAGATCTCAATAAAAGAGAAATCTATAGATCTACAGGCAGATATTTGCAAATGTATTAAATTGAAAAATAATATTCAATTTTCGTATACAGCTTTAAATCATTTTTCATTATTTTTTCTTAATGGCTTAATTTACAAATTGAATTGTTCCACATTCCAAAGTGTGAAATTTTTGTCATACTCTGTTCATAAGCATGTAGCTTTTTAATCTTTAATAATAAATGAACAAATACTTACACCAGTAATCTTGAGAAATTTTTGGAAAACACTCTTTGAATTTGAAACACATTGTTATTTGATTAGATAGGTTTAAAATATATCAAAAATTTATTACATTTAAAGGAATAAGGCTAGGAATAGTACAAGTACAAGTTCTTCAAAGGATCTGAACCATTATAATGGGGATAAAACTTAATTTTCCGGAAAGATAGACGTACGCATAATATATATATATATATATATATATATATATACATATATATATATATATACTTTATATATATATAATATAGGAATAGTACAAGTTCTTCAAAGGATCTGAACCATTATAATGGGGATAAAACTTAATTTTCCGAAAAGATAGACGTACGGACATAATATATATATATATATATATATATATACTTTATATATATATAATATATAATATATATATATATATTATATATAAAGTATATATATATATATATATATATATATATATATATATATATATATATTATCTATTTCAACTATATATATAGATGTTCATTGTAATAGAATAACTGAGTTCAGAGATAATAATAAAAATGTTGCTATAAGTGATAGATTTAAATGTAAATAAGATTTTTTTCTTTTGCAGTAATTTCATTTTAATTAAAAAAAAATAAAACATTTAGTACCAAAAATATGTAGATTCCAAGACATTTACATTAAAACTAAGAAATCAGTTAAGTAAATCTAATAATAAAAATTACAAAGCCATTTTGGTTATAATAGTCCGCGGATATCCGCAAATAAAATTTTGGAAATCCAATACAGAAGATATCTGTCTTTCATTTTATTTTATATTGATTTAAGTGTAAAGGTAAAGGGATGAATAAATGCGCATTCCATTGGAAATTATTTTTCATCCAAAATAATTGAATTTTAACCATGGTTGAAATGTTTCTGAAATTTATGAATAAAAATAAAATCTACAAAAATTCTCCATCTAAGATGGTATAAATAATGTTCTTCAAAATGTGCTAGCTTTTTGTTCAGACAATTTTGTTTGAAAAATGATAGATTTAGATAATATTTTAAAACACTTATAGTTCATGATATGTTAGCTTTACAATAAATTAAAAATTTTATAAAATTTCCACAATTTTCAAAAAGTATTTATCTATGATCAGCTTATATTCTAACATTTCCCTTTATGTGTTCCTACATATTTCTATTTTGATTTAATTCAATCCTTGCCTTCAAATATATTGAGTATATAACATTTTATACAAAAACACTACATAATATTTAATACTTAAAGAACTTTGACCTTACCCAAAAATTTATACTACTGCCGTTTTATTTGTTACTTATTCCACATACTTAATTTTTGTATCTAAAAGTTTGCTTGCAGCTTGTATGCAAAAGCCTGGTTGTAACATAAAAACAGAGTTTATGATTATCTTGAAACTTGGGAATAATTTGCAAATAAATTGCTTATTATGGTTTCCACAAACACATACTTATACGAATATAAACAAGTATTATTGGGTATGATTTTTGTCCATAAACATATAAAAGCAACTTCGTACATAAATACATAAGATGATTATCTATGCATATGTGAATAGGAACAGCAAATTTAGCCTGGAATAATAAATTTTAAAATTAATGTTTTCTTTTCTTTCAGTTCCTTTTGACTTTTGAAAAAATTATACTATTATGCAAGAATTCCAAAGCGAATAGAATATGTTAGTTGATTACATTTTAACACCTGAAAAGTTTAAAATTTTTAATGTGTAATAAAAAGTCAAAACGAAGTTGCAATTTAAAATGGAATTTCTTGCTTTACAAAATTAATTCAGACTTTTATATATATTATAAAAAAACATTTTAAATATATATTAATAAAAATAAAAAAGGTATTTATTACAATAAAATAACTTATAATAACTCAAAATGGTTATAAAGTAACTATTTGTTTTCTTTTTTTAACACCCAATAATGACACCCTTGCGTATGACGAATATTTAATTACTTATATTATATTAAACATACGCCTTCAGTTAAAGGTAGGACTAGATACAATATATTTAATACAATATATTTATATACAATATATTTATATTTAAATATATATAAAGTTAGTGAAGTGATCTTAAATGAAAAGCAGTTTCAAAAATTCAAAAGTGTTCCAAAGAATACTCTTAGATTTTATCGAGAGCTTTAAGAAGATGTAAAAATATTTTAAATCGTTTAAGAAATAAAAATTTGGCAAGCTGTGAAAAATATCAGTGGTGCCCTATTTTGAGCTACCATTATGTCGAGGATCTTCTTCCAAACTTAAAATATTACACTCCTCTTCTACGCATATATAAAGTTTTATGTAAAGATAGATCTAACCAGCCGATTAGAAGTTACACATTTATTTAAAAAAAATTTCGATTTTGCTGCACTGTGCTATGTAATACCAATTTCCATACTACGTTATGTAAATGGAATAATAACATTCTCGTTATTCTTAAAGTTTAATAAAATGAAAATGTCAAATTTTATCCTTATTTATTTCATTTTATCGTTCTTACATTTTGTTAGTATTTTCATAATAAATATTTCTATTAAATTCTTAAATAATAGCTGTGTTTTTTCAAATAATACAGCTATTTCATTTTACATCAAAATTTAATTAATATTTTCAAGCAAAATAAAATAAAATAAATAGTAAAAATAAAATTAAAGTAATATTTTCTACTTCATTGATTCAATAAATTGTTTAATTAGAAAAATTTTTCTGTTTTTCATTTTTCAAAGTCATTAGTAATTAATTTTAGTAAGAGGTGCAAATTTAAACAATTTTTACTTGAATGAATTATTTTTGTAATTGGTGACTTTTTGTAGTGTACGTAAATCTTATAATTTATAAACGAAATATTTCTAATTTAATACAAATAAACATAAAATAAATAACAACCAAATATATTCTTACTGCGCCGGTAAAAATTTCATCTGCGATTTAGATATAAAAATCTAAGAACCAATAGGAAAAAATTAATAAGAAAAAAATTAAGTTGTAAAGCTTCTAAGTACATTTTTAATCAGTTTTGGACTTGTTAATAAGGAATGATTGCCCGAACTATTATTTTGAAATTAATTTAAATTGAAGCATTTTCTTCTGAAAATACAACAATTTATATTAACCACCCTCTTAAACCATCAGTTTGGTATCATATCCTATTGATAATAGAACTTTTATTGAATGATACATTTTACACATGTTTTTCTTTATCCCAAATATCCTGATATTTTATGTTAATAATAGGTTATAACACTTAATACTGGCAACTTGATATTTCCTTTATTTCTTCGATAATATTTTTAACGAACAGTTTCATTCATCAACTTCTATTTAGTGTAATAAAAGTAAATTTTGTTGAGGAGATTTTGGGCGGAAACCCATAGAAAATTAGTTTTTTCATAGATGTCTTCTTTTACTGCTAAATTTTATGCCTGGCCAGGGTCGGACACATACTTATACACTTTTGAAGAGTTGAAATAAAGAACAAGTGTTTCTATGTATAGAGCAAGCATTATAAATATTACACCGTACAACATAAATCAAAAAATTTTTCTCACACATGATATACTACATATATATTTGAAAATACTGCGCTTTCAGTCTTTCATTTATTATTATTCTGGAATCCAAAATTTACAGCTCGTCCAACGATGTCGAACAAAATATTCGTTTCTACAATTTATATAGAAAACAACAAATAAATTTAAATTTTGTGTTCTTTTTTTTGTTCGACATCATGGGACTGGCCATTAATAACAAGACTTATATTTAAATACAAACTAATCGTGCCAAATTATTATTTTGGTATTAACATTTTTATAGCTTTTATACACGTTAACGTATTTTTCGGGAATGCGTCTCATATGGAATGGCCAAATATGCACCCAAACTCTTGAAATTTTAATGTACGAATAATGCCAAAAGGAAACATGTTGAAAACAATTATAATCACTAAAGCAATTTTCCGGGTAACATTTATGGGGGGCTAGGTAAAATAATGGACCAACTTCAAATTTTATAAAAATGAAACTGTTGAAGCTTAAAAGGGTAAAATGTGAAATAAAAAAGCATATTTTGATGTATTTAAAATTATTATAATTTCAGAATTATTTTTTGGAAAATCTCAAGGATATTTAAGAACAAAATACTTGAACGATATTTTTGACATTATAAGATTCTGAAAAGTTTAAAAAAATAACTTTACTGGAGTTTTTAAATTGTATTGTATTACATCGACACAATTGAGAAAGTGACAGATTTTAAAATAATTTACAAAAGAAATTATTATTTTTGCAATTAAAAAGTCTTTTTAAAAGGATTTTCGAACACGAAATAAAAAACTGAGTGCGCAGTCCTATCATAAAATGTCACTGCTTTCATATATACTCGTATATATAGTTTCGTTCATATGTGCAAAATGCTGATGTACAGTGTTGTCAGTTAAGATAAAATAAACAAATACTTAAATACAGGAAACGGATATACAGTACAAGTTTTACGAAAAACAAAATAAGTAGTATGAATTAAGTTTGTGATAAATATGTATAAGTATAAGAGCAATAAACAACAACAAAAGAAATACAATTACAATGTCAAAGCGCTAGCTAAACGATTGTATCAGTAACAAAATTATCATCATTATAAACGACTGTATTTGTTTTAAAAACCACAAACAAAAAACAATTCATAGGACAACAATATCAACAAGAAAAAATATATATAAAAATAAATTTATATCGTCACTTAAAATACAAAAGAATGTAATCACTTAAAAATTAAATGTCGCGATTTTACTGGATTATGATGTACCGATCCAAAGAACATCCGCACATGAAATGTTATATTCATATCTTCAAAAATATCATCAATATTAACAAAAATCAAAAGACCATAACATCAACTTCAACAAAACAAAACGGCCATTCTTAAAATTAGTGTCATTTGAATATTATTTTATGCTTTATCTATCATTATTATTTTTTTAAGAGCTATTAAAAAATCATACTTCATTATCTAATTTTAAAGTAAAAATTATAATTTTTGATTACGAGCTTTTGCGTTTTAGGTGACAATATAATTCCTTTATTTTAATATTTAATATTTCTTACTAGAAGTGAAGTGCATGAAAGCTCTGAAAAATAATACAACAACAATTCTTCCACTTACAAACTATGGAGTACCAGATAGTCCGTAATGTAGTAGTTTTACAAATGTTGTAGGTAATTTAATATTGAATATAAATATAACAATTTAAAGTCCATAATAAGTTACGAAAACTTACAAACTACTTTTCATGCAGACGTGGCATGTTTGTTATAATATTTTCATAGTTATAAAAAATTAAACTTTCAGACATTTTTTCACAAAAAGATCTCGTACAGATTGTATTTTTAAGTCTTTGTTAAATTACTCGTAGTAAACGGTAAGAAATTGGTGTATAAAGTAGCAATAGACGAAAAAAAAGATATAAATGATTACCACTAAACCAAAAACAACGAAATATTTAGCTATAGATCACTTACCTAAAATTTGGATAATTCTCTTGTTTAAACTGCTATATTCTGGGGTTTTTTTATTAAAAAATAATACCTTCTGGTGAGTAAGTTGCTAAAAAATAAACAATTATTCTAGTTTTTTCTAAAGATTTGAAAAAAAGCTGTCCATGATTTACTATACAATTTTTTGGAAGCAGAATTCGAAGTTGTGGAAAGTCAACTTTTTTCAAATAACAATACTCTTCACAACAACAATACTATCACTTCACACTCATCTTTAAAAACTTTATAATTCAAAATTCAATTTAATTTCTTGAAAAAGTTTTATAATTCTTATTCAAAGTAAACACAAGTGTGAGATTGAAATAAAGTACACTGAAAATTGTTTACTTATATTGAAAATTTATTTAATATGAATAGATAGTGTGTGCAACAAAATGCCTCCATTGTTTTCGCCAAAAATTCAAATTCAAGTATCCTTTTGTATTCAAATGACTAAAGAATTTAAAACTTTATTTATACCAAAAGAAAAAAATATGAGAAAATATATTTTGTTGAAGAAAGTGAATGAATAAAAATACTAAATTTATTTATTTATGTTTTTTTTTATATTTTTCTTTAACATCTAAGATAAAAGTATTAAATTTAGTTAGAACCAATAGTACAGCAATTCATTCAAGTAAAATTATGTATTTACTACATTTCATGGACTATATATTTCCATAAAATGTGACATACATTTTTCATGTTAAAAATAAAAAATAATTCGACTTTATCCCTCTTTCATTATACCCTACACTACCATAGGTGGCTATGGTACCAAATAATTAGAATTCGAAAAGATGTTAAAATATAAATTATTTTCAAAAAATTTAAAAATGATAAAAAATTAATGTTAAATGGTTAAGCTAAACGCGAACAGATAGAGCTAAAATCAAGATAAAATCCGCTCGAAAACATTGAAAATCACTTCGCATATACCTAATGGTATCTAATGTATTATTTTTAAATATATCCCTACTATCAAAATAATACGAAAGTGAGTTCGTATTGCTTAGAAGAAAAATTTTATTGCCGCAATAATCATATTCGTATTGTGGAAGTTTCCTCCATCGGGAGAGATTATACGTCACAGGCGATACATTTAAACAGAAATTAATACGTCTGGAAGAAAAATAGGCAATATTGCTAAATAATCATCTAGGTGATAAATGTAAGATACCGATAGATAAACTTTTGGAAGATGTAATAAATATATAGCAAAATTATCACTAAATAAATCTTGAAATAATTTTATATCTTGTAAAGCATGCATGGACATAAATTTTGACATCATAAAGCACGAAAACTGAAGTGCTCACATAAAATATTCATTTATTGCTAAAAGACAAACAAATTTCTTCAATTTTTCTTTTTTTTATTTTTGAAAAATTTTTCGACAACTGAAAAAATTATAACTGAAAAATAAATGTATTGCATTAATTTCTTCCTAATAATCTCAATGGCATATCATCAATTTATTGCGGAGGTGATAGTCACCTTACTGAAAAAAGCTACCAGGTTTATATCTGATCTATGTGGCAATCCCGTAAGCCCGCTAACATGGTCTTTTTTTAATAGTCATTCGAGTTCACACAATTTTAGTAAACGAGGTTAAAGAGTGGTTTAACTAAAACTGAATATTTTATAAAATATTTTACAAATTTTGTTCTTTTCCTGGTTAATCTCAAATTCAAAAATATGTTTTAAATATCAACTTTAAACTAACACGCCTATTTTATTAGTGTTCTTCTCATTTATTTTATACATGAAATGGGAAATGTAAAACATTTAAAATAAGAGTAAAAATATTTCATGTGTAAAATATGTAAAACCTTAGAACCATAAAAATGTTTTAATGTAGACAAATCGAATGGTCATTTTGTTACCAATCTTAATAAAGACTTTTAAGTACCCAATAAAAACTTTGTACTTTTACGACATATCGCCAAACTAAACGCTGACTAATTGGCTACTTTTAATATTAGGAGTCTCTGTGGATTGGTTTTTAGATAGTTTTTCAAATAAATACAAAAAAGCAGAACAAAAAAATTAAATTTCAAAAATATTTTCTCTTAATGTTGGCTTCATATTGGCTTATTTTCATTAAAAAAAATGGAAAAATGATGGAAATTCATACAACATTATTTGAATATAAATACAAGAGTAAAAGATAAATTGTAAATATTTTATATTTAAAATCTAAAATTATGAGTATGTACACTCCATTATTAAATTTGTCGCAGATAAAATGTTTAAGCTATTTAACTCTTCAACTTCGAATCTTTTAAAATTCTTGTCTTTCGGAGTTGGTATAATAATTTATGATTTAACACATAAATGTGAAAATAATTCATATATGTCAATGTATCGAAAATATTTATATATAACATCAAACATAACACAGTGACCGAATTTAATTTAATTTTAAAATACCATACATTCAAATATAACGCACTAAAATTTGAACTACTTACAAAAAAAGAGTGAATAACAAATCGTTTATATGCAAAGTATTATTTTCATTACATATTCTACTGTTAAGTATTTGACAATGACCACAATCCTATTAGCACAATAGAAAATTAATAAGAAAACAAAATTAGAAAAATAAAAAACATTACCAATAAAAATATGTTGTAATTAAAATATCAAACATTAGGTAAATTAACATAAAAAAATTTATTTCGACAGAGACTTTAAGTGCTGTAAGAATTCACTATGGGTAATTATTCATTATATATTAGCTACTAAAGTACTCATCAACCTTTAAGAACAAGATATAATAGATCTTATTTCTTTTCGTAAATAAGGTAAATGTTTTACTTTAATAAAAACTATAAATTATTGTAAATAATACAAAACATTTTGCTGAACTTTATGAGAAAGTATTGCGTTTCAAACCCATAAACTGCCTTCCTCTTGAATAAAGAATCACATTTTTTTTAAATTTAATTAAGTTTATCTCCTAAACTAAAGTTCAGAAAAAAATAATTTTTTGCGCAAACAAATTTCAAAGTGTTGACTTTAGTTTCCTGAAGAAATAAAAAATGTACATATTTTGTTATACTAAAATTATGTATTTATTTAAAGACATGTATTTCTGTGGTACTTTTTCGTGTGTCACTTGAATAAGGAATATTTTAAAACTAAGAAAACTGTAATTTATTTTTAAATTTTAGGTTATAAAAATGAAATTATTATCTTCTGGCATTCAATTAGTAATGAGTACTGCTACCATTTTTAGAAATAACCTCAAAAATGCGATTTAGCATCGACTTGTATAATGACTTTAAGTAATTAAGCGAAATTGAACTCCATGCTTTCGTTATTGCATCCTTTAAGGATTCTATCGTCTCAAATTGTTTTCCTCCTTCATAAACTTTTCTTGCAAGCCAACCCCAGACATTTTCCATTGTATTCAGATCTGGTGAATATTGGGGCTAATCCAAAAGTTTAAAACCTTGCTGATTAATCCATTGTTTTACTGCTCTGGCGGTATGAATCGGAGTGTTGTCGTGTTAGAACGTCCAAGGTATGGGTCCAAAGAAATCATTAAATTTTGGAAATACTTCCTCCAGAATGTTGTTATAAGTCATTGCAGTTATTTTGTTGGATGCACAAACCAATTCTATGGTACCATAGAATACGAAATGGGATACCATACTATTATTCCGCCCTCTCGGCTCTGTCTACGGCTCAAAAATAATTCCTCTTTATTTAGGTCATGGAAGTAATAGTTATACCTGTCGGGACCATCAATATTAAACTATTTTTCATCGGAAAATACAACTTTAAACCATTTTTAGGACCATGTCATAGTATTTTTGGCAAACTGTAGACATTGTGATTTCGTTTTTCATTAAGTGGTGGTTTTCTTGCAGTTTTCGTCGGACTATGTAGGGGCACGACTTTAAAGTACGGTGCACTGTTCTTAGACTGGCACTGACTCCATTTTTTTTTCACGTATTTTTTTCTAAGAATTTTTCGTCTTTCTTTTGGAGTTGTTGCCATTTTCTACCGCCCTTTCATGTTTTTTCCATATCTTTACACGTTATTTAAATAATTGTACACAACTGTCTTTCCTCTATTAATGTTTTTGGCTATTTGGACCGGATTCTGACCCTGAGATTTCAAAATCAGAACTTTTTCTTTTTCAGAGTTATTAAGAGCCTTACCACGTCCCATTTTGAATAAAAACTATTTAAAAACTATCAAATTAAAAATTCTCTAGCCGTTTATATTGAAAGAAATTCAAATCATAGCCTTCCTGTTTAATATTAAAAGAATTCCTTTTATATGAGTAAATATTCTCATATTTTTCAACACATTTCGTTAGGATTTCATGTACAAAAAACTGATATATACATATATACATGTTTATAAATTTGAGCAAACATTAGGAAAATAATGTAAATAAAGCAAATACCTACATTAATGGTATATTCATCAAACGTGTTAACAAATAAAAAATTTAATATTACTCGTACCATTACAATAGCCATATAATATAATACTACTACAGATAACGTAATGTGTCTTAACAGCAAAAGCAAACAAAATGTGAAGCAAACGGAAAAATTACGAAAAGAAAATAAAAAGAAAATAAATAAATAAAAAAAACTAATACTCGTACGTTTATAAATATACATAGTACATGTTTGTTTACGTTTTGTTTTTCTTTTGATTTTCTCATTACATATTTACAACAAGTCTTCAATTATTTATACAAATAGTTTTAATTCATTTCTTTAAGGTTTATAGCACACACGCAGATAAAAAATCATGGTTGCGGTATTTTTACGGTAACAATATTATGTTTTCAGAAACAGTCTTGAAATAAATTATGGCTAATTTCAATAATATTGTGTTCATGATAATAATAATTATGTTTAAGTATTAAACATTTGAATACGGTTAACTGACATATTACATTTTTACAGGAATCAATGTGTGATAATCATGCGAAAATATTTTATATATTAATTATTATTATAATTAACTTTTTATAAGTAGATATATTATGATTGAAAAAATCGTAAGGTGTTTTTTAAACCATGTTATTTTCAACAAATATTGAATATTTGTTTTTCAATTATATTGCATTTTGCTTTAATAAAAATGGCATTTTCATCATAATTCCCATTTAGTTTATATATGAATAAATACAACTAGTCGAAGTCTAGTTATATTCAGTATGATTATATTATTATTATAAAAATTATTATTATAAAAATTTAGTTAATAAAAAAATATGTTTGTATTATCTTACACAATATATAATGAAACGAATAAATAATTAAAAACCTTTAATTAATTAATAAAAAACTAGTATGTGTGCATGAATAATAAACATATAGAAAATGTTATATTTTAGCAAACACCTTTATGGCACAAACTGCAATCAGAGAACAGAAGCAACTTTTTTACGTACGGAAATTTGGAGGTCGTTTCTATTTTTCTCGATAATGTTTAATGTTATTAATATATATATATATATATATATATATATATATATATATATATATATAAGTTTGTTGTTGATTACACAAATTCACACATATTTTTCACAATTAATTTTTTATTCGAGTATATTTGAATACCGATTTTTTAAGCACAAAATATATAAATGTATGTATATATATATATATATATATATACTAATTTTATAATTCCTTTCTATAGAAAGAACGAGCAGTTTTGGATTATGGAAAACTATACGACAAATATTTCAATGTCCTTAAACTTAAACGGCGTTTTACAAAAAATAATATATAGGACCAGACCTAATTACGAGTGATCACAAGCAATTTTTTAATACTGGTAAGCATTATTTTATATACTTTATATACATATTCGTTTTTAATCCACATTTTTTATACGTTGCTATAGATCATCCATAAATAAACGCTAAAAATAGTGCCTTCGTAATGTAATCACTTATAAACAAAACCTATGCTACCTACGTAAGCTTTTAAGTGTTTAAACTTCAATAATTAAAATGGATAAAAATATAATAATTCCGTCACTCAATTCAACTAAAATTTGGTAGAATTAAAAAAAATAGTTAAATTGAATAAAATTTTTTCAATACGAAGATAAAAATTAGTTAATTTGAATAATATTTGACTAAAAATTTTTCAAATTAACAACTTTTTAATCAACAAATTAAATCAGTAATATTGACAATTATTGGTCAATTTAACTAATTTACGAAAATCAACAAAAATTTCTGTTGAATTAACTAATGATTTTGTTATCATAAGAAAATTTTGCTTTAATTTTGTGGTTTAAAATTAATTTCTATATTCTTAGATATGAATTTATCTATATAATAAAAAAAAAAACAACTAAACAGTTTATTAGCTATTCTTTGTAATTTTTTTTTTCAAAAATATTCAATTTTTATGCAACATTAATAAAATATTTGTGGCCAAAAAGAAAAACTATATAATTGATTTTTATTACTTTTTAGAAGACAATAGTTTAGATTTTAAATTGAAATTAAAGATAGTAGGTATTTAATTTTAAATTGTCTACCTAAATGACAATTACTTATTTGCTATGTTTTTCGTTATTGACTATCGAAAAATATAGCAAATAAGTAATGGTGTTGTTTTTCCCTTTACAAAATTAATTTTTTTTTCAATTTTTTTTTTTTTTTTGTCAAAATGTAATTTTAAAATATATCTTTAACATGCTGAATTATGTGCTTATTCCATTTCCAAAACAATGTGAAAATAAAATTTATGTCTTAAAAAACTACATACGTATTTCGATCACGAATTTTAATATAAGATAATATATGTAAAAAAATTACAAAATATGTTATGACATGCAGCAGTTCGAAAAATTAGGAAAATGAAAAATAGCTTAAGGCATAAATTAAGATATGTAGTTTTTCAGAATATTTTCAATTTAAACATCTCAAGTAATGTAACAGTTCTTAAAAAATTTAGAATCGATATTTTTGGGGAATTTTCTTGAATTCTTCTTTGCTAATGATTACAAAACATCCTGTATTTCATTCTACTTATGCCACTTTTTCTGAAACCATTAAAATGCTTTTTATTGATGAATGCTTGCTTGGTCATAAATAAGTTTTATACTTTGTGACAATTTGTCCATAATTTTTATTATAATATGCAACAAATGTTAAAGGGAACATGAAAGGAAAATCTGTAAGAGTAATATATATTTTGAAGTATTAAATAAAAAAAATCAGCAAAATATATAATATATTAATATACTTTGAGCTAAGAATTTGTAATATATGTACAACTTTTGGGATTTAAGAAACTAATAAATATAAATTATTTTGTAGTTTTATTCGCCATATTAGAGCTAGTTGTGAAAAGGGAAATCTCATTTATCATTGTGTCTAACGATTTTTCTTTGATAAACCAATTATTTAGAAAACTATATTTCGAAAGATCAATATTAGCATGGAGAACATTTACGTCTAACTATAGACGGTTTTGCTTCGAAGATTATACTATTTCCTAACTGCTATAACTTCTGATCATAAAAATGCTATAAGCAAAAATACATAAGTCACCTCACTGGCCTTTGTACTGGCCCGTAGACCACAACTAACTAGACAATCATATTATTAAATTTATAACTGTAGTCTCATGCCGAGGTTAGTGCTCCGGTTATCGTTTGACAGGATATTTGATTTACCAATCTATGGAAAATTTCATTGAATGGTGGCATCAAGGCTTACATTAATTTTTTTTTTTTTGCTAAATTTCTCATTTTTAACAAACAAAAGCATCAAAACTAATCAAAAGATTAGTTCTATAGTATTAGTATCACTTTTGTGCTAGGCAAGTCAACTGGATTTCGTACACATTTTAATAAAAAACTCAACAAAGACTCTCTTTTAATGTATAACATGTAACTTAGATATTACTATCCTACACTAATAAAATTCATTGTTTTGAGGGAAAATTTAAAAATATTAATCCAGCAACACAAACTATCTCTGACAAAAGGTCTGGTGTAAAGGTGGGATAAAAAAACAATATAAAAATAATCTGAAATATATAAGAACACTCCCAATTTCTTATCAAATATTTATTTCCCCAATCAATTTTCCTGTTTTTAAATAATTTCAATATACATTTTAACATAATGTTTTTTTGAATTTGAATTTTTTTTTTGTTTTTTTTATTGATTTTCACATAACACGTAATCTTTATTTATAACATATATATATATATATATATACATATACATATATGTATATATATATATATATATATATATATATATATATATATATATATATATATATGTATATGTATATGTGGAACAATTTTTTTTCTTTGTATCATCAAGGTTTATTGTAGCAAAAATATTGTTTATAGTGTTGAGATTTAAAGTTTGACTAACATAAGAAGCACCATCATAAAACCTGTTAGGCAATACTACATATTATACAGTACTGTGCAGAACATACACAACAAAATTGAGCTTATTCGAAATGTTGAATAATTTTTTAAAGTATTCAATTTGCAGCAAAACTAATTTCATAAAATTGTTATTATATTGTTATTGTGAATTTGTTTCTTTTTGCAAAAACGTACACAAAATTTCTTTTTGTAAAAAATTAGCCAATTATTTTGATTTATTGCGATTTTTTAAAAGTTAATGGCAGCTCTCTAATAAAAATATCTGAATATGAAATAGATTGATTTTTTCCTGGAGTTATCAAAATTAATCATATCAAAAAAAGAAGAGTACTATATTTAACTTAACCGCAACGTTCGATAGCCCAGTGTATCACCGAGGTATGATTTTCTTTAGAAATCTGAGAAAGTTTTGATCTTTTTAGGTTAATGGGTTATTAAGAAGCACAGAAATTTAAAATCTATGTTTTGGCCTGCGAACAATGCGATGTTCATTTTAAAACTTTTGAAGGATTGGATTAAACATAATTCCTTCAAATTTTTTAATCTTGTGGTTTAATTCTCAGACGCAAAACCCTATAGAATATTTTTTATGTGACTTTAAAATTAGTGCAGTTCTAAGTATTGTGTAGTCAACAAATTTTTAGTGGAAACTGTTTTAGAGAAATCAATTAGAAATTTAATCGCATCAGAACGGTTTAATTTTATATAAAACTAAAAAATATAGAACAAAACTAATTGTAATGTTTTACTCCCGTTTTTGTTAGTAGAAAAAGTTAAAGTTCTTTATATTTTGTTGCTTTTGTTCTGCACAGTACAGTATATTATGTAATAAAAGTTATGATATATAAATAAGTATCTAAAAATTCTATATAAGTTCACATTTAATCTTCAAATATATTTTAATTATAGTTATTTATTTAAAGTAATTCTGTTACAGAAATTTTATATTTTGTTTGTCTGTATCGAATCTTATATTAACATAGGTAAAAATTGTAACCTAAAATGTAAGAGGACTTGTTAACATATAAATTCATTAAGTGACTGGAAATACTTGAATCATTAGCAAAAGTGCTAATTACTCTTTTAGGCCGCTTTTGGGTCTCGTTGGTCATGCTAACTATCAGTTCCAAGCTTTATTTCGATTTACAAATGTTCATAAAGTTCATAATGTTAAGAATAGTCTTTCAAACCTTATATTCATATGTTCACTGTACATTGCAAAGGTGAAGGTTAAAGCTTACTTTTAAAGCTATTTTAAACTTGAACAGATGGTACAAAACAATTTCAACAATTATTAGAGCCTTAATTACCATATTTTATTTACCATTAATGTAAATTTTTCAGAAAATCATATTTATGAAATGATTGATTTTTACTCTGAAAGGGTATATTAAGAAAATTACACAATATAAATATTAGCTATGGTATTTTTTTTTCAATTTTAAAATTATTATTTTTGGTGCATTTGCTTTCAATTAAATGAACATAATAAGACAAAATGCTACAGAATATACTTCTGAAAAATTTTTAATTTGGTGCTTCAAAAAAAAAAAAAAAGAAAAAAAACAAAACAAAAAAAAATTCAAAAAGAATTCCAAATTTAAATACAAACATGGCAGTTAGTTATTATATATAGGTCATTACCAAACATTTTTAACCTTGCTGAAACTAACTTTGATCCTTAATAAATTTTGTGGTAATACTATTTTCAACAAACAAGTTACAGATCTTACAAGACTAGAAACTAATAGAGTGCAAAATTCTAGCACCAAAGGTTTCATTTTATAATCACGATTGTTCAAAGTTCAAAAACTTAGAAAAAGGACTTCAGATTACTTAACTTTTCACCCTTCTCCTACACATTTTGATTTTGATATCACTCAATCTTATATGAATTATTTGGACTTTTTGAATAAATTCTACACCTCCCTTGTTATTATGCAGACATTCAACAGTTAAATACAGAGTAGTAAACTTTTGATAACAAAATCATTTAATTTTAAAATTTTTTTTTGGGCGGGACACAAATTTTTAAACAGAGATTGATACTTGCTGTTATTGTGCGTATTTTGCGCTATATATCGTTGATATGCACGAAATACTTAACGCAGTAAATAGTCTCAAAATTTGGATAACAAGATCGAACATTTTTTAAAAAGTCAGTTTTTCCCGAGGCATACTCGCAGTTTCTTATAGAATAATATGGATTACTGCGTGACCTTAGTTTTGTATTATTTTACATAATAAGATCAAAGGAACACTAAAAATAAATTTAATTAAAAGATTTTTAAAAATTACGCAAAAATTGTACTTTTTGTTTTTTTTTTTTCATTTTTATATACAAATCAAATTATAATTTGTACAAATCTTGGATATATAGAGATAAGAATGGCGATGAATATAATTGATCGGGACCATAAATTTAAGTCAAGTTTCGTCGATAGCTGAAGACGGAATAATTGGCATAATTAGGTGTTGGTTGTAATGCTCAACGGAAATGTAAAGGCGCTTCAAAAAATTTCGAAAAATAAAAATTTTATGGACCAAAAAATCTCCATTAAAATAATTTTTATTTAGAGATTAATATAGACTGAATTACTTTTTATTCGTATTGCAATTAATATTCTTTGTATATATGCAGATTTCCTATATGCTTTCAAAAAAATTAGATTATAAACAAATCGTTTTAACATTTGTATCAGTAAACATTTTAAGTAAATAATTTACGTCTTTTTTATGGTTAATGCAAATACCGAAGATTAAATTTTTATTTCTTCAAAGGTAGGAAAGCATGATAAATTATTATGTTCATTGATTCAATTATCTTTGATATATTCTATTGAACTTTTAAATAACTAATTGTAATATACTAACTGAATGCCCTTTCGTTGTATGGAATCATAAAAGTTAATAAAAAACAAATTAAATAAAACGTAAAATATAGATGTGTCCAGTTACAATTTCCACTTTCATCAAAAAAAAAAAAAAATAAATAAATAAAATAGAATAAAATAAAAGTGCGACAAATAGCGACATTTCGACCATTTTCAGCAACATACAATTTATTTGTATCCTATAGTTACTTCCATCTTAAAATTAATCTATATGAAATTTCATTAAAATTGCTTCAGCGGTATAGACGTGATTGTGTCACAAATAAACACATATTTGATTTTATAACATTAAATTCTTCTATATTATTGATCATTATTGGAGTAACAATAAGAGAGTATCAATTGATCAAACATTACCCTCTTAGCCAATCCATAAACAATTATCTTGTTGTAAAGATTGTAATTAATTTTTTAATTTTATGGTACTCGTATCATATTTAGAATAACAGTTATTATTTATTATCTTCATTGCAATGTTGTTGACTAAATAATTGGCATATCTTACCAAAAAGCGAGCGTTGCCAATTTAGCGCTCTTCGCGTTAGATTTTGCGCTTTCTAACAATCCAAAAGCCGCAGTTTTTCCTGTTAGCGCTTTTCTAAAAAACGCCAAATTCGCACATTTTACTTTTGGTATATGTCGATTAGAAACATGTTTTTACGTTCCTATTAATTAATAAAAAAAAGTATCTAGAGCCTGTGTAGAACGGTAGAAAATTAGTATTTTAGTAAATTGTATGCATTTATGAGCTGAACTAAATTTTACTAGCTCATAAGGCTAATAGAATTTTTGACAAAAGTTCATAAATTTTCAACGTTTTAAATTGATAAAAAATTCAATGTTGTGAAATACTTACATAGAATATTAACATTAAATTTTATATATCTTATGATTTTATCACGTTATATTCTTTAATATACTTCATATTCAACCCATGTGCATTCCTAAAATAGAGTGTGGCTTTCAAAAAATAGATTTAAAATGCAATCGAAACATTTAAAATTTAAATTTAAAATTTGTGCATTCATATATATTGTTTTTTTTTAGACATTTTTAATTTTTAATGATAAAATTTTAACCTGTCAATATTTTATTAAATTTTTACACAACAAAAATAAAAATTTTTCTCACCAGAGGAAAATCATTTCTAACATAGAACATTATTTTTATAATCTTCGGGTTCACCAAAAACTAAAACAATTTTTCACTTAGTTTCGAAATGCTTAAATGTAGCTTCAGAATTATTTTGTTTAAAGTGGTCCATCGAATAAAAGATTTATTAGCAATTTTCCAGATTCTTCCCAACATGTTCCTAATTAATTTTGGAATTGCCTTTTTAGAAAAAAAATTGCTTTTTACTAAAATTTAAAAAAAATCTAACCGAAGCACAATGTCACATTTGGCAATTTTAGAACAATCAAAATCCAGTTTGGGGAAATTGGACTGAAATGTTATGTTCTTTTAGTAGACAAAACCGTAAACATTTCCACTAAAAAATGGGCGGGCATAATCACACCCACTCCCATACTAAAAAAAAAACAAATCTTTTCCTTTTGAACTTCCGATATATTTTTAAAAATTTTTCGCCATTATCCTAAAGCTTTGAATTAATTCTTAGCAAATTTTTAATATTTTAAAAGATCGCAAAAAGTCGCAGACAATATTCTCAAATTAATTTTATGGATGTTCCTTTATATACCAATCGTAACTTTAAATTGGAACTCTATGCAACTTTTTAGTTATAATCCATTAAATATAAGATTTCCATAAAATATACGTTTTTAATATTAGAATATCTTTTAAATAAAAAAAACGGAATAGAGAATTGAATTTTTATCAAGACACATTTATTATTACATGCCAAATAATCATATCAATATTTGCAATATTTACTGAGATATATGCAGTTAAAGTTAACATATATCTTCATAAAAATTTTAAAATTATATATCAACTTTGAAAATTCATAATTCACTTTCCAATATTATATATAAACCAGTAAATACGAAAAAAAACTACTCCAATTTGTCGTTCTGACTTGGCTAAATGTGACACTGTGTGACGATAACAGTTTTATGAATTTAAATTCTTGGAAGAAGGCTCTTATGAATCTGGAATTTTAATTTAACATAACATTTTACCGCTTACTTCTGTAATAAAAACTCCTGCTGAAATTAAGATATTTCAATAATAACAAATATGGATTAGATTGTTACTCTTAATAAAAATTAGATTTTAATTTAAAAGGTGAGCTAAAAAAAGCACTAAATTGAAGCAATTCCTTTACTTTGGTTCAATTTAGCGCTTTTTAGCGCGTTTTGGATTTTTTTCTGCGCATTTTCATTACAAAGGGTTGACAACTGCTGCTGCTAAATATTAATATCATGCGGAATATTATGTTTTTTTTTTTTAATTTTTCCTAAGTTAAAAAGAAAAATTATGGAAATAAAATGAAATCCCCAAAAAACGTCCGAAAATCCTCAAAACCTGAAGCGCATACCCAATAAATCCCCTAATCCCCAAGTCAACATTTTCGTCAACATTTCTTAAAAAAAATCCCCAATTAGGGGATAAATCTCTTAATCTAACAACACTGCATATAGTAAAAAAAAACATTGTTTATTGAGTCCATTATATTTGTTTCAAAATAATTGATAAAAGTGTTTATTAATCATAAAAAATTACATACTGTTTGTTCATTAATTAATTTTATTTATTTATACCGTCATATGTCGTGCAAAATAATACAAGATATTTTTTACAAACAAAACACTTTAATAGTACTTAATCCACAAGATATGGAATCATACCAAATATAACAACACTTTGTCTACATATATTAATTCATGTGTAAACAAAATGAGAATTATAATGCACAGTGGGGCAGAATCGAAATTTTTTGGAAATAAATCTGTAACTTCTGATCGGCTGGTTGGATTTTCATGAAATTTGGCTTAGGCGTAGCAGAGGAGTGTACAATGTTAAGTTTGCAAGGGGGGCACAACAAACACGTCAGGGGCGGAGCTAAGGGGGCTCAAAGTTAGGTACCTCTGACATAAAAAATGTTTAATCGCTTGCCAAATTTTTGTTTCTCGTCCGATTTTTAAATATTTTTACATATTGTTGTAGACGCTGGCAAGACCTATAAAAAATATGTTTACATATCCTATTTATTTCTTATAGTTTTCGAGTTATTTGCATTTGAATTTTTAAGCACCATAATTTTGCATGTTCTTGGTCCAGTTTTTTTCATATATATCCTGGTATTTTCGATCGATTTTATTAGCTTTTTATTAACTATTTAAAGAACAAAATTATCTATTGAATAAAAAATTTCAAGTCGATATCTTTACCGAGTCCAAAAATACACTATTTTGAATTTGAAAATTGCAAAAAAGACGACTTTTTGTGTTTTTTAGCCGAAAAAGTATCTACACTCTTTTTTATCTAAAATAAAATTTTCTTTAGCAACATATAATAATTGGTCATGGTACACACCCTTTCGAATTCGACCCATTCTATATGAAAGTTTTGATTTTAGACCATATTTTCTCAAATCCCAAAGCACGAATCGACAAGCCGAATATATTTTAAGAATCTTGAATATGTTGTTAAAAGTTTTAAATCAAAATCTACGGGACTTCAGAAAAATGTGGATTCTATAGCCAAAAATGTAAAAAATCCCATTTTCATTAGTTTTTTGGGAATTCAGAAAAACCCTACCACTGATTGAAATTCGGTCAACGCGCTTTTATTTATATTAATAAGGTCCTCATTTCATTAAGAAACACTTTAATAGTTTTAATAGCAATTAATCCATACGATATGGAATCACAACAAATATAACAACACTTTGTCTACCTATATTAATTCATGTGTAAACAAAATGAGAATTATAATTTAGATGGAAAACAAAACGTCAAAAACAAACAAGTTGTGAATTTTTCCACAATATTTATAAAAAGAGTATTTATTTCTAATTTTTTGTTGTTATGGGAATAACAATTAAGAATAATAATAATAATAATAATAATAATAATAATAATAATAGTATTGTTTGAAAACAAAATATTGTTTAAGAACAATGAAAATGATTGCTAATATTTAATAATTGTAGAAATAATGATATTTTTTAAATTAAAAAAAAAAATATATGCTTTTGTAGTCAGCTATCTTAAAATTTTGATTGAATTTAAACATTGAATAATGAAACTGAAGTAAAAACATTGTTATCATGTATACAGTATTATTAAAATTAATGAAAATTAACAATGAGAATAATGTTATAGTGACGACAAATATCGTATCATATGAAGAAATAACTTGTATTTGATACCCATTTTTCGCAAAGTTTATAAAAATTGCGATTTTTAGTATAAAGATTTTTTAATTTTACTAGAAAATCCGAAAACATGTCACACTAATACAATTAGATATTGACAAAATCATAACTTTTATTTGAATAATTCAGTTGGTTTTAATATTGCGTGTCATTTCTACCAGAATTATACATAATCTTTTAGCTTGTAAAAAATTTTATACGTTCAACTTAAAACCGCTTTAACTTTCGTGCCCAAAAACATGTATATTGGCTAGGAATGATTTCAATATTAATATTCTTCATTCTTTTAGCAACGAAGACCTTATAGCTGTCCAGTGAAAGGTCACTGAAGGCAGTAGGCTTGTACTGGTATCCGTGTATATGCCATATGAGGCGGCCGATCCACCGAGCATCGATCTGCAGCATTTGGCGGAGCACAGCATTTTCCAGGCAAAAATTCTAGGTATTTACAAGGCTCTAGGATTATCGGAGGGTCATTATTGGTAATGATTACCGTTCATCTCGCTATAGAGAATATGACCAGCAAGTGGGACAAAGGCACGTCAGAATTTTGTAGGACGTGTAACGATGTAGAGGAGCTAGAGACAGCAGAACACATACTCTGTCATTGCGTAGGGCTTCAGCGTAGTAGACTGAATTGGTTTGAAAGCCATATTCTACACGAACTGGGGGAGGTTACTGGAGGAGGTTGCTGGAGGAGGTAGTGTTCGTAATGGGGATAAAGTGGCTTAGAGGTAGTCAGATTTGATTGATGGGTCTTGGGTTCCACACCTTTCTTTTCTTATATTTCTTTTCCTTTCTTTCTACTCTTTCTTTGTTTTATTAACTTTCTCTGATATTAATAAAGGGATCACAATGGACAGGATGATCTCTTGGTTGAAGCGTGAATACGCCGCCCTTTCTAACCTAGCCTAACATAATCTTCATGCCCAATGCACGAAATGATTAATGCGTACTGATTCTACATGCATTCGAGTCGCTTCATAACTAAACAAATGATGTTTAATCTACCATCAAAAAAACCTTTTTTTAACCCCGAAAATTTACTTAATTTAATACTTAAATCTTTCTTCAAGCATCAAACTGATGTTTTTTGCGGTCTCAAATTATTTACACAATTCAATAGATAAACTATTATACAATTCACAAATCCCATCTCTGATTTTACAACGCAATCATAAAATATTTTTATTCAAGTTGCTCTTATTCTTAGCAAAAACCATTGAGATTTTCTTTCTATATTTGTACTATGAAAGGTTAAAAAATTTGTTTCATGATTTCTGTCTAACATTGTTGTTGTTGATTTTATTATTTTCCAACAAATTTGTGAAATTTATGTCAATAAAAAGTATTTCTATAGCGAAATACATATAAAGAGGAGCTATAAATCCATACACGCAGAGAAAAAGTAAGTTGGGGAGAACGGTAATCGAACAGTGTCATATTATTGCTAGATTCTATTGTTGCTGGTACATAATAATGGGTGTCCCAAAATTAACGCAAGATTTGCATTTGGCTCCATTTTTGCATAAAATTGATTGCAACCCTGAAAAATTAAAAATTTGATAGCTGAGAATTTAGGGTTAGTAAAAATGGAGAGTTATACGATATAATAACGTGTTTTCATTATTGAAAATTATTTTAAAAATAATGATAATTTGGCCGAATTGATGTTCTAGGGTTTTCACCAACACTCTTACGCAGTGCTTCGGTATTGACATTTGAACGGCTTGTTTTTGGACGACCAGTGTGTTTAGTGTCTCCAGCTGAACCAGTCTCTCTGAATTTTTTAATTAATCTTTTCACAGTTGACGAAGTTCAAATACTATTTTGACTATATTTTGTATCGAACTGCGACCGCAAAACTTTCATTATTTTTGAAATATTGTTAATTTTGGGACACCTTTTTTATGTTTGCGTGTGGCAATGCAATATTGTTTAGCAAATAAACCTAAATATTTTCAATATTTTTGTGACATAACCGGAATAAGGCTACAACGAAATAAAAATATAGTTATGGCGCAGCTATATTATTGTAATGCACAAAATTTTTTCATTTATGTAACCATAATATGCTATAGGTGCCATAAAAATATGATTGTGCTGCAATCGTATTATTGCTATACTCAAAAACTATCTATCGTTATTTTTAGTTGATTTTTTTGTACGGAATCTCATCATAATCATACTTAATTAAAAAATCACTTTATTTGTCTACAAGAAAGTAGTCCTTTATTGTACTTTAATGTTTATTATTTTTGGGGGGGGGGGACGGCCTTAGATTTACGCTGGGCGGGTTGAGTGGACTTTTTGAAGACACGTTTTGTTACTTGGCTTTCTTGATATCTTGTTAGCATTGGCCACGGCGGACTTCGAATATCGCGTTATGCTGAACCATAATTTCGAACAAGAGACACATTGGAACTTTTTAGTTCTAGGGGGCGCTTCTTGGCAGTTTTTTCTTCGATATACTTACAACGCTTGCGACAGTACAAGACGGTTCAGGTAACTTTACGGGGATTTTATCCCATCATCTTTTTTATCAAAAGCGTTTTTTAATGAAAATTATTATTTGTTTGCAATTTAAATTTGTAAGAGATTCTATGCATTGAACACAATATAAAACAGCGTCATATAAAATTATTACAAATGTTTATGGTTGTCGATAAAACTGGAAACAATATTATTAAATCATAATAACAAGCATAATGAAAATTTTTTGTATTACAGCTAGGATTTCAATAACAATAAAGCGTTACTTATCCAAACATATTGCCAAACATATTACGCCAGCCACGTTATTATGAAACTAATAACAAAAATGTTATTGTAGTTACTAAATTGTTGTTCAAATAAAGTTTATTCAACTATAAGGATATTTGCGATAGCAATATATCATTACAGGAAAAGAGTGTTGTTGCGGCAACCATGTTATGAACATAACTTTTCTCCCCGTGCATCAAAATTTAAAAACTAATTTGGTCGATCTCCCCTAGTAGGTTTTAACCAATCTCCATTTAAATTTCATATGTACCTTGTAGGTATGAGTATGTATGTGACCAGTGTTGAAAGAGTATGACTTGTTGTTATTTTAACTATATTGGCATAAATAAAAAGCAATCAAATTTGTTTATTTTATTCTTTTCCGTTTGTTTTTCTCTTTTTTAGAGCAAAGTAAAAAGTAAAAGTAAATAAACAAATTTGATTTTATTTTTTTTTTTTTTTTTTCATAAAAGGCTAACAGAAAAATATTAAAATTTTTCAAGTACACATATTTTTATTTGGAATTTTCTTTTAACAATTTTAAATTTTCAGCTATAAATTAAAATTTTGTTTACACAAATTTTACTGGAAAACGACACAAAAAAATCGTTAGGTTTAGTTTTATATACATATGTATGTATGCATGTATGTATGTATATATGTATGTACGTAAGTTTTGGGAATAAATGTGCATGTTAAATTCATACAGTTTATGTTTAAATTCGTTCCAAGTAGGTAAAAATTATTTCGTGTATTTATAAAAACAAATGAACATTTTCCAAATGTAGTAAACATTGTTATAAGTGAAAATTTAAAAACAAAGATAATTAAAACATAGTTTGAAAAGTTCTGACAAACTTTAAAGAAGCAAAAATATAAACAATATCTCAACTTTTGCTGAGATTCCTATAAACATAAGGTTTTTTGAAATTAAAGAATTTATTGATTTTCTGTGCTGAAGTAAAACTTATTTGATAATACCATTATTTACAGAAAGTTTTGTAGATTTGTTTGATAAGTTTTAGTTTTGTTTTGTTTGTTTTGACGCCGCAATTTTGAAAACTCATTCATTCGTTATTTACGACCTTTATAATCAAAGAATTAATTTATTTTTTGTGTTGGTAATATAATTGTTTCATAAAGTTTAGGTACTTTTTAAAAAACTGCGCTTTACAAAAAGGGCAGCCAAAAGACGTATTACTCCAATGATAAAAAAAAAACTTTGCTTTGCTTAAACTCTGTTTCAATTTTACTTTTTCTACCCTACAAGACTATTTAGGTGGTTTGGGTATATGCATTTTTGCTGATGTTTGTAATGCACAAAAAAAAATCTTTTGACTCCCACCTTACACTATATCGTTCTATTCAGAATCATTTTTTGAGTCTATTTAAAGATGTCCATCTGGATGGCTCCCTGTCCATGTAAACTTTTTGAACTAACTGAAGTCCCCTCGGAATTGGGGTTTAACAATCATCAATGCCTTAAATTTAGCAATGTTTTAATGAAACTCGTCATAAGTCATATAGAATTTAAGTATAATTCTTTGAGTTAAATTTTATGACGATCGGTCTATAACTGACCCCTCTTACGAAAATCACTTACAAATTTTAGTATCAAGTTAATATTAAAAAACAATATTTAACAAATAAGTTTCACAGAAATAGAAACCACTGTGCCAAATTTAATTGGAATAGGTCCATAATTAACTATGACACCAATATAAGACCCACTTCCTGGCATCAGATTTAAGTACGTAAATCCCACATAATCTACATAATATAATGTATATGTATATTTTATAAAAATATGCGTTACACTTAATACAAATATTGGTCCATAAGGTCACATAAAAGATTCCTCTCCGAATTTTTATGCACGTACACAATGGCGTAGGGTATTATATATAAATTGCTTATAATTAAAAGAAAATATATTTGTTATTAAAAAAAAAAAAAAACATATGTAAATCAGCAATTATTTTCCAGAATCAAACAAACCGTAACAAAACTTACAAAAGTATTTCACTCCTTAGTTATGGTATTCAAAGATGATCAAATACCTTGTTTTACTATGCAGCCCTTAATACAAATTTATTTAGTAGATGTTAATATATAAAAATATTTACCTTAAGTTTATTTTAATTCGGAAGAAAAATTTATAAAAGTTTAAAATTTTTCAAAGAATTGTATGTTTTTAAAAAAATCTTAAAA
Source organism: Protocalliphora azurea (assembly GCA_932274085.1). Taxonomy (NCBI): domain Eukaryota; kingdom Metazoa; phylum Arthropoda; class Insecta; order Diptera; family Calliphoridae; genus Protocalliphora; species Protocalliphora azurea. The sequence goes on from OW026523.1 coordinate 146,809,634, forward strand.
ATAGAGGTATTGATTAATCGTAACCAAAATAACACAATTTCATAGAAACTTATAAAATGCTATTAGCATATGCCAAAAGTATTACTGCACCTTTAATATTTATAAAAGTTCGCTGAAAAGAACAATTTTGAATTTAATTTTTGCACAATTTTGTAAATAGCAAAAATATTTATTGGTTAAAAATCTCTAAAAATGGTAGGTAATAATATACAGCCGTTTATATTTCATTGAGATTTAAGGTGAATGGTTTCCTAGTTATTTTGTAAGGTTTACCAAAATGCATTAAAAGTTTTCCTGTTTCTAAAAAAAACTTTAGAAGTACAAGACACATAAACTTGGTTTCCAAGAATTTCGAAATTCCTCATATATTTTCTAAACTTTTGTTTGAAATGGTTGTACTTTTCAGTTTCAAATTAAATTGAAGTGCGAACGCAAAAAGGAGTTTTGTTAACATACCATGACCAACAATTGTTGACATTGGTTTCTGAATTAACAAAAAATTAAATGCAACCAGATCTAACAAACATATTGAACAATGGTTAAAAGCTAATATAAATATATAATAAGTAACAAGTGCCAAAATAAACAAAATTTCTATTGTTACTGGAAAAAAATCTGTTAGGTAAAATTGTTGGAAAAATTTTGTAAATCTTTAACGAAAAAAATAGTCAAATAAACGAAAATTTTATTCAAATCTACACCATTTTTAGCAAAAGCAACAGATTTTAATAAAATTTCGTTAAAAAATGTACTAAAAATTCTTTAAACAAACGAAATTTTAGTTAAAATTGTAGTAATTTTTCTTAAAAAAATACCACATAATTTTGTTAATTTAATATCCCTAAGATATGTTAATTTCAACAGAACTTCTATTGATTATACTAAAATGTTGGTTTATTTTGAAGTTGACTAATACTTATATTTTAAAATTTGTCAATTATCTTTAAATTGACTAAAGGTGTGTTAATCGTATAAAGTATAATTTAAGTAATTAATTATATAAGTATTTCTTTTAATTACTTTTACAATTTGTTAAACAAAGAAACTAGAAATTTCAGGTTTAATTTATGTTAATTATTAAATATTACTTATTTTTATTATTTATTTATTTATTTTTATTATTTAACCCAAGAATACTAACGATATTTTTTATACGTTAATACTAGCGATACGTAAATTTTACGTATAAATGGCTATTACCCTAAAACATTTTATTTGTTACTGTTAAATCATCTAAGTTAATTTTTAATTTTCAAAGTGAATAAATTCAACAAATAACAATAAACCATTATACAACCTTTCAAATTATATAAAGATTTTATTTATGATTAGTCATGACAAATTCTGATCTAGTGTTCGCCAAAGACTTAAAATGTTCAACACATTTTTTTTCCTTTCTGTAGAAAGTTCTTAGCAAAACGGTAATCTCAGCAGCTCATAGTTTTCTTTCAGTTATTACATTAATTTCACTAAGCTAAGATTATCAGGTAAGTATTTCAACGTTTACTCTCCCATTTCAAATCAGATTTAAAATTTAATATTTAAATTTGTACTGCATGCGGAAAAAAACATAGTTACAGCGTTATCACTACAACAATATTATGTTCACATTGTTGATTTCCGTTAATTTTAATAATACTGTATTCATGATAACAATGTTTTTGTTTCAGTTCCTACATTCAGTGCTTACATTCAATTAAAGTTTTTATTATTTTATTATTTTTATTATTATTATTGTTATTATTATTATTATTATTATTATTATTATTATTATTATTATTATTATTCTTATTATTATTATTATTATTATTATTACCAAAACAATAAAATGCTATAAATAAACAAACAAATTTACAAATATAATTGAATAATATATAACTTATGTGTTTTTTAATATATTTTGTTTTTAACATTTCGTTATAATTATCATTTAGTTTATATATAAATTCATATAAGTGGAAAAGGTTATGTTATATTTGGTGTGACTCAAGTAACATAACTTATTAAAGTGTTTAGATAATAAAAATTATTTTGTATTATCTTGCACAACGTATGATGGTACAAATAAATAAAATTAATTAGTGAACAAATAATATGTAAATAATTTTTTATTATTATGATTAATAAACACTTTTATCAAAACAAATGTAATGGTTTCAATAAACAATTTATTAAAATTGGATAATACTATTACAAGATGCGATAACAATATGATAAAATGTAATAATAATATGATAGAATGGAATAATTAATAATATGATAAAATGGAGTCAAAATATGGCAAAATGGGATAACAATATGATAGAATGGAAGAATAATATAATAAAATGAAATCATAATCTAATAGAATGAAATAACAATGTAGTAAGATGGTATAATAATATGAAAAACTCGATTCATAACATTAAAAAATGAACCGTATTATCAGATACAATTTAATAAAATAGAAAAGTATCAATTATTATTTATAATCATATCTATTTTTAACTTCGATTATAATATATTGAGCTTAGATTATGGTCACGAAACTTATATTTTTTTCTCTGCGTTTGCTAATAATACCACGTAAAATTTATCTATAAAATATATACCATTAATACTAACAAGTTGTAAATTTTACGTAATATTTTTTTTTTTTTTTTTTTTGTATTTGCATTCAGAATATATAAACGTCTAACAATTTATAATTTCCTTTTTAATATAACTTTTAAAATACTTGAAGAAGTAACTTAGGTATCCACACACGAACATAATAAGGATATGAAAAAAAAAATATATACGTATAATTTACGTACATTAGTAATCTAGGGTTAAATATAATGCCGTATATCTTTCCCAATATTTCTAACGAACAATTGTTTTATTTGATATTAGCATCATATGTATTTGCTTATCTATGAAAAAACATAAAAATCACATTTGGCTTAACAAGCAAGATATTTAAAAAAATAAAATCAATTTAAAATATTTCTAAACAAGACGTGCTGGAGGTTTTATGCAAATTTCTTTTTTATTCCATTAAACGGACACATATTGCTTATAACCCACATATTGTTGCCACCTATCATAATACAAATTACACATTACTACACTCTAAATTACCACATCAGAGGAAAAATAACACATGCTAACTTTTGATCTATATTCACAATATTTATTTGTACCTACTTAAACTAAGTTTCTGGGAGAAAAATATAAAAAATGTAAATACTGATAAAAATATTTTCCAATTAAAAAACCAACTTCAGTTTCTTTGAATTAAAATATGACCTTTCGAGAATGTTGTCGATAATTAATTTCAAAATATTGGAAATATGGATACAAGACATCAATATATATTGGACCATTATCAAAAAATTTTACTTTTAGGCCTTCAAAAAAAATTTTTTTTTCGATGACACATTAAAATCTATTTGTGAATTATTTCCAGTGTTGCCAGGAGATGAGAAAAAAGAGGCTAAATTGAACTCTAAAAAAGGCCAGAAAAGGCTAAATGTCCCAAAAAATAAGGCCAGAATTATTTTTATTGTTCTTATTACTTTTTGATATTTTTTTAAAGATCTTGAAATTATTTTTTAAATTAAACCTATAAAGGGCTGCCAGCAAAATCGATCGCACAAAAATTCCCATACAATTTTGGGTTATATTTCATATGTAAAACGACCCAATGTTTTGAAGTGATTTTTTCTTTTCGTAATTTTCAACTATAATTTCTTTCTTATTAAGCTTTTTTAAATTATTAGGTGAATTATCGTTTTTTTCAGATTTTTTTTTTCATTCGATTTGGTGAATGAAGCAGCGCGAGCGAAAATTTAAATTAAATGTAAGAATCTTGATTTTTTGAGTGAATAAGTAATGCTATAAAAAATTAAAAATAAAATTAATAATATCGAATAAGAAACTAATTTTTTTCGTGGTTGATATTTTATCTTTTTAGCCCTTTTAAGGTAATTTTAAAAATCAGAAAAGGCTAAAACGAAAATTTTGAGGCCAAAAGCAAAATAAAAAGGCTAGATTTAGAGTTAAAAAGGCTAAACTGGCAACACCATTCGCTTCGATCGGGATGCGCGAAATTTATAGCGGTTTCAAATTGAAGATATTAGCATTTTTAAAAGCTAGAAATTTATGTAGAATTTTGGTAAAAATTACGCATAATATTAAAACCTACTGAGTTATCTAAATAAAATTATTGATATTTTTAGCGTTTGATGGTATTAGTGTGGCTTATTTTAGGGTTTCCTAGTAAAATTTAAAAAATTTTCATTAATTTAAAAATTTTGCGAAAAATTCGGATTGAATCTAAGTTATTTCTCCATATATTTTACTAAAATATGCTTTATTAGAGTTTATTACAAAGAAATGCTATTTAATATTTTAATCGTTTTTTAATCCAAGTGAATTTTTGGTTCATAAAATTTTTATCTTTCGAAATTTTCTGATGCGCCTTTATATTTCCATTAAGCATTATCCAAATTATACCAATTATGGTCAATTTTGTGCTGTCTACGCGAAGTGCCGTTTTCAATTATCAATGACATTTGACTATAAATTTATGCCATATAAAAATACACAAACAAATAGTGTAATTTTTGCGTATTGTGTAAAATAACAAAAAACTAAGTTCATGTAGTAACTTAGTAACACTGCGCTCTTGTAGCAAGTATCAAAAAAAAAAAAAATTTAGCCTGAGATCAAAAAGTATAAACGCGCGAGCAACATGTGTAAAAGAATGAGTAAAAGTGAAGAAATTTTAACCGTTTTTCTAAGTTTTTGAAATTTTAACGACAATCATAAAAATAAATTTAAACCTATGGTGGTAAAATTTTGCACTGTATTAGTTTAAAGATTACACACGTGGTTGGTTGGTTTACGTGGTAGCCCGTAACCTTACGGGCAATCAATTAGACTCGTTAGAATCCGTTTTGATGGAACCACACTACTCGCCAGGTGAATGAGTTGTATTGAGTCTGTAATGAGATAGAAATGTAGGAAAGAACAATGAGAATATAAATTAATAAGATCCAGCCTGTAGCATTGAGATATTTAATGATGTCACTGAGTCTATTGTCAGATATCTCAAAGAGGTTGTCTAATTGGTACCCTCCCAGAAATTTATGTCTGCTTGCGTTCAAGGCTGGGCATTCACATAGAAGATGAAAAACTATCTCCTCCTTCCCGCAATTGCCACAACTACGACAATATTCATTGTAAGAGAGACCAAGTCTGCTTGCATGTTTTCCGATCGTCCAGTGACCTGTAAACAATTCTATTAGTCTCGAGATATCTTTGCGTTTGTAGCCAATGAGTTGCATTGAGCGTTTTTCGTTGTAGGTAATCCACGTTTCTTTCGCGACTCTACATTTGTCCAGATTTCGCCATCTATTTTTTGCCTTTTCTAGAAAGTATTTTTGGATTCTGCTTTTGACTGTTCCTAACGGGATTGCGACAGAAACCGTTAAGGAGGCATTCATAGCAGAGCCTACCCGGGCCCATACGTTCTTGATCTCCAGATTTTCGTTTCAGATAATCTTATCGCACTATTAACTGATGATTCAATTATGTATAGGTCTATAGGTGTTAGGTGCAATATAGTGTTCAGAGCTTCTGATGGACTCGTACGTAATGCACCTGCAATGCCAATTTACACACGTGGACTTCAGATTAGAGTAATAATTACACAAAGTATGTGTAATTACACACAAAGTGGCAACACTGTTTTAACCAATCAAAATTTGGGGAAGAAATAAATGTTTAAGTAATTCATACACGATTTTTAAAGCACATATGCACAGAAATAAAAATCGATAATTTAAAACAACGTGCCATAATTTGTATGAAACATCAAGATCAAAGATAAATAATTGCGATAATAAAAATTTAAATTATATTTATGTATATTTAATGAAGGCTTTTATAAGCAATTTTTCTTCTCCATGATTATATTTATTACGAATGCTTCTTAGAAGAATCAAATTTAATAGAAAAGTTTTAGATATAATATTTTAGGAACAATTCTCTTTAATTTAAAATTTTTAAAGAAATAATATATCGCAATAAATAAATCAGATAAAAATTAAATAATTGAAATGTTTTTAACGTTATTATTAGTATGTGAGACCAAAATAATTCTATCTTCTTTCTTAATTTTTCTTGATAAAAACTAACACTATAAAATACTTACATACATATTAAAATAAAGAGTAAAATGTTAAAACAATACATTTGTAAATTTCCACTTCCCTCTATATACACGCAGAGAAAAAATTTAGTTGTTATGACCATAATCTGAGAGCAATATATTATGATTGAAATATATGACCACAGCAAAAAATAAATATTATAAAATAAATAAATAATAATTGTTATGATTCCATTTTATCATATTGTGTCCGATTTTATGGTTTCTTTTTTCATGTTATGATTCGAGTTTTTCATATTGTTATACCATCCTATTTTATCAGATTATGGTTTCAATTTATTATATTATTACATATTATCATATTATTATTCCATCCTATCATATAACTATCTTATATTATCATATCATGATTGCATTCTATCATATTATTATTCCATTTTATTATCTCATTAAATATTTTAATTTATTTGTAACATCATATATTGTTCAAGATACAAGCTATTTTTTATTAACTAAACCCTTTAATAGTAGTTAATCAATATTTTATTTTGCTTGAATTACATCAAAAATAACAAAACCTTGTCTACTTGTATTAATTCACGTATATAATAAATAATAATTATAATAATGAAGATGGAAAGCAAATTTTAAAACAAATACTTGTAAAAACCATATTTATTTGTAACATTTTATTGTTATGGGAATAATAATATTAATATGGTTTAATAGCAAAATATGGTTTAAGAATATAAAAAAAGATTTTTAACATAGACTGAATGTAGAAATAATGATATTTTCATATTAATAAAATTTTTTTCTTGGTAAGAATATTCAAAAACATAAATTCTTTGTAGCCAACTATATTAAAATTTTTATTGAATGTATACATTTAATTATAAAACTGAAACATAAAAATCGTTATCATGAACACAGTATTATTAAAATTAATAAAAATTAACAATGAGAACCTAATATTGTTGTGGTGACAATGTGGTTTTAGTTAGCTGTATTTTTAACTTATGTAGATTTTCTTTGATAGCTGTATTTAATAACAAATATGAAAATACAAAAATATATACATATTTTAATTCACTTTTTGATATCAAATAAATTTAAAACATCTATTCATTTTCAAATTTAGTGCATCTTTGTTTACATGAATTGTCAACCAACTTTCACATAAAAATAATAATAATCACGCTTCTTTCCTATTAAAGATTTGAAAAAATAGATAAAAGAGAAATGTGTTAAAAAAAAAATATTTATATCTTCCTTAAATGTGTGCGAACTTTTGTAAAATTCTAAAGTATTAAATTTGTTATTTACCATGTCTCAACAGTGCGCTTCGCTACTCTTTTTGATGTGATAACTAATATTAACTTTATATATTCGAAATTTAATATTACAATAACTTTTAAATTTTCGTAAGACCTACTAATAGTCCTTTAGATGAGAAAATTTATATTTTTATTTTATATGAGTGCTAATTCTCACCCTGGACCTATCCGTCCTATTTTTATTTCACCAATGCAATATGATAGGATAAAGGTTCCCACGGAATTTGTGGGATCTCACTGTAATAGTTCCTTAGATGTGCCATAATGAATACTTGCTTTATATGGGGGATACTACACCCCCTGCTCCATTCTATTTTAAGCTAATCGGCTTATCTATTTGAGAGTTTTAAAAAAGTGGGCGTAATATGGGCATAGCATCCAACATAACCTATAACATTCTACAGTGCAAGCACTATCCGTGCGTCAAATTTCATATAAATAGCTTCATTAATAACGTGTATAATTGAAACAATAGAACTTTTTAAAAGTAGGCGTAAAATGTGGGTAAGATGTCCAATCTGGTTCTAACCTCTAGCACTGGTACTGGTGTGGCAAATTTCGTAAAAACCAGCCGTATATATATTATATCGATATAAGGATTTATAAAATCTTGATTCTATTCTATAACTATATAAGTGTATATAATTTTAACTTATTTATTCACATATCCAAATAAAACTTTATATAAATGATTACCAAATTTTAATATAATTGCTTTTAAACTTTTTTTAGAGAAATTCAGTAAAAAATGCTCTTAAAATATTGCAAATATATTTATGCATCTAAAGCAATATATTAAATTTAACTGAATATTAATGCCGTTAAAATATATTTTAAATCAACTACATCTAATATAATTGCTTCTAAAGGAAGGAACAAACAATCTAGAAATTTAAACTTAATTTTGTTTAAATTTATTACCAGAATTGTTTAAACAATATTAGAATAAATGAAATAAATAATTGTGAAGGAGTTTAGAAAATTTGACATTTGTAGAAAATTTAAACCGTTCTAGGAGGAGAACTACATTAAGCTCATGTAGTTGTATATACTTATATGATATCTTTATTAAAAAAGGTATTTATGTCCATTTACATACCGTAGTGCTATTGTTTCTAAGTTCAAAAAAATTTGCCCTACTGTATATTCATAAAAAACATTTTTAAGATAACTTGATGAAATGACGCACAAGACTTCTTTTGGAACCTGGGTGAAATATAAGAATCTTTACTATGAAGGTATATATTTAAAGTTCGACTGAAGTAAAACGTTTAATAAAAGTACATTATATATGTATGTTATAGTATGGAAGTAATGAAAAATCTCATTTTATAAGGAGGTGCTATAGCAAAAAAATGTAAATCTATGATCATATATTTCTAACTAAAAAGCAATTTTTTATGAAAAACTAAAATCTCATTTTATAAGGAAACTAGAGACGCTAGATCAAAAAGAATAAATTCTGTGATCAGATATATTTCTTGCAAAAAATCTGTTTTATATATGGAAAACTAAAATCTCATTTTATAGAAAAACTAGCTCAAAAAGAATAAAACTCTGTAATCACTTATATTTCTCAAAATATATATATATATATATATATGTATATGAAAATCTAAAATCTTATTTTATAAAGAAACTGCGCCACTAGTGCAAAAAAACGAAAATCTAACACTTATATTTCTCACCAAAAATGGATTTTTAATATGAAAGACCTAAATATAATTTTATGAGGAAATAGAAGATCTAGAGCAAAAATTATATCTCTGTTCTATGTTGGAGTTTCGGGAATCCACTAACGCATTAACGGGTTGAATGATATTATAATATTTGTATCAATTTTTATACTAACTACTATAGGTGGTTGGGGTATAATGAATTTGCAATGATTTTCATAATGCACAAAAATATTGGTAGTAGACCCACCTTTAAATATACCAATCTATACAGAATTACTCACTTTAACGATGCCTATCTGGCTAACAAGCTGACAAGCGACGAATCCTGTTGAAGTCGGTTATAATCGGTGAATTACTTTATCTAGCCTCTATCAAAATGACTTCCTGGAGTAGGATTTTAGTGCTTATAAATGTCTTAATTGTGTCACTATTTCGATTTATAATTGACCATAGCTTCCATATAAGGCCCTCTTCCCAAAATCCCATATAAATGTTAGTATCATGATAATATTTAAAATAAATGATGTTAATGCATACATAAATCACGGTAACAAATTTTTTTAGGATCAGTTTTTAATTGACCATAGCACCCATATAAGATCCTCCCTGAAAATCGTTTTTGCGCATATACATAATGATGTGGGGTATATATATGGTCATATGGTCGGATTTGACCAACTAAAGCTTTGTTCTTCTTAATATTTTTTTTTAATTCTCATTTATAGAAAGTAAATAATAAATATGTGTTTTATTTCCATGTTTGAATTTGTTATTTAAACATTCTACTATTTGATACGCGATAATGTGTTCTTTTAAAAATATGTGAAAATGAAATCTTATACATAATTTAAAAACATTTTCAATTTTATAATATTAAATCATATGGCAATCAAAGTAGAAAAATATATGAAAATAAATCAGATTTTATAATTTCTTACTAAGTCACATACTAAGTTCACATTGTTAATTCTTATATGATTTTTACCTTTATTAAATAGATGGAAAGTGTTAAAAAATATTCATTTGTTAACATTTGCAATTAAGATAAAAGCTCTGATCAGGCTAGACCATTTTCAAAAATACATTTTTTGCATAATTCTTCTTGTGAATCTTCAACCTTATTGTTTGAAAAGAAAATTTTGCATATTTAATTTCCCTTATCAAAAAGTATATATGTATGTATATAATTTAAATTTCTTTTCAAATCAACAACAAATTTTTTGATATTTTTTATAAACTGCTAAGTAAATAAAATAACCATAAAATTTATTATTTTATTTTCAAGACAACAATAGAAAGATTGATAATTTTAATCAATAAATAATGCAGCATCTGTTGGAAAATTTTACTTTATTCAATTAATTTGAATTGAATTTAAATTTATTGAAAATTAATTTGTGGTCATTATTATATTATATTTTATTGTTATTTATATGTAATCAGTTTGTTATAAGTGATCCAAACAAAATTATAGAATATCATTACATATAATTTATCCATTTAAGAATCTGTTAAGACATTAGACAGTTTACTTTAAAGATAATATTTTTACATAAAAATATGGCATACATGATTTCCATTATCAGAAAGACAAATAGTTAAGAAAGTGGTTAAGTTGAATCTAGGGATATTACTAAGGCATTTATTATACTTAGAATTGACACCATTTTAGTACCTAAAAATATCGGCACAAAATTATGTATATTATCATCTCCGCCTCCAATTTAAAAGGTTATAAAAATACCACTTATGTCTAAAAACAAGATAAGAACATGTTCTGTAGTTTAACATTACATATAATAAATGACAGAAAACTATAGGATTATTTTTTGCAAACTTTACAAAATAATATGCGATAAGGAAAGAATTTAAATAAAACCATATTATCCTTTATATTTTTATGATAAATTTAGTAATAAAGAAGCTTAACCGTAGACTACGAAGAATATTTTACATAGTTTGTAACCAATGATTGTAGATTTGACGAGTTCTTTTTTAAAGCAGTTTATCTTATAAATTAAAGTGATGAAAAATTTTAAAGCAATAAAATTTTATTCTCTAATTTCTCAGAAATCGAAATAAAAAATTTATTTGGATTTAATACACAAAAAAACCGTTTATAAAATACTATAACCAATGTAGTTTTTTTTAACATTTCCCTAGGATCACATCAAATATCTATTCCACGGCATTATAAAAAGCAAAAAGTCATATTAAAAATCTTAAAATTTAAGCAAGAGGTAAAAAAATCTAATTTATGTTCTCTACAAATAGGTTTTCGTTATTAATACGGTTTGATTTTGTACTACACATACTTAATTTTTTCTGTTTTCTTATTTCATGTGCATTTATTTTTGCATCTTTTATAATAAAGTTTTCAAAATTTGTCTAATATTACTAATAAAAGTAGGTATCTTTAATATTTCGTTCATTCACGATTCCACAAGGACTTTGTGCAGCTCTTTTATATGTTCTCTATGCTCTAATAGTTAATACTGAAGTAAAAAACAACGAAGAAAAATTTTCGATATTACTAATGTTCGTCGATTCGACGAAGTCTAAATCCCAAAAAACAAACAAATTTTCACCACCAAGAACTGAAAAATATGACTTTTAATTGAAAAAGACGTTCTGCGACTACTACCACACAAGATTTGAGCATAATCGGTCCAACGCAGTAATATCATATACAAATTTAAAAAAAAAATCCTTTCATTTCATTGAAAAAACCCTTTTTCCCTTTTTTCCAAAAGTTTTCAATTTTCCTTCAATTTTCCCTCCGCAATAAAATCGTTGTTTTTAATAAAAAATATTTTATTGCTACATAAAAATGTATTTAGATTTCAATATTTTAAGTCCAGTATATATAATTAATCTGAATATTTACTTCCAGGAATTTCAGTTAATTGTAGAAATTAAAAAGGGAATAAACTTTTTTAGTCCTTTACTGTTTTAATATTAAATTAATATGTATTTTTTGCTTATACCTACAATTTGTTTCTCTTTTTGCGGAAAAATTCTATTTAGTTCGACAAAAATTTAAATTCCCTTCTCTTTCCCCTTTGTATAAAATTCTCTGCAACAATTCCCTCAAAAAGGGAAATTGAAAAAGAAAATAAAATAAACAAGAACTCTAAATATATACTAAATAAGGTGTTGTTGATATATTTTTTTTCGAATAATTAATATTTAATATATTTACTAACCATCGTTCAATGTATGTCATTGTCAAAATGTTTTCTTATATCTAAAAAATTATTGTGGTGCGTTTTTTTTTTTTTTTTTTTTTTTTTTGTCAAAATAATATTTTTATTTTGGGGCTATTAAAAGTTAATTAATATTATTGTTGAAGTAACCCAGCAAAAAAAGGGCAAGAGCTTCCAAAAAATACATGTTTCAGCACTTTAAAAAAGGAACTAAGTGCAACTTTTGCACTTTTTGGATGTTAATAAAAATTACTTTCAAAAAAAAGTGAAAAGAAATGTACTTTTAACAGGAAAAAGTGAATAAATTCTAAGAAAATAAAAATTTGACAAATGAAAAAGTATTTTTATTATCTATTAGCTAGCTAAAAGCTTATTATTATTAAAAAAATTATAGATATAGTTTTAGGTGAAGTACTTCAAAAGCCATGAATAAGAAGCATAAAAGAAGGACATCCTACCAATGACAACTATGGTTAATATAAAAAGAACTTCTACCGCTCTTTTTTTTCTTCCCAATGAAAACACAATGTTGAAATCATGACTTTCTCATCTCTTTTGCAATTGTTTTTTTTTTTGCTGGGAATGTTTAATGGACAAAGAATTTCACAAATGTGAAATATAAATTCTTATGGTTATTGATTTATTCATATATTTGGAATTGTGGCAATGTGGAAGAATTTGAGTGACTGATCTCTTGTTTTTTTTTTTTTTTTTTTTTCTCATGGTAAATAAACATTTGGCCACGAATATATTATATTCCATGTATATTTATATATATCGTCACACAAAATCCACAACAAAAGCATATTTGCACACACATATCTTTAATCGCGTATAATTTTACTTATTGCGTCACAAAGTGCTGTTGTACCTTTCTCATTCCCTTTAAATTTTATATACATATTTATTTGATTACAAAACTCTTCAAGCTCAAAGCTAAAAGTATTAGCCTAATTTGTTTTGTTTTTATTTGCCTAAAACCCCACCCAAAGAAAAAAAATATTCATTACATATTAGTTAAGCATAATTTATTTAACATCATAAAATCTTTAGACCCAAATTAACCACAATGAATACGTACTTATAAACAATAAAATTAACCAAGAAAAATTAACAATTTTAACTATTATCATAAACATTTCTACAAATACTGATGGGTGTTATGAGTTTTTCACTACTACTGATCTAACTTTTATTTTTACTCCACAAGAATACTGTAAAAAGAGACCTATGACTGACTATACCCAAAGGATATGACTCTCGTATGTATGACTGAGACTTATTTGATACTGACTATGAGTACAATAGATATCAAATAGAACATCAAATGTTGGTCATATTTTTCTTACTCAGTCGTTAATTTAATGACAAAAGTTGTAAAACTTTTTTTATATACTTTCCTGGTTAACAAATGTAAAACTTTTTCATCTTCCTAAACGTTTTCCCTAGAAAAACAGAGTTAAAGAAATTTTATTATATGTACGTCAACTTAAAATGTATTATATATATATATATATATATATATATATATATATATATATATATCTTTTTTATTGTTGTTTTTTATTTTTAGTATAAATTTTGCAAACATTTTAGCTAGTAGTCTGTGCCGCTTGGAATGCCTTAAAGTAATTAAACAATACCAGTGTAGACAGAAATATTTTTGATTAAGGATGACATTAAAGCATTTTTTTTTATTTTATCTTTTATTTATGCGAAAATATATATGATTATAACAGTTTTTGTATTTACCAGATATTTTTCACACATAAGTGTAGTTTAGGATTGCTTGCTTTACAAATTAAACTTAAAAAAAAAAAAAAATTTTAGTTCGCCAACTCCACATTAATATATATTTACCCAGCAAAAAAAAAAAAGAACTGAAGAAGAGCTGAAAAAGTCATAATTTTAACATTGTGTTATAGGAAGTACTTTGTGCTGAAAAAGAGCTGCAGAAGTTCTTTTTTAACCAACGGTTGTCATTGGTAGAATATTTTTTACTTAAAAATATATGTGGTACAAAATTCTATTTTGCAAGCAACATTTCAAGTCATGTTATGAATGACGTCCACTTTCACGTTAAAATGTGCTCTTGATTTTTTTTCCATACTATGCTGGACTACCCTAATATAAATATATTACTCGTATTTTTTTTTTAAAGCAGCGAAGAGCTCTTAAAATACACATCTAGCAATTGTTAATGGTGTCTAAAAGTTTATTATATCAAAAACCGACATCATTATTCACAATATCATAAAATCTAGAATGCATACATGCATTTAAGATTAAAATGCCAATGACAGTTGCATGTCATTCATATTAAAAAACATGAAATGATGTAAGTTAAATGCGACATACTGCCAACTTTTTAATGGAATAATTTCATTATTATTTATAAGGTTCTTAGTCCATTATTGGCGGCATTAATAATACCAGTAACGAAAAATGAATACCTAGCTTAATTAAAAGTGGGCAACGGAATGTACACATACATATCGAAACCTAAAATGTAAATACCCGTAATCAAATGTTCATTTTTTACTGGCTTATAATGTATTGATCTAAACTACATCTACACACAAAAAATTTATATATATATATATAGATATATATATCTTAAAAAATTACCACAATATTAACAATAGTTAAGTTTACTTTATTGCTTAAGTTTAAAGCAAAAAATTAAAAATTTTGGATACGGTCTTTTGCATTTTTATAATGCTTTTTGGTTTTGATGTAAAAAATTAAAAAGTAATCACACCTTAG
Organism: Protocalliphora azurea; assembly: GCA_932274085.1. Taxonomy (NCBI): domain Eukaryota; kingdom Metazoa; phylum Arthropoda; class Insecta; order Diptera; family Calliphoridae; genus Protocalliphora; species Protocalliphora azurea. Next base: position 146,824,761 of record OW026523.1, read on the forward strand.
CATTTTATTTTACAAATATCCAAAATAAAGGTATACAGGAATATTATATAAATTTTCCGCAAAAGGTTCACACAACGATCGCGGTAAAAATTTTTTTAGATTATATTGTTTTGTTATCCAAAAGTTTACATTTTCTGCCAAATAACTTAATTTTTCATCACGTTTTCGAGTCTTCTATGAAATAAAATAATATTAAAAAATTTTCTGTGCAATTTCTGTAAAATCGAATTGTTAATAAAAAAACTTGTAAACAAAAGAATTTAATAATTTTTTATTTTAAAAATTTTTATAATTTTAAAATTCCTCTACATTTTTTAATGTAAATTGAAGTGCAACATCATTTTCTACTAAATTAATATAAAATATATGCAAATATGTGATAAACTAGTTTCTAGTCTAGTTATTCGATTACCGATAAGACCAGGGCGGTTTTCTTCTGAATACTTGACCACATCATAGTATTTTGCTAAAAGAAGAAAATAAAGCTAAATAATCTTGATTCATAAGTAATACCTAAATTCTACCATTTAAATATATAGAACCTTATATGAAAAAGTATTAAAATACTGTACAAAAGCATTTTAGAAATTGCATTCGGTTGCATGAAGTTTTTTGTCCAAATCGACTAAAGAGTTCTATTTTTATTACCAGGAAAATATTGGCTATTGGTGTGCCTTGGTATTTTAAAGTCCAATGAAATTTGTTACCCTAATATACACATATCGTATAATAATGTATAGAATGTATGGAATTGCATATCAATACCATATTCTATAAAATTAAAATTTTGCTACTAGATGCCTTACAAAATCAAAAAGATTTATAACTCAACGATATTTATAAAATATAGAAAGCAAAGAAAGTTTTTTTATTCCATTTCTAAAATTAACAAAATAGGCTAAGCAGTTTTCAATAATTAGTTAATTAGGCAGCAGATCTAATTTTCACAGAAACAAATAAAAATTGATTTTGCTCTAATTACCAAAATGATTAAATAAATTAATTGATTTTTTATTGAATTTCAAAGGACATTTTAATTATATTAGCAACATTCATAATTGAAACCTTTTCTAAAATTAACTAAAATTTTAATTGACCTAAGCTAACCGATTCTATACCATTCCCTCAACTAAATATAAATACCAGAATTTGAAATATTTACCTTATTTATTGCAAATATAAATATGTATAATCGTGTTATAAATATACACATCCGATTACAATAATGTTTTTTTACTTATCTAAAAGCTCCTCACTGCTTCGACATGATCATTTATGTAATAATTTTCGATTATTTTATTACATCATTTTAAACCCTTATTAGTGCTACATGTGCCCACCAAACCTTTTTAATATATCTTGATTGGTTATTCATATATGAAATGTTTCAACAAAATAAGTTATGCGTATAACCTTGTTTTTAAGAAAATTTTTTTTCAAGTGTTCAAGGGTTTTGTTCAAGTGTTTTGTCAAAATTCTATTAGAATACAAAATAAAAAATTCTCGAAGTAATCAATAACTATGTCATTCAATTTTAAACAAATAAGAAAAATTACAGATGGTCTTTACATCTCCGAATTTAGTGATATTCGGTAGTCATTATAATCATCAAAAATTAAGACTGTTACAAAATTTAAGACAATTTTATCAAGTAGTTTGCGAAATATAGCGATTTGGATGTGTAAAATACGAGTAGTTTAAGAAAAATATACACAATTGTATACACCAAAATTAGAAATATCTTTCAACATATTTATGGTACAATATTCATTGAGATCAAAATTACTTTTAATATGACGTACAACATGAATTTTTTCTCAACATTGAAATATCACGCGATCTATAGTTTGAGCATAAATATTTCAAAAATAGTATTTTTAAAAGTTAAAAAATATGATACCTGAAATATGTTCTTATGTTGAATTGTATGGCCGATAATTCTCGAATTAAATTTCGCGGTTGCGTATCGCAAAAAATGTTATTTTTAAATGTAGTTTATGAAGCTTTTTTGTATATTCTCTGAGAGTATCGTGCTGAACAATTTTATTACCTTTAACTATAGACCTCAATGAATGTTATAAAATATATATTTTAGAAGGTGTTCGCATTTTTATAAAGATAATTTGTGTTATTTTAGGAGTATTGTAAATCACTAACCATCGCAGAAATCATACTAAATCTCTGTATTTGAGTTACCAGTGTTAAAGTTAATATTCTTGACAAATTTAAATAAATTTTAATGATTTATGGAAGCAACTGGCCATTTTTCTCTTTGATTATAAACCAAACAATACAAATTGAAATAAATACTTCGTATTTATTATATTTTTTATAATAATTCATAAACTATTGCGAATCCCAGAATGTCAATTACCAAAGGTATAGATATCATTTTACCATTAACATATATTTTTTAAAAACTTTTAAAAATACCATTTTTTGATATATTTACCCGCGAACTATATAAACCGCGAGATATGGATCATTTTAATCTTGAGAAAAAAGGTCATGTTGTACTCGTACATCTCAATGAAAATTATATCATAAATATTTTAAAAGATATTTGTACTTTTCTGTATATAACTACTTCCTTCTAACGACAACACAATATTAAAATCATGACATACATTCATGCATACATACCTACATATGTATATATATATATATTCCTTCCAATAAATAAATATTTTTAATTCTGAAATAAATAATTGGAATAAAAATGCATTGGTAGAAATTTCAGTGTATTGGTAATTATTTTTTTTTTTTAATTAATTTTTTAATTACTTGAATTAAAATCTTAATTGAATTACACAGAAAATTAATAATTATGTAATTCATTTGATTCGAAAATTTGCTTCAAATTTTAAAAAATATATTTTGATGATCAATAAAAAATTATAATTAGTATTAACAATTTCGTATTTTAAATTAATTTTCATTTTTTCTGAATTCTGAAGTTAAAATTTTTAAAGTCCTTTTACGTTTAAAATAAAATAAAATAAAATAAAATAAAAAAACAATTAGCTATTTATAACTTAACTAGTTCCTATTTCTTTTACTAATTATGAATTAGTAATACTCCAAAATCGAAGAGTTATTGATGAGTTTGGAAGTGATTAGTTCCTACAATAACATCTGAGTAATGACATTCTAAAATGCGTGCTTGTAATAATATGAATTAAGTAGTTACCTCAAATCTATTCTCCATGTTAAAATAATTAATTATTCAACTAATGCGAAGGGTCATTATATTAGCTTCTTAACTAATTACGGCGCAAACAACATTTTTACTTGTTAGTTTTATATCAATATATTATTTTTAATTTTATCATCATTTGGTCTAGAAGTTGTTAAGGCAACTTAGATGCCTATTCTAATTATAATTGTTGATCTTTTGGTTAGATTATTAAGCATATTACCTTAAAATTACTTAGATATCTAAAATTAAATTATAGATTCTAGTATTTAACTAAAGTTTCTTTTTTTATTTCAATTTACGTAAAATTTCCATACTTATTTTTTAAATGACTTTGATATTTTCAAAAATTAATTTTAATAATAAGGTCACAAAAGAGTATTCGGGTTTATTTAATCATTTTCTTTTTTTTTAAGACATTTCATTAAATTAATTAAATTGATTCTTATTTTTTATATATTTTTTTAGTTTAACTAAAAAAAAACGAGCAGAATTATCTTTATGATTTAATAACTCACAGTGCACAGTGGGGCAGGATAAAAATTTTTTTGAAATAAATCTTTAACTTCTGATCGACTGGTTGGATTTCCATGGTACAGGCGTAGCAGAAGAGTGTACAATATTAAGTTTGGAAGAGGCGCACAACAAACCCTTCAGGGGCGGAGCTAAGAGGGCTCAAACTTAGGTACCTCTGACATAAAAAATTTTTAATCGCTTGCCAAATTTTTGTTTCTTGTCCGATTTCAAATATTTTATATACTGTTGTAGGCTCTGATAAGACCTATAAAAGACATGTTTACATGTCATATTTACTTCTTATAGTTTTCAAGTTATTTAAGTTTGAACTTTTAAGCACCATAATTTTGCATGTTCTTGGTCCAGTTGTTTTTTCATATATATTAGTTTTTTTCTTAACTTGTTAAAGAACAAACTTACCTAGTAAATAAAAAAATTTTAAGTCGATATCTTTACCGAGTCCAAAAATAAACGATTTTGAATTTGAAAATTGCCAAAAAAAGTTTTGATTTAGACCATATTTTCTCAAATCTCAAAGCACGAATCGACAAGCGGAATATATTTTAAGAATCCTCAATATGTTGTTAAATGTCTTAAATCAAAATCTTCGGGACTTCGGAAAAATGTGGATTCTGTAGCCATAAATGCAAAAAATCAAATTTTTGAGGATTTTTATTAGTTTTATTAGGAATTCAGAAAAACCCTAGGCTTGCTTGAAATTTAGTTAACGTGCTTTTATTTATATTAATAAGATCCACATTGAGCAGAGTTAATTTTGTGCTTACTATTAATTGCCATTAATAGTATGTTATTCCTTTCAAGTAACTCTTTAATTTTTGATGTAGCTTCGAAATTTCCGAAAAACCTTCTTGCTGTGTTTCCATCATTTGTACTACCACCAGGCGGCAGAGGTTTGTCGATGTTTAATCCCGTCTCTTCTCTGAATTCATCCTTGACTTTACCTTTATCAGATATTCTAAGTGTTTTTAAATCCTCGTTGTTTCTGGTAAGTTTTGTTAAATTTTCTGGCACACTTCTATACTTTAAATCATATGCTATGTGCAGAACCATATTCTGGCGTGAAATGGAGATATTCCGAAAGACAGAAATTCTTCATTAATACTCCTTGCTTTACCAATATCCGAAAATTGTGATTTCGTCTCATCACATAGTGGGCATTTGCAAAAAGAAGATGTTTCCGTAATGGCATTACTAACCTTTTCGTCAATCATTGTTAGACTAAGTTGAAAGGATATGTCGAATGTGTATTGGTTTATGATTATTATGAATAGGTTGTAAATCATTTATTTCATCTTTAATATATTCCAATAAATCCTTATGGGCCAGTCTTTTCTTCTTGAATCTTGTACTTAAATTATCATATGTATTGCAGGGTGCTCCAGTTGATATTCTGCACGCCGATATTTCTATATTAGTATCCATCCAGTCGGAATGTTTAATTTTTAATCTGTTAGTACGCTGATTCAAGGACTTCATTTTTACGTCATACAACTTTAAAAATCTCTCTATATGAGATTTACCAATGACGTCGACTTTTGCACGATATGTAATTTTTATAAATTCCACTATAGCTTCTAAACGATTAAGATCATTTTAAGACAAACTCCACAGAACACCACACAATTATTCATGTTTCAATGTAATCACCATATTAATCAACTTTGTTATGATGTTGCGCAGGATTAGCTGAGCATTTAAATATATCTATTAGATATATCGCACGTATATATATTTACAGGTATTCAGTGAATTTTCATTAGGTAAAATATCTGAAAGAGTCTATTTGGAAGAGTACCTATACCATATTCATTGATATTATACGTTGCTGTTAGGTATCATTGGAAAGGATATTACCTGTGCATTGTCACTAGCTCATAAAAATATAGATTTTAAACCATCAGTAATAGATAAATGCTGCAGCTAGGTATCACCCGAAAGGATATATAAATTTTTAATCATCACCAATAGATAAATACATTTGTTAAATATAGGTAAACACCATAAATATAAACTAATAAAATACTTATTGATTAAGTTAAAATAGACATCTTTGGGGTTATTGGAGAAAATACAAATTTTTTAATTGTAATAACATATTTGTTTATAAGGATATCTTAATGAAATTTGCAGGAAATGTGAATCTTATTAATATAAATAAATGCGGTTGTATTTATATTAATATTTAATATTAATATTTTAAGTTTTTCTGAATTCCAAAAAAAACTAATGAAAATTCCCAAAAATGAGTTTTTTACATTTTTGGCGATAGAATCCACATTTTCCGAAGTCCCGAAGATTTTGATTTAAAACATTTAACAACATATTGAAGATTCTTAAAATATATTCCGATTGTCGATTCGTGCTTTTGAATTGGAGAAAATGTGGTCTGAATTCAAAACTTTCATATAAAATAGGTCGTATTCGGAAGGGTGTGTACCATGACCAATTGGGTTATTGGCCCTGCTTTTTATCTTAAGGTCACCTCTGTGAAGTTAACTTTCAGAAAAGTGCAAAATTATTATATGTTGCTAAATAAAATTTTAGTTCAGATAAAAAAGAGTGTATATACTTTTTCGGCTAAAAACACAAAAGACGTCTTTTTTGCAATTTTCAAATTCAAAATTGTTTATTTTTGGACTCGGTAAAGATATCGAATTTTAACTAATTAAGAAAAAACTAATAAAATCGGTCGGAAATACTAGGATATATATGAAAAAAAACTGGACCAAGAAATAGGAGCATGTTTTTTATAGGTATTATCAGGGCCTACAACAATATATAAAAATATTTGAAATCGGACAAGAAAAAAATTTGGCAAGCGATTAAAATTTTTTATGTCAGAGGTACCTAATTTTGAGCCCCTTAACTCCGCTCCTGAGGAGTTTTTTGTGCTCCCTCCTTCCAAGCTTAACATTTTACACTCCTCTGCTATGCTATACCAAATTTCATGAAAATTCAATCAGCCGATTAGAAGTTACAGATTTATTTCCAAAAAATTTCGATTCTGCCCCACTGTGCAGTGGTCCCAAAACGATTTTTTGGAAATAATCCTGTAACTTGTTAACCGTTATAGATATCTAAATACAGTTTCATATGGTCACAGCTGAGGTACTTCCAAGTTGAGTTGTAAGAGCACAGGCTCCTACCATGCCATGGGTGTAGAGGGTAGACCTAAAAATTGTTGGGCACATCGGGTATGTATTAAAAAAAAAATTGCCACAAATTCATTTATGGCTTGAATGTAAAAAGAAATTTACTTATGGATAGTCCTTCTAAATCTCTATAAAACAATATGGAAGAGATAAAGTACACATGTAAACATCCTTTTTGTAGAGATTTAGAAATTTGTAAAATTCTAAATAATAATTGATTATTTGGCGAATTTTTTAAAAAATTACATACCTGCGGTGATCGATTTTAAATGTCTACCCTCTATCGCCATGACCCGCTAGGCGCCTATGCACCATCAAATTGAAAACACCTCAGCTATAACCTTGTAAAATTTTATTTGAATATCTCCAACGGTTCATAAGTTACGAAATTATTTAAAATATCTTTTGGGACCACTGTGTAACGTACATAAAATTTTATTTTCAAAGTAAGTTTCATAACAAAAAATAACAAGGACGAATATTGGTCGTTATACTTTTAGTCTGTTTATTTTAAAGAAATTATAAAAAAGATTTCGATGAATCCCTTTTGTGCATATATATTGAAAGTATTGTTCAAATAATTTGCGCACCAACTTTATAGAGGGTGATTTTACTTTGTGCTGCATTTATTATTTTTGTCTGTAATTACTTTTATCTCTTCACAGTTTAAAATTTTTTTCCTTCTGTTTTATGTCCATAATGTTATTCATTTTTGGTTTCTATTGTTCAGAGTTTATAATTAGATTTGTGCTTTATTTCTATTTCATTTTAATAGCAGAAAAGTTACGTAAGAATTTTATATTAAAATTATTACAGTGTTTGCAAATTAATTTTAATAAAAAGCTCTTTATTATCGTATAAATATTTCACGTTTTTGTGCCACAACAATTTATTCATGAGTTTATACATTTGCTAAAAATATAAATAAAATAACTACGTTATTTGAGTTAAATTTATTATAAATGGTACACATATTTTTAAAATGATTACTCGTTTTAAGTAAGTAAGTAAGTAATTGTGTAGGGAAACCAAAATAATTGAATTATTATTTTAATTACAGAAATATCATATTACACAATAACAAACAGTTTAAAAATAAAATTAAAAAGTGCAATATCGTTTTTTTTTTAAGAGTGTTACCTGTAAGAAAATTTTATAAAGATTTATTATATAGTAAAGTATTTCAATGTAAGTACATGCTTACTTCTTAAAAAAATATACATTTTTGATTTTAGAAAGAACTTTAAAAAATACAACAGTTCTTTGAAGTCGAGACGTATAAGTAATACTTTACAACTCCCGCTAATATAATCAACTATTTTACGAACAAAGCACTTAAATTAAATGTAATTGAGTTCAAGAACTCTGAATATGTAAATATAACTATAAAACTTAAAAAATAATAATAATAATTAACAAATACTAAAAATATATCTTCTGTAATTTTCGAAGAAAATCTAAAAAAAAAATATTTAAATACTTAAAATAAATTATTACTTAGTAATAAATTACGTTAAATCTGCTTGCATGCATGACATTTTTACTAGCTTTACCATTTTTTTAAGTATTTTACTCTAAAAGCGTTTCTGTGCACATAAAAATATTAAAAGTTGTCAATATTTCAAGGTAAAATATTTTTCCTTTAATTCTGTCGCACTAAGGAAATTTATAGAAGTTAAACCCGAATCTGTATAAAACATTTATATGTATTATTTTTTAATTAAAAATTGAAAAATAAATGTTTGTACCTTTCACCATAGACATACATACATACATACATACATACGTACATAAGAGAAGTGAACCCCCTTCAGAGAAAGAGAACATTTAGTGCGCCTGAAAATAGAGGAGCAAGCCGTTTCCTTGTTAACCTTTGCAACACACTAAGTGCTATGAATGCAATGGTATGTGATGCAAGGAATATACATAAGACTATTAAGGATAATCTTATGCAGGCTGTTGCATTGTATCAACAGAGAGGCAATTGCCCTCAGTAGAGTAGTCGACGCAACAGACAGTAAGAAGGAAGTTATAGGAATCTCTAAAGCAACGCAAACGGTGAAGGAAATCGCGGAAACTGGAAAAAAACGAGCAGCATTCCTTTCCCCAAAAGGTGGCAAAACTAAGATAGTTCGCACCTCACTACCAGAGAATAATATTATGGATACTGGGAATAACGCGCAGTGGTCCGTTGTAAAAAATAAGGAAAATAAGAACCGAAGTAATAAGGGAAAGAATGGACTGATGGTTCAAGTTATGCCAATATTTTGAAGGAAATGAAGGACTCGATAAAGCCTGAAGATATTGATATAAACATAAGAAATTTTAGCAAAACCATGGAGGGGAAAATACTTATTGAGATGACAAAAGGAGAAGGTCAAGCAATGACTTTGGAAAACGCTATAAAGGGATCTTTTCGTGATAATGTCCAAGTCCATAGAAATATAGATAAATTTATCGTAGATATTAGAGATATGGAGGAAACTACTAATGAGGAAAAGGTTATTAGTAGCATCCTACAAACTTCCGGTGAAATAGATCGAAATATACGATATTATTATGGTGGTACAAGACAAGCGGTGGAACTGCTTGGAAACGTCGCTATTACTATATTGGAGAAGAAAAAGATAAAGGTGGGACTAGTGATATGCCGAATCAGAAGGAAACTCATTGCCAAATGGTGTTTCAGATATCTAGAATCAGGACACTTCGTACGGTCATGATATGGAAAAGACCGTAGTCAAACTTGTCGAAGATGCGGCATAGATGGACATAAATCCAATACATGTAGGAATAAACCAAGGTATGAAGGCTAGGCAGCAAAATATGAACCACTATATTGGCGCTGGTAACTCATGTAAATAAAGGAATGATAAGTTGAAATCTTCATATGAATCTAAGGAGAGGCCTAGAGGCTCAAGGGCTTATCATTAATAGCACTATGAATAAGGAGGTGGATATTGCACTAATAATTGAGAAATATACTAGAATTGCAGGCAGTGCTTGGTACCAGGATGTCCTAAGAAAAGCATCAATATATGTACTGAATCCACTTATAAGAATAGATAGAATTGAGGAAGACATAGAGAACTTTACTCTTATACATTCCAACGGTATCAGGATATACAGTTGTTAACACGTTAGAAGCAGTAATACACCAGTAATACACCAGGAGGAGATTTTAATAGCAATTCTTCAGAATGGATTTCAGAGATAACGGGCAAACGAGGAATAGCAGTTAGTGAGATGATTGCATCTCTAGGTCTGATTTTTCTGAACAAGGGAAGATCCCCAAGCTTTAGGAGAGGGGACTCTCGTTCAATAATAGATATAATTTTTGCTCCACCATCTATAGCAATCAGTACAAAGCAATGGGAGGTCTTGGAGGACTGAGTGACCACCAATATATTCAGATGGCTATAGATCTCTCTCACACAATGACAATAGTGGAACCGATTCAACCTAGATGGAACACACGTAATATAAATACGGATATATATTTGGAGAAACTGACGGAGATTAAGTCTCGATGGGAGATAAACGTCGACCTAAATGTGGACAAGTCTGCTGATCTTCTAATCAATTTACTCATAGAAGTATCTAATGTCGGAATGTCAAGGACTAAAATACTTGGTAAACGCCGGAGGCAGGCCTACTGATGGAACCAGGACATAGCAAAATTCAGAAGAGGGTGTCACAGAGCTAAACGAGCAACAACAAGAAAAAAAGAAGACCATGTGGCAATAGAAATATAAGGAAGTGCTCGAAAAAATCTTGGATTATCGATTAAAGTTTCTAAGAGAAAGGCGTTGAAATCTCTATGCGAGGAAGTGGACAAAGATGCATGGGGACTTTCATACAAGATAATTATGAAGAGAATAGGAAACCGGCCAAAATACCAGTCATATTGAACCCAGAATGGGCCTACACCATAGTGAGTACTTTTTTTCCCATCACAGAAGGGAGAATAAATTACTTTCATTCAATGGAAACCGTAAGAGCACAAGACCTCTTCACCTGCGAAGAGTTGACTAAAGTGTGCCGTACTTTAAAGAGGCGTAAGGTGCCAGGACCTGATGGAATCCCGAATGAGATCATAGTAATAACTTGTGAACATTGGCCGGAGTTATTTAAGTATACATTTAACATGTACCTAACAAGAGGAGTATTTCCAAAGATATGGAAAAGACAACATTTCGTTCTGCTATGTAAGGGCGAGAAACTCCTAGAGAATCCTTCGTTGTATAGGCCTATCTGTCTATTAGAAAGATGCGGAAATTTTATGGAAAAACTAATAACGAACAGACTCGAGATAGAAAATAAAAGAAAAAATCCACCATTTTCACCCATGCAATTCGGATTTGTAAAGGGCCGATCGACTCTTGATGCTATACAGGAGGTAGTGCTTACTACGAGAAAAGCTATGGAACAGATGAGATTTTGCTCTGTTGTTACCTTATACATTAAAAAAGAATTTAACTCTTAGGATTGGAATGTAATTCGTCGGACGATGCAAGAGCGGAGATTTTCGGGATAGGGTTCTGGAGTTGGAAACAGAGAATGGAATGGACGGCTATGAAGTTTCGGCTGATGTACCACAGGGTTCCATATTAGGTCCATTCTTATGGAATTTAATGTACGGCTGTTGAAATTGAAATTACCAGATCGAAACTTGTCGGATATGCAGATAATGTGGCACTACTGGTAGATCAACCATCTATACCTTTAATCGATATAGTCGCGAATGACTGCTTAATGCAAGAGCGGTTCCGGGACCACTAGATGATAGTGCGCTATCACTACGTCCATAAAAAAACATACATACATACATACATATATACACACGTACATATATATACGTGTATATATATGTACGTGTATATATATGTTCCGAAAATCTTTACTGAGAAAAAAATAACTACACTTAATATTACATTTATATCTCTTGTTTGTTTCTGTTAATGCTTTATTTTAATACTGTTTCATTGTCTGAAACTTTAATTTACACAAACTATTTAATACTTGTTTCAGGGTACACTAGAATATACATATAATTCAACTAATTTATTTTTAATTATTCAGTTCAGGATGATAAATTTTTTTGTTATTTTTGTCATTTTCTTGCTTTTGAAATTTCAAAACTTTTCGACATTGTGTGTGAAACTTTTTACAATTTTTGCAAAAAATATTAATAAATGTGGTATTAAATTTCCGGGATCGTCAAAGTGTATAAGTATATATATATATATATAAGTATAAGTATATATATATATATATATATATATATATACTATGTAAGCGTGTGTTTTAAATTAATTTACATTTTATTTGCGGCTAAAAATGCTGATATTTATGTATCTTCTGAATTAAACAAAAGCTAAAAATTGTGACCAGTATGATTTGACAATTTTATTTCATGCGACTAGTAAGGAAATAATTAATTTTGTACTGCGCAGAATATTTAGCTATTAAACAAAAATAGCTTTCGAAGACGGTTTTTAGTATCAGTACTACATGTGATATGACCCTGTTTTTTTTTTTTTTTTTTTTTTAACTATACCCTTAATGGGCATCATGTTTACCACATATATAAAACACGCATATAAATATGTTCCACTGTTTTTTTTACACAAATAAAAAAAACCAAAATAAGACAACATTTAAAAAAGGTTTAATCAATTTCGCTTTTTTATTTTGTAAAAGTTGTGAAATTAAAGTGTGTGTAAAAAATCTATTTTTATATTTATATAACTTTGGATTTTTTGTTTGCCATTATTTGTATAACGAATTTAACTAAATAAACTTTCTTAAATTTGTGATAATTTTATTCAACTCTTTAACCTTTGAAAATATATAGCACTAAAACTTTAACATTATATAATTTATTAAAATTTATATTAAGTAATAGCTAGTTAATTGTAGTTGAGGTACAAAAAACCAATAACACAAGTGAACAAATTAAAAAAAAAGTTAAATGGTGCCGAGAAACCGTTAGTGGTTCTGTAACATGCCGACACTGGTAATACTAAAAATGTGAAAAAAAATTTTTCCTACGTGTAGTTTTGGATATAATGTCAATTTTTTATTAGTAGCTGTGTAACGTACTTTTTTCGGCCCTGCTTGAAACCCTATCGATAATTTTGTTTAATAAATACATATTAATAACACGTCGTCATCGCGAAGAAGTTGTCTCAATGTTTTGTTATATTTGTGGTCACTACACCGTTAAAAAGTTTAGAAAACATATAACGAATTTTACAAAAAGTGATTATTTTTCTTATTTTAATTTGGAAATTGAGGATAAAAATAAGCCGTAGATTTCTCAAATGGTTTATAAAATGTACTGTGAACACTTAAGACAGTGTATGAATGGTCAAAGACGTCGTATGAAATTCGGAGTGCCTATGCAGTGGAAAGAACAAAAAAATCATTTGGATGACTGATACTTTTATTGTATTAAATTGCGTGGAATTAATCTGAAAAAAAATCCAGTCGTAGAATCAGCCAGAAGAACTCTACCACATTCCCAGGAAGTACCTGTTCCAAAATTATGCTCTAAAAATGAACGCTTGTTTGAAAAAATCCTCGACGAAATGAGCAGCGATAGTGATTTTGAAGAAATACCGTCTACAAACCCCAAATAATTTAAACAAGAAGAATTAAATGATATGGTAAGAGATCTTGAATTACCTTAGGAATCTGTAGAGCTATTGGTTTCTAGACTAAAGGAAAGAAACTTGTTGGCATCACATACAAAAGTGATACACTATCGCAAAAGAGAGCAAGACTTACTACAATTTTTTCATTCGGAAGACGATATTGTATTTTGTTGTGATGTGCAAGGCCTTATTCTGGAAATTGGTCTTTCCGAATACCAGCCAAATGAATGGCGCCTCTTTATAGATAGCTACAAACGAAGCCTGAAGTGTGTACTTTTACACAATTTCAATACATATGGTTCAGTTCTAATTGCCCATTCTACAAGACTAAAAGAAGAATACCTAAATATCACACCTGGGTACACTGGCCAAGTACCTGGGAAAAACGAAATTGGCCAGTACGTGAGGCGTTGGAGGTTGAAAATCATAACATCATAAATCCACCTTTATTTCCAAAAGAAAAAAATTATATTGCCTCCCTTGCACATTAAACCAGATCTTATGATGCAGTTTGTCAAAGCTCTGGATAAAAATGGCCAGTGTTTCTCTTATATAACGACAAAATTTCCAGGACTAAGCTTAGAGAAAATAAAAGCGGGAGTTTTTTATGGTCCATAAATAAAAATATTAATTAAAGATTATAGTTTCCTAAATTCAATGAATGATTTGGAACGGTTTGCTTGGACTTCTTTTATTGAAGTTATTAAAAACTTTCTTGGAAATTACAAGTCAAGCAACTAACGCAAAAAATGTTAACGATATGCAAGATAACTATCTAAAAAATTGCACTACCTTCATATTAATCTCGACCGATTCTCAGATAATCTTGGATCTTGTAGCGATGAGAAACTGGAGCGGTTTCATCACGATCTGTAAACTATGGAAAAGAGGTACCAAGGCCGATAGGATCGGCATATGATGGCTGACTATTGTTGAAGAATGCAGCGGGACCTTCCCACTGCACATCATTCACGAAAGTCACGAAAAAAGTTTTTATGTAAATTATAATGCATAAAATCACTTTTTTCATATATATGCACAAAATAGAAATACTAGAAAACTACACGTAGAATTCCAACTTTTTGTTATTTTTGTAATCAGTATGAAGTCCTAGTTTAAAAAATATATGCAGTTCCTTGGAACCAAAACTAGTGTTGACTTGTGTAATTACATATAGTATGGTTAATAAATCAGCTCAAATAACTAGATTAATTAACAATTATGGTAGTCCATATTGGAGTTAATTTATTAATTAATTTAATTTACAATCCATTGTTATGTACGCAAAAGCGTAATTAAATGCATTATTAAAATAACATAACCACTAAATAACACGTCATTTATAAACCGCAAAAACTAAAAAATATATATATATATATATCATGAAATCCATGAAATATCAAAGAAAAAACGTAGGTCTTCCGATTTTCTTCAAATTAATCAGATACTTAGGCTATGGAATATGATGGATACCTCCTTTTTATTTTTCTAAATTTCGAAAAACTTACTATTTTAATTCCTCCTTAAAACACTTTAAAATTTCGAATTCCTTAAAAAAATTTATAATATATTTACGAATATTATATGGACCCAATATGGGTGTCCCTGCGATATAATTAGATTTTTTTATTTAAATGTTGCAGTACAAAAACTTAGAAAAATATCCTTTTCAAAATGCTACATTTTACTATTTATTTTCAAATATATATCGGGCAACAAAAATCATTCTCGCATTTGAAAAACCGTTATGTGGGTAAAAATATAGACCATCCGTCCTAAAACTGTGTAACATGTTTTTCTTTAGAATATTATATATCCTCTCAAAAAGAATTCAAAGCTTCAAAAGATTTGTAATTTTTAAGAATATTATAAAATATTTATGTAAATTATATCGACCCAATATGGATGTGAAATGAAAACTACGAATACCTGCAGTATAATAATATTTTTTATTTAAATGTTGCAGTACCAAAAAGTAAAGAAACATACTTGTAAAATTTTAACCCTTTAGTATTATATTTATTATTTATTATTAATTATAAACTTTATATAAAAGATTTTTCTTACCATTTTGTGCAGAAACATTTAAATAAATACTTTTGTTATATTGCAGAGATCCTCAGTTTTCATCTAACATCCATAACGAGTTGGTATAATTTTGCTAAATATTTTATAATTTACTTTAAGCTTGTATATTATTCGATACTTTGAAATCTTTTTGAGTTTGATGTACATATCGATTTTTTAATGTGTGAAAAAATTTTTGGAAAATTGTTGTTCAGTATATTCATAACTTTTTTAGTTGCAATCCGATTTACCTGAAATAAAACGCATTGGAAAGGCGATTATGTCCTCTTTAAACCTCATAATTAAAAAATAATATCATTTTATATAAATCCATTTTTTTAAAATGCATTTTTGTAAATTTTTTATTTCATCTTAAAAAGTAAATTATTGGTTAAACAATTCAATTTAGATTTTTGCTGATGGATATATTCACTATTTTCAATAATTTTTATACAAAAAATTATTTTTTCAAATATTGGCTAATATTTCAAATATTTCTTAAGCAAAGTGTGTACAACTAAAAACATATAAAACAATATATATAAATGTATAATTTATTTAACTTAACATAATATTTTAACGGTATTTATATTTGCTTTAAGTTAAATACTTAAAAATTCAAATTTTGGTTATAAATTGAATTAGAAGTATTCACAAATTTTCAATTGTAATTTCTGGTGTTTTTTAGGAAGAAATATTAAAAATACTACAGACACTCGTCGCCAAAAAAAATAATTGAATTATTTAGTCAGTGTATTAAGTTTTAAGTTTATTTAATAAAATAAAAAAATCGAAGATGGAGAATTTTTTTAAAAATGCATCCAAAAATATATTTGTTTTTTACATGTATTTTTTTAAATGTTTTGTTTTTCTAATTATATTATTAGAAGGGGACTTAATCGCTTTTTGTAGTGACTTCTAAATCAATAAAATCAGGAAAGATATGAATAATTAAAATTACTTATAGTGACATATTTTCTCTTCTTACAAAATTTCAATGTGAATTTTGTGAAATTTCCAAAAATTTAAATATGAAAAAATAATTCCTTAACAACCAGCTTTTAGATTTTATAATAAAAAATTCCCAGTCTATTAAATTCAAATGAATTTATTTCAATAGAAACCAAATTTAATACCAATCTCCCATGAAATAATACATATTTTTTTTTTTTTGCATACAAAAATTACATAAGAGTATTTACGAGTACAAAAAAAATAATCCTGACAGAATAATATATCGTTTGTTTTTCCTACTACATAATACAAATATAATTAAATTCATTAAACATTTTTTTCGATATTTCAAACGACGAAAAAGTTTGGTGCAAGACGTCTAAGAAACTAAGTAAAATAAAAACATTTTTCTTAAAATTTTTTCTGAATATACTTTAAATTTCAGTTTTCCTTTAAGTCAGTAAGAGTCTGTAAAAATAAAATATATAGCATTTCTTCAATTCCAGCGGTAGAAAAATACCGGTTAGTGGAAACGCTGCGTCTTTAACATATTAATTTAATGATTCTTATCTCGACTCAAGAAATGCACACAATTTATTTCTATTATTTAATCAAAATGTTTTTAAATATTTTCTATAAATTGACCTCAATTACATAGAAACTAAAACTTCGCAACGATAAATAAATGTAATTAAATTATATTTATCTTCAAATACCACAAAACAAAATTTTATTATTTATTTTCTGTGGTTACAATAATCAAAACAATTCAAATAAAGCCAAAAGATCAAATTGCGGTTTGAATTAATTCTATATTCTATATATATAATTCTATATTCTATATATATATATATATATATATATATATATTCTCCTAAGTTCACGCAGTAATTCATGCTATTCTATATAAAACTGTGAGTGTATCTCTGTTTCGGGCACATAAACGAGATATAGTGCAGAATACGCATAATTACAACAAGTATCAATCCCTATTTAAAAATTCGTATTCCGTTGAGGGGTGCACAGACCACGGCCAAAAAAATCCAAAAATTTAAAAAAATGAAAAATTTAGTCATATAATTGACTACCCTGTGTATAACTGATAAAAGTCGGCACAACAACAAAGAAGGTGTAGAATTTATCCACAAGATGCGATTAGTTTATATAAGACGCATGAGGCCAAAAATATAAACAAGCGAACAAAAAGTGTAGAATAATGGGAAATAGTTAAGTAATTTTTAGCATTTTTTCTAAGTTTTTTAATTTTGCACAAAAGTCATGATTATAAAATTAAACCCATGATGTTAAGATTTTGCACTCCGTTAGCTTCAAGTCTTGTGAGTTGAAATCTGGAAACCATTTATTTAAAATAGTATCACAACAAAACTTATTAAACATTAAAATTAGTTTCAGCCAGGCTAAAAATTTTTGATAATGGCTCATATTTTTTTATTATTACTGTAAAATTATATAACTATGAAATGCTTAAATCAGATTTAAAATGAACAAGGCTAATGTTTACTCCCCAAGAAAAAAAGCATTAAATACTCATTCTGTGTGATTAAGCAATTTCATACATTAAGGCAACTCACTAGAAAAAGCGTTTCTGTTATGCAGAATTTTTATTTGCTTCAAGATATAAGTTACTCGTGCCTGTTAAATTTTTTTATTAATATTTTTACAAATTTGACGATTTATCAGACCGTCAATCTGATTTAAAATTTTACATAAACAAAGTTAATATTGATATCAAAATTCTTCTTTTTTATCCACTTGAATCAAAATATTTACGAAAATTATAAAAATATTACTAAAAATAATAAAAAAGATTAACACAGAATGTAAAAAATTCAAAACTGATTTAAAATACGATAGTTAAATGTAATGAAAATATTCATTGATTCTACACTATCAAAAAGTAATAAATTTCAATGAATTTTAACACACAATGCAAACATGATGCATCCATTTTTTCTATACTAATGAACTAGATCAATTTGATATACTCAGTTTAGATTGTTCAGGATACGTAAAAAATAGAGAAAAATCATATTAATTATTAATTACTGATATTTTTTGTATACTTTTTCCCTTCCATAGGAAGTGTGTCACCTTAATATGCATAAATCCTTAATATGTGGCAGAGAAAATAACAACTTTTAATCTATTGAAATAAATATGTATATAGAAATTTTGTGTCTTTAACACAAATTAAATTTATTCAATTAAGGCAATTGAAAGTTAAAATGTTTTTAAATCTTATAGCTTTAATGAAATTTAAACATATATATAAAAAAAGAATATTACAAATGAATTTTATTATATTTCTCAAGAAAACATTTAATTCAATTCAATTTAACAATCGCAAAATTACTTAATTTTATTTATTCTATGAGCGTGTACCAAACCATAGAAAAGTTTGTAAGAAAGTCAAATTTTATCAAGTATGAGATAAATAAAATTTCTCTAGCTCATAGGGCTACATAAATTTTTGACAAACAATTAGAAAAAAAAAGAAATAATGTAATAAAAACTTGTAAAATATTTAAATATTCTTCGGGAATTTTAATGTTTAATTTATTTAAATTTTATTTTCTTATTGAATACTAATATATAAATGATTAAAAAAGTAAATTATGTACAAAAATTGTGAATGGTTTTATAAAACTTTATCAAACAAAAGGTTTTCATTTAGCACATCGAAATTGTGCAATTTTTGCTATCGTTTGGCACACGCTCTATATAATAGCTTTGTTCCCGTACTCTAAATTAGGAGCACGCGGTATCCAATACTCGAAAATTATGCAAATGAGAGCTAATTTGAGACAATAATTAATATTCTTCTTGTTCTTCTTGCACGAATCGGGTAGATTATATAAATTGTCAAATAATTAAAAAATAAAAGTATGCAATAAAAAAATTTTAACCAAAATTAATAAAAAATTATTTATTTTTGTTGCTAATAGGAAAGTTTCATTTAAAAAAATTAAAAACATTAGAATATACTAAAAAATAAAATTACATTCACATACGAATTTTTAAAATAGTTTGATGTTTTATTTCCGTTTAAACAATTTGGATTTTTGTGTTCTCGTACTTTTGTACGTTGTTGAATTTTTGTGGGAGAAAAATTATCTTTTTCTCATTTTATCGCACTCTACCCAAAAAGTATGGAAATAAAGCTAATGTACGTAAAAAAAATTTTATAGACATACAAAAAATCCATATACTTAGATTGTTTTTATTGTCAATAAACATATTTTAAGTAATAATGGAAGATTTATTCATAATAATTGTGAACAAATTGTTAAAATATTTTTGCAAAATTAACAGTTTTATATCTTTTGTTTCTTTAAATTAAATTCAAATTAAATCAAGAAACATCGAAAAAGAAAAGTGTACAATCTCTTGACATAAGTTTATTTTTAATATTTCTTTTTATTACGTGAGGGAATATTATTTTTATGCCAAAAACGTGCTATAACTGATACATGTTGGTTTTCAAGTCTATATTTCTTTACAAAAATATCAACGTGTTGACAGTAAGCTTAGCACGTACATACATATAAAACGTATAAAGTTACAACGGTAAATTTTTACTTCTTAAAACACCAGTGGTATTTCTTCTGTATATATATGTATATTAAATTAATATCAAAAATATTAAAATTTTCATTCCACATTATGCGGTGATAGGATATAATTACGTTATATGTGTTCTTAAAATTTGTATTTCACTCCCTAATTTCAACATATAACTTCGACATAGAGTAATAAATGTCCTAGCTACCAGTATTAAATAAGTTCGACAATAAATATTGATGTTTACATTAATAAAATTAATGCAGCACTTTTCACTCATCTTTTTTAAAAATCATTTTTATTTAATTTAAATTGAAACAAATAAATTCTGAAGCAAAAATATGCAATATCTATCTATATATTTATTATTTTTTATATTAATTTATTTTTTATTTATTCATGACTTTGAATTTTTAGTAGAAAGTATAGAAAAATACATAAGTAAATTTATTAAAAAAGAACATTAAACTAAACATCAGCTTTTTTTTTATTATAACTTCTTATATATTTATTAAATTTGCCTTTTTGTAGGTCTCGCAACAAGTATTTTAATCTTAAAACAAAAACTACAGTTAGTTTCTTTCTAATGAGAGCCTAAGTGGTTAAATAAACCTCACATCTGCGGGGAGGTAGGACGGCTCTACGAAGCCTTGAGTCCGTTTGTACTTCAGCAAGATATCTTTCTAGTGTACTTGCTAGGGTTGGAATGAATCCGTAGATTAAGGATGTATTTTCCTCTGAATTTCCTGAACTCATCTTTAACTAATGGCACCTATAAATATTATTATATTACGTGGTGTTTTTGTTGTCTGGAAATCACAAATGCTTGAATAATTCCTTTGTTTAAAACAAAAATCATATAATTTTTATTTTATTATTATTTTTTTTAGTAATAACGTTACTATTTGTTTAAGGGATCTAAGAATAAGTGATCGACCTACCCAGCTGTGCATTTATTGAAAAAAAGTTTTAACAGAGTTTCAACTTATTAGCGCAAAACTGCATTTATTTATTCATTTATTTATTTTTCTCGATTCAAAAAATCAACCTTTGCGCACTAATATGAAACTGAGTATCATTGGTATTTTTTTTTTTTTTTTTTTGTTTAATTTAAAATTTACGTACTTGTTTGACTACAAACCTCAAAAATAATTTGCCACCACGAAATCTTAATCAGTATAATAGCCAAATGAACAAAGAGAAAATGAGTTTTAGCAATTTGAAATGAAAATCAAATGGAAATGCATGCTTTGTGGAGTCATTATTCAAATTTAACTTGAGGAAACAAAATCAATAAAAATTAAGGTTAAATAGCAAATACTTTCTTTGCTATTTGACCTTGATTAATAAAAATGTATTAAAATTATATAATAAATAACAAAATTAAAGAAATTTTTCAATTATTAGGTTTGAATATGTTTTAATTTAATTTCAATTAAGAAAGCGATATCTGAGCGTATGAGTAACATTTAAAGTGCATATAATAATAATATTACTAATACATAAACATCAATCATTGAAGTATATTTCACAAGTATATTATACACACACGTTATGTGTTGCCACTCATATCGTATAATTTTTACTCTGCTGTCCATTTATAAATTACTATATTTTTAAATAAAATTTGAATTTATTGAAAAATCCTAAGAACATATAAAACCCGGTTTGAAGAAGATTTCGAACGCACAAAAATACAGTGCCTGTTTTTGATACAAATTCTAAAAACAATAATTTTTATCAAAAATAAATTGCTTTTGAAATATTTAAATTTATGTAGAAACGTATAAGCAAACGGGTTATTATATGTTTATGCATATGATAGACAACATTCTCGAAAAATCATATTTTAATTCAAGTAAAATGACGTTAGTATTTGAATATAAATCCTTTTTTATATTTTTGTATAAAAAGTTTAAACAATTTTTAACACTAGTCGAGCGGACCCGATACAATTGTAAATTTTTCTTTGTAACCTTTTTTATTTTTAGAATTTTGCATGTACGTCTTAAGTTCATTGCATAATTTTAGAAGAATACAGTGTAAGAGTTCTATTAGTCGGCAGAATGTAAAGTATTTTCTGGTCCGCCACGACTTTCATTAGCACTCTTCAGCGTCCTACCGTGGTTTTCTCTGTAAACATCATCTATTTAACTTAAAATTTTTTTTTTTTTTTTTTTTTTGGGGGGGGGGGGGGGGGGGGAAATGGAATCTGTAATTATTTTTCCTATATGTTATTAAGTAAGATGAATGGTTTACGATAAAGCTTTTTACAATTATTTTGTATTCTCATTTTTCAATTATTTTTGTTTATATGCATAAAGCTACCAGTTCTTTTTTATTTTTTTATTTTTGAGTAAAAAAAATGTATTCAATCAAGAGTTATGTGTGATTTAGGAAATAATAATTTTATTTTCCATAATTTTTAATAGATTTTTTTTAATAAATCTTATGATTCATATATACATCAGTGCGCATTTATATGTAGTTTTCTTAATATATTTATATTGAAATAATGGTCTTCAAATTCTGGTTAATCATTTGCTTGTAAAAATTATCACTGAGATGTAAAAACAATCAAAAATTTTTTCATATTTTCTGAATCATAGTATTATTAATAAAACCTATTAAAACTGATTACACTAATTTAACATATCATTATATTATGGAATATCCGCAAAAAAATAATATAACATATTTACACGATAATTCGAACCTTACCAATTGGAAATCTAAAATAATTTTGGTATTACTGCTGATACACTGAATCAAAAAGATATGTTAGCAATTTTATACCATTTATTTTAAGTATATACATATGTTTGTACTAAACATTTGCCTGTAATCATTTGCTTAGTAAATTTAAAACTTTCACCACATTTATAGGTGCTGAATTAAATTTGTATAAATAAGTATCATTTTAAACAATGGACTAATATAATCATATGCGATGATACACAATATTTTTTAAAAAATATGGAAATACATAATTTTTTACACCAGCTAAAATTTTTACATTATGTTTGTTATTTGCAATTCTATATTACACAAATGCACAGTGATTCATATTCGAATCAACCGATGTTTCTTATACAGAAATCGTAGTTGAAGAAATTTTGTGTATTTTGTATATTTTGTATTTTAGAAAAAAAGACGTCCCGAGAACTCGCTACTATGAGCCAAAGAAAATATATAAATTAGAATTATAAGTTCTCATCAAATCTATTTTTTTTTTTTCTTTTTTTATTTTCCCAATTCGGTACAAAAAGTTTCGGCATCTGATGTTTTAAATAGTTGTTCATATTCTTTATCATTAGCTTTATTTTTTAGCAGTTTCAGTTTCATATATTGTAAAGCCATCTCAAAATAATAAATTTCTTCGTTAGAATTAATATATAATGGGTGAAAATATTTCAAACATCTTAGTTTCGTGTCACTTAGCACACATTTTCATTTGCCACTGTATTTAGTTTCATTTAAAAAAAAAAAGAGCAAAAAACTGTCTAGATGATTGAAAAAGGAGCAATTGGCGACTAAAGTCACCAATGCAAAGTGATGCAAATAAGCATCACGCAATGTAACCAATATTTTTAAAATTTGCCTCGATCAATTATACCTATATTTCTTTAATTATTATTTTTTTTTTTTTTTAATTCGGCAAATCGAAATAACAATCATAAAAATTGTTGTCGAAATATTCAGTAATAATTTAAATATTTCTTACTTTATAATAAAAAATAACAAAAATGACTCTAATATTATAGGAAAAGTTAATATTTGATGCCAATATTGTTCGATTTAAATATAATAGCAGTGTGAATCGGTTAATTCATATATAAAGGTTTAAAATTGTAATAACTTCTTTTCTATTACCGTTAAACTTCTGAAATTCTCTGACATCTCCAAACTTTAAATAAGGATTATTTTGTAGAAATTTTAGGCAAAATTTAGACTTCTTCCCCAATTAATAAGGTATAATTTTACCTTCATATATTTCGTATAAGTAGAAAACACGAAAATAAAATTAAATTAATTTTACTATAGTTATTTTATAGAATTTCTATAAATTATCTTTATAAATGAAGGCGCAAAAAAATACAAAAAAAGAATATTTTCATTGAGTTTCTTTGCATGAAAGAGCACGTAAAAAAATTTGGTAAAAAAAATTTTATTCCAAATGACAAATATAACTGTTTTCATTAAATATCTTTCCTAAAATTAAACCTTAACTGGTTTTCTCTATATATTCTGTGGTGAAATAGCTACAATATTATTAAACAATGCAAGAGGCCTGCACGATATTTGTTTTTTCGGTATAACTTTACACAACATCTTGTCCAATATGATTTCCAACTTCGGTTGTATTACATTCTATTAGCAAAGATTTAGAGAATTTTGTCTTTTAAAATTTCCACGTATTTTGCACAGTTGATAGAAATATAATTGACTTTAAGAATTTAATTTATCTTTAATTTTCCGTGATCTATTTTTTTTTTGGCAAAATAATGCACTTACTGCAATTTTAACGAAAAATTTTCAGTTTTGGGAAAATCTAAAAAAACAAACTTTTTTTATAAATCTTTTGTTATAACTTTTTTTTATAATTTAGTTTATAATGAAAAAATTAAATTTAAAATGGAGATTATATGAAGGTATACAATTGTAGCTACACCTACTCTTAACGTAAAAACTGAAATTCCTCCGGTCGACTAAGGTTAAATACATCACAAAAAATATACATAAATTTAGTAAATTTGATATATTATTCCTAAGTTAAAAAATTCATGTGTGCGATTTTTCCCTCCGATGTGTAATTTTGAAAGCCATAATATGTAATTTGTATTATCTTTATTGGCAACACTGTTTCATACAATATACGTATTCATCATGAATTATTTCCTTTGGATAATTATACGATTATTAACATGAATTTTTAAAAAATAATCTTTATACTTATGAATTTCTATTTCAATTTTTTTTTTTTTTTTTTTTTAATTTAAATAAAACATTACTAATACAGAATATTGTGGGCCTATATTTAAAATCCTCTATCTCGAAAAACACAACTCTTCAGGAAAACAAAAAGACTGTTTATTTCTTTTATTTTGCAAGTATTCAAAAAATTTTCCTTTACAATATTTATTCAAAACCACGATTAAATCTTACATATACTCGTAATTTCTTTTTAATATTTTACAGTATTATCAATTTTAACTCTCTTTAAAATTGACGATGATTTTGCACTTTTAAAATATTCAATGTGTAAAAAATATATTTAATTACTTTTAAAATTGTTGAAGTAATCAATAATTTTAAAGAAAACATAATTCAAATAGGCTACTTTATTTTGGGATCGGAGCAAAGTGAATGGTACCAGCATTAAAACAAAATAATAATTATTATTGGAGTAAAATTTATTTAAAGCTCAAATGAAAAACTATTAGAGCGTAAGTTTTAAAATTGTATGGGAATAATTTACTTACCAAAAATCATAACTGATATAAATATGTGGCGGGCAGATCTAGGGAAAGTGTTATCGCATATCTATGGAACTATTACAGTGAAAGTCACGAGATTTTGTCGGAATAATTTTCTTATCAAGTTCCCCAACTGATATGAAAATAGATAGAGCAGCTTGATAGGGGGTAATAGAAACCAAACTAAGTAAATATTTATTATTGTATATCTAAAGATTATTTAATCGATTTAAATTTTTTATCCACCTTCATACTCAGCATGTATAAATTAGTCAAAATTGGTATAACAATAAAAAATAAAAATAAAATATTTATTTTGTAAGATAGAGGTATAGAAAAACGTTGATAATAATGGAAAAACTATGAATTTTCATTTTAAATATATATCGTAGATGAGTGTTGTTCGTGAACAATATAGAGGTATAGGCCCTCGATATTGTTTTACTGCAACTTCACATAGTATTTATGAATTACATTTCCAAATAATTCATATAGCTCTATTTTGTCTAAACTGCAAAGGATAAACATAAAGGATAATGACCATAAACTTTTACAAAATCCATTTAGCTTAAGTTTAGTTAAATTCAATTAAATTATATTTTTTATGGTATTTTGAGACATATATTCTTCGAGATTGAGCTCGTATTGCCTTCGACTGAAAAATAATTCAAATGTGTTCAGTTTAACATGAAATTCTTTCGAATGTCTGAAATAACATTTTCGGTTGTACTTATTTGAATTTTTTGTTAAACATTATTTATGCAGAATTATTTTTGTCATCATTTGAAAACATACAAAATTTTTAATATGGTTTAGCATTTTCGATTTCAATGAATGCATTACTCAAATGTTTATTAATTGTTGTAAGGGTGCTCAGTGATATAGTTAACCCAGATTTAGTTTATAATATAAGTATTTTTAAAATTTAATTTATATTAAGCAAAACTATTTGATCTTAAGTTTACTAATGAATTATTGTAAGTAAATATTGTTATTTTTAATAAAAAAAAAATAATCATACACTTTTTTAAAAACACCCTTTTACATTTTTTTGTTTTGTCTTATTTTAGAGACACTCTTTCACTTAAAACTGTCTACAATTTTCGCTTTTTCTTTCTCCTCTTATGCTATCAATGACATTGCTTTCATATTCTTTTAAATCTTGACAAATATTTGGAAGAAATTATAAAGTAATTATTTTAAACGTTAGTATATGGCAGAGAAATTTCAACTACTTTTAGCCTTAATATTCCATAGATTCGGTTGGTTGGCATTTTATTAATACTTTTATTTATTTATTTTTTTATTTTTAATTTTAGGAACATGACTTTCGGTTTTTTGATGTATCAACATTGTAAGATATTTCCAAGCTAGAAGAAGTTTTGAATACAGAAAATATTAATTACTCAAATAAAAAGTTCCAAGTGTTAAACAGTAAACATTATAGCCGTTACAAAAATCAATTTTGTAATAAAATTATTAAGTTATTATTTTCTTTTTAATAAAAATAAAAAAATAAAATAAATTTTAATATGACTAATAACTAATGCTCATACTAAATTACAAAAAATAAAAAATAGGCATTAGAAAAGAAATGTTAAATTAAAAAAAAATAATTATAATAAAAATTGCTTCCATATATAAGATGTATAAAAATGCTTACAGGTTTTACTTTTTACTTACTTCTGCTTTGCCCTTAAGAATACTCAAAATGAACAAGAAAAAAGATAAATGACCTTGTAATTTACCTTTCGTTCGCTACTGAGAAAGTTAGCAAAACGGCAATTAAATTAAAGTCCAATGTAATGAATAACAACCACACACAACAGAACAAAAGTCATTTAGCTGATCTTTGTCCGTAATGGAAATTGGTTTGGCAAAAAAATTTTCTGAGTTAAAAAATAGAAAAAATAAGTCTTTAGAATCTTTAGTCCGTTTGTGTATGTGTTTGTATTTAATGAATATTTAATGTAGTTGTTTTAAAAAAAGCACAATAAGGTAAAATGAATGTTTTTTTTTAATTGATACATTGTGTTTGTAATTTCCATTAAGGCATGCAGCAAAAAGTTTTAATTCTTTGAGTGATTTTAAGTTTCAGGATCCTTCAACATTTTTTCTAAAATTTTTATTAATAATTGTTGTACATACATACAAACACACACACATATATATATATATATATATATATTTATTTTTAAGTGAAATATTTATGACTTCCTTTTAATAATTTCCCAAGATTTTTATAAAGAAGTTGTACTATGCTGCTGGTACATAAATTTGTAAACTATTTAGAAAGAAAGCATATTCAAGAGCAAGTAAACTATGTTATTGTAAAACACAAATTTTTTAAAAATTAATATTTGTGAAAAGTTTTGCTAAATAAGATGATATTTAAAAATTTATGTATACATATATATTTATTATTTTAAAAATCGATAAATTAATTTAGCAAGACACAGTAGTAGATTGCACTTCACAGTTTGGAATGTAAACTTTTGTTCATCTTTTTTTTCTACATAATTTTTAATAAACTATTTATCCGCATGAATTAAAAATTATTATAGATACAATTTTTATCTGAATATTTTTGTTTTGAAATACGTTTTATCGTCTATTGTTATATCCCAAATGGGTTTAAAGTTTCATATATATTTTACATGTAATCATGATTAAATTGATAATTTTTAAGGTAATAAAGAAACAACTGAAGAAAAAACATATACTTTTAATATACTTGAATTCACGGGTAATTTATTTCGACGCAAATAGTTTGGATAAAGGAAAAAAGTTCATTGCATTTGCACAATATTGGTCATAATATAAGAAAGTATGGACCTGTATTTTTTTTTTTTTTTTTAATTTTTTAATGTACTTTATTAATAATTAAACACAAAGTGCACACACAGAAAGAAAATTAAGAAAAAAGCATATAACACGCTGCTACAAAATAGTACTTTCCATTTTTGAAACACCCCCTACATGTTACAAAAAATCGTTTTCAAGATAGTTCCCTCACTATAGATCTCGTAGCTGCATAAAGTTTAAGTCAATTTAAGATATTTAAATTGATTTAGAAAGCAGATAAATGTAGCTTTTTAAATATAGTAAAATATTTTATATATTTTATATATACACTACCTGCCACTTGAATAAGTAATCACACTTTTTTTAATTTAATTAATTTTTTTGCGCAACCAAATTTCAAAGTGCAGGCTTTAGTTTCCTGAAGATATAAAAAATATACATATTTTGTTACACTAAAATTATGCATTTATTTAAAGACATTTATTTCTGTGGTACTATTTCGTGAGAATTCCTTATTCAAGTGAATTCTTTTAATATTAACCACGAAGGCTACGATTTGAATTTCTTTCGATATAAACGGCTAGAGAAATTTTAACTTGATAGTTTTTAATAGTTTTTATTCAAAATGGGACGTCGCAAGGCTCTTAATAACTCTGAAAAAGAAAAAATTCTGAATTTGAAATCTCAAGGACAGAATCCGGTCCCAATAGCCAAAAACATTAATAGAGGAAAGACAGTTGTGTACAATTATTTAAATAACGTGTAAGGATATGGAAAAAACATGAGAGGGCGTAAGAAAATGGCAACAACTCCAAAAGAAAGATGAAAAATTCTTAAAAAAAAATACGTGAAAAAAATGGAGTCAGTGCCAGTCTAACAACAGTGCACTGTACTTTAAAGTTGTGCCCCTACATAGTCCGACGAAAACTGCAACAAAACCACTTCTTGATGAAAAACGAAATCACAATGTCTACAGTTTGCCAAAAACACAACGACATAGTCCGACAAATGGTTTAAAGTTGTATTTTCCGATGAAAAAATGTTTAATATTGATGGTCCCGACGGGTATAACTATTACTTCCATGACCTAAATAAGGAGGAATTATTTTTGAGCCGTAGACAGACCCGAGAGGTCGGAATAATAGTATGGGATGACATTTCGTATTTTATGTTGCCATAGAATTGGTTTGTGCATCCAACAAAATAACTGCAGTGACTTAAAAAAACATTCTGTAGGAAGCATTTCCAAAATTTAATGATATCTTGGACGTACCAACACGACAATGCTCCGATTCATACCGCCAGAGCAGTAAAACAATGGATTAATCAGCAAGGTGTTAAACTTTTGGATTGGCCCTCATATTCACCAGACCTGAATACAATGGAAAATATCTGGGGTTGGCTTGCAAGAAAAGTTTATGAAGGAGGAAAACAATTTGAGACGATAGAATCCTTAAAGGATGCAATATCGGAAGCATGGAGTTCAATTTCACTAAATTACTTAGAGTCATTATACAAGTCGATGCCAAATCGCATTTTTTGAGGTTATTTCTAAAAATGGTGGCAGTATTCATTACTAATTGAATGCTAGAAGATAATAACTTTCATTTCTATATCCTAAAATTTAAAAATAAATTACAGTTTTCTTAGTTTTAAAATATTCCTTATTCAAGTGACACACGAAAAAATATCACAGAAATACTTGTCTTTAAATAAATGCATAATTTTATTATAACAAAATATGTATAGTTTTTATTTCTTTAGAAAACTAAAGCTAAAACTTACTTTTTTCTGAACTTTAGTTTAGGAGATATACTTAATTAAAGTTAAAAAAAATCGATTTCTTATTCAAGTGGCAGGCAGTGTATATAATTAAGTAATAATTTATTCCCCTTTCCCTTTCCTTTTTTGAAATTTTGAATTTGATGTAAAATTTTCTGATATTTTTCTAAAAGACTACATATTTGTTTACAAAGTTTGAAATTCTATATTATTTAAATTAAAAATAGATATTTCCATAAAAAATCGCTTAAAGACTCAAAAAGTTGCTAACCATTTTCTAAACATTATTAAACAAATTTTTTCAATTATTTTGAGGCAAAGTGTTTTGAGGAAAAAATAAAAAATATATGAAAATTAATTAGCAAGTTATTGCAGATAAAATCGAATAACTTCTACAGGCATCATTTTCTATAAGGCACAAGCTTTTATAGAAAAAAATTTAATAAAACGCAGTTACTAGAAAATTTTTGGAAAAATTTCATTTTTTTTCAAATCACACAATTCTAATTTAAACATTAAAATTAGCTTTTAATACTTGATCAAAGCAAAACAAATGTACACGGTTGAATAGCTTGTGTTTTCTACTTTCCAAGTAAGTTTAAAAAGCAAAAATCAGCAAAATAATAACAGAATTAGAAATATATTTATACAGGAACCTACCCAAAAACAGTTTTTTTTTTCTTTTGCAAATAACTCGAAATTTTGAGGGTGTATTGGAAATTTTTAAAACTGATTTATGATGTCCTCAAGAAGTCCTATAACGTACGATACGCCATTTCGAAAGTGATTTTTCACTTATAAAAGGTCGTAACAACTCTGTTCCAGTACTTTTCAAACTTGCAAGGAAAGCATTCCCGTATAAAGAATTTATATGTATTTTGCTGTTTTTCTGAAAATTTCTGACTAATTCTGACTAAAACCTGTAAATTTGACAAGTATTAGAACGGAGCTATTATTCCAAATGTTTTAAATAAAATTAAATAATAAAAATAGTTTCTTTATTATTGTTGAATATCAATTTTTCTATATTGTGATGGTACAGTTCAAATTAAATCAAATTATAGTTAAATTCAAAAAATTATATCTCATACAAAGCAGCATTCCAAAAAATATGGAGTAAGACCTGCTATAGTACGGTATTGGTAAGAACTAAATACTCAATATATACCTTAAATGTTTATATTTATACTTAACGGATAATAATATAATATAATATAAAATATATATATAATATATATAATATATATATATAATATATATATATATATATATATATATATATATTATATTTACAAAATATGTATGTATATATATTTTTTATGTTTTTTTTTTTCTTTTGTTATTAATTTTAAAACACTTAACCACAACACGTCAACTTTTCTCAAACGTATTTATTACACGGCCTCGAATAACTCAATAAAATTATAATCAATAGTATTTGTTATTGGGGAAAATTTGTTCTATAATAAAGTTCATCCTATTTATAAGAGGATAATGATATTTACTCTTAAATTATAAATATATTCTTTTAATTTTTCACACAAATTTTTATATGTTCAAAATGGCTTATTGTGATTAATAACAAATATGATTTTAGCTTTTTATAAGCGAACAATTTTTACAACTATTCATACATACATATACAATTTTAATTAGACTTCGTAAATACTATCACAAAAAAACACAGCTGAATTGTTTAACCAATAAATCACTTTTTAATATGAATTAAAAAAAAATAAAAATCGTAGGGGGAAAGCAATTACAAAAATGCACTTCCATCTAAAGTGTAAAAAACTAAAATTATTTAATAATGCATTTCATTTTAAATAATAAAAATCCAATCAGTTTTTGCTAATTTTTTAATAATTTCAAACCGCAAAACAACTGTTATTGATTTTTTTTTAATTTGGATAAATTTTATTAGCTTCACAGAGAACATATTTAATGAATATGAATAAAATTGAAAGACATAAGGTCAAAAATTGTCCTATTTTATTTGTTTTTTATGTTACACTGTATGTACGTTATACATCTTGCAAAAAAATGATTTTGCTTGAGTTGTACCTTAGGTAGAGCATTAAAAAAAAAATAATATTTCTTCGATTTCCTCACTGCAAACTATAAGATTTTTTCTCTTCTAGTTAAACAGAATCGAAGAAACCATCATATATTTTTCAATCTTCCTTTGACTGGCAACAATTTATCCTTGTTAAAAGACCTTTTTTAATCAAAACTTCTTCTCTTATCGCAATTTTTTCTCGTTTCAAGAGAAATATCAATCCTTTTCCTTATTAAACAAAAGCAAGAAGAAAGCCTTTCATAAAAACAGAGCATTCTGGCATGTAAATAATTTGTTGGTATTTCAAAAATACTTTAATTAAAAACCAGCAAGATATATTGTGATATAAAGTTAAACAAAATATTAAAACAAAAATGAATATTTAATGGCAAAAAAAATAATATATATATATATATTTTTTTTTTTTATTTTTTAGAGTAATTATATTGACCTTCCTCCCTTCCTCTCGAAATGATACCAAATACCAGAGAATCCATTGAATAAGAAATGGTAACAAAGCGCACAAATATAAAAGAAGCACAAAAACATATTTGCAGTCAAACAAAAAAAATTTAAACTTTATTTCTTACTAAATAACAGGAAATCAAAAGGTCAATTCAGAAAAAAAAAGGTATTTAAAAGGGCTTATCAATAGAAAATCTAAGTATTTAATTAATGTTCATTGTAGTTTTTAAGCAAATTTAACTAAAATGGTTTACCCAATACAATGATTATATCAATTACCAATAATTGTAAAAACTGAATTATTTTCTTTATTAAAATTTTTAACTTTTCTAAAATTTTAAACTTTTCTAAAATTTTAATAAAGAAAATAATTAGAAAAAAACCAAACTTCAAATAATCTGTTAACTGAATTAATCAAAACGTTAAAGAAAAATAAAATTTATATATTACTTGCATAAA
This sequence comes from Protocalliphora azurea, assembly GCA_932274085.1. Classification (NCBI taxonomy): domain Eukaryota; kingdom Metazoa; phylum Arthropoda; class Insecta; order Diptera; family Calliphoridae; genus Protocalliphora; species Protocalliphora azurea. Next base: position 146,857,955 of record OW026523.1, read on the forward strand.
TGAATCAAGCAGATGAATTAATCAATCAATATGTTAATTAAAAAAAATGTTTAATTTTATTTTATTTCATTCTTCTTTAACAAGAAAAAAATTATATTTTTAATTTTTCGATAAAATGTTTCACATTTTTATTATTTCTTTGTTTTATTTCCTTTGACCTTATCCTAATTTCATTCATCAACCAGAATACACTATTCAAAATGCAAGAAAGCTTTTCGAATAGTGGGTTTTTATTTTCCATTCCAAAAAATATGGAGAAAGGCCTGTTATAGTACGGTATTGCTAAGAACTATATACTTAATACATACCTTAAATGTTTAGAATGATTTATACTTAACGAAAAATGCAATACATATATATATACATATATGTATATATATATGTATATATATGTATATATATATATATATATATATATATATATATATATATATATATATATATATATATTTACAAAATATGTATATACATTTGTAATGTTTTTTTTTTTTTTTTTTTCTTTAGTTATTAATTTTAAAATACTTCAGCACGTCACGTTTTCTCATTTTTTTATTAAACCTTCAAAACCATGTACAAAATTATTGAATCAAATAATATTGTTATGGTTTTGCCGTTTTCAAAAAAACGTTGGTTTATTTCATTTAAATAAACCAGGGGTTCTTTTACTTGCAAATAGTAATACGTCACTACAATTTGCTTTCAAATCCAAATACACAGCTCTTTATCTACGCATTGAAACAAGCACATTATATTGCATAACGGAACTGCAATGACTATCAAACTTTACTACTGAACAGCAAAATAACGTCTCGACGACTTAACACACGGCTGACTACTAAACTTTATGACTGGCTCTGAACGGCTGTCTGACTACACAAACTACACCTGCATATATACCTGTGACATAGCCAATAATTACCCTCTACAATCATCTAGTAAAATCCAATCTAGTTTAGTTTGTCACAAATACACAATCATTTACAACAGCAACATATAATAGAAGTTTCTCAGCAATACTTACGCAACAACTAATAACAGCTTATGTCATACAAGTCTCTCACTAATACATAAGCAAGTTAACAAAAAGCGGAATTCTCTTAGATAATTATTGTAAATCACAATTAACATACTTCAACCAAATTCATTTAACATAACCCATATCACAATAACCTTTCAACAAAAGAACTTTAGTTATAAATTTGTTTGAACATAAACATTTTTCAGTATAGGCTTTCTTTGAATTTGTTTTAAAGCAAATTATAAAGTCTATTTTCGAAATAATAATGTCCTCATAAAAGCGATTATTATACGCTACACACAATAGCTGGTTGGGATATTATGTGCTTGCACTAGAGTATCCAAAACTGAAACCGAAAACCGGTTTTCGGTTTTTTACAAAAACTGTCGATTTCGGTTTATTTATAATTTTCGATTTTATTCGAAACCGGATTTTTAAAGGCGGTTGAACTTTTTTTAACAGTTCTTTATTCAACTTTTTGTGTAATTTTACTCAGAAAAAGAGTCAGAAAAAAGGAAAAGAAATAATAATAAAAATTACATGATTAAAAATATAAGTTTTATGTAACTTGCAACAAAAATGGTAGATAGCTTATTTAACTTGGTCAATTCCCTTTAAATAATTAAAATAAATCGAACTATTGCGTACAAAAAAAACTAGTGACTTAAAATTTTTGCTTTATAACAATTGACGTGCACTGAAAATGAAATATATTTATCATTATTAACCATGATTTTATATGTGTATATAAGGAAACAAATCAATCAAATTTCTCAAAACTCTAAAGAATTAAAAAGTGTTGGGCCCTATTCAATACATATTTAAAAAAAATACCTTCCAGCAAACAAAAGGCTTTTAATAATGGTATAATTTTTATAACCAGAGTTTTATGCATTAAATAGTTTTTTCATGCTCAGTTCTTAGTATTTCAATTGCAAAATAAATTTTATTTTATTTTAGAAATACATATTTTCATATACCAGGATTAAAAATAAATTATTAAAGAAAAATAACTAAATGAAATAAAACAATGTTCATTCCAAATTAAAAATAAATACTAATAAGTTCCCAGAAGATATAACGTGAAATATAAAACTTCAGTTTTGAAATGATGCACCTAATTTATTATTTTTCAGAGTATAACTTACATTCACGTATAAATTAAGGGTTTTGTTTTAAAAATTAAAAAAACGTAATATTTTCGTGTCTTAAATGACTGAATAGTCCAAAACTGGCCAACCTTTCTTTTCTAAAATATAATATTTTTCTGTTAAACCGAAAACCGGGTTTTTTTTTTTAAAAAAGTCGGTCGATTAAGAATCACTTTTTGAGTCGATCTAATGACGTGCATCCGGCGACCCATTTGTCTGGCTAGCTGGCTGTACATGTAAACTTTGTGCACAAAGTAACTCAATGAAATTTGACACATAGGATAGGATGTGATACAAGGACGAAGCCAAATTGAAGCCGAGTTGGCCACAATTTCACTTAGCACCCATATAAATGTCTACCCGGAATAGGGATTTAATGATAATAAATGTCATAAATATGGCATTATTTTACTGAACTTCGGCACAAATAAATTTTATGTAAGCATAAATCTGTTTCATGAAGTTCGGAATATACTTTATAATAGCTCCCATATATAAACCCTTCTTCCAAAATCACTTTATTGTGCATAAATCCTTTACAACTACATACAAATAAATTATATATATGTAGAAACCATAGTACTAATTTTCTTGGGCCACAATTGACCATAGCTGTTTTGTACATATCCTTAATGATGTACAATAAATTCTTAGGACTTTCGAACATTTATTCAAAATCTTTTTTTCTTTTGCAAAAAATATAAAAAAATATATAATATATTAAGTAACATTTATACTTAAACTTTTTTCAGTGTTAAATCCTTTCAAACAGTGCAACAAAAGAGGGCAGGGGTTTGTTTGACTGAGAAAGTTTCGGCTGTTGTGGTGTAACATTTGAAAGAGTCCTGTGAGATTATGCTTTTAAAAATATTCAAAAGTAATCAGATGATATTTACCTTTTTGTTCTTTAAAGATTATTCGCTATAGAATAAAGATGATTTAATATTAAATTTCAATAATGGAAAATTCTGCAATAATACTCGTACTAGATTTTTTTAATAATTCACAATTTAAATTAAATAGCTTTACTTACTAATAACTACAAAAATTCACTCCAATATTCATACTTCAAACCTCAAAAAGATTTATTGATTTTTATTTTATGTTTTAAAAATATTTTGCTTTTCATTTTGAATTTTTTAAAGAAGAGTCACTTTAATCAAAACAACAATTATAACGAATTAAAATGTTAATTTATTTAATTATTAATATAATTAAATAACAATAAAAAACAAAACAACACATCAATTGAAAGTTTTTTTCTAATATTTTTTCTTTAAATGATCGTATGAGATCCCTAGATAATAATTTTTATGTAAAACTAATTTTGGAAGCACAAATATATTTATATACAATTTGTTGGCCTTATCAGGTAAAAGCCTAGAACTTACTTTTGTATTTTAATTTTAATACTTAAAAATGTTCTCCTCCAACAACAAACTGAAATACTTTTTTCTCCATTACCTAAAGTTGCATTATGTCAATTGGCTGATTTTTATGAGGTTAATTAACTTCTTTACTCTAGTCTATATATAACATAAGCTAGAAGAAAATTAACTTTACAAAATTAACTTTAATTAAGTACTAATTATTAACATACTAAATTACATACGTTTCTAAAAATATTGTTTATAAAATATATATGAACAGTGGGATCGGTTAAACACTTCAATAAGTTTTCTATACTTTTTTTTATTAATAATTTATTGAAATTAGATATTCTTTACAAAAGAATTAAGCAACTCAGCGTCCATTGGACATTATTGAAACCAGTTGGAAAAAATTATATAAATTAAGAATATTTAGTATATATATATATATATATATATATATATATATATTTAATAACAATGTGATTATTACAATAGATGCGTTTCTATATTCTCTAATAAATATAAATATTTCTTTATTTCTTTTTGAAAATCGATATTCTTTCAATATTTTTCAAATTTTCTGGAATATTATTATATTCCAAACTACACAAGTGTTCAGCCCTTTGCTTGGTAGTCTTCAAACGGCATCTTGAAACTCCCAAGTTCAACGCATTTCTTGTATTAAATGTAGTTTGATTTCTTCTAAATGAAATAGTGTGAAAACCTATATTATTTAAAATTTTAAAAACATACAATATAAGTTGCATTTTGTTTAAACCATAAACAGGGAGTATTGTAGTTGACACATCTTTATATAGAGATAATGCTGAAAAAGTTAACGTTAAATTAAAAATAGTTTTAAGTGCTTTGTTTTGTGCTCTCAGAAATTCATTAATTCATTAGTTCTGTTATAACCATAAACAATAGCCAAGTAGTTTAAATGACTTTGAATTAGCGATTGGTAAATAATAAGTTTCGTTTTTATGTTGAACTTATTCTTAAATTTGTAAATTAAACTAGTAGCATTCACAACCTTTGATTTTAAATGTTTAATGTGCATGTCCCACGATAAATTACTTTGCAAGTATATTCCCAGATATTTTGTCGAAATTGATTCACGTACTTCTTTTCCATCAACAAAGATGCTAAAGTTTTGATTGTGAACAAGATATAGTCTAAATCTTATCATTTTGGTTTTATGAGCATTTAAACACAATCTATTTATTCTAGAAAACTCTGTAATAATTGCTGCATCATATTCCATTTGAGTTTTTATAGATGTTTCGTATTTATATGGATAGAAAACACCACTGTCATCAGCAAATATAAATAATTTTCCAAAAAGTTGTAAATTCTTTATATCATTAAGAAAAACTTTAAAAAGTAATGTACCCAATATACTTGCCTGCGGGACTCCATAATCAACAGCAACCATGCGACTCTTATCACTATCAGCTTCAAAATATTGTTTCCTATTTGTTACGTAACTTTTTTAACAACGCTAGTGTACTTATATTTAGGCCGTAATAAGAAAGTTTTTCGATAATTATGTTATGATCTATCAGATCAAAAGCTTTAGTAAAGTCGTAAAAAATACCAGCTACGCCGCTAAATCCATTATCCAATCCTTCACATATATTGTTCACTAAATTAACAACAGCTTCTTCAGTACCGCATCCTTTTCTGAAACCATATTGACATTCATATAACAAATTATTTTCATCTAAATAAGATGATAATTGCTGGTAAATTTTTTCGAATACTTTACTTTTCTTTAACAATTATAGGAAGTAAAGCTATTGGTCTAAACTGTTTTATTTGCATAGCGTTATATTCTTTAGGTATCGGAATAATTTTTGCTATTTTTTATATTCAGGATATATAGAAGAAACGACAACATTAATGAGAATATTTGTAAGGTAAGAAGATATAATATCTTTGCACATAAACAACATTCTTGGTGAAATTCCATCATAACCACAACATTTATTTAAATCAAGTATCGAAATAATGTTATCAATTTAAAAAATAGTTGTATGACAAAATTTAAAATCACTTTGATATCGGTTTAGTGTTCTTAAACTATTGCATGTGTCTCCAGGTAAACATTCAATTTGTAGCCTCAAGGTCCTTGGAATTGGAAGAAAATATTCGTCTATTAGCATCACAAATTTTTATTTCTCCTTTTGGTTGCCTACCAAGATGTTCATCTAAAAATTTCCAACATTTTTTGGAGTCTTGTTGAATTTGATTTAAATTGTTATAATAATAGTAATTCATATTTTCTTTACAAGCCTTCCTAATTACACGACTTATTCGCTTCAATCTATCATGAACATCACTTTTTCCTTGTCTCCAAATTGTAAGTAGTTTTTTTTTTTTTTTTTGTAATTTATAAGTTCCATTAAATTTTTATTCATCCGAGATGTTAGTTCATTTTTTACTAATTTGTGTTCACATTTTTCAGTGGTACTATTCTTAGCTGCAAGTGCAATATACTGTATTAGTTGGGACATATCTTCTGAAGGATTTCTGGATTCTTGGTACAGAATCAAGTGTTGTTTAGAATTTCTCTAGCTTTTTTATAACCGCAAAGTCGTTTAACACTTTTAACATAATCAGAGGTTTTAATATTAGTTTTAAGTTTACAAGAAATTTTATTGTGATCAGTCAAACTGCAAACAATAGTATCTATAAATATTTCTTCTAAAATGTTACTATATACATTATCAATATATGTTTCAGATCCAAGGAGTATTTTTAATTCATGAAAATTTTTATAATTAAAACTTGACAGTATATTTATTAAATCTGAAGATAATGGGCTTCGTAAAAAATCAATACTAGAATCGCAAACTACAATGCTGGGATGTCGACCACAAAAAAACAAGTAAATTTTGCAAAAATTCCGAAAAATTGTTAAAATAGCATTTTTGAGATTTATAAAACGTAGTTAGTTTTAATGGTTTGCCATTAATTTTAAGGATATTCAATGAAATCGTTATCATTTCAATAAAATCTTTGCTTTCACATCGATCTATTTTATATTGTAAACTTTTGCTTATATAAATTGAAGTTCCTCCATATCCATCTGGTCTACAACAGTGAACCACGTTATATCCAGTAATGTTGCATATTTGAGCTATATTCGAAGTCTCTTGAACAGCAATAACGTTAGGTGGTTTTTCAAATTTAGAAATCATAAACTTAAATTTCTTAAATTTGTCTATAGATGAAATGCTTCGAATATTTACAGATATAATATTAAATAGTGAAAACATAAATGTTTTATAATAATCATTAAAAGTATTTAAATTTACAAAGTGTTTATTATTCATAGTAAAAAAATAGTGTTAATAATATTTATTAGCAAAAAATAAATAAATAATAAATAATTATTACTGAACAGGTTACATAAATGCAGAACTATTTCCACCATCAACATCATCAGTATCTTCTCTTGCGCCAAGGTTTTGGTTAGATCTACGTTTATTTGTACGTATTGTGGCCTCCAAGAACAAATCATCAACATCCTCTTCATTCCTTATTAATTTTGGCTTAGATATCGCGCTTCTTCTTACATATACCTTCCCATTTCGAGTGAAAATTGAGGCTTATCCAACATTTTTTAAAAATTTAGCATATTTGAAAATATTAAGAGTTTCTTTACTCAAAAAATCATTAACAAAAATGTGTTTGGTACTTTCATTTTCTTTCAATTTAGATTTTGCAGCCTTTCGTTTTTTTTTTTAGAACCAAATTTAACAATAATTGTATGTTTATTATTTAGTGCATTTTTATTTTTAATAATATAAGCATTCTCAGCATCATCTTCATTTAAATTAATTCCGACATCTTTTGTAATGTCAAGCAATGTATTTACGGCAGTAGCGTTTTCCTTAACTTCAACACCATTAATTACACAATTCTTCTTTACTCGCTCATAATTCAATATTTAACAGACTCTTTTAATTTTTTAATCTCAGATTTTAACAAGCGATTTTCATTTTGAACTGCATCAATTTTCTTTTTATTTTCTGCCACCCCTCGTAAAATATCGTCATATTGCTTTGACATAAACGTAATTGCATCTCCCATTTCAGACAGCTGATCAAGATTGCTTGTTTTTTTACATTGGTTTCAAAAATAATCTTCACTTTCATTATTTACCAAATATGCAAATTGTTGTTTATTTAAGCTTGTACATGAAACATGAAAGATTTTGACGCACTTGTCGCATTCTATACTTTCTTGATTTTCTTTCACCTCCATTCTATATTGGCCACAAGTAATAATAACTTGTTTAACACTGCGGCGTTTTTTTCCAGACACACTTCAATGTTTTATTATTCGTTGCACTGTATTTATAACTTTAACGACCACTTTTGTTTATAAACAAAGATTAAACAGTTTTCTTTTTTTTTTTTTTTTTTTTGCAAAAAAGCAATAAATATTAAAAGATATTAAAAGATATTAAAATTTGATGTTTACTTGCACAGGGTTGCCAACTTTTTTAGTATTATATTAATAGACTTTTAAATTATGTCCAAACTAAAAGTTCAATTGACTAATTGATTGAATTTCAGCTTAAAATACAAAAGGAGACTAATTTTGTAAATAAAATATTTCATTTTGTAAATTTTAAAAATACTGATTAATTTTTTCGCTCCATTGAAATTTTGTATATACGGGTATTTAGCAAATCACAATGTGTAATACATATTACACAACATAGAAAAGATTTTAATAATACATGACATAATTAAGCTGCACTAAGTACATGCAATACTTAGAACAAAAGAACAATTAATTAATTTTAATTAAAAATGTTTCTTTGAACAGCAGTATAACTTATGAATCAAAATTTATTGTATTTCTATTACTACTCCATAGTAGTTAAAATTTTATTAACAAAACCTTATTTAACCTTGTGGAAAAAATGAGAAAATTATAAAATTTGCTGAAAGTTGCAGCAATTTTTGTGAATTATCAAAATTATACAATATCTTTCAATACCTACTGAACTATTATACTTTAAACACATTTGCAAAAAACTGCAGGAATTTCGAGTTGGAAATTTAACTGTAAAATTTATATATATTTTATGTTAATAATAAATAAATACCAACACTTTTGCCTTTTTCATTTTTACTAACAAACATTTAAACACAGATTCAATTAAATATATATACATTTGTTAAATATATGTAAATTCATTTAAATAATTGTACCCTATAAAATACTGCCATCTCTGAATAAAAAATAAATAAGTACTCGTATGTTGGGTGAAGCATCCCAAGCCCGCTATTTCCCAAAGATTGTGAACACCAAGTATAAACGGATTAGGTTTTACAATATGCTATTGTTTTATTGGTTTATATAATGTGTGTTTTAATTCCTAAAAAATTGACATATTTAATTAAAATTGCATATATAAAGGATTATTTAGTATTATAAAACTTATACAAAATATAAACTTTTTTGGTTTGAAAGCCGAGTTAGCTTCTTAACAGAACAGAGATAGGTTAACAATTAAACACATAAATTTTACAAGAAAATGGCTAACTTGTATATTATATTAAACAGCGTGGAAGCTGTAAATTTATCTTAAATATTTTTAGGATGTATACAACCATATGACACAAAGTAAAAAAAATACCAAGAACGGATAATTATGACAAAAAAAAAAAAATAAATAAATAAATAATTATGATTCACAATAGTGATTAGGCAGTGGCGGTAACAAAGTATATTATTTAATATGAATATGAAGTATAAATTTAAAATAGTTTTTATTGAGAGGTTATATGTATGTATATATGTATGTAAGTATGTATGTATATATATATGTATTATATATATATATATGTATGTATGTATGTATGTATGTATATATATATATATATATATATATATATATATATATATATATATATACATATATATGTATACAGTTTGAATATTATTAAATTACCCTATTAAAAACTAAATTGATAGTATAATAAATTATTTTTCGATTCAACAACTTTTCACAAACCAGGCACTGGTTCCATTAAGAGGCTAGGTTATTTAGGAGCTTCAGAAAGTGGAATAAAGTATAATAGGTAAAGACTTACTTACCATTTAGCGCCAAACTTTATGCATATGATATTAATGGCGTAAATTTCAACCATTTCTTTTAATGTTGACTGTAGTTTTTATGAATTCTTTTCAGTTTTTTTGTATGTCACCAGTTCTACTCTAAAATTTCATGCAAAGGCTCAAGCTATGCCATCTGATAACTTTAATTTGGATTGTAATACAGTTATAATCGGGCTTGAACGATTTTCGGATATGATCTTATAACACCCGTGTTCAATTGTGGTCAAGTCAGTGCCATCACTGGCAACATTCTTTAGGATTGCAGTCGTACGTAACCCGTTTTCCTGTGTCAATTTCGGGTAAAGTCTTGTTGTAATGTTTGAAATTACAAAGTATACTTTTTAAAATCTTATGTGTACAAAAAACATAGTATCTACCAATTCTAATTTATGCACTTTATAATGATTTTCGGAAGTGATACTTATATGGGAGCTGTGGATTTTTGAGTAGCAAACCACTAAAAAATTTATACTATGTCTTTTGTTTTTATAAAAATTATTTTATAAACCTAAATGGGGTTTTTAAAGTCTATAAAACTTTTATATGTGACTGTCGAAACCCTATTCTAGGAGAAAATTTCTACGGAGAATATGTGAAGCAAGCAGGCAGACATTTGATCTGTCTGACATGGCTATATTTAGACAGCATTCTAATTAAAGACTTTAATTCTGGAATACATTTTACATACCAATCTTTCTATAAACTTAAAGAGATTACCGCACTATTGCTATTATCATGAAATGAATATTGTAATGGTATATTAATGATAAATTAAAATAAATAATAATTGAGATTAGAAGTACGTTGGTACGTTTTAACTGAGATCCCTTGCAACTAAGCAATTATTATCGAATTTTAATTTCGGAGAAATTTATGTTTTAAAAAACAACTATTTAAATTTAATTAACTCTTTCATTATTGCAGTATTAAAGAAATGTTTTTAATTAACTTTGAAAATAGTATGTATACTATTTAAAAGTTTAATTCAACTTATGAATTATTTAAATATTTTTTGTAGCTACAATAAAATATTTCTTAAAGATTGAGATTACTCCAAGTAATAAAATGAAAAGAATGTTAATTTAAAGTATTTTAAGTAAATATTTGTTGATTTTAAGTTTTTTTTTTTTTTTTTTTTTTTTTTTGTTTATTGTATTGAAGTGTTGGGCATTTGCCAGTCGTTGACCTTTTTTGGGGTTTATATGATTTTGGGAAATATTTGCTTTAAAAATATCAAAAAAAAAAACGGTTTTCAAAAGTTGTTAATGATTTTTTGTCAATTTTTTTATTCTATTTACTTACAAATAGATGTGACCCAAAACTTATGATTAATACATATTTATACACAATAATCACACGCACTGCCATTTGAGTCATATATAATATTTCGATATCATGATATGATTAATATTATGGATGAACTTTTAAAAAGAAAACTTAATTCAATGTATAACTAAATTTCTTCGAACATTTTGCAAAGCTCAAATTTGTATATTATTAAAAGTATCAACTAATTTGGTTTTACGCCTTTGTAAAATTCTCTCTTATAAAATAATAAATTAATTAAATTTTACCATCAAAAAAAATTTACACTAATCTTGGAAAAGGTAAAATTTTAACCTCTAATATGACGTTATACGTGTAACTTTTACTTACAATATCTCCTAAATAAATTTACCTAATGTTATATGTGAATTAAATAAAGTTAATAGAATTTTAGTCGAAAAAAGGATAACTTAAGCAAACAAAAATTTATCTTAGTTCCAATTAAGTAAAAGAGTAATAACGAACTACAATTATGACATTTTTGATTTATCTTTTTTACAGTTAGGTAAATTATTGATGGTAATGTCTCTTATATATATATATATATATATATATATATACATATATATATATATATATATATATATATATATATATATATACGAGAAAAAAAAATGTTGTACTTTGTTTTTGTTATGTTTAAAGAAGAACAATAATTACAATATTTATACATCTTACATTAGCAGATAATTTTCATTATCTTAATGTATTCTTAGTATCATCGGCATTTATTATTTATCGATTTTTTTTTTTTCTAATTTCTTCTTTTGTTTCTCCATCCAACGTAATTTCCAACTGCTATGATGTAGATACTTTTAATTTTTACAAAAATATTTCTTTATCAATAACAAAAACAATAATTATATCCAACAACAGCAATAAATAGAGCACTAAGAATATTTATTATTTATTTTTGTTGTCCTTTAAAATACAATGATACTATTATTCTTTTTCAATTATTAGGTATTATTATTATTATTGTTACTATTTTCTTTTTTATTTGCCAATTGCTATAAATCCTTAGAAAGCTTAGGTGAAGTTCAATGGTGCATAAATTGTGTAATAAAAATAGTAAATTATTTATTTATTTTTTTTTTTAACTAGGTAAAGAAAAACGCTAACAATACACCAACTTATTAATAGCGTGTAACACTGAAAGTATTATTGTAAACTACACGATTCAATTTCATTACTATTGTTATCAATTATTTATTGAAGATGGTCAAAAACTTTCTTGGTAAGTACTAATAATTCGGCAGAAAAACTTATTACTTTTGTATGGATACGAGTATGTTCAAGAATTCATAGGTCTTACTTACACATCTGATGGGAGTCAAATCATGAATAAATAATAAATAAATTTGTCTCTTGCTTCAAAATTTTTAAAAATAAATAACTAAAACGAACAACCTCTTAAAGAAGTTTTCGACAATTTATCATGTTGGTATCTAAGACCAGATATATTTTTTCCTAACACGTGATAAAATCTCCTACAACTTCTTTCGTTTCTTATTTAATATTTACGAAACATATTGGTAGACTTTTTGGAAAACTTTATCTTGGTATTCCATACTAAAGTTTTTGTTTTATTGTGTATTAAAATATATTGATGTTCATTTAAATACTTTTTTTAACAAACATTAAATCTGAGTTCACACAAGACAATTTTTCTTACTGAAATTCTGAATTCGTGTGTTAGTGAAAGAGCAAGCGGGAGGGAATATGAAAGTAAACGAAATTTGTTTTGTTTTTTATATTCGTACTTCAAAACAAAAACAAATCAAGACAATCAAAGCAAGAATTGCAAAAGTAAAATTTTGTGTGTGAACATTAATGCAAGCTTAGAAGAGAAAATATAAAAATTCAGAAAGAAAAATTACTGTGTGTGAACTGACAATAAATAGCAAAAATAAATCTTAAGCTGAGATTCTCAAAAAGCAATCTCCCAAACATTGTTTACACTATGCGACAGTCAAAATCGGGATGGGATGAAACCAACGGGAAATGTTATATCGGTAAAAAAGAAGTTCCACGTGTCCCGGCGTTTCGCTGGATCATGTCTAGGAATCGAGATATATCGATTTGAAGTTAGTAACTATCATATAGGGGAAATTGTGACCTTTGGTGGTCTTTTTTTTTTTTTTTTTTTGACATAACTCGAGAACCACCAGTCCGATTTTGCTGAAACAAATTTAAAAAAATTAGGAATTACAATTCCTTTAATCTGTTCATACAACGTTTCGCTACATAAGCAACAGTGTCGCAGTTATAAATAAATGTATGAAGAAAAAAACTATTTTTTGCCTAAAAAATTTAATTTTTTTATTTTTAATTCATAAAAAATCCAAAACGGTAAAAAAAAGTGTCAAGTCCTATTACTTTCACGTAAAGTCACATAACCTTTAAACAAAATGAGACATAGATCATGAAAATCGATGGACGCGTTTCGCTTTTATTCACAATTAAGTGAAGGTATCTCATTTTGACAAGAATATTGATTTTATGTTTCAATGAATTTGGATAATATTTATTATATATTATTTATTATAATTATTAACACGTAAAATTAAAAATTATTACAGGTAATTATTAGGTTATTACATAGATACATAGGTTATAAAAATCGATGAACGCGTGGTGGTTCGCCCACTTCATTTTTGTGACTTACCCTCGGAGGAAACTCCCATTGTATATTCTTCTTCTTCATTGTCGGGATCGTACGTCTTTTGCGACCAACAACAAATTTCAGCCACCAGCGAATCGAGCCTTTTGCCTTTATGTCGCGTTTCCATTGGCATTGCCACTTGATGGAAGCGCTCGCCATGTTCATCCGACTCTGAGGCTATCTGCTTGCTGAAGTATTCGAGATGGTGATGCAAGAAGTGAATTTTGAGGGACATATTCACTCCAATTTTCTGGAAGTAGTGCAACATCTTGGTCACAAGAGCGGGGTAATTGTGTGCTCGCGTACTTCCCAAAAAATATCGTATGACTTTCTTCACTGCCCTCCACGCAAAGTAATCATTACCGTCTAAAGCACCTTTAAATTAATTTGATTTCATGAGCTTTCGTATATCCGGCTCATTCAGAACACCTTCCTTCAATTTTGCTTCGCTGATTCGTGGGAAAATATTTTCCAAATAATGAATAGTTTTCGGTTGCTTCACAATTTGATATGGAGAGGGAGCATGAGGACGTTCTCCATTGGCACCAGTGGATCATTTACGCAGTTGTGTCCTTCCTCCGTTGGATCTCGAGCAAACAACTCATGCGTTTCGTATTGGTTTCCTTTAAATCGGGTATCCCAAAGACACAAGAAACACATGTTTTTCGTATAGCCTCCTTGGAGACCTCTTAGCATCGCCACGACTTTCAGATCACAACTGATCCGCCATATGTGATCAGTGTAGCAAACTTTATCCAAAATTATTTTCATGGAATCGTATGTTTCGCTCATGTCTGTGCTGTAGCCAATGGGAATGCTTGGTTTTTTATTATATTTATGTAGCAAAACGACTTTCAGGCTTGATTTCGAAGAATCGATGAACATTCGCCAATCAGCTGCGACATAATTAATGGCCATCGCCTCCATCAGTCCCTTTATATCGTGGCAGTAAACAAATGTGTTCCCTTCGTTGAGTGTGTAGTACCATTGGAATAGCAATTGTCGTCTTCGATATCCGGTGACTTTGACATTAGGCTCCAAATTGTTGCCTTCTTTCAAAAGCTGGGCAAGTTTTTCTGCAACAATCTGCAAAGGTTTAATTCTGCAACAATCTTGTCCATTCTTGCTTGTGATATTGGAATTATTTTTTTCGATGGGCCGGATTCTGGTGTTGCTTTATAAGTGAAATCCGATTGATCCATTGTTTCAATAGAAAAAGAAGTTTCTCTATCAAGACTTGGAAGCGGTGGAATTGGTATTTCATCCGAATGCGGTAGAGGTATTTGTGCACTTTTAACAGATATGTAAACTCTTCGTTCAAGGGCTTTACGATTTACTCCACATATTTTGTTTGCGCAAGCGTATCATTGGTACACCAAAACGAAGTGAACTGCGTTTCCCTTGAATCCACATGTTAAGACCATTGTAGCACGTTTTACAAATTTTGTCTGGGACCCACAAAACCCCGCGAATTATTTCGCAATAAAAATAAAGTTTAAAAGCGCGCTCCACTTGCTCAGTAAGTAATGCAGCATTTGTTGAAAAAGCTCTTTTGCCACACACGTAACAAAATAAATTGATATTTGCACTCATTTCGGTTTTATACTTTTATTACTTTTTTTTCACTTTAAAAAAACCGTACTTTACGCGTTCGGAGACACTTGTTGAATGACAAAAATCGATCAGTAAACACCTATAAATACTACGTAAGTTTCAATATTTTACTGAGAGGTATTTATGAATTCGCGCATCTTTTAAGGGTGGCTATAAACCTGATTCATGTGCGTTTTAAATTTTTCGAAACGTTCTAAAACATAACCACTCATAAATGTGGGTACAATTTGTGTAAAAAAATCATGCAGATAGCCAACGGAAAAAAACCCAAATAATTAAAAAAGTGCACTTTCCTTTCTTCCTTTTAATTGTCCACGCACATTTATGACCGTTTTTTAGTTTGTTACCGCTACCATAAAAATCAAATAACCTTTTGTTTATTACTTTTTTTTAATTCTTACAATCATAAAAAAAGTCATCAATGTTTTTTCCAAGGAATTTTGAGCATATCTCGAGAAAATTTTTGAAATTCATATCTTCACTTAATTGTGAATAAAAGCGAAACGCGTCCATCGATTTTCATGATCTATGTCTCATTTTGTTTAAAGGTTATGTAACTTTATGTGAAAGTAATAGGACTTGACACTTTTCAATTTTTTAGGCAAAAAATAGTTTTCGGACTGGTGGTTATCGAGTTATGTCAAAAAAAGACCACCAAAGGTCACAATTTCCACTATATGATAGTTACTAACTTCAAATCGATATATCTCGATTCCTAGACGTGACCCAGCGAACCGCCGGGACACGTATAACTTCTTTTTTACCGATATAACTTGCCCCGGTAGTTTGAACCCTTCCCGATCACTGACCCCTACCATTTGTCGCACAGTGTTATGAATCAAAATAAAAAACATTGTTAGAAAAAAACTAGGCAATTGGATGAATAATTGAGAATGGTTTAGGAATTTTAAAAACTGATATTGGGGAAATATTACACCGTACAAAAAAAACACTAATTTTTCTCACACATGATAAATTACATATACATGTGAAAATATGGACATAACATAGTATAAATATAGACATAATATGGTGTTTACAGTTTTTCATTTCGTCCTTTTCCTTCTTGAAGGACTTTGAAGTTTTTATTGAAACTTCAAGCATGCAAAACCAATGTAGCCATTTTTGAAGAAATTGTATTTAAATTTTAAGTAATTCTTACTTTATGTATAGTATGATAACATATTTGGAAGACTTTAAAATATATTTAAAAACTTAAACGACGATAAATTGAGTATTTCTATTTATTTAATTTTAAATTCTTTACTTGTATTTTTAATCTGCGAAAGGATATAAATTTATATTAAATTTAATATTCTTTATGAATAACTAGCATTAAAAAGGGTGTAGTCTATCAGGCACGACCATATGATATCCTACACCATTATGTACACGCATTAAACTGATTTTTGGGTAATTTCCTATGAACATATTTGAACTGAGTCTTGTTAAACTTCATAACGCGGTTAATATACTTACAAAAAACTTATTATGCCACATTTAATTCAAAATCTGACATTTATATGAATTTTGGGTGCTTAAGGTGATTTTCTGGAGTGAATCTCATATGGGTATTTGGTACTACAATTTATAGTTATATACATTTTATTGATTTATTTATTTATTTTTTGCTAATAAAATCACAAACTAAATTATTTATATTCAATTTATGCGTACTAAAGTGGTATTCTGCATAGGAAATATGGTCAATTAAAGGCCAATCTTTGCGAAATTTAATAAGATAATATATACTCAAATATAAAATAATTCTACCAAATTTTATTTCGATACTAACATTTTTATAGTATTTATACACGTTTAAATAATTTTCGGGAAGGGGACCCATATGGAAACTATGGTCAATTTTGCAATAAAACTCTTGAAATTGGATAGTATGTCTAATGTTGATAAAAATTCTATCTACCTTGAATTTCATATAAATATTTGCATGTTCAAGGGAAGTAGCCAAAACAATGAACTGTTTTCAACCATTTTCTATAAGTAACGTCTTTAAATCCTAAAAAACAGCTGTGCCAGTTTTTATTAAATAATATTTAAAATCACAGCATATATTTCAGAAAAAAAATTTATATATTTTTTATATTTTTTTTTTTTTTTTTAATTTTATAAAATTTGAACTGTTAAAGCTAAAGAGACAAAATTTGGAATTCAGAAATATCATCATACTATACAAACTTAGTATAATTTCACAAAAATTTGTTAGAAAACATGAAGAATATTTAAAAATATAATATTTGAAGGAAATTTCTGACATTAAAGAAACCCAAAGGGTTAAAACAAAAATTGTTGCTAGAATTTCTAAATCATATTCTATTATCTCATATCCATAGCGGCATTGTTGATCAACTAAAAGATTTTAATATAATTTATAAAAATTTATTCATTTTGAAACTTCAAAGTCCTTTTAAAAGGACATTCGAACACGAAATGAAAAAAATTAATCCGCATCCTATCATGAAATATCTCTACTTTCATATCTATATGGTCTGGTTCATGTGTAAAAAATGTTGTTGTACGGAGTAATAAGATTCATTACAAATTATTTAAATTCTAATATAATTTATTTGTTAACCGCGATCAAGTAAATTTGTACAGCGCTTAAAAGTTTTACCAATTTTTACCACAAAACTTATTTCAAGAATTTACTTTAAGGGTAAAGGGCAATAATTAAAATTAAAAAAATAACATTGATAAACATTTTTTTTCAATTAATATTTTTCGCTAATTAATTTTCTTCTTCCAAAAGGAAAATTAATATAAAAGGTAAAAAGCAAGTTTAACTCTTAATTGAACATTATTGAAATGTTAATTTACACTTCAAATACTTGCCACAAAAGTTTAAATTCGTATATGTTATTATTTAGAATTTGATTAAGAAAACACAAAGAAACATTAAAATGTAAATAATTCAATATATTTCCCAATAGATAAAAAAAAACAATTAAATTTCAACTTGTATTTACGTACATCTATTAAGAATTATATTTTTAAGGAGTAATAAGTTTTAAGAACAAAATGTTGGGAAAGACTGGAATTTCAAAGAACTTTTTAAGATAACTAACTTTTCGCTTTTCGAAGTAAATCCAGACAAAGAAAATATCGTAAGATATATAATGTAAGTTATATCAAACAAACAAAAGATTTACTTACTGTTTTTCTATGCATCCAACTAGAGTTGGGCAGTCATAAATAAAGTTAGAAAAATTTAAGTAAAATGAAAATTAATTTAGTTCTAGCTATATTTTCCTCTTGTGGTTTATAAAACTTTTTTTTTTTGTACTAAATATTTATAACTTTGTATCCTTTTTTTACTTTTGGTGACATATTTTCTGTTTTCACTGATGTTTATTTCTCTTCTTCATAAACATTATTTGCAAAGAAATGTTTTTTTTTTTCTTCTCGTAAAGGTACCCCCAATCACCATTTATCAAAATGGATTTTATTTCTCCTATTGTTTTAAAAACTTTTTCTTTTTCTATTTACTGTTAAAATAATTTCCCTCTAGTTCTACACTCTTTCACAAACAGTGATACGTTTCTTTTGTTTATTAACTTTTATATCGATTCCGCAAATAAATTCAAAATAAGTAGAAAACTGACCTTTTTTCGCGACAATACTTCAGCGTTATCGCGGTTTAAAGTTGAAAATTAAAAAAAAAAAAAAATCTCAAAATTTCAAAGTTCATTTATTTAAATTTTAATTGCACACATTAATAAGTCTTAAGATCAACAATCACCACATGCAAAAAGACTGACAATATTATCGTTATCATTACTACCTGAGTTACACAGAAAAATAAATTTTATTTTAATAATTTTTTAAATAATAAAAAAGATATCAGGTGCAGAGAAACAAGCCGACCGGTTTAAAGTCAGCGGCGCGCCGCCGCCGATCAATTTTCTACTTCATCAGCCGCCGCCAGTTTGGTCGGCTCATAACGGCTTAAAATCAGCCGCCGAAATTTTTAAATTTTCGTTGAAATTCAATGCAAAAAGTAGTGAATGCAGTGGCTCCATCTGTTATTGTTTTTAATAATTTATTTTATTATATTTTTTAATCGACTTGTTAAATTTAAGATTCCTTATTCAATGCCGAAAAAATTTAGTTAATATTTTTAATGGTTTAAAAGTTTGAGGGATTTAAATAATGCAAACCTTTAATTTTTACTGAATATATTTTCCAAATTACGATTTTTTAACTTAATTACGACTGGTTTTTTAACTTTTCTGGCAATTAGTTATGCTTCTTTGGCACCCTAAATTTGATTTGAAGAGTTGTTTAAAATTAAAACAATGAGCAAAATGTTAAGCTATAATTTATTCGAATAATTCGAGTAACTTGAAAACTTTACTCAACTATTCGATTAATTTAAAAACAGCATTTTGAAATTATTTAGTTAATAACATCTTTATAACTAGTGGTGGCGATACAAAGTAATCTAGCAAACATGGAGTAGAACGGTATTGTGATTCCAAGTTGGTTTTAACAACAAACAATTTACTTCTTAAAACAAATTACCAGTTGCCAAATGACTTCCTTTAAAATACTTAAAAGAAATCAAAAAAAAAAAAAAAAATACTTAAAAAATTGAAATTCATTTAGAAAGTGACATGGTTCATTAAAAAGAAAAATAAAATCAAAAAAAATTTTGGTTTTAATAAATGATTCTTGACACGTTTCCCAACGCTTTTATACAACTAGTTCTAAGTGTGACCATTTCGAACAAAAATGAATGATTAAAGAACTAATTCTAGAACTGTTCCATAGAATTGGTACTGGATAGGTAACACTTCCGCAGAACTAGTTCTGAGGATGATAATTTGGAACAAAACTCTTTAGTCGTAACGCCAAACTAGAACGAGTATAGGATATTTTCATGCATTCTGGAACTAGTTGTAGAACTAATACATTTTTTCCTGGGATGTCATGAATTTATTGAAATTCGGCATAAATTGGTTCTAATACGTAAGTATAAATCAGAGTGCCGAATTTTGCAATATTTGGCATAAATAGGTTTTATAGAAACAAAAAGCAGGATGCCAAATTTTACTAGGATTGATCGAAAATCACATCCAAAAATATCATCAAGTTTAATGAGTGTGTAAATTAAATTTCGAAATTTCTAAAGAATCAGTCCATAATGGACCATATGTTACATATAAGACCCTCACAGAAAATTGCTTTTAGGCATATAAATAATGGTGTAGGGTATCATGTGGCCAGGTTTGACCACTTACTTGTTTTTATAATAACATGTGACGCTGTAATAAATATGCTGATGAAATAACTATGATTTAAATTTCACTCTATATACATAAGTGGCAAATAAAACCACTTTGAAAATAGAAACCGCACTATTTCAAAAGTAAACAATTTTTTTCTCTTGTTATTATTTCACGCCCTACGTTAGAACCAAACTATTTTAAAATAATTTATTTACATATGAACTATTACTAAATAAAACCCATAAAAAACCAATGTTGTTCTAAGCTTCATAACAAAAGCTTAGAAAATTGAATTAAACAATATTCTAGTTGCTCATCATATTGATCCAATTGGGGATTACAAATTCGACTAGCATCATCCATGCCTACTTCATACGCCGTACCATTTTTGTATAGCAAACTTGCTCCATATATTTTTGTTTTGCAAATAACACCATTTAAAGATGAACAATTTTTGGGGCTTACTCCTCCGACAGTCAGCGCATAACAGTCGCTGTAATTAGCATTTATTGGCCTATTAAGTAGAAAATTTTCGTCCAATAACCAGAGGATAGGAATATTTTCTAGAATATATTTCATGAATTATTAAAAAAAATCGATTATTTTAAAATATAATATGTAAAAGTATACTCATATAAATAAACATTTACCATAATTTCTTATTAGTAATTTAGCTAATCCAATTAATTCCGTTGATTCTATTATATATACCATATCCATTTTTATACAAAACTGTTGCGCTTGATGTGATGAAAGCTTAAAAAAGAATAAAAAATTATTCAATTTAACCGCATTATTTATCTCAACGTCCGGTTATCATTGAATTTAACGATATACATTACCGCTTAAAATAATTTTTTTATGAAAACTGTCATATTATCGTTACGATAAAAAAAATACGCATATATTGCGATAGTGTATT
Source organism: Protocalliphora azurea (assembly GCA_932274085.1). Classification (NCBI taxonomy): domain Eukaryota; kingdom Metazoa; phylum Arthropoda; class Insecta; order Diptera; family Calliphoridae; genus Protocalliphora; species Protocalliphora azurea. The sequence continues at coordinate 146,879,411 of OW026523.1, forward strand.
AGTCTTGCAATTCCTTGGTTGTAACATCTTACTTACAATTTGCTTAGATTCAATATAAAATAAATTATACTGGAATAAAAACCATTTGAGGTCGTTATTTGCTCCATTTACAACTTTTTGGTAATATAGGTTTATTAATATAGCAACTAATAAAAATACTATGTTCATTTTTTTTATATTTAAGTTAATCGTTCCAAGATGTTTTATTAAGGAGGTTTAGAATGTGAATGATGATGATACATATATTTTATTATGAGTTTTGTTGTTGTAAAAAAATAATACAATAAGAAAACTAATACCACAAACATTTATGGGTAAAGTACAAATTCAAAATTAGCCACAACTATTAATAGCAATTCTATACAAAATACCAAAAACAACTAAAAAATTATTCAATAAAGAAATGTTTATACTTGGGGAATGACATCTAAATTTATAAAATATGCTTTAAAATAAGTATTTTCTATAAAATAATGCAAAAATATGCTGTTAAATGCAAAAAAGGCTACGAGCAAAATGACCCAATGAAAAATCGCTTAAATCGATATAGAAACATCGCTAAAACGAAAAATTGCCAAAAAATAAAAAATGGAAATTTTGTTCAAAAAAGTGAAAAAATACGCAAATGTTTACATCCAATCTCCTCATGTCCATGAACTTTGTGACAATTTCTGGTATGGAAATTAATATATTATATAATAAAATTACTGAACAAAATCAGCCTACTCTAAAATGAAAATGGTTCTAATTTTGGCTTGGGTAGAGTTTTGGTCTGGTTTGAAATGGTTTTGTAGGTTGCCGGCCTTTGGCCGGACGCAAATTTTTTCAACTCTGTACAATGTCTCTTTCAAAAAATGAAAATCAAATAAATCTGCAATTTCAGAACGACCGGTCCCACTTCAATGAAATTTCACACAGTGATAGTAGCGGTGTAGACAAGTTTAAGGCCCGGTATAATATTGCTCACTTACTAACGAAATCGCATTTAAATTCTACAAATTCTTTTACGATTGAAAATTTCTTCACCCATTAAGTTTATCCTAAGTTTGAAAATTGTTTGACGTCTTAAAAAATATTTATTGAAAATAGACAAAAATAAATAAAATAATAAAATTGTTTAAAATTTTAAAAAATTTCAAAATGCGCCTTAAAAGTTATATTTTCTCACCAATACCTTTTTAATTTTACTCATAACCTCATAAGGTTAAGATTTTTCCACATTTTTCAATTCATTTACAATTTTAAAAAATGTTTTTTATTTGACTTTTTATTCACTTTGATACCACTTTAGGGTGGTATTAAAAAATGTTTTACCCAAGAAAATAAATTTGATTTTAATGATTTTTAGCATTACTATAAGCAAATACTAATCCAAATTAAAAGATATTCAATAAAAAATTAAAAAGATATAGTCGGACAAAACTGACTATATGATAGAAGAGGACCTATATATATATATATATATATATATATATATATATATATATATATATCTTTAGATAATTCTCACATAAAGTTTGGCAATGTTGTTTACTTACATAAAACTTAATGGTGTTGAATATTAACTTGATCTTAACATTGGTATGAGACTTATGCACGTTAAAGTGATTTTCGGAGGAGGGGCTTATATGAGAGCTATGGTCAGTTGTGGGCCGATCTTAATAAAATCTGGTACAAAGTTAGATACTTGTACAGGACTTCTTTGCGCCAAATTTCGTTAAAATATTCTTATTTTTAAGGGATTTTTAAGTGTTTAAACTCTATTCCGAGGGAACATTTGTGTGGGGCTAAGTGAAATAATGGATCGATCATAACCAATTTCAATAGGCTTCGTTCTTGTACCATAAAAGTTCCACGTGCCGAATTTCATTGAATTATCTTTAAAATTGCGACTCGTACTTTGTGCAGCCAGTCAGACAGACGGACGGAGATCGTTAAATGGATCTAAAAAGTGATTTTGAGTCGATTGGTATATTTTAAGGTTTGTGTTGGATAACTTTTTCTACAAACATCAGCACAAACGCATAATACCGCAACTACCTATGATGGTGCAGGCTATAATTAACATAATTAGGATAAAGTTTTTTAGAATAAATAAAATATATCTGTGATTTTTATTTGAAGCAAAATGTTTGTTAGGACCACTCTAATGTGAATACATATTTCTTAACTAAGTTTGCACTTAAGGATACACAAAGGGAACAGTGTAAAACCGAGGCTAAGTTTCAAATTTGGACGATATAAACATAACGGGGCGGGTCCATCGGGTCCCAAAATTGGACACCTGGGGTATTAGAAATATTAAAAACGAGCATAATTTGTTATATCTTAACCAAATTAAAGGATTTTTATATGAGTAGATTCTGCTAGTCTAGATTTACAAAAGCTATTGTTTTAAAAATATTGGACTTCAAAGATAAAAATTTTTACTTTTTGACCTACCTTAATGAAGTTCTTCTGCTATAGCGGGTCCAAATTTCACCCGATTTTTGTTATATAATGATTTATAATGTTTTTTTATTTTATTAACAACAAATTTAAAAATTTTTACGGAATCAAAAGTCGATTTTTCTCTTTTTTTTTGCCAAAAAAGTAGTTACATTCCTTTTCAGTTACAAAAGAATTTTCTTAGGTTTAAACTTTTCTGAAAAATAACTTCATAGATAATTGTGTGAAGGAAAAATAATTGGAAAAACTTTAATCCTGCCAGAACCAAATTTGAAATGTTTTTTAATGACTTTCCAATTTTTGCCTTAATTTCTCAAATTGCAAAGGTGGAATTAGAAAATTATATCTTTTACATAGCTCAATGTGCTCCTAACTTTTTGGTATTAAAAAACCATTCTTAGAAAGTTTTTAGTTGTTTTCGATTTGCGGTATTTTTGTTAACAAATATACTACTATATCTCCAAATTAAGCAACAAAAAATATCTAGGTGCAAAATATTTACTAACAAAAATTGTATTTCAAAACTGATATTGAATAATATGCACAAAAACCAATTCAAATTTTTTTCGCAAATAGTATGCAACGAATTTTTATTATAAATAATATTATATATTTCTGAAAAGAAGATATAGTTTCCAATACACCGATGTATAATATGCCTACCTCCACTTTTCCACGTGTCAAAATTAATTATAAAAACATTACACCTCTTAGTAAATATTACTCATCTGGGTAAGTTATTCATAATGAGTAAATAACGTAATGACTTAGGTAATGCCAATCGCCAATTAATACTTTATTGTTAGACCTGGGACTTTCATTAACAAACATTTTGCAACGGGTAGATGACAGGCACAGGCAGTGCTTTGTAAAATATGCAAATAAAAAAAATGTGTGTGAAATTTCATTAAAATCGGACCATATTTATTTTCATTTCTTTTTCTTTTTATGAAATACTGTGCTCTGGTGTATTTCAAACTCCGGCTTCGCTAAATCAAAGCTTTTCTCAATATCGAGTATGTTGTAAAAATATAGAATATAAGGGTAAAAATTCAACCAAAATATCAGAAATGCTTTACCAAAATCGAATTATGGCCCAAATATGACAAAAAATCACCACAAAATTTTTGGTAATTTTTCATATGAAGTATGACCCAAATTTGTATGGGAATTGTTTGGGCGATGTTTCATTGGATCATTTTGTCGGTAGCTGCAAAAACATGCAATTGGGACCAAAATATGCAAAAATATCTTTAAAAAATCAATGACAAAATATTTAAAATTGTCTAAGACGTATAAATAAATGTATGATGATAGCAAAAAAATATGATATTGCATATTTTAAGAATTTTTTATATGAATCAATACACAAATTAGCTACTGTTTCATTGTAGGATGTCCGCAAATTTCTATTTTGTAAAGAAATTACAAAATATAATTATTAATTATTTATATTACTAAAGAAAAAAGTAATTTCGTTTTTACAAACTTATTATATTTTTACAAACTTATTATTTTTATAAACTTATTTTATTAATTTATTTAATAGTTTTGAAGCTCTGGAAGTGCAGCTAAATATTTTTGTTGTTTTCCAATTGTTTTAGAGCATGGCAAGTTATATTTATGTGTGCCAATTAACTTTAAGTTGTTCTGACAACACAAGTTGTTTTATACAACCATATGAATTCATGTTAAATAAAACTCTAAGAACAAAAAATTTCTAAGACAAACTATTTGTAAGTTGCTAAGAAAACAAAAAGAAAAATTATTTTTTAAAACTTTCATGCAACTGGGATACATACAAGTTATAATATAATTCTTAAAAATTAAGAATTTAAATTGTTTATATTACACCGTGTAACAATTATTTTTAAACATAAAAATAACTGTTACTCAGTTTTTCTACAGGACTTCAAATTTTCTCTTAAATAACTTAAAATGACTTGAAAGGATACACATTATTCCACAAATTTATAAAATATTTACGAATACTATATCAACCCAGTATGGGTGTCAAATGAAAGCTAAGAATCCCTGCAATACAATAATATTCTTTATTTAAATATATAACTTAAATATACTGAAGGAAATATATGTTTGAAATAATTAATTTAATTAATTTAATAATAATATATATATATATATATATATATATATATATATATATATATATATATATATATATATATATATTTGATTACAACTAAAGTTTTTCATGGGAAATCTCGGGACGGGAATTCCAGGTAATCATTTGTATGCAAAATGTTTAAATTTTCTAACTCATGTCTTTTTAGTATATAATGTGTTTTCTAATTTATTTAATTAAGAGTTTATATATCTTTAAGAAAATATATTTGATAGTTTCTGGGTCCTTAATGTATTTTTGTATAATATATGGAAAATAAAATAATTTTAAATAGAAAAAATTATGTTCTGCAAAATTTTTCATTGTGGTCAAATTTATGGGTGTTTCGATTTTTTTAAATTGTTTTATGATGTCTTCAAGAAGGTCTACAACTCACATTAGATGGTTTACCGAGCGAAAATAAAAAGTGCAATTTTGGAACGGCGTATATTTGAAGTGAAATTTACAAAAAAGTTGTTAACTAATTAATATTCATAAACTTAATTTCTTGTTATATTTTATAAATATAGTTTAATGTTAAAGTGAAATTAATTCTATAAGTTTGAACAAATATTAATAATAATAATTATCTTAAATGAAATACTCAATTGGAATTCGTTTTGTCTCTTGTAACACCTGAAACATTCTTACGGACAATTAAAATATTTTAGTTATTTCTTAGTTCAATATTTTCAATATTACTTCATTCGAAAGGAGCAATTTCGAGAAAATTTAAACATTTTCCCTATTAAGCCATATATATTATTGTATTATATTATATTATATTATATTATATTATATTATATTATATTATATTATATTATATTATATTATATTATATTATATTATATTATATTATATTATATTATATTATATTATATTATATTATATTATATTATATTATATTATATTATGTATATAATATAATATGATATAAAAGTTAGTCTCATTTTTAATGATTATTTTCTTAGCTTAATTCAAATTTGTTTCGTAAAATATTCATACTTAATAAATGTTAACTTTCATATTATAGGATTTGTTGAGTTTTTTAGAGAAATATAATATTTTGATAGAAATATTTACTTCTCTAAAAAAGCCGATTAATCATTTTTTCGGAATTTCAAAATAAGCAACCGATTTCGGTTTCTTTAAAAATCGATCAGGTCAATTACGGACTAATTTTCATGAAATTTAACACAAAGATTTGTGCCAAGCATTAACGTTTGGTGACTTTAGTAATCACTTGTCCTTTTTCAGCCATCTGGCCACTTTTTTGGGCCCTTGTTTTAAAATGGAACTAAATGGCGTCTTTTTAAGACTATGTGCTAAATGATGAGAAACTAAGTTGTATGTGATATATCGACCCGTTATATATTAATTCCAATGAAAAAAATTAATTCTCAATATGGTGATATAAAAAAATAGTTCGAAGAGTTTATAAATGAACTAAAACTGTTAAAAACTAAAGCTAATGATAAAGTTTATGAATAACTATTTAAAACATCAAAAGCCCAATTTTTTGGATTGGATTGGGAAAATTAAAAAATAGATTTGATAAATACTTATGTCTAGTTTTAATTCTTTTTAAACAATATTATATCCAGGTATTCCCGGGAATGCCTAAATTGGAATCCTGATTCCCGGTAGTTAAAAAGGTTTGGGACATTAAAAACGCTAATCTTAACTTAAAACCGTCTTGCAAAATCTTTACATTCAATACCAAATTTGAGCAGTTTTACAACCATTAAACAGATTGAAAAAAATATAAAACTTTTACCATTTTATTTTGGTTTGTTTTTGGTAAAGAGACTAACATATAACCAAACAACCTTTTGCTGCAACAAAGCAAAATATACCACAAAAAGTCACGTTGGCAAATTATTTAAAAAACAATTTTTCATTACTTTTTGGTAAAAGAAAAAAAATATCTGTTTTGCCTTTAGACCAAATAGCTTAGACGTGCATATATAAAAAGTATTCGACAAAATAATCCTTTTTTCCTTGTAAAAACAAAAATAAAAAAATATAATGACCAACATTTTTCTTCGTTTTTATTTATCAATATTTAATATAAATTAAAATTTCAGAAAATTAAATCTAACCGCAAAGTCTGCTTTTTGCATAGTTCAACGGTAAAAAGTTTTTAAATCCTATTGAATCTTTATGCAGTCAATTTAATTACTTTTTTTTTTTTGTAATTACAAAAAAGATAAAAAATAAAGAGAAAACGGTTTTTTACACAAAAAATATAACACATTTTTATATCCGTTATTCAAGAACAGTAAATTTGTCAGCTTTAAAATTTAATTATTTGAGATAAATAAAAAACTCAAATGTAAAATAAATGCCACCAACTATTGAAATATTGTAAGTGGAAATATCATAATCCAAGAAGGATTTTATAATTATATTGTGAACAAGTAGTAAAACCAAAATTTTTCGATTAAAAAATTAGCGCCGTTTCGAGTATTACAAAATAAAGAATGGAAGTTTATTGCTCTTGTAATTATGAATCATTTATGATACATCTCATTAATGCTTCCTTAATATCAGCGCTATATGCTATAGTGCCCAAACTTGGGAAGAAAAACCTTGAATAGTTCTAATAGATGCCTAATAATTAAACGTTCGAATGCAATTTTAACATTTTTGAGTGTGTATTTTTGTCATTAAAAAATTTATTTTATATTTATTAAAAATAAAATTTATTTTTTAGTATAGTTCTATAATTAAATTTACAACTTTTTATTTATTAATGTGATTTATTTATTTTTTTTTTTTCAGATGTGAAAAATACATGAGCGAATTAAATGCAATTAAGAATATATCAAAAATCTATGATTTTATTCCAGATTCTAAAGATAGGTTAAATCAGAATTATGATCCCTATTATGTCCACTACTGCAAAACGTATCGATGCCTCCTTAACTTATATTTTGTATATCTTTTTGTAGGTTACATATGTTTATATCGGACTTAAAATGGAATTTTTGCAAGCTTTTTAAATTTTTGATTTTTAACTATCATAACATAAACAGTCATTAATACAATTTAAAAAAAAAAATATTTTCAAATATTAAAAATATATCCAAAAATTTTAGAAAATTAAACAACGAGAAAATCCATGCATACTTTGTTGATTAAAATTTGTTTACTGAAATGTTAAAAAAATCACCATGATCGTCATCAACAATACCGTATCACTTTTAGTTTGTATTTTAGACATATTGATGTGGATTATATACGTGTGGTAATTTTTTTAAATCCTGTTGAAAATAGAATTTTGGCAAATGTTTTTTTTTTTTTTTTTTTGGTTTTTTGTCATAAACCTCCATAACACTAACGCCGATCGCTAAAAGTCATTCAAGCAAACAGATTTGTGTTTCATAAAAGCCAGCTAATATTGGAAGTAAATATAAAAGATTCAGTAATAAATTTCAGTTCCAGCTAAAGTGTGTTGTTTTTTCGTACGTAACTACAATTATTATTGGGATTATTTTATTATTTATTGACAATTTATCTGATTTTTATTGTACCACTCTTTTAAAAAGCCGCATTGCAGATTTAAAAATCAAAAAAAAAAAAAAAAAATGTTCAATATGTACAATCCATAATACAAGTTGTTTTTCTTTTGTTTGTAATTACAATACGTGAGATAGTTTTGTTTTTATTTTTTTTTTAACTTTTATTTTGTTTTTGTTTTTTTTTTTTTTTTTTTTTTTTTGATGGAAATTTTAATTATTTTAATGTTTACAAGTTTATGCTTGTCTTAAAAATGTACTCTAAGCAAAACTTGTTTACTAATGTAGCATCCGTTATTATGAAAAAATATTATTAAATATTAAATATTATAACATACTGATATACAAATAACTAGATTATTTACTATTCCATTTCTATATGTAATTATATTAACCAAAACAAAAACATTTGCCTGAATACTTTTTTCCTAATTTAATTAATTACGGAGAAATATTTAGTAAAAATATGCTTTTCTCAGCCAATGCACCGATAATGTATTAAGAACCACACAAATGATAATGGTATTATTAAATTAAAACGGCTAAATTATTTCGAACTAAATTTACATTACTAAATTCTTTTTACTACAAATTGCATGTAACTGGAAATTGACATTTTACTCGTGGCATTAAATAATAGGTAGACATTTCCGACAATGCGGTTAGTGGTTGATGTTGGTTTTAATGTCTACTTACATAAAATGAAATATGATTTAAAATTCTCAAAGTTCATTATTTAATTTAAAGCTTTTCTAATTTGAAGTATTCATTTATATATTTTATTTATTTATTTTTTTTTTTATTTTGATTTAGTACTTGTTTTCATTTTGTTAAAAAATAAATTCGTTTTAATGATTCAAATGAATAGATAAATTGAAATACATAATTAATGCAAATCAAATAAATTTTTTTATGTTTCTTAGTTTGTAATGTCAATAACAAATGAACTGAAATTTAATTATCCATTAGTTATAAAAAAAAAAAAATTAAATGGGTAAAAATAATATATGCAATGTTCTTTCCGTCCTACAAACAAGTATTATGTAAATAATTATGTAATGAACTAATACTATTGATAAATATATTTATATTCGTTTATATATTTTTAATTAATTATACAATTTAAAGGTTATTTTATTTACAAAAGTGAAACCATTTGTTTTATTTACTTAAATCCGAACAAAAAGTTAATTAAAATAATTTGCAATGAACATTAAAGAAGTTAAATGAAATTATCTAAAACACAAATTTATGAAATTAATAAATTTAAGAAACTCATAATAACTCATTAAAGAGATCAGTAAAATTATAAATTTTAAAAATATTATCTTAATTTAAAATTAATCAGAGTTTAATAAATAAAGATGTAAGGACTGCGCCCGAAAAAATTAATACAAGCAATTCAGCTTATAAAAATAAAACCAATAGGTGAATCATTTTAAAATTTTGTTCTTTATAGACCGCTTTATTCTAGTTATAAATTAAAAAAATAATAATTTTTACTCGTTTTTAATAAAATGTATAATATTTTCCGCAATAGCTTTATTGCGTTTTTGGATACATTTTTTGTTTAAATATTTTCTTATTACGACCCAATACATTTCAAAAAGACTGAGTTTTGGAGAGTTTAGTGTACACAACACAAGCACAACATATTTGATACCACTTAGTTACTATTTTGTTGCAATGATGAGAAACAAGATTAGGCTAAACATTTTGTAATTCGTTGTATTTTCTAATGGTAGAAAGGATTATTTCCTAAAGTACTCCTTTGCCCACATTTCTCTGTTAAATGTGTATTTATTATGAACGAAGTGCTTTCTTCCCCATACCTACAAATGGCTTGTCAGACCAAAAATCATTTCGACAATTTTGATTTGCTACATGGAATTCCTGACCAGAATGTTGTAAAAAGTTCACCAGTTTGAACTTTTTATAGCCCTTTAGACTGTATTCATATTTAAAAATTTGCCTCCATATTGTTTTCTAGCGTTACTATTAGGACCTTTTCATTTTGTGGGTCTTCAGGTCAGCTTTTTTAACTTTTGTGACAAAAGATACAGAGCAAGTTAATTAATAAGCTGCTTTCCTTCTACATATAAAGAGATTTTCTCCTTAAATTTCTATTATTTAGTTTACGGTCTAAAATTCACTTTTCTGCGGCTGTAAGATTTCTTTTCAGTGATCATGAACTCTTTATATTTTGTATGGCTCAAATATTGGTATTTCAAGACACACTCATTCCTACCAATTTTTTAAAATTTTTACTCCTTTTTTGCAAAATTTACTAGACCTATGATTTTCAATAATCATTGTTGGGGAATTAGCAATGAATTTTTAATTTTTCTAAATACTTTTCCATTCTTTAGCTCACAAATATGAACCGTTTAAGAACACTAATTCGCGGGATATAATAGAAAATATGCAAAAAGGTGTTGCCGTTGTGTAACTTTCAAAATCGTTGCTAACTTTGGTTGCTATCTTGGCATAAGTTCGCTTTTTGTCAACTTGTTAAGTTCATTTCCGTTTGTTCCTATACCACTTACATTGGTTGATTAACATCAGCTGTTAACAGTAGAGCACTTTTACAATAGCATCGAAATGTGTAATTTCATACAAATTGAAAAAATCAAGTTGAAGCTACGTTCAAACTAGCATCGAAAATTTGTATTGCATATAATTATAAAATATTAAAAAGTGTTTTCATACTTTAAATAATAATTTTATATAAAATTTGTATGAAATTTTAATAAATATTGATTTATCTTGCTAAATAAATGATACCAAATATATTTTATTTGACCAAGGGCTGATTAAAATGGATTTTTTTTCGGAAAATTAAATAAACTATTTTTAATTGGAATAAATTGAACTTTAACGATAAATATAAATAAAAGAATAAATCAAATTGTATACAATTCTATACGAATTTTATACTAAAAATCATAATATTTTTATTTTATTTTTGAAATTTTGTATGGTATCAATAATTATAACCAGAACTGTACTAAAAAATGGTGTTATAAATAACTCGAATTATTTTGAATTGGTTTAAAATTATATTCGATGTTACACACATAAGCCTAGCTCAATCTAGGCTAAATTATTATCTTTCTTAAAATGAAAAATCATTCCTGAATTTAATTTCAACTAAACCAGTTCATCTTCTTTAATAAAAAATTTTACAAACTTGAAGTCTTGTAAACTACAAACTAAACTTATAAACTAAAGTTTTCTTTAAAAACTTTTATATAAAGCCTAGATGTTGAAATAAATAAAATTTATAATGAAAAATTTATAATGCAAAGTAACTTAAACTGAATTCCGTAAATCTAAACCTTACTACATCTCATTATAATAAGCCACCAGGTGAGGTATTCAGAGCTATATTTAACCCGTAACCAATCTCATTTTTTATTTAATTACAAAGTGATGTAGTACCATTAATTCGATATTCTCTATGCCCTATAACAAATCTAATTTTTCGTTGGGTCGAGAAATTATAAATTTATAAGAAATTGGTGTTCTTCCTCTAAATATTTCATCAGTATACCCGCAACATACAGTCAACTCTTGACCTATCTACAAAAATAGCTTGCACCAAATTTCTTCTCAAAGAAATATCCGAATATTGTGTAACCGACGAGAGAATAATTATAAAGCTGAAATTAAATATACTTGTTTTTATAATTCTTAATAACAAAGCAGAAATTTATTAAATATGAGTATATTTTATTAATAAATTAATTTGGTTTTGTTGATTTTTTCTTCGAGGAATTTTATTTTGATAATTTGTAATTACAAACTATATTGAGCAACTAATGAAGCTTCAATCAGATGTGGATAATTTACATCCCCATAATTATGATAGAGTTGAGCTCGAAGATTTTTGTGTGACCTCAAAATCATTGCTTTTGATTCTTTTGGCTAAAGAATCACAAATATTAAGCTCCCTAAATTCTGCGGAAACTATTCTCATTATAAAAATTTTATTAGCTTGTTTGAGAACTTGGTGCACAATGATCCCACGTTGATAGACATAGAAAAATTTAATCAGTTAATATCATGCTTGTCCGATGAAGCTTCGGGTACAGTCAAAGCTTTTCAGATTTCAGAAGATAACTATCCCAAAGCATTACCCAGTTTGAAGAAGGTATACGATAATGAGTGTTTGATATTTTTTGATAATATCGTCAAACTTTTTGATCTTGTAGAGATCACAAACCCTTCTAGAAACCACAAAACCTTCGTCTTCTGCTTTGCGAAGCATGATTAATACTGTTTCAGTAATATATGATTCACTTTTATCTATAGGTGATAATAAGGAAATAGCAAATGCTATTCCAAAAACATTTAGTAATGTCAAAAGTAGATCTAGTCACAAAATCTAAGTGCGATAAGTACGATATCAGCATATTGCTGTTGATGAGTTTTCAAGTTCAAGGTCAAGGTTTAATAAAAATAAAACTGACAATAACTCTACTAATAATCAATAATCAATCTAATATTTACTCAGAACAGCCATAGACTTCACACGCTTCTGTGAATTATTAATTTTTAAATGAAAGAATTATTCTAGCAACGACTGCAGTAAAAGTAAGAAACAATTCTGGTGATTTTATATTAGGCAGAGCTCTTTTAGATTTCGGTTCTCAACCAAACTTGATTATCGAGGAATTTGCAAAGCTACTAAGATTGTAAAGAGAAGGAGGCAGATTAAATTTGAATGATACATATAAGGGAGAGAAATTTATATTCAAAATCTTACGTAAATTTAAGTGTCACATCGAAGGTTAACTCATTTTATTTCAAAGCTTTAGGTATTTTGTTCAATAACAAATTTAAAACCTGATAGGACAATTAGCAAAACTGGCCATAATATTCCAAAGAATATAGAATATAGCTTTAATAGACCACAGAAAATAGTTGTGCTTATAGGAGCAGAAATATTTTTTGATTTAATTTGTGTAGGACAAATAAAGTCTGATCCGATTCTTACTATTTTACAGAAGACTTCACTTGCTTGGATTGTCATTGAAAAGTACAATTAATCAAAAGGCTCGAGTAATAATCAGTCTTGTCATTTGATAGACAAGAAAATGAGAGATATTAATTCAATTGTTAGAAAATTCTGGGAGGTAGAAGATCGTCTGAAAGAATAAATAAAAATATACTATCGAGAACAGCATCAATTTGAGGATACAAAAGTTTTAGATTTATCTTTGAAAACCGCTAAAAATGATTTCTTTCATTAGAACAAAAATTTCCAATGATAATGTTACGAGAGAAATGTATATATGTTAGTTTTCGTGTGTTGAACTTCAAAGAGCCGTACACAGCTTCATCCGGAGTGAGGTTCAGCTTCATTCAACCCCGGGCATCCCACTTCGGAGGACTATGAGAAGCTGCAGTCAAACAGGCGAAGTTTCTACTTCTGCAAGTCGTCGGCAACGCATCGCTAACACACGAAGAGATGACAGCCATGCTTGCAGAAGTTAAGGCGGTGCCCAACAGTTGTCCGCTAGCACTGTTGTCTTTTGACCCGGTCTGTGTTCGCTCCCTCCAGAATCCACAGAAGACGTCAGAGGCAAAGTTATAGAAGCGTTGGCGTCTGCTTTGCGGTCTCAAGCAGACATTCTGGAAAGCCTGGTCCCGAGACTACATCCTGGGTCCTCATAATTGGATGACCGGGAGAATAAAAGTAAAAGTAACGGGGTTTGCTGAAAACATTATATATTTAAAAAGTAGGCTTTTATTACACATAAATTAAAATAACACTTTACTTAAAAAGTACATAAAAAATATTCGGTTATGTTTCTTTTTACGGAGTTATTTTTTCACAAGTGTCCATTTTATTTAAATTATAATTTAATTAACTTAAATTTTCTTAAAAAATATTAAGAGAAAACAAATATTTTTTTTATTTTTTTTTTTTTCTTTTTTTTGCAATAAAAGATAAATATACAACATTTTATTATAATTTAATCTTTTTAAGTAACTTTTTATTTATTACTTAACACATAAGTAAATATAAATAAAAGAAAAAAATCCAGTTTAAATCTCTTTCATGTTACTATCATTCATAAATTTGCACATATTTCTTTTAAAAATTGATTAATTTAAAAATTTTCAAGAAACACAATTCAAAAAAAAAAAATAAAAAAATGTAGTTATATGGATAAATAAATACAAACGTAAAGAAAAGTCAATAAAACAACTTCAATTCCATTCTAAGTTTACTTAAACCAAAAATACTAACTCTAGGTTATTTGAAAAAATTTTAAGAAGACGAAAGACAAACTAAATAAAATTTCTACAACTTTTGTCATAAAACTAATAAACGAATAAGAAAATATGATTAATTTGAAATCCTTTGCAAAAAATTAAAATGACTACAATGGAGTCAAGAATCATCGGCTCTGGGTATAAAAAAATACTACTTCTTTATAATTCAGTCTATTTTTTAAATAAAAAAGTTTGATCAGTAATAGTCATCCAAATAGGTATAACGATAAAAAATAGTACAAAGATGTACAGAGACTAAAACACAGTGCCACTTTACACTACAAACACCTAGAAGAATTATGATGCTCCTCCACAGGAAAAAATATTAAACAATGTTCGATTTTCTCTAACATTAGTTGCATTCAATATCTGTTATTTATTTAATATTGTCAAATGTCTTCCCTTCTTCTTAACAAATTATTAATAAAGTACCGTATGTGAAATGGTTTTTAGTATATTCAACATGATATAAAAATGCATTAATATCTGTTTACAAGATTAAAAATTACCCTTTAGATTAAAAATAGTCAAGTGTACACAAATATTTGCATGTCTACTTCTTACCACAATATGTTAACAAAATTCTTTTAAACTTTATAAATATATTATTATAACTTCCTGTTTGACAAAGATGAATGAATATTTATATGTATTAAAGAAAAATCCATAGAAGACATTTTTGGGAAATAAATAGAGAAAATGTCGCTCATTCTAATTTTCTATGCACATATTTTTATTTAACCCATTAAGAGATTAGCACTGAAAAACGACTATATATTAAATTAATAGGGAAATTCGATTTTTTTAATTTTTATAGTTATCTTCAATGAAATACAGCAAACAATTAAAAAAATAGTAAGAATAAGTTTACTTTAAATTACCTAACAAAAAAGGGGTTAATAAAAAATACCATATCATCAATATTAGTCAATACAAAATATTTTGTGTTAGCAAATATTAATAAACAATAATTTTCTCAGTTATATGCAAAATGATAAACTTAAAGGCAATACATTTGTCTATTAATCTTTGATAAGTAACTGGTTGAATAACTATATTAGCTATTCTGAGTGAATGAAAATGAAATTCAAAGAAAATTAAAAGAAAAACCTGAAATAAACCATAAGAATTCGTAACATAATTTCTAAAATTATTTTACTTTAGTTGTCAAGACTTTAGTCAATCAAATTCATCCACGTTGTAACAATTCCACCCACAAACATTCTTGTGTACATTATCATCCAACATCCCTGCCAACATTTTTCATCGAAATTTTAACTAAAGCGTAAGCTCATTGAATATTATTTGAATTCCTGTTCGGGAAAAATCATGCCTCAATTCAAATACTTTTTAGATGAAACTTTTTAGTTCTTTCTTGCACAGAAAAAATTATGACTAAAATTTTTCTAAATAAATCAATATTTGGATTTAAATTAAATTAAATAAAAAATTATATTTGGTTTTAATATTCTATTTTAATATAAAATTTTTTAAATAAATCATTATTTAACTTTAAATAAAATTTTATAAAAAAATTGATTTAATATATTATTTTATTGCTTGTAAATTCATTCTAAGCTAATACGAAAAACAATAACAATTTCTTATTTTTTGATAATTAGAAATACAAAAATAAATAAAATTTTATTTATTTATAAAAATTTTGACACAAAAAAATATAAAATCCATCATTTGCAGGATTCCAAAGTTAAGTTACCTTAAAGTTCGTATATATTTCATTACCAAATATGTATAGTGATATTTTTGTGTATCTTCTAGATGAATCAAAAGCATATGAAACATGCTTTTGTATATGTATGTAGCAATATATCGCATAAATGATGGGGTCTATTGTATATTGCTATATAATCCCCAAATCGATTAAACTATGTCCTTTCAATTGTGTGCCTGAATATGTAGCTCAATCTCGTAATATAATTATGCGAAAGTAACTGGACTTCTTGAAGATAATTTAATGTGTTTTAATTTTTTGTATTTCAAATCATTTAAAAGTATTTTACGGAAATGGTCTTTAGCAGAAGTACTCCTTAACAAAATGATACATGTTTGCAGTAGTAAATTGACCTGTTGTGCGGTTTTGTCGGTACCAAAGTAGAGTTTGTTTGCGCATTTGTTATATCCTATATACTCGTATTTTGGTTCCATTGAAACTTACATATTTTACTCCGTTGAAAGGTATGTAAGTTGAATTCAATTAGAAAATGCTTCAATTGTTAACGATTGCATTTCTGTTTTAGATGGTTTTGGCCACTAATGAAATTTGGAAATAGTGTCGTGTCTTTTTTTATTTCATTATATCTTTTTATTCATATATGTATACTTTTTATATTACTATACATGAATACATAAACTATTAGTTATGGCACCATTACTTTTCACCAGCATAATTACACACTATCTACATACTATACACTGTGTATTACCGTCCTCATTAACTAGTTAGTATTATATAAAAGTTTCGCTTCTCTATACCAATGTTTCACATATGCAATTACATGATAAAAAACAATACTAACGTTATATATTATATAGAAAATATAAAAACAAAAAAATATTAAATAAAAAATAAAAATTGTTTGAAAATCTGTAAAAAAAAAATTTTATATTATTTTTATTGATTTTAATAAACCATATTATTGAATTTCTTAAGAAGATTCAAATATTCATATTTATAAATAGTAAAAATATTTTAATAAGAAAAAAATTAAAATTTTTTCAATAAACGAAATTAAATTTTTTCTGTGTGGGGTGTTGAAATTGTTTCATTTAGAAGTGTAAAAAAGGTACATCAAGAAAGTATCGAAATATAGTCGCTTTTGTATAATAGAAATGTGTAAGATATTTCTATGACATATTTTTAATTATATACAAATTAATGATTATTAATAAATTCACTATTATTTTCAATTAAATATGAAATATTTAAAGGAAAACACTATTTAAAAATTATTTTTGTCTTTACTTTTTATATAGAATTTAGAATTTATATATAATTTATGACCCAGAAGATAGATTATTAAATATTGACAAATAAAATAATTTTTTTTATATAACAACATTGATCACTGTAATACTCGTATTTATGCATTTACTGAGCGAAATTATATCATTCTTATTCTTTTTTCTGTGTTCTGAAATGTAAACAGTCGCTCAAGTCAAGTTTTTTAGATGTAAATTCGAAACTAATGTAACTAAATGTGTAATTTAATTGTAAATGTTTGTACTATCTATCAGGGTATCAAATTATTCGGGGTTTCATATCAATCGGTTAATTCGACAAACAACTATTTGAGGTAAATTAACCGAATAGTCTTAGTAATAAATGTAAAACACATAAATAATACTAACTATGGTATTTAATATATTGAAATAATTATTCAGAAATATAATATAGAACAAATTCTTCATAAATTGTTCATCTAATTATTTCTTCCGCCCTTGTATGCATTTTTTGACTTAATACTACAAAATATTCTCCTAATTCAGCTTTATTTAATAAATCAGCCTTTTGGGTGTATTTCTTTTTATTTTCTGTATAAGAATAATTTTTTGTAATAAAAGTGAAAAATAATATTAGTATTTCTGCATTTGCATATGTGTATTTGTTTATGATAATTAAAATTATTATCATTTGTATAACATTGAATTTACTTTACTTAAAACAATGCTTTCAAAATTTCTATTATCACACACAGAAAAAAGTAAAAAATTATTTTATATACGAAAATGTTTTATTCAATCAAAATATATACATATATATATATATATTTAAATTTGCACCCCTCACCAAAATAATTATATCGATTACTAATTATTATAAAAAATAAAAAAAAACTATTTTTTTCCAATTAAAGGCTTTTTAAATTTCAATTGAAAAATAATTATAAAAGGACACAAACATTAAATCAATCAAATAGATGATCAAATAAAACCAAATATTGATTGAAAAATATTTATTTTGATTGTTTTCTTTATTTTATTTTATTTTATTTTTTCATTTAAAATAAAATTGATTTATTTTTTTATGAAATTAAATAACTTTTTCATACATATATTTTTTTTTTTTTTTTTCTTCTGAGTTTTGTCTTTTTTTCGTAGGATAACAGAAATTTCGAGTAATAAATATAAAATAAAATTATACAATTGTACACATACCTCTCAAATAAGTTGTCCTGACATAAAAAAAGAAGTTCTTTTTATACGCAATCCCGCTTATGTTCAACGAACATAAACCATAATCCAAAAAAATCTTTTAAAACACATACATTTGTTTTTGTTAATTTAATTTATTTCAATTTTTGTTTATATTTTATTTTCAATTATTCAAACATACTACGTCAGTTTTTGTTTTGAAAACATTTAGAAATTAGAAATTACTGAATCAGTTAGTCACTTAATAAAATTAAGTTGTAATATTATAATCATTTCATGTAGCATTTTACTAAACATTCCAACCAAAAAAAAAACAACATCCAAAGAAGCCAATAAAATGCCTAACTTGGGATTCGGACCATTTCCAATGAATTTAACATAGGCTTGTTATTGTAAGATGTTCTATTGTTTGACACCTATTCACTGAGAAGGAAATCATATTCAATATTTCATACAAATTTGCAATGAAAATTAAAATTATTTTTTATCTGCGCAAGGAAATTAGTTTTAGTTTTTATTATTTTTCATTTGTTTAAAACAATTCTTTTTAAAAAGAAGTATTTACATAAATAACAAGGAATCTCAACATTTTATAGGAAAATAACTCATTTGAATTTCTTTTTAATAATACATTTAAATGCCTTTTGAATTACTTCTTAAGCACAAGAAAGCGTACACTTATTGATACCTTGGAAATAATGAAAAAGTACTTTAATAAAAATGATTTCTATTTATTTTTACTGGGATATAACAGACATTTAAAAAAAAGGATGTAGTTGACATAAATTTTTAATAAAAATAAAAAATGTTCTAATTTATAACTCCAGCAAACCAAATTTCGATTAATCGATTATACAACACAAATTAAGCGGTTTATTCGTTATTCGAAAATAGACAATTTTAAATTATTCGAAGAGTTAAACGACCAAAATTAATTGGATAACCGAATGACGGTTAATCGATTAGATACCCTACTATCTACATTAGAATATCTGAGAGTGTAAAGAAATTTAATGGGTGAAAAAAACTCTCCTCCAAACGCTGGCTGGGATTCTGGTTGATAGATATTTATATATTTATGTTTGCTCTTGTCTTTAAACTCATATTTATATTAAAATTAAAAACTTCTTACAAAAAACTTTTGTCTAAGTTTCTTTTCTTTATTTATTTCTTCAATAGAAATTCATGTGATGTTCTGTAACAAATTGTATCCTTATCTGTTATTTTATAAACTATTATTAAGGAAAAAGTAAATATTTATATGTTTATTTTAACAAACTAGATATAAAATTTACAAGAATATGCAGATAATATCATAAAGTATAAAAATGGTTTAAAACTTCTTAATAATAAGTTTTTATTTAAATCTAATAAAATGTTTATAATTTCTAAGTAATTTAACAAACACAAGACTTACCTACTTCATATTTACAACCCTCCTTAAAAAGTTTGTTCCATTCAAATCAATTGAGTATTATATATTTTTGTTCTCAATACTTTCTTTCTGTTGTTACATTAAAAATAATAGAATAAAGTTTTTATATTTTTTCTACTTTTCACATTTTCTGATCACATAAAATTACAACAAGTTTAATTTAGTTTTTAATTTTCATCAATAAATGTCACAAAAAAATTAAGAAAGGGGAGATCTGTGTTTTTTTTTTTTTTTTTTCAAAATGTACATCTGTGTCTATCTAGTCTAGTAACACAAGATGGATCTGAATAGATTGGATCTAATTTGGTGGACTAAATTGAAATACGGCTTTCATTTCTCGTTATTGCTTCTAGTTTTCCAGTTCTCGCATATTGGCAGCATAACGACCTTACATACGTTGGTGTCACTAAACGGTTAATTTCAATCGTATTCTAAAAATTGTATTTTATTTCGGATCATACAAAAATATAAAAAAAGTACTCCAAGGACGATTTCGTGCATTATATTAAGTTTAGGGGTAATATGTACTCAACAAAATTTAATATATAAAATTTAATATATATATATATAATATCATAATTATTTTTTCTCAAAATTCAATTTTCAATTCAAATTTAATATTGAAACATATATCGAATATATAAAATTATTGCCAGCAATTATTGACCCATTGGATTAATTTTTATAAGCTGTGTTGTATGCACTAAATTTTTCGTGCGCAACCAATTATCTTTCACTAGCTGAACCGAATAATTTGATTCGTGATTTGATTATATTTATCCTTTCATCTACACACACTTTCTTCACGTTTGTGATTAAAAATCTGTCATTTGGAAATAGCCTTGAAAATGTTTATTTTTATCGAGTTACTAAATGTGTTATATGTACTTTGGGTCAAAATGTATCGTACCGTAATTGGATGATAATTTGGAACTGGGTACTTAAAAGAATGGGGTGTTAAAAAAGCAATGAGGTGTCAAAAAAGGTAATATTTACGACTTCGAGAAACATATTAGAAAAACAAAATATATTAAAAGTTGGTACAAAATTTCATTAGGTGCTTCAGCTCACGCTCTCAGGACCCAAAATTAAAGCCCTTAAAATGGACAAACCAAATCAATTAGAACTTTGATATTGATAACAGTCATTATTTCGAACCATGTTTTTATCTACATGGACATAAGAAGGCAAAACAGCGACGATAATTTGGGCATTGAAAATTTAAGGCAAAGTTGATCGTATAACAGATACAGAAAATATTTTGTTAAACATCAGTGTAAACGGAATCAAAAATGAAACATTATTTTGATGAAATCAATA
Organism: Protocalliphora azurea; assembly: GCA_932274085.1. Classification (NCBI taxonomy): domain Eukaryota; kingdom Metazoa; phylum Arthropoda; class Insecta; order Diptera; family Calliphoridae; genus Protocalliphora; species Protocalliphora azurea. The sequence goes on from OW026523.1 coordinate 146,900,718, forward strand.
ATTTATTCGATTTCATGAATACATATTTTGACGTAATTTTTTTCTATACGACACAATTTAAATTTCAAATGTCAATATTTTCTGAAATGCTTGTTCTATATTTGCATATCTTGAATTATGTACTTTTTCCTTTTTGCAACAGAAACTTATTAAAATTTGTACTCAAAATTAAATTATTAAAAATATATTAAATTTTCTAAAAGCTTGTGAAGATTTATTAAAAAATATGTCAAAATTTAACATGGGAAAAAGTTTTTGGCACAGTAAAAGAGTAAAATTTGTTCACCATATGAAAATTTAAATTTCCCACAGAACTTTGTTACCGTTTGGCACAAGGTTCAAATAACCAAGCATTTTCTACTTTTGGAATGTCGTACGTTACATACATATATATCTATGTATATTTAAATATTTAGAATGTCTAGACTGTTTAAGTAACAATAAATTTAAATTAAGTTGAAAACAATTTTGTAATAGAAAATAAAATAATAACTAGATATTTATGTGAGAGAGAAAAAACCTGATTCAGTTGTCAAAAACCTAATTCATACAACAACAAAATACATGTAGTAACATACATATATTTTGTATATGCCTCTCACATAAACTTCTAGTTATATTCTATGGTATAAACAAGAAAAAGAAACTTCATAAAATTATAAAACTTAATCAGTTTATTATATTTTTTCAATATTTTGTAAGATTAAATTCGAATTAGAATATGGCAATATAGCTTCATATATTTTTATAGAACAATAGTAGTAATAGATATCTACTATTTCTTCACGATTTCATTAAAATTCGGATAAACTGAGCTGTATATTAGCCTAAATCAGTGTAACAAATTTCACGAAGATCGGTAGAAAACTGACTATGGCTCCCATATAAATCCCTTTCTCGAAAATAGCTTTAAAGTGCATAAATCTCATATAAATTCTAGCATAACAATAATATTTGACGACAATATGTTTTATATAAATAGAAAACCTAGTGCATAGTTTGATCACAGTCCATCCATAATTGAATACAGCGCTCATATGAAGCTTACTTTCGGGAATCATAAATGGAAATATTACGGTAATATTAAACGTACTTATGTTTTACGGAAATATAAATTAACTATCAAATCTCGACAATTGACCATAGATCCCATGAAAAACCACCTCTAAAAATATTATAAATGGGGTATTCAATGATGACATGTTGCTTACTTATTTCTTTGAATAAATTTACTGAATTTATTGACAAAATCACATCAAAAGATCGTCTCATTTAAAATCTAAACTAAAATTATGTATATACCCTTTTTCCTCTTCTTAGTTTAATGCATTAAAACTCAGAATATAATAAAATTTTTTGCAATATAGGTAAATATTACATAAATTTGAAATGTCTTCTTTCTATTTTGAAATTTACGTGTCATTCTAATAATGGTTTTTATTCAAAAACATCTAAAAATCCAAGTAAAAAAATAATATTAAAAAAATAAATATTCCACAACATCGTGTCCTTAAAAAAATAAGGATACTCATTTAAACGCTTAAGTTTCCCATTAATGCAATTACGCAAATTTACGCAACATGTTTTATAAACTCCCTTTTTAAATGTTGTGCATTATTAAGGATAAGAAAATAAGAAATTATTGCAAATAATTGAACAGTTTTGCTAAAATCAGAGATACATGTAATGATTTTATTATAATTAACATATCTATAATTTTTTACAGTTGTTGATAATGTTTAAATACAAACAAAAAACAGTTAAGTAAATAGCCGCGCAGTCTTACAAGTGTTGTGCAGTTGTTGACAGTTAATTTGCGAGTGTGCAAACTTGCACACATTTCACAGTTTGCGAGGGTTTTGTGCGTTTTCATGAGAACCCTTAATATTTTCGGTGAAATTGAAAAATTTGTAAAATTATTTTTGTATAAATAGATGTTAATTGCATATTAAAGCAATATTATGCAAAAGAAAAAAATATTTCTGAAAAACTATGCCTATACGACCTTATGCACGTCCATGCCAATCATTTAACTTTGTCATAAATACAATCGGAATTGACGAAATTTATTTGGTATTAAAAAATACCAAATATTTATTTTTCTCCAAAATTTTTGTTGGGACAAAAGAAACACCTGCCTAACCAAAATTCAATTTACATAAACTTTAGCACGTTATACATATCTAGAAGCATTTATTTATTTTTTTTTTTTTACTTTTAATTTTCATACTTGACTTAAACCAAATATGGTATTTTTATACACTTCACATAAAATGAAGGATATAATAAGCTTGTTATTTTATACGAAAGTCTTTAAGTACATTATCAGAGCCTAAACAGAAAAATATTCATGATTGAGATTATATCTCTGACTGTCCGTCTACATATTTAAGTGGATTTTTTGAAGTCCATAGTCCAATAAATACATTTCTCTTTCAACGTACATGGTGCGTATAGTCTCGAAAGTCTTGGTATTTAAATTTAGTGAAATCCGTTTAGGAATGGCGGAGTTATAAAAGATTTGTCCAATTATCTTTGCCTAAATTTAGTAATATTTTATATTTCATATACAATAATATATAAATGTTTTTCTTTGGAAAGATGTGAGATTTAATAGTCTAGCCACGTTTTGATGTGTTTTTTATAAAAAATTATTCGGATATATAAACAATAAAGATAGTAAATTTCAACATATCGATGTGGTATATAGCTTGGGTTTGTGACTGAAAGAACGAAAATTTTAAATTTTAAAATGCCAAATTTGGTACTGTGAAATATATTTTTAATTAACTGAAAATATATCTTTAAAATTTGTTAAATAAAAATTACATTTCTGTTCGCCAACAATTTGAACCCATGCGCACACTTTAAACCTCATAGCTTTGCATTCTTATCCTCCATACACATTGAAATTCTGAATTCAAAAGATATATTTACTATAATTTGTGTAAAAATAATTATTCTTCAACATTGTTGAATTTCAAATATATTTCACATATAGTGTTGTAAATTGATTTTTATACTATTCACATATATGAGGAGTACATATCGTCGGTGTGCCGACGAAAAGTCATATGTGCTTTTTTAATACTTTTCAGCAGAACAAAAAAACGGTTTTATATTGTCAATTCGCAGCCATTTTTCATTTTTAATTTTTGTATTTTCCGTTAAGGTATTTGAAAATTTTATGCTTTAAAAAAATCGATATTTTTTGACGTTCGCGAAAAAAAAGTATAAGAAACTTTAAATATATTTTTGATATTTTTGTTTTCATTTTTTTTTTTTTATTCTTAAAGTATGTGAAGTAAAAAACAAACAGAGTTTTATTATTTTTCTCAAGAATAATACTTTGGTTGGTGAACATATGGCTAATAATGATATAATATTAGATAATAAAGATATCAAAAAACTACACATAGCACTCTTCTCCAGCGTACCCACAACATGTATAAATATTTTTCAACTAAATTTCGTATCCTCGTAGAATACATTTGAATTATTTTTTGTGAAAAAAATATGTTTGACAAGTAAATCTAAGTATGTGGGATGTTTTTTCTTAATATATTTTCACTTAGCTGTAAGTGTGTTTTAGGTCTTTAAATGTAGATTATAAGGTGCCATTTTATTTTTTGTGGAATTGTGTCTTAGAACTCCAAAGTTAAAAATACTTATGTCTTCTGAAAATTTTAAAATGCCAATTCACTTAATACTTAATTCTAAAGTATGTTTTCCGAAAAAAAAAAAAAAATTAGAAAACTGAAAAGGAATGTACAATTTTGCTTATCTCTTCTTTATTCAGTTCTTTAACACAGATGGAAATATGAAACTGACAAATATTTCTTTTTCGTAATGTGACCAAAATAAAATTTTGGGTGGCAAACAACAAGTCAGCTGATTTTGGACAAATAAAATTATTTAGTAGCAAACAAAAAAGTTTTTAATATGACCACTTAATAGAAAATATTTTCCCATTTTTTGTCAAATAATTATTTGATCTTACAAAATGTTTGTAAGAGAAAACAATATCAAATAACAGTTGCACTGAATCTATATCGTTATATATATATATATAATGAGAAGTTTTGAGCTAAATTCCGCTAATCCAATATTGCTGATCATTTTAATAATTTCATTGACTTGTTGCTTAAGCAAGTAAAAGTAAATAATATAATAAAGCAGGATATGTAATTATACTTTATAACCGTAGTTGGTATTCCAGGTAAATTATACGAAAAAATTGTTTAACATCGGAATTCCTGGATATAGTATCGTCAGTGTTTCTTACATATACCGCTCAAAGTCACCGATAATCATATGTCCGCTGCGCGAATTATTAAAGATGCCAAAATCAGTTTTTTACAAATATCTCGCCTATTACACATCACACGCTGAAGTGCAATTTTATTCGCCATCATTGATTTTGGAGTTATAGCGCATTTTATGTCGAATTTAATGTTTTTTAGTATTCACTATATTACAGGACGATATAATCAAATTGTAAGGATAATTATACCAACAATCTTCTAAAGATATTCATTCACCTATCTTCTGCTGCACATATTGTCTATAAATATTTTTCTGGTTCATGTTAGGGTATACGCAGATGTAAAATTTTCAATGGGGCTAGGGAGTAAAATTAAAATTATAGGTCCGCGTTGCTGGCCCTAAGAAAACTTTAGTGTTGTATAACCACACGATTTAAATGATGTAAATATTTTGTAAACAAACCGAAAGCTCGGATTTTTGAATACAACATTTCGAAAGTTTTAAAATTTTGATATTGGATCATTATTGGATCATAACATAGGTTTTTTGTAAATGTCTTCGGAACTACATAACCGATTTAAGAATTTGATATCTCGTTTTGAAAAACATGATAACGGCTTTCAAAAAAATAAAATAAAATAAAAAAAGCAAAAAAATAAATATATGTATATATCATTGGTGGTGCAATATGAAAATTGGATTTTGCCACACCCCTCCGCCCGCGGACCGAAAATCAAAAATCAGACTTCACAGTGTCGCCCACCTGAATATTCTGAAAATTTCCTGAATATTTCATCAGGAGTCCATACGTTACATACGTGCACACATCCTGTTTTATATATATAGAGATAGGCCAAAATGTGGTCTAGTTTTAATAAAAAGTAAAGGCAGTCCTCTGACTTGCTAAATTATCTACATTTGCGGTGACCATAGTATAATGAAGTAAATATCATTAGAAGATCACTAGTGTAATTATCCTTACAATTTTACTATACCGACTTGAAATATATTGGATACTAAACATAATTGTAACATAAAATTCACAATAACTATATAAAGATGGAGTCTTTAACCGTATATGTTTAACATTTTTGCATCCCCTTTAAACCCACTTCCGAACTCATTATCTTTCTTTTTTCTTCTTATTTTTTATTTCTCTTCTAAAAAGAAATCAAAGCTACTCCACATCATTAAACCAAAAAAATGTTACCCTCTTTGTTTATTATATTTTTAGTAAAAATAAATTTATTGTTTTCGACAGTTTGATGGAAAAATTTTTGAAGACAAATAATTTTTCAAATGTGACAAATGAGAAAACATGTTTTCCTATTTTCCATTTAGACTATATTTAATGGTGGTTTGAGTAAACAGAAATGGGAAAACAAATGTGCTTAATGTGATCAAAAAATAAACTACGTATTAATTTGGAAAAATTGTATGTACGTTCAAGCAAACAAATTCGAAACAAACATTTGCCTAATCTGACCGTACCATAAGTCATATGCCCAAGGACTTTTCGGAGACTCTTTATATTACAAATTTCCGATGTCTTGGTTAATAACAATTTGCAAAATTTATTTCCAGAATAAAGCAAAAATTTTGATAAGAGATAATTTCAATCAGTTTACATATTTATGAAATATAGATTTTGTGAAGGGTATAAAAGATTCGGCTCAAACATTTGTTTTTATTACACTTTATTTATTTTATCACAAAAAATGTAAGTATTGGAAAAATTGCTCGCATGAAATATACTAACTTGCCAAATTTCTTTGAAGATAAAAAACATATTGCATAAAATTTCTTATAAAATTCACTAAATAAATTTAAATCTATTTAAATCTAGAATTTATAATTTAAAGTTTTATATATAAGTAATTTCATTTTTATTTAATCTTCATTAAAATTTTTTCACAATATTTAAATTACGTGCACTGTTGGTCCTGTTGCCAACCATAAACTGATTATTTTTTCTCTTCCCATCTCACCAATGACTTTAGCACCATGTTAGCATTCAATTCCTGCAATTCAATTATACGTACGCGTTTTGAAAAAAAAAAAAAGAAACTGAGAGAACAAATATAAATTTTTGCTAACGTTGTAAAAGGAAATTAAACGATAGGGAAAGAGTTCGCAATTATGTTAGGAAATTAATATTGATTTTAACAATATAAAATTAGGTAAATGTTTCACACATTTAAAGTGTTAAACTTTTAGAATAATGAAATATCTGTTTCTGAAATGTATTTAAAAATAAAAACTTCTTCTTTAATTTAATAAATATTGTAAGATCATTTTTTAATATTTTATATCGCAAACATAACCTGTACAAACTTTTCCAAAATTTACATATGTAATTAAAAATTTTACAAGGAAGATATAACTTAATTTGAAATCATCGCTAATTAACTTTGACTTGATGCATATGTCCTTATATATATTATTTATGTCTCTTTCACACACAAGATTTAAATACATAAATAAATAAAATTTTCTATTAGGAGATCAGTGCCAAAAAGGAAAAACTACATGACTAATTTTTATTACTTTTCAGAGGACCGTTATTTAGATTTTAAATTGAAATTGAAGGTCGCAGGTACACAATTTAAAATTATCTAACATTTAAATATATCCGCAACTTGTACGAAAATTATTTGGTATATTTTTCAAAGCGATACATATCGAAAAATATAAATAAATAATTTATAAAATTAACATTTTGTTTAAATAATATCTCATTTATAAAATGGAAATTTAAAATATATCTTGAATATGTTGAATTATGTACTTAATCGATTTCTAAAAAACTATGAAAATAAAATGTATACTCGTATCTTAAAAAACTATATATTTCAAATAAGTAAATTAAATTCAATAAATTCAATTGATTATTGAAAATTATAAGGTCACTTTTATTTTTTCAGTACATGAAGTTCATGAAGTATTTGATGGTACTGCTAGCTAAAATACTTATTACTGAAAGATATTCCTACCTGCACAGTTTGATATCATCTATTTAACATTTAATCTTTTTATAGATAAAAATGCATTTTCAGCGTTTTTTAATAAATTTTTTCCATTTAAATTACATTTTTGGTAATTTATTTCTTGACCATTTTTATTTATTGATTTATAGAAGTGATTTAATTCCAAAAGTGTTCTTATTAATTCTTCCCGCCCAGATTTTTTCGAAGAAGAAGAAAAGAAAAATATAATGGATTCGAAAGTGTATTTAAAGTCGAAATAAGGAAGGGTATTGTGCAAAATTGTTAGAAAAAATACGGTTAAAACTACATCTTTATATATCAGAGGATTGTCCCTACAACTTTCTATTAAAATTGGACCACACTTAGGTATAGCACGTGTATAAATTGTTGACTAAAATCATAATCTTTCTGTGTTTTCGTGATACCACTTATAATTATTGGTATAATTATCCTTACAATCCTGTAATATAGTGGATACTAGAAAACATTAAATCTCATATAAAATACTATAACTCCAAAATCAATGATGTCGCATAAAATTGTATTTCAGCAAAATTGTTGGAAATTTTATATTCTATAAATGCTGGAATAGTATTAAAACACGTGTGATACGTAATTAGCGACATATCTGTAAAAAACAGATTTTGGCGCCTTTAACCGCGAATAATTAGCGCAGCAAACACGCGACTTCAGCAACATGTGTAAGACACCTAAAAAGTGCTATATCCAACAATTCCGATGTTAAACCATTTTTTCGTATAGTTTGCCTGGAATATCAACTAAGGATATAAAATATAATTATGTATTCTACTTTATTATTTTATTATAATATATTTATATTTACGAGTATTTTAATATCGTATTAGCAAAATTTATTGCTTAAAACTTCTCATTTATATTTTTTTTTTACATTTTAATAATTTAGATTCAATGTAACTGTTTTTTATATTGTGTTCCTTTTACAAAAATTTTGTAAGATTAAATAATTATTTGCCCAAAAAATGGGAAAATATTTTCCATTAATTAGTCACGCTGTATTTACACAAAAAAAACTTTTTTTTTTTGCTATTAAATAATTTCATTATCAGCTTATTTTGTTGTTTGTCACACAAAAATATTTTATGATCACATTACGGCAAAGAAATATTTGACATTTTCTGTCAAATATTTCCCTAGTCTGACCGTACCTTTAGATATCTGCTTTATCAAGTGTAAAGACTTTACTATGTGTATTTTACTTTAGTTATCATAATCAAAGCTGTTTGCTCGATACGTGTTATTATTATGAATGATTTAAAATTTTATATTCATCATACGCACCTTTTATGAACAGTTCTAAAAATATGAAATAACAAGCATAAAGTTAAAAATAATATTAATTGAGTTACAAATTATTAATATCCCAGCAAAAGATTACATGACAAATATGGAGTTGAATCAAGGATTTACGTGATGATGATCTGCTTCAATTTAGGTGGAGTTCATGTATAAATGAGAAAATTCAATGAAACGACATAAACACCTACATGTTTCATGATTTGAAAACGATTTTTCATTGATAAAAGGAATAACTTTTTATAAGAGCTCATTTAAATGTGAGTTTTTATTAAAAAAAACTTATTTTTTCGTTTTCGAAAGCAATATTTTCAAAAAGCTAAATTCTTATTTAAATGAAAATTAAATTTAGTTATTTATTTATTTATTTATTTATTTGTTCTTTATTTGATAAAAAAAATTGTGAAAATAAATGAAATATAACAACCTTTAGAACATAGTTAAACTATATTTTTGGATTTAAATGACGAATAATTCCGAATTTAAAAAGACATTAATAATAAATTTGATTGTATTATTGAAATAGATGGGCTGATTTTATTGAAGAGGTGCCTGTAATATTTTGCGAAAACACATAAAACAATAATATGTATTTATTTTCTTAAAATGGCTGTATTGATGGCTGTTAATACAGTTTTTTCATAGGTCTTTTTCATGTGTCGAAACAAGTTGGCCAAATAATTTTTTTTTTTTCTTTCTTTTTGATATACAATAATACAAAAATCTATATGTAAAGGCTAGAGTTATTATAATGGATAATAATTCAGGTTCAGCAGTTAATTTTCCTTACTTCTTGGCAGACTTTTGATAAACAAATAAATGCGAACCATTCACAACTAATAGTGCTTGATAGTCCAAACATAAGTATCCGGATTTCTCAATAGACAAACGACCTTTTGATTTTAAATGTTTCGGCCGGGTGCAAATTTTTAGCGATTGCATAATCTTTGAAGGAGTAATACTTTTGACTGATCTCTCGTTTCATGATCATACATATCTAGATTTCGTCATCTGTTAAAATCTCATAAACACGCTTTCAAGAACATAGGCTGAATTTTGCATCGTTTTCTTTCAAAAATATATGGCAGTATTTTTTGAATAACTGTTAAATTATAAAGATTTAATAAAAACTGCTCCAGAGGCTCAAATATTTACCCAATATTGATGACATGTTAGCGGAACCAATTCCAAGGAATTCCCAGGAAAACAATCATTTTTAGAAGTCCTTCATAAAATTTCATTCTGGAGTCTACTGTATCCTTTATTTAATTCCGCATACCAGCAAAATAAGGTATCCAATTATTTGAAATAAACCAATGTTTTGTTTTTCAAATAATTATAGAAAAATTTTTATTTTAAAATTAAATTTCTTGACAAAGTCGTTTTTTTAAGCAACTTCAATAAACAGAAATAGCCAACGTATAAAAAGAACTTTCCGAACATAAGCACTTAAAAGTATCATGTCTTATGATTCCGGTATCAGATTTAAGGTAGGTTGCGCAGTTTTGCTGTTTCGCAAAATATAAAAAGCACCCCTCGTAAAAAGGAACAAGAATTTCTTTCAATAATTTGTATTGAAAATAACAAAGAAATTAAAACTTATTTACTGTATTTCATATAAATTTTTGTTTTGTTTAAAAAAATTTACCACTTATTACCTATATAAAATTTGGAGAAAAGTCATTTATTATAAACGAACAACTCTAAAGCTCTCAATATATATTCTTTCAAAAAAAAAAAACCTCAAAAAATGATTTTTTGATATAATTTTTTACTAAATCTGGTTGCTGACCTACCTCATTTAATGCCTGTGTCTTCATTTCAAATGCAAATGTTATTGTTTTTTTTCTTCACCAGTTCGACAACAATCAATTAAAGATATATTCTTTTTGGGTGTGAGGGTTGCAATTGATGAATTAATTATTACACAAGATAATACTGATTCTATGCCACGTGATTTTTCAGACAATTTGGATTATTTTTTTATAGTAAAAATATAAATATCTATTGTGTTCAATATATTATAGTTTATCTCGAAGACTAAAGTTAATTAAAAAAATTCATTCATAGGCTTAGAGCTCCATGTTCAGGTGTCACAAATTTAATTAGTTTCACTTGATAACTAAAGATTTAATAGTTTTAATTTCCTTTACTTCTTAGTAAAAATAATGTTGTAAATGTTTGTGCAATTTTCATCCAAATAAATTATAAGGAAATTTGTTCTGTGGAAACTTTTTACTAGAATTTCTTTCCCAACTATATCGTTGCAGATTATTAGTTAAACTTTTTAACTTATAATATTTTTTATACCCTTCACCACAGTTATAAAGTGTATATATAAGTCTTTCATCCCGTTTGTAATTTCCGTCCGTTTATCGGTACCGCTAACTGCTATATTATATATATCAAACGTAATCGGAAATCCTTTCGAAAATTTTACTATTTAAATTCCGCAAGATCGGTTCATAAATGGTCTAGATATGACAAAACAAAACAGTTTTTTAAATCTGTTTTCGATTTTCTGAAGCCTCTATATAAGATAAGGACTTCGTTTTTGCAAAGGAGATTTGGAATTTGTTTTTTTCTTCTGCATTTTTATGCTGAAGAAATAAACTAAATCGGTGCAATAGTAACCGAGATATCGGGCAAGATGTATTTTTGACATTTTAAGTTACGGACTCCGTTTTTATACAGATCGGTCATAAATATTTTTATGAAATTTTGGTTTTTTGAATTACTTATATCGGCCCATAAACAACCGGGTTATAGGCAAAAAGCTGAAAAAATTATTAAAAATATACACAAAAACATATGTACATAAAAAGCATTCCAATGGCTTTCAGTGTTGGGATGCAGTGTTGTTGTTGTTTTTTATATAAGCATGTACCTACGCATAATATGTATATAAATTTAGTAGTAGGCACAGCCGAATATAGCGCTCCAACTTATTTTTTTAATTATTATTTTAATTGTTATTGCATTAAGTAAATATTACGCAAGAAAACTATTCAAATAATATTAAAATAAAGTTTGTCTGTCATCTCTACAGTTGTGCATTTCCATTTTAGTAATTCATTTAGTATATATGAAACATTTTTACAAGTAAAGTGTATGTTAAAGTATTTTAAAAACTTTTGAGAACATGTTAAAACCCACACATAAAATGTAAAGTTTCTGCACAAACAAACATAAGTTCTAGACAAATAAAGTTCTCAAATAAATGTGTGACCATAAAAGTGTTTGAAAAAGAAAACAAAAAAAAAATAGAATGATTAAATATTTATAATTAAAACATTATACCATATAGACAAACTAAAGAGGTTTAAGGCAAAGTATTTTGCTCTTTTGTATAACAAAATTTTCAATGTCCCGATCAATATTTGAGACAAAGTTACTACGTATAGTTTGAAAGAAAGGTGACATGTTTAAATTTATGATTTAAATATGCCCTACAAAGCACTCTTACTTAAAAATATATTACAAAGTTTGTATATCACACAGAGAAAAAATAAAAATAGATTTCAATTATGAAATTGTTTATATTAATTAAAATTTTGTTTGATTTTGCTCCAGTCAACAATTTTAATTAAGTGAAAATAACGGATTATTTGTAAAATTTAAATTAATATTTATAACTATATAACAAATTGTTTATAATTGAAATTTCACTTTAAAGTAACTAAATTATCGATTGAATAATTTAAAAATACAAAAATTTTAAATTTATTTAATGTAAAATGTAGAATTAAAAGCACATATCATTTAAATAATTTTTCATAATAACTTTACATAAATTACTAAATATTAAAGTGTACATATATCAAATGTATCTTATGAGTACATTATGTGTAGCATATAATGACAATTGAGTTAATGAAAAGTTGAGGTATTATGCGTTTTACCCAATATTTGTAACACAGATAAATATTGATCGCGCCTATAGGTATACCAATCGATTTAGAATTACTTTTTGATTCGATTTAGCAATATCTGTCTGGCTGGCTATATAAAAAATTTACTTATTGAAAAAAATTACTTATTGAAGATCTTTTGATAAAATTCAAAATTTGGTTAAATTCGATACAGTAATAGACATAATCTCTATTACTATAATAGGATTTCAACTCCCATTAATGTCTTAAAATTTCATAACTATAGTTCGGCAATTGAATAATAATCTTATATAAGCTTAGATAACTCTAACAAATTTCAGATTTTATTCTTTACTTATTGAACAAGAATTAATTTATGAGGAAAAGGAATTCATGAAAGTCACAGTTAAGCAATTATGTATTGGTAAAGTGTAACATATGGTCGGATTTGAACGACTATTACTTTTGATATAACAGTACCATGTGATGTAATGAATGTGTATCATTCATTACATCATATATGAATACTTATTTCACTCGAAAGAAAGCTCTTGTGGCAGGAACATTACAGTAGGGGATATCAAATTTTTTCTCCGACCTAGGGGTGACACAACAATAAATACATTAAATAAATATGACTGTTTCCTTGAGAAATTCTTAAAGATAATTAATGCATACTTACGATACCTTTTAATAAAAAACATTCGTTCAAAAAGAATTAAACTACATTATTTAGCTTTATTTTCATAAGGGTCTTGTTTTTTGCAGCATCAAGAACGGGAACATCTATAGAAACAATGGAATATATTATAGTAACACCAAACCCAAATAATTACACTTACCATATAGTGAACGAAATTTCTATAAACCAGATTTGAATTATAAGATAATTTTTATAACTCGTAATATATATCATTTTCTTTAAGAAAATATTATTTCAACTCGATGAATTGATAAAAAATTCCATTTCATTGTTGGTTTTAAAACTAACTTTTAAAATTATTTTTCTTAAATGTTTAAATTTATTTTAAAGTTTTAAAATTCTGTGAACAAAAAGAAAATATTAATAAATAATTAATTAATAATTTTAAAATATGTTAATTACCTAAATTAAAAATTTAATGAAATTTTTACAAAAAAATTAAAATAACAAATTTTTTGAAAAACTCTATCGAATATTTTTTTCTGTGTTATGACACTAAAAGCTTTCTATGACAACTTAACACTGTTTTAAATAAATAGGTACTTGCCACAAATTTAGATATAAATATATGCAGCAAAAGACAGGTAAATCTAGTCATAAATATATGTACATATTTTTACACTAAATCAAATCAAAATTTTTAAATATATATTTATAAGAATAATAAACACACAAACAGTTCGGAAAGGTAAAGGTATTTAATAATTTTTAGGTTAGCGCATTTGTTGTTGAATTAAATTTCCATTCAATTTCTTTGGGAAAATACAATAAAAAAAATGCTCTATTTTAAAGGACTTCAAGTATTTTGGTAAACTCAAGTTTAGTGAACAATGACCCGCAGTCAAATCTCATAGCGCTTAAGATTTCTGTTTTTAAATTTATTTATGCAAATTCTTTTGAAGAAAACAAGTAAAAAAACGTAGAAAATTAAATAAACACAACAATTTAGTTAAGGTGTCATTCACATCATATTTACGATGCACTTTTTTCTTTGGAATTTTTGATATAATTGTGAATTTGTTTTTAAATTATAGAAAAATAGATATAAAATGAAAAAATATTTAAGTTTTTTTCTTTATTCTATTGTTTACACGCAGAGAAAAAATATTATCACGGCAAAGATATCATGTTTAAAAGTACTCACTGGAATATTTATCGAATTATATCAAAGTATCTAATGTATTTAGTGGCTATAATAATCAAAAATTCGTTTCCGTTACGTAAATTTAATTATTATTTTTGTAGTAAACATAAAAAATGTTTATAAATGATATCTAAAACGTTAACGAAGAATATATATATATTTCACTTTAAAAGTAATACATTGCTAAGCGAAATTATGTCGTGCTTTTTTTTTTTTTTTTTTTGCTCGGCAATGTAGACAGTTGAAAATCCTTTCAGTGGATGGATGAAAAAACTCTCTTCCAATTGCTGGCAGGGTAGTTGGTAATAGAAGAATTGCAGTGACTCAGTACTATTGTTGTTTTTGTAGAAGCATATATCTACATACAAACATATGTATATAAATTTAGTAGCATCAGAAGCTATCTGTGTTGTTGTTGTTCTTTTTTAAGGAAGCAACGTTTGCTATGTTTTCTTATTGTTCTCTGCATAGTAGATGTGATGCATAGAGTTGTGAGTATATGAGACTGTTATCTTAATGTAGAGATTGTATACTTTCCAAATATGTTAAAAAATCCAACAACTCTAATAGCACATTTACCACAGTTCAAATCGCTAAAATTCACAAAGCCTTATCAGAATTATTGCCATTTAAAGTTACACACTTTTGATTTTTTTTCTTTTGGTTTTCAAGAATAAAATCGCAAGCTTTCACAATTTCGCGAAACTGAAAACTGAAATCGATAAATGGTTTAATGAATTTCATGTAAACAAATTTCTATTGAAATTGAAAAATACTAAGTAAAAAAGGTCCTTTTTGGGCGTCATTTCATGGAATTATCGATATACATACGTAAAAGTAAATTTTGAACGGTGATTTATATGCCTATAAAATCTATATTGTTTATATATTAACGTTTATATGAGATTAGGAATATTTTATTTTATTAGTTCCTTGCTTACCATCTTTAAACTTCGTAAATACTGCCTTTAATAGGATTATGTCCCACTTCATATTTTACATGTAAACTTAACATGTTTGAAAAATCAAACAAAATTAACTTAAGCCTTGTTCAGACTGGCGCGAAATTACGAAATTTTATGCCGAAATTATAAATGAAATCTAGAGTGTTCATACTGGCTAGATGACATTTGATGTAATTTCGTGAACAGCTGATACTTGTTGTTTGCATTTTAAATTGTTATAGGGGTAAATAAAGTATTTTGAAATGGAAACAAAAAAGAAACAACTACTTACGAAATTGGAAATTATTAATGAAAAACTTGCTAATAAGAAATTGTTATTTCAACAATTAAAAACTTTTAGACATGCAAAGGTAAAAAGGATACGTTTCATTTTGCAAAATCACTTTAATAATTAATTTTCAGATTTGTGTTTAAATTTAAGATCAGCTGTCAATTGTTTTTTTTTTTTCTTCTCACGATTGAAACATGCGGTTCATAGTTGAAAAAAAAGTATTTTTTCCAACCATGTACAGAGTTGCACGGAAATGGGCATCTTAATTTCAATGTAATTTCGCTGAAATTACACAAAATTATGTAATTTCGCAAGTTTCAAAATGTATGGGAAATTACGTAATTTCAACTTGATTTCGGCCGAAATCACGAAAGTACGTAATTTCGCGTCGGTCTAAATGCCCTATTACAAATAATATTTTGTTTTTATAATTATTATACCATAGTCATTAAAATATTTTTGTGTATTTTGTATTTTCTCGCACCTTTCAAATCTTGCTTTCTTTATTAAAAAAAAGTATATATTTACTACCTTTATTTTTATTATCCAATACATGATTGTAATTGAAATTTCCATAAAAACGCTGTCAGAAAAATATTTGCAAATAATTTGCTTTTTTATAAATCATAACACTCATATAATGGGGAAATGAAATAGATGGCAGCAGTTCTACAAAAACAAGAATGCGGCGACTTCATTAGTTTTTTATACATGGAGTTTGACATTTCAGCGGGTAAGCAAAAATTGTGCTTATATGGAGTTTGATAGTTCGAAGTCCTAAAAACATAATTAGCTGGTTCAGTAAGTTCACCTGTTTGAATTCGCCTTGAATCATAATATAAAGATTACAAGAATATATATATGTATATTTGTACTATGTTATTTATGAATTCAAATTGAATATTCAAGATCAAATAGGTAATAATACCAATAAAAAAATAATTACAGTAATAAACTTGGCTGTAGTGATTTGTATATACCCATCATGTAATAAAAAAAGAATTTCTTAAAAAGTACGTTTTAGTAAATAAGATACCTAGAATTTTTGAAAAGATTTTGAAAAAGATTTTTAACAAATGTTCACTTTTTAGTTTTTATAATTTTATATAAATATATAAAAAATTCTAAAAAATATGCAAAATTTAAAACGCAATATCAAACTTAGT
Source organism: Protocalliphora azurea (assembly GCA_932274085.1). Classification (NCBI taxonomy): domain Eukaryota; kingdom Metazoa; phylum Arthropoda; class Insecta; order Diptera; family Calliphoridae; genus Protocalliphora; species Protocalliphora azurea. Next base: position 146,917,427 of record OW026523.1, read on the forward strand.
TTAAGTTAATTTAAAGTTTGTAAAATATGAGAAACAAAAGTTGGTCTACGACACAGTTCATTTAACAATAAAACAATTATTTATTGTTTATTAAAAAAAAAAAAAGAATATAAAATAAAACAAAACTTAGCAACTAACTCTGGCTGGCAACAAATTTGTTTCTGTACCACAAGCGCATATACAACACAAGCAAGTGAAAAGGCACAATGTAAGAAAATACATCTAAAAAATTTCTCTCTTTTTATTAAAAAATATTAAAGATTGTAAACAAAAAAAATGTGACCTAAGAAAAAATATGACCTTAAGGCGTATGTTAAATGCAGTGTTGCCAGTTTAGCCTCTTTAGAGCTAAATCTAGCTATTCTATTTTGTTTTTAGCCTCAAAATTCTCATTTTAGTTCTAGCATTTTTTGTTTATTAAAATTGCCTTAAAAAGACTAAAATTTTAATATTTCAGCAAAGAAGAAAATAATTTCTTTTTTGCTTGTACAGAATCCTCCATTTAAGTATTTTTGTGTTAATTCACAAAAAAAGTCAAGATTATTTATATTTAATAAAAATTTTCGCTTACGGCGCTTCATTTTCTAAATCAAATATATATAACTTAATTCGTCATATAGACTTACTTAATCAATTAGTAAAATTATTTTTAACAAACTTCTTTAACCATAGAAACTACTTATGAATGCAAATTTATAAAATTTCTTTAAAAATAAAAAATTACCCAAAAAAAATTTGAAAATTAATAATTAAAAAGGAATTATAATTCAAAAATTATGAAAATTCACTTCAAGTCTTTTTGAGTCTTTTTAAATATAAAGTTTAACCCAAATTTGTATAGGAATTTTGTAGGCGATTTTTCATTGGGTCATTTTGCTGGCACCCGTTCTATATTTTTTTTATAAATTTATTACAATATCTTTAAAAAATATATAAAAGACTAATGAGAACGAAAAAAAATCATTTTTTAAATTAAAAAATATTAGCTTTTTTCTGGCCATATTTTTTGCGGTATTTAGTTTTTTTTTTTTTTAATTTATTTTAAAGTCATTTTGCGGTCTGGAATATGATTGCAAATTTGTACTGAGGTAGCTAATTTCAAATCTAATCTCCATTTTTCTCTATCAGCTCGACTTTTCGAGATATACCATTATGTCCAAAATTAAGGCACTTTCACTACATATATTGGAATAACTTGAAAACGGTTCACCATATTCAGTTAAAAAAAATCCGAAAATTGGCAAAAATCACAGTTTTGGTCTAAAAGCATTTAGTTAAACATATTTCGAATGAAATGAGCTTTATTTCATTGCAATCGGTGCACAACTTTTGATTTTATTCACAATTTACTGAGAATATATATATATTATATAGATATTAATTATTATATTTATTATTTAATTATATACTTCAAATAAATTTTGTTGCAACATAAGCATTAAAAAATGTTTTTTTTTTTTTTAATCGCGATTTTTATCAATTCAGTTTTCTCAGTGAATCATGAATAAAATCAAAAGTTGTACACCGATTGCAATGATATAAAGCTAATTTCATTCGAAATATGTTTAACTAAATGTTTTTAGACCAAAACTGTGATTATTGTTGCATTTTTATTTTTTATGAATTTTTAAAGAGCAAAAAAAATTTTTTAAATTGTTATTTATTTCAAAACTTCAACGATACCTCTGAAACTCATGGGCAAATTTAAAAACAATGTAAGCACGGCCTAAAGATAATATTGTTGCCGATTTTCGGATTTTTTTTTTTACTGAATATGGTGAACCGTTTTTAGGTTATTCCAATATATGTAGTGAAAGTGCCTTAATTTTGAACATAACTGTATATCCTCAAATTAGTAAAAATTTGCAACAAAGTTTCAGACCGCACAAAAAATGTTCAATTTTGTTCCCTTGTGTTATAAATAATTAAAAGTTACTCATACGCTAGGACGCACTAAACATTGTATTGAATAATACTAATTTAGTTCAAATGTATAAAATTTAATACTATCCATAAGAGTAAAATATGAATTTATTGTTTTTGTTAAAAATTTTTAATTTCTTTACAATTTCTTTTTTTTTGTATTTGCTGTAAGAGAGATGCTTTGGTTTGGCAAATGTTACATTTTGCTTTAAAATGATATTTGAAATTTGGCCACATAGTGTTAGAACTGGCTGCATAGAATAATGTCTTGAAAATACTTCACACTATTAAACATTTTTTAAGTTATATACACACATATGAATATCCCTGCATTTGGCACTGATTACATCGTGTGACAGTCATTTTCACACATGAAGAAATCGATATACGCATGAAACTAAAAACCATACGTAGTAAAAATATACACTCAGCTTTTCTACAGGACGTCAAATTTCCCATTAAAAGGACTTGAAATCTTCGAAGGATACACATTTAAAAAAATATATATAAAATATTTACGAATGTTATATCAACCTAGTATGGGTGTCAAATGAAAGCTAAGAATCACTGTTATATAATTATATTTTGTATTTTAAAACTCAAGAAAATATTATTTTGAAAATGTTACCTTTTTACTATTTATTTTCAAATCTGTATCAGCCTAGTATTTAAAAGTTTCGGTAGAAAAACTTAAAAAAATATATATTTTTAAAAATTTAACCCTTTAATTATTATATTTATTATTTAATTATATATTTCATATAAAGTGCCGCAAAATTTTAGTACGACATTTTTTATATTGCAGTGCTTCTTAACATTCATTTGACATCCATATTGAGTTGATATAATTTAATATTTTATAATTTTTTAAGGCATGTATTTTTTGAAACTTTGAAGTATTCTTGAGGGAAATTTTTACGTGGAAAAAAATTTAGTTCTGTTATGTAAGGGTTCTAGTTTGAAATAAATATCGAATTTTTCATGTTTAGAAAATTTTTTGGAAAATTATTGCACTGTGTTAAAAAATGTAATTCATAATTTAATCGTCATTTGTATACAAACAAATCTTTAAAGTTATTTACGTTCAGTATCACTAATGCAAAAATTAATACTAATTTAAAACAAAACTCTACAGTTTTAAAAACAAAAAAGAAATATAAATAAAAAAAAGGATGTGTAACTATGTATAAAACATGTATATACAGGCTAAAGAAACCTAAAGATAAGAAAATATAAATTTCAAAATTTATTGCTGAGCCTGTTGGTTCTGCTCATGTACAGAAAACTTTTCTATTTTTCAAGATACATGTGAAAATATGTGTATGTTTAAAAACCATATGCGTACATACATATTACACCATAATGAGCTATTTTAAATTCAAACTATATTCTTGTGGTTCCGAAACAACCATATTGTTATAGGAGACTCTGTCTGTTGAGAACAATTTATCTTAACTGAATGACTATTAGGACACATTGAAAATTTAATAGTTTTCCTACTTACATACATATTGTAAACACAGTCTCATATTAACTAATAAAATTTGTATTATTAATGTCAAAGTTCATTGAGTTTTCAATATAGTTATCTAAGACTTCTTATAAAATTAAAATAATAAAAAAATATTATTAAAAATTCAAATGTTCACGATATTTTACTCCAGAACAACTTAAACTTTTACGAATTATTCAGAAGTTGTAACAATTTATTACAGCTAAAAGGAAAGAAAAATTTATATTTGAATGAATTTCTTGAAAAATTATTTGGTAAATAAAAGTTAAAATTATACAGTCATTCGAAAAACTTGCCTCATTGTCTTTAAGCTGACATTTATTCAGCTGCAGGAAAAAGTCAGGGTGAAACTTGTTCCCCACATAATTCTTTTAGTTTGTCGAATCTTTTACTGAAATTTTAATTTAATATAAAATTAGAATTAATTAAATATATATGTAATAAATAAACCAACCAATTTGAAAATTTAAGCCGAGTAACTAAACTCAGATTTTTATATTGTACTCCACCACTGCACAGTGTATCAGAATCGGAGATATTAGAGCTCAAAGTAGTATTGATAACAACTTAACCCTTTTCGGGCTAGATTTAAACTTTTTTTAGTAGCCCAAAACGCGGAAAAAACATTTTTTTGATTCTTTCTTTTTGCTCTTTTTTAATTTTTTTAAAAATGGAAGATTTTTTTATTGTAATGTTTGTACTAAATTCTCAAAGACTAGTCCCTATTTTTTAAGAGATCTTAACAATTCGTAAAGAATCTTTATTTAAAAAAAACTGGGTGCCCCGATGGCCTAGTTGGTAGTGAGCTAGTCTGTCAGTCTGGGGGTTGTGGGTTCGATTCCCACCAGAGAATCTGGTCTGTTTCACTACAACGAGCTATGGTCTTCGTTACTCCACTCGATTAGAATTAGAATATAATTTGTAATTTTATTGTAATTATAAAATAAATAAATAAAAAGAACTGTGGAAAAGTGATGAAAGAACTGAAAAATTTTGAATCTAGGTTCTTAATAATAACCTATATTTAAATTTACCCATACAATTATTTTATAACGAAAAGTATCTTTAAATATTTAATGATTTTAAAATTGAAAACAGGCCCAATCACCCAATAGGGCTAAGTACAGATTATCCCGAATTTGACATATTTTGTTTCGAATTTTGACTTCGGCCTGCATGTTATAAAATTTTGTGAGTTTTACAACTTCGAAAAACATTATATGTTCTATAATTCTCATATGATTTTTTCAAGCGATATTTTATTTTTAATAAAGTATAGAATTAGAAAAAATATGAAAAATAATGTTTTCTAATAAAGAGGGGGTCAAAAATGACTGTAAAATATAAATAATACGAATAGAAAATAAAAAAAGTTAATTAATGTCTTTAATATCTTACAGTTTTGCCATGAATACAAATGTGTATATGGGGATTTCTTCTAATTCGTTTACTTTTGGGGTTAATTTTTTAATGACACTTAAACGATGTTTTGCACCAATAATAACTGGATTTAATAAAACACAAATCTATTCGCGTGAATGACTTTTCGTGAACGGCAGTCAGTGTAATGGAGGTTTAATACAAGCGTTAAAAAAAATTGCAAAAATTCTATTTTCATTAATATATAAAAAATTACCATATCAATAGGTTTTAAATACAAATTAAAAGAGATACGATAAGTTGGTGTCACCGTTTCTTTTTATTTTTTTTTTTTTTTTAATTTTATAATATTTATTTATTTATTTTTAATATCTGACAACAATTTTTTTTAATAATATTAATGGATAAGAAATAACTGCTTAAGTTATGGTAATTAAAAATTAAAAATTTAAAAAAAATTTAAAAATTCCATTTCAAGTCCGATATCGAAAATAAATTCATATATTTAACTTGTATAATGGTATACAAAATATAAATTAAAGGAGGATTGATACGTTTCATAATAATCGGCTTTTAGAATATGGATCAAAAAACAAAGCGTACATAGGTTTTTGATATTTTTTTAATTGTATTTAATTCACTGATGTATTTTATACATCTAAACGCAAAAAAGAATTTTTAAATGATATCAATAATTAAAAAGTTGCAAATTTTAATTATAGAACTGTAAAGTAAATTTTTCAATGACGAAAATACACACCCAAACATGTTGAAAGTTACATTAAATTAAAACTAGTAATTATTTTTGAATGCCACTTGATTCTGATGTAAGCTATAATAACACCTACAGATTGGTATACATTTTCACCGGTTTCAATTAGTGCCTCGTGTGTGCCTCACGATTCAGGTCATGAATACTTTTTATGCAATTTTTTTTTTTTTTTTTTTTTTTTGAAACTAAACAGAATAAATGTATTTATTATAAATATAATTTCACATAAAATGTAAAAAATGCTAAGGTAAAGTACACAAAAATTTAGATTGATTTTAAAGAGTTATAACATTTTTGCAATTTAATACTTTATCGCACCACAACGATTTTAAAATATAATATGGAAAACTTTTTTAATCACACAATACTTTAGCTTCATTGAAATTACGCTGTGAGTGTGTCTCGTGAAAAAATCACTTCTTAGAGCTATAAGCACTACTATTGAGGGCACATTAACGAGACTTATCTCAACCGGTTCAAACTACAAGGGTAATTAAGCACCATTATTTATTTTATAGTGCTTGAAATGGCACAAATTTTTTAATCTAAAAACTGCACAAAATTAAAATTTTGAAAATTTTTGTCTCACTAATAGTCACAATATATTTGACCTATTCCTACAAGTGTTTGTAGTTTACATTAGAGGAATTGGATTCACATGCTAAAATCTGCGATTAAAGCAAAGAAAATAAATACAAAAATTTTTATTTCCACACTTTTTCTTGTATTTTAAAATTTGAGCACTAGTGATCACAAATGAGTGTCCTTTTCTCATTTAAATGCATAGTTACAAAGTTATGAGGGTTTGAAGTTTTTTTTACAAATTTCATATAAAAATCGGTTTTTGGTTAAAAATACTAGTGATCACAAATGAAGACCCTTTTCTCATTTAAAGGGATATTTATGAAGTTGTGATGGTTTAAAGTTTTTATACAAATGTGATATTAAAAGTCGATTTTTGGTCAAAAATGTTAGTGAACATAAATGAAGGCCTTTTTCTCACTTAAATGAATATTTATGAAAATGAAATACGTTATATTGGATGTAATTACAAAAATATTCACCTATACTATATTATACCTATACTATATATAAAGATATAAGAATTTATAAAATCTTGATTCTATTTCAAAAAAAAAAAATCATATATTTGAAAATTTTTTTCTTAAATATTATGAATTGAACATCTTTTTTTCCTAAACTTTTCTCATAAAAAATAAAATTTTGTTCATAGGCAAATTGTACTTAATGATAATTGTGCGAATTTTAATTTAGTTTTATTAGATTTGATTCAAATTCTAAACAAAAATACTTATGCATGAAAATATTAACAATAAATCCCTTTAAATGGCCATTTGCCAATAAAAAGCTGTTAAAAAGTAAGGATTAAAAATATGCTTATATTCACTACCATTCTATAGCACATGCATCATTGAAATAAAAAACGCATCTGATGTGTTCTTCTGCCCCCAACATGTGCCTAAACATCATTAAAAACCAAAAATTCTGCAAAGAAAATTTCAAACATACATTTATAAATTTAAAATATAAATGAAAATTTAAACAATTTGTTTAAGTCTTCTTCACTTTTGAACCATTCAAAAAATGTAAAAAAATGTTAATATTTAATACATTATTCTTAAATATTATGAACTAAAATCAATGAAAATAAATTCTTATATTTATGCACAAACTTTTTTCTGTGTATATGAAAATGAAAATAATTTAAAATTTTTAGTGTTTACATAGATATAGTATAGGTAAATATTATATATATATATATATATATATATATATATATATATATCCATTTATTTATTAACTTTTTTTGTGCATCAATTATATCTCGATTGTACATCACACCCACATTTTATGCCTACTTTAAAAAATCTATTTTTTCAATTTTACACGTTACTAATGATAATTATATGAAATTTGATCCACATATAGTGCTGTAGAATTTTATAGGCTATATTGGATCTTGATCGGATGACATGCCCATATTTACGCCCACTTTTTTAAAACGCTCAAAGGGATGAACCGATTAGCTTAAAATAGATCGGAGCAGAGGTTGTAGTACTCTCCATATAAAGTGAAAGCCCTCAGTTTTCGTTGGAACCTTTATCCTATCATATCGCATTGACGAAATGAAAATAAGACGGATGTAGTATCAAATAGGATAGCGAAACGCACCGATAAAAGCTAGTAAATAACAAATTTAATGTTTTGGAATTTTGCAAAAGTTCGCAAAAGGAAGATATAATCACTTATTTATATTTTATAAATATAAGACAATATTAAATTAAAAAAAAAAAAAAAACGGTAGGGGGAACCGACTAACTGATTTAAAAAATTTTATATACCCTTTACACCTGTGGTGAAGAATATAACAAAAAGCAAACAAATCAAGCAATTGCATCAATTGGGTCAATAGTTTATGCTTTTTGATTAATACTCTATACAAATACATGTCATTTTTTTTAATAGCAAAAAATATTTGCTTGTTCGTTTAGTTATACATGAAAGACATACAGAATATAAAATCAAAATACATTTTCTATGAAATATATATTTTTCTGTTCATGTTTTTGCAATAATTTTTCGTAATCATGCATGAATGTGAGTAAATATTTAACAAACATTTGTGTTAGAATACCAACTATAAAATAATAATAACAATAATAACATCAATAAAATGTACATATTCATACATACATAAATATTATGTAGTAGTACATTGTGCATATGCAGTACAAAGTGCAATATTGTCAACATAATTTGATAATTTGAATGTTTCATTAAAATACTGCGAATAGGAAAATAATTATTTTCTCTATATTTTTCGGCAGCAATCAATTTTTCTTAAACCACAAAAAATTTTAATAAATTTTTCAACTAGATTTTGTAGACGTTTAGGGATAACCTTGCCTTATATTTTTCTTTATATAAGTTTATTATATACAAACATTTGAAGTTAAATTCTTTCAGTTAAAAAGTTACAAAATTGCTTTTTTATAAAACTCTAAATGCAAATTCATATTAACTTGAACCCAAATGGAAACACTTGATAATAGTTTTAGTAAGAGTTTACATTGCTATTAAATCGAAAAATAAAATAAATATGCCTAATAGAGAGTCCCGTTTGAAAAAAAAATATTGTAGAAAGACCACTCTAACAATGTGTGATGAAATACAGGGAAAATATTAAATTAAAAAAATTGTTTCATTTTCAGATTGAAAATCACGAGTCTTATACATTTTGTCTATAAAATGTTTCAAGTTTTGTATCGAAATGGATATCAAAAAACCCGTCAATGTTCCAGACTATAAATTTTCAATCGTTGTGAACTAAAGAAAAAATTTTTAAAAAGTTTAGTATTTTCAGATCATCAGTACGCATAGTTTAAGTACATCGAAATTACAAAGAAACGTTTTCTCAATACACTCTAATGTTTAAAGTTAAAATCAAATACTTTATTCAGTTACAACCAAATAAATGTGAAATGTATAGATATAAATATTAACATACCATTAATGCCTATCGATACTAGGTGTACATTGTAAATTAACAAAATTACACTAAAATTCATATTTATACTTCCATTTAATATTCTAGACATTGAACTACTTTCATACATATCCAGTGTTGCCAGTTTAGAATTTTTAAGGCATTTTTATTTTCGATTTATCTTCTAGCTTTTTTGTACCCTTTTTTATTCTTGAAATTGCTTTTAAAAGGGTTAAATGATATTTTCAAATTAATTTTACAAAATCGTTCGTTTAAGCAGTTTTGTGTACTTATTCATACAAAAAATGAGATTATTTATATTCAATAAAAATTTTCGCGCACGATTGTCCAAATCAAAAACAACTCAACTACTTTTTTAATATACCTCATTATGCATAGAAACTATTTATATCGTAACAATATTATTTATAATTCTAAATAATATAGATTACTTTTTAAAAGGTACACTCGAAAATAATAATTTTTGAAAATAACGATATTAGTAATGATATCGTTAAATTTAAACAGCTAGAGAATTTAGCGATATACTTCAGAATATATACATACATACCAATATTGATTCAATATTTAATATTCTAATTATTTTATCAAAAAAAATAAAACGAAATAATAATAAACTCAAATTCATTCTACTCCAAATAATTTTATATGTAATACAAATCTTCTGTAATCCAAAAACAGTTCTCCTTAAAATCCAATCTGATATTGATTCCTTTATCTTATCCTCTTTTGCTTTTTGAAATATCACTAAATTTTATAAAAATTTTCAATTTATTTTTATTTTCTTGAAAATGATCGAAATTTTTTGTTAAGGAAAAAATAATTTCTATATTTTTTTTCACATAATTTTAAAGCTATGATATAATTAATGATACTGTATCGTTTCTTGGTTTGTGGTGTAACTACAAAATTTGTATAAAATCGAAAAATCACCCAAAAATTTGAAAATGGTTAATAAAAAATAAAAAACTATATTTAAAAAATAAGAAAAGTCACTTCAAAATATTGGCCCATTTTTTACACAGAGGATAACAAAGTTGTCATATGGAGTCTTGAAAATTGCCAAAATCAGGAAGAAAAAGAAGAAATTATAACTTTAAACATAAAAAAAGCGAGTGTTGAAGTAACACAATATATGTTTAAAAGAGGTAAGAAGAATGATTAATTAAAAGAAAAACGACGTGTATGCCTTTGTCAGAATGAAAGGCAATAATAAACATCTGTGATTTATTATATGACATATAACCCAATTTGTATGAGAATATTCTAGACGATTTTTCATTGGGTTATTTTGCTAGCAGCCGTTCTTTGTTTTATTCATAAATTTATTACAATTTCTTTAAAAAAAAATATATGAAAAACTAGTGAGAAGGAAAAAAATAATTTGTTAAATTTAAAGAAATTTTAGCTTTTTTCTGTCTTTATTTTTTTTTTGCCTTTTACCCTTTTTTAAATTTAGCCTCTGTTTTTCTTATCTCCTAGCAATACTGCACATATCACAAGCATAATAGCAAACAAGATAAACTTAAATCTAATAAGAAATTTACGAATAAATACAAAGATTTCAACACTCAATCTGGTCGTTATGTAAGAATTTCGCCAATGAAATGGAACCAGCCAAAATCTATGTAGTCAAAAATTCAACTTTTTCTTCAACCGAAATAATTAAATTCATTGTTAGAAATAATTTAGTCAAGGTCATCTACAAAAAAATAAGAAGAAATATCTTATTCATTTTAATTAATTATTCATGGCCACGAATAATTTAACTACGTTTATTGTGGTATAAAGAATTCAAAATTTATTCTAATTTATAAAAGTAAGGAAATTCAAATGAATGACATATTCATTTAGTCGATGCAAATATCCCAGAAACTGTAATGAAATTAATACATACTTTAGTTCTCTAGAATAATTAAAAAAAATTAATTCTAATAAAGAAGTCTACATCCTCAGAAAGTGATGAAAAGAAAAATAATAAAATATTGGTTCCATGATTTTAAAATTATATTTAAAAAAATCTATAACTAACACCATTTAAAATATGTATTTAAAATCTATATAAATCTATATGGCTTTTGAATTTTTTAAACTTACTTGTGGTTAGTATACAATTTTATTCCAATATTTAATCATTCTAATGTATAATTTTAAAATAAATTTCAATTTCCCAGCAAAAACTTTGCTTTCCTGGTAAGTTAGCAGATATAATTAAAAACAAAAATAAACTACTTATTTTTTGCCTGAATAACAACTAGTTATTTTTCTTTGAGTTGGCCACAAATTCATGTAGTTATTTTTTTACTCTAGGGGCACTCAAAAATATGTACCTAATCGAAAATAAAAATAAAAAATAAAATTGGCCGTCAGCAAGATTTGAATTTGGATACAAATTAACCATTCGTTTTAAATGACTAACTCCTTGCTCATTACATCATCTCGTATTTAATTTTCTAAGTGATAACAATCTTCTTTAGTATAAAATAACTTTTTTAGACATTTTGTTAAAAAGAACTAACAACCTTCTGGTTGTTAATCCAGCGTCAAGTGATCCACGTGATTGCAGTATTACTGTGCTTTTATACTATTGAGTACATATGTAGTATAGAGTAGGCAAATAATAATGGCACCTAATTACCAAGCAACTACTTTAATAAGCAGTTGCCATTACCGAAAACCAAAAAGTTTTTGCTGGGTATATTAATAATTTCAGAAAATGTAAAAAAAAATATTTAAGCACGTTATCATTCTTTTTATTAACAGCCGTAATACAAGTAAAATGCAGTCATCATGTTTTTCGCTTTTTAAGTAATTTATGCTTCTCATCTAATAATTCTAATAGAACTAAAAAAGAAAATTTTTCATCTACTATTCCTGCCTATTTTAAGCTTACATAAAAAGAAAATTGTCTAGAACATCATAAATTAATAATAGAAAACCATTTACTATTCTACTTGTACGTTTAATGTTATTTGCAAAGACAATTAAAATAGAAACAGAAAAAAAAACTTCCACTTAAAAATTCCTATTTAGTTAGAGAAACGTTCTACTAAACTAATTACATTTTGTTTATTCTTTCACAGAGAATGGGTCCTCATATACTGTATGTATATAAAGAAACTACAGGACCAAATTTGTTAAAACACATATACAGAAGCTTTAACCATGTACGGTTGGAAAAATAAATTGTGTAGGAAGACCACTCAAACGATGCCTATATACAGACAAAAAAAATTAAAATAATTTACAAAATCATCTTTAGCTTCCTACCAGCGATCGAAAATCAATAGATAATTTTTCCTAAGAAAAAGTTCAGAGTTTTGTTACAAAATAGGTGTCATTTTATTACATCATGGAAGAAAAAAATTCATCGTTTTTTTTAATATATGAAAATTTCCGGACTGTACCATGAAATGAATTTTTCATTCGACATCATTTGACACGCCGTTCATATTTTTATTCATACGTATTATGACCAAAATAATGAAAATTTGTTTTGTAGTTATGGTGTGGTCCGCTCTTAATTAGTTTTAAAAAACTTTTTCACAAAAATGCACTAAAAAGTTCTCTGGAGAACTGAAACAAAAGGGGGGAATGTAAAAGTATTTTTTCTATAACAAACTCAAAATTAAGTATTTTTTGAAGCCTATTTAGAGCAAAAAAAAAATATTTATTTTTTTTATTTGTTTGCTTAAATGTACTGGTAGGTAACAGAAGCTAAATTTTTAATTTTTTTAGGATTTTTCCTGTACTCTGCTCATCAATGCGTACTGTTTGACTGGTCTTCCTACATCACAATCTCAAAAAGCAGTTTCTCGGTAAACTCTAATATACATATCTACATTGAAGTGCCTTACGAAAAAAATTTGCAAATGTACCCCTCTAGAAATGAAGACTAGTATATTCTTGTATGATATTATGTCTGAATATTTTCTAAAAATATTGATATCTTGCAGTAGCATTATAAAAATATTTGTTAAAAGAAAATTAACTTGAAAATAATAGAGACTTTAGATATTATTTAAATAATTATATCTCTTTTCATTCGAAAAATATTAAGATTTTATTTTTTTTTTTTTTTTTTTTTTTTTTGACATATTTTCATTATTTAAATATGTAATTGCATATATTTCGGAAATTTTTCAACATATATAAGATTTTATGGTACCATTAGAATGGTCTATCCTGATACTATTTAAAATTATAAATAATTAAAATTATAAATAATTAAAATCAATATGTTTTCAAAAGAAATATTTATTATACTTAAATATCAATGAATTTATGAAAAATATAAGTTCTTTTAAAATCGCGGTAATATTCGAATAAAAGAAAGTCTTTCAAGTTTAGTCCCTACTTTACACGAATTTATAGCTTTTATATCTTGTGTCACATATTTTCTTAAATAACCATTTATTTGCCATTTTTGTACCGGTAATCCCAAAATACTACTTTTGTTATTAAAGGGCTAAATTAATACATAAATTAATAGTACTGAACAAGGCCATTTCAATAATACTCTGAAATCTAAATTACGATGGAAAATTTCCGAAATATTCAAAAAAAGTTCGTAGAAAAAAAATTAGTAAAATCTTCATTTCACGAGAATGAAAACTAATTTTAAAAAACTTTTTGCTGATTACGTATTAGTCGATATATGTCTATTATATAATGTAATCATTTTCACAAAAATTCGAAAACAATATTCTTGAAGGTATTTTTAAAATGGTCCAGTAAACGTGAACGAAATAATTGAACCGAAATATTTTGGGGATTAGCTTATAACATATCAATCTTTAATTTTAAGAGTGTACATTTGCAACATTTTTTTTTTTTTTTTTTTCATACGAATAGATGCACTTTAATGTACTTATGTACCAACTAAGTAATATTTAAAATTCTTGGCAATTATTTCTTTACACTTAAATATTTACAAATAAAAGAGGATATGACTAAGGCCACTTGAAAAAGTATAAATGAAAACATTTATTTTTTGCGATGGCAACAATAAAAAATTCTTTAAATTACATAATCATAAATGTATAAATAGTTTCATTCTACTCGTATGTGAAAGTAAGAAGATTTTTAAAGCGCTTAGATATTTATTTAAATCATATTTAGAACAAAATAATATTTTTTTTTTTAACTTAAATTTTTTATTTCGCATTTTTTCTGTTTGCAAAGACATTTCTGAGTTTTTATTCTCAATCATACGTAATTATTTATAACATATCATCATCTAAAATGCAAAAGGCCGCATTATATACTTTTACTTGGAAACAAACTATTTATGCATTTATGAATATGTAACTTAAAGAATTTTTTATTGTTGTCATCGCATAAATAATGTTTTTATTTATACTTTTTCAAGTGACATTGCTCGTATTCTCCTTTACTTGTATATTTAATGAAACATTGGCTACAAATAAATACATACATACAAATAATCTCATAAGAGTATACCGACAATATCTAAAAGGTTGTCATCCATAAACTATGCTGATAAGAAGATAAGGGATAATGTCTTAAATATTTCGAACTTTTTTAATGATAATTTGGACGTCAAAGTTTTGAATGTTGTGTTCTAACTTAAAAAAATATTAAAATTATTTTTTTTACTTATAAGAACATATTTTGTACTATGTGGGACTGAACTGAAGCTTTCAGACTCAGCGAAATATCTGGGGGTGTTCCTTGATAGCAAACTGACCTGGAAGAGGAATGTTCAGGAAAGACTCAAGCGTGGCCTCAATGCCTACTACACCTGTAGAAACTCCATAGGTAAGAGTTGGGGACTCAAACCGAAAGTTGTATATTGGATTTACACTTCGGTGGTGAGACCAATCCTTTCATATGGTTGTTCTGTCTGGTGGCAGGCACTGGAACGCAAGAGCAATAGGAGCCTTTTGTCGAAGGCGCAAAGGTGTGCTTCGATTGGCATTACAGGTGCAATGAGAAGCACACCACAAGCGGCTCTGGATGTCATACTTCATCTCTTACCTATTGAAGAGTTTGTGAGGGGTATGGCAGCAAAGAGTCTACTGAGACTTAGGGAATTGGGACTATTAGGCTCATCAAGAGCAGGTCACTCCAAGGTCATTTACGAGATCAGTTACGGTGAGGTTAATCTGAGTTCTGCGGGGGCATCAGATTACATGGCCACTGAATCGGACTTTGGAGTAGGTCCTGTCGTGGTGATACCTGATAGGGAGGTCTGGTCCGGCACTGAGAAACTATATGAGGGTTGCGCAGTGTTCACGGACGGATCAAAGATGGTCGAGGGTACCGGGGCGGGGGTCTATATTATGGGCACGAATTTGAAGGGCTCTTTTAGACTCCCTGATGAGTGCAGTGTTTTTCAGGCTGAGATTCTCGGCATCCTGAGGGCCGCGGAGATGATCAGGCAAAACATTGCGAGAGGTACCGAGGTCACTCTCTATGTGGACAGTCAGGCGGCTCTAAAGGCCTTGGGGACACATTTGGTGAGATCCAGGCTGGTGGCTGCCTGTAGGAAGACACTGAGAGAGTTGATGGAGGAATACATGGTGAGACTCTGCTGGGTGCCTGGCCATTGCAATATTTCAGGCAACGAATTGGCTGATGAACTGGCAAGGCAAGGTGCGGCAGGGAACGTCTCGGAGAGAGAGACATATGTGAAACCACCACTAAGTTTCTTCTATGGGAAGATCAATGATTGGATCTTGGTCAGAACTAATTCGGCTTGGGAAAGTAGGGAGGACTGCAAGGTGTCGAGGGCGATATGGCCGGTATTGGACACATCTACCTTCTCTATCTATCTATCTAAGAACATATTTTCTGACAGCGTCAATAAAACGTATTTTTGTATAAACGGAAATTAAAAAAAAATGTATACAATTTTAATCAAAATCCTCAACAAGATGGGCGACATTGTCTCCCTTTTAATCGTGTACGATTTTCGAGACACTTATTTCAAAAAGTTGTTGACAATTTTTTCTGGCTGTCCTGCATATGTCGTCTTAGATTTAACATTGTCGTGCATCCATCCTCAAGGATTACTTAATGAAAGCACCAACTGTGTAGTTAAATACACAAATAAATATAAATATATGCATAGTTTGACTCATATGTTTTAAATTTAATTTTAGATCTTTCATATAATATTTAATTCTCCTGTTTCTTATCTAATAGATTTAGAAATTTTCTTTTAATTACTTTCGTTGCTCTTTATTACTGTTGAACTATACGAATAAAGTTAAAACGTTAAAGTTTTATTAATTGTTATTTAAATTAAAAAGCGTTAATTTTAATGCCCCTAGTGTGTAGTAATAACAAAAAGTTATGAATAATTTCTGATATTCTTTGATGTTTTCTTGCAACATCTTCCTTAATTATTTTTACTTTATTTTTACACATATGGTGTGGAGGAGTTTACATAAAATATTTCCCTATTTCATTTTGTTTCTTTAACCTTTTGGGATTTACAATAACTATATAAAATAGTATTTTGAATCTCTTAAAAGATTTATTGTAATTTGGGTTTCTGAATTTATAAGAATCCTATGTCTTAAAATATTTTTCATGCGTACTTTTTGTAATTTATCTTATTAAAAATTCAATCTATTCGCGAAAGCTTTATAATTAAACTTTAACATCCAATTATATATTTTAGAAATCCAATTCCCAAAATATATTATTTATTTTAACTAAAATTTAAATATTAAGCCAAATTAAACCTAAATTAAAGGTAAGAATATTCCTGCTAAATAAAAACAAATTAACCATCTTCTTGCATAACTTATGAAGTTGAATTGAAATAAACAAAATTTGTTTGGTATGACTAAATATTTGTACTCTCTCTAAGTAAAAGCAAAAAAAAAAAAAATACAAGGAAAAATAAACAAGTTTTTACAAAACCAATTAAAATGAGGAATTAATTATATATATAAAGGGTGATTCAAGTAAAGATACTCTTTTCAATAGCCTTCTTTTGACAGATCACGTGTGAGTCGTGTCATGCGGTCATGTTATTTTTGTTTAGTATTGTTTGGCATTTCATAATGGAAAGACTTACGCCTGAACAACGTTTACAAATCGTTCAACTATATTACGAAAATTCACGTTCTGTGAGAATGTGTTTCGTGCACTTCGCTCAACTTATGGTCAACATAATCGGCCTACTGAGCGTACTATTCGCAACACCATCACCCATTTTGAGACCCATTAGCATTCATTATTGGATAATATTCGACCGAATAGACAACGTCCAGCACGCTGTGAAGAAAATATAGCGGCCGTAGCTGAGAGTGTACACGAAGACCGTGGAGAGTCGATTCGGCGCCGTTCGCAGCAACTCGGACTGACGTATGGAACGACTTTGCGCATTTTACGTCTAGATCTTAAATTGAAAGCGTACAAAATACAGCTTGTACAACAACTGAAGCCGCTCAACCTTCCCAAGCGATATCGCTTCGCTCTATGGGCTCTTGAGAAGTTCCAAGAAGATCCGACGTTTCCGAGACAAATTTTGTTCAGCGATGAGGCCCATTTCTGGCTCAATGGGTATGTAAACAAACAAAATTGCCGCATTTGGGACGAAGAGCAACCTGAAGAGATTTAAGAACTGCCACTTCATCCAGAAAAAACAACGGTTTGGTGTGGTTTGTGGGTCGATGGAATTATCGGTCCATATTTCTTTAAAAATGATGCCGGTGCTAACGTAACCGTCAATAGCGACCGTCATCTTGCCATGATAACCGACTATTTGATGCCTGAAATTGAAGCTCGTGATCTCAGCGACATTTGGTTTCAGCAAGACGACGCCACTTACCACACATCGCATCAATCAATGAATTTATTAAGAGAACACTTCGGTGAGCACATAATTTCACATTTTGGGCCAGTCGATTGGCCACCTAGATCTTGTGATATCACACCGTTAGACTTTTTACTGTGGGGATATGTAAAATCTAAAGTTTATGCGTGTCATTCGTCAGTTACCAGTCGAAATGCTCAAACGAATCAACGAAAATTGGACTCAACGGATGGACCATCTGCGACGTAGTAACGGCCAACATCTAATAGACATAATCTTCAAAAAAATAAATGCCAAAAAATGTTCTTTCAAATGATAATAAACGTTCCCCATTAAATTTGAATTTTCTGTTTTTTTTTTTTTTTTTCTTTAAAAAAGTAGGGAACCTCGAAATTATATTTTTACAAATAACAAGTAAGTTCTTTTTCATCTTATTAAAGTTTTATTGCTGATTTCTTTTCATCTTCGTAAAAAAATAAAAAATTCCATATTCTCCTATATTTAAGGTTATAAAAATCAGTAAATAAAAATTGTCTATTATGTCTGTAAAATAGAAATATCTATAAACACATTTACACATTCATTAAGAATGGTTCTATAAATTCACACTTGTTAGTAGTTATTATTATTATTATTATTATTATTATTATTTTTACTTGTTTGTCATCATTGAAAATTAACTTGCTGCTATAAAAACTCATAAAGCTTAAGTCGTTGAATTTCACCCTAACCAATGGCATTTTGTCAAAAATTGTTTGATTGTTTTGTCATTGATTTTCTTACTTGTCTGGTGAGCAAACACATGACAACCTTATGTACGTGTGCATGAAGCGTTTGAAATACACATAATTCATTACACATCAGTATTTCATTTTTGTTTGATTTTGAGATGTAAAGACAATGTCGATAGCGGACAACACACTTTTATAATTTTGAAAGTGTGCTTAAAAATTTACCAAAAAAAAAACAAAGAATTAAATTTGAGTGAAATATGTACTTAAAAATAACCTGAGTTTATTCATGAAAATTTATTCACTGAATTATTTGCATTTCATTAATTTTAGTTTATATTTTTGTTTACCATCCGACATTTCCATACAATCTCTCGCTATGGTCTCAACGAAAATAAATAAATAAATAAATGCATGACATGCAATGAAATAAATACAAAAATTCGAATGTCATGCAAACGTAAAATCAAAAAAAGAATAATAATAATAATAATAATAATAATAAAATGATTTTGTCTCATGCATCGTAGGTATGACGAATACAGTCAAAGTTTAACTTATACTACCATAATGCTTGTCATGCAATTTTATCGTGTATTTAGTAGACGTATTATTAATAAATCGTAGAAAACCGAATTGCAAAATGTTGAAAAATGAGTGAAAAAAAAGTTTTTATGCTCTCCTGAATAATTGGGGTTTTGAATATAGCCCTTTTTGAATATAAAATAGGTAAGGTGTTTTCTTTCTAATGCAGTTTTAAAAACTTATATTGGTTGATGCGTATTCGAGATAAAAATCTTTAAACCTGCATAGTCCAAAAAATCGGTTTTGGAAATACATCGACAATTCTAAAAATTGTTTTATAATCTACTCACCCATATCTACAAACTACACTGTGCTACATTCCAAGTATTTTTTTACTGTAGCACATTGTAATTTTACTCTGAGTTTGATTATTTATTATTATTTCATAATATGTTCCCCTTTGTAACATTGTTTAAGTAGAAAATTTAAATGTGATTTTTTTAATAACAATTTAATTTAATAAAAAAACTGAACTTTAATTAATTTATAAAAATTAGCATTCTTTAATAATTACAATAAAACTACTTACTCGCATTTTTAGAATTGCAATATTAAATTAAAAACAAAATTTCTAAGAAAAATAAGAAAATCAAAAATAATAAGAAAAAAATCACTTAAATCATACAAAACCAAATGTAGATCTACATCTACATTTGGTTTTGTACATTTGATTTTTAAGAAGCTATTAAGAATTGTGTTGATATCCATTTCAAAATGATATCAGTATATTCACATGCAGTACATGCATATATATATATACTCGTAATTAGCTAAATTAAGTTCAAATAAGTAGTACTATGATTTCTTTTGAAGAAAAAATAAAACCGAGATAATATGCTTTCGAAAAATATCTTATTTCTTAAGGCTTTCTGATAATTTACATTCAGAAATCTGTCACAATAATTCTCTAGATTTGTTTAGCTGCAAAATGATAAAAAAAAGTACCATTAGATACATTCTTGGCCAAAAAGTTAAACATTTTTAGCCTAGAAAACTGCCTCACATATACGAATTTTACTATAACTTTTATCTTTTTTTCATGTTTATTTGTACTCATAATAATAAATTACAAGATGTTTTTAATGTTATGTCCTAATAAAAGGGCAAGATATATTAGTTGGTCACATAGCAAAGGGAATGAGAGTAGATACTTTATGACTTAATGATATCAAATTACAAGAATTATTTATTAGAATATAGTAAATAGATTATAATAAAAGAATACCAACGTCTGTAGATACACATGAGTTACATAAGTATACAGATATGAATTGCTGTCATAACAACAAATGTCTTCCCTATGTCCTTTTACCATTCTAACCAAGGCAGTAAAAAATACGCTCCATAAAAGATTTCAAGTGCCTTTGAAATACTTTAAAAATAGAAAATATGCACTTAATATTTGCTGTCTTTTTTTTTTTTTTTTAATTGTGTACTTTTTCTGCAAAAATTTAAAAAATATGTTTAAAATGTTTTAATTAAAGCATCTAGATTTTATTAGCAAATACAAAAATATTTATCAATTTATAAGATTTAAACAACTAATTTTACAGTAAAAAGAAAAAAATCTGAGAAATGCTAAAATACGCTCTGATAACTAATTTATGCTAAATAAGTGTAAAATATGCAAAAAGTTGCAATTTAAATGACTTAAATATGCAAAAAATACTTTCCAAAGCTAAATACGTAAAAATATGCAAAAATATGCTCAATAAATTAAGTCTTTAAATTATCAAAAACCAATAAATTACTAACATTTTTGTTCACTTCAAATACAGCAAAAATTATTAAAATGCATATCTTTGTCTATTCTGCTAATAACTAAAGAAGATTTAAGAAACTTATTTGAAGTTGGAATAACTTCGTTATATGTATATGTGTGTATATGTATGATTTGAAATGAAAGTATCAGTTTGATAATATTATAAAATATTTCAAATTAAATTAGTATTTGTTTCATAGGTAAAATCTAATTGTACGCATATGTTTGATGAATTATACATCTTAACACATTACACTGACATCAAAAAACTAAAATTTTATTTAATTTTTATAAGTCTAGGAATTATATTTTTATTATATATATTTATTATGCGTTTGTGCTGATGTTTGTAACGCACAAAAAAAATTATCCAACTCCCACCATCAAGTATACTAATCGACTCAGAAACACTTTTTAAGTCGATTTAACGATGTCCTCCGTCTGGCCGTCTGGACGGTTGGCTGGCTGTCTACGTACACCTTATGCACAAAACACAGATCACAATTTTGAAGATAATTCAATAAAATGTGGAACGTAGGACTTTAATGACACAGGGACGAAGCCTATTGAAATTGGTTATGATCGATCCATTATTTCACCGAGGCGCCATACAAATGCCCTCCCGGAATAGGAATTTAACGATCATAAGTGCCTTAAAAATATAGCATTAAAAATATTTCAATAAAATTCGGTGTAAAGAAGTTTTGTATAAGTATTAATCTTTGTGTTATATTTCATAAAGATCGGTTCATAATTGACCATAGCTTCCATATAAAACACTCTTCCGAAAATCACTTTAACGTGCATAAATTACATACACATGTTAGTATCAAGTTTATATTCGACACAAAAAAGTATTATAAAAGCTTAAATTACAGTGACAAATTTTATGAGGATCGCTCCATAATTTACCATAGCTCTCATATAAGCCGGCAATCACCCTAAATTGCATAAATTCATATAAGTGTTAGTATTAACGTAATATTCTGTATTCATATATTTTATTTTACACTTAGTAAAATTATCGATCCACAATTGTCCACATGACATACACAATGGTGTTGGGCATCATATGGTCGGGCTTGGCCGACTATACCCTTCTTACTTGCTTTTATTTAGTCCATTTTTTTTCTAGTTAATATAACTTTCATAAACACTCGCATGTATTTTTACCCAATTTTACCACTAAAAACACATTTGGTGTTAAACTAATTAAAAAGATAGATATTTTTTGCATAATATTTTGTACGAAAAACATCATTAATAAAACACTATGTTCGTGTAAAGCTGTACTAGATCTCCTACATACTAATGACTTTATTATATTGTAGCCTGCCACAGTGCTGTCGATAGATAATATTAATAATATTGTTTAGCAAATTGGCTCGAATTATAGTGAAATGTGTTACAAATAATAACCATAAATGCTGAAATCATTAATAAGCCATTATATATATTAGCTGCTGGCATATTTATACATATTTATGTATATGAAAAACATATTTTCTTTTTCATTAGTTGCTAAATACATTATATATATTTTCTAGTAAAAGGTAAGAGAAATATTAAAATTTCTAATTTATTATAAGAGACTTTACTTAATAAAAATAAAAAAGATAAGAGCTAAATAATAAAATTAAAAAAAATACATATTTTCTTTTTCAGTTACTATTATTCATTACAAAATTATCTTAAATACTCACCTACTACAATGAAGCACAGTGGGATCAATAACAAAAAATCTATATATACATGTCGCCTAAACAACTGATCCAATAGAAAAATTATTTATATTTATCAAACTTATTGAACAAGACCTTTCAGAAAGCTACACTTGTAAGTCCTTTTCTGTTCTGTTTTTTTTTTTTTTTTTTTTAATTTTCATATTTATTATTATATGTGATCATCCCCACTATTCACAGCATGTTATAGAGAAATATTTAAATCTTATAATGTATAGAAATTTTATTAATGTCCTCTAAATACAAGGATAATCATATTATATAAAATATAACATTGTCACTTTGAGTGTTAAGTAAAATTTTAAGTCGAGTATATCTGTTTATAAAAACATAAGGAAGGAGCTACTTAGTTAAGTAGACTAATATGCAAAATAAATATCTATAATCATAGAGATTTTTGTTATAATTCTCAAAGTTGAATTAATATAATTAATCTTAGCCTTTTGAGGTCCAACTTGTAAAAACTATTTATTTTGAAATAAAGTTATTTTATCCATATTAAACAGAATTTTTAAGAATTTATGAGTACAATATTTTTATAAAAAAAGGACTTGTCACAATTGCGCATTTCGGACATAACTTAACAACAACTTTGTAAAACATTTTATTGATAAACGATTTTAATTTTTCTTAAATTGAGAAATAGTGATCATAAAAAATCGTATTTCGAACAAACTTATGAAATATTAAAAATAAATTGTATTATCTACATTAATATGTTAATGACTTTTAAGTTTTATTAATGTGAAACTCCATGAAGTTTGTTTTCCTTTAAAAGACGCAAATGAAATTTAAACTTGAAAAACGTATAGTTTTACTTCGGCCTTTAGGATTTGGATTTCATATTGACATTTTGACAACAACTTACTTACAGTAGTCATATCTGTCCTATCGGATATCTTCAGGAGTTTCAATAAGCGGGCTCTGTTGTTTCTAGAAAATTAGGTCATTTAATTTTTTTTTTTTTGCAAATGGTTCTCTCTCAGAAGCTGGTATATACTTAATCATTACATCGCGTTTAATATTTTTAATTTAATTTAATATTTTTAGATGGATAATGTTATGAATAATTTGTCTGAAAATATATGACTGCCAACTGATATACATCGATAGTCTATGACCAAAAACACTACTTGAAAAAGTTCCATCTCCTTGAAAAACTTTCAGGTCTAAAACTAAACCAGTAGAAGTTACAAAAAAAACAGATTTTTAGTCCCAAGGAGCAAGACTTTATTAATTGTCTAGCGAGACAGACGAGAATCGGTAATACTTGTTTCTCATCATCAGAAGAGGTCTCAGTAAACATATAATCAAAACGATCGAACTGCTGCTGATATTCATTATTCATCATCATTCATTATCGTCTGAGGAAAAGCTAATATCGGACACATCTGTCAAATCTAATAACTCTTCACGTTACATTTCCATTTTAAAAATGTAATCTTTTCTAAAATAAAACAAAAATCAAAACAAAAATGAGAGTTTATAAGTTTGTATTGTTATATGCCCAAAACTCACAATCGTGTTATATAACTTTTTTCTAATAATTTTATAAAATTTTTGTTTTTGTATTAGAGAATAATAGTTTATAAAAAGTATAAATTGATTTGAAATGAAATAAAAAACCCAACTGATATTAAAATATTTCACTCATTGTTCAAGTCTTCAAAATGAGGTGGGACATCATTCCTATTTCTTCATTTTTTTATATATATATATATATATATAATTCTCAAAATATTTTGATTTACTCTTTATTTTACCCAAAAAAAAGGTAACAGTTTAATAAATATTTCCAGTGAATAGTTTAAAATTAAAACAACAATTTTAAAATATAATTTTTTTTTTAAATAAAAAACATAAGAAATATTTAAATGTTTTTCACTAAAGATTCTGAGTTTACAAACTTATCAACAAAAGGTAGTTAAAACTACTTTTCATTTAAAATTTATTTTATTATTTTGTTTTATTATATAACAACCTTCAATGGACTGAAAATCTTGCATTATTTTTATCATTCACACAAAATGAAGAATAAAACAAGTAAGCAAGATATAGTCGGTCATTCCCGTCCATATGTACCCCACACCATTGTGTATGTACATCAAAATTCGTGAAGGGGTGTTATATTAGACATGTGGACAATTATGGGCCGATACTTTTACTAAGTGTAAAATAAAATATACAAATATAGAATATTACGTTAATAGTAACATTTATATGAATTTATGCACTTTATGCACGTTAAAGTGATTTTCGGAAGAGTGTTTTATATGGGAGCTATGGTCAATTATGAACCGATCTTCATAAAATTTGGCACAAAGATTGATACTAATACAAAACTTCCTTACACCGAATTCCAAATTTTATTGAATTATCTTCAAAATTGCGCACAAGATTTACATGGACAGCCAGTCAGCCGTCCAGCCAGACGGACATCGTTAGATTAACTCAAAAACTGATTCTGAGTCGATTAGTATACTTTAAAGTGGGTGTTGCATGTTTTTTTCTGTGCGTTACAAATATCAGTACAAACGCATAATACACCTATGGTGGTGTAGTGTAAAAAAAGTTAAGGCAGAGGTTTTAGCATTCGACTCAGTTCAAGGTATTAATTATATTAAATGCTCTGATTACAAGTAGTAAACGAGCCTGACAGGTGTCTGCCTGTAAGCAAAGTACTTGCTTTTATTTACATACAAAAACAACAATACATATTCCTAGAAAAAAATGATTACAAAACATAATGAAAAACTAAGTGTTATTTTCATTAGCTACCTTTACCCCGTGCTGCAAATTTATATTACGAGTATTAAATAAAACTACAATACAAATTGTTTCTCTTCTCATATAAAAAGCCAAGCATTAAATTGAGAAATGGAGAGTCGAAAAAGGCCATTTTAACGGCCTTTATATTGATAAATTATTTCACTTGATTTAGAGTGACCGAGATATTGTTTTTCGCGATTCTAATGCACATAGACCACTCAAACCATACAGACTGTTAGCTAAATAATGGAGAGATTAGCAATCAGATCTCTACCAGGGATTGAAAATATTTTTAACTTTATTCTACTACGAAAATTGTTAAAAATATGTTTTGGTAGAAATGTAACAGCATTGTTATTTTTAAAGCGAATTTTAAAAATTATTTAAATACATGTAAGTATTCGCACTAAAAATTTTATGTATACATTTCAGCTTATGAAAAGTGAAACGAAGGGGTCAATATATCTGGAATTCTATTCTTGTTCAAGTTTTAAGTTTAATAGAAAAACTCCTGTTTTATTTGCTTTTAATAAGATATTTAATATCTTCTGAAATCCCCTCCATGAAAGCACTATTGTGTTTTCGGTTACTTTTTTGTTAAAATAAGTCCATTTCTTTTTAAAATCTGTTTCATTTTTTCGCCACCTTTAAGTATTCTTTAAATGTATTTTTTTTTACTATAATCTAATACATTTAAAATGCAACATTTGTTTGATATCACTCTGTTACTTTTTTTAATAATGAGTAGATAGATGATGCTCGTAGTGTTTTCTAACGATAGGAAGGCATCTTTTCTGACGGCACTTATTTGCGTACATTTCTCTGTTAAAAGTGTAATTTGTTATGAATACAATTTCTAAAATTTTGATTTTTTACTCGCTATTTATCTAATACATTTCCCACAACATCTGCGACCAGGATATTGAAAAAAGTGCAACAATGTTTTTAAAAAACAATTACTCTCAATAATTTTTGTCCTCCCTCTTGCCTTCACATTTTTCTAGTGTTCCTATTAGGAATATCGTAGTTCTCCAGATAAGTTTCTTTCCATCCAGAGATGTAAAAATTTTCTGTATTTTGTATTATTTTGTCTACGATATTACAGTTTGTATATCAACTTACATTTCACTTATTAGGATTCCTTGCGGTGATCATGAACTCTTGCATTTCTTATGACTCAAAAAACTGAATTTCCTAATTCATGTGGTCGTTCATGTATTATTATTATAAATTTTAATTATATGTCTGCACAAATTTTGTAAAATTTTCATTTTTGGTACTAATTTTTTACCTAAAATAAAAGTTATAAACCTTAAAGTTTGCACAGATTTTTTAGTGTGCAGTCCTTATTTCCTGCATTTAGCTCATCCTTACACATCGTTTGACAGTATTTCCTACAGCATTATTTTCTTCGGGACACTCTAATACACATGCACGATGCCATAGATAAAAACTTATACAATAACATATATGGATATTATATATATATATCGTTTATAATCTAATCTTTCCTCCAACCCCACAACAATAGCATACGTTGGAATAAAAAGAGAACGATTGGGTAGAACAAATCTAAAAAAGAAAAAAAATATAAAGTTGTTACTATAACTTCTTGTTTAGTATGTACTCGTATATGCTAATTTTATTTTCAAAGTGACAACTTTCAAATACACTTATGAAAAAATTGATACTATCACCCACAGCAGTCTTTGGCTGTTGATTTAATAAATACATATAAATAAAAATATTTACATAATTGTGATTAGTATGACAAATAAATAGAAAAATTTAAGCGACATTTATTTAAATAGTAATAAGTGGTTTAGACAATATAGAAGATGGAAAAACATAAATGGATGCTTCTTTTTTATAAAAAAGAAAAAAAAAACAAGTCTGTTTTATTTTTATGATAGTTGGACAAACAAATTCTATATATGTAAGCTTATTTGTTTGTAAAATACCATAAGTAAAACTACATAATAAACATTAGATTTTACATAGCTTTTTTTTTTGTAAATTTGCACGTGTAACACGTGTAACAAAAAAAATTACAAAGCTAAATTTACTTCTATTGTCTTTCTGTCAACCTTTGATAAATATTTATACCTCAAAGCATTTTCATTTTGACCTTAATGCATTCTTTACCAAACATACTTTGCAATAAGAATGCAGGTGTCCAAAAATGACAATGTTATATGGGCCATTATCAAACATTTTTAACTTTGCTGAAACTGAATTTAATCTTTAATAAGTTTTGTGGTAACACCATTTAAATGAAATGTGTTACTGATCTGAGCTCACAAGACTTCAAGCTAGCAGAGTGTAAACTTTTAGTACCATAGGTTTTTAATTTTTTAATCATTATTGTTGTTCAAATTTAAAAAAACTTAGAAAAAGGGCTAAAAATTACTCGTATTTAACTTTTTCCCATTCTTCTATACTTTTTGTTCACGCGTTTATAATTTTTTATCTCATGTGATCTTATATAAACTAATCGAACTTTGTGGATAAATTCTACACATTCTTTGTTTTTGAGCAGACTTTCACCAGTTACATGCAAGGTAGTCAAATTTTGAAGACAAAATTTTTTAGTTTTTTAATTTTTTTGATATTTTTGGACGGGGTCCCCTCAGCGAAATACAAATTCTGAAATAGCGATTAATATTCATTATAATTATGAATATTTTATGTTATATCTCGTTTCTGTGCCTGAAATTGATAGTTTCAAAGTTTGAAAAACAAGAGCGAACATTTTTTAAGAAGTCAGTTCTTTGCGAGGCACATTCACAGTTTCATATATAATATCATGGATTAACGCGTGAACTTAGTTTTCTATTATTTTAAATATTTTTGTGTTTTTATATCGCAAATTGCAATTTATGAAAATCTAGCATACGTAGATATAAGAACGGCGATAAATATAATTGATCGGGACCATTAACTTAAGTCAAATATCGTTGATAGTTGAAAACGAAACACTTTTGTCAAAATAGATTTTGTTAAGACATATCGCATAGATGGCATTTTTAGTACCTAACGGAAATGTATAGCCAAATTAAAAAATATCTAAGGATAAAAATGTTATGAACTAAAAAATATTTACCTGGGTTTAAAAAAGTATCACTATATTAAAAACTATTTGTTTGTAATAAAATTCAAAAAAATATATTTTCAAATTATACATAAACTTCTAGGTTGAAAAAATATTTATATGTTCAATTCAAAATCGCTATAACTTTTACACCCCCTGCACGAAATGACTAACGCGAACTGATTCTATATGTATTCGAGTCTCTTTATATTTATACGAATGGATTTTAATGTGCCATCAAAAAAAAAAAAAAAGAAATAAATAAAAAATTAAGGCCTACAATCAAAATTTTTTGACAATGGCCCAGACATATTTTTTTCTTAACAAACACAAGCTTAACAGATTAAGTAAGAATAATGTTTTAAATGAATTTTAAGTCAAATCTAAAGGGTTTTTAATAGACTTAAGGTTTCAAGAAACTTCTTGTTTTCTAATTTTGATGAGCTGAATGCAAACAATATAATAATTCATTTTTAATTAGCAATATACTAACGTAACTAAATGATCCAAATACATTAAAAAAAATAACAACTACAAAAATGTATTCCCTTAAGATAATAAGCAACAGCTATAATTGACGAGAAATAATTTAAATTTAATTAGTTTTTCGAATTATTTATATTCATAAATCCAAATTATATTAGTGGTGAATGAAATTTAAGAAATCGACATATACGTGAAACTAGAGGCCATGCATTGCAAAACTACGTACACACTTTTTCTCCATCACAAAAATTATGCTCTTAAATGGACTTCAAAGTTTTGAAGGATACACAATTTAAAGAAAATACATACAGAGTGTCATATTAATCATATATGCGGTAGAGTGTTGTGTACGTTGTGCAGAATCTATTCTAATAATATATTCTTACCTTGTCAAATAAGAGATGTTTATGCTCTATTAATGCCACATGTGTTATATGAATTGGAAGTTACATCTGGTACTCTTAGTTGTATATTTTCAAAATTAAACTGTATTACCAATTCTATTGTACGATACGTTTATTATGTTCGGAGACGAGTTCATATTTCTGAGCATGTGAAGACTTTCCTTGGTTGTTATTTTAAACAGTTTATTAATATTCGTATTTTATTGCATTTTTACAGGATTATTAAAAGTATTGTGCCTTATTGTCTTCGTTCTAAGTTCTTGTTTTCACATTCTATAAGAAACCCTCAGATTATTATTCCCAGGATAAGATGCAGTTTTTTTGAGAGATCCTTTTATCCATTTGTTGAAATACACTCGATTAATTTTTTAAGCACTTTATTTTCTTCCACTAAAAATTCACTTTGTTTATGAAGTGAAACTGTATTTTATATTTTTATGGCATTACCTTAATATTGTTTTAGTTTTATTTTTTTACTTTTTATTCCTTGAAATTGGCAGCAATATAACGAGCATCTGTGTTATTTTTTTTTTTTTTATTTTATTTTCATTTTGAATGTTGGCAGTAGCTTTTTCCCATTTTTATGGTTATTTCTGATGAATACTTAAATTTGATAATTCAACTTTAATAATTGGTTTTCATTGCTACTTTGGGACTATTATCTTTCATTATATTTTGTGTTATGGTTGGGGAGCCAAATAGTTGGGAAATACATTTCATATATATTTTTATATTCTTTAAATTGTAAGATATAGTTATAAATATTTTATAATACGGTTATTTTTTATATTTCATATATTTGCATATGTATTTACTTAGGAATTTGCTTTTGTAATATATATTTATTGATCTAGAAAAGCTTTTTATATTACTTGAATTATAAATAAATAAATAAATATATATAAAATATTTACGAAGAAAATATCCTTTTGAATTTTCTATATATATATTTTTAAATACTTTTTATATATTTTTTTAATAAATATTAAATATTTTTGATATTTAATCATTTTCATGCATATATTTCAACTTTTTGCGTTGCAACATTCAACCAAAAAAAAATTATTGTTATGCAGGGATTCTTACCTTTCATTTGGCACACAGATTGCGATGCTAAAGGCCCATTTCAATGCAAGTTTAAAATTTCTGTAGAGTCTCAGTTAGAACAAAAAGAAATTGTGTACATTTCGAAAATAGATTAACCAGAATTATGACGTTCATAGAGTTAAAATTTAAATTTTTATTTTTATTATTGTTTTTTTTTTTTATTTTCCATTCTAATTAAGAAATTTTTTAAGAATTTATAATTTTGTATATTATTTTTTTTTTTTTAATTTTTGATAATTTGAAAGCTTTGGTTGTGTAATATGAACTATCGACTACGACAACTCTGTTTTAAATACAAATATATGCTAGGAACACAATGAGCGTAAAAGTGTACTACGTAGGTTCGTTGCCAAATTAAATCTTATACATTTTTATTGAAAAGCACACAATAACCGGCGTATACGTTGAACGGTATACGTACGTTGTACGTTGAAAAAAATTTAATTCTATTTTTTACAAAATATATCAATTGAAAAATAAAAATAAGGAAAAACTATTTAGATATTTTTTTCTTTTTTTATTAGATTTTTTTATTATTTAAAAAGAAATACAAAATAAAATAAATAGATAAAATAATAGATAAATAGATAAAATTTCCCAATTTGTTTAGTTTTTCTAACATTTATTTCAAATAAGAAGGTACGTCCACGTCGCAGATGTGGATAAAAGGAACGCAAATACAACCCAAATACAACAAAAATACGGTCGTAGTACGTTCCTATGATTCAATTATGTTTCCAGCAATACTTTCATTTTTAAGTACAAACTATATATAAGTACAAAGCAACTGCTTTCGAACACAATACAATAATCAGCAAAATGAAAATTAAAACTACCACAAACAAATTTTAAATAAACACCCAACAGTTTTATTGATTTATTCTTGAACTATTAAATTTACTATACATTTTGGATTATCACAACCTATAATTACCACAAGCTATAATATTTGATTTCCCTAACAGGAAAATTTGGCAATATAGTATAGTAAAAATAAGTTTCCTAAGTTATAAATAAAAAAAATTTGCAATCCTTAGTTCTTTATACAATTTCTACTTTTTTATTTTTTTATTTTTGTATTTTGTATTTTGTATTTTTGTAAAAGCTGTAAAATATTAAACATTAAATCGCATAAATTTCCAAACGTTATTACATCCATTCATTCAACGATTAAATAAAATCAAATCCTATTTAGCAATAAAATAATAGAATAGAGAAACATAATATTTTTTTTTTTTTATGAGATACCGCACATTTTTTCTAATATCTTGAAAGATCACAAAAAGTCACGGCCAAATTTCTCAATATAATTTTATTGATGATCTTTTATACACAAATCGTATTTTTAAATTATAAATCGATGGAACTTTGTAGACCTAGTCCATTAAACATAAAATTTCCAAAAAAATATATTTTTTAATATTAGGATTTTATATAAAAACAGTTTCAAAATATAAATTTTTTATTAAAAAGTTACAATAAAGTAATATAAATACATTTATTACATAGCAAAAAAACATATACTTACTGAGATATATGCAATTAAATTTAACATACTTTTTCACAAAAATAGGTAAAATGAAAATATTTTTAATAGTAGTCATTTTAAAAATTCATAATTTGCGCTATAGACACTTTCTAATATTCTAAGAATTTTTTTCATAATATATGATATGTTTACTAGCAAATCCAAAAAAAATATTCAATTAATAACTAAGATTTCATTTTTCTATCTTTGTCGTTCTAATTTGGATGAATGTGATACTGTGCTAGACTGACTAGACAGCTTCCCTAATAACCTAACCTATCAATGTGCTATGGTGGGTATAAAAACTATGTTACTTTATGACAATAAAGATAGAAAATTATTTAGTTTAATTTTAGTACACCAGGAGGCCGTTGATAGTGTGGTAGTGTGCTAGTCTATCAGTCTGGAGGATGTGAGTTCGATTCCCATCAAAGACTCTGGACTGTTTTCACTAAAATGGCGATAAGGTATTCGTTACACTGCTCGATTAAAATTAGAATATAATTTATAATTATATTGCTACTTATAAAAAATATTTAATTATTACACTTCAATAAATACATATTCTTATTTTATTTATAATATGAGATTTTATTTTGCTATTCTGACACTATTCTGTTCTATTTATATTCAGGGAATAAGCAAAAATTCTTATGTACTGCACTGAGAGAAGAACTTCAAATGAGCTTCAGTGTATTGGGACAAAACATTTTCAAGCACTAACAGTTTTTACCACTTTTGGATAAAATAGCAACAAATGAGACATCGATTAATTTATATAAAAGGAATACATATTTAAGCTTTAACCTTTGATATTTATTTTTATTTCATTATTTTATTTTATTTTATTTTATTTTACTTTTTTCTGTTTAAGCTAAAACCAAAATGTGGTTATAATACAAATATAGGTTAAATAATGTGGCTATCAATACTTATACCGAATATACGTGAACCCAAATATTAGCACAAATAACCAATTATATACACTGACACTTGAATAAGAAATCACATTTTTTTAACTTTAATTAAGTATATCTCCTAAACTAAAGTTCAGAAAAAAATAATTTTTTGCTCAACCAAATTTCAAAGTGTTGGCTTTAGTTTCCTAAAGAAATAAAAATATACATATTTTGTTATACTAAAATTATGCATTTATTTAAAGACATGTATTTCTGTGGTACTATTTCGTGAGTCATTTGAATAGGGAAGGCTATGATTTGAATTTCTTTCAATATAAACGGCCAGAGAATTTTTAATTTGATATTTTTTAAATAGTTTTTATTCCAAATGGGACGTGGTAAGGCTCTTAATAACTCTGAAAAAGAAAAAATTGTGATTTTGAAATCTCAGGGACAAAATCCGGTCCAAATAGCCGAAAACATTAATAAAGGAAAGATAGTTGTGTACAATTATTTAAATAACGTGGAAAGATATGAAAAAAACATGAAAAGGCGGAAGAAAATGGCAACAACTCCAAAATAAAGACGAAAAATTCTTAGAATTGCATAAAATTTTGTCATGTCTGTATCAAAAATACGTGAAAAAAGCGGAGTCAGTGCCAGTCTAAGAACAGTGCGCCGTATTTTAAAGTCGTACCCATACATAGTCCAACGAAAACTGCAAAAAAAAAACACCACTTAATGAAAAACGCAAATCCCAACGTCTACCGTTTGCCAATAATACAATGACATGGTCCGACAAATGGTTTAAAGTTGTATTTTCCGATGAAAAAAAGTTTAATATTGATGGTCCCAATGGGTATAACTATTACTTCCATGACCTAAATAAGGAGAAATTTTTTTGAGCCGCAGATACAGCCGAGAGGGCGGAATAACGGTATGGGGTGCCACTTCGTATTATGGTACCATAAAATTGGTTTTTGTATCCAACAAAGTGACTGCAACAACTTACAAAAACATTCTGAAGGAAGCATTTCCAAAATTTAATAATTGCTTTGGACTCATACCTTGGACGTACCAACACGACAACGCTCCGATTCATACCGCTAGAGCAGTAAAACAATGGATTAATCAACAAGATGTTCAACTTTTGGATTGGCTCCTATATTCACCAGACCTAAATCCAATGGCAAATGTCTGGAGTTGGCTTGCAAGAAAAATTTATGAAGTAGGAAAACAATTCGAGACGACAGAATCCTTAAAGGATGCAATAACGAAAGCATGGAATTCAATTTCGCTAAATTACTTAGAGTCATTATACAAGTCGTTGCCAAATCGCATTTCTGAGATTATGAGATTATTTCTAAAAATGGTCTCAGTACTCATTACTAATTGAATGCTAGAAGATAATAACTTTCATTTTTATAACCTAAAATTTAAAAATAAATTACAGTTCTCTTAGTTTTTAAATATTCTTTATTCAAGTGACACACGAAAAAGTACCACAGAAATACATGTCTTTAAATAAATGCATAAGTTTAGTATAACAAAATATGTATATTTTTTTTTTCTTCAGGAAACTAAAGATAACACTTTGAAATTTGGTTGAGGAACTTTATTTTAGGAGATATGTATACTTAATTGAAGTTAAAAAAATGTGGTTCCTTATTCAAGTGGCAGGCAGTATATGTGTACATTATTCACAAACAGTTTTATATAGTAGGTACTTATTTACAGCAATAACATGACCTTTTTCCTATTTCTTTCTTTCTTTTCTATTTATACAACAACAAAATTCCATACGTACATTAAAGTGCTTTGATTTGTATGAAGACAAAAAATTAAAGATTGATATGTTATAAAGTAATTCCAAAAATACTTCGATTCAATTATTTAGTTCTCGTGAGATGAACCGTTTTTGAAATTCCTCCAAGAATATGGTTTTCGATAAACAGTGTAGACAATTTCTAACTTTTTGTAAAAAAAAAAAAAATACAATGTGTAATACGTAATCAACAAACATTTTTTTAAATAAGTTTTCATTCTGGTAAAATGAAGATTTTAGTAAAATTTTCTAAGATTTTTTTTTTTAAATACTATTTTTTTATGAATATTTCGGATATTTTCCATCGTAATTTAGATTTTGGAGCATCATTGGAACGGTCTTATTCAGTATCGCTTTAGTAACAAGAGTAATATTTTGCGAATCTTACAAGAACATACTAGTCTTCATTTTCAGAGGGGTATATTTTCAACTTTAGCATACAAACATATTTAAAGAATTAATCTGTTGTCTAAAAAATAAACAATACTCTTGAAAATTATATGTAAGATCTACAAATTTTGTACAATTATATTAAAAAGAATTTTCTAAACGTTTGTTGATATAGACAATTCTCCACACTTTTACTTTATTACATAATAGCATGTGACAAAATTTCGAATGTAACATATGAGGACCTTATATATGGGCAAAAACACAAAAGTTTTAAAATTATTTTTTTTTTTCTTGGCACAGCGCTTCCCACGAATATAAAGCAACCCTTCAACATTTAAAATCCGTTGGCGTGAATCTTTTTCTCTAGGGGTTCAAAAGTAAAGTAGAAAATTTAAAAAATTTTTCAAAATTTCAAATTTCACGTATTTAGATTATAATTGCACACATTAGTAAGAACTATCACCATACGTAAAAAGACTAATAATCTTATTATATTACTAGCTGAGTGACACAATTTTTTCAATAATTTTTTGAATAATAGAAAAGGTTACAGGTGTAAATTAAAATAGAAATATATTTTATTAATTTTAATATCCTTTATATCGAAAAAACTAAGTTAATATTTTGTAATGGTTTAAAAGTTTCAGGGGTTTAGGTCATGCATACCTTTAATTTTTATTGAAACTTTTTTCAAATATTTTGGAAAGCTAACTTGCCAACCAAAAAACTCCTTTTAGAATTTTTAACCTAAGATATTTTTAGGATGTTATTTGACAAACGTTCAGCATCCTTTTTAGGTCTACTCCATACACGCAGAATTTTTTTATTTTTAAAACTATTTTCGGATTAAACTATAGAAAAATAATCAATAATCTATTTTAACTAAAATGATTTTTTGTCCACAAATTCTAAAAACTTCTTAATTTTCTTAGGATAAATCTTGATAAAACCTTGCTATTGAGTCACCTTTTGATAGTTTTTACGACGGTCCTTGGATGTTACCAAGCAAAATTCTACTAAAATTTATTTATTTTGACAGATTAAAAAAAATATATTTATAATTAAAATGAATTACAGTAAGTCTCCCAATATAGTTTATATAATTCTAAGGCATTTTTTGTCATCCAAAAATGCTGAAGTAAAATCAGGACATTTTTCTTAAGTTTCAAAAAGTCTTTAAAATTTTTGCTCTTAAATGTTTTAATGGACCCCTCCAACCATGCGACGTTAAAGCCAGAAAAAATCAACTCATACAAGAAACCGATTTTCTGTAAGTAGTTTTGAGAGTATTGGATTCAAAGTTTGCCATCGTATAACTTTTGAACGAATAGCTATATAGTCATAATCATGGCAACTAAAAATATGAAAAATCATATTATTTCTTATGCTTTAAATGAACCAAACTGTTAGCTATTTATCCATTTCATACAATTTTAATAATTTTGGACTCGATTTGTTATAGCATATTTTTCCATATTTTGCTCATAACTGCATGTTTTGTTATATTTTCATAAAAGATCCTTATTTTAGAGCACATTTTAATAATTTAAATGACAAACTTTTTAATATTTTTTACTTAAGAGCATAATTATACATATATTACTCTAAAGAGCATAATTTGGGATATTTTACACATTTTTCATTTTTCTACCCAATAGAATTTCCTTTTACTGTCACATACGTTAATCCGATTCTTTTATAATTTTAATTTTATAAATTGACAGAAATTTTATAATTTCCTGGTACAATGTATTAGCTTTGAATGTTTTTAAGTGCAAGAAGAAAATACTTTTTTAAGCAATTGCTAATAAAATTCATGATATTTTTAAAATGATTAGTAGGGAGATTGGGGTAAAGTGGAACTTTACTCTCAATTTTTAATATAACTTCAATAAAATATAAATCAATAATCTTTTGAACCCTGCAATGGAACTGTTTTATAGAAAGGATTATTGTCTAACATTTCAAATAAAAATAATCAGATTAATTTACCCTTTGGTGTTATTTTTCTGTTGCTTTTTTTTCTTTTTAATTGAGGCAAAATGGGAAATTTTGTGTTAAAAATTCAAACCTCCGGTATGTGATGAAAGTAGATACGTAATAACTGATAAAACTAGTAAAAAATAATATTAAAAAAAATTATAAAATTTGGAATAGTCTAATTCATAGGTATAATAAATTTCTATTATTTATCACATTTTAAGTGTGCAGACCATTTGCATATAATCATATTTAGTGTGAATTTTCAATCTTATCGCTGTGGAATTTATTGAATTATTTCTTATCCTTTATTGCTTTAACTAAAGCATCATATTTTTGATTTAAAATGGTGATCTAACCAATTATTTATTATACGAGGGCGAATCAATATGTCCATGACTTTTCGAACTTCCCTCGTAATTATATGAAATGCAACACTATTCTTATCAAGTACCACCTATAAATAGACTACTGTGAAATTTTGAGCAAGTTTTGTCATATACTTTGCGTAAAAAATTGGATTTTTCGAGGTCCTTAAAATAGGCATTTGTTTGGTTAATATTTTCATCGTTGGTGCTGAATCTCTTTCCAAAGAGCCATTTCTTTAGATTTAGAAATAGGAAGTAGTCACTGGAGGCTAAATCCAGAGAATATTGTGGATAAGGTACCAATTCGTAGCCCAATTAATAGAGTTTTATCATTTAGACACACGTGTGCAGTCTAACATTATATTGATGAAAAAGAACTTTTTTCTTGGCCATATGGGGTCGTTTTCTTTTTAAATCCTCATTAAATCGGTCTAATAAGTTGGCATAATATTTGCCGTTTACTGTTTTTCCCTTTTGAAGGTAATCGATGTAGATTATCATGCGTGCATCCCAAAAAACTGTTGCCATCACCTTATTGGCCTACAAACTTACCCTGGCCTTCTTCGGAGCAGGTTCACCCGGATAAACCAATTGTTTAGACTACTGCTTGGTCTCCGGCCGCAAAAACTCATTCGGATTGCGGTTAAACAACTCCAAACAATTCTTTAAAGTTGTCACACGTTTACGTTTATGGTAAATTGAGAGCAAATGCAGCACCCATCTTGCAAACAACTT
The DNA here is from genome assembly GCA_932274085.1 of Protocalliphora azurea. Lineage (NCBI taxonomy): Eukaryota > Metazoa > Arthropoda > Insecta > Diptera > Calliphoridae > Protocalliphora > Protocalliphora azurea. The sequence continues at coordinate 146,955,743 of OW026523.1, forward strand.
TTTTAAACCCAGCTGATCATTTAAAAGCGAAACTACACTGCCATATGAAATGCCTATGGCATCAACAATCTCACGCACTTTTACTATTCGGTCACGTTTAGCGTTATTTGTACTTGTGCGACCACAACGAAAATCAGTAAACCAATTTTTTACCATTAAAATCAATGATGCAAAGTCCCCATAGTATTTATCGAGCTTTTCCTTGGTTTGATTGACGGTTTTTTTTTTTCGCAAAAAATAATGTTTAATGAGCACTCGAAATTTATTTTTTTCCATTTTTAAAAAAATACACGAGGCTGAATGTTTTGAACAGCTGTTAAACGCAAAGTAAATGACGACACTTGCTCTAAATTTGACAATAGTACTTGATGGGAATAGTGTAGCATTTCATATAACTACGAGGGAAGTTCGAAAATTCATGGACTTATTGATCCGCCCTCGTATTTTCAGCAAAATTGCAAAATATTTATAGACAATTTGTTGAATTATATATCGCATTTTACCCCAACATATTCTTACTACAATTTCATAATTTTTACATCAAACAGAGATCTGAAAATGCATTATGTTTTTGAGACAAAACTATTTTTCAGTTAAAATATGGTCAAAAAAAGTATTCAATTTTGTATTCACCGATGAAAAAAATATACTTGATTTGGTTATCTTCCGTAGAAACATCAACACTTTTAAAAACTTTTTCAGTATATTTTATTTGCTTGCGCTTGAATATCAACATAATCAGAGATTTTATGGATGAAACATTAACTAAAAATGTGCTGCAATAACGACAAACATTTAATAGTAAACTTTTGTTTTTAATTAAAAATATGCGAAAAAAGTAAAATTTTTTCGCTACTCTATACGCCATAATAACTTATTTTCCCCTATATAATTTAAACTTTAACTAGAGAAACTATTTTATAATCATATTTTCAAATTCTAAGAGCAATTTTTATGACTTTTTAATTCGATTGATAATGGTGTTACGGTGATACCAAACAAAACCGTGTTCGAAATTATTATAACATTCTCAATTTTATTGATTTTAAAATTTTTATGTTTTTACCCATTACCGCTATAAAATATATTTATAAACTTATGGATAAATGAATGAAATGTTACTAAATTTAAAGTCAGATTATATAAATTAAAATAGATAAATATTCTTTACTTATTTTACTTACTTTACTTACTTGTAATAAGTAGCTGTAATAAATATAAATAATTTTTAAGACAAATAAATATATCATGATAAAATTTTCTTCTTCTTTTTTTATTTTCTTGGAAATTTTATTAATTATTAAAAATATTTTATTTGAAACTCCTGTTGTTTACAAAAAGAATAAATAGTTTAGTTTAGTAACATGAATTTTTTTTCTTTTTGTATAAACTACAATTCAGAAAAAAAAAATGTGATCATTTTGTCAAATCAAGACCTGTTCATAGTTTATGGTTCATTTTACAATATTTTTCAGTTGTTAATAACAGCTTTTGATTATGCCGATTTCTAAATATTTAAAGATGTATTTTATTACTTTTTTTTATGGCAAAATCTTGTAGATGTATTTGTTGGTTTATTTATCATAGTAGTAGGTTAATTATTCATTTTATATTTATAGGTTAAGAACTGTTATATTTATATATACAAATGTTAAATTTACAATATTATATTTAAATTTGAAAAATAGAAAATTTCGTAATACAAATACATGAATGCTATGAATATTATTTACATAAATTAAATTTTTTTTATTCTTTAAGTTCATTTTATGAACTCTGCTGTTAAATTTGTTTAATTTTATATTAAATATAGATTACATTTTATGTCTAACTTAGGATTACTTTTTTTAACATTAAATTTTTTACTTTTATTTTTTACATTTTCGAATATTTAATTTGATTAAAACTTATTTAATTTTTAGGTTAATTTATTATGTCTCTACTATTGAAAATCACAACTTTTTCTTTTTATAATCCTCTCAGAAGTTTTACTTCTAAAAATTACATACAAATACCTGTCCTATTCACAATATATTAAAGATTTTATAGCATCTTCAATACCAATCTTTAATTAAAATTAATTGAGTTTTCACTTTTGCTGTCTCATTTTTTGTCCAAACTAATTTGCCCCACATACATACGACTCATTCAATATAATGTGAATGGAACAAGAGTTGTACTGATCGCAACTAGAATAATGCAAACATTAAAATCATTAAAATTTGAAAGCCTTTGTCCTCAAAATAATATATATTTTTTAATAACAATGATGTGATGCACATAACCATACAATTAGGGGATTAAGTTTCGATTTATTACTGGAGAAATAAATATACATTTCCCTGTACTTTTAATTATTGTTTGATCAAGAAAAGTTTAGCACAGTCAAATTTTTACTATTTAAAAAAAAATCTAAATATTTAGCTTAGCTGAAATAATTTTATTCGTTGTCTTTTTCACGCTCTAACACTTCCATAATAGTTTCAAAGTCTAGGACTATCCAATGCAGTATTTGCTGTCACTACGGTACAACTATTAGCCAGCGCAATTGAATTCCCAGCCACAGAGATATTTGTTGGAGTTTTTGAACTTTTATGCCAAAAACTGCCACCATTTAAATGCATTCCCTTGAAGGTATCAACAAAAGCTCGTCGAAAACTGGCATTCATGAAACAGTATGTAATGGGATTACAACAACTCGACGAATAGGCTAACAGTTGAAAAAAACTTATCGTTGTATAGTCTACATACTCATAGATAGCGGGTCCTATAAACATGGCCACTGTGTTGATGACATACAGTGGTGTCCAGCATATGAAAAATTCCAAAACTAAAACAAAAAGCATTTTAACTACACGTTTCTTGCTTTCCAAATTTTTTTCAAGATTAGATCTGTATAAAAGAGAAAAAAAAAAGAAATTAACTTTTAAATAGAGTCAGTTTTAGGGTAGTTATATGGAACGTATGATTAATATTAGTTAAAACTTAAAATTTTAATCATATGCAACATTATGCAATAATATTCTAGTAGAACTTTTGCCAAATTCACAATTTTAATTGCCTTATTTTAAAAATCGTATTATTATAGAAATAATGTATTTTTGGTAAAAAATTGGATTTTGTTGAAAAATAAATGAAATTTTTGTTAGGAAATCATTTTTCTATTCAAATAATAAAACACTATGCGACAAATTTTAGGTCATCAAATACTGCCTCAATGATTCCAACGCAAAATGAAAGTATACCAGATAAATGAAATTTCCAAAGGGTTAGGGTTTTGAAAAGTTAGTTAGAACTTTGATTTTATGAACACTTAAACTTCCGATATGTTGAATCACTTTCTTCAAAAAAAAAAAATATATATATATATATTTAAATCATTCAATTTTAATATACTTATGGGTACTTATTGTTTTATAGATCTCAAAGTTTCTTTTAGATATTACGTAAGATTTTTATTAAATACCCCTCCCCTTTTAACCCCACTTTCCATAATAAAACATCCTCCGAAAGGAAATATAGAATAAAATATTAATAAAAATGTCACGCTTACTTTTTGTAAACAAGTGCAAATAAAATTTTGCACACACACATATCAAGTATTTTGTGGACAAAGCTATAAAGTAAACTATAAATTGGTCACCATATCCATACTACTAAGATAATTCACATTAAATATAATATACACAAGAAATAAAAAATTATGTATATTATAAAATTTAATCTATATAGGTATCACTCCTATTTTTCGACATTTTGAAATTTGCTTACTAAGAAGCGAAGAAAACCTTTTTTAAAAGAAGAAAACGAGGCATTCAGTTATTACTTCCTTCAAGGATATACATACGAGCAAAAATCTAGTATAATAATTCTAGTAGTCTAATAAACAACAACAGGGATTAAATTATTTAAATTTTTTTATTTCCAATCATATTGAAAAAAGGGATCCAAAAAAATCGAATTTAAAGACGCCATAAACTAAAATTCGAACTAAATGAAATAACCTTTTGGGAGTTTTGCTAGACTACTGGTACTCCTTCATTTTTCGTTGGAATTATTGGGGCAATATTTTCTTGTTGCACTGGGAATACATATAGGAAAAAATGATTTGAAAACGTGTCCAATAATAGAATTTTAATATGAATAACAAGAATTTTATTACAGTTAAGAGGAATTTATTGATTCAACGGATTTCCAATATTAATAACATTAAAAATATAACTGTAATTGAATTATAATTCCTACAATAGTATATTTAGTTTGCTGAATCAATTTCTGCCTTTTCAAATTTAATTATAACAAAATTAAAATAGCAACAGACATATGCACTAAGGCCGGATAAAAAATGTTAGTGGTGGTAAATACAAATTTATTATAAAAATTTTAACAAAGCAATCAATTGTTATTTATAGTTTAATACGTATTTAAAAAAAAAACCTTGTTAAATATCTTCCCAAATTAAATAGGTTGTTTTTAATGAAGGCTACAACCATTCTGAGATGGTTGCAAAATATATTGAGAAAATTTAATGAATGTAATGCTGCCAATAAAAGTTTTAAAATACACATAACTTACTCTATTGTCAAAAATTTCCTAGTAATTGAGTGTAGAGAAACTTTCTTGCAGATAACCAATACCTTCTTAAGATTCCACCCACATCATTGAAAATTGTTAGTATTTGATGCATAAATACTCGAAAAATCAAGTATATTGTCGATTTTTATAGATGTTGGAGGTATATATTTCAAATATATAATAACAATAAAGAGAATGACTCAATGTTGTGTTAATGAGTTTTTACAGTATGTTCAAGTAATCCAAATAAAATTAATTATCAAAAAAATAAAAAATATTTTTTTTTATATTAATTCACAATAGACTCATTGATAGTTTCAATCCCATTCACCGTCTACTATATATACATACAGTTATTAGAACAGAATTCAATTGGCGAAAAATTCGGTTACGAGAACGAATCTGTTTTCTTAGTGTAATAAAATAATTTTAAACCTCAAATATTCTAAATCGAATTTACATACCATCAAAAATAAATAATAATTTAATTAAATCAATACACATTATATTTTATTCGACAACATTTTAAAGCCTAAAATATTTTGTTTTTATAATTAAAACAAAATCTTTGAGTCGCTTTTATTTAATTCTTCTTTTTTTAAGTAAATACTTAGTTTCTTATCCAAACACATCATCAAATCAAAAAGAAACGTACCTAATGTCGAGTCTATGAGACAAATTTTTGTCTAAATTACAGATGATTTTTTATCTTTATCAGTTATAAAGAAAAACGTATGTTATGCAAAAAGTACCAACAAAAATTAAAATGGCGTCTGACAATATTGTCAGAAGTTAATTTTGATAAAAATTTCTCTAGTATAGATTCAACGTAAAATAAATTTTTTTCATACTTCTGATTTTTTTTTTTTTTACATTCTCATACTATTGCAATAGAGACATGAAAATCTTATTAAATCCTGTAGAAAAATACATTGAAAACTCACATTCTCAATAGCTTTGCTTCTACTGCCACAAGCATCTACTTTTTAAAGTACAAAAATATACAAAAATATAATAATAATAATAACAATACTATGTTTGAAAAGATAAACATTTTAAATAAATCACATACTACTTACCTTCGAAGTGCCGATTCAGTGATGCGTAAACTGGGCGTTGAATTCAATTTACACTTTTCTATCACATCAGCTGTTTGGTGATGCAATTGCAACAGTGGTGGTTGTGGTTGATTGTGATGATTTTGCTTCAGATGATATTGTTTCTGATTAAAACTTTGTCTTTGTTGTAGTCTAGTGGTGTGCGCTACAGGTATTGTATTTAATGAGTAACATGATGTGGAGGCAGCCTCCTCTCGGTTTCTTTTCATTTTACTACTATTGCGATTAAGTAATTTAACCGATGCAGATCTCATACAGTATAATTGTGGACGTTGCCCATCAATAGATTTACTCATAAATTTACGTTTACTAGCCGTTACAACTCTTGTTGTAGCTGTTACATCATCTGGAAAAATATTTTCAATACAATTTCATTAGAAATAGAGAAAAAATAATAATTAATCTCTTTATCAATATATTCATTACAGAGCTGCTTTTTGAGTTGAATTGAAAAATTTTGCAAAAAAAAAAAAAAAAAGTAAGAAAGAAATAGTCGGTCAAGCTCGACCATATGATACCCCACAACATTGTGCAGAGCTCTTATATTTCTTGAAGGGTTCTTATATTATACATGTGGACAATTGTGGACCGATACTTTTACTAAGTGTAAAATAAAATATATGAATACAGAATATTACGTTAATACTAACATTTATATGAATTTATGCACTTTACGGTGATTCCCGAAAGCGGGCTTATATGGGAGCTATGGTAAATTATGGAGCGATCCTCATAAAATTTGTCACTATGATTTCTACTTATCGAATATAAACCTGATACTAATATTTGTATGTGATTTATGCACGTTAAAGTGATTTTCGGAAGAAGGTTTTATACGGGAGCTATGTCCAATTATGGACCGATCTTCATCAAATTTAGCACAAAGATTGAAACTTATATAAAACTTCCTTACACCGAATTTCATTAAAATATTGCTATATTTAATGAATTTATTCCGGGAGAACATTTGTATGGGGGCTAGGTGAAATAATGAATAGTTCAGAGCTTTTAGTATTACCTTTTGGCAAAACATCTTAAATCGAGATACTCGTAATGCAATTTGAATGTATTTTTTTTTTTATCGTAAAAGGTACATTTTAGAGATATATACATAGGTCACCAATGATTTACTTTTCTATATGTATATTTTAATTTTTAAACAATTTCTTAGCTCTCTTGAAAAATTTTAAAATTTATAAATTCATAGATCAAACTTTTTCGCTATTACAAACGAATGTCAAACTCTACATAGGTGTCAATTTTATGGTATTGAGTATAAAAAATAAAAAAAGAAAACATATACATTATAGTGTTTCGAGAAACTTCTTTTTTTGCTATTCTGATATAGGAAGACAACTCAAACAACGTCTATTGATGAGATGAAAAAAAGAAAAAAAATAAAATAATCTTCAATTCCCTACCAGCGAACAGTGGTCAGTTTCGCTGCTCTAGCTGCATTTAATTTGAATTTTAAATATTTTATAGAGTACAGATGACCGATATTTCACTGAGTAAATTAGCATTTTTACTTTTAGGGTATTATGAGTTTTTTTCTGACGAGAAAAAAATCTTTGGACTCCCTTAAAAAGTACAGTTTAACTCAGTTGTTGTAACAATGTCTTTCCCTCCAACTGGCTGACTGAATAACTGTCTGTATATGTAAAATTAGTGAACAAAGTACAGGTCATAGTTTTAAAGATTTTCTAAGGAATATTTTCATGAATAATTATTTTGGAAAAATTACGATCTGTCTATTATTTCACCTAACCTCCATATAAATGTCATTCCCGGAAATAAGTTTACCGCTACACACCAACTGTTTTGTACCAAATTGCCCAAAATCCTTACCCGTAAAAAACTTTTTCCATTAAAATGGTTACACGTCATTAAAAGAGGAAATAACTTTTGAGTGTTTACCTAATACATGGAGGTATTTAATTAACATAATTTTTGTTTGATCGCAGCTTTGCGATTTTAGAAAATTGATAAAGTGGGAAGACCATTGCCACAATCGTCATTGGGCTTACGTTACACGCATCTACATTAAGATTCCTTTTGAAAACATTAAAAAAATTATATGGGCCACACAGTGGGGTCAAACGCAAATTTTTTGGTAATAAATCTGAATCTCCTAAACTACTGGTCGGATCAAATTAAAATGTATGGAAGAGTTATAGAGGAGGACCTAAGCTTTCAGAAAAATCATCTTGTAGTCACCCTGTGATAACACGAGATAAGCTACAAGGTGTCAAAGTTGACTACCTCGAGTATGTAAAAGTTAAAAAAATCGTAACTTGTACAAATGAAGTCCGATTTTAAAGATTTTTATATTTCTGGAAAGTGCTTGGCAAGATAAAGAAAAAATAAGCTTACTCATCTAAGTTATCTCTTACAGTTAAAAAGATATTTACGCTTGAATTTTGAATTTTTGATTTTTTGGCTCGACTTTCTTTCGTTTTTCGGGAATAAGTCCGGAGATATATGAGGTAAAAATTTTTTAAAAATATTCTGTAATTTCACATATTTCATAATACATATTTCAAAATAATATGCTGAAAGAATTTTTGGATTATCTCAATTCGTCTAGACGTGAAAAATATTCAAAGTCAGCACTCTGAAATTGGCATGAAAAATGGCTATTTTTTTACAAAAATATAGTACAATTCATTCACTTTTTTCTCAAAGTTCCGTTAATAAAAAAATTTTTTTCTTATTAATTTCAAAAGATAAGGCTTCATAAATGGTTAATAAAGAAATTTTGAATTGATTTAAGTTTGCACCCTACATCCAGCATTGGCCGAAAATTGTCAATGTTAAAAAATAGTTTCATTTTTATCGATTAATAAAAAAAATGTCACGCGAGCTTTTTTAAATTTGGTACCCATATTTTTTATAGAAATAGATTTAGAATGATTTAACACTAAACTGCTTCCCGCCCGGCCAAAAACGAATGCAGGAGTGGAGATTTTATGTTAAAAGTCAGTTTTTTGAACGACTATTTTTAAAAGCATATTAAAAGCATATTAGCATAATATTTTTAATATTATTTCTTATGTAGTGTATAAAACACAAATCAAGCTTTCATTCCTAAAAAAATCAATAAAATAGCTCCAATAACCTATTTTTGGTAATTTTTCAAAAATAATTTTTTTTTTTTTTTAAATAGTTGAAAATCCAAAAAAATTTAATTTTTTTAATACAACTCTACTAATTTTGCAAATGGTTTAAAAATGTTAAAAGAATATAAAAATAGACTTATTTACCAATTCAACGATATATAAAATGTTGATGTGGGTCATTTAATAATTGTAATATAATGGCCTCAAAACTACCAAGTCACGTCAAAAGTTGCAAAATTCACTATTTTGTTCCGTATTTCCATATGTGTGTATACGTAACATTTTAGTTTTCTAATGTATTATGTAGGTATATATTTGTTATTATAAAGTAGTAAATTCTTTATTTGAGTAATGTTTATTTAATTTGTTCTACATATTTACATACTTATTATACATATATCCCGTATATTTATTTTATTAAGAATATATTATCGAAGATATTATTAGATATTTTCTTGAAAATAATCAGAAACATCAAACGTTAGCAAATTTTTAACTTCCTTAGCTTCGGAATCCTCTTTTTCTATTTCAAGAGTGATTTTTGGTAGCCATCGTGTTCTTATAGAATATATAACTGGATCTGATGATATTAATAAATATTCCATTAAGTCCATATTTTTCGCTATTTTCGAACATTTTCGGGTATTGAAGAGTCGGAAATGTTTAACATCTTTATTTCGGGCTTACTGTACTTCCTCTGTTAGCTCTTCCAATGGCAAAATACTATTTTCTATTATTTCTTTACCATGAGCCAATACTTTGTGAATTGTTGGAGTCATTGATTTCCAGGGGTATGTAATGTTAAGTAGTTCTTTAGTTTCGTAAGCAAAAATTTTAAATTTGTCCGCATTAAATTGTTTTTTGCTATTAATGGCTGCCAATATAATCTTAAAACGCTTCAAAATATTTAAGTCAATGCCTGTGATTAAAAATGTGAGTTCCGGATTTTCAAAGAAACGTCTTGCTGTATTTCCATCATTTGAGCTTCCATAGCCATGTAGAGGTTTATCAATTATTAATCCGAGTTGTTCTTTGAATTCTAATTGAATTCTTTTCATCTCCTCTTTTCGTAATTCGTGAAGTTCCAAATTGTTTTTTACTGTAGCATTTTCCTGCCCGGGAATATTTCTGTACTTCATATCATATGCAAGATGTAAGCAGAACTCCAAAAATCTTATCCTTGCGTGGAGTGGTGATATTCAAAATTTTAAAGAATTTTTATTAACAAGGACTTCAGAATTATCCTGAAATTGTGAACTTATTTTTCCACATATATTACATTTCCATGTAGATGTTGTATCTGTTATAGCGTTTGCAACTTTTCCATCAATCATCGTTAATTGTTGTTGAAATGTAACTTTAATAGTTCTGTTTGATACTTTTACATATATTGGGAGCAATGCTTTAATTTCTTCTTCCAATTGGTTGACAATGCTGTTTATTGTAACCGTGGTTTCTTTTGTGTAATCGAAAATTTGTGTAAAAAAATTTGGAACCTGGAGTTAAATTTATCCATATATCATCAAAAAGCGAGTCATTTCTTGTCGATGAGGAAGGCTTATTTAAGCGCATTCGAAGTGGTACCAGAGACGCTATAAACAGCGAGGAATAATTATTTCCAGAATTACTTCCATCCAGTTGTTTGTATTCCGAAAATCCTGATGTTCCATCGCAGCCCCATTTGAATATTAAAATAAGTTCAGAGTCTTTGCATTTTTCAATGTTATCATTGCTGAAGGTAGATATAATTCTAGAGGCAGTATTTTCAAGTAATTGCAATATATTAACTTTAGCACTTTTAACAGAAGCATTAACCGGGTGCTCCATAGGCTGTAAAATATTACTTTTCGCTTCTCTCACTGATTTGCTACTGGGAAAGATATCATATCCTTTTTCGCTAACAGATTTCCTCAAAATCTCGTATTGGTTTCTTGATAATCCTAAATTTAATAATTTATTAGAGCTAAATTTATTAGAGCTAAAGCATCTTCAGAGGTAAAGGACGATGTTGATTTCGGTGTCACTGTGCTTTCGATTATCCGATGTAATCGATTGGGAGAAGCTGTTGGTAACACATCTATAACTTTTTCTACTTCCTTTGGTTGCGTACGTGTTACTAAAGCTTTAAATGTATCTTTTATTTCGACTCGTATGTGAATTTAGAATAGATTCCTGTTTGGTCCTCTTTGTTCTTAGCTGAACTTCATCGTAACTTCTTTTTGGTCGACCCTTTTTCTGCTTTCCGATGAAAATTGGTATTTCTCCCTCCAACCACTCTTCATTTTTCTTCTTGAACTTTGGTATTGACCAATCTGAAGCTTGCATCCTTTTTTCGTATGATTTATAAAAATTTTCGAGCTTTAAACTGTCTTCTGCAGTAAGAGTTAAACCAAAAGATACTACTGTATCAATGAGTTTTCTTATTTTTTCTGGACGATTTATAATATCAGATAGATTATCCCAGATCACTTTGCAAATAGAAAAGTGTTTTAATGTAATCTCCATAATGGCAAATTCACTAATAAATCTGCATATTTATAAGGATACTTATATATAGAAAAAGAATCAGGTAAATGGTGACAGGCAAAAATGAATTAAAAAATTTAAATTTTTGCTCAAAACCCCCAATTTCATTCAGTTTAATTTTATGACCTGTAGTGTTAAACAGGTACGTCAAAAAATGTACCTATGCGATTGTAAACAAATCATTTTTGTTATAATACATTAATTAAGTAGCTAGGTAAATTATTTAAAAACTTAAAAAAATGTAATAAAAAACGAAGGAAAACATACTTATTTATGTACTTAGGTAATTTTAAAAACCTTTTCAGTAGAAAAAAATTATGAACACTTTAAATAAATTCATTAATAAATATTATTATCTCGTAACAAAATAAACAATGCAGTTGAAAACAATAGTGAATTTTGCAACTTTTGACGTGACTTGGTAGTTTTGAGGCCATTATATTACTATTATTAAATGACCTATATCAACATTTTATATATCGTTGAATTGGTAAATAAGTCTATTTTTATATTCTTTTAACATTTTTAAAGTATTTGCAAAATTAGTGGAGTTGTATTAAAAAAATTAAATTTTTTTGGATTTTCAGCTATTTTCTGAAAAAAAATTTATTTTTGAAAAATTACCAAAAATAGGTTATTGGAGCTATTTTATTGATTTTTTTAGGAATGAAAGCTTCATTTGTGTTTTATACATTACATAGGAAATAATATTAAAAATGTTATGCTAATATGCTTTTAATATGCTTTTAAAAATAGTCGTTAAAAAAACTGACTTTTAACATAAAATCTCCACTCCTGCATTCGTTTTTGGCCGGGCGGGAACCAGTTTAGTGTTAAATCATTCTAAATCTATCTCTATAAAAAATATGGGTACCAAATTTAAAGAAGCTCGCGTGACATTTTTTTTATTAATCGATAAAAATGAAACTATTTTTAAAAATTGACAATTTTCGGCCAATGCTGGATGTAGGGTGCAAACTTAAATCAATTCAAAATTTCTTTATTAACCATTTATGAAGCCTTATCTTTTGAAATTAATAAGAAAAAAATTTTTTTATTAACGGAACTTTGAGAAAAAAGTGAATGAATTGTACTATATTTTTGTAAAAAAATAGCCATTTTTCATGCCAATTTCAGAGTGCTGACTTTGAATATTTTTCACGTCTAGACGAATTGAGATAATCCAAAAATTCTTTCAGCATATTATTTTGAAATATGTAGCAAATTACAGAATATTTTTAAAAAATTTTTGCCTCATATATCTCCGGACTTATTCCCGAAAAACGAAAGAAAGTCGAGCCAAAAAATCAAAAATTCAAAATTCAAGCGTAAATATCTTTTTAACTGTAAGAGATAACTTAGATGAGTAAGCTTATTTTTTCTTTATCTTGCCAAGCACTTTCCAGAAATATAAAAATCTTTAAAATCGGACTTCATTTGTACAAGTTACGATTTTTTTTAACTTTTACATACTCGAGGTAGTCAACTTTGACACCCTGTAGCTTATCTCGTGTTATCACAGAGTGACTACAAGATGATTTTTCTGAAAGCTTAGGTCCTCCTCTACAACTCTTCCATACATTCCAATTTGATCCGACCAGTAGTTCAGGAGATTCAGATTTATTACCAAAAAATTTGCGTTTGACCCCACTGTGGGCCATAACAAAAAAGAAATTTTTTAAGTAAAAAAATATTGCCACCCTTTTTGAAGAAACCCAAAAAATATTAAATTTTTTTAAACTTTTTAATATAACTTTTTATTTTATCTATATATTTATACGATTTTTGCATTTTAAAAAAATATTGAACCCGCCAAGTTAAAGAAAAAGCTAAAAAACGAGGCTAAAAATAAGTGAATAGTTTATTTCGATTTAAAAATCTCTTAAAATAAAAGAGATAACTTACACATGTAAGCATATTTTTTGTAGATATTTACAATGACTATTTATATGTAAAAATAAATATATTTATTTGTGCCAAATTTAATGAAGAACGGTCCATAATTGACCAAGTTCCCATATAAATATCTCATCCGAAGGTCACTTCAACGTATATAAATCCCTAACTAAACGTTAGTACAATGAATGTAGATGACACGAACTTCTTTTATATTAGTAGAAAGCAAAGTGAGAATTATTATGACAATCGGTCCATAATTTGCTATATGCAGCTCATCCATAAACCCCACTTTCGGAATCCCTTTGATAATTACAATTACGAAAAGATTTAAAAATTGACTCATTTATAGTAGAGGGCGTAGTTTCACCTAACAAATTGCTTTAATTATAGAGCATTTTTTTATGTTATATGTGAATCGAATTTTATGTAGTTCACATTCAATCAAGCTCTAGCAAAGTAAAAGTTGTGCAGAAATTAGTTTTTTAAGCAATACATTACAAAAATTAGCACTGGGCTTCGATATTATCCAGTTATGAATTTACCATTGTGCAACGATTTACAATCACGGGTTTGATAGATTTTGCCCAAAAAAATAGTTTCAAGTTTGTTATTGAAATAGGTCTCTAAAAATTCGTAATTTTGAGCTTTTTATTAACAAATGTTAAACCATTTTTTTCGCACATATTTTGATACCAATTACAAGGAAAGCTAGAGCCATGATTTTCAATCGCTGGTAGCAAACTAAAGATTTCTTTTTAAATGTTTTTAAATATTTTTCCTCTATTCTGCTTATCAATACGGATCGCTTGAGTGTTCTTCCTACAAATTTTTATTAATTTTTTTTTTCCAACGAGACAGTCTAATACAAGTAAGTACATATGTATGTACATATACATAAGACACATTACATTTTCTTGTAAAATTAAATGTTGAAATGGTTGGGTAACGAATAAAAAGTACAACAAGAACATAAATAAAGAAAAACAGAAAGACATCTTGGAATAAAGACATATGGAATGTAGGAAAAATGGAAAAAACCTAAAGTATTATTAAACAAATAAATACAAGAGTAAAAAACATGCAAATAAATAATCTAGAAGAATGACTGCAGTAACAATACTGTAGAGACATTCATGAGCAGTTTTAGGATTTAATTTTACAGAGTTGCTATCTATGTTTTTGCTACAATTATGACCACTACTGTTTGTAGTTTTAATGTGTTATACCAATAACGTCCAGATCAAATTGCAGAACATTTTTAAAATTGTGCAATAGAAAATAATATTTGCTTATTTTATTGCTTTGTACGATGATGCAGTTTACTAAATTAGCTTTCTAAGAGAATATAGATTTAAATTTAAACTGCAAGTGATTAAATTCAAAGAAAAGATTTTAAAAAATTTCTAATGAAAGTTTTTTTTTATACCCCACACCACCACAGGTTGGGGTATTATGCGTTTGTGCTGATGTTTGTAACGCACAGAAAAAATCATCCAACATCGACCGACTCAGAATCACTTTTTGAATCGATCTAATGATGTCCGTTTATCCGTCCGTATGGCTGGCTGGACGGTTGGCTGGTTAGCTGGCTGGCTGTAAATGTAAACCTTGTGCACAAAGAACAATTTTGAAGGTAATTCAATGAAATTTGGCACATAGGACTTTCACAAAGAAATACATTCAAATTACATTACGAGTATCTCGATTTAAGATGTTTTGCCAAAAAGTAATACTAAAAGCTCTTAATTGTTTAGGAATAGACCACTGTTTGATATTCGATTCTACAGACCATTAAAAATTTCAGGCTACAACTACAACTATAAAGGAGCTTAGGCTTTTTACAAGATTAACAGGACTCAGAGCAAATATTAACTGTTAACTTCAAATATGAGTACCATCCAAATTAGCAAAAGCTCTTTTTTCATTTACGCAGTCACATCGGTTGAAGTTTACAGTTAATGAAGGAGCTTCATATCAAAGTCGAAGAAGTAATCGTTGCAAAGAAAAAAAATTAAATTAAATTAAATAGCTCCTTAATGTTGAATAAGTATTAGCATGACATAAAAAAACTTCTCTCTCTTAAAAAATACTTTGAAGTTTATTGGGACTTTTGTAGTTTTATTTTTATTAACAATTTAACAAAATATTACAAGAAATATAAAACTTGAAAATACCTTTTTGGAAATTATATTAAAAAATATGTAATTTAAAAAAAAAAACTATAGAAGAAAAATTGTATGGTATATGTAAATTAAATAAAAAATTTATTTAGCAAATGAAAAGTTATAAAGTCCTAAAGTAATGAGCATTTGTGTTGATGTTAGTAACGCAGAAGAAAAATATCTTCGAATTCCCATTTTTAACTCTACCATTCGACTCAGAATCACTTTCTGAGTCATCAAAGATAATGAGACGAAGACTACAAAAATACTTTATGATCAATTTATTATTTCACATAGCCCCAATATAAAAGAACTCCCGGAATATGAGGTTAATAATCACAAAAGCATTAAGTATATAAATATATGAATAGGTCAATAATAATTAACCATAGTTCTCATATAAACCCCTATTCCAAATATCGTAATGTGCATAAATCCCATATAATAGTAGTATTAGGAAAATATTAAAAATTACCGAGGGGCATTCTCCTCAATTATATTGTCGAGTTGGTATATAAGAAAATTCGTAATTTCGTACTAGAAAAAAGCGGATATCCACGTTGTATTAACAGGCAATGCCTGAATGGCTTGTGAAGTGAAACAGTATACGCGGCCTCTAGGGATGCTCATGTAGTCGATGTTAGAGTAGCATCTCCATAAAAATATTCTAATCTGAGGAGTTTATACACGGTGAGGGTCTGGTTAGGAATTTATGAAATATTCATAAACACCATTCATGATACCATCCATGTAACATCGTATCTGGAGGTTGACTCTGCCATAATTTTTATTGGAATTTTGTGCTTACAAGGCCAAATAATTCTTCTACACTGGCACTTGCTTGCTAATCCTACAGTTGAATGTTTCCTTTGAGTTAGAAGTTTTCTATTTTTTTATAGTTTATACAAATTTTAATTTATAAATCAAATAAATCAAATACAAAAAAATAGTTGGATTTTAAAATTGATAATGGTAGTTTGATTTGTCATAATTTCAACATCATAACGTTAATATGGCGACAAAAAGAGAAAGTGAAACTAACTTCTTTTTTATATCATGGGTATTATGGACTCCCATGAGCCTTTTTGATTTCATGAATCGAAGAAATTAAAATAAAATTTGACATCAAATTGTCTGTTTATTTAAATTTATTATATTCTTCTTTCAATATGGGTAAATTAAATTTGTTCTGACTTTCAAATGCAAACATTGTATATGCCACATGCTACACAATAAAGTAATCATTTCAAATTTTTTATCACTTACTTTATTTCCTTTCCCTTTCATTGAGTTACATTAAAAGAAAAACAAAGTAACGAAAATGCATACATACCGTTGTAATGCTGACGTAACGAAGATTGTGTTTGTAGACTATTACTTGGCTCTTTTGTTTCCTTAAATGAAATTTCCGTTTCCGCTTGAGTATCTTCAGGTGCGTTGTAACACAGACCCTTTCGACCATAAATTTTTTCTACCGCTGATGCTGAAATCGAACCCATTGCGGAGTATTTATTTTCAGCACCACTGTTACTGCTGCTAGTAAAATATTTCGTTTCTCTGCCATTATTTGTTGATGTTTCCAATATATGCAATTTATCGCCATCAACAGTACCTGATCCTGTTACAGTACTGGGTGTACCTTTACGTGTCTGGCAACGAAATGACATGTTCAAATTAAATACAGTTGGTGCTTTCGTTTCAGCCTCCACATGAGTGTAAATTTTTACATTCCCCGCTGCATCATTACCACTACCACTTCCATTGCTACTATGCGTCATATTATTGTTTTTATTACCAAATATTAGAGCCTTTTCATCCTTAATTCCCATGTATAGTGTGCGTGTTATTAGAATGTAAGCAACACACAATATGCCCAAAGGTAAAACCAACAATACAAGATCCAAAAATATATTATAGAAACGTTCGTAGCCAACAGCTGCTTCTGGCCATTGTTCGCGACATTTGCGTAGGCCTAATAGAAAAGATAACAAAATTAAATATAAATATTTAGAATGAAAAAATTAATGTATTGAATTTTTTCATAAACTTTAACAAACTATAATATGTATATTAATAAATATATTTACAAAAAATAACGCTAAAGTATGTTAAAAAATCTGAAACACTAACATTTTATTCTTTGTTTCAATTTCGTGAAAAGCAAACTTAATTACACGTTTTTTTTATTGTGTTCTTTTCTGCCGTTCCATAAATTTTTATTCAGACATAAACAAATTGATTTTTGATGAAAGACTCGTAGTTATAATGGAAGTTAACATCAATTTTAAAATATATTTTAATAATATATTTTAACTTAAATATGCGCGTTTTTAATAACTTGTTCATATTTTACCATATGTCCTTAAGAAAGCAATTTAAATTTCCATATTTGTTTGCCTTCATTATGTTCACTTTTGCTGCTCTGCATATGTACGTTAATTAGAGTGTCCCGTAGGAAAATCATTAAAAAGATGCGTATTGATGAGTAGAATGTAGAAAAAATATTACAAATTTTTTAAATAAATCTTTAGTTCCTTACTAACGATTAAAAGTCACTGATCTAGTACATTTTGTATAAAAAAGTTTCAAGTTTTGTCTCTGAATCAAAAAAAATTAATTTTAAGCCTTACTTTTACTTTTATTCCTATTATGAGTAAAATATGGAAAAGCTGTTTTGTAGTAATTATGGTCCATCAAATTGTAATTTAGAAAAATTCTTCACCAGAATGCACTAAAAATTAACAAAATTCCTCTACAAAAAAATTTTAAATTACTTCCTCCTATATCAAGCTAAAAATTTTGGAGTTTTTTAAGACCTATCTCAAAAAACAAATACTCCTATCTTTTTATTGGCAAAAACGTAAAATATTTTAATCTCTGAAGACAACAGAAGACACATGTTTTCGTATTTATCCTATATACACATCTTCAATACGCATCGGGCCATTATCAAAAATTGTTGATCTAGATGATACAGATTTTAATCTGTAATAAGTTTTGTGGTAATACTATTTTAAACGCAAGGGTTACAGATTTGAACTCACAAGATGTGAAACTAATAGAGTGAAGAATTTTATCTCCAAAGCTTTCATTTTATAATCATGGTTGTGGTACAAAATTCAAAAACTCGGAAAATGGACTTGAAATTACTTAACTTTTTCCCATTCCTCAACAATTTTTGATCACGCATTTATACTTTTGGATCCAAATTTTCAACAGTTACATACAGGGTAGTCGAATTTTAATATAAAAATTTTTTAAATTTAAAATTTTTTTGAGCAAGAATACAGATATTGGTTCAGAGATTGATACTTGTTCCAATTGTTCACATGTTACACTATATCCCGTTGATGTGCTCGAAATAGTTAATGCGGTAGACAGTCTCAAAATTATTACAAAATTTTTTATAATAAACTCAATTAAAATATACTTTCGTATAATACATGTGAAATTATCTTAGATGCAAACCTCACTTTTCACAACAATTTTTAAAAAATGTGATTCTTAGTAAAAATAAAATTTTACTCAGAAACCCTAAAAGATACTATATGATGCACCATCAAATATTAAAAATATCATAAGTTTTATTTAAATAACTCAGTAAGCATACATTTGAGTCACTTTATATTCGTACTTATAGATTTTAATGTGCCATCAAGAAAATATAAAATTTTTCTTAGCCCCAAGAATCAAAAACTTTTAATAATGGCCCATTTACTATCTTTTTTTATTCTGAGAATCATTATTGATGATTTCAATTATTCTCAGAAGAAAGAATGAACTGTGGTTGTATTTTTCATATACTTAATGAAATGAAACTTCAGGAAATTTGCACAATTTATTGACATACTACACTTTGTCGTCATGTAAAGGAAAGTAGTTTACTACAATACGATGATAATAATCATGATATTTCTTATATAATATAATGATGATATAATTTAAATTTTTTATTATTATTTTTCCTTATACGAAAAAGAGAGTTTTTTTTTAAATTAAAAAATGAAGGAATCAGTACTTATTTTTTCAAGGAAAAAAATAAAAATCAAAATAATTTGCACTTTTTCTTTAATTGGAGACCTTAAAGAAAATATATTTTATTTAATAATAATGAATATATTTAAGATTTAAAAAAATGGTCATTAATATTGTATGTATGAATGTACAAAAATCACGGATGTTTGTGGAATAAAGATGTTGGAATAGTTTTGCGAGTTGAGTTTAGAAGAGAGCGTAAATAGAACTGAAGTTCTCTTTATCTATCTATCTATCTATCTATCTATATATATAAATTTTTCCCATTTTAGTTTACTAATAATAAAAAGTTTAGTATAAAATCAAATCACAAATCTACTTACCCTGGCGACTTGTGGGTATCAGTTGACTAAAAATTGCTATTGGTGCCATACAAATGATGCTGCCAAACCATATGCAACCAATTATTTTATATGCATGATTTATAGTCTGCCATGTCCTTGAACGTAATGGATGACAAATGGCATAATAACGTTCACATGATATTGCCACCAAAGTCCACGATGAAACAGCAACTGAGGCAGCTAAAATGAAATGTGAAAATTATATATATATATGAAAATCACATGAGTATAGTTTAGAAATGACAAGTATGGAAAAATTATTATTAATAGTTGTAAAATTCATTTTTTTTCTACATTGAAGTTTTAGTATAAAATATATAAAATATAAAAATCGTTAATACAACTTGTTTGTTATTTATCAATAACTACTTACATGTAATCTTTAAACACAATAATAATTTTACATAATCTATCAAACGTAAGTTATTTGTTTTAATTAATTAATTTAATATGAACCAAATATTCCAAGTATTTTTTAAAGGTTCCCTTAAGCTCAGTCAGTTAGTTATGTTTTAAATCCCTTTTCCATTTGTTTAAATTTTAACAAATAAGGACTGCACATGAAAAAATCCATGCACACTTTAAGGCTTATAACTTTTAATATACGTAAAAAATAACACCGTTAACTTGTTTATATTTTCTATTATTCTCCGTAACTATGTGCGAAATTTTGTTTTAATGGTATAATTAGTTTTTCTTAAAATTAAAATTAAAATTAAGCAAAATACGTTCAAACACTATAAACAGTTCACAATTACCAAAAACAATCCTGATGATCGAAGAAAAGGTTGAATTACAAACTGCAGGATCACAGACAAAATAATAAGATTTCTAAGAAAAAGTTTCTACATCTCTGGATGAAACGTGACTTATTCCCAGCAAAAAAAAAAGAGCATACTATTCATTAGTGAATTCACTAATTCTAATGAACTTGAACTAGTTCCAATTTTGGTAAAACATCAATGAATTTAACACGTGGTTGTCATAGGAGAGAAGTGATCCAAATTACTGAGAATATGTTATGAAAGATTGACTCTTTGGTGTTTGCCTTTCATTACTAAAATTATATTATTTAACAATTTTCAGTAACAATCTAGCTGATTTTTATTAATTCCATCCACACTGCCTTGTGAGAATTATATTAAAATATACTTTTCTTTAATACATTAATAACTTGCTCAAAAGAACTGACTTGGAATAATAAATTCAGTACACTAGCTACTTAGTATTCAATGAAAATGTCGTGAATTTTGAACAACTTCTAATATTTTTTGCTGGGATTCTTTAAACTTCTCTGTATCTTTTATCAGAAAAGTTATAAACAGCTCTCCTGAAGTTCCTAATAGGAACGCTAGAAATGATGTGAAGGAAAAAGATGAAACTATTATTTATATAATTTTTTATTTTTTAATATTAATACTGCCTAAATGGTGATAAAAAGTACATACTGTTATACTTTTTACAATACTCTGCTCAGGAGTTTCTTATCACAGATGTTGTGGAAAATGTATCAGATAAATATCGTGTAATAAATCGAAATTGTCTAATAAACTATTGGCCAGACAACATATTTGTAAATGTGGGAAAAAAGTATTTCATCCACAATAAATGACATTTTTCACAGAGAAACACATGCAAATGAGTGCCATCATAAAAGATTCCTTCTGAATGCTTATTTTTCTGGCTTGATCACTCTTCTCATTATTACCTCACAAAATTATTTAACTGAGTGTACCAAATAAGCAGTGCTACTATGCACCAAAGGAGACCAATCCACTAAACTTTATCCAGAACTCTATCCATTTTAAAGGTATTGGGTCACGGTAAAAATATGTATTTAAAAAATACATAAAGTTGACTAAAAATAAAATAGACTAAAAATAAATGGACCCATTCCAACAATAAAGTAATCTAAAACACATTAAAGAACTTATGGAGGATATTCTAGAAAATATTAAATATTTTATTAAAAACGAATAAAAAGTTATATTTTCTTTTAAATTTAAAACTTGAATACAACAGTCTTTAATAAGATCAATATTTTAAAGAAATTGATTCTTTAAAATTTGGTATACATGATTTTTGTTCGAGAAGAGTAGCCTAGAAACAAGACAAATGGATTTGAGAGCTTCACCGAAGCATTATGGTAAGGAAGAATGTCTTTTGCAATGAGTCAATAGCTTACGCTATTGCATTGTTGGAAGCTGTTGGAATTAAGTAAGCAATCTATTGCTTCGATCAGTTGTTATTACTTCCAAATATTGAACATTTTTTTGCTGGGATGTGAGATCTTCGGAAAATTGTTTTCAAACTATACGCTTACCTTACTTGTAAGAACTCGGATTGTTAAATAAATAAATATTCTATAAAAAAAAAAAAAAAAAAACAAATGACAAATTTTTATACACCAAGGTCATGTGCGATTGGCCGTGAAAGCACATATATAAGAAGCAAATTCTCAAATGAAAAACTATTGTAAAAATACTAAAACAAAAGTTCAAGACTAAAGCATGGTAAAACTTATATTTAGCAGAAAAAAATTAAAGCTGGTAAAGTGAAAAAAAAATTGCAACACAAAAACGCATGAACATGTTAACAGACAACTGGTGCAGAAATAGTTTAAAGCTTTATTAAACAAACATACAGAGTGACAGTGAAAACTATAAACAAACCTTATTATGAAAGGAAATCTTTGGTTGTATAAAAACTATTTTATTTTATACTGTAAAGATACATACATAATCTAAAAACAAATATCAAGCATCGCTTCTATGATTAAACCACACACAATTATACACAAAGGAAGCCAACCATACAAAGTTTGTTTGTTGCTAGAACATCCTTAACAAATTTGTTTTTTTTTTTATTTATTATTCACACAGAGTTTATTCGAAACGAACAAAAATGAGCCTGGTAGCACTTAAGTTTTTTTTTTTATGCAAATGCACAATTTTTATCTTTTGTATTTGAATATGCAACATCTTCAAAAAATGGAAAACAGAACAAAGATTCAATCTAGATACAAATACGGAAGCCAAACAGTTTAATGATAGTCACAAAAGATCTGGTTGAGTAAACTTACACTGAGAAAAATAATTTTTGGATATATATTTTAACAATTTTATATTTAAAGTTATAATTCAAAATTATTTTTTCAATAGTAAATATTTCTTTATGTGTATTACAGATGCTTGTTTTTTAATTCATTATAGGAAGAGAATATGCACAGTAGTTGAAAACAAATGTTGCTTACTTGGAAGCAATAACACCTGATGTTAGCAATAGATTGCTTACTTATTTTGCAAGCTTTATGCAAAAATACAATAGTATAAGTTATTGACAGCGTGCAAAAGATACTCTCCTTAACAAAAATCATGCATTATAAATACACTTCAGTAATGTTTATACTCGTATTATAAACCTCCTTAAAAAATTGTAAAAAGGATTAAATTATATAAGCAATACTGGAGTGGATTTATAATGCGTTATTTTTGTTGGAGACAACCCATCTAGTAGCAACAGAAATGGATTTTAGTGCTTTCCCGAAGCACTATGGTTTCGTACATAGTTAATTACTTATGCTATAGTATTCTTGGAACATAAATGAAATTAAGTAAGTAATCTACAGCTTCCATCAATTGTTATTTCTTCCAAAAAAAAGGACAACTTTTTGCTAGGAAAGTATGAAGTACAAAACAAAATGTAATTTGAATTGTTTGTTCGTGTATTGTCAATTAAAGATTTAGTCTGTGCAAATTCTCTAATGAAAGAAAAGTTTAAAGAACTTTGGATAAATTGCATATTCATCAAATGAATGCACATATAGAGAAAAATTACAGTACCAATATTCACAACTAAAATTAAAATGGTCTTTAAATATTTCGCAAATAAATATAAATTTTTAGAAATTTATGAAATGATATAAAATTAAAAGGAAAGCTAAAATGTAATAAGTACTGTACACGAAAAATTTAGAGCATAAAAATAAAAATGAAACCAGTCAGTCCCTTTAAAATGTTGATCTTACGCTTAAGTAATACATATATTAGTCGTATATAACTTGCTCATATAATTGCAAAAAGGATAATATAAGCATTACTGAAGCGCAATTATAATACATGATTTTTATTTAAGATAAGCCGCTTAGAATTAGCGTTACAGTTTGGCGACTTTAGTTGCCAATTGTCTCTTTTTCAACCACCTAACCACTTTTTTAGCCACTTTTTTAAATTGGAACTAAATGGTGACTTTTTAAGACTATGGTATAAATGACGAAAAACTAAGTTGTTTGAAATATCTCACCCGTTATATATTAATTCAAATGAAAAAAATGAATTATTTTGAGATTGTTTCACAATATAGTGATGTAAAAAAGTCACCGAAAAAATTATAAATGAATTGAAACTGTTAAACTAAAGCTAATGATAAAGTTTATAAATAACTATTTAAAACATCAAATCTTTTTGGACCGGATTCGGAAATATAAAAAATAAATTTGATGAACACTTATATCCTAATTTATATTTTAAATTTTCTTTTTTCTAAATTATCCAACAGGTTTAAGGTCAACACTTTAATCTTAAATTTGATAGACGAGGATTTGTAAGACTGCAGTCCGAGTGAAGACCTCGTAAAAAAGTATAGTAATTTAATTATTAAAAAGATAATTTTATGTTAACTAGTTTCATGAATAAATTTTTATTTTTGCAATAACAAAAATTATTATAAATAAATTTTTTGGTATTAGTAAAACTGAATTTAATAGTTTTTCTTAAAATAAAATAATTTTTGTTTTTTTTGATCAAGTAAACCAATTTCGAGGATTTTCTCAATTATTGAAGCAGTTGGTCTCTTTTTTTCAACTTTTTTTAATCCTCTTTTTTGGTCACTTTTTAAAAATTCTCAATGGTTACATTGCCTACAACTAATAGAAGTGGATTTTATTGCTTCTCCGAAGCCGCCATGGCGGCTTATCTTCGCATCCTTGATATATAGCTCATACGTGGCAGAGTAAAAAGCGTGTCATGCTACGCTCTAAGACTCGCCATTCGGTCTAAGAGTTGTATCAGTTTGGCATATATATATGTATATATGGGTTTACCATTACCTGGACTTTTCTGGGGTCTATTCTGGTAGAAAAGGACCTTCGGGGACTGACCAAAGACCTATCACAATCTGGTACCACGGGAGCCGGTAGCCCCTGGTACAGTAATCCCTACTTGCCGGTGTTGTTGTACTGGACTGGCTATTGGAGAGGCCCTTCGAGGAGTTTCGTGATGGCTGTGTCTTAAACCCAAATCGCGGGAATAGGATTATTCTCCCGATATGGTGTTGCATTGCAACACATCGCCGCTAATAGAGCGGCAGGAGATTAGATAGCTCCAACTCCCAAGCAATGAGTCTCTCTAATTGCTACCTGTGTGTTCCTAACAGGCATATGGTGGCGTTAGTTGGCGCACCGTACTTCAGTCGGTGCTAAGATCATTGTGGGATTGGGATTGATCACATCTGCTTCTTCGAAACACTGTGGTAAGAAGGAGTGTCTTTCGCACTCAATCAATACCTTCTGCTATTGCATTCTTGGAAGCTATATGCAATTAAGTCAGCAATCTATTTCTTCCATCGGTTGTTATTGCATCCAAGTAAGCAACGTATTTTTTTCTGGGATAATATATGTGGTACTCGGTTTTTAAGGCGAGGTGTTTGTTAGATTAGCACTATCTAATATGGCCCCCTAACCTGTTATGTTAGGATGTCTAATTTCAAAAAAAAATGCTTATTTTTGGGGTAAAGCAAAACTTAATATTTTGTTGGTGTAACATCAAAGTCCATTTGTATAAAAATAAATTGAATCACGTTGTTCACGTCAGGCACGGATCCCGCAAAACGAATTTTTTAACCATAAAAAATTAAGCATGAAAAACAATTTAGAATAGGAAAAGAAATGAAAAATAAAAATTAGTTTGTCATAAATAAAAAAAATTATGAATTTATCTTCAACATGTCTATCCATAAATCTACAACTTCTTTCGAACATTTTTAAGTAACAGATTTTAAAAATTGGCACTTGTTTAATACAAAATGTAGGAAATGCACATTTTTCAGTATTTTTATTTCACCTTTTTTTAAATAACTACATATTGCTAAATTCTTCTAATAGTAAATAATTTTGTAATTTCATTTATTTTTTCCTGGGCTTTCGAAATTCAAAATTTAGAAATGCATCTTTTGATAAAAAAAATAATTTGTTTAGAACTAGTTTTATCAGTTAATGAAAAATATTTTTTATTTTATAAATCAAAATCTATCCAAAACTTTTTACAAAAAGCGCTTAAGTAACAACACAGAAAAAGTTCTCCCCAAATTTTCTCATACAAAATATAATCTTTATCCTAGATATTATTAAATTATACATAATGAAAATTTTGCATATTTTGAGACATTTTTATTTTGGAAGCTAAATAAAAATATTTACACATAAATCATCAACGATAAATATTCTAAAAATAGTAATTTTTCTAGTAAAGATTAAAAGCTACGTTCTTTTGCTTTCTTCATTCAATTAAATTCAAAATTAACTTAAAATTTATGTAGCTTTAATATTTTTAGTATACCAACTATCATCAAAACATTTCTTTTTTTCAAAATATCTCAAAATTTACAGGATATTTCGAATTTTTGAAAATTTGTCAGTTTTTCGCGTTTCACAACATTGTTGTTTTTCTTACAATTTCTTACTTTTTACAAGTAATGAAAAGTAATGGAGCAAAGATATTATTAACTGAAATCAAACAAAAATAAAGTATTTATTTTATTTTTGTACAAAAAAATATATCGATTATCGGTACGGTTCCCTTTATCAGATTAGTTCGAAATTTTTACATCAACTAGTATTTGATATTAAAGAATATAATTAGATCTATTAAACAAAATTAATATTCTAAGTATCAAAAACTACATAGCTCAACCTTTCGTGTTTTTCAGGTCATGCATTTAAATTAATTGCATTGAAGTGCATTTGTTTAAAATTCTTTAATATAATAATATTAATATAATAATATTAATATAATAAAAACACACCTTAAATTATTAAAATCTATTCAATATTCCCTGAAATTTACGAACCATAGATTCATAAAAATTTTTATTTGTATTTCAAAAACTAAAAAGGAAAAATGTTAAGATCTTTTTGGTGACTCAAAAAAAAAATATACTTCAAAAGTTATTTACAAAAATTTTTAGCCATTAATCTTGTACATAATTTCGAATTTTTCAAAATAAAAAAATTTTAAGAATTTTCTTTATAATTACTAAAAAAACGCAAATTTTTAAAATTTTACAAAAAATTGGATTCACATTTAAGCTATTTCTCCATATAATATATTTTATTCTACTTTATTATATAAAGAAATTCTAGTTAATATTGTGACGCATTTTTAACCCAAGTAAATATATTTTGGTCCATAAAATTTTTATCTTTCGAATTTTTTATGGTGCGCCTCTGGATTTTGTTGAAGCACTACAAGCACCTATTAATTATAACATATGTGGTCAATTTAGTACTGTTCACGCATTGTGTCTTAACAAAATGTCTTTTGACAAAAGTGTCCCGTTATCAACTAACTTTCACACACAGATTGTTATGAGAGGAAAACGTATAAAATGTATATGCAACATATTACTACTTTTCATTTTACTAGTTTCAAGATATTTTATTATTGTTTGCTTTAGGTTAAGATCATTTGTTCGCGTAAATAAATCAATCGTTCTTAAGTAAGGTTTATACAAATCATAATTTGCGAACAAAAAGTTAAATTTTTGCGTAATTTTCAAAAGTCTATAAAAGTTTTTCAGCAAAATTTATTTTAAGTGCGCTTTCGATTTTGTAGTGATAAATAACAAAAAAGTAAGTTCACGTACTAAGTCGTGCTCAGTGTTGCCAGTTTAGCCTTCTTAAAGCTCAATGTAGCCTTTTTACTTTGCTTTTAGCCTAAAAATTTTCCGTTTTAGCTTTTAGCTTTTTTCTAGTCTTTTCTGATTTTTAAAATTGTATTAAAAAGGTTAAAATGTTAAAATTTCATAGACTTATTTTATCGATTATTATATTATATTTTATTAACAGTAAAATCTATAAAATAATATATTTAAAATATCTTATAAAAGCGAAAAATTACACAAAAATTTAAAAATGCTTAACAAAAAGCGAGTTCAAACCAAAATTATATGGGAATTTTTGGGTGATTTTATATTGGATCATTTTGCTGTTAGTCTTTTTATGTTTAATTTAAAAATTAATTAAAAGATTTTTAAAAGATATCAAAAATTTACAAGAACGAAAGAAATAAGGTTTTAAATTAAACAAAAAATAATAATAATTTTTCTGAACTTTTTTGACATTTTCTTTCCTTTCCTATTCTGACCTTTTTTAGAGTTTAATTTAGCCTCTTTTTTTTACCTTCTGACAGTGCAAAAGTTCAGATCTCTAACACGTTTATTTATAGTATTACCATAAATCTTATTAAGGATTAAAGTCAATATCAGTCAGGTTAAAATTTTTTAATAATGGCCCATATGTTTATCGTTCCGAATCAAAAAAAATCTTTCAAGACCCGATATATATCTGTCTATATCTGTCCATCTATCTGTGGGAAAAGTTTTCACGCCGGAAGTACTGACCCGAGTAAAATTATATTATCTAAAAGTGTTGGTTGTTTGCAAGTTCCTAAACGGTTTGCAAGTTAAAAGCAAACACCTAACGGAACTAAATAAAATTTACTCAGCTGTGCCCGCTGCTAATTACTACAAACAATTAATAAAGATTTTTTTAATTGTAGAATAAAATAATGTAAAAGTTTGGTTGAATACACGGCAGAATGGAGTGCATTTTCTGGTCCGCTACAACCGTCATCAGCACTCTTCAGCGTCCCACCGTGGTGTTCTCTGCAAACATCATGTATTTAACTTACAACTTTTGAGAAATGGAATCTGTAATTTATTTTCCTTATTTGCTATTAAATAAGACGAATGGTTTACGATAAAGTTTTTACAATTATTTTGTATTCTCCTTTTTCAATTATTATTGTTTATATGCTTAATTAATGCACTTAGGCTACTTACAAAATAAATGACTAATTAAATTGTACAATTTTAAGACATAATAAGTACTTGAATAATCCCAAGCTACTTAACAAAATTTCTTCATACGCTTACATTTTTTCAATAAATTACATTTTTAATTAGTAGATAGTATACGTGAGAGATTTTAATTTATATTTTATTCATTATATTGTCCTGTATATTTGAAAAGGGATACTTAAAGTCTATGATATTAAGTCTTTAGTATATATAAAAAATGATAACTCAACATTTGTCTAAACTAAACTTAAACAAGTTGGAGTGCTATATTCGGCAGTGCTGAATTTTATATACCCTTCACCCGTGTTGAGATGTGTTATATTGGATGTAATTACAAATATTTGCATATACTATATCTGTATAAACACTAAAAGCTTAAAATAATTTGTATTTTCATATGAAGTTGAAATGGAATCAAGATTTTATAAATCCTTATATGCTTATAGACATATATTATTAATGTTTCTAAACGACTAAACCGATTTAAAAAAATTTTACACACAGATACTACCAGTACCAGAGGTGGTTATAGACTTCGTTAGATTTCAATTTGAAGTCACAACAACATTTTATGCCTACTTAAAAAAAAAAAAAAACTATCTTTTCAATTTTACACGTTATTAATGAAGCTATTTACATGAAATTTAATACACAGATAGTGCTTGCACTGTAGAATATTATAGATTATATTGAATTTTGATTAGCTTAAAATAGATCGGATCAGAAGATGTGTAAAGCAAATATTCATTATGGCATATCTAAGGAACTCATGCAGTGAGAGCACTTAAATTCCTTATCAAATCGCATTGATGAAATGAAAATAGGACGCATAGGTCCAAGGATAGAGGTAGCTCTCGTACAAAGAAAATATAAATTTTCTTATCCAAAGGACTATTACAGTGAAAGTCTTAAAAAAGTTAAAAATAATTTTCATATCACTTTGGTGCAGAACAAATATTTTATAAATTTGATACAATATTAAATTAAATAAATCAATATTAAATTAAAAAAGGGTATGGTGGAATTGACTAATTTAAAAAAGTTGATATTAAAAAAAATATTTGTGAAAGATTTATGCAATAATGGGGCCCGTAACTTATATAGAAGCTTAAAAAAACCTAATGAAGCGTTTTGGCCTATAACTCGGTTAATACTAGATATACTTAGTTCATTTTCTCAACACAAATTTGATATGTGCTTAAAAAAGTTGCCTTAATATATTGTTGTTGTTGTTTTTCAGTACCCAACAATAACTATAAGGGAAACAGAGATTAAATAAATAAAAGAAACAGATTTGCGTATAACTCGATTGTTTATAAACCGATTTGGATGATTCAAAAAACCAAAATTCGAGAAAAACATTTGTGATCTATCTTTATGAACCAAGTCCGTAGCTTATTTAGGACTTGGATATCGGTCCAAAAAGGCGTTTTGTCCAATATCTCTGTAAATAATAGAATTGAGAAAAAATTTTCCGATTTTCTTTTTTACAAAAACGAAGTCCCTAGCTTATATAGGAGCTTCAGAAAATCGAAAACTTCTTATAAGGATTCGGTAAATATAAACTTTTTTGCTCTCCGACAAAACTTGTGGAAATTACATACGGAATGATATACTTATATATACCCTTTACACCTTTGGTGAAGGGTACAAAAATGAGAGGAACTGTAAAAGAAAGTAACTGTACATCGAGACAAACAGAGATAGTTTATTTTGTGATGCTTTAACCATAATTATATCTTTTTATAAACATTAATACAGCATGCAAATCTTCATAAGAAAAATATGGTTGTGGCGACCATAATCTAAGAGCAACATATTGTCATTGAATTATATGCTTACTGTAAAAATTGTTATGGTTATAAATAATAAATATGATCATTAAATAAGAAAATGATCCAAAGTTATTATATTATGATCCGATTTTTTTCATATTGTATTTAACATTTTTATCATGTTATAATTCGGTTTTTATTATGATCTGATTGAATCTTATTATAATTCTGTTTTTCATTTTATTAATTATTAATTATATTAATTATTTATTCGCTTCATTATATGATATGTAAGATAATAAAATATATTTTTTATTAACTAAATTATTTAATAACAGTGGTATCAGTTTTTCGAAGTTAGCGCTCGTATTCGCGATATTTGGGTGTAAACTTTATAGAGGAACATTATTTATGTAACTCGATTCAATATATACTCCAATCATAAATTAAATCAATTACAGTCCGATTTTTAAGATATTTATATTTTTGTTTGAAATGTTTCTCATTGATACTACCACTTAGCTTACTTACGGAATTGTAGTAATATTTTTTCTTACATTAAAATTCTGTAATTTAGCATTTAAAATATACAAATATACTTAGTAATAAGAATTCATGATACTATACTATAATAGAATCTTAGTTGCTTATTTTATTTAAATTTAACTGCTAAATTGTTAAATTTAAGTAAAAAAAAATTTACCTAATGGGTGCCCATCTTATTAAAAAAAATAAGTCTCATTTCCGAGCATAGTGTAATTAATTAATATCTCATACTGTTTGAATCACCCCGTCACCTTGTCTACTTATATTTACTCCTATACAAAATAAATGAATATTATAATAAAGTTGGCGTATTTATTAAAGGAACACACGTAGCATAAAATAGTTAGGGTAAACATAATATAGTTGAAAAAGAAACTTACAAAATATAATGTGTTTAAAAAACAAACAAATTATGATTATTATATATAGTTGTAGATATAATAGTTTCGCATGGTTATTATAATTTGTTGTTTGGTAAAAATATAATATGTTTCAGACAACCATATTAAATTATTTAATTGAGGTAACCATAATATATTAAAACTTAAATATTAGTGTTATTATCATGAATAAAATATTAATGTAGTAAATATAATTTCTTTCCGACAGTTTCTGCAAACATAATATTGTTGTCGTATAAATACCGCAACCATATTTTTTTCTACTATTACATAGTGTTTATAATAATTATAAAGTTACACTTTTAGACATTAAAGTAAAATAATATTCTTACACATATACTTTCTTGAATTCTAACAAGGCATGTTATATTAACGTTTATATATTCTCTTGGTATTTAATATTAATTTCAAAATCAAACCAAAACATTTTGATATATTTTTAATATAATCTGGATAAAAATACTCTCAAATTTATGAATTTAAGCCAAAAAGCTCAATGGTAGTTGCTCATATTTTTCACATTGTTAACGCAGTACGTGTATGCTATGTTAAAAAGAAACTAAACATGAAACGCTTTATTTCATTTTCACTTCTCAAACGAGAATATTGTCCTGTTATTCAAACACAGAATAAAAATTTTTTAACAAGCAGTATTAGCTACAAATACAATTTAGCTTTATAAGTAAACTGTATATACAATATATGTATCTATGTCTATGTTTTATGGGATTTTTCTCATCTTTCCTTCCTTTACGCGTAAATATATATTATTTTATTTGTATTTAATATAATATGTGACACGTATAACTTCGTTGTATTGTGTACTCCTGCATACGCTCACAGAAATATATTAGCCGTCAATTTTGAAAGTGACCTAAGTCCCTTCATTAACAAAATTGAGTTACGCATAAAAATAGTTAAATTGTTTTTTTAGTTCTTTCAGAAATCTTAGCAAGTTTTAATAAGGAAGAAAAAATCTAATTAAAATATAATTACACCGTTTTGATGAATGGACTTAGGTCACTTTCAAAATAACTGGCTCATATATTTTTTAAGTATGTTTCTTTTTAAATATAATACCCAAAGTATTCTCGTTTTTGTATTTTTGCACAACTTTGGGTGTATTTTATAGGGTTTTAGATTAAAACTGGTAATAAATATTAAGTAGACAGTAATTCAATGTAAATGTCACGCTTTTACAATGCTTTCGTACACCATCAATCAAGAAAGACTTTGTTTTATTTTAAACCAACATAAATCAATTTAGTAATTTATGTAAATATAAAATGAATAAAAGTAGCTTAACTGACTAACAATTTCAATTTAAAGCAAAAAACCAAAAATGAAAAAATATTTTCAAAAATACTGTTTTAGTTTTTCATTTAATCTTTAAATCAACTTAGAAAGAA
Source organism: Protocalliphora azurea (assembly GCA_932274085.1). NCBI lineage: Eukaryota > Metazoa > Arthropoda > Insecta > Diptera > Calliphoridae > Protocalliphora > Protocalliphora azurea. Next base: position 146,988,787 of record OW026523.1, read on the forward strand.
GATATCAGCAAAAACATGTAATATCCACCAAAGCTTAATGTATACAATTTACAAACGAAGCTAAATTTATAGTCTATACCAGATTTTTAAAGAAAATTTAAGAACGAACAATGAATTTTGCACAAAAATTTAACTAATAATATTTTATATTATTCTTTCAATTCATTAAAAAGAGTAACAAATAAAAAATAAGTACTTTTTTTGTATATTTTAAAAGTCACTCAATTACTCAATTGGCTTCATATTGTTAATAATTAAAACATACAACTGATGTGCAATTTAAAAACAATTCAGTTTAAATGTGAAATGAGAAAAACATTTATTTCAAAATTTGATTATTCATAAATTTTTATTTGCTTTTAAATAAAAATATTTTAGAAATGCGTATCTTGTAGAGAATATTTTTAAGAAAATTTTCCCTCATATACCTGAGGACTTATTAATGGAAACCGAAATAAAGTGGAGGCAAAAAAATAAAAATTCAAGTGAAAATATATTTTTAACTTAGATATTTCTTCTTTATCTCGCTAAGCAGAGATAAAAGTCTTTGAAATAGGACTTGATTTGTAGAAGCTATAATTTTTTGAAACTTTTACATATTCGAGGTGGCCAACTTTGACATCCTGTAGCTTATCTCGTATTATAACAAGATAATTTTTCTGAAAGCTTTGATCGTCCTCTACGAGATACGCATTTGAAAAATATTTTTATTTAAAAGCAAATAAAAATTTATGAATAATCTAATTTTGAAATAAATGTTTTTCTCATTTCACATTAAAACTGAATTGTTTTTAAATTGCACATCCGTTGTATGTTTTAATTATTAACAATATGAAGCCAATTGAGTAATTGAGTGACTTTTAAAATATACAAAAAAATACTTATTTTTTATTTGTTCTTCTTGTCAATTAATTGAAAGTACTCAGAATAATATAAAATTTTATTATTTAGATTTTTGTGTATAATTTATTGTTCGTTCTTGAATTTTCTTTAATTGGGGGGTGTGAGTATGTACGTATGAATTGCAGCTATATAATTTTATGTGAAAAAGTTTTAAGTACTAAATTTATAATAGTGCAATATTTTTATGAATTTGCATATTTGTTATGTATTTTAGGAGGTTCGAAATATTATTTTATTTTCTTTATTTTTACACTTTTGCTAATAAAAATGTGAATGCAGTATTTAGTTGTGTATTGCATCGCAAAGCAGCTCAGTTGAATTAAAGTTTTTTTGAAATTTATAGTTTTAAGAATTTGGTTTCCACCCATAATTTTAGCAGGTCACGCATTTATATTTATTGTAGTGTTGTGAGAAAAACCACTTCTTAAACATTTACAGAAAAAAAATATTTCAAATATTTTTTCAATAAAAGTATTAATTCATTTTATATTGATGTAATTAACTTTCTAATTGGTTAAAGGTATCTGACAAAAATGGACAGCTTTTAAAAAATATACAGGAAAAAAAACTTGTCAACAAAAAAAACTTAAAATAAATTTTCAAAAATTTTCAACTCATTCTATCTTATTCTATCGTTAAAAAAAAAAAAGTAATTCGAAAAATAAACATTTTAGGATTTCCTTAGTTTTCGGAGACGCGTTTAATATATAATCATCTAGTAGAGTTTTAAATATATTTATGATGAGATTTTTAATCATTTCATGCTTTTGTAGATGTTTCTGTCGTTGGTATCGGGAGTTATAGTTAATTTCAAGATTCAAGTTTGAGTCAAAGCTGTTCTATAAAAGATTATTTGTATATAAAATGTCAGTTCATATTAATTGTGTTTGACGATTTATTTAAACATCTATCATATTCTTTAATGTTTTCTTTTTTATATCTCATCCTAGGTCGTAAAGTCCCTCTGATAGGATTATATGAAAATTTTTATTGGAACGAGTTCAAAGCTTTTAAAAATCTGAATTATACATAACTATCGATGATTTCACCGATATATATCCAAAATGAAATTATGTACCAAGTTTCATATCCCCCCATTGAATTTGGAGTTTTGTTATTTCTTTCGTTTAATATTACTTGCTCTATTTAAATATTTTTAAGAATTTAATAAATGTCTATAATAAGATTCATGCGTTTTTATTGATGGAAGGATTTAATTAACTGTAGAATTGAATTAGTAAAATTTTTAGTTGATTTTGGACAAATATTGAATCATAGTTCAAATTAATTTGATTAAAAAATAAAATAATTGAAATTTAAACCAAAAAAGTATTAAAATATATTGAAATATATTGAAATATACCGAAAGAAGTATTGATTGATCTGATCAAATATTACCAAATAATTATTATTAAACACGCCTCTGGAAACTGAGAAATCATGTACATATTTCGTATTACTGTTTTTTAATGAATAAAGTTGTTTTATTTCTATATTTTTTATTGACAAGTTTTTGTTTTTTATATTTTTTTAGATCTATCGTTTTTTGAACCAATTAGAAAGTTAATTACATTAATTAATAGTATAATTAAAATTTAACATAAAATTAATTAATAATTTTATAGAACAATTATTTGAAGTATTTTTTTCTGTGTTCAAAAATGGAATTTTATGTATCATCATTGGAGTAAAAATCTGGTATAAACTATAAATTTAGCTTCGTTTGTAAATTGTATACATTAAGCTTTGGTGGATATTAAATGTTTTTGCTGATATCTTCTTTCTGAGTTGATTTAATGATTAAACGAAAAACTAAAACAGTATTTTTTAAAATATTTTTTATTTTTGGTTTTTTGCTTTAAACTAACAATTTTAGTCAGTTAAGTTACTTTTATTCATTTTATATTTACATAAATTACTGAATTGGCTTATGTTGGTTTAAAATAAAACAATATATAAATATCCATATGGAAAACCACTCATATATTTGTATGGGAGCTATATATGATAATGAACCGAATTTAATTAAATTCACCACCCTTAATCACTAAATCGATATAAACATATAAGCAAAATTTGGTTAAATTTTCTTAAAAACTGCCATCTGTACTTTATACAAAAATATTGTTAATTAACGACGGACCAACCCTGGCTTAAGCACAAAAAGATCCTAAAATTGCAAAATTTACTTTTTCTACTTGTTTGTGCCCAAATTAGTGAAACAAAATATAAAGTTAGTTATTTGTATCATTTCCTGAAATAAGCGCCATTTTTCATACCATTAAAACAATTGTGGATTGGATATAACCAAAGTACTTTGTAGAAGTGAACATACATAAAATATTTTAAGGACCAGAAAGTATGTACTTCACCAATTTCAGAACACAATTCAATGTGATCACATGTATTTCACATATAGATTCTGAAAGTAATTGCATGCATAGTAATGGTATCACTACATCTGTTCATTTACATACTTTTCAAAAAAGTTTAAATTTAATGAAATAATTTATCAAACTATAAATATATGTATAATATTAGAAATAATTTGAACTACCCTAATGTAAATGTATACTCAAACATGGTGTTTATTTAACATTATATTGTGCTCTTTTATACTATTTATTCCCCACTTTAATTTCAATCAATGTGCTTTTAAAAACGTAAACAGGCACTGAAAATATAAAACTAGGTCATGTTTCTCATGATCAAAGAGAAAAAAAATCTCAAAATTATTTGTTTACTTTGAAGTCTATTTTTTGAGTGTTAAGCTATGCTACACTACCGTTAATTAAAAAAATAATTGTGGAAAATTTTTTTTTTTTTTTGCTTAAAGAAATGGGGGAGTTAGAGAGAAATATATTATTATGTCTACTTTTTCCTTAAGCTGCAAGAAAATCATTTTTTTTTTTTGCTTTCCTGGTAAGCTAGCAGGTATAATTGGAAACAAAAATAAACTACTTATTATTGCGTGAATAACTAGTTATTTTTGTTCGAATTGTCCACAAATTCATGTAGTCATTTTTAGACTCTAGGGATACTTAAAAATATGTACCTAAACAAAGATAAAAATAAAAAGAAAGAAAAAATTCTGCCATCTATAAGATTTGAACTTGGATACAAATTAACTATTCGTTTTTAATTACTAACGTCTTACTTACTCAGTACACCATCTCGCACTTAATTCTCTAAGTGACAAAAACCTTTTTTAGTATAAAATGTCTTTTTAGACATTTTGTTATAAAAAACAAACAGCATTAGAACTGGGTTGATCCAACAACCTTCTGGTTGCTAATCCAGCGCTCTAGCCAAATCATCCACGTGATTGCAATATTACCGTACTATTATACTATTGAGTACTTATTTTTTGTAATACAAAGTAGGTAAATAATAATGACCCCTCATTAAAATAAAACTACTTTAATAAGTAGTTGACATTACCGAAAACCAAAAATTTTTTGCGGAGGGTGCTAAACAATAAGACATTAATAGAACATCTTAGCAATTAATTGTTACTAATACATTTTAAATGTTATTTGATATCAGATATTTCGTGATTTATATGAATGAATTTTAAAAGCATTTACTTTAATAAAAAAAATATATATATATTTATAAATTATACTACTTTTTTTTAATTTATTAAAAAAAATAAATAAATATAAAAATATTGTCTAAGAAAATATCGTTATTTATATAAATATTAGAGATGTTGCACTTGACTCTGTTGTGCAAGGTTAACAATGTTGCTAAGTGAAAAATGAACAAATAACACTTAATCATAAAATATGAAAAACAAAATCCATATTCATAATATCTAATTATTTGTGAGATCTCAGATTACCAATAATTATACAATTAACTTTGTGGGTTGTTTGGTTTCTTTTTAACTTTTCAGTTGTTGGCAAACCCAGAAAAAAAATCGAATAATTCGATTATTCATTTCTCAAGGGAAAAATTACACAAAGCAATAAAAAGGAAAACAACTTAACTTCAAAAAAAAATTTAATCTCTATCAAAATATTTAGCTTACGTGACTACTACCTTTGCAATTAGTACGAATTGTGGGACCAAGCAACAATCGACTAAAAAGGATCCACATAAAAAAAAACTGATAAAATTAAAAATGTATTGAAATAATGAAATAAAGAAAACTGTCAAATCATAAAACAATATTGTTATACCCTTAAAAACATTATACGAGTAGCAATAAATTGTGCCTTGTCAGCAAAGAAACACCTAAAACCTAACAAAACAAAACTTTATTCAAAAAAGCAATAAAATTTATTACTATCGAAAACAATATTAAAAAGCTTTTGTTTTATTTCTAAAAAGAAAAACTCATCGGAAAAACATTTTATAATGTAATATTCTTTGAAATAAATTTAATAAAATATATTTTCAAAATAATGGTACATATGTTGAAGCCACAAATTACATATTTAAAATAAATTTCGAAAAATAAAAAAACTTTACTGCTAGGAATTGTATATTAATTTGTGTATATGGGGATTTCTTCAAATACGTTTTCTTTTGGGGTTCAAAGAAATTGGAATTTTTTTTTTTAATAGCACTATAATAGCTATTTTGTAATAAATATTAACTGGCTTTAATGACTTGACGACTTTTCGCGAACGACGTCAGTGTTATGAAGGTTTAAAACAAAAAGTTAAAAAAAATAGCAAAAATTTTCATTACCTACATCTATAAGTCAAAATAAGGACAAATTAAAAGTAATACGATATAATTGATGTCACCAAATATGATAGCGATCGTAGTGATTTTTTAACATTTTATTAAAAAATTTTTAATCAATAGATAAAATAATATTAATGGATGAGAAATACAATAATATTAGTGGATGAGAAATTACCATTTATATTACGGTAGTTAAATTTCAAAAGTTTAAAAATATTGTAAGAATTCCACTTTGTCCGATATCAATATTAAATGCACATATGCGACCAATACAAAGGTATACAAAAGGCAAATTAAAGGAGGATTACAGTTTTTATCCTGAGAATTCCCGGGGATTTTGCTAATTTTTTAATTCGCGATTCCCAGGAGTTTTTTGTCGGGAATCCCGGGAAGTTAAAACTACCAAAAATGTGCATTTTTCCATTTTTAAAAATCAAAAATTCTGTAAAAACGATGATTGGCCATAACAACATTGAACACAAGTTGAGCTATTTCTACAAGTGTTTGTAGTTTAAATTAGAGTAATTGGACACATATGCTAAAATCCGCAAAAGAAAGAAAAAAACTTGTTATTTCAAACGCTTTTTGGATTTTTTAAATTTAAATGCTTGATCGTACAACATGGAATCATTTCAGGTCTTGAATTTTTATTATTTTAACCAAGTGTTGTTAGCATAATTGCATCAAAAGTTTAAAAAAAAAAATCAGAATTAAAAAATATTTGAGATTTAAGGTCGGTTTCATAAAGGTAAACTAAAAAAAAGAGAATTCCCCATATATTCATTACATAGAAATATATATATATATATATATATATATATATATATATATATATAACTCTATAGAACAAAAAGATCGAATCAACTTAAAATACATATTCATATACCTACTAGATATTTGAAAAAAAAAATGGTGAGGTATATAACAATTCTTTATATAAAACTACAACTATTTCATATTTTTGAAAGCTACATTATTAAAAAAAAATGAAAAATTGGTTCGTATGTGTTATTTACAATGCAAGAAATAAATATAGCATAACATGAGGCACTTTAATTCAACAGCTGCTAAATTGAAAAAAAAATTGTTACATTGATGCTTCTAAGAATTGGTTGAAATCACTCCCACACATACAAATAAAATCTCCAAAGAAAAATATAAAAAACCTGCGATATAAAAATAAAATACAAAGTTTGTAGCTTGTTATCCTTACCATTGATATATGTACATTAAAGTGCACCGATTTGTATGAAGGCAAAAAAATGTTGCAAATGTATCCTACTTAAATTAAAGACTGATACGTTATAATCTAATCCCCAAGATATTTCGGTTCAATTTCTTCGTTCTCGTTAGCTGGACCATATTTAAAATACTTTCAAAAATGTGGTTATCAATAAACAGTGTACACAAGTTTTAATTTTTTGTCAAATAAATTATAATATGTAATAGATACAGAACGACTAATACGATTTCATTCTCGTAAAATGAAAATTTTAGTACAATTTTCTATGAATATTTTAAAATAAATTTAAATAATAAATAAAATTGTTATTAAAGTTTGAATATTTTTGACATTTTCCATCATAATTAAATTTTAGAGCTTCATTGGATTGCTTTTATTCAGTACTATTGATATATGTATTCATTTAATCCTTTAGTAACAAAAGTAATATTTTGAAATCAAAAATTAATAATTTTTAATTCGTTTAAAATAGCTACTAAAATTGAGATTTTTTTTTTAATTGGATTATTACCTCGGTTTTAAGAGATTTTATTATATTTTTCATAAATTCATTGATATTTAAGTATAATAAATACTTCCATGCAAATTATTTACAAAAATGTCCGACTTAACCTTTTAGGATCTAAATGTATAAAATTGTCCCTTTTGCTTTTATAGGGTTAATTATCTATAGCTTTTCAATAGTATTCGTATAGACCTTTCCAATGGTACCTTAAAACCCGATATATAATGAAAAATATCCCAAGTATATACAATTACATGTTTAAGTAATTAAAAAAATTTTAATAAAATCTTGACATTTCGCGAATGAAAAAAAGTAAGAATTATTTCAGTTCACATTTAAAGTTTTGATATGTCCCTATAATATTTTGAAGTAAATTTTCTTATAACGAAAAGTTTTCTAATGCTATTGAAAGAAATTCATATTTTTAGAGTTTTTTTATGGTAAATCTTACGTCAATGAAAACACTCAGACGTAACATTTTGAAAATTACACAAGAACAACTACTAGTCCTCATTTCTAGAGGGATACATTTGCAACTTTTTTTAATAAGGCACTTTAATATGCATTAGGGTATAACTTTTTTTCACAAAAACAACATAGAATACCACATTATAGCCCATGTTTTATTGATACTTGAAACCGTTTACAAAAGTTATTTCTATGAAAAAACCTTCCGCACAAAAATAAATTTTGAGATTTTTTATTAAATTATTATTTGTTTATTAAATTTTTTACTATTAAAAAACGTTTATATTTTTCATACCGGTAATAAAAAGGGACACTGTACTAAATATTCTGCTCAGTATCAAAAGGTTCTTAATTATTTCGTTAATAACCACTATAAAATAAAATGAAAAAGTCATACTGGTCACATTTTTTACAGCTTTCGTTTAGTTCAGAAGATTTATAAAAATCATCATTTTTGACCGCCAAATATAACGGAAAATTTTATTAAAATACACTTAAATATTGTCTTATTGAAGAAAGTACCAGTAGTGAATATAATCTTGTTTTTAATAAAAATAATGCATTTTATTTTCAACATAAGAATTCAAAACTTCAACGTGATTTTTAACGATCGCGAAAATTTAAATTTAAATCTTAATATTTTTTCTTGCCACAAAACGCAAAAATTGTAAAATGTTATACCCCTAATGTACGTATGTAAGTAATGTAAGATTTTTATAACATAATTATATTATTGCTTCCTTAACAACAATAATGTTATGAAAAACCAAATAACAATAAAGATAACAAAACAAAAATTGACCAATAACACTAAAGCAAAAGTAATCGAATTTGGTACAAATAAATATTTCTAGACGATACGATTATATAACTAGAAATCAATTATGCGTTAGCTAATAATGTCAATAATATTATATATATATTGATATAAAAATTATAAATTGCTGATTCAATTTACTCTTCCCTAATACTAAGTAACGCAGCGTTTGATTATTACGAAATATTTTTCGGAAAATTTTAAATTAAAGAGAAAACTAAAATATTAGCTTAATATTATAAATCGCTAAGTAGCTCTATTATTATTTTATTTTCTTTTTGCAAATTTAACCACTACATAAAATTATAAATGTTTATTTAAATTTTATTTTGTAATTAAAATGCAATATATTAAAATATGATTATCTGCAATGATAATGATATTTGCCAAAATTGAATTTTTGTTTAGTAGTAAATTTTTAATTATGGTTTAATATTTTGCCACATTTATCTATTGTTGCTATTAGTTAGAGATAAAATCTAGTGTATTTAAAAAAAACTATTTTTATAAATAAGCTCATGTGAGTTTAATCAATTTTTATATTTTTAGTTTAAAAATAAAACATTTTGCTCATTCACTACAGTTTTGGTTTTAACAAAAGGCCAATTATCTATTTATATAAAAGAGTGACATGACTGACTGGCTTATTCAACATTGCACAGCCCGAACGCCTGAAACTAGAAGGGTGAAATTTGTACCCGCTAACTAGATCCAGAAAGATGGGATATTTGGCAATTCGAATTTTGAGGAGGGAAAAATCAAAACAGTGTCTTAGTGATTCTACTTGATTGTTCTTACGATCTTCTTTTCGTAACTAATATAGAGATAAAAAGAAACGTATTCTTATTCATTTAAAAAATAAACGAACAGTATCTGATATTTTTTTGCTCTTCAGGTCTTTTTGGGAGAAAATAGGTAAAAGCTATATTCAAAATTCGAATTCTATTTTTAGTACTTTTTTCATAAAATATTATGAATTTACAAATTTATTGCAATACATTTATGCTAACATCCATAAGGGAAAAAAGGGACAATAGCGGGAAATTATATTCTATTCCAACTTAATAATGAATTGTTTTATTTGAACTCTATTATTATTATTATTATTATTATTATTATTATTATTATTATTATTATTTATTAATAGATTTTGTATATATATATTTACTTCATGATTGATATCTAAATTTATATATGGCATAACATATTTGTTGTAAGCCAGATTGGCGCTATTCTAGGCAAGTAAATTACACTCACATAATTCTGATTTTATATAATTTTTAATACAAGCTAATTTTTAAGTCTATATTTTCGTGGAAAATTAAAAAAACAAATTCATTTAAAATAAATCTTCCATATTTTAAACAAACTTCTATGTATTTATACAGGGAGTAAAATTTTATGCCATTTAATATGCATTTTATTCAAAATTCATTGTACGTTGGTCAAATATCGATGAAATAAAATGTGTTTTCCGTGGCATCTAAATTGCAAATTGTAAAAATACCAACAGAGTTATTTCTAAATGATCTAACATTCAAGTCTAATAATCCACCTCTAACTTATATTATATATAATCCTAAGTCAGTGAGATTTTACAAGAGGGAATTTATAGTACCTTTTCGTACTTCAAATGGTACTTTTTGAATTTCTTTTAACCATTAGCCTCGAAGCATGATATTAAAGATACACGGTCCCATATGGATAATAATTCACAAAGGGTGACTTTCCTGCTCTTCTAATGTTACTTTTTGAACTTATTATAATAGCTAACCTAATTGATAGAAAATATTAAAAAATATTAAAAAATACAACAAAGTAATATTTTCCATAATATTGAACCTAAAGAAATTAAATTAAGAATGTGTGATCCTAAGTGAGTGAGAATAACATGTAATGTTAAGCAAAAAAAAAATTTCAACATCCATTAATTCCATTTTAACGTTCAAACTGACAACAGAATTAATTGTTTATGAATGGATTAATTGTATAATAGGTGATACTGTACATATTTATAAATTGAAATTTATAAATATGTACAATATTACAAATTAAATATAATTAATTGTTATTATACTCTTCTAGTAAAACAATTAATTATGAAAGTATTTGTAGAAAGATTAAAACGGACATTTTTTTCAAATAGGTAGAATAGAAATTAATAGCAAGCAGCTGCAAGAAAGCTAAAAGTAGCAACTTAATTGTAGATAAAAAAAAATAAATAAAAAAAAATTAAATTAAAAAATCTAAAAACAACTGCTTTATGTTTTAGAAAACATGTTAAAAGCTTAAAATAAAAATATATATTTAAATAGATAGTTCATTAAATTTTTTGAAAATTTTAAAAAAGTACGGATTTTTTTGTTGTACTTTTCATACAGGATCTTACTAACACAGAACTATTTATATTTTATTCAAAAAAAAATACCATAAGAAAAACTAAAAATATCACACAGTCTCCATTTTTGAATTCTTACCGACATAAAACCATGTAATTTCATGTTTCTAGGTTCAATGTTGTAAAAAATTCAAAATGTACCACTAAAAACAAAAAAGTACCACATAGTCTCCACTTGTAGATTCTCACTTACTTAATATCTTATCTTTTTTTTCAATTTCTTGTCTCAACCTTTCAATATTGTAGAAAACTCAAAAAGTGCCAAGAGAAAAACAAAAAAGTACCACAAAATACAAACATAAAATTCCCTCTAGCGATAAAAACCGATTTTTTTTTTTTTTCTTAATTTATTAATTTATTTTTATTATTTATTTATAATATTATTTCACTGAATAAATTATTGTATTCGTACCAATTAAAGGAGAGAAGAGTGTGAGGTGGAAAATGCTGTTATGTACCAGACATTAAAAGGAATTCATTCAATAATTTTTAATTTATATGTTTGTTTTCTTATATATATATTCTCCTTCTTTAGTCGAAGTAATAAATTATTGACCTTTTGCTTATAATTTTCTTATAATTAATATTATATTGCTTTTGCCACAATATTTTTTTCTTTATTTTATTTCATACTCTTATTATAATCATTGCTATTAAATGTTATATTTATATTCCTCAACTTGTTACTATTACACGATTTACTTATCCAACACTTTAGTTATAAGACTTGTAGGATAGAAAAACAAATAAAATAAATAAATAAATAAAATGAAAGTCTTCTTTCTTTTATATCAAGATAAAATCAACAGAAAAAACTTTAATATTATATTTATGTTATATAGATATTCATTTAATACATTAATTTATCTAAAAGACTTTTTCACTGTATTGTGTTTCAACAAATCACTCTTAAGCAACAAAAAATTTAAAATCCATTTTAAGAGCCAAACAAATTTCTTGCGAATTTATTTTTCTCGACACCCACTGTTCACAATTTATTTTTGACAGCAAATAACTAACAACTTTTTGCAAAGAACAAATTGTTTTATTGCAAGAAATAAAAAGACATACAGACATATATATTAAATGGCAAATTTAATCCCAGTGCCTATTGTTTATTATAACACACAGTGAGTGAAAAGGTTGAACATATACAACGACTAAAAATTAAGGGGAAACAGCCAAAATGCTTTGTAGTAAAAAAAATCTAAATTTCAACGTATCGTTATATTATACACACATGTTCCTAAGTTGAGCCTTAATATTTCATGGAACGTTTCTGAATAAAATAGTCATAAGCCACAATTTGTCGTTAACATATAAGACAGCAATATAAGAAGGAGTGATTTTGATGCTATTCAAATTAAATATTTTTTTTTTAATGGCTATAAAATTATTAAATTTTGCAAATATGTACAAATTTTATTTTTATATCAATTTTGGTTTTTTAATATTGTTATGCTCAAAAAATCATTACGAAAATGTGGCGAAATAATCTATGTAGACAAGAAAATACTTTATTATATATAGCAGATTATGAATGTTTTTCTTTTTATGTAAATAACTAAATTTATTCATATTTTATCGTTTAACAAATTTATTGGTTTTAAAAAATTTATCCTCGGTGCGCTGTCGTTAAGTTCAATGTGTTTTTGAACAATTTTCAGGAGAGTGAAAAAATATAAAAATATATTTATATAAAAACCATAAAAAATTACATATTAATCCTTTTGATAACTTCGGTATACGGTATGCAGATATTTTGAAATATGTTAAAATTAAAAATGAAAAATGAACAATGCTTTCAAATGATCCAATAATAAAAAAAATCTTAAAATTACACACAGAATCTTTCGTTAGCGTATTAACAATATATTGCAATATACATAAACTTTCAAATAAATAAATATGAAATCATAGTATTTAAATACAATATATATTTAGTATCTTTAACATATAACTCCTTTGTGATAGGACTCTAAAACATCAAGATTATACATTTTTTGAAATTAGTGTTAATAAAATATTATTAAGTTTCGGACATTCAATACTAACTAGAATTTCCATCCACTCAAAAATAAAAACTGAGGCCAGATGTATTGTACATTCTATATGACTTTAAAAAGTATTTACTCACATAGTATTTTTAACAAAATAATTGTTATAGTTCTTTTGCAAAGTAAAAACCAATATTTTTATAATTAAAATATTATCGATAATCTCAAGTATATTGCTATTTTATAACTAATAATTTTATATTTATGTGTATTTTATGTATTTATTATAATATTATCTAAATATCTGTTTATTCATCACTACGCGTTTAATTAATCGCACAAGTTTTCAAATAAAGTTTATAATTAAAAAAGATACTTGAACGGAAGAGATTACATCGTAAAATACTCAACTGGCAGGTGTATATGACAAAATACACAAAATATAGCCTTCAGGCTATATCTCTGGAGCATTTTCAGGGAAAATATAAGTGTTTGCAATAAAGTTTTTCTGAGAGAGAGATAGAGAAAGAGAGAGAGAGAGAGAAATAAAACACAAACAATTTTTTATATGCGATTATTACTAGAAATTGTGTAAATATTCGATGGAATATCCATTCGAAAATTACATGAATATCTTCATGAAAATTTCCTGACAGCGAAATAATAAATATTTATAGATAATTATAAGTGAGCATAATAACGTGCCAGAAAGTGTAAAACTCTTAAACTTTAAAACTTTTCAAAACGATGGTCATGTTTATAGGAAAGATATATATATATATATATATATATATATATATATATATATATATATATATATATATATATATATATACAAATTTTCAAATATATAGGAAAAATTATTTAAAATATATCTAGAGCAATCTTTTGATGTAATTGAAATGATGTCTTAAACAAGAAACATCAATCCTTAAAAAAAAGACTGGTAATTTATTAAAAGGAATATTTTTGAGGTATTCGCTAGAATTTTTTAACAAAAGCAAATGGTTCTAAAAACCAATTTTTAAGCAAATAATTCAATATATACTGTCGCTGAGCTGATGAAAACTCTTATGTATAATTTTTCACTTTCTTATTAGATCATTTGACTTATTTTCAAATCTGTTTTTAAATATCTGTATTATTCCTAAGTGTTATGAAAAAAAACTCAATATATCTTTCATCAAAAAAAGAACTCGCTGCACTGATGTAAAGTACTTCAATCAAATTGCTTTCAAAATGAAACTTAAATTTTGTTTTTAATAGTTACATTCATTTTGCACAATTTTTTATATAACTGCGTTTTATAAAACTGGGTATATTCTTTAGTTTAACTAAATTTAAAATTTTCTCGGGAATATCGGAAATTCTCGGGAAGTTAAAAAGTCCGGGAATAGCCAAACCCTATTCTATAACCTAATAATTAACTTATCCTTTACCCAAAAACTATACTTGAATTTCATTTGTAAAATTAGAGCTAATGTTTTGAAATTTTTAGTTGTTAAATCAATGATTCAAAGTAATTTGAAGATTTTTATAAAACTACTACTAATAATAAGAACTTAATAAATTAATCTTAAAATATTCTCTTTTTACCAGCATCACCATCAACAACATAACCTTAAGCATTACTAAAAAGATTGTGATTTATTAAGCGCAATTCACTAAATAAATTCCTTTCTTACATTTTCATTGCAAAGAAAAAAATATATTTAATCTTTGTTATTCACCAGCAATTCATTTGAGATTGAAGTCATTTGAAACTTGTAGAAAAATAAATTTTCCAAGCAAATGAAATTTACATTTCAAATAGAAAAACTTTATTTCAAGATTTTTATACTTTGTTGCATCTTAACCTTCACCATTTCATTAAAAACAATTTATTTGCGCTTCAAAATATATGCAAAAAAAAATATTTAGTGGTGTAAGTTAGCTGGGGAAGAATGAATTAGTAATCTACATATATTAATAAATTAGTGCTACTCCCGGAAGATTTTTGTATACGGGTTAAGAAACCGTAATCCTTCCATAGAATACGATCTAAAAGTTGACAAAAAAAAGCCTGTCAACTGTCCAAACAAATAAAAATTATTAAAACCACCCAGAAAATTATCATAAATTCGAACTCCTAAATTATTTCCATTATAAATTGGCGAATGGTCAATTCTTAGGAAATTATTTTTGCTGGGACAATATCTAACAAACATAAGGAGTAATTCCAAGTCAAAACGGTCAGCAGACCGATTTGATATGTTCGATATCAATGAAATTCACTACATACATTGGTCATTGGAAGTGTTTTCTAAATCATAAACTTATAAACTCACTTCCATTTCCGGTCCCAAAAAAACATGACGTTTTGAAAAACGAAAAAAAGCTAAAAACTTCTCAAAGGTATAATTGTTTAATTGCTTTTGGTTTTAGTTTCAGATTAAAGACAAAGACATTACTTTTATAATGATACGGATAAAGTTTATTTATATCAAAAGTTGGATGTATAAAAACCAAACAGTTATATTTCAAAAAACGATATTTTTAAAATTCTTAAAAAAAAAACATATAATGTTGGCATAACTCTTCTTCGCACCCGTGAAAAATGTTTAAGGTGGACACTTAAATAGTTTAGAAGTGATGAAGCAAAATATAGTAGAAAGCAAATTTTTTGTATGTAAAATTTAAAATATTTACAAAAATTAATTTTAATATATATTTTTTATGAGATCATATTTAAAATAAATGAAATTTCATATACAAAATTTTACTTTGGATTATATTTTTCTACATAACATCTAAAAAAAAAGGTGTGTGCAAAATGAAATTTTGCACGAGTATGGAGAAGAGTTATGTTAAAATTATTAATTTAATTTTTTAAGGATTTTAAAAATATCGTTTTTGGAGATATAATGGTTTAATTTTTATAAATTTAATTTTGACCTGTGAACTTTAGTAACAATTTAACTTTCTACATATCATTTCAAATTCAATACCTTTATCTTTTAAATGATATTAAAATTAAAATTTTACTATATATAGGTCAAAAGTTATCAGTAATTAGATTATATTTGGGTTGATAAGTTCTAAACTAAATGAGGATTGAGGGAGAAGAGTTATGCCAACATTATAAATTTTTAAAGAATTTTAAAAAACCGTTTTTTTAGGTATAATAGTTTAATTTGTGTGTGTCCCATTTTGACCTTTGAACTTTTGATATAAATAAACTTTATAAATATCGTTAGAAAGGTCTTTAATATGAAACTAAACCCAGAGATCTATCATGTATATTTTAGAAGTTATTAGCAATTAAACGAGTACACTTTTGCGAAATTTTTAGTGTTTTTCAAAACATGATATTTTTTGAAAGTTTTGAACTTTATGATTTAAGAAACACTTCCAACAGCCAAATTCTGTAGTGAATTTATTGTAATCGGAGATGTGAAATCCGAAAATGTATGTTTTCTGTTTGTTTTGATATGGAATAACCCTAAGCTTAAAAATTTTTACTCTATATAATCAATTTAAATGCAAAGTATATTTTCCTGAGGTTCTCAAAATAATTTTGTGTCTGTTTTATTTTAGTAGTTTTCTTTTAGAAAACGTCCTTTTAATCCACAAACATAAGTTAATAACGATAATTATTAACACTTGTAATATTTATTTTTTTAATAAATTGGAATTACAGAAAATTTATTTGGCATTATAAAATAAAATTTTACATAAAATACGATGTCCGTCTGACTAGCTGGACATGTAAACTTTGTGCACAAAGTACAGGTCGCAATTTTGAAGATAATTCAATGAAATTTGGCACGTAGGACTTTCATGATACATGGACGAAGCCTATTGAAATTTTTTATAATCGGTCCTAGCCCCTATACAAATGTCCTCCCGGTATAGGGGTTTAACGATCATAAAAGCCTTAAATATAGCAATATTTTAATGAAATTCGGTATAAAGAAGTTTTTTATAAGTATCAATTTTGTTGCCAAATTTCATGAAGGTCGGTCCATAATTGACCATAGCACCCATATAAAACCCTCTTTTGAAAAAATTTAATTAATGAAATTTTTTTTAAATCTACTTTGGATAACATTCCCTATGATATGAAATCTGAACGACTATTGTTCTGAGATCAGTTAAATTTCTCATTGGAAATTTAAATTTGTTGTATGAGTCACATACCTACAATTCATATTGTTATATGAAATTTCAAAATTTCATTTTTATTGGAAGCTACATGTTTTGGTACGAATCAGAAGTCTATAATTTAGTACTTTTGTATGAATTAATAATTTTTTTTATTAATTAATTTTTTTTTTTTTTTTTTTGAAGAAAAAAAGGAGGAAAAAATAAATTTATTTGGATTTACTTATATTTTTCGGGTGCATGTCATAATGTTCATGTACTTTATGACAGATGCCAAAAGTGTTATATTGTCCATGGACATAATAATACTTGAAAATGTCATAATGTCCAAAAAAAAAAAGAAAAATGTCAAATAAAGTAAATGCCGTGACACTTTTGAAATTGACTTAATGTCCATGGACGCTATGATACTTTGTGATATGAAAATCAATACATTACACCGTACAACGATAATATTCACACATAAAAGAAGCCATATGCACATGAAAGTATAGGAATTTTATGATAGGCCTGCGTATTTAGTTTTTCATTTCGTGTAAAAGAACATTTAAATTTCAAAAATAAAAACTTTTTATAAATTATTTAAAAATATTTTAGTTCATCAACAATGTTGATATGGGTATCAAATGATAGAATATGATTTAGAAATTTCTGTAAAATTTTTGCTGTTTCGTCCTTAATAACATCAAAAATGTCCTTGAAATATTTTATCTTTGAAACTCCTTGAGGTTTTCTAACAAAACATTCTGAAATTATACTAATTTTAAAAACATCATAATGGAATTTTTTAATCCCTTTCCATGGATATTATGACATTGGGCATTATGATATGCACCCAAATGATGAAATTTACTTGTGGAATATTTTTACTATTCCATCCCAAATTTTGTGTTCCGTATTTATATTCCTTTATATAAAAAAATGTGAACGATTTAAAAATCTGATTTTTTTATTTCTTCTTTTTATTCTCTTAGACAAATGAAACAGAAAGACTATCATCTTTATGGTATATTTTTTTTCGTGCTGCAATATATTTTTGCTTAATTTTATACATGTACTAGCTTAACCTGGTACGCTTCACTCCACTGTTAAAATAAAATAAGTGTGAAAAAATACAAATATATTTTTTTATGATTTAATTTATTTATTTAAATACGTATTGTATTTCAACTTGTTTTGTAAATATACACTTTTAACAAAATATTTTCTATCTATGGGGGTATAACTATTCCTCTGTCCACCCAGCTCATTTTTATTTTGAAATGTATAGTTTTCCATTATAGTGGCTTTAACCACGTTCTTCAGTTACGCGATATTTAATATGTGCATCATATGGGGGTATTACTCGTCCTGCGCCTACCCCTTTTATTTTAATTTTCAAAGGTGTAGTTTACCATAAAAGTAACTCCTACCAAGTTTGAACATTCCCACTATAACAGTTCTTAAGATATGCGATATTAAACATTTTCGTCCTATGGGGGGTACCACTCCCCTGCAGCTATCTTACTTCAATTTCGTTGCTCAGAAGATCCTACTAGAAAAAAATCAAGAAAATGAAAGCAGCGGCTCTTAAGATATCCGATACTTAATATTGGTATCCTATGGGGGTACCACTTTCTCTGCGCCTATCGAAAAAATAAGTAGCCTATTTTGTTTCCGGGGCTCATGTGATGTTACTGTAAAATTTCAGGAAAGTCGGTTCAATATATATAGATAGAAATAAATACCCAGCAAAAACTTTGCTTTCCTGGTAAGTTAGCAGGTATAATTGGAAACAAAAATAAACTACATATTTTTTTTGCCTGATTAACTAGTTATTTTTGTTCGAGTTGCCCACAAATTCATGTAGTTATTTTTAGACTCTAGGGGGGTTCAAAAATATATACCTAAACAAAAATACAGAGAAAAAAGAAAAAAACAAAAAATTTTTGCCGTATATGATATTTGAACTTGGAACCAAATTAACCATTCGTTTTAATGACTAAAGTCTTAACTCAGTACACCATCGCGCACTTTATTTTCTAAGTGATAAAAACTTTTAGTATAAAATATCTTTTTTGACATTTTGTTAAAAAAAAAAAAGAAAAAACTAACAGCATCAGAATGGGGTTGAACCAACAACCTTCTGGTTGTTAATCCAGCGCTCTAGCCAACTGATCCACGTGATTCCAATATTACTGTGCTATTATACAATTGGGTACTTGTTTATATAATACAAGGTAGGCAAATAATAATAACACCTCAATACCGAGAAACTACTTTAATAAGTAGTTGACATTACCGAAAACCAAAAGGTTTTCTCTGGGCCATTACAATAGTACTTATCCTCAGATCTATTCTCAATAATAAACTTTTATAAAAAATTAATATATTCAATAATTACAAATTGATAAAAACTTAACAAACTCAACTTTGATGAGTAAAAATAAAACCAAACTTGATTTTCTGACGTTCTAAATTGCTTACTGTTAAATTACGATAACAAAAACACAAGAAGAAAATGTGGCAAAAATAAATAACAAAAATGGCAAACGAATTTCAATAAAATATATTGTTGAGGTTCAATAATTAAAAAAAAAATGATTTTTAAATTAACATTATTTTCGTACAAATGTGACCAAATATTGATTTTTATAATAAGGCCGTGATATGAAAATTGCAATAAAATATTTTAAGTCATCAACTATTAAAGAAATACATTTTATTATTAATATTAATATAATTTCATATAAAGAGGAGGTTGTTAAGATTTTAAATTAAAATATTTAATAATGTTATTGAAATAATAAATACATAAAAAAATCACCAATCACCAAAATAATTCATTCAATTATAAATTGTTTGAATTTTCACCTCCCACCAAAATATTTATGTCAATTACTAATTACTATAAAAAATGCAAAACAAAAAATTTATTCAAATTAAAAAAAATTTGTTTTACGTACATATTGTAAAGACCTTGTCGAAGCCTCTAAGTGATATTAAATCAATAAATTCTAATAAATATTTTAAAAACTGTTAAAATAATTAAGAGATTATAATACTGAATAAGTTTTAACTACTCAGAAAAAAAAAGAACTGGAAAATAGCTGAAAAAGTAATGCTTTTAACATTGTGTTGTGATTGGAAGGAAGTACTGAGTGCTGAAAAAGAGCTAAGGAAGTTATTTTTTTTTTTTAACCCATGGTTGTCATTGGTAGAATGTTCTTCTTTTATGCTTCTTGTTCATTACTTTTATAGTACTTCTTTTAAAACTATATTTATAAAATATTTTAATAAAAATATGGTTTCAAGTAATATTCTGTGTTAATTGATAATAAAAATACTTCCCATTTTGTGAAATTTGTATTGTCCTAGAAATTATTCACCTTTTTTCTGCTAAAAATACATTTATTTTCACTTTTTATTGGTAATTATTAACTTCCAAAAAAGTGCACAACACGTATTTAGTTCTACTTTTGAAATGGTGTAAAAGTTCTTTTTTGGAAGCACTACCTCGTTTTTTTTATTAGGTATCTAGAGTATTTTAATGTACTTATTGTACTCTGTAACAAATACAAGTATGTGCTTGTATTAATTATGTAAAGTATCCACTTTTATTTCAGTAAAAAAATTTCGGTAATCTTTAATCCTATAATATGAAAACATCGATATTATTGTAAAATTTACCTCGAAATTCCAATTAAAACGTAAAATACTTTTTTTTGTTTGTTTAAACGTGCATGCGACAAGCTTAAAAGGAGTTTTAACAACTGAAAACCATGTCGGTATTTAGTAAATATGCATTTGTATTCAGGCATGTATATATATATATATATATATATATTCATGTGAATAGTTGGTACAGACATTTCTAAAATTTTCCATTATCATTTTTGGTTTCAGTTTTCAAAGGAAAGTTTGGTACCTCGAATAGTCAATGTTGATTATTTTATTTATCGCACAAAATGTCAGCTATAGAATTAACAAGACACGCTCACCATACATAAACGTACAAAGTCATGCAACCATTCTTGCATTTGTTGACACACAGAAATAATGTTTTCACCATTACCCAGCAAACACAAGCACAAACCTTACACAAATATTTGAATTGGCATTTTACTTTTTTTATTTGTTCACACAGAGAAAACAACTTCGTTATGGCAACCGAATTTTTTGCCAAACCAATTTAGTCGGTTCATAATTTAATTGCTATTGCTGGATATTACGGTAGACACAACTGAACTTAAAAAGGGAATTCAGTTGTGATTAAAGTAATATTCTATAAATTATACATAAAAACATTAGGCTGGTTTTTTAATAGTTAAAAATATTTTTTATTTTTTAATTAAAAAAAAATATATTTAAAAATGGTGCTAATATAGAACGGGCAACAAAGTGACGCTGGTTCACAACAGTAACGAATATCAATAAATCAGCATTAATAAATCTTTGCTTTGGCCCAGAAGTGATATGGGAGCTGATATAAAATAATGCAGAAAAAAAATCGGTCAATAAGTTAATAAATACAAAGGAAACTTTGTAAATATTTACTTTAATAAAAAATGACATTGAAATATTGAAATCGAATATTCATGATGATTCATGAAAGAATATGTTCTATTATAGGCCACTTTATTGTAAACTATGTTGCACACTTGTATGTAGAAGTTTTAACATTCATCCTTCTTGAGGATGAATTACCCATGCATTACCACGAACAAAGGGAATTGATTTTAATAAAAGTTAATATTTACGCTAAAGAATTTATGAATATAAAGGCATATTAGATAGAAATGTGATTCTAACCCTTATTGAGATTTTTGTTATGAAATATCAATTTCTTGGGATAACTTTTGAAAATGGTATATTTTAGTATAGGCTGTTAATTGAAAGCTGTTACTCGACGCTATCCGATATTTAGATTAAATTTATACATTTTTACATTTAAGAACAAATTTTTATTTTTCTTTTTTAATCACTTATTTTTATAAGTTTCGTGTATAATTTATATTTTAATTTAAAAGTATGTCTAATTAATTTATTCAAATGTCAGAAAAAGTTAACTAATATTAGGTTTAATATACCAAATTTAGTAATTACATCTAGTAATCGAATTCTTCAATACCATACAATAAATTTATGATTTTAAAATCCAATGTGAAGTACTTCAGTTGTCTCACCAAAACTGTTTAAACTAATTTTAAAATAAAATAATTTAATTTACCTAACTATATTTATTATTGTAGCAATACTAATTTCAACATTATTATAAATTAGTTTTTATAGAAATTGAAAAATATTTTAACCAATTAATTTTTGATAATGACAATCGAATACTAGATTTATTAATTAAATGTTTATTATTGTAATATTTTACTGTGTGCACTATTAATACTAAATGGCAAAAACAAGATAATACAAACATAAATGTTTGTTGGGATACAAAAATAACAAAACGTTTGTAGTTCCCTACTTGCATTTGTGTACGAACATTTGAGAACGAGTATGATGGAATTTTAAATATATAGAAAGCATGTGGTGAATGTGGTAAGTTGTATGTATACATAAATATACATACATTTATGTATATATATACATATATATATATATATATATATATATATATATATATATATATATTTAATTTCTTTTTTTTTCAGTAACATTAGTACATACATAGTTGGATATTAACTATAAAGAATGGTGTATTCAGTTATTGTTTTAAAATATGAATATCTCTATTAACTAGGGATTTAACTATGGCTTTATAAAATTTCATTCATGTTTTTCTCTTTTTCTTTTTGTAACTAAAATTATCAACAAATATACGTGCTTAATATATGCGAAAGTATATATTTTAATGTGGTATAAATTTTTATGAAATTTTAATTTACATATTTCCTGTAATAATAAATAAAATTATTGACACTAGAAATAATTAAATCTTGATTAAAAACAACATCTCCAATTTTTTAAATTTCACCTTATATGGGATATGAGCAGTAAAGTGAGCAGATCACGTCCATTTTTTGGTTTGCGAGTTTACATTGGTCCTTGAACTATTCGTGCAAAATTTCGTTGATGTGTATGCAATTTAGTAAAAGATGTCGGCCGAAAAGCATAAACTGTTTTTCTAGTATTTGGTCTATACATTTTTTGTTTGTAAGACGATTTTGCTAATTTTCGGTACCAAAAAACCTTATGTGAGACAAATATTTGACCCGAATTTCATCTCCTTGGGATATCCGCCCGAGTCCTATCCTGCTTTCAACAGACAGATTAACGGACATGGTTAGATCGACTTAGATTTTCACGAAGACCCAGAATATATATACTTTATGCAGTTTTGTATGATTATTCCATCATTTTTTGATGATGAGTATATAAAAAAAGTATTTTGATAAAATTTGTTTCAAGAACACAACATAATTTAAATTATATATCGTATGAGTTATGCCTAATATCATATAAATTATTATGTATACGTTACTTTTCTATTAGTACTTTTAACCCAGAACTTTGTTTTTGGGTTTGCTGTTTTTTCCGCCTACAAAGTGAAAGTTTTTCAAATATATATTTATAATTACTGGAATATAATAAATTTAAATACACAAAATCAGTGCTGCCAATTTAATATCCTAATTTTGTTTAGCCTAAAAGAAAAATCGATAAATGATAATATTTTGTAGTTGATTTTCTTTTATATCATAAACTGTTAGCATACAGAATAACAAATTCCTTTTGTCTGTTTATTAATTAAACAATGACAAATGAAAATTTTAATTTTTTTATTTTTTAAACAAAAATATTATATAAATTTTAATTTTGGAAGCAAAGGTCGGGAAATATGAATTCAGGTTATAGCCAGGTTATAGCCAGTAATTAATGCACTTCCGACTACTTTTTCGTTTTTTCATCGGTAATTCTATCTATATCTTAACAAATTTAGTAAAAGGTTAATGATAATACAGTGCAACAAGGAAAAAAATCAATAATTCCAACGCAAAATTCATTCGTACCATTAGTATTTATTATTAGCAAAACCCTCAAAGTTCGAACTCTGATTTTATGGCGTCTTAAAGTTCTAATTTTGGGAGCTTTTTTCAGTTTGATTAGAAATAAAGATCATTAAAATTATTAAAATTATAAATTATTATTAAAATTATTATATGTACGTAGGTATGTAGGGATGTATGTATATATATATATATATATATATATATATATTCTTTCACACTTCAACGCTATTTGGTACCAATATTAGCTGGCTTTAACGAAACACAAATCTGTTCGCGGGAATGTCTTTTAGAGAACGGCGTCACAGTTATGGAGGTTTAAAATAAAAAGCTACAAATTTATTAACATATTTTTAATATTTGACAATCAACAAATTTTTAAATGTATATTAATAGATAAGAAATTATCATTTATATTGTGGTAGTTAAAAATCATAAATTTCAGAAAATTTTCAAAATTCCATTATAAGTCCGATATCAAAAATAAATGCACATATGTAACTTACGCAAAAGTATACAAAATACGAATTAAAGAAGGATCAACTAGTTTTAAATTGGTGAACATAATCGCGAACATATATCTGTTTTACATAGATTATTTATTTATTTTTTAATTTCATTTAATTCGCTGATATATTTTTCACATCTAACTTAAAAAAAAAAACTCTTTAAATGATGTTAATAAATAAAAAGTTACAAATATTAATTATATTACTATAAAGTAGATTTTTCGATGACAAAAATACACACTCTAATGTGTTAAAAGTTGCACTAGATTCATTCGAATGCTACTTAATTCCAATATAAGCCACCTACAGATTTGAACCCATTTTTTTCTAAGGGTGTGAAGATAAATTCGTCAGTTAAATACGTCCTACACAAATGTTAAATACGCTCCACACGCTGTGAATCGATTTGTTAAAATGAACAAAATTACTTTTTAATAAAAAAACTATATTAAAATTAAATTTTAAATAAAAAAAGCAAAATATATTTATAAAACACATTAAAATATAAAATTGTAAAAAAAAATTTTCAAATATATCACTCTATACATAAAATTTCTTTGAACAAAAATCGAAAATTTGAAGTGGTCCTAATGGCCATAAGGAGCAGACATGAATCAGGTAAGCGGAAGAGTGGAAGTAGACTGGGACTAGTACATTCCAGAAAAGTATGTTCTAGGTCCAGATTCCATCTGTGATCAGAGATATATAATTTTGAAAAATGTGTTTTTTCACTATGGTCATATGGAAAAATGTGGAATTTTCAAGTGGCTCCAGTGGACATAAGGAGCAGACATGAATCGGGTAAGCGGAAGAGTGGAAGTAGCCTAGGACTAGTAGATTCCAGAAATGTATGTTCTACGTCCAGATTCCATCTGTGATCAGAGATATATAATTTTGAAAAATGTGTTTTTTCACTATGGTCATATGGAAAAATGTGGAATTTTCAAGTGGCTCCAGTGGACATAAGGAGCAGACATGAATCGGGTAAGCGGAAGAGTGGAAGTAGCCTAGGACTAGTAGATTCTAGAAATGTATGTTCTACGTCCAGATTCCATCTGTGATCAGAGATATATAATTTTTAAAAATGTGTTTTTTCACTATGGTCATATGAAAAAATGTGGAATTTTCAAGAGGCTCCAGTGGACATAAGGTGCAGACATGAATCGGGTAAGCGCAGGAGCGGATTCATGGGGGAGGGGGTGCTAGGAGGGTATTTGCCCCCAAAATGAATTTTTCGACAAAGAAAAATTAAACACGAAGAAAAATTTACAACAGGAAAAGGAAAAAAAAATAAAAATGATTGTGGAAAAAATTAGTTAGTCATAAATAGAAAAAGGAATGATGAATTTATCTTCAACATTGTCTATCTATAAGTTTGCATATTTTTTCGAAAATTTTTAAGAAAATCAATAGGTTTTAAAAATTGACACTTGTTTGATAAAAAATTTAGGAAATGCACATTTTTAAGTAGTTTTATATCATTTTTTTAAATAACATATTTATGAATTTTTGTAAAATATTTAATTCTTCTAATAGTAAATAATTTTATAATTTCATTTATTTTTCCTGGGTTCCCGAAATTTTAGATTTCCAGATTTCCTTAAACTTAAGCTTAAATTTTACTTGCCATACGTTTAAAAATGCATTTTTCGATAAAAAAAAAAAAAATAATTCGTTAATGAAAAATATTTTTTATTTTATATATCAAAATCTATCTGAAAACTTTTACAAAAAACACTTAAGTAAACAACACAGCAAAATATAATAATTATCCTAGATATTATTATATTATACGTAATAAAATTTTTGCGAATTTTGAGACAATTTTATTTTGGAAGCTAAATAAAAATACTTACACATAAGTTATCAACGATAAATGTCTAAACATGGCAATTTTTCAAGTAAAATCTTAAGAAAAAGATTAATTGAAAATATGATTAATTTTGTAACTAGAAATCATTAAAAAATTTTGAATTATGCTTAAAAAGTTTCTGGATAAATTATGTTATTGTCTTGTTAATTTATTCTTTTTATAATTTTCTGGAAAGTAGAAGAATCAAGCTTGTTATCCATGTACATTTGTAAATGTTTTGGTCAAATATTGGAAGAAAATTTTTAAATAACATTTAAAGAAAAGAAAATTTTCGAGTTCTGATGCAATTTATTATAAATTTTTCTACAAAAGGCTATGCAGCGATTTAATATTGTTCAAAGACTTTTTTGTAAGCATAAAAAGATTTATTTTCCTTTAAATGGGACACAAATTTTGGAACTTATTCGATTTTATATAGAATGATTTACTTAAGTTTTTATACGTTTTTATTTTTGCCTCTAGTATATTTCAAACACAAACAAAAGTTTGTGCTAAATATAAGAATTTATTTTCATTGATTTTAGTTCATAATATAGAAGAATAATGTCTTAAATATTAACACTTTTTTACAAGAAGACTTAAAATAAATTGTTTAAATTTTCATTTATATTTTCAATTTGTAAAAAAATGTTTGAAATTTTCTTCGGAAAATTTTAGGTTTTAAATATTTTTAGCTGCATTATATGAACATAAGAGAAGCGCTTGTTATCAAAATGATGTGCTGCAGAATGCGAGCAAAATTATGCAAATTTCTAAATATTATTTTTTATAGATTTTCCTTGAAATTTTGCCATTTTAAGGCGTTTGTTGTTATTATTTTCATGTATAACTACATTCATTTACCATTTGCAATCAAATCTAATAAAACTAAACCAAAGATTTAACAAAATTTTTGCAAAATTACTAAAAATTTTCATTATGAACAATTTAATAATATATATGAACAAAATTCTATTTTTTATGAAAAAAGTTTGGAAAAAAAGTCATGTTCGATTCATAATATTTATGAAAAAATTTTTCAAATATATGAATTTTTTTTTTCAATAAATAAAGCATGAAGTGATTTGCTTAAAAATATATTAAAAATAATTTGATAAAGTTTTAAAATTCTTAAATAATTATTTGAGTATTTAAATGATTTGAAAGATAAACATCTCATTTTATTGTAGTGTTATTTTGAAACAGAAAAGCAAATTTAATTAAAAAAAATTTAATAAATTCTTTCTTATTTGTAGTTCTACGTTCTTTTGCTTTCTTCTTTCAAGTAAATTCAAAATTGACTTAAAATTTAGGTAGCTACAAGATCTTTAGTGCACCAACTATCATTAAAACGTATTTTTTTCCAAATATCTGAAAAATTTACACGGTACTTCGAAGTTTGGTGTTTTTCCTACAATTTCCTACTTTTTATAAGTAAGGAAAAGTAATGGAGTAAAGCTATTAATACCGCAATCAAATAAAAAAATTGTGTATATTTTATTTTCGAAAAAAAATATAGATTTTGGTACGGTTCCTCTTATCAGATTGGTTCCAAATTTTTGCATCAGTAAGTTTTTTTTGCTAAGGATTATAATTAGATCTATATAAGTAAAATTGATATTCCAAGTATCAAAACCTACATGCATTTTAATTAATTTCATTGGAATGCATTTATTTGTTTGAAGTGTTTTTGAGGATACCAATTCAATAAAAACATACCTTAAGTTATTAAAATTTATTCAATATTCTGTGAAATTTTCGAACCATAGATTCATATTTTTTTTTATTCCAAAAACTAAAAAGGCATAATGAAGTAAAATATCAAGTTTTTTGGTGACAACAAAAAAGATATATTTCAAAAGTTATTTATAAAAATATTATATACAATTTTATCGCCACTTATCAACTTCAATTTTTAACCATTAAAGTTTTGTACATAATTCCGAATTTTTAAAAACAAAAAAAAAATCAAAATTATATATCTCTGATCGCAGCTGGAATCTGGACATAGAACATACATTTCTGGAATCTACTAGTCCTAGGCTACTTCACTTTTCCGCTTACCCGATTCATGTCTGCTCCTTATGTCCACTGGAGCCACTTGAAAATTCCACATTTTTCCATATGACCATAGTGAAAAAACACATTTTTCAAAATTATATATCTCTGATCACAGATGGAATCTGGACGTACAACATACATTTCTGGAATCTACTAGTCCTAGGCTACTTCCACTCTTCCGCTTACCCGATTCATGTCTGCTCCTTATGTCCACTGCAGCCACTTGAAAATTCCACATTTTTTCATATGACCATAGTGAAAAAGCACATTTTTCAAAATTATATATCTCTGATCACAGATGGAATCTGGACGTAGAACATACATTTCTGGAATCTACTAGTCCTAGGCTACTTCCACTCTTCCGCTTACCCGATTCATGTCTGCTCCTTATGGCCATTAGGACCACTTCAAATTTTCGATTTTTGTTCAAAGAAATTTTATGTATAGAGTGACATATTTGAAAATTTTTTTTTACAATTTTATATTTTAATGTGTTTTATAAATATATTTTGATTTTTTTATTTAAAATTTAATTTTGATATAGTTTTTTTATTAAAAAGTAATTTTGTTCATTTTAACAAATCTATTCACAGCGTGTGGAGCGTATTTAACATTTGTGTGGGACGTATTTAACTGACAAATTTATCTTCACACCCTTTTTTTTCTTAACTAAAACAGGATAAGTGTACTTATTACAAGTATATTTTCACACAAAATGTAAAAATTCTAACATAAGGTACGCGAAATTTTAGATCGATTGAAAAGAGTTATAAAATGTTTGAAAATTAAGATTTTATTATGCCACAACGATTTTATAATGTAATTTGGAAACATTTTTTTGACCAAGCAATATTTTAGCTTCATTGAAATTACACTGTGACTGTGCTTAGTGGAAAAGGTAACTCTCATAATTATAAGGGCAATACACTTCCATTCCTTATTTTGCAGTGCTTGAAATGGCGCCAATTTTCTAATCGAAAAACTGCAAAAGAATTAAAATTTTGGTTTCACCACGTGTACATAATATAATTCAACACTGGTCAACAACAGACTGATTGAACACAAGTTGGCCTATTTTTACAAATATTTATGTTTTATATTGGAGGAAGTGATTACAGTAAAAAACTTGTTGTTTTCAAACACATTTTTTTCATTTTTTTAAATTTGAGTGCTTTAAAAACAATCAGAATTAAAAAAGAAAGTTTCATATATATATAAAAATTTGAAAAATTCAAGGAAAAAAATTTAATTCCGCGTAATTTTTACTCCTCACAGAACGGGTCAAAAAAGGTCTATAAAAAGGCCTCTTTTTAAATTTGAAAAATGATCGCAAAATGTTTACAAAATATATATAAAAAAACCATTCATAATATATCAAATGATATTAAATACGACAAATAATTAAAACCACTTTTCTGTCCCAATGTGCAATGACGCAAAAAGTTAGTGAAAAAAGTATTTATTAAATATTTTTTTTTGGACTTTGATTATCTTAAAATTTGTTCGACCCAATTTCTATTCGACATAAATATAATGGCAGATAATATTAAGCAAATATGGTAATTGAAAATTTTATTAAAATATACATTATAAGTACAATTTATTCACCTTCCAGTGACTTTCAAAAAAGTGACAGTATGAATTAGACTGAAATTAAACTTTTTTCTATCAAATTATTACGATTAATGAAAGTTTAAGTAATTCGCGTAAAAAGGCTAAAAATTTTGTAGTTGCTGAAATAGTTGTTAAATTTTACATGTCTAAAACATTTATGAGCTTTATTGCAGGAAACGTTTATATGAAGCCTGATTTTAATAATGGAATGCGTCACAAATATCAGCACAGACGTAGATGTAGTCATATTGGATATAATTATATATGGAGTATGAATTATTTTAACGTAGAGGTTAAATTTATCACAAACATATTTACACTCATTTATTTTTTTTTTTTTTTGTAAATCCATGCTGACTTTTCGGTATAATAAGTCTCTATAACAAAGAGTAAAATAGAATATGGGTCATTATTCTTGATAAATGTTCATATTTTTCTTTGCATATAAGGTCTATTGCACATTTTTTAAAAATTTCTTATACACAAACATGCTTGGTGTGCAAATGACGAGAAAATATTTAGTTTAGTAGCGAAATACTCTGTTTTTATTTGTAGGCTAGTTATATATATATCTATATATATATATATATATATATATATATATATATATTTACATGTCATAAAAACCAAAATAATCATGATTTATAGACATTTTTTTATGAAGGATAATAGCAAACGGATTAAGAAGAGAAAATGAATATGTCCACAAAATATTTTTTTTTTTTTTTTATTACACACATTGTAAATAAATGTAGCTTTAATAGTAGTAATCCCTTTATAGTTATACTAACTTACCCTGAGCAAATTGTATAAATTTACACACCAATTCACCAAAAATGAAATGTCTCAAATACGTTCCCACCAGTGTGATAGGCATGCATAGGACGCCCAACAACATATCGGAAATTGCTAAATTTGCTAAAAATACATTTGTTATTGTACGCATACGACGGTTCTGAAACAACGTTGAAGCCACCAATAAATTACCCACAATAGCAAATATTAATATGATGCTGTAGCATGGTATCAGCCATATGGGTATTTCCGTACTAGTCCTTGGCTTAATACTGATTTTAGTACTATTCGCAAATGTATCATTAGTGATATATTGAATAGAGGAGGAATTATCTATAAATTGATTGAAAAGTGATGATATTGAAGAGTTTTCATCATCCAGTAAATCCCAGGGTGAATGCTCGTATGTAACGGTCTGCTGTTTAAATCCCACAGCAAATGAATCATTCGCCGTTAAGGCCAGCGATATGATGTGATGGGATGAATTTTGCACTGAGAAATATTTTAATAAATCACTAATTTCTTTGGATGTTATGGTCATATTTTAAACATTTATTTTTATTTATTTATTTTTTTATTTTATTTTTTTATTTTATTTATTTATTTATTTATTTGTAATATATAATATAGTAATATAATATAAACATATATTTTTTATTTTTAGTTATCAAAAACACTATGATTTTATTTAATTAAACTCATATGTTTTACATTTTGCTTTATACAAAATTTATTTTAATTTTTATTTATATTTTATTTTTATTTTCTTTTTTATGATTTTTTTTTTTTTCTTAAAACTTTTAAATTTTTTTAACTGATATTACTTATTATCCGCTTATAAATGATTTGTTTTTGCTAAAACCGTTAAACGCGTGTTAACAATGTGATGTACTGTTTGTAACTACCTTTGCATTGTGTAGTCAAAAAGCTGTTTACCAATAAACATTCTGTTAGCAACATTTATCATACTTAAGAGACATGCGCCTCTTATGTTTTTTCGGTATATTTATTGAATGAATTTTATTTTCACCATGAAATTTTTAATGAAACCCAATGAAATCTTCTTTCACGTTTTTATTCATTTTCCTATTTTCGGTATTTACAAACGTTCTATTTATCCATGATTCTCGACACATTTTTGTTCATAAACAAGTTGCATAAAAAATATATATATTTGTTTATATTCAAAATATTTATATCAACATGTATATAAACATTGTACAGAATATAACTTTTATAAAAATATTGAAATATACAAAAGTAAAAATCTGGTTTTTAATTTTTAGTAAACAGTTTTTTCTTATAATTTGGTGATTTGGAATGGGAAACTTATCAGCATTTCTAATACTCGTACATTGATTTAAAAATAATAACACTTTTTTCAAGAAAAACAAAAAATCCAACATTCTAAATGAGGATATCAATTGAAAGTTTCTCTAAAAATATCCAAATACGTATTGTCTACACATATTATCTGGTATAAAGAATATTAAGTACAACAAATCTCTAAAATCTTATATGTAACTTTCTGTTTGAAAATCGTAAAAACCATTAATAATTAATAATTTCAATTCTACATAACTCAGTATAACAAATTTTTGATATATTCATGAAATTATATTATTTTTTAGAGTGTTATACACTTTCATTGAAAAACTTTAAAAAACATTTCGAATGTGCTTTTAGAACAAAATATTTACGATATGAAAAAAGCTTTTGTATAACATAATATCACAGTTTTATGGAATATTATTTAACTGTTATACGTGCACCACTACAATATGATACATATAGTAATAATTTACTTTAAAAGATGAAAATTTTTTCAGGAAACCGTCATATTTTTTCTCAAGCTCATAAAGCTTTCTCAAAACATTCTAATGTTACAAACTTAATAATCGATTGTGATTGGGTTTAAGACCTTGATTAAAAACGTTTTAAAGCAAATAATTAATATATCGCTCATTTGCGACAAGAAGGTCATAACTCAAAATTTGCATTTTTGTAATCTCTTTGTAGTCGGTAACTCGACTTCTACTGGCCACTTTTTCGGTCCCTTTTTATAAATGGAATTAAATTGCGACTTTGTAAGACTATGTGCTAAGTAACTAAGTTGTTTGAAATATCTCGACTAATTATATGTTAATTCCAACGAAGAAATTAGTTATTTTGAGATTATTTCACAATATAGTGATGTAAAAAAAGACCCCGAAAAAATTATAAATGAACTGAAACTCTTAAAAGCTAATGATAAAATTTATGAACAACTATTTGAAACATCATATTCCGAATCTTTCTGTACCAGACTGTGAAAATGAAACAAAAAAATGGATTTGTTGAATACTTATATCTTAATTTATATTTTCACTTTGTCTCATAGCAGTGCCTCGTCCGAACGTATTTTTTTCTAAATTATTACTAATGAAAACTCAACTATACAACAGACTTAAGGTCAACACTTGTGAATCTATATTTTTAGTCCTAAATTTGTTAAATTTGTAAGATTGTAGTCCGAATGAAGACAGAAAAAATACAGAAGTTTTATTAATAAAAAGAGCAAATCCTTATTTTTGCAATAATAAATTTTTTAAAATATAAATAATAAAAATTATTAAAAATAAATTATTTTGTTATTAATAAAATTTAATTTAGTAGTTTTTCTTAAAAAACAATATTTTTATTTTCGTTTTTATCAAATAAACAAATTTTGAGGAGTTTTTCTTTTAAAAAAATGCCCTTTTTGGCGATTTTGTTTTTTGAAATCCTCTTTTTTGACACTTTTTAAAAATTCTCAAAGGTAACTCCGACTATAATTAGGGTAATAAAGCATTTTTGTTTTAATAGAAATATTTTCTGTTAAAAATATAAACATAATTAGGGTTTTCACATAGTTTTATAAAATCATATGTCCTATAATAATAACATGAAAAAATACAACTGTTTTGAACAATCCCTTAAAATTCAGTGTGCTATTTTGAATACAAACCAGCCCAAAATAAGTAAAAAAACCAAAATAGTAGCCAGCTTATGCGAAAAGTACATTTTAGATGTTGCTATGGCAGACTCAAGTAAATAAACAACATTTTTATATCCCACACCACCATAGGTGGTTTGGGTATTATGATTTTGTGCTGATGTTTGTAACGCATAGAAAAACTTATCCAACACCCATCTTAAAGTATACAAATGGACTCATAATCAATCACTTTTTCAATTGATCTAACGATGTCTGTCCGTCTGGCTGGCTGGACGGCTGTCCATGTGCCTGTACACTTTGTGCACAATATACGGGTCGCAATTTTAAAGATAATTCAATGAAATTTGCCACGAGAGACTTTTATGATACAGGGACGAAGCCTATTACAATTGGTTGTGATTGGTCTATTATTTCACATAGCCCTCCCACAAATATCCCCACGGTATAGAGTTTAAACACTCAAAAATGCCTCAAAAATAATAATATTTTAATGAAATTCGGTGCAAAAAAGTTCTATACTATAGCTTCCATATAAACCCCTCATCCGAAAATCACTTTAACGTGCATAAATCCCATACGAATGTTAAAATCAAGTTAATACTTAACACAAATAAGTTTTATATTAAAGAAACGATATTGCCAAATTTTATGAGAATTGGTCCATAATTTACCATAGCTCCCATAAAAACCCACTTCCAGAAATTACCCTAAATTGCATGAATTCATTTAGTATCAACGCATTATTCGGTATTTGTATATTTTATTTTACATTTAGTAAAATTTACCACAGGTGTAATATAAGTCTGCTCATACACAATGGTGTAGAGTACCATATAGTCAGTCTTGACCGTCTATATCTTTCTTTCTCGTTTTATTTGTTTTTCTATAAAATCATCTCAGCTGATTAAATACGACAGCACACTTTTTATTTGAAAAGCAACAACAATATTTTTATAACATTGTAAAATTTTAGAACATTATGACAATATGACATTATAGCATACCTTGTGAATCCCCTAAATGTTTATATTTTCTCATTCATTTGTTTAAAAAATGAGTAGAAACAAATATTTCTGTTACAGTGTATTAAATTGTAAAGTTAAAATGTTTAATATATCATAAACATGTTTACCCACATTCGAAATACCATAATAGTACTCATTTAAACGTTTAAGTTTATCATTTTCGCAATTGTGCAAATTTGTGCTACTTGCTTTATGAGCCCCTTTTAAAATCTTGTGCAATATTTGTCACCTAATGTGTATTTGTTAGAAGCTTTAAAATTTAAAATGCCTTAAGTAACTGAAAAAACTAAGTTAAAAATGTATGTGATAATTTCTACCAGTTACTCTATTAATATATATTTTTATTTATTTTTGTGATTTCATTTTAATTATAAAATTGGTTATAAAGGTTAGTTATGTACTTTTCCTAAGGTGTATAAACAATTAAAAAGTTTATGTTAAAATCGAAACATACACGTTGACAGTAATGAAAGTAATTTAACCATTATTTTTTGCATCAGTATTTCTTAGTTGTTTTTGAATGTACGAAGGCGGATCAATAAGTACGTGACTGTTCGAACTTCTCTCGTAGTTATATGAAGTGCAACACTATTCCCATCAAGTACCACCTGTTAATAGACTAATATCAAATTTTGAGCAAGTGTCGTCATACTTTGCGTAAAAAATAGGATTTTTCGAGGTCCTTAAAATAGGCATTTGTTTGATCAACAATTTCATCGTTGGAGCTGAATCTCTTTCCACCGAGTCATTTCTTTAGGTTTGGAAATAGGATGTAGTCACTGCGGGCTAAATCCGGAGAATATGGAGGATGAGGTACAAATTCGTAGCCCAATTCATAGAGTTTTGCCATTGAGACTGCACGCGATGAAAAAGAACTTTTTTCTTGACCATATGGGGTCGTTTTCTTTTTAAGTCCTCATTAAATCGGTCTAATAAGTTGGCATAATATTCGCCGTTTATTTTTTTTCCCTTTTGAAGGTAATCGATGTGGATTATCATGCGTGCATCCCAAAAAACTGTTGCCATCACCTTATTCGCTTACAAACTTACTTTGGCCTTCATCGGAGCAGGTTCACTCGGATAAACCCATTGTTTAGACTGCTGCTTGGTCTCCGGAGTACAGTAATGGATCCATGTTTCATCCACAGTTACAAAACGCAGCAAAAACTCATTCGGATTGCGGTTAAACAACTCCAAACAATCCTTTGAAGTTGTCACACGTTTACATTTATGGTCAATTGAGAGCAAACGCTTCACCCATCTTGCAGACAACTTTTTTTAAACCCAGCTGATCATTTAAAATCGAAACCTCACTGCCATATGACATGCCTATGGCATCAACAATCTCACCCACTTTTACTGTTCGGTCGGCCAACACCATATCGTGGATTTTTTCGGCATTTTCGGATGTACTGACCTCAATTGGTCGACCAGAACATTTAGCGTCATTTGTACTTGTGCGACCACAACGAAAGTCAGTAAACCAACTTTTTACCATTAAAATCGATGGTGCAGAGTCCCCATAGTATTTATCGAGCTTTTCCATTGTTTGATTGACGTTTTTTTTTCGCAAAAATTAATGTTTAATGAGCACTCGAAATTCACTTTTTTCCATTTTTAGAAAAATGGAAAAAAGTTGTATGTTTCGAACAGCTGTTATACGCAAAGTAAATAACGACACTTGCTCTAAATTTGACAGTAGTCTATTAACAGGTAGTACTTGATGGGAATAGTGTTGCATTTAATATAACTACGAGAAAAGTTCGAAAAGTCACGGAAATATTGATCCGCCCTTGTAAATAAACGACAGCTGATTCCTTAAATACACAATTCAACAGCACAAATTTGTGAGTCTAAATAGTCTCGCAAATTTTTAGTAGCGTTCGTTTAGCCAAAAATGTGTACTGCCTAGTAAAAAATTTTATTTTGATTTGTTTTCGTGTACCCAAAATACAGTAAAAGAGAAAAAATTGAGAGAGAAAAATAACAGTTAATAAATTGAGTATTTAGAAATTTTATTAGTTTTAATTTTGCTTGGAAATTCAGTAAGATCATATGGTTGCATGAAGTAAACAAAATAAAAAGTAAACAAATGTAAACAAGGGAATGTAAATGTTCTAAAAATTAAACATATGGAATTTTTACATTTAAATTTTATTAAAAGTGCACTTAACAACCGTAAATATATTTATGACAAAAGAAAAAATTCAGTTTTTATTCACAAAGATATTTTTCTTTCTTTCTTTAATTTTTTATTTGTGTTTTATTTTTATTTGTTTGCAACCAGCTGTAGTGTTTATTTTGCTGCATTCTACATATTTTACAAGTGTTTTTGGGAGTAAAATCTTAAATTTACTCAATAAATACTCAGTTTTTTAAATGTTTTTCCACACAATTTTTGATAATTCATTTGTGAATATGCAGAAATGCACAGATTGCACAATTTGCGAAGGTTTTACAAGTTGTCATGAGGATCCTTAATGTTTATAATGTACTTATGCAGAAATTTTTT
Organism: Protocalliphora azurea; assembly: GCA_932274085.1. Taxonomy (NCBI): domain Eukaryota; kingdom Metazoa; phylum Arthropoda; class Insecta; order Diptera; family Calliphoridae; genus Protocalliphora; species Protocalliphora azurea. The sequence continues at coordinate 147,026,305 of OW026523.1, forward strand.
ACCCAAATTTATGCATTTTCTGCAGTCATTTTACATACATTTTTTACAGTGTACAAAACATTCTCCGAAATAAGGCTTTATTTGATGAGTCAATAAATATATTTGCTAAAATCTATCTTTCTTTTTGTGTGAGAAAGCTTTTTCGTCATAAACGTTGAAATGAAAATCTATATTTTCATATAAATTTTATTAGTAAAAATTTTGTTCAAAATAAATTTAGAAACATCAATTTTAATTTTTCGAAATATCGGACTTTAATTCAAAGAAAGACTGCATAATTTAAAAATTCTTCTTTTCGCATATATAACTCTTCTTCCAACATAAAAAGTAATAGATTTAAAATTTTTCCCTCAGGAATTTCGAGGAGAAAACTTTTTATTTCTTTGTCAAGGTCCAAAATTATTACAAATCAATTTGTCTCTATTTTACTCTTACTCTTTTTGCAAAAATATACAGATTTTTTTTTCATGCAATGGTCAAATAACTTACAAATATAATTTAGGTATAAACAAGTAAAAAATTAAATATTTTTTTGCTTTACCAGCGTCCATTCATCTATCCGTTATTCATTGAATATTTTTTTTTTTTTTTATAAAAATACATATGTTTTCTTTTCACAACAATCATATTCTAAAATAAAACAAAAAGAGTGGTCGATTGCTAGAGCCACCCATCTAAGATATACACGATATACAAGAGGACCATAGATTTTTTTTTATATATTCGTGTGTGAAAGTAAACAAATAAGTGAAAACTTTCAAATAAAAACGTTTATTTGAATAATTATTACCTGCATAAGTGGTCTGAGACACATTATTTTCTGGGGGAATTTCTAATAAATTTAATATTTTATAAACGAATTTTGTATTTTTCCTGTTTATTAATAAATAATTACTTCTATATAACCTGTTTACGATTTTGCTATATTAAAATACAAAAAATGAGGAAAATAATTCAAATGCATTTACAAATTTAAGACACAATTCGGAATGTGTTCACGATATCCGATCGCTGTGGTAGTTTGTGGAATATATTTTCACAGCGCAGAGAACAATTCTATCAAAATTATAATTTTCATATTTTTTAAAAAGTTCAAAATAATTGTCTTCAGAAGACTTTATCGTTTGTAAAGAAGTTAAATATCTAAAAAGGACGCCATGAAATACTACCAATTTGGACTTTTTTTTAAATATTTACATATAATACCTAGAAACAAAAGACTATTTTTTGATGAAATAATTCCAGAGATTGAAGGTTCTATCATAAAAATTTTAGTTTTAGAAGGTTTAAATCGAAATCAACAACATTTTTATTTTTTCCACTTTACAGCAATATTTTACCAGCTTTGACAATTCACCACAAATAAACTAAACATGATGATGATTGATTTTAACAATTAATGATAAAAAAATTTAATATAGTTTCACCAGACATTAAATATTATTATAAAATATTGATTCTAAAAATTTTAATTAATCACCACACTTTGGGATATTATTTTTTTTTTTTTTCTTCTTTTTAGTAGGGAACTGAATATGAGTTTTTTTGCTCAAAAAAAAAAAAGTAATTATTACTAAACAAATTATAATTTTACCAATTTAAAAGTGTTTTTACTATCATTTCATAAGTAATACTAAATATTGCTATTAAAAAGTTATATAAAAATTGTCTTGAGAGGAGTATAAGAATCATAAAAAATAACATCAGCCAATAACAACTGTGAGTTAAAATAATGACAGTTCTTTTCAAGTACTTCTTATACAATGACAACACAACGTTAAAATCATTACTTTTTTAGCAAGTTTTCAACTCTTTTTAGCTGGGTAGATAAGTACACACTATTACCGTTCTTTGGAAATATGACACAACTTCATTTATCTTCTGTACTTAATTTTTAAATATTTAATTAAAAACACAGTTTTGTCAAGTACTTTTTTATTTAAAAATTTTACTAAGTAATTTTAAATAACTGCTGTTTTATTTTATGATTTTAGTTAAGAAAATAATAAATATTATAATAAAACAAAAACTAAATATATACTCGCATAATTCACTAAGAGGTTAAGTAAATAACTTATGTCTTAAACTCAAGTAAGTAAATATGATTTAAATAAAATAATAACCATAACAATATAGTTAATCAAATTCAGTAGTAATTTCATAAAATGGGGAAAAAAATGTTTTTGTAAAAATATACAATAATAAGTTCTTTAAGATCTGAATATAAAAAATTATTATAGTTATAGTTTTTTTTTTTTTTTAAGGTACACAAGGACACATTTATATATATATATATAATTGTTTTTATTTCATTTGTTTTACAATAGAGTTTTATATGTTGTAAAATAATTACAGTAAAGTACATTGATATAGAATAAAAAGGAATTAGATAACAGTCTCTTAAGGATATTGATTTTCTAGGATTAAAATTGTTTTTAGAAATTTTTTGGATTACAACAATTATGGTATTAGTTAACTGATACATTTTTACTTGTAACTGATTTTCTGTAGATGCCATAATGTAATACTCATAATTTATTTTCTTGTATTTATATACGTATGTATTGATATATAATTTCTTGGTTTATTTCTTTTTGTATAAAGTATTTGATTTTCTTTTTATTTAAATTGTAAAATAAATTCTTCATTTTTATTTTTGATATCTTGATATGAAAAGCTGCCTTAATTGTAAGTCAATGTAAATTTTTTTAATATATTTCTAAGTTGAGCAAATCGTTTCGCTTTTTTAACAAGTAGAGACAGCAATTAATTCATTAGGTTATCGTTTTAAAGAATCTTAACGAGATTTTACGTTTTTTTTTTTTTTTTCATAAAATATTTCATTTACTGTCATTTGAGTTTTTTCTAGGTATTTTTTAAACAAGTACAATAAATGATTGTAATTAAATAGGTATGTAAGTATTTTTATGAGATTTTTGAAAACATTTATAAAAATTCAAATTTTCTACCACACAAAGAAAATCATATAATTGAAGAAGTGGAAGTTGTTAAGTATTTGTATTGGAGTTTTTCATTAAATCTACAACTACGGGAAGAATTAAATTTCTTTGATTTTGGCCTCTACTTTTGAATTTATGCTAAACATAAATCTAATTTACATCTAAGTTATATAATTGTATAAATATTAAGTTCATAATTATATTTCTTTTTAATTTATTTATTTTCAATAATCATTTGTAATTGCAACACCAAACTGCGAGCCAATTGCAAGATAGCTTGGGCATTATGTCTTTCTGCCATTTCTGTAAAATTTTAAATATTATAATGTAAACATTTTTTAATATTTACGAGTATTAACTTTAAAACATTAATTTACCATTGAAAAATTTAATAACATCTGTAAAATCCATACTATTTGATAAAATTATATCTCGATAGGTTTCCAATAAAGCCAATGCCAAAAATAAAACAAAATGTCCGGAGGCAACATGTTTAGCAGCCCATATTACTTCCCAAATTGAGAATACATCATCGTAGACCAGCTCACGTTTGAAATCCAATAAGAACCAACGATAACAAAAATAGAAATGCGTATAATCACCATTCGAATCCATGAGGTCATACATTTCCGAATCAAGAATTTGAATCAAGGATCTGAGTGAAATAAATAAGAATTATATTTTGAGGGTTTTTTAGTAAAATAAATTTATTTACCTCATATTAGCAAAATGCATATCCATTGCACCACCATTGGGAAAATTCTCAATCATACGTTCCATTAACTTGCAGAAACAACTGTATGTTAAAGATTCATCATCGAATATAACAAGGAGAGGAGCCACTAAATCGCACATGCCCTGCATGTATCCAATATCTAAATGCTCCCATACATAACTGCAAAATTATTAATAAAATAATTTCATAAATAAGCTATTTTACTATCATTTTGACTGGAAAAAATATATCACTACGAGTACTTCTAAAACGCTTAGATTTTAAACTATTCAGATTACGTTTTTAATGTCTACATAAATAAATATCCTAATTCCTTAGATTAACATTTTATAATAACCTTGTAAGTTTATTAAATAAAAATAATTGAAATTTTTTAATTAACATGTACACAGAAAAATATTTTTAAATAAATTATTATTTGGCTTTAAATAATTTTTTTTTTTAATAAAGTATTTGATTTTAACACTATGTTTGATTGGTTGTAAATAATTTTAAAACCATGTTTTAACAATTACAGAAAAATAATAAACATGAAATTAGGAAAATGAGGAAAATAAAAAAAATATAATCCAATATTTGAAGCCCATTGGAGGTAAGTTATCATTATTTATCTTTCAGATAATTCGGAAATACTTAAAGATGTCGAAATGTATTTTAAGTGATAAAATAAATTTGGTGTAAATACCTAATAACGTTACGTTATTATGTATTTACACCAGGGATTTACGATAAGTATTAAACATTTTAAATTTTAATCTAAAAAAGCATTGACCTAACTATATATATATATATATATATTTATTAATTTTTTGTTTTTGATAGATTTATTTATCCATCCGAATCGATATAAGCTGGGTAGTTTTAGAGTCCCTAACTAAAGGAATTGTGGAGTCATATTTAATTAATTTCGAATTATCACTAACCTGTAAATGGTAAGTAGTGTTCAATTATTTATTTTTTTATTTTTTGTTTATTAATGTATGCTTCCTTCTTTTTACGTCGATTTGTTTATTTATTTAACGTTAAAGAAGTATAAATCCATCCAGCAATATTCTGTTATTTTGTATTATATAAATAACTATATTTCAACACAATATTATTAAAGAAGCATTTTGACAAAGTGCAGGAATCAACAATACACTTCAACTATATACACTACGTATTACTCATAATTATTCTTATTTTACACCAACATCTCCTTTCTGTTCATGAATTTTACATCAAATTCACACAAATATATTACAACATAACATTAGTCTTCAATCCGTAATATTGGACTGTATTTGACAATTTATTGTTTAAATATGAAATACTAAAAAAATTTTATAAAATTTTATTATTATATTAGTCAAAATAATTTTTATTAAACGTTTTATTGATTCAACAATAATTATTGTTTGAATATCTACTAAAAACTAAATATTATTTTAATTGTTTTAGTTAAAAAAATATTGAATCTTACGAAGATTTTCAAATATTTAAATTTATGAATAGTAAAAATATTTTAATAAAAAAAAAATAATTTTTTTTCAATAAGCATTTACGAATTTGATTATTTGATTTTACTAATTCAGTGATAGGTCCGATTTCAGTAAAAAAATATAATTGAGTTTAAGAATTTAGTAATAGAATACACGATACTGTTTTTAACAAATTCTTTAAAAAATTTTTATTTTAAATTAATGATGAGGTATGAAATAGAACTAAAATGGCTAATTAATCATATTATTAATTAATATATTTTACTACCAAAATTATTCAAAAATGATTTTAGAATTTGACATAAGTATTTTTACCAATTTATTTAATATGTTTAATGAAACAATTACTGATATAATTTTTGAACAAATAATAATAGAATTAAGTAAGAACATTAAAACTGTATGCAAATAGCTACTATTGGAAGTACTATACGCCCCCATTTGAAAGAATTTTAATCTATAAACATATTCAATAAGAAAAACAATAAATATATTTCTATAATCATAATAAAAAATAATTTTATACATAATTTCCTTCAGCCTGTAAACGTTTTCTTATTGTCCTAGTGCAACATGGTCTTTCCCCTATCGAATATTTTATAATCTGTATTTTTTAAAACGGAAACGTATAGCATGTTTAATATGTTTTAAAATCCCTGCTCTATGCCTTTAACTTTCTTTTTGTTATAGTTACTTTGTTTGCCTCTGCAGGTGGATAATTTTTAATGAAGCAATTTTATTTATCTTTATTAGTTTTTAGTGCTCCTTTTTAACACTTTTCTTTTACAAAAAATTGCTGAATTTTACTTTCCTCCTACTGGGGTCCTGATTTTAATATTTAGTAAAGCTTTTTTGACTTAAAACTTACTACAAATTACTTAGTATTAAAACTTACTAAACATACCATAAACATAATCTTTTTTATTATTTGCGCAAAAATTATATAAAAAAATAACTAAATTAATCAAAATATATATCGATGGCTTAATATTAAAAAGGCGTATCTCGAAATGAATTTGTTGGTTACTCAAATACACTCCTAAGACCTACAACACGCTTTAAAAGAAATTGTAAATTATGAAATGATTATAGATTTGATATTTGCCATTGTAACTCACTTATTTTTAAAGGAACATATATTTGAAGCTACGCCTTTTCTATGTTAAACCAACCATATGCCAAATACAAAAATTATTTTTGACTAATATTGAATAATTTTGTTAGTAAAGTATATAAATTAATAATAAGAACTGCACACGAAAAAATGCGTGCACACTTTAAGGCTTATAACTTTTATTGTGCGAGAAAAAATTTAAAAACATTAACTTTTTTACATTCACTATTATTCTCAGTAGCAATGTGAAAATTTTTTTAAAATTAATTTTTCTTAAAATTAAAGCGTAACAAAATTCATGCAAATGAATAATTTAGATTTATAACCAAAACACAAGTCGACCTCATAAATCAATTGCTAGGAGTACAGTTATGTTGAGAAATTTAGTTTTTTGAGTTATAAAAACTACAAAGAGTTCACGGTTACCGAGAGGAACCCTGATAACCAAAGAAAACGTTGATTTACAGACTGTAAGATCGCTGTCAAAATAATATGAATTTTAAGATAAAGTCTCTACTTCTCTGAATGGAACGTGACTCATTCTTGAAATGGCTCTATATCTTTTATCAGAAAAGTGAAATAAAAAATTCCTAATAGGAACACTAGAAAAAATGCGATGGTAAATTTTTTTTTTTTTTTTTTTCAAAAATATGACTGCTGCCTAAAGAGTAATAAAAAAATACGTACTGGCAGACTTTCTACAACATCCTGGTCTATATCATTAAAAAAATTGAAATTGTTAAATCAATTATTGGTCTGACAAGATATTTGAAAAACGCATTTTATTCATAACAAATGAAAATTTTAACAGAGAAATGTGAGCAAATGATTACTGTCAGAAAAATTTCTTCCTATAGTTAGAAAACACAACGAATTCTAATTTGTTTGGCTTCATCTATATTCTCATTATTACAACAAAATACTAATTAAGTGATATCAAACAAATAGTGCTGCTACGTATTAAAGAAGAACAATCCACTAAACTGTTCAGAACCCAATCAATTTTAAATGTATTGGATCATAGTAAAGTAATATTTAAAGAACACTTACAGCTGAGTAAAAAATTTAATAGATTTAGAAAAGAAATCGGTCCATTAAATATAAAATTATTTTTATTTAAAATAAATAAAAAATTAAGTTTTCTTTTAAATTTAAAATATGAATATAAAGGTCTTTAAGAAATTTCATACAAGTTTAGAAAAATCATATTTTATTGTTGTCAAAATATATATGTCAAGGACTATATACACATGTATTAAAGTTAAAGTTCCTCAGTCAAAAATAGTTGCAAATTTTCAAATGAAGATTAGTATATTCTTATATGATTCCCTAAATATTACTTCTGAATTTTTTCATTTCCCAGAGCTCGACCATTTTTAATACACCTCTAAAAATACGGATTTCTTTCCATAGCGCTATCAAAATTTTTATTAAAAGAAAATTAAATTCAAAATATAATAGAGACACGCTAACAAATGGAATATTCTTTCAAATAATTGTTACATCTCTTTTCATTCGCAGAGTATTAAGATTTAACTAATAAATTTTGTAATATTTTCTTTATTTATAATTTTATATATTTCGGACATTTTTCAACATACATTGGAAGTCTATCCTGAAGGAAATTAACAGCAATAGGCTTATTTATATACATTTGATTTCCAAAAAGTTAAATCAACAATTTTTTCATATAAGTTGTATGGAAATATTTATTATACTTATATATTCATGAATTTATGAAAAATATAATAAATTGTTTGAAATTTAGTCGCCATTTTATATAAATTTATAGTTTTTTTGATAAATTTTTTGCTTCTGGTGACATCTATTTTCTTAACTAACCATTTATTTGCTATACAAATTAACTTAATCTGTTATCGACCGGTGATCCCAAAATATTACTAAAGGAATAAATGAATACATATATCAATATTACTGAATAAGACCTTTCTAACGATATTTTCAAATCGAAATTACGATGAAAAATGTCGGAAATATTCAATTCTTAATGAAATAGTATTTTAAAAAATTCTTAGAAAATTTTACAAAAATGTTAATTTCACAAGAATGCAAACTACACTGCACACGAAATCGAAATAAATGAAACGAAATATTTTGATGAATATTTTATATATCAATCTAATAAAAATCGGGTCACTTTAATGTTCGTATATAAGTGATAATAGAAATTCACATTTATTTATGCCACTTACGTTGATATTACATTCCTTAACTTATCCAAATTTTCATTTGCGAAATAGGCATAATTACGGTCACAACGTTGAACATCCTTCTCAATGCGATGCAAATTTAATCCGAATTGTTCCAGCAATTCGCTCTAAAACAAACATAAAAAAATTTAATAAATTAAATAAAAACACAAAAAATAATTGATATAATAACTATCAACTTACACTATAAACACCACCATTAGAACTGGCCGGCGATACACATGTTGACTTTGGCTCTTGTAAAGCATCCAAGACCGTTTGATTAGTTAACTCTTTCACAGGTGACATACGCATACTAGATACCTTAGGACTGCTTTCCCAATTGATAACATCTACTGAGGCATTTGTAACAATAACTGCAGTTTTAAAATCATTATCTTGATTCAACACTTCATGTTCTACACGTTCTGTTTGTTCTTGCACTTCATCTTGTAAATGATCCTGAAAATCATCAGCACTCAGGTACTCTGGACTTAAAATGGACTTAGTATCTATTTCTTCAGAAACTAAAAATTGAGTTGATTGTTCTGGTTTCATTTCGACATAACCGTTTCCTACGGTATCGTAGGATGAAGTTGAAGGTGTACTTTTAGCACTTGCATTGACATTGGCTGAGAATTCTTCTTTTAATGAAGGTTCGTCTTTTGTAATATGAGTATCTTCACGTTCCTCTTCAATATTTAGATCATCGGCGGTGTCATCAACATTACCAGAATCTGTACTAGTTTTCATAGCTCGTGGTATAGGTTTCACCATAAGGTGGCTGGTACTACTAGTGGTAGCCAATTGTTGGGGTTCTCTTTGCTCCTCTTCAAATTCCAAGTCGCCAGGATCCGAAATATCAGAAATATCTTCGAAAACTTCATTTTCTAATTCGCCCGTTTCTATGTCGACATGTCGTACAGTTTTTTCCTGACCACTATTACTGCCAGAACTCAGTTTTGCTACAGCTCTGGCTGTTTTTTCTTTCTCTCTTTGTTGTACTATGGCATCCACAGCTAGCCACTCGCTCATTGTAGTCTCATAGTAGTGTTTACTTGTTTCATCTAAATTTTTGCGTTCCTCCAAAGTGCTACCAAATATATAGTGACCTAAAAGATAGGGCCAAATCTCCTTCCGTAGTTCAGGAGCTACACCACCAAAATATACCAAACGGAAGACCTCACTGGCATTGATAGCTTTGCCGTTCTCATTTAATTCATTCCACTTCTCTACAGTCAAACCAGCTTCATCGGCTTTCACTAAAAAAAAAAATAGTAGACATTTAGCGTAAAATTATTAACTTTGAAAGAAAATGCATATAATTCACTTTCTGGTGTTATGCGTCCATTAACTAAACCCGAGAGATGTGTGCGTACTGTAGATAAATGTCTACAATAGGCCAACCAGCCATAAAATGCCCTGGATATTATTTGACGCTTCATGGTAGAACAAACCATTTCAATACTGGCATTTTGATTAGTTTGTGGTAATGACGACTCCAAAGGATATTGATCAATCGAAAGACTTTTACTTGAACAATCGCTGCTGCCTGTTGTAGAACAACTACTTAGTTGTGCTCGTCTCGGGGCACTACGAACAAAATCCAAAATAGAATGTGCAGCAGCTGGAAAAGATACAGGAAACCATAGATAAATATACTATTTGTACCATCTTAATTATTTTATAACATTCTTACCGAATTCTTCGTGTTTACTTTTACTAACAATGCGAAACACATAATCAATAGGAGTCTCATCGAAAGATTCCATGACTGATGGCAGTATACGCCTGCGTACACTTTTTGGCCATGGAAATATTTTTCCAATCCCCCTTTGAGACCAGAGTGGAGGATCCAATTGGCCATGTGGTAAAAGACCGGTTTCTAAGCAACTTAAGAACTGTTGCATATGACCACCTTCGGGAAATATGATGGGAGGACGTTGTAAACCATCCTGGCTTACTAAAATTACAGTGCCACCACTATCTTCTCCCTTGTTTTGATGACAATGCACATAGACTATATCATCGACATTAATATTTAAGGCATAAGCCCAATAAAGTTCCTTGTCAACATCTTCTTCTGATTCCTGATAACCATTCATCAATTGATTTGGAGTCCATTTAATGGTTAAGGTTTGTATATGTTGATGAAGACTCAAATAGCCCAACATTGGTTCACTGCAGTCTTTCTGAGAAGTTATAAAAATTAAATGTTTTTAAAATTATGAAAAATGAATTAAAATTTTTTATAACTTACGGGCAATACTTGCACATTATTTTTACCATACAATAAAGTAGCCCTGGAATTTTGATGTAATGATTCCACATAATCTTTGGCCACTGTACAAGAGGCTATTGATTTAAATGTTCCAGTATTTGCCTCGTCTGTGCTGGTATTTAAACTTCTTTTGAAATTTATTATTGGCGCTCTTGAAGAGACCGAAGAAGAACGTCTACCCGAACTAATGCGATGTCTTTGTACTAATTCATCAGCATGTGGATCAGTCCAATAATGATCTGCTGTTTTGGCTTTTGTAAATTCCAAAGCGCAAGGCCCCACTAGTAGCGAACTTAAGATGCAACCATAATCTGAATCGGCAACTAAAGAGTCGCGTTCGTAATAAGATGAAGCATTTTCAACCAGAAATTCAATAATTTTCACCAAACGTTTTTCGTAGAGAGCCAAACGTATCCAAAGATATCTAGAATTAGAAATTGCAAAAAGGAATACTTATATCTAGAATTCTAATAATAACTTAAATTAGTTATGGACAAGAGGATTTACCTAAATAACACGCTGCTACAAAATTACACTTTTTATTTTCACTCGAAAAACGATCTAATTTGGGCTGTAGATCTTCTTGAGGACATCCCATAACATTTTTCAAAAATTTCGAAACACACCTTAAATTCTGAGATATTGCTAAAATACTGTATTGAGGATAGTTGCTGCACTAAAGACATCGTAGCTCCTTAAATTTTGAATCAATTTAAGATTTTCAAATTGATTTAGAAAGCAAAAATAAAACTCATCTTTTGAACTATATTAAAATCCTCTATATGTATATAATAAATAAGTTATAACATAATAAGTTATAACAAATAAGATATGAATAATTCAAAATTTTTAAATTTATTGTCTTTTTATTTCACAAAATTTTTAATTTGATGTAAATTTTTCTAATTTTTATCATCTGTTATTTTGTTTAAAATAAAATATAAAATCGCTTAAAAGCTCAAAAAGTTGTTAAGCATTTTCTAAATTTTATTAAAAATGTCTTCTTTAAAACAAAGTATTTTTTATATTTTTTACTTGGTTTTTTACTTTTTGAGAAAAAAATTAAAAATGTACAGAGAGTTTTAGTAAGTTATTATAGATAAAATAGAATAAGTTTTATTGCCTTTAAAAACAATTATATTGTTGCTTTTATGGAAAAAAAAATTATAATATCTCGCAATTAAACTGTGAAAAAAAATAATTTTTTTCTTTTAAATTTGCTTTTAATATTTGACCAAAACATAAGAAAGGTATACCACTGAAAAGCTTGATTCGTCTGCTTTCCAAAAGAATTTAAAAATAAATAATTACCAAAGAATAACGGTGTTTGGGAAACATGTATGCAGGAACCTCCCCAAAAACAATTTTTTGAGCATAACTCAAAATTTTGGGAATGTATTGCAAAATTTTCAAAACTGATTTATGATATCCTCAATAAATCCTATTACATACGCTATATCATTTTTCGAGTGATTTTCCATTGTAGCAGCGTGTAATTTATTAAATATTTAGACAATTTATACAACAAATACTCACTTCATTGAGGCTAATGAAGCACTCGAACAGCTACTACTCATTATACTTGTAACTGAACTACTGCTACCCTTCTTTATCATTGGTGGTCGATTAAAACTATCACTACTCGATGACGAACGCTTATTTGGATCATTTGCCTCGATATCCTGTACCATTTTACTAATGTGTTCGGCATCTGAGCACAATTTAGCAATTTTATGCAACAAAGCTGTAGTCGATGACGTTTTAAACAAACCCAAAGCACGACGTCTCAAACCCTGACTCAAACAGGCTTCCACAGCAGCACACAATTGTGTCACCGTAGTGCTGTCTTCGTGGACATATTTCTTGGTAACTGCCTCTTCCATCAGTTGTTTAACCTCTTTTTTTACGGCGGATATTAAACGCTCCTTAAAATCCGTCTCTACAAAATAAGCAAAAAACACATTTATTATTATTATTGAAAAAATCTTGTAGCTATTAAACAAAAGCCAATTTATAAAATACATCTCAAGAGTTTTAAATAAAATGATGAATTCCTCACATTCTAGTAGATAAACTCAAGACGCGCGATGCAGTCATTAAAATTGATGGGAAGATAAAAGTTTGTTTTTTATTAGCCGCATTTGTCAATAACAAAGCAAAGACAAAAAGGAAAAAAAACAAATAAACCATACATATATTATGAGCGAAATAAAAACAACAATAACAAAATATAAATTTAACATAATTTTCATTAATGAGTCTTTAACATAATAAATTGTATTTCATTTCTTACGATAGAAACTGCCGCGCATTTGATGCCCTCTTCTAGCTCGAATGGTGAAGTTCGAGTATGTATTTAACTACAAAATGCTCTAAACGTTTTCTTCTTATAAAAAATCTCATAACACTTATAATGACATAATGGACTTCTAACCCCTGATGTGTCAAAAATACTTATATACATACATATGTATGTATGTGTGTATGTATGTACGAGAATATACTGATAAGTTATATTTCATTTACAAAACATAAAAATTTATAATGTAGCAACAACAGGAAAAGAAATTTCAGATTCTTTATGCAGAAGATGTTCGATTATCATTGTAGAAATTTTTAATTACTTTTCAAATTAACCTCGTATAACAAAAGAAGACAATTCAATAACAATATGTTTAAGTACAATAGCAAAATCATGTGCAACACTGTATGAAATTATTAAGCAGACAACAATGTTCCTCTATACACACTTACCCCTCCCTCTACACATTACACATACATATATATAGTAGATACTACAACATACTAATAACTCAACTATTTTGTTCACATTTTGTATATGAGTATGTAAAATGTATAAATGAAAAAATATTGAACAAAATCCTAAGGAATACTCAACGAAATATAAATGAACATAATAGAAAATCGTACCATGCAACAAGTTCATGTGTTGTTTGATTTTTGTACACATACATATATACATTAAAGAGCCTCAAAAAAAAAGTTACAAGTATACCCCTCTAAAAATGAAGGCTAGTATGTTCTTGTATGATTCTCAAAATATTACGTCTGAATGTTTTCATTTGCGTAAGCTGGACTATTTTTAAAAATAGCTCTAAAAATACGTATTTCTATCACTATTATTATCAAAATTTTCGTTAAAAGAAAATTAACTTTAAATTGTAAGGTCTGGAATATTCATTTGAATAATTATTATGTCTCTTTTCATTCGCGGAATATTAAGATTTTACTAACGTTTTTCGTCGTATTTTCTTTATTCAATATTTCGGATATTTTTCAGCATATATTAGATTTTAATTTACCATTGGAATAGTCTACCCTGATATCATTGAAGATTACACTTAATTAACCCCTTAACAGCAAGATGGTAAATTTTTTTGCATTTTGTTCCAAAGTTAGCACGTCACGTGAACGAAACAATTAAACCGAAATATTTTAGGGATTAGTTAAAAATATATCAGTTTTTAGTTTTAGGGAGGTACATTTGTAACATTTTTTGTCACCATACAAATCGATGCACTTTAATGTACATATGCATATGTATATGTTGTATATATTTTGTATTTCTAATATAAGTGTGCATGTATAAATTGTATCGCAGTGTTCTTTATGGACATCCCACAATGCCGGATGTTGTCGCCTGTACATTATTGGGATTCGTAGTGATGACCATTAAGTAGAAGTAAGTCAGGATAAAGTGATTATAATAATAGTGCAACAAACAATATCAAACTATACAAAGATTTTTAACACATTTCCATCCGGTTAATCCTAATCTTATTTGTGGCTACCATTTTCATTTATATCAATGTCATCATTAATGTTATATTCTAAGTATTTGTCATGATTAATGTTATATTCTAGGAATTTGTTATATTTTTTGTAAAGAGGATTATTCCTTTTAATCTTTATATTTTAGAATGTAGTAACTACATGTAAATAATGGAATTTAATATGAACAGTTAAAGTAAATCAAATGGAAGGAAGGCACGGTGGCCGAATATTAACTTTGCATTACACCGTGCGACATTTTTTGCACTTGATCAAGACCATATATTTATAAAACTCTGGACATAATATAGAATATATATATTCTTACCTAGTTTTATGTTTTCTGATTCTGATCTGCTTTTCAAAGGATTCTAAAATTTTAAGGATATACAAATTTCCCAAAATTCTTTAGCAATATGGGTAAATTTTTTGTTTTCATTCGTCAGGACAAACATTTTTGAAGAAAATGTCCTTTAAAAATTGCATCCTTTCATATCCTTGTAAAAATTCAAAAAAACTTTGTAAAAAATATATGTCAAATAATGACATTAGCTCAGCAACATGCTTAAATCTTACTTCTATAGATGCATTATTCTATTATTAACAAATAAAAAATTAAAAATTTTTACATGCAAAACTTACTTAAATAAATTTATTTTTATATTTAATATTTAAATAAAAATCATGTAATTTAATTAGTTTTAATTAATCTAATTTTAGTTATATTTATAAATTTCATTCATTCAGTAAATATAAATTTATTTATGTAAATTTTTCATGTCAAAATTTTTAATCTAAAAATCTAAAGATCTGATATAGTATATCTAAATGTTCAGATTTTCATTTTCTTACCTTACTCCATCTAGAAGAAGATTTTACATTTTCAAAGGTATTAAAAATTTCATAAATTAGTTTAAACTAGATAACGCAATAAAACTCCTCTAAAAAATTATGTTTGGGAAAATGCAAATCTTACAAGAGAGATTTATACCCTACAGCATCATACGTGTGTGTGGGGGGGGGGGCTACAATGCACTTTATAGATGTTTGTAACGTAATCCGACTTTCCGTCTTTCTGTCTAATAGAATTAGTTTTCTAGGTAGAAGTAGTCACATACACATACAAAATCGTGATATCTTGAAATTAACTGAATGCAAATCTATTCAAAAAAGCATATAATTTAAGAATTAATCATATCATAAATTAAAATTAATTGTAAGTAATTAAATACTTTGTATATAACTGAGCTGAATATTTCTCTTGAAAACAGCGATGGGATCAAAAAATTAAAAAGCTAAGTATGCATTTTTACAATATTGGATCTGTAATTTCACATACATTTATATATTTTTAATTGCAAAAACTAATATCAAGTATTTTTATAAAATTAACCTTTTTTTGGATAATATAATATGCTTAAGTATTAAAGGAATAAAATTTAAATATGTTATGGAGCAAATGTCAATATTTAACATATTTTTTTATAATATAAAATTATTAAAATTTGTCATGGATATAAAAGAAAAATGAAAAATGTAAAACTGAGTTTTCGTATTACTACATTATAACCATAGTTTCAGATACATATTTAATTTAATTTGCTTTTTGTGTTGTTTTAATTTGTCTGGCTTATAAAAATAAAATCTGTACTTTTAAGCCATTAAAAACAACAAAATTATTTGAAAATTACTGTTGGATGTTTTTTTCATAAATTTTTAAATAAAGAAATATTTTTAACCAAACTATAAAAAACATCTTCTTCTCCGGTTTACAAAGTCTCCGGTTTACAAAGTAAAGTTTAATAAAAAACAAAAAAAAAAAACATTAAGAATAACTAAATTATTACCCAGTTTTTATCGATTATAATACATAAATATAAAAATAACTACTGAATTTAACCTTTTAATTGCAATTACCATTTTACATAGAGTTCATTGTAGGACACAGAGTTGGATAACCCTGTCCTATATACATATTTAAACTCTATGAGACATAAGAGCCTTTTTTGTTCAGTTACATTAAACTGACGCCAGCTATTTGTTAATGTGTCTCTAGGTTTTTGTTGTTTTCTTTTTGTATCATATTTGTTATTTTCTAATGTTTCATTTTAAATACTCGTATTAAGTCCTTCATTGTTTTCACAGCAAAATGTTGAGAGACCATTTAAGAGTATCTATCTCCACATGTTTGTGTCTCTAAAAAACAAAATGAAATTCCTTGACTCGAATGCATTTCATTTAAAGTAAACTGCAACTAAAAAAAAAAAAAAAACTACTTCTATGTATGTGTTGGTTTCCTCTAATACTCACCTTCTTAGGATTGTGCTTACTTCCATATAAACACATAAATAAACATATTTACACATTTACATTGTATTATATTATAGTATTAGTAATTGCTAGATTGAGCATATGTACGTTTGCATAAATTTATTCTATTCTTTTTTAATTACATACTAATGTTTGCTTTTGTAAATTTTAGTTACACACTCATCTTTACCATCCGTTGTTGTTGTTGTTGTTGTTCTGACAGTGTACTTCTTTGTTGAACATATTGTGCATGTATTTGTTAATATTGTAATTTGTATTTATTAGTCAAGACAAATGTTTTAGAGTACGTGTTGCTGTCATTGTATTTTAAATAACTTTTAATTCTTTTCTACGGATAATCGCTATATAAAAATTCAAACTTTGTTTTTTATGGGGAGAGAAATTTAATTAAAATACAATCAACTGATGCGTCTATTGGAGGCTAATTAAATACTAAAAATCAATTTTTATTTACATTAGCTTTGTTATATTATCCGCTCTATATCTTATTTTTATATTCACATTTTACTTCAAAACTATTTCTCAAAAATTGTTAAGTTTTTTAATTGTTTTATTTTAATTAAAAATAAATTCTCAATATAATGTGGGCTCACCACAATGTGATTGACAAAATGTTTATAAGATTACAATAATTTCCCTTAATTTTCAAAAAGTTCATTAAAAGTATAAATATAACAAATTTTCGTAAAATTTTTGGGAAAGATTGTGTCAAAAAATAAACAATCCGAAACCACAACCAACATGTTTGGATAAAATAAGAGTATCTAGCTTAATTTGTGGAAATCTATTATACAAACAGATACATTGTAAACACATACATGGCCTATGTATATATAGAAAACATACATGAACGCATACACGCAGAGAAAAACTATGGTTGCAGGAACTATTAACGAAGAGTAATATATTATGATTGGGCTATGTGGTCATAAATAAAAATAAATATGAACATTATAATCACAAAATAATCCAATTTATCATATTGTGATCCGAGATTTTGAATTTTTTAATATTATAATCCAGTTTTATAAAATTATGCTCCGATTTTTTCATTTTATGATCCGATTTTATCATATTATGATTCGGCTTCATCACATTTTAACCATATTTATAGAAAGCATATTTATTTGTAACATTTTATTATTATAGGAATAGTAATTTTAATATGGTTTGGAAACAAAAAATATGGTTTAATAACAAGAAAAAAGTTTAATAATATTTAATGGTTTTAGAAATAATGATATTTTTTCATATTAATAAAATCTTGTTTCTGGCAGAAATAATTAAAAACATGAAATTGTTGTGATCAACGAAATTAAAATTTTTATTGAATGTAAAAATTAAATGATAAAACTTAAACTAAAACATTGTTATAATGAACACAGTATTATTCAGCGTGTACATATTTATATACGTTCGCATCTATATGTTTAATCAAGTTATTTTAAGTCTGTTGTGGATACATTTATAGAATGAATAAGCATTCTATAAATGTTTCCATAATATATTTTAGGAAACACTAAGTAGAATAAACCTTTTCAAAAGAAGGGACGTTTTAAACATAATCTACTTCTATTTTTAATAATACACACAGAAAAAGAATTGGTGTGTATTAAAACGGTTAGAGTTCTTAAATTTTAATAGAAAACGAGTTTTCCGTTAATACATATATAAAATTCGGTTGCAATTATCAATAAATATATTATATAATAATATTATAAGCATATTCGGTATTCCAAGCCGAAAATATCAGCTGATTTTATTAGAAAATTATAGCCAATTTTTGGCATTTCTAATAAAATTAAATAAGCAAAAGAAATAAAATGTGTACAAATTTGTGTTAGAATATAAAAATAAATATAGTTCATAAAATGGTAAGTAACACGCATATAAATACTATTTACTTTTAACCTAATAGATACTTCTAATAAATCATCCATGGCTACAAGCTGCCTCTTTCCTGTATACGAAAGAAGTCATGGTAGTATCGCATATTCTGTTCAATAAGATTAATAAGATTAAATGGACAAAACTACCAAATGGAACTAATGTATGACAATTTGAAGTCTGATCATGTATGTTTTAATAAATGACCTTATCAACGTATTCCGGTACTAGTCAGATTTAAAGGTTTTAGTCAGAATTTGTCAGACAAGCAACAAAAAATAAAGCAATTTTAAGTACTGGAACGTTGTCTAACTAAAAACTGTATTGTGACTAGTACTCGAACAGAGCTAATACAACTATTCATAACCAATTGCTTATATTCTAGAAAATTGTATGATGTTAGCATCCAGAATATATTGAATTTATATGCCGTTCCAATATCATTTTGGTGATAGTTGTAGCACAGATATACGGTATGAGAATCTGTGGAAAACATATTGTTTGTGAAATTGTTATAGATTTAATTTCTTATAATAAACTATCATAAAATTAAATTATAAACTTATTTATGCATAATTCACAATAGTAAATGACATTTTCAATACTTTTCACCCAATAGTTTTTTTTCAGTCTGGAGTACCATATAAATTCGATAATCACAATTATAATAAGATAGTACTCCGAACTGACAAAATTCGATTTCTCTGTGCACTTACGTGTATACGTCTTTATTTAAATTACAGTGGCTTTAAAACTTTAAAAGCCAAAAAACTTCATCTCAAAATTTCTTAGAAGAGAAGCAGATTCATTGTGACAACCGAATTTATTGCCAATTGAATTCCGTCGGACTACTATAATTCAATTTTTATTACTGAATAAATACGGTGCATACAACAGTACTGAAAATAAAAACTATGCAAAGAGTAGAAATTAGCAATGTCGTTATTGTGAATTAATTTTATTTTTATTTTTTTATTTGAAATGAAAATAGGAGAAACAAATATACAACAAAAATATGATATACATTTTTAATATGTATCTGATGTCTTTCTGAATTTATGGATAAAGATTAACATCACGTAAATAACAATTCTTTACAACTTTTGATCATTGAGCTGGTAAATTTTTCAATGTAGGAGATATTTTTACAAAAATCGCAAATGAGTTTATAATAAGAGGAAAAAGAAAAATATATGATACATAAAGTTTTAGAAAATTAAAATATTAAATAGGTATTTGAAAGGAGCAATATTAGAAAAATAATTAGATAAAATTGGCTTCTTTAATTCTTTAATTTTATTCTTTGTTCTTCTAGATATATTTAAGTCAATGCGATACATTTACTACTAAAATAGGCACCAGAGTCCAAATGGCCCTTCACTAATATTCTTATTAGCATTTTATATATATTAGCATTATATATATATATATATATATATATATATATATATATATATATATATATATAAGTATATATATATCGATGGCTTAATATAAAAAAAGCGTAACTCGATTTTTTTGTTACTTTACAGAGGAAGGAAAAAACTCAATAAAATCCGTAAAATTTTTGATACAAAAAAAGTTTTAATGCAATTTTTAATATTTTATAGAAATATTTTAGTGAAATTATCTAAGTTAGGCCCTTTTTTCATTGATGTTTTTGAAAAAAAATTAAGTTAGGGCTTTTTTAAGTTGAAAATGAGACATATTATTATAGAAATTCAGGCTTTAATAATAAAAGGAATTAATTCATAAAATTAAGTGGTTTAATTCAGAAGTTAACTGTAAAATATTAGTTCTTATAAGGCAAGTTATCATAAAAAAGATAACAATCTGCAGGTAAAAACTTTTTCAAATTCTGTAGGTGGTGCCATTTCTTTTTTGTGATTGCTATTTTCTCCTTATAAAATAAATCAGGGGGGATGTCTTTAATCGCCGACTTCGATCTATGTGGGAGCAATTCGTAATCGTCAGTTATGTCTGTTTTGAAATATATTGATCCTGATGGATCATACGCCAAGGCTCGTAGCATATTTACAATAAGATCACCAATACTTCTGCCTAAAATTTTAAAAAGAGGTTTGAGTACACACATTTCTAGAATTTTTATAGTAAGCAATATTTTTACCAGGACGAATCAAAGAGTATCGTTTAGGCATGTTTTGGAAATTTAGAAAATAGTCGTAGTGCAAATGGTGAGCTTGTAGGTATGCTGGAACTTTTCGTGCCTCCTTTATTAACTGCACAAATTGCGACGGCAAATTTATTTAATTATTTTTAATTTTTCCTTCTATAAGTGAATGGCTTGAGTCACATTCCATTTGCGTATGTCCACTTATTAAAAAATTTTTGTTAAATCGTTATTTGTGTTTCCATAGTAAAAGCCAACAATGTATTAGACAGTATTACATTGCGATTTTGGTAGAAACAGCCATCTGATGGATTTCTGGCGATTGAGTTTGGATCTTCCTCAAGTGTTTAATAATACGTGTCGCAAAAACGGAAGATACTAGACATCCATCTATTTCGTCCCAAACATAATTGACTGATTCGTGTGTTAAAATATTTTACATTGTAAAATTATGTAATTGTAGCTTCAATTTATAATATTCAGCATTCGCCTTTAGTTGAGGAATTAATTTAATTAACTGCACATAGTCCGTACTTACCATTTGTTATGTCATTATATTTTTCTTCTCGCAATTTTCTTTCTATTTCTTCTCTATGTTTTTTATAATCTTCATCTGGCAAATAAGTAACTTTATGTGATACGCAAATATCGCACTGATCTTTCCTAATTTTAAATAGAACAGTTCAATTACTTTAATAATTGTGCAAAAATTTAATAGGACAATTTTATGTTTCCATTTTCTTTTTTTGAATCACACTCTGCGACATAAAGCTGGTAAATTTCCTGATAGGTGGAAAAATCCGATTCAAAATATAATTTTTTATTGTCCCTTCGGCAATAATGGAACTCCATTTTTGGCAACTCATCTAAAAATTTTTGTACATAACTACACAACTACAGCTGCGCTGACAGATTTTCCTTGTATTGTTATGTCATAGTGAAAACTTTCATTAAAACAAAAAACGAGTTAGGGTTTATACTTTCAAAAATTCTTTGACTTGAGTTAGGGCTTTTTTTGAAATCGTTATAAATCTGTTATTTGCAATTATATCTCCCTGATATTTTGAGGCAAGATGCATCGGACATTTGCCTGTTTTATATTAATTATATATATATATATATATATATATATATATATATATATATATATATATATATATATATACTTCTCAACAGCAACTCTGTTTTAAAGAATATTACGACATTATCGCTTGTAATCCCCGACTTAGTATGAATTTTTGTTAGTACCGAATTTTTCAAACAAAGTTATGATTGCAAACAAAAATTTCTACTACTTCAACTATTTATAACAGCTTCTATTCGGTTGTCTCTTTTATATTTTTAAATCAATTTGAATATTATTTCAATTAATTAACTAAATTAACTAATGTAACACATTTCTTCTAATTCCATTAAAATTAGGTTATAAATATAACAAATATGAAAAATCTGTTAGATCAGTTGTATTTTAGTTATTCATAATAAATTTTTATTATTACGATTATTTTCCAAGAAATTTTTTTTCTGTGTGTGTAATTCCTTTTTCAACCCAAATAAATGGAAACTAATTTCCTACTTAATACCAAAGGAATCATAAAAAAGGCATAAATGAAATATTTTTACTTACATCTACAGTATTATATATTATATATATAGTATATAATATATTTTAGATAAAAAGCTTGAACTAAATATACAGATTAACTTTCAATTTTAGTCATAAGACATTAGAATCCTTTTAAAATTATTTAAATAACTTATTGACACAATGAAATTTCTTTTTGTCTAAATATTTAAATCTGTTTACTCAAACAAAATTAATAATCATATTCAGACAGTAAAACTATAGGATAATAAAAATTGATTATGAAAATCCAAAAAACGAATTACTAAATCTAAGATTTTTTTTATCGCTAAGCCATAATTAGGATACTTGGTTTACATAAAAAGGTTTTTTTTTTTTTTTGACAAAATTTTGAAATAATCGCATTTGATAGGTACAAATTAGAGTTTTTGATTTTCTAAATACGAAAAGGCTGAAAAGATAGGACACTATTTTATTTAAATGACGAAAAAATATAAGTATATATGATCTATATATTTGTGAAGTTGTTAATAACGAATTTTAGGCAAAATTAAAAAAAATATCAAAATGGTGATTTGAATATAGCGACCAATAAGTGTAATTTAAAATCGTTTGTAATTAAGTAGATTTTAATTTAATGATTTTAAATTCACAAGTATGAATATCTGTAGCCATATAGGATTCGATATTTTTCATTTTTAACATTTTATGTAAATAACAGTAATCAATAATAAAAAAAAATAATTAATATTAAAATATTACATATTGTGTTTTTGCCATTTTGTTTGTCTAAAAATCATCAAAAATTAACATAATAATTCATTTTACTATTTTCTTCATTTTTTTTTTTTTTATCAAAAAAATGTTTGCACAATTTTTTTTTTCAATATAAATGAAGGAACCATAGCTTACAAAATTATGAACGGTTGCAAACTGTCACAGAAACTTAGGTAAAAAATATCCCTTGGTACTGCTTGGTTGGTAAAAGGCTTTGAAAATTCATGATTTTGGAGAAAACATATAATGATTACTATTTTGTAAGCATCCGAAAACTTTTTAAGTTTATTTTTCAATTAATATAAATATATTTACTGTTTAAATATTTTTTCACTTGTTCAAAAAAATATATGAGGGATTTTTATTTTCCAATATAAAAATATCAATCATGATGCATTCTACGAGAGATTTATAAAAAATGTATATTATTTTAAAGAAGTATCATCAAATTTTGTTTATATTTGGTATGCATATGACTTATATGACTTTTTTTGTTATTATTTTTTCCAATTTACTCAATTTATTCACAACTTAAATTTTTATAGAAGTTTAGAAATTTGACAAATTTGCTTCAAATTTTAATATCTCTTTACGATGTAGATGGATTTTAATAATTCGGGACTCTAATGAAGGCCAACTTAAACTTTTTTAAAGGCAACAATGCAAAGGTAAATTGTTTATTTAAAAATGCACTCGTAATGCAATTGCGGTCTAATAATGCGTTTTTGACAAATTACTACCCCTTCGCTTTTAATTTTCTTATAATATGTTTAAAGGCAATACTAATTGTATACCACCAGTTTTTTCATATAAAAATTTAATTTTTTCCTAATTTCATATTTTTAATTTTTTTGTTTGTTTATTCTCATTCAGTAATATGTAGCTTTAAGTGTTCATAACTCTTTAACTATACTTTGGATTTTATTGATTTAAAAATCAATATACATTTTATTGCAATAAAT
The DNA here is from genome assembly GCA_932274085.1 of Protocalliphora azurea. Lineage (NCBI taxonomy): Eukaryota > Metazoa > Arthropoda > Insecta > Diptera > Calliphoridae > Protocalliphora > Protocalliphora azurea. The sequence goes on from OW026523.1 coordinate 147,050,552, forward strand.
ATTTTAATTATAATTAGATATTTTTGATTAATGACAAGTATCATTATTACACAGTGTATTAGCAATTATTCTAGGACAAAAAGCTATTATACCCCAAATAACCATTTATGAAATGATATGATTAAAATTAGTTTTAAAATAAAGTCTCAAAGAATAAAACTAAAAAAGAAACAAGAAAATATTAAAAAAAATATGAAAAGATTTGAAGGAATATTTAATTTTTTTTTAGTGAATCATATTTATGATAACATGAAAATTTATTATGAACAATGAAAAAAAAATAAATAAATATTAACGATTTTTAGCTTTGATGAATATCATTAATATATCGGTCTCTTGATCTGCTTGTAAAGTATCCTATGGTGGAGATATAAAGATGTTTCCATTTAATATATGTAAATATGAAATTAAATATAAATGTAATTTTTTTATTGACACTCAAGTTTATTTTATTCCCTTTTCTAACTTTTTCAAGAAAAAGTTTATTTTTAAGAATTGTTTTTTAATTTCACTTTTTTTAGTTATGTTAGAATTTCAAGCGAACAAACCTATTATTATTCCCATAACAATAAAATGTTTCAAATAAATATAGTACTTATCCTTTTCACCATCTTAGTGAAAATTCATTCAATCATTTATTGTTTGTCTTTAAATATATTTTGTTTTTAAAATTTGTTTTCCAACTTCATTGTAATTCTCATTTAGTTTATAAATGAATAAATATAAGTAAACAAGGTTTGATTATAACTGGTGTGATTCAAACAATATCAGATATTGATTAATTACCAGTTAAAAAAAAAAAAACATACATTGCATTTGAACCATATATGCTGGTACAAAGGAATATAATTAATGAACAAATAATATGTAAATATTTCTTTTTTTTTTTTTTTTTTGCTAATGAACACTCTATTATTTTCAATAAAAAATTGTATAAAAATAATAATTTATTAATACGTTTTATCTTAATATATGATAAGATGGAATAATAATATGATAAGATTTAATAATTATATGATGATTTGGAATGATAATTTGATAAAATGGGATATTTATATGAAGAATGGCATAATAGTATTATAAAATGGAATCATAATATGACAATGTGGTATAATATATTAAGATAGAACTATAATATAATAACATCATATCATAATCTGATAGAATGGGATAATGTTATAGTAAGTTTGTTCAGTTATATGTAAAACTGGAATCATAACATGAAAAAGTAAACCATAAAATCGGACATAATATAACAAAATGGAATTATAATAATTATTAATTATAATCATTTCTATTTTTCACTGTGATCATATGTTCCAATCATAATATGTTGCTCTTAGATTATGGCTACTACAACTATATTTTTTCCCTGTGTGTATTTACAACACATAAATAAATTTCATCAAAATTAGGGTATTTTGACTTTGACCTTGAATAAAGTTGATGTTGTTAGTGTTGTTGTAGTGGACTATAAAACACCACGTTTGTTAAAAATAAAAAGTAGTTATTTTCCTTTTATAGTTTACATTTGCACATGTAAACAATACGTAAATGTAGATAAATATTGTATCTGATGTATTTTTGGGTGGCTTATAATTACTCCCATGTAATTATAAATTTTAGGTTAAATTGCAAAGAGAATAAAACAATTTAAAAAAGGTGATTGGTGGGAAATTAGCAGTTTATTAAAGGGAATAAATAGGTGCTCACCATTTATTAGTTGAATCTAAAATGTACATAACTTATTATAAATTAGCTTTAGCAAATATTTAATGACATTATTTCTGTTTTAATTCACGAGCACTAGTTTTCAAATTCAGATACAAAATACTTTATTCTTAAATAAATATAATACAATCTTATATGATACAATTCAATTAGTATACTAAATAATTAAAACTTCAAATATAAATTTATGTTCAAACCGTGTTTGGGTAATAGGTTATTATTATTATTATTATGTATTAAAAAATTATAGACATAAAATCTAAAGTCTCTAGATTACAAATCTGTATACATTTGGTGTTAAAGTATTAGATTTCGTGATTTCATTAATGCAAAAATCATATCATTATTCCAGAAGATATTGACATTCGAATTTAAAATTGTTTAAAGTGTTTTATGAAAATTAAAAATTATAAGTCGAAAAGTTTTCTAAGTTTACGTTTGAATGTGTTTAGTTGAAAAACTAAGGTAACAAGCAGGAGTGGCACAAGAGAAGTATAATTAACCATTTCACACAAAAATGTCAAGATTTTCTCGGTAATTAAATTCAGAGTATTTCTAAATGTTTATTTTCTCATTAGATATGGCATGTTAAATAAGACTTATTTTTTTCAATCGAACGATTAAGAAAATTAAGAGATATGAAATAGTTCACAACCTCTCATATTCATATTTCACTTTTCCTTCACATTTTTTTCTTACTGTCATATTTCGGTTTTCCTTCCATCTGATTTGAATGTGTGAATTCATTCGGCAACAAATAAATTTGATATTAAAAACTGTTGAATAAAATATCAAGAAACAATATTAGGAAAAAATGCTAAACCATTCAACGGACATTATTTTTTTTTTTTTTACAAAAACCAAACATATTTTATTTATTTCTATGTCGTATATACTTCAGTAAGTGAAATATGTAAGAAAAGAAAGAAATCTTTCAGTCAGTCGTACTGACCGATAATAAACGATACACAAAATGAAATATTATTCGCAACTGTAGTAAAATTAAGTCGACGACACTGAATTTAACGGTGTCAACCATTTTTAAAAGTTAGCGTTCGTTTTTGAGTTAGGGAAATTAAGTTTTTTTTTTCATAAATTTAAAAATTTAGTTATAAATTTCAACAAAATAAGCAATTAAGATTCAATTGAATTACAAGATTACGAAATTATTATAAATTGTATTTTAAACGCTAAATTGCAAAACTTTAAACTAACAAAAAAATGACTAAAATTCCTTAAGTTGTCCATTAGTAACACTAGGTAGTTAGTATTACTAATGGACAACTTTTCAAAAAAAAAATATATAAATACATCAATAATCGCGTTTAATTAATGAAATAATGTCCCTCTGGTCTATATTATTAGTGCAACGTCCATAATAAAGTTTAAATTCAAATATCGCGAATACGAGCGCTAACTTTGAAAAACCATTGAATTCAGAGCACTCAAATTAGCTTTACCAATGGGTTTTGTCCCAGCTTGTTAAAATTTGCGACTAACACAGTGATATTATTTTAGAAGAAAACAACGAAATTAAAACCAAAATATCAAATAGCAGTCTAATATTTTATATTCTTTCTTTTATTAAAAATATTTCCTAACAAGACTGTCATAATGCCTATGTTAACAATAGAAAAATCTTATCAATAAGATTAAATACAAAATTCTTTATAGCATAAATATTAAAACTCTATAGGAAACCAAGTAAATTTTATACACTTTTAACAAGAAATTGTTTTATAGTTTTCTTTTTCACAAACTGAGCCAATAATTTAAATCCATAAAGAACAGCTTCATAATAAAAGAATAAACGCAAAAAAAAAACATTTTTTACCTCCAACACACAATGGGATACGATAACAAGAACATGAGTTTAAATGAAATGAAAAGTGTTTTTGCGTGTTTAAATGCATAAAAAAAAAAAACAGAGAAAACAGCAATTGAAACTGCAAACTTTTGCCATTTATGACGATTTTTTTTTCTCCCACCCCACTCTCACCTACAAATATATACTATGAACTAAATTAACGAATAGGGAAGAAATATAGAGGGAAATAATACAAATAAAGTGCATTCAATTGAACTTTAACCTTTGATATATATATGGATGCAAGAAGGCTTGCACGGTTAAAAGGTTGGAAAAGTAACAGATGGTTTTCGCATAAAATGACTAAAAGCTGTCAAAATGAGTTTAACATGATATTAAATTTCATTTACCATTTTTTTTTTTTTTCTATGCATCACAAAAGTGTATTAAAATATCTAAATAGTAAAAATGTTTAATATACATACATAGCTTATCATAAAAAGTTGTTTAAATTTATTATTTTCTTGGTTTTTATTACTATCGTTAAATAATTTTTATGACCAGCACTTATTTCGAGTTCTTTAAACATAAAATTCATACATTGTCTTCTGGTGCATAAATAGCTCAACAATATAAAAATCATTTTAAAATTAAATTTAAAATAAATATGGTTTGAGATATTTCTAATATCTTAATAACTATTCTGTTAAATTTACGAATTGTTAATAAGTGCAACAGTATTGAACAGTTGTTCTAAAAAATTATTCGTAATTAAACACACAACAAATTAAGTGCATATGTCTTCATCAATGAAACCTTCTCACCTTTAACAGCTGCCATAAGTCATTTATATTTTATTCTAAATATTCTACTTGTTGAGGCAAAATATAAATGTTTAAAAATTATTGTAAATATTCTTATCACTTTTAATTTTTTTATAAAAAAGCAAATGTATGTATGGTGACGAAGTGTGTGTTCCATGTATGTAAAAATATTATACATATATTTTTATTTAGTTACAAAAAAAATTCAGATTGTAACGTGGAAATAGTACACTCAACGGTACTATTTTCTCGTACATATTTCCTAATATATTAATTTATGAAATTACTACCATTTTTTTCCTTTTCTTTACTATTTTATTTTTAAATATTTTTATTTTTCATACTAATATATTAAATCCTTTTTCAGTAATAGATAATTACATTGTGCGTCCTACTGTAAATACTTCATATACACACACATGTATAACAACTGCTTTAGTTGCTGTTATACATGTATTATATTATATTGCTTGTTGATAGCCAACAAGCAATATAATTCTCATTTAGTTGATACATGTCTTAGCATAAGTAAACAAAGTTTGGCTACAGTCGGGGCGATTCAAACAAGACAAGAATCCGCCACATAAGTCTCTAATATTATTTTATATAATTGGAAGAACCGATTAGATTTTAGCGCAAGTAGAATATATAATCGAATTTTGCATGCTCAACTTCGGTTGGGTCTCGTTCTAACGAGTGGCTTCCTGCTACTTGTTCTCAGGAGTGGCTTCGTACTGCTCGTTCTCATGAGTGACTTCGTGCTGCTCATTCTCACGGGTGCGCCTCGTGCTGCTCGTTCTCTTAGTAGAATATTAGCCAGTAGAAATGCATGGTAATAGTTTGAGAAGTAGCTAGACACTTGCTTTAAGAAACTATTGTACGTATTGTAGAAAAATATACGATGTTCGATTCCCGAAGCTGCCACCTAAACCAGAAACCGATCCTGCTGAATACCCGAACCTGATTGAGAGTGTCGAAGACGAGCGTATGATGTCGATCTTAATTCTACTACCGAACCAAGAATCTTCGAATCCGACGCTGCCACCTGAACCAGAAAACGATCCCGCCGTAAACCAGAACCAGTTTGACAGTCGAAGCCGATTCTACTACTGAACCGAGCCTAATATAAACCGAACCGGTCCTAATATAAGCCGAAGAACCAAAATGAGCCTTGTTGAAGAAGGGAGAGCTGAAATAAGCCAGTTGAAAAAGAAACGATTGAAGACGACTTAATAGAATGCATCCGAACTGAAGTTATCAAAATTATTCTTTCGTAATTTCTTTTTTTTTTAAATATTTTTGAAGTATTCAATAAAGAAAATATTATTAAACTCCCAGAAAGGGTAAATTAAACGTCTTATTACTTAAGGTTTGTGGATCCCTAAGTAGACTCTGAAGGCGACTAAGTTACCTCAGCCGACAACAAAACCACCTTATAAGATGAATATTATTTTGCTTTGTAAATACAGACAGAATTCAGTTAAATTTGAAAAAGCATATTTGTTCTATGCACCACATCAACAAATGTTCTTTACTTCCGTTTCAAGAAACAGTAAAACTGTACATATGTTAACATAGGTTTTTCACTGTATCTTAAATCTTTATAATCTTAATATCTCGGCGAATAAGCCACCAAAGTAAAATGGGATTCGATTTATGATCACTTATGTTTCTCTATAAAAATTTGTATTTTGTATAAAAATGTCAAAAAATTCTAAATCCTTAATATCTCTTCAAATAAGCCTCCAAATGGAAAAAGGGCCTCTATTTGTATTCGCTTATGTTTCTTACAAAAAATTAATATTTTATGGGAAAATCTCAAAAAAATCTTAAATCCGTGATGTCTCGATAAATGAGCATCGAATGGAAAATGTGGTCGATTGATATTTTGATATTTTATGATATTTTGTATGAAAATCCTAAGTTCTTAAATCCTTAACATCTCAATAAATGAGCCTCTAAATGGAAAAATGGCCTCGATTTGTGATCACTTATATTTCTCGTTAAAAATTTGTCTTTTGTATGAAAATTTTAAATCCTTCACATCTCGGTATATAAGCCTCAAAATGGAAAAAGAGGTTCGTTTTATTATCACTTATGTTTCCACTAAAAATTTATATTTTATATGAGAATTTCAAAAAATCCTAAATCCTTAATTGTATGATAATCTAAGATCCTCAATATCTTGGAAACTAAGCTTTCAATGGGAAAAAAAGGCACGATTTGTGACCACTTAGGTTTATCACTAAAATTTGATATTTTGTATAAAGATCTTTAATCCTTAATATCTCGTTATATCAGTCTTCAAACCGAAAAATTGGCTCGATTGCTGATCACTAATCTTTCTCACTAAAAATCAATATTAGATATGAAAATCTTAAATCCTCGATATCTTGGTAGGCAAGCATCTAAATGAAAAAGGTGCTCGATTTTTGATCACTTATGTTTCCCCACTAAAACTCCATATTTTGTATGAACATTTTAAATCTAGTCTTATCTAAAAAATTTCTAATATATTCAAACTAACAATATTTAATTATGTTCAAACTCTCTTTATACACCCTTTATAAAGCATTTTATGTTTGGAAAGATAAAGTAAAAGTAATTAATAAATCCAATTCTAAACTAATTTAACTTTTTCTTTCATTTGAAAAACTACAAAAATTATGAATAGAGAGCAAAAAACACAATGGCAAACATACAATTAAATAAAATTCATAGAAAAATAAAATAATTTTTAACCCTTAACTTGAATTTAAACGAATGAAAGTAATTTATGACTTATTGTTTATACTTTTAAAATCGCACAGGAAAAATAAGCAAAATAATTTACATAAATTTCTCTAAAGAACATAATTTATAAAATTGAATCTGTTTAATTTTTCTGGAGAATGTTAAATAAATCTTATTCGATTTATGTATATTTTTAAAAGAAAACAAAAAATATTTAACAAATATTTTGGTCGAAATTTTTGCTCTTCTTCTACGAATTTTGTAATCTAAACTGATTTCTCTGTATTTATTTTCCAAAGATCTTTTCTATGCCAACAGTTTATACATACCGACAACAAAAGTGCGGTTGAAAGAAAAATATCTTTGTTGTAAAGAAACTTCTTAAATACTCATGAAAACTAAGTAAATTTACATAAATATTTGTATTCTGGTATTTCACAGTTTTGGCAAAGCTGTAGTTAAATAATATTCGAATAAAATATTTTTTAATATAAAACCGAAGATACAAAGTATATATCGTAGTTAAGGAAGTACGGTTTTGATAAAATAAACTGAAGATGGTTTAAAAGAGAATTAAATATATATCTGTAAAATGTAATAAAAAATGTTTTTCTATATAAAAATTTAAAACTTTAACATAGATTTTTTGGCTTGTTTACCAAAAATCTTAAAGTATAAGACAAAAATGTAATGTAAACCAAGTTTGATAAAAAAAAACGGCATAAATTATTTTCTGTGTATGTTCATTAAGGGAATGATTCATTTCAATAAATGTCTCATGTTTGCTTTAAATTAAAAAAAATTCTTGGGTGTGTTTGTGCATAAATCTGCATAAAAATATTTCTTTGTCTTAGTTTATCTTATATTCGACATTACAAAAGTGTTTTTTCATGAATTTATTTATTGAATCAGCCCATATTATGTTTGTTAAGAGAATATGAGGAAAAAATAAAAAATCCATATTATTTTAGTTATTTTTATGCTCACTTGCCAGTTCAATGCTTCAGCTATTTTAAATATGTGAGACACAAATCCATGGAAATTCATAATATACTAAGCTGGAAAAAGTGAGAATATAAAAATGCCCTTTTAGAGAAATTCACTTCCCTTTCTAAAAAAAAAAAAAAAAAAAAAAAAAAAAAAAACAAACGATATTTAATTTATCAGTGATAAATAACACGAATAGGTGCCCATGTATCTATTAAAAAAAGGCATTTATGAAAACCTCCTTAGTATTTCATTGTACCGCTATATATATATAGTAAATATATATCTACTATAACTTTTCTAAGTGTATTTGTATTTTCAGCTTTTGCCATAAGTTTAAGTTTAATAATATTATAAGCTTTTTGTTGACATTTTGTTTTATATCATTTTGTTTCCTGAAACTAATCAATCGACTATGATTTAAATAATGTTTAGCTAATGACTTTGCCCAAACTAAACCTTAGTTTTATTAAAATTTTACGTTTTATCTCTTGGCGTTACATTTTTACTAATTGCTACAATTACAGTGCATGCTTGATTTTCGACTAATAAAAACCCAGACCTGTCACGAAAACTGAATTTTCACGATAACAGAACCCAAAATCTTATTGAAAAATTTTATGTAATTTTTAAAATTATAATTGTTTTTATGGATATATTTACATTTTAAACATTTTTAAAGAATTTGGAGATTTTTAGTTGCATTTTTGGCAAATTATTTTTTAAAATAACAACTGAAGCATATAGTTCATATAGTGCTGTTGTCGGCTTATCATTTTCCAAAGCCCATTTTATGCATATGTTTATCGATGTTATACAATCGTCCACTTTAATTTTGTTCTCTTCATGACCACTACCGTATAAATTCTCCGATTCCGTATCCATTTGCTCCTCATTACTCCCCACATGAAATTCTTCTTTAATCCAGTTGTTTATATCAGCATTCGTGAAAAGATGTTCCCTACCACTTTCTGTTGTACGTACGAATTTTTTAATGATTTTTTTTGCTTTATAATGCAGTAAACCACTTTTTTATTTTTTTAATTAATCACTAATTTTTGAGAAATCGTTGGCTTTAAAATATGTGGAACCTTTCCCATATTACCATATTATATTTACACAACTAATGCTATGAATAAAATGACAAAATTGAAGATCAAAATCATCAAAAAAGATTAATGATAAAAGTCGCGAAAATAGAATCCGTTTTCCGTAAACTGTCGCGATTATAAAACCTGCAATTTTAAAAATTAAGCCGTCGCGATAATGGGTAGTCGTGAATACCGAGCTTGCACTGTATAAAGTTAATTTTAACTCCAAGTACTTTAAATTACATTTTAGTTGCTTTGAATTTTATATTTATAGATTTTTCATTAGGGTTAAAGTCAAAGTGGAAAATTTTAATGTAAATAAGGAAATACTGGATAAAGACAAATGTTAATTATTAAAATAATATGTATTTCACAATTATTATATTACACTCAATAGAATAATTAATGTAATCTATTAATAAGTGATCTAATTTTTTTGTGAATTTAAAATTAGTTATTTGTTTCTAGAAAATAAAAAATCTTAATAAATAAAAATATGTAAATTAGGTATTGAGAAAAAATTAATTAAAAAGAAAAATCATAAAAAATGTTGCTTTTGAGTAAAGTAATAAAAATATATATTGTCTGCACTATTTTAAAAAGCTTTAGAATTTGTAAACACATAAGTTAAACAAAAAAAAAATCAACAATATGCATGACGTATAAGTAATAAATATAAATCATACGCCCTAGTAAATTAAAAATGTACTATTTATAAATTCATATTTAACTAATAATACATTAAATGTTCAACTGCAGATTCCACATTACATTACATATTTAAGTACACAAACTTACATTAAATTATAACATTTATGTGACTTAAACACATGATAATACACGTGATACACACTATTGAACTTAAATGATACGAGTACTGACTGACATTAAAGACTTTAACCATGGAAAACTAAACAACTATATTTCTGTGAAAAATAATATATATTTTTTTATAAAAATAACAATACAACGCATTAAAAAAATCCTTATTTGCCACATGAATAATAATGAGTTAACAAGAAGATTTTAGTTTCCCCATAATTTTTTTATTATGTTCACTTAGCTTTAACATTTATCCCACCTATATTTCCAAATGTAAAATATTCTTATTAATTTGCATTTAAAGCTGGTACACAAGCATTATGTAAATATACTTCTTTATCGAAGTATGTGTTTGTATGTGTAATACTCTTGAAAAATATTTTAAAATTTTAATGACGCAATGAAATGAAATTAATTCTTTTGTTAATAACAAATTCATTTTCAGAAACTCTTAATTCATTTTAATTCATTTACCTTAATTTATACTGAAAAGTGAGTATATAAAATTAATAGTAAATTAAGCATGTAAGTATTTAAATATTTTTGTATGTAATGAAAAACGTAGACATATTAAACGGTTCGAGCTCTATGTGATATTGTGTTTTTTTTTTTTTTTTTTTTTTTTTTTTTTTTGTAGTACATAATACTCGTATAATTGCGCATTATTTTGTCCTCATAAATATTTACGAAATATAAAGTGTTTTGATTATTTTTTATATGTGACAAAATATAAATACTAGTAGGCTTTCTAAATAATTGTAATTGTGAAAATTGTGTTAATAACATATTATTAAAATTACTCGTATTTATTTTAAAGATTCTTTTAATTTTTTAAAAAGTTTTGAACAGTTGAAAATTTTGTATCATAGTAGAATTTTAATGTTTTGAAGATGTTTTCTATTTATTTTAGTCTTATAGATTAAAAGCAAAAAAATATTTCGTGGCTCAACCTAAATATTGTACGCATATTATAACTGTTATCAATTAAAATCACAACCAAAAATTTATTGACAAAATTTTCGTGTTTATGCGTAAACCAGATGGAACATATTTTACCCCACTATAAACTAGTAAACAAGTATTTATAATCGACTATATGTTATAAAATGATATGAGCACATATTGACAGGAAAAAAAACTTATTATGGCCTGATTCAGTACGACAATCAAATTGTTTGAAATTAAAATTTGTATGAAAATTACTCATTTTTTTCAAAAGTTTTTTGAGTAGATTTCATACAAATTTTATTTTCAAACAATTTGATTGTCATACTGAATCAGGCCCTTAATAAATATCACTCATCTGCGACAAGAGGATGATAAATTATAAAATCATATTTTAGCAGTTTTGTATACAATGATTTGGAATATCAATTGAACTCTGCTAGTAAATGACCTATTCAAAATTCCGATATGCTCTTTATATTTGAAATAAATGAAATTTTATATACAAAGTTTTACCTTGGATTATATTTTTCTATATAACTTCTAAACTGAAGTAGTGTACAAAATGAAATTTTCCACGAGTATGGAAAAGAGTTGCGTTAACATTATATATTTTTTAAGATTTTTAAAAATATAATATTTGGAATTTTTGTGTTTCGGCTTAAGTTCATTGAATAATTGTAGAAGAATACAATATAAAAGTTTTATTGCACACTCGGCAGAATGGAATGAATTTTCTGGTCCGCCACGACCGTCATCAGCACTCTTCTCTGTAAACATCATCTATTTAACTTACAACTTTTTGGGAAATGGAATCTGTAACTTATTTTCCCTATATGTTATTAAGTAAGACGAATGGTTTAGGATAAAGTTTTTTAAAATTATTTTGTATTCTCCTTTCTCAATTATTATTGGTTATATGCTTAAAGCTAACAGTTAGGTATTAAATGCGACTAATGTTACTTATTAAGTAGCAATAAACAATGTTGTTGTTATTTTGATTTGTCTCTTCTGTTTGTTTTCTATTTTTAGAAAAAAAAAACTATAAAAAAGTTCAACAAAAAACTATAAACTAATTAATATCATTTTTGGACATATAATAGTTTAATTTTTTTAAATTAAATTTTGATCTTCAAACTTTCAAAATAAATTAAATTTCTATGTAGCATTTTAAAGGTGTTATCTTTATATTTATATAATACTAAAATTAAAATATTATTATGTATAGTTCAAGAGCTACTTTTAATTATATTACATTTTGGTCCATAACTTCTAAACTAAATGAGTGTTCAGCATGAAATTTTACACGAGTAGGTAAACATTATTTTTTTTTTTTTAATTTTAAAAATACCGTTTTTTGAAATATAATGGTTTGATTATTACATGTCCAACTTCAACTTTTGAACTTTTGATATAAACAAATTTTATACATATAGTTAAAAAGGTAATATCTTTGTTTTTATTATGAAGCTAAAATCAGAGATTTAGCATGTATATTTTATAAGTACACCTTTGTGAGCTTTTTTTCGATTTTTAAAACGTTATATTTTTTGGACCAAAAACGGCCATGAGTCTAAAAGTAATATTCTCCAGCTCACAATAGATTAAGTCAATTTGAATAAGAAATAAATGCTTAGTTGAGAAAATAAATGTAACCAGAATGATAAATTTATCATAGGAACTATTAGTTGGTGTAAAATAGCAACTAAATTATCAAAACTCTCTTTATTTCGATTATTTCCGAGGTTTTAAAATAATTTATAATATTTTTCATAAATCCATTAATTTTAAACTCATTTGCAAAATTTGCTGATTTGACCTTTTTGGAATCAAGTCTATAAAATTTAAACTTTTGCTGTTAAAGAGTTAATTATCTGTAATCTTAAATAGTATCAGGAGAGACCTTTCCAATATTACAAAAAAAAAATTAATAAAATAGTAATATTCCACGAATGAAAAGAGATGTTACATTTATATTTTGAACTCAATTTTCTTATAGCAAAAATGTTGATAATGTCATTGAAAGAAATCCTCATGAAAATGAAAACATTCAGATATATTCGTAATATTTTGAAAATCATATAAGAACATACTAATCTTCATTTCTAGATAGGTATATTTGCAACTTTTTTCAGACACTTTATTGTTCATATATTTCAAAACAAAAAAGAAAATACAAAATGTATGGAAAGTTTAAATGAGTTACGAGTATCAAATAAATTTTACAATTTGTGTACAATACGAAAAAGATAAATCTTGTTATATTTACAACAGAAATACATTGTTGTATATCGATAGCTTAACATATAGAAAAGGTTGATTTCGAAATTTCAAATGAATTAGTTGTTTACTCAGAAGAAAATTTAAATTATGTAGTGCTCTTCTAAAATGATTATAAAATTGATATTTGTCATCACAGCAGTGTATTTGAAAGAAAACTTTCAAGGTTCTAAATTTCAAAATAATTCAATACTCTTATATTTTTAAAAATATATTTTTAAAATTTACTTTGAATATTTTATTAATATATAACTGAAATTCTATTATTGAAAACCCAATCCTTCTATTCCAAAAACAGTTTAAAAATACAAAATAAACGAAATAGTAACAGAGTTAGAGATACATTAATGAAGGACTTATCCGAAAAAAGTTTTATAAGCATAACTCGATACTTTCAATGAATAAAAAAATTTCTAAACTGACATTAAATGTCCTCAAGAAGTCCTATTAAATATACCATGTAGCTAATTTTTTTAGTGATTTTTGAAATGACCATTTTGTATACCTATTTAGAAAGGACAATTTAAATTTTGAAGTCTTTCTGAAAAGACTGATCTTCAAATTGTTTGAAGAAAAGCAAAATTATAAAATTGATATATTCGATGGTGCCAAATCTTTTATACATCTTGCACTTTTAAAAAACTCTTCTTCAACAAAAAAATATATATAAATTCTCTGACAGATTCAAGATTAGATTTCTCTAAAAAAAATAGGCTTTTTTGCATAACTCAGCCGTTAATGAAATAATTTTAATAATTTTCGAGGACTAAAATAGTTGATTTCAAGAGATAAAAATAATTATTTTCAAAAAACCATACCATTACCACCACATTCATATTATTATACTCTCATACATATACACTAAATTAAAATGTGGCAATATCAAAAGTGTATTACGTTTCTACTCGTTTATATTGTTGTTATTGGTTTCAAACTCAAACATATTAAAAACAAAATTACTTTAAGTTCTAATGAGTTTATTTGATAAAAATATTATTGATTATTATTATAAAATCATAAAACCTAATAAATAATTTCGAAAACTGTGAGCAGTTTCTTTGAACAAATTGGAATTCTTCAATTAAATATAAAAAATACAAAATTTATATTACTTTTCTTGAATTTTCAAATTATTGAATTTAGTTTTCATATTTAAAAATGCAATTTGTATGACTTAATATTCAATTTAAAATTTCCTGAAAGTTCATTTTACATACAAACTATTTAATAAATAATAAATTCAATTAGAATATTAAACCCAAAATATAAAAATATTTATATAAACGCCCACATATTAAAGGAAATTAAACTAAGTATGTCAGAATGTACTCGTACCTTTAAAAGGTTGTACCTTTAAAACGTCAACAAAAACTCCTTCATAACATAAATAAAAAATAAATAAATTTATAGCAACAACCATAGAACTAAGAAAATAGAATCCAATGTAATGAGTTTCTATACAAAACAATAAGAACTGACCCAAAAATATCTACCTCCTGCTGCCTAGCAAAGATACTGATTGACTGAATACACAAATTGTAAGCAAACGCTCACATTATTCTCAATAGAACAAAACTGAATCTTGAAATATATTTTTTTAAGAACTTTAATGTAAAAAGTAACATTTTATAATCATTTGCATATAATTGTAAATAAAAGTAGAAAATTTAAATAATTTATCTTTTATTTTAAACACAATTTTAATTTGTTTTGTATTTACATACGAGTATGTATATATGTAAGTTTTTATGTACGTATGTATGTATGTATAATATTTTTAAAAATTTTGTAAAGCTAATACAAAAGAAATTGTTCGATGTACATACGTATATATACATGAATACGAGGGTAATTACAAAATACTGAAGTTTTTCTCATACCCAGCGAAAAAAAAGGCAAATGCTTCCGTAAAAAAAAATCATTTTCATCACTAAATGCATATTTTACACTTTTTGAAAGTTGTTAATAATTACTTCTAAAAAAGTGAACATAAATGTATTTTTAGCAGGAAAAAAGAGTAAATAATTTATAAGAATAATTTAAATTTCACTAACTTTATCAAAGCTTAAACAATATTTTTATTAAAAAGTTATATAAACATCGCTTTAGGAGAAGAACTTCAAAAGCAATGAATGAAAATCATAGAGAGGTCTAATTTTGAAAAACTCGCAATGTGCTGAACTTTACCCCAAACTTATTTTTACACTACTAGAATATAGCATCAAGTTTTTTAACCAAAAAAAAAAAAAAAATTATGTGAATTTTATGTTTCAAGATGTGTAAGTTCTATAAGGCATAGATAGGAGAACATAAAATCAAATATATGTTATAGCCAGTATTCCAAGGCCATAAAATATAATCAAATCGTTCTGCACTGGTCTGCCTTGTTGAACAATATTTTTAAATGTTTTGAAATCAAAAACACTAATATCGTGTAAATGGTCATTTTAATATTTATAACTAATACTCCTAAAAGAATAAGATAAGAAAAGAATAAGATTTTTATAATATTTTTCTATAGTGTAACGAGTTGATCTCGATATTAACCTATTTATAAAATGTATGCACATATGATTTTTCAACAACGATTTTGAATGAGAACGCTAATTTGGACCGATAGTCACAAAATTAGGTATCATAATTTTCACTTCAATAAAAACATTAAAAACTAATATTCGGAAACATACTTATTACGATTTGCACGAAATTCACTTGAGTTCTCCTTGGAAAGGAAGTTTTTTTGTCAATTTTCATTAAGTTATCTTTGATCAGAACATTTAAATTAATAATGGTTAGACGGACGGACTGACGGACAAAGTTACATCGGTTTAGTAAATTATTGAGTACCAAATTAAACTCCTGAAATTGGCTAAAGAACATCGCCTTTCCCATGAAATATCGCATCTTACAATGATGCTAGCTATAATTAGAAAAAAAGTCATAGTATATTTTTACCTTTTATTTCGGTTTTTCAAGTGTGACATATAACTTTTTTAACATTTTTCAGATAATAATTTATGGTTTATTTAATTAAAATCTTTTCTTTTTTCAGTTTTTTTATTTTTTTACTGGGTAATAATATGGTCCCAAACATATGCTGTGCAGTTTGAATTTGAAATAGCTTAACTCATTACAAGACTTGCAGATCAATTTTCTGTACAGTTTGAACGCCATTAAACACATTCGTTTATTTATTGGTACCTTTGAGCGCATAATATTTTTAGTGGATCTTAAAAATAAAATTTTATTAAAAATTTCTAATGGCAGTCCCCCTACTTGCTAAATTATATTCCCGAAGTTTTTTCAGTTTGCAATGGTAACTTTAGCCTGTAACTTCATTGAAAAATGTACACTTGCGGACACCCTAACATGGACAAGGAAGAAAATGGGAGGTATAATTATGCTTAAAATTGCACAATATCGTCCTGAAATATATAACTTCAAACTAATAATGGTATATAAAAAACTAGCTAATACCCGGTGCGTTTCGCTGTGCGTATTATGTTTATTACCTTTTCCTCTCACCGCCACACCGAGTTTAATCTTCTTTCTTTCAGAAAGTAGCAAATATCTGTCTGTTCTTTTATTGAAACTTTTATTAGTTTAGGAGATATGTAGAGCAACAAAAAATTACCACCAAACGGATTTTAACTCGTAAACATTTGAATTTCTTTACAATTTGATGCCTTTGAAGATATAAAGAGTACATTTTTAAACCACTTTTACCATATTTCGAATTTCAAAAAGATCATATAGACTTTATACTTTGAAAGATATCAACTTACTAGATTTACCCGCTTTTACTCCTTTTTACCCCGAGACAGGTACCTATAATCTAAATTTCATACTTCTACCTTCTGTGAGTAACGTTGCCATGTTATATACATATATAAAATTTAATGCCTCTATCTCCAATATAATAGAAAATTAAAAAAGTACAATTCCCTTTTTCCCTTTATAATGTTTTACTCAAATAGGACGCATGTATAAAATTACATGAATTTTTTGGTACTTTTTCGTTTTTATATTATCACTTTTCAAATTTTCTATAATATTGAACCTAGAAGCTTGAAATTAAATATACATAGTCCTATTTGGGTAAAAATTTACAAAGATAAACTTTTTGGTAATTTTCGTTCTTCGAATTGTACTTTTTTTAATTTTCTATAATATTGGAGGTAGAAACATTAAATGGTATATAAGTATATAATATGGTAATATTACTCACAGAAGGCAGAAGTATGAAATTTATATATGAAATTTATATATATATTATATAGAATTTGAATTGCCAAATCATACCAATTTTGTGTTTGTCATTAAATTTTGTTTGTATCTACTTTAGTTTATGAAATATAAGATTACCGAATTTACCCCTTAAATCAGGGGTTCTCACAAGATCTTGCTTCACGACCCACTTTTGACATTATAATGAAAGCGCGACCAACTACAATTTTTATAAGTTTTGATAAAATGTTATGTAAAGATAAAATAATTTAAAAATAATATTAATAATTGTGATATTGTTTTCACTTCATGAAATCTTTAATATTGAGAAACTTTTTCGGATAATGCATATATAATATCACTCTCTGAGTCCACAAAAGATCGATTCTTTCTTTTAATAGTCAAAGGAATGAAAAAGAAAGTATAACTTAAAAATTTATGTTGGTGAACATTGTTCTAATAGCTTTAGATCTTTGGAACTAACAAGCGGATGCTTTGAAATCTATGAATTCAAAAGTAGATCTAAGACATGATAATTGGAATGTAACAATTATTTTTGATATTAATATTGAAAGGATTTTTTCGTCTTTTAACTACTTATCAAGTCGTTTAAGCAAATATTCCTTTTATGGCCTTCAAACTTCTCTGCAAAATAAAAGTTTTGAGTACTCAGCATTATAAAAATAGTTCTTGGCATAATATATTTTAAAAAAATAAAGGTAGGTTTTCATGTGAAAAATCGATAGATCCATAAAATTAAAGTGACTATTTAACTTTTAATTTAATTTAATTATTTTCCCTATCACATCGGAAGATTATCTATATATTTTATCATT
This sequence comes from Protocalliphora azurea, assembly GCA_932274085.1. Lineage (NCBI taxonomy): Eukaryota > Metazoa > Arthropoda > Insecta > Diptera > Calliphoridae > Protocalliphora > Protocalliphora azurea. The sequence goes on from OW026523.1 coordinate 147,068,835, forward strand.
AGACAGAATAACTTTCTTTATTTGATCGTTTTTGACTAAATCAAGCAAGATATTTGCAATTGAAATAAAGCATGGGTTTCTTCATAAGTTTTTGTTGCAGCTAGTGTTAGTCGATTCTTAAAAGGATTCATTTAAGAAAAAAATATCTTAATTTTTTACATAATTTATAAAAAGACGTCTTTCCATTTTTAAATAGTTTCATGCTTTCATTGGAATTTTTATTTAAAATTCTAAAATAATATTTACATTAAATAATTATTAGTTCAACAATATTTTTCAGGATCTCTTTGTCCTTACGGACTACTTGTGGGTCGCGGACCCACATTGAACCGTTGGCCTAAACATTTGAATTTCTAAAAACCTCTTTAGTGAACGTCAGTCAATCAGTAACGTTACCTTTTTATATATAGATAGATGAACTTCCCAAAGTCGTGGAAAACTTTATAGTAGACTAGCTTTTACCGGTACGCTTCGCTTCTCTATTTGATGCGATAACTAATATTTTCTTTATATGTGAGCTACCACACTCTCTTGACCTATCCACTCTAATCGCAATTTAATATGAAAATTACTTTTAAAACTTTTTAAGACTTTCATTTTAATATTTTAGATGGGAAAATTTATATACTCCTTGTATAGGTGCTACCTCTACCTCTGAACCTATCGTTCCCATTTTCGCTTCATCAAGGCAATATGAGAAGATAATGTTTGGTTCATCCGTTTTAGAGTGTTATAAAAGTGTGCGTAAACGAGCGTGCAAAATTTAAAAAATATATTTTTTCAAAGTAGGCGTAAAATATGGGTGCGATGCTCAATCGAGATCTAACATAGCCTACAACCACCTCTGGCACTGGTACTATCTGTGTGTCAAATTTCGTGAAAATCAGAAGCCTTTTAGACGTGATTGATATAAAAAAAAAAAGAAACAAACAAACTTGCATGGAATTTAAAAGTTCAATAAAAAAATTTAAGAAAACTTAAAAATACAGCTTTGTCCAGTTATTTTCAAAAAAAATATTTCCCGTAATATTTCTTCTATTAAATTTTAAGTGAAATATTAAAAAAAAAAATAAAGTGCAAAAAAACCGCGATATTTTCACAATTTTCAATATGCATTTAATTTATATCCTATAGTTCCTTCCATCTTAAAATTCATCTATATTTAAAATTTCATTAAAATTAGTTCAGCGGTTTAACAAACAAACGAACAAACATACAATTAATTTTACAATATTAATATGGATAAATGCTATAATTGCATCAAAATACGTACGATGAACAATAAGCGAGATATATGCAAAAAACTGATTTTTTACACCTTTAATAACGAACGCGAATAACTCGCGTAGCATATACATGATTATCGATGACTTTTAACAATATGTATAAGACGAAACTATTTGTCAAAATTTGGTTTCCTCCATCAAGTTCCAAGATAAATTTTAATCTAACCTCGTATACACTTTTTTAGGGTATGTATGCTAAGGCGTGTGTTCATATTATACACACTTATGTACATCTATAATATTTTGTTATCAACTACACCGTGATGATAATGATGTAAATATGTATGTAGGTATGTATTGAACAAGTACAACAGTGCTTTATACATAAATATACAAACAAAATAGTGTCAGCCGCCATTAAAAATATATTTATGTATGTATGTATGTATGTATGTACGTACGTACGTACGTATGAATATGTATGTGTATATTTAAAAGGTAAATTGTAGTATAAAATAAAAATCCAGAAAATATTTATGTCTGGGTTACAACAAACTAAACTTTCATTTTCAATGCTACATTCCACCATCGATATACAATAAAATCACAACAGTTATTAAATTGGGACTTAACAAGAGAAAAAAAATAATGGTAAAATAAAAGAAAAAGAAAAATACTATAAATTGCCGTTACCTGGATTATTAGTTTGTATCATTTTCATGATTATTTTGGTTGTTTTAATCTTGGAATTTTCTAAGAAATATTCAATTCTTTAACAATATTGAGCACAATTATTATTTTTATTTTTTTTTTAATATATTTTTTACTTAATAATTTGCAATTTATTTTATTTTAAAACTTAATTTAAATTTTAAATATTTGTATACTATATACTTAAACACATACACACACATACAAATGCACAGGTTTTTCAATATTTAAAAGTTAATATTAAATGTTTTTCTGTTGGTAATGTATACGTGTTGACGGTTTGAACTCTCGCCAGCAACTGTTAATAATATTTTTAAAGTTACCGTATTGTTAACTCTGTTTTGAAGTTTTCATATCTTTTTTTTTTATTTTGTTCCTTTTCCTTTCGCTTTTAACTCTCAATTTCATTATAAGAGTGTGTGCTTGTACGTATTTTTAGCGCATACTCTACAATTTTGATGCTCTCGTAATATTTTAGCTTTGTTTTGTTTTGTGTTGTTTTGTTTTGCTCTGTGAAAAGTAGGTTGCCATAGGTGTTCTTTGATTTCCATTTGGGTAGGTTATGCATTTGTGATTGTGTTGTTTGTAATTTAAATACGCACTCGTTTTCAATTCAATAGTGTTTGTGTTGATATTGTTGAGTATGTACGTTTTAGCTGGTTTTTAATTTTTTATACAGAATTTTTTTCCAGTTTGTTTACGTTTATCCACGTCACTTTAGATGCTGAATAATGTTTTTCATTTTTTTTAGCATAAAACAACGTTTTCGCTTCATTCTTATTTTCCTTTTCGTATGTATTATAATGACCGCACAAATATTTGTTGCTTTATTATTATTTACTCAGTATTTTGAAAAAATAGCAATAAATCATTTTATAGGGTACAGTATTAAATCGTGTTTATGGTTTTGACTTGTCTCAATATTATTTAATTTTAAAGGCACAGTGGAAGAAAATAAAATTGTTTTAATTAAATTAAAAAAATCATAATCAATTTCAAACTAAAAACCTTGCCAGGATTTATAGCAAATATGATTTATACAAACTTTAAAAAGGTCCCATTGGAGTAAATTGTTAATGCTTTTTTTAAATTTTGGACATTTTTATTTGACTGCTAAAGGCTTTATATATAATAAAAATATAAATTTATAAAGGTCTTGTTAATGAAATTAGTATTGAGTTTGTTTTATAAAAGTTTTGTAAATTAAAAATGTTTTAAGAAATGGAAAAAATAAGGAAAGTTATTATATTTATAAAAATAATAGAATAATATTTTTTTAATAAACAGTACGTATGAATAATATTTAAATAAATATTACTTATACGTTCACAAGGCACATTAGGGCCGATAGCAAACATTTTAGTAATAAATCTGTATCTACTAAACTACTGGTCTGATCGAATTGAAATATATGGAAGAGTTGTAGAGGAGGACCTAAACTTTCAAAAAATATTTGGTAGTTACCCTGTAATAATATGAGATAAGCTACATAGTGTCAAAATTGACCAACTCGAGTATGAAAAAGTTTTTTGAAACTTCTACAAATCAAATCCGATTTCAAAGATTTATTTTCTCAGATTGATAAAGAAAAAATAATAATTAATCACCTAAATTATCTATTCGATTTAAAAAGATATTTACGCTTTAATTTTGAATTTTCGGTCCGATGAGTGGAAAATTTTTTAAAAATATTTTGTAACTTCTAATGTATTTCGAAATAATTTTTTTGTTTTTTTTTTTTTATTATTATTATATAGTACAATTCTTTCACATTTTCCCAGTTTTGTTAGGGATATAGATTTTAATTTTAGACCCCTAGGGTCTTAGGATAGTTTTCTTAGAATTTTGCGTAGATTTCATTTTTGCTATATGCCTTTGGATTTTTTTTTCTCACCCGAACAATTGAACCCACCCTAGTGTGTATACCAAATTTCATCGAAATCGGAGATGGTAAGGTTCAAAGTTGTTTTTTTTTTTTTTTTTTGTTTCTTCATTGAAATAAAATATTTATTTTTATTTTTAATAAAAATGGGAAAATTATCTGAGTACCTTTTATTTAGAGGAAGACTTTTGTTTATAAGTGAGTAAAAAATGAAGAAAATATTGTGAAAATTTATAGAGATGCATATGGAGAGGGGATCATAATAGCAAATAATTTTTAGTTCCTTTTTACTTCAGTTAATAACTACATTGTATGTAAATTATGTACGTCTGGATGTCCGTCTTAAAACTAGATATTTGACCTCAATACGCGTTCCTATAGCATTGTCCATATTGGTTGAAGTTTGAAGTGTGTGAGTTATAGAGATAGTGTTACAACATTCCGATTCATAAATTTAAAAATTCAGAAACCTTGAATGAAATTTGCCCTAATGTGCTTATTACATTATTTTTGTTGTAACTTTTCAAGACAAAGTATTTAATGATTATTGTATTGTCGGCTGCGCGTTATTCGAAGTATGTAAACAATTTTAAACTTTTAATAGCTGCTTGTTATACGTACCTACAAATTTTTATATTTTTGTTGCAGACACGTACTAAATCATATTATAATATTTAATACTAAAATTGTAAAATAATATACTAAAATTTTATTATAAATAGCTTGAAAGCTTCGTAAAAATTATAAAAAAAGTCTTAATATTATTATTATATAGTCTTAATATTATTATATTTATAACGTAACAGTTATAAATGCCATTAGGCTTTATACGCTTCACCACCTTACCAACAATTAATAAAATTTACGCCTTAATGTATGCTTTCATATTTTCACTTTTGTACTTAGAAAAAAATATTTTTTATTTTATTTTTTTTTTAACTACAAAAATCTAAACACAAAATTAAACTATCATAGCAAGCGATGCTTCTTAAAAAAACAACAACACTGATAACTGCTGATGACTACCTAATTTATATACATATGTTTGTATGTAGATATATGTTTATACAAAAAACAACACACTGAAAGTCATTGCAATGATTTTTTATATATGTTTATGTGTGTGTATATTTTTAATACTTTTTTAGATTTTTTTCCTATAACACGGTTGTTTATGGACCGATATGGTTAATTCAAAAAAAACGAAATTTTAGAAACATATTTAGAACATATTTGTATAAAAACAAAAACAGACGGACATCGTTATATCTACTTCCCTATCAATAAGAATCTAGAAGATATATTCTTTTTAGGGTCTTATTGTAGAAATTACAAATGGAATGACAAACTTATACTTATACCCTTTACACCTGTAGTGAAGGGTAAAATGATAATGTCTTTTTACCATTTTACTAAATTGAGCCATTTGTTATAAGTTCAAAAAATTTGTTCACTAAACTTTGGTTGTTGAAAATAAAACACAAGTTTTTCTTTTGTTTTTCTTTATAAACAGTAACATATATTTTCCATTTATTTCACTTTTTTATGTCATATTTATTTAATAATATTTATCTTCATTTTTTATGTAAGTTTGTTTACTAATTTATTGTATTGTAATTAATTTTATGATGCTTTTATTGTTTGTTTTCATATATATAACATACATACATATGTGTATGTATGTTAATAAAAATATATATTGTATATGTATGTATATAAGTAATTACACAGTTTTCTATATGTTATATATGTATAGTATATGTATATATTTTTTCTGAAAGAGTATGTGTGTAATTGTATGCATTTTGTATGTAGGTGTATTCAATACTAATTATTTCTTCATTTTCTTTTTCGTATATAAACATATTTATGGTATATAATTCATTAAATATAGTTATCATTATGATTATTTTTGTAAATACATACTTATTGCAACTCATATAAAAACACTTTTAAACTTAACTGATATTGACAAAAAATTTATTAAGAAACTCTTTGTTCTTCGATTTATTCATTAGAACTACTGAAACTCTCAGTTTATCTGTTGTTTTATATCTACATATATAAATATATTTCATATTAGAAGTCTTTTTCTACGTGTAAGATTTGAATTTATTTCATAAAAATTATGAGTGTTTCACCTAAAATGTAAGAAAATACCAATACCCAAGAACAAATTTTTGAATCGTATGAAATCTTCTTACCAAGCTTCTAAAAGAGATACTAGTAGCACCTCAGGTTCCTTAGCAATATCATTGAAATTAGCGAGGTCGAGTTAGATATTTTTTTTATTTGAAATTTTAATATCACTGTTTATTGAATGACTTAATAGAACTTTTTTAAAAACTTGAAACAATTTTAAAATTTTTGTTATTGTTATTATGTTTTTTAACAAAAAAATTTTAAGCAAATTACTGTATTTATTTTAGTTGAAATTTGGGTTTGATTATCACCCAAATACTTAGTTTTCTAATACATTATGGAAGAAATGAGTTTTTCCTGGGTATTTCGAATATTTTCTATATATATTTTTTTTAATCTATACATTATAAAATATATCAATCATTTTCAAACTCACGGCTACAAATTTTATTTTAATTTTTATCTTTCTTGTTATTTTCAACAAGTCTTAATATTTGGTGGAATAATTAATATAAGTTCTTAAAATCATGAAATGATTTTGATGATGAAATTTAATTTAAATATCAAACCGAATTAAAACCAATTTTGTTAATATGCTATTATAAATGAAACTGATACAAATTTATTTTTACCTGCAAAGAATCTAAATCTTTTATACCTGTAGTGGTCATATAAAAGAGTTGAATGAATATTTTAAGATACAGGTTCAAAATAAATTTTATTTCGGAATTACTGTTGTTATAAATATTTTGTAATTTTATATACCCACCCAGTAAAAACTACCTCCAGAATGCAACAAAATAGTCTGTATTTGTACTACTTTCTAACGCCCAGAACCAGTACCCATTCTATAGAACGGCTCTAGAACTAGTTTCTTAATCAATGATTTTTGTTCGAAGTTGTCACATTCAGAACTAGCTCTATAGAAGCATTAGGAAATGGTTCTAGAGCTAGTTATTAAAACAAAAGATTTTTTATTTTATTTTTCATTCTAATGAGACGTTTACTAAAACGTATTTTTTGAATCAATTTATTTTTTTAATCATTTTTTTTATCTGCTTTTTTAATTGTTTTAGGAAGTCAATTGGCAATGAGTAATTTGCTCATAGAAGTGATGTGGAAGTAATGAAAAACTAGTTGTTAAACACTAGTTCTCGAAAGCATTATTTAAAGCCAATTTAGAGGCACAATATGGTTCTACTTCATGAGTACCGGAATTGGTTGCGAGACCACTAGTTCTAAAGATGTTACTAAAGAATATGAAGTGGTTCTCATTGCACCAGTTATAGAACTAATGATTTTAGAACAAGTTTTAAAATCTTTCCTGGGTAGATAAAAATATTTAATTATATCAATTTATACAGTAAAACATTTAAAATATTCTTTAAGAATTTTAAATTTTACATATTGTATTTGAAATAACATTTTTAGAAAATTTTATTAAAAATATTTTATTATTATTTTTTTTTTTAATTTTTGGGAACTTTCTTAATAAAATAAAATTAAATACCCAGGTAAAAACGTTCAGATATTTTTATATATGGTTATGTATGAAAATATATAGATATATATGGTTGTATATATGAAAAGTATGCAGTAATATTTGTAATATATGGATTCATATATTAAACCATATATGAATAATATAAACATATATGGAACTATATATGAGAATTTTTATTGATATATGGTGTCATATATGACATAATTTTTCGTATATGAAAACATATATGACCTACACAAAAAATACTTTTTCGATGCCGATCTGTTTTTTTTTTTTTTAATTTTATTTTTTTTATTTTTTTCTTATTTAACATGTTTATTGAAACTTCTAATGCTGTTGCTACTAAAAAATTTACGAAATAATAAGTAACCCTTTTAACCTTGTTTCCAAGTGATTTTGTATAACTATATCGTTAACTGATTTAACTATTTCAATGATATTTAATTCATACAATATATAGATTTGAATACCAAATAAATTGATTAGTGCCTCTGATAAGGAGTGTTTGTGAATTTAATAAAAACAGGAATTTGACATTAAAAAAATAAAATCAAACGAAATTTTAATAAAATTCTTTTTTATAAATTTCTGGTTCTCCTATCATTATAAGAAATTTCCTCTGGTCAATTATTATATTCAAAAGAAGGTACATGTATAGAAATATATTCGATCGATATCCTCTCGCGCTTGATATTATTGTTTTTTATAAGGATATTACAAATCTAGTTAAGGACAGTTTAGAACTTCAAAGTAAAAGCAAGTTAGCAACAAACTCAATTTTTTAAGATGTCAATCGGTTACTCATTAAATTCCAGAGAAGGTAAGTACGTAAACCATTTTGATGAATATGGTCTCATTTTTTTTTCTATACTGAATGTATGTATATAGGTCTATGGAAAATCAAGTTACGCAGAGCAATTAAGTCACGAGGAGCAATTAAGTCACGAAAAGCAATACTTTGTGTACAAGTGCAAAATATTTATTGTATATGTATGTACTTTTTATTTTTTAATAAAATTTATAATAAAAAAATATTTTAATAATCATTCACAATAGGGCCTTTAAATACATATCAATAAATATATATGTATAAGAACATATATTTCCAAACACCCTCAAATTTTCGGATCCAAATATATATGGATCATAATATATGTTCTATATATGATTCATTCATATTTATTTTAGCTGGGTAATTAAATTTGTTTAACTAAATCTAAAAGTCTGAAATGTTTTTTTTAACAAATTCGCTGTTCAAAATTTAACTAATTAAATTCTTAAAAGAAAATGTAAAATTTTACTTAAATATTTTATTATTTTTTATATTTAAATTTCATCATGATTATAGTTAAACAAAAAATCAAAAAAAAAAAAAATATATATATATAAAACATTGTATATATGTATGTACATAATAATTAGTTATACTATATTTTTCTTTTTTTATTTATTAGTAAATATGTAGTAGAAAAGTTTTTTTTTTTTTTTGGAAATTATTGTAACATTTTTTTATAAAAAATGTTTCCTTTTTTTCGATTTTATATAAAAAAAGAACATAAACAAACAAATATTTATAAATATTTTCTTTTTCAAATTTTCTTTTGTTCTATATATGAATATATAATGTATGTATATATAATTTTATAAATATTAATATATAGTATGTAAATAAATATATTTATATATGTTTGTATGTATATAATAATAATTTCGTTTAACAATAGTGTTTGTTTTATATATATAATATACATATCTATGTAAATGTTTTTGTATATATTTAACAGATAATTAATTGTTTTTTTATCTTTTATATATTTTATATATATTTTGGTAAAAAAGCAACAGATTTTACATTAATATATGTATGCATGTTTTTATTTTAATATTTCTATATATTTATGTATATGTATTTATATTTTATTTAATTATATGTTTAGATATAAGTAGGTACACAATTAAGTAACAAACAATAACAATAATATATTTTATTAAATAATTTTTTGTATATATTTTTCTTGTTTTGTTTCCTTTTTTTAATATTCGTATATAAATTTATTTCTACTGTTTATTTTTATTATTATTATTATTATTATTATTTTTTTTTTTTCTTAATTTGGCTTATATATTTATCTAAATATTTTTTTAATTTTTTGTTAATGAATACACTAGCCAACATAATTGAAAAAATACTAAAAAAACAATTTAATTCGTTTTGGCCTGCATCTTGTTACGAAAAAAAAATATTTTTAATATTTTCTGGTGATACCTTTTTTTAAAAACACTTCAAGATGGACGAAAACTAATACAAACAATTTTTCTATATATTCTTCATAAAATTAGCAAAAGTATGAAATTTTGGCTGCACGAATAATCGCTCAAAGGAAAATCACCCAAAATCTATGAATGAACAATCGCCCAAAAATAAAACATTTTAAATTTGGGCGATTGTTCACTATATTTGGGTTTTTTTCATGTTTAATATTTTTGGTGTTTGTTCATTGTGAACAATCGCCCAAATTTTGAAAACATAAAAGTAACCCAAAAATATTTTTGGGCGATTATTCATTTGTTTTATTTTAAGCAAAATCAAAATTTGTACTTATAAAATTATTCAGATAGAAGAAGTTTTGAAAAGAAAAGTACTACAAATGTTAATTGAAAGCGTTCGGTTAATCGGAACAAAATGTAAAATACTAGAAATAAAAAAATACTTGTGAGTTTTTGGAGATTTTCACAACTACATCTGTGCAATTTCTGTGCAGAATGATATACCCAAATAAAAAATAATTCTGATGATGAAAAAATATTGTTCTAGCCTCAGGTAGACATTTAATTATTTGTAATGAGTGAAGTTTATAACTACAAGCAAAAAATATATATAAATATATAAATATATATAACTGAAAATTATCATTTTGAAAAATTAATTGATTCAAGGCAAAAATAGATAAAATATTTTTGCAATTTTTAATCACAATGATAAAAAATGAAAATCAAAAATTTTCAATTTTATATATTTGTAGCCTTTTTTCAATGGAGTTGTTAAGTATAGATATTTAGTAACATAATATTTTTTTTATTGGAGTTTTTTTTTTGTATTTTTACTTAATATTTTTAGTGTGGAAATCTAATAAAAAAAAAACATTTTTTAATTTTTTGCGATTTAGAAGAAAAAAAATTATTTTCAAAAAATTTTCAAGGTATGTGCTTGTTTTCTACATATACATATATATATATATATATATATATATATATATATATTTATATATTATAAAAATGAGGTGTAAGTTTGTTTGTTTATTGTTTGTTTGTGTATCAATCGCGTCTAAACAGCTGAACCGATTTTCATAAAATTTGACACATAGATAGTACCAGTGCCAGAGGTAGTTATAGGACGATTGGACGTCACACATACATTTTACGACTACTTTAAAAAAATCTATTTTTTCAATTTTACACGTTATTAATGAGGCGATTTACATGAAATTTGACGTACAGAAAATGCTTGCACTGATCTTCATCGGATGTCACACCCATATTTTACGCCCACTTTATTAAAACTTTAAAACGGATGAACCGATTTGCTTAAAATGCTCACAGTATCATCCTGTGTGTCCTTAAATTCAAATATGATATTTTATTTTTCGATCGAAGCAGGGGAAGTAGTATCCCCCATATAAAGCTTTATGGGGGATTATCATTATGGCATATCTAAGCAACTATTACAGTGAGAGCGCCCAAATTTCGTGGAAACCTTTATTCTATTATATCGCATTAATAAAATGAATGATACGTCCAGGAGGAGAGGTAGCCCCTATACAAAGAAAATATAAATTTTCTCATCTAAAAGTATCAAATAAAAATTTTACAAAAGTTCGCATATATTTAAGGAAGATATAGTAACTTTAGTATAAAACAGATATTTTATAAATGTTATATTAAATTAAAAAAGGGTATGGAGGAAAAATTATGGACCGATTTGACTGATTTAAAAAACCGAAATTCAAAAAAAATATTTGTGATAGAAGTATACAAGAATGAGGCCCATAGCTTATATAGGAGCTCAGAAAATCTAATAACGCGTTTTGGCCTATAACTCGGTTAATACTGCATCTACATAGTTCATTTTTAAAAAAATTTTCGATTTTTCTGTGAAAGAATGAAGTTAATAGCTTACATAAGTGCTTCAAAACGTAAAAAAAAAAAAACAAAAATGCCTTAATTTATTGTTGTTGTTGTTTTTCATTACCTATGACATTAAATATATAAAAAAAACAGATTTGCCATTAACTCAGTTGTTTATGAATCGATTTTATTGATTCAAAAAACCGATATTCACGAATAATATTTGCGATCAATCTATATAAGAACCAAGTCCGTAACTTATTTAGGACTTGGATATTGGTCAAAACTAATGGGCCGTCTGAGTTCATTTCTTCAACAGAAAAATTCAGAAATAATTTTCTGATTTTATTTTGCAAAAATGAAGTTGCTAGCTTATATAGGGGCTTCAGAAAATTGAAAATTGGTTTCAAGACCGGTTTTTTTAATATCTCCGCTATTTTTGAACCGGCTTTTTCCGAGTTTCAATAGAAAAGTTCTGGAAAAAATTTCTGAACTTTTCCAAATAACTAATTGCGTTTCTTCTTAAAAAAAATAAATGTAAAAAAACAACAACAAAATGACGTTTGATAGCAAAACAAAAAAAATAAAAGTATTGAGAAATTTTACAGAAACATTGATAATCCTCTAATTATGGCCAATAATCATCTAAAGCGGGGAAAGGAACATACAAAATCTGAATTCATTTACAAATTAATTACTTCGCGAATATGGAAAATCAAATAATCAGTAATTAAGCAAGAAACATATTTTCGAAAAGAAGACTTAAAGTAAAATAATCATTTTATAGTGCATAAACTATCTGATAACTTATAAAATAGACATTATTTAGATATTATCTTAAGAATAAAATTACACTTGTTTGGTGTATGAAAAATATTTAATAGTTTTATTAGAATTCTAGTTAAAACCAGAATTTAAATTATTAGCTTATGATAACAAAATTAAAAAGAACTTTGTTAAAATCTTTTGTCTATATAATACATTGATTAATATTTTTAGGATTTCTTCCAAACTATTTTTTAGTTTCAGTTCGGTGTATTTTTACACAACTTCGATAAGTTGTTTTTAGAACTTACTTTCTTTTTTAAAATCACACTACTTGTAATGCTTTTCAATCTATATAGTATAACATTTAATAATTGATTTTGATTGTATATTAAAAAGGTCTTCTTAATTCCCAGTAATCTCCTGGTGAGGAGTTTCCTTACAATTTTTTTGATTATTCAACTCACAATTTAAGCAATTATTTCGTTCTTGTATACGTTTTTGTATTATTTGTGATATATTGAAGAATTGTTCACCATAATTAAACGATTGTCGCAGTTTTAGCCGATTTTCGTAACACATTTAATTCAATTTTTTGCGATTTTTACTAGTTGTCGAATATTTGTTTTTATCATTTTTTACATAAAATATTCTCCCAAAGCTGACCGTAATTTAATTTAGATATATTAATATATTAATATATTAATATATTAATATTTTAATTTAGATAAATTAATAAATTGAAATTTATATAAAAAATGCATTTTTAAAAGGTAACTTTAATTTTCAGTATTTTTTTTTTTGAAAGTGTTCCTTAAATAATTTTTTTAAGTAATGTTTTTGCATTAATTGTAAGTTTAATATTATTATTATATTTAGTACATTATAGTTAATATATAGAATTAATATAATAATTGAAAACTTTTTTTTAGAAAAAAGAAATTAAAGACAAATAAATTTCTGGTCAGGTGGTTGTGGTAGTTTTTAATTCCCGGGATTCCCGACAAAAAATTCCAGAATCGGCAGTTGAAAAATTGGCAAGACTCCCGGGAAATTCGTTCCTAGAATTCTCGGTATAAAAACCCTAGCTATAATTCGTTTTTGATAAAGTATTTCTGAAATTTTGGGAGATTTTTCGCTTTCATAGTTTGTAATTTTTACAACATACTTGGTAAAGTACACAATCATTCTATTCAGAAAAACCTAGATTCAGCGAAGCCGTTATTTGAAATACATCAGAGATAAAAGCCTCTACATCAAGCCGAAGGCCGACAGTCTAGAAAACCGTTTTAATTTAGACCAGGATCCTACTCAGGCCAAAGTTAAAATCATTTTCATTTTGATTTCGTCCAGAAATCTTATCATATAATGTATTAACTTTAATGCCAAAAAGTGCCATAAAATCAGTGAACATCAGAACATTGGACGTGATCTGATTTTTCGTAACGATTTAAGTAATTTTTCACTTTTTTGGGTTTAGATCATTTTGGTGCCAGCCAAAATTTTTACTATTTTTTTTTTTCTTTTGAAATTTTAATAGTTCTTTCCAAAGAAGCTCAAAATTACGATAAACATTTAAGTAGAAAACTTGAAACAAATTTTTGGGAAAATGTTAGTTTTAATCTTTAGTTTTGAATTGAAGATCTCTTTTAAATATTTCTCCTGTATTTAACTCATCAATACGTATCATTTGAGTTGTCTTTCTTCCAACATTTTTTTTTTTTTTTTTCAACAAGACACTTTATTGTACATGCAAATATATCAACGCACAGAAAATACTCTCTAATTCCAGTTAACTAAAATGATAAACTGTCTATATGTTAATACAATAAAATTTTATTAAAGTAGACATAGTACAATCGTGCTCCAACAATTAAAATTAGTATGAAAATTACATACCAGAACATAATTTCAACTCAAAAACATTGTTGACTAGTGTCAGCTCAGATATTTTCATTAAGAAGTTTAAAGGGGATTTCAGGTAACTTTAGATTAAAAAAAATATTTTCTTTAGATAAATTTAATAAGTATGTGTTTTATTTTTCAAGTTTATTAAAAAATCCATTCCCAGCCGCGTTAGTTTAACTTTTGTAAATGAAATTGTTGTAACTTAATTAACTTTAGTTACTTTAAAGTTTTAGTGGTTATGATTGTGAATGAAGTACATTATTATTATTAATTTCATGTTATAATTAGATTAGATTTCATATGATGTGATATGCCTTCTACTTCGTGAGAGAGTTTATTTTTTTTATTTACTAATTTTGAATTTACTTGATTCGTGCTGAATTCATTTGAGTTGATTTTATATATTTTTCTTTATGTCATTTTGCAAAATATATAATATTTCTACTTTGCTAAATATATTGCATGATCTACTTTGTGTGTGTGTGTGTGTATTTTGTATAATTTTAATGAGTATTTCTTAGTTTTTGTTTATTTCACATTTTTTTTTTTTTTTTTTTTGGGCTTGTTGGATATTTATTTATTCTCAATTATTGTCTGCAATTGCAATACTAAACTGCGTGACAATTGCAATATGGATTGGGCATTATGACGTTCAGCCATTTCTGTTAATTATTTAAAGAAAATATGTTTATTTTAGCAATTAGGATTAAATTAAGATAGTAAAATTCATATTACCATTGAAAAACTTGATAACATCTGTAAAATCCATACTGTTGGATAAGATAATATCCCGATAAGTTTCCAACAAAGCCAATGCCAGAAATAAAACAAAATGTCCTGAAGCTACATGCTTGGCGGCCCATATTACCTCCCAAGTGGAAAATACATCATCATAAACCAACTCACGTTTGAAATCCAATAAGAACCAACGATAACAGAAATAGAAATGTGTATAATCACCATTTGAATCCATAAGGTCATACATTTCAGAATCCAAGATTTGAATGAGAGATCTAGTGTAATAAATAGGGAAATGTATTCCTTTTTTAAAGAATTCAAATATTGTTTCTACTTACCTCATATTAGCAAAATGCATGTCCATAGCTCCGCCATTAGGAAAATTTTCAATCATGCGTTCCATTAGTTTACAGAAACAACCATACGTCAGAGCTTCATCATCGAATATAACTAATAAAGGTGCAACTAAGTCACACATTCCCTGCATGTATCCTACCTCCAAATGTTCCCAAACGTAGCTTTAAAATAAAATATATAAGTTTTAAACTAATAATTTTTATTCCAAGATAAATTATGTGAACTTTTTACAAAACAACTTCAGTCTAATTTTAAAAATGTTCAGAAAAGCTTGAAAACTGTTTAAAACATCAACAAATACTATAGAAAAGAAATTTTTAATGAGACGTCTTTTAGTGCTAACGGTGTGTCTGTAAAATGTAACTTTGGCGTATAAAAAAAAACTATAAGATGTTTTGTCAAAAGTCCATGGAATTGATTTTCTTTTTTTTTTATTTTTTAAGAAATAAAACTTACGTGGTTATAACATTTCTTAATTTGTCCAAATTTTCATTAGCAAAATACCAATAGTTACGATCACAGCGCTGGACATCTTTTTCGATGCGGTGTAAATTTAAAGCAAAATTCTCTAAAAATTCACACTGTAACAAAGATACCAAAGTTGGTAATTAATTTAAACAAAAAACATATTTTTTTATTAAATTTACGCTATATACTCCCCCGTTCGAACTGGCTGGTGAAACACAAGCCGATTTAGGTTCTTGTAAAGCATCCAGAGATGCCACCACTGTTATGTCCTCATTCATGGGAGAAATTAAACTTGTTTTGCGTGATGTATCTTCGGTGGGTTCATCATTAAATTCTAGAGCATCATTTGATGCTGCTTCTGTGATTATGACTGCATGTGTCATCTTAGATATTTCTCTAACATCCTCGACACTATGATATTTACGAGTATTACTATCATTTTCCAAATGTTCCTTTTTATCAACATCAACATCATCGTAGTGTTCGTTATCATTAAGCTCAAACGCTTCTATGGCTTTTTCTTCATCTTCCACTTTCTTCTGTTCGTCTGTGTTTTTATGTTCTGTAAATATTTCACCAACTTCAGCTACATTTTCTTCTATGGGTAGCCCATCATGATGGGTCATTTCTAACATTTCCGTAAATTCATTACCCACAGTTTCGTATGATGAGGTGGAGGGAGAGCTTTTGATGCTTAATAACAACATGCCGCCTTGATCTGGTGTTATTCCAGCTTCCTGTTCCGGTTCAGATTCAGCAAAACAATGTTCTTGTAATGAAAGTGGTTCGTTTTCATCTAATTCCAATGCCACATTATCTCGTTCAGCTACAACATGTATGGACTCGTCCGCTGCTAATTCATTGTTCTCATTTGATTTATCATTGCCGAAGTTATCGTTAGTTAATTCATTCTTATCTTCCATTAAAATGTCTGTTTTGTTTTCTTCTAAAATTATTTCATTATTTTTCTCTTCTTTTTCTTTGGCTTTGTTAGACCCTTCCTGCACTTCTTCTGTGACCTTTAAATTATCTTCAGCTTGTTCTTGTTCGAGGGTTTCTTCCATTATTGTCATTCCTAAACTTTCTTTTTTCAGATATTCATCTTCATCTTCATCTCCTTCCAAAGGATCTTCTTCATCTTCACAATTTCCCGAATCTTTTTCTTCCTGTATACCCATCATAATCTCATCATCAAAATCCATGCCAGGATCTGAGATATCGGAAAAATCATGATCATCGAAGACATCATTGTCCAAGTCACCATTATCCAATTCGGTTTGTCGTGATACTTGCTTGCCAGTGACATGTACTCCGTTACATTTATTTTCTGCTGAAATTTTTGCTAAAGCTTTATCGTTCTTTTCCTTTTCTCTTTGGCGTACTATAGCCTCTACAGCCAACCATTCACTCATAGTAGTTTCATAATAATGTTTGGTGGTGTCATCTAATTTTTGTCTTTCCTCAATGGTAGAACCAAAACTATAATCAATACATATCAGATAAGAATATATGGAAAAACTTTGCATTAATAATAAATATTATAAACCTGTAATAACCCAGTAAATACGGCCAAACTTCTTTGCGTATATCATGAACTACACCTCCAAAATATACCAAACGGAATAACTCCTCCTGACTCTTTATAACTCCGTTTTCGTGTAATGCATCCCATTTTTCTTTTGTTAAACCTGATTCATTTGCAGCCACTTGAAAAATAATTAAAAGTTAATATCAATCCAAGTTAATTTATATTTTGTAATAGCTAAATTTCAACTTACAGTCTGGTGTTATGCGGCCATTTACCAAACCGGATAAATGCGTTCGCACTGTCGATAAATGTCTGCAATATGCCAACCAACCATAAAACGCTCTAGATATAATCTGGCGTCTCATTGTGGAACAAACAAGTTCAATACTTGCCGTTTGATTTGCTTGGATCTGAAAATAATAGATACTTTTTTATTTATCAAAACCATTTTTATAGAGAAATAGGTTTCATAGAAGGATCGCATTTTCCACACAAACAAATTCATAATCTTAAAACTTACCAATGGTGGTTCTGTAGTACTTTGATCCATTGATAGACTTTTACTAGAGCAATCACTACTACCTGTGGTTGAACAACTACCTAAATGTTTACGTCTAGGACTGGTGCGACCTAATTCTAGAATAGGATGAGTAGCCACTAAAAATTAAAAATATATAAACTTAAGTTATTTCAAAAATATATATATAATTTTTCTTTCTATCTAAACTTACAAAACTCTTCGTGTTGACTTTTGCTAACCACTCGGAAGACATAATCTATTGGTGTTTCATCAGCAGACTCCATGACCGAAGGCAATATGCGACGTCTAACACTCTTGGGCCAGGGAAACATTTTGCCAATACCTCGCTGCGACCACAAAGGTGGATCCAATTGACCATGTGGCAAAAGGCCGGTTTCCAAACAACTTAAGAAAGATTGCAAATGGCCACCCTCAGGAAAATGTATGGGTGGTCTTTGTACACCATCCTGACCAACCAATATAATAGTGCCGCCTGTGTCTTCGCCACGATTCTGATGGCAATGAACATACACAATCTCATCAACATTAATGTTTAGGGCATATGTCCAATAAGAACTCATGTCACTGCCATCGGTGTCTGTATAACCGTTCATCAACTGATTTGGAGTCCATTTGATGGTCAATGATTGCACAGTTTGATGAAGACTCAAATAGCCAGGCATTGGCTCACTAACATCTTTCTGCAAACGATTTCACAATGAAAATATTAATAAACGAGATTTTATTATGAAAGTTCAAAGCTTTAGTTACCGGTAAAACGAGTACATTATTTTTGCCATAGAGTAATGTTGTCCGTGAATTTTGATGCAGTGACTCCACATAATCTTTGGCTACACTTGCCGGTGAACTAGCCTTAAATGAGCCACTGCTTGTATCCTCAGAACTTGTATGTAAGCTGCGCTTAAAGTTAATTATAGGACGATGACATGTAGGCGGTGTGCGATTACCCGAACTTATACGGTGTCTTTGTACCTTAAAAATAAAACACATTACGAAAATTTGTAATTAAAAACGCAGTACAATTTATGGAATTAAAAAAAAAAAGAACTCACCAATTCATCAGCCGGAGGATCAGACCAATAATGATCGGCTGTTTTGGCTCTGGTAAATTCTAAAGCACAGGGACCCACCAGCAATGAACTCAATATGGAACCATAATCAGGATCGGCGACCAGCGCATCACGATCATAGTAACTGTTAGCATTGCTGACCAAATGCTCTATGATTTTGGCCAAACGTTTTTCGTACAAAGCAACACGTATCCACAAATACCTTGCGAGTAAAACGAGCTTTGTTATAGCATTTTTCTGTCGTGGGGAAAAATCTGTCGTTAAGCTTGTAATACTCACTTGACCACAGGACTATTTGATGACGAACTTATAGACACTGTATTAATTGTTGTTACCGAACTGCTACTGCCTTTGCTCAGTAGTTTGGGTTTGATAATGCTATCACTACTTGAAGAGGAACGTTTACCAGCTACCGTCGTACTCTCATTAGCGATTTCGATTTCCAGCAAACGTCGACTTATATAGTCTGCCTCTGGACAGGTTTTGGCCATTTTCTGTATAAGAGCCGTTGTGGAAGATGTTTTAAAAAGACCGAGGGCACGTCTGCGCAAACCATGACTGAGACACGCTTCCACAGCACCACATAGTGATGTTATCGAACTACTTTCTTCGTGTATGTATTTTTTTGTTACAGCTTCTTCCATCAGCTGTTTCACCTCTTTCTTAACGCAGGCAATTAGTCTTTCTTTAAGTTCAACATCTATTAAAGAAAAAGTAATAATTAATTTTTTATACACACACACACATACACAAAGATATATATAATCTTATTTCTACTACATGCATATGTATTTTCTGTTATAAATGATATTTAAAAATATAACGGAAATCGAATTTAATCCTCATTTAATGAATAATTGATCGATCCTACATACAACTAAAATCACATATGTACATTTTTCTATGTATATGTTTGTTTAAACATGTGTGTTATTCTAAGTTCTTTACAATATTATTGTATATGTAGATAGCTGAATGTTAAATTTTAATATTCATTTATAGAATATTAAAGTGTAGTTATTATTTATGTACCAGCAATAAGTTTAGTTTAATATACCAAAACCCGGCAAAAAAAATTTATAATATTTTCTTAAAATATATTTTTCTTTTGTATATAGGCAGGCCATTATCAAAATTTATTTGATTTTTGGTATTAAAAAAAACTTTAATTTTTTTGACGCCACATTTAAATCCATTTGTATAAATATAAAATGACTCGCGTTAATTATTTGACTCAAGGAACGCGATAGTTATAATGGTTTTCAATTGGACATATAAAAAATTTTACAAATTTGAAGTTTTTGTATAATTCTGATTTTTTCAAATAAAACTTATGATCTTGTTACGAAAATTAATTTTATAAGTTTCAAATAACGATTTTAGAATTTTTCTCCTTGTAAGGTATTCGAATTTTCTAATATGTAACGTATGTTTATTTAAATTCTCTTAATTGTGATTTATCGAAAATATCTACGAAAGTTCTGCTCACAATAATGATAAAGAAAGATTTATGTTAACTTACTTATGTATTAGTAAGAATATTGTATTATATAACTTATTATAAATGATTGTTTGTATGTTATAAGCTCTTGTATAATACTTAAAGTTACTAGTAGATTGTATAACATTATTGTTACTACCATATAAGCAGGTGTAGTTAGAAAATTTATTTCGACAATTGTTAAGTTGCAGTTCATTATTAAAGTTTGACAGTCTTTGCAGTTCAGTTGTGTAATATAACGTATGTATTTTAAAACATAAATAAAGAGCTGTATTTGGATTTAAAATGCAAATTTTACTGATGTCTTATTATTGCAAAAAAAGCACCCGGGTTTATTTAAAGAATATAAACCAACGTTTTTGCAAAAGAAAAAATGTAACAATATTTTCAATGGTATTGGTGTAGCATACTTTAAGTTTCCGAGTTAAATTTTAAAAATTTTATTTATACTAAAGATCACAACTTTTAAAAATTTTGCGAAAAATATGATTTAAATCTAAGTTTTTCTCTATATCATGAATTCCATGAGACGTCAAATATAAAATGACCTTAGGTCTTTCCATTTGGTTTATATTTGGCATACGCACACTGTATACCATAAATAAAACTTAACTGTTTTAATTTTTACAAATGGCAGTAAATTCGTAGTTTTATTCACGTTTCTAATTCTATAAAAAAATCAAAATAGTGCACAATGTCGTATTTTTAATTATCCATATCTTGCATTAGAAAGGAAACGTAGTCCTCTTTAAATGTAATAATAATAATAATAATAATAATAATAATAAAATTAAATTTTTAGAAAAAAGCATTTCCAAAGTAAATACATTTTTTCGATGCACTTTTAAAAGCGTTCTCCCCCTAGGATTTTTTTTTTCAAATTAGCTTAAAAATTGGTAAATTTCCTGAATAATAAAAAAAAAATTGTTTTATGAATAAAAAATTTAAATTTTTGAATTTTTTTTCTTTTTCTATGGTTTATTTCTAAAAAATGGTGCAAATGTGTGCTGAAACGAAAATATATATGAGTAATTGGCAACTCTAGTTTTACGAAAGTGTTCCATTTTCAACTACTAACAACTTTTGAGTTAAATTTATGACCCTGATCAATAAAAAGTAGAATTTTTTATTAAATTTATTTTAAGTGCGCCTTCGATTTTATAGTGGTAAATAACAAAAAAACTAAGTTAATGAAAAACTAATTTTTCTATTTCACTTTTCCCGAATTTAAGACTGTCTACCGTGTTGACTATTTAGAAAACATCAGCGGGATATAGCGTAAAATATGCGTAATTGCAACAACTATCAATTCCTATTTCTATATTTGTATTCCGTTGAGGGGCGCACAGGCTTCGCCCAAAAAACAAAAACTTTTTTAAATTAAAAAAATGTGATCAAAATTCGACTACCCTGTATGTCGAAAGCAACAAACTTAACAAACTAAAGTTTTTTCTCAAAGACCATTAAGTTTATATAGCACTGAATGAGTCTCAAAAGTTAAAACGGGCGAACAAAAAATTTACAAGAGTAGGGAACATTATATAATTTAAAGTGACTTTTCTATGTTTCTGAACTTTTAACAACAATCATGATTAACCAATTAAACCTATGGTGATAAGATGTTGCACTCTCTTAGTTTTAGGTCTTATGAGTTCAGTAATGTTAAACAAGTAAATTCATATTCACTGTACTCTTCGGTTTTACGTAGCGATACGATTTTGTCTACTACTGCATATAAATATATTTATATTGAGTATATACGTAGGTATCTATGTATTACATCGATGTACATATATATGTATGTATATTTGCGTATATTGTATTTTATATTCATATGTATGTGAACATATTAAGTAAATAGTCTGGGTATTAACCCATGTCAATCATTGTCAGTGTCATCAGTATGCATATATATTCAGCATGTGTTAATGGACATTGAATTTTAAAAACTAACACATAAATACATGCATACATACATACATACATACATACATACATACATACATACATACACGCATACATATATACATATATACATGGATACATACATGCATACATACATATATACATACATACATACATACAAATTATTAAATTGAATTAAATATTATCTATTACACAAATGTCT
Organism: Protocalliphora azurea; assembly: GCA_932274085.1. NCBI lineage: Eukaryota > Metazoa > Arthropoda > Insecta > Diptera > Calliphoridae > Protocalliphora > Protocalliphora azurea. The sequence continues at coordinate 147,091,429 of OW026523.1, forward strand.
TGGGTTGTTTAACTTTAAATAACTCTTAAAATAAATATCATCTTATTTTTAATTTAAAAAGAAAATGTTTACAATAAATTAAAATACCTTTGGTATGATTAATATTAGTTATTATAATTAATATTACTCATACGTTAACGTGATAATTACATACTTGTACATTTTATGATTTTTCACAAGAAACGTCACGAAATTCAACGTACAATATAAACTCGATAATCCATATAATTAATTACAGACCTCTATCCGGATTATCAAAGTTATTTCCCGGTACTTTTTTGTTAAGAAAAATATTAAAATATATTATTAGCTACAGGTATTTAATATATGAACCAGGTAAAATATTAAGATCTAATTTTTCATCTGAAAACATTCCATATTAAAAGTTTTTCAAAAGTTTTTATTTTATCTTAAAAAATACAAATTTTAACTGAAAGAAAAATTTTGGAACAATACTTAATTCTAATTTTATTTTTCAAGCTATAATAAAATTTAAATAAAAAATTACTTTTTATATGCAATTCCGATTGAGATGGGAGACGCTGTCCGGACTACCGGACACTTAAATGGATTTTTAAGAATTTTCTTTTCACAATTAATGAAAACTACTATCGTCTATTATTTTTAAATACTAGCAAAACTTTAGTTTGATGTTAACATAATTTAAGTTTACATACTATACGTTCACATAAATAAACGTTAATGAAAATAACATTTTGTTTTAACCATTTTCGTGTTATTAAAAAAACAAGTTCGTTCCATCTTAGTAAAATTTTATTGTTTCAGTTTAACTAATCTAAATATTTATCTACTTACTATAATAGAAAAGGAAGAAAATATTAAAAGTTTCATTTCGGTAAATCCAAACAAATATTGTATCTCTTATTTCATAAAAAAAAAGGATTCCATTTCTGCTTTGGTATAGTTAATTCAAATTTTTTGGTCCGATAAATTTAAAAATATCTGTATATCAAAACTTATAAAAAGGCATTCTGAAGGTATGTCTTATATATATATATATATATATATATATATATATATATACATAATTTTTTTGTAGAATCGATTGACTAAATCGGAATTTAAATATATCAATGAATTTTTGCTTTTTACAAACACATTTTTGAAAATGAAGCCGTAAATCCATAACAAGAAATGTTCTCAAAATTAATTAATTACAATCTAAAATTTCACTGTTATCTTACGCTTATATTTTTAATAAAAATTTATAATCAAAATAAATGATAATAAAGTAAGCACATCAGGACATAAAACAGTTTCCAAAACACCAAATGACCCATTAAAAGCACATTTACTATCCTGATCTGCTTTCTTGCGTTTAACCTGCCACAAACATACACATTAATTTAAAGCAAACAAACTTTCAATATATATTAAGCATATAACAAAACCTAATAAAAATTCAAAATGTATTTTAATTTTACTTTTTAATATCGAAAAAGCTGAAACTAAATCTTATTTTAACAACCCAAAAAAAAGAAAACAAAGGAAAGTAAAAGCAAATGTTATTTCATTTGCTAGCTGTATGTATGTGTATGTGTGTTAAGGTGCAAATTATAAAAAATCACTGTCACCAAAATCATTAGGGAAGAAAAGACAAATAAAGGAAACCTTGACTTTCACAACAAATAAAAGAACATGTTGATAAACTCCCTTGAATTGAAAAAGCAAAATACTGCTTAATAATAAATTGATGTCTCAAAGAGAGTAACGGAATGAGAACAAACAAACGACATAATTTGCTACAAGGGATGTTGGCAGTGTGGCCAACCAAACTGTTTATAACTACATACTTTTTAAAATAAATTTAAAGGAAATCCTAAAATCCCTTTCTTATTTGTTTCAAGATCCTTTGAGGCGCATTAAAAGGTATAAATGTTTTACACATTTTACAAGTGTGATAGTTTCCTTTGAAATAAATATAAAAATATAAATATTAAAAATATATAAATTTAAAAAATCTAAAATACCCGAAAAGAGGATCTTTATATCCTTTGATAAAGCTCACAAAATGATAACGTCAAAAAAAATGTAAGAAATAGAAAATAAACACATACATTTTTTGACAATACCGACTAACTAACATTTCGAAAATTTAACAAACGATGAAAAAACTGACAAAATAAAAAAATGTGTGAATAAAGTTATATCTGTATCAGTCCTATTTAAAGACTGTAAGCACTGAAAAATATAACATTGGTTTTTACTGGATTATGATGTACCGATCCAAAGTACATTTACAAAAAAAAATCGTGTTCATATCTTCAAAAAACACTTCATGTTAATATTGAAAATTCAAAAGACCGTAACATCAATTTTATAAACGAAACAGCCATAAAGTTAGTTCCGTTTAAGAAAAATGATTTGAAGAGTGTTTTACATTCCAGCTATTTTTGTTTTAAATGAATGATTGAAAACTGTTAAATTAAAAGTTGTGGTTACAGCCTTTTGCATTTGTTTTTTTTTTTTGCTTCTGCTGAAAAAAATAATAATAAGAGAAATTTAATTACGGCCTTTTGCATTTTAGGTGATGATATGTATTTATGTGTCTTTTAATATCACCAAAAACAAAATATGCACTTTTTTTTTTAATATTCTTTCCCCAATTTAAAATATTATAATTTAAAATGGATTATTATTATTGTAAATAAAAAAAAATATTGTAAATAAAATACTCTTTTTTTATAAATTTCTTTTTGCCACAATATTTTTCAATATTTGTCACATTTTTGAAAACACAAAAAAAATAAAAAATGCCCATATTTTAAACCTTATTTGTAAACAGTTTCGTTAATCAGGAATTGTTATCGTGAGTTAATAAGTTACAATAAAAAAAATTATACGGCAACGCATTACACTATTATTTGAAATTAAGAACTGTGTATATACGTAATAATAAACACCGTAAATAATAAACATATAATTTTATTCTAACGTTTTTTTCAGCCATAAATATTAAACATTCTTATGCAGTTAGCATCTCTAAATGTTGTAATATAACAGTAAAAAACGCAAAAAAAATACGGGTTCAACCAGCTGATTTTTATATATGTATTTTAAAGAATGTTTTGTTTTTTTATTATTTGCATTTGTGTTTTTGTTATCATACTCTTTCACTGAGCACCATTTACTGCTACACTTGTAATTAAACGTTATTTTTGTTTTGTTTCTTTTTTTTTTCTTTGATAACAGTTGACCATATGCTTGACATTAAAAACCGTTACGTAGTAAAATCGTAAGTGTTGTTATACATACACGACATTTGCAAAAAAAACTGAGACTTACAAATAAAAAAAAATAAAGCGATTTTTTTTTTTTTTTTTTTTTGTTATATGTTTTTAATTAAATAAAATACATATACGTAATGTTATTTATTATTAATATAGAAATTACATAGTTAATTTCATTATTTATACATTTTATTTATATAATAATATTTTGTATTTAATTCTAATTTAAAACTTACCACCATCCCCACCGCCAAATGAATTCATTATATTCATATTGAAAATGTGTATTTTTTAACAAAAAATTTATTAAAACTTGAAAAAACTACGCCTGAAACTACTTTAAAACACCTGTTTTAATGGATTTTCCTTATAAAATAAATTATAATTCGTTGTATTAATTCCCTTCACTTTTCACTTTAACAACAAAAAAAATTATTGTAGTCACCTTCAAATTATACACATTTTTCTTTTTTTTTTTCTTCTTTTTTCATACTAAAGTTTCCTTTTGGTCATAATTTTTGCTATACAAAAATATGCTTATAATTTTACACAAATTTTCTTATTCAAACAAAACATATTTCGTTGTTTTGTTGGCAAACACTCAATTGATTGTTTTTTTTATTATTATTATTAAAAAATGGATTTTTGTAAATTAAACTTATTATTTTATTCTTCTAAACAAAAACAAAACAATTTTTCGCCTCAATTTATTTTTTCATTAACACAACTGTAAATGTATCCCGAATTTTTTCTGTATTCTGTGATGTGTGCCAGTGTATGTGTCATTCATATCCTTTCTCAACTAAAATACAAAATTCAAGTAAGCAGCAGCACCAAAAACAACAGTTGATGAAAGTTTACATCTGTTATGTTTTCTTTTTGTGTTGGTTGTTTGTGTTGTACTAAAAAATACTTAGTTTAACCCAACGCTCATTCGTTAGTTTGCTGCTTTCCCCGTTTTTTATGGCCGTTATCTCTGAGTTTTGTTTTATTACTGATTTTCTTTCAATTGTTAAAAAGCACAACATTTTTACAGCGTATATTTGTATCACGGATGGCAAACATGGTACAATTATACTTTTTTGGTACATTTTTATATCTGTTGGTACCGTGGAACTACCACGACTTATTTGGTACAATTTAATATGATCTTATTTACATATTTTTTTTATTTAACTAGCAACATCTTTTTTTATTATAAATGTATGTATTTATATCAAAATAAACCTTTCTATTATACTAAATGGCTTGACACTTCACTAACAAGAATGTTTTAATAAAAGTTATGTATCACATAAACATTTCGGTACATAATGTTTACATTGATGAAATTTTTTGTTGTATTTAGATAGTTATATATGTTCAATTATAATGTAAATAAGTTAATTTTGAAATTATGAAAATTGTTAAATTTTCAACTTTAAACCGGGATAATTTTGGACCCCCTCTAAAAAATTATTCACGCCAACGGATTTGTTACTGTTAATATTACATGAAAAAGTAAAAAAAAAATTAGTCGAATTTTAAAACAAATAGTATTTCACATTCGTTTACGAAAGTTTCCTACTTATATATTAAAAACGTGGAGAACCCTCTCAAACTTTGCAATTTGTGCTAGTTTGCACACTCGCAAATGAACTATCAAAAATTTTATGTAAAAACATTTGCACAGCATTTATAAATTTGCACGACTATTTAGTCTCGTAAAATTGCTCTGTTTAATTGTACATGTGCTGTCTTTTGTTTATATTTAAAAACTACTAATAACTAAGTACGATGAAAAAATTATATTTAAGTTAATTGTAATGAAATTATTACGTATCTTTGAATTTAACAAAAACTTTTAAATTACAATAATTTCTTATTTTCTTACCCTTAATATAGCACAACATATGAAAAGGGGGTTCATGAAATACGTCGCGTAAATCTCCACAATAGCACAAATGGGAAACTTCAACGTTTGAATAACTACACTTATTATTGTAATAAAAGAAATAATTGTAATTGATTTCTTTACTGTGTCGAATTGAACACAACATTTACTTAATAAAAATATGTTTATAATATATTAAATTTCTACGTAAATGTTGGTAATTAAAATGTTTTAATAAAATTGGTACCATTATGGTCGAAAAAATACATTTTGTTTTTATGGTTGGTACAATTTAAAATAAGCTATTTTCCATCCCTGGTCCGTTTATATTGGTTGCCTAACAAATATGACAACCAGCTGGTTTTGTGATTCACGATTACCGTTATTTTTTATATGTTTTTTTTTCGTCGTTGAATGTGTACTTGACATTTGTTTTCATATGGCTACATATCAATTTAAAAGTTTGATTTTGTGTTCCTTTTTCTAACTATATTCTATTGACCTTTAAGCTATAATAATGAAAATATGTTTTTACTTCAAGTTGCTTAGACTTTTGAAAGGATTTAAAAATAACATTTCAACATGGCAACTCTTATTAAAAATAACTTGTAAATTATTAAAATATTTTCTAAATTTACAAATATTTTGTACAAATTCTGTTCAAAAATACAAATTTCTATACAAGAAAAAAATTTACATTTTCAATAAAACATTTTTCATAAAATATTTTAAAATGTTGTCCACGAAAGACGGTTAACGAACTCACAGTCACAGTCTCAAACCGATCAAAAGACACAATAACGATTATTAATGCCATAAATACAAATCTCGCAAAATACATAAAGCTACCATATTTAAAAATTTTACGATCAAAAAATAGTTTCGCTTTGAATAATTGAGCCCAATTACATTGAGAACTATCGCAGCATTTTTTTTTTTAGTTGCTTCGAAAACCCTTCGAAATAGAAAAAATGAAAAATAAATTTGAAAAAATCCCCTGGAATTTCTAGCTCTGCGGCGACGTGCAACTTTGCATACACCGTTTACTTTTCTACAGCGCTTGCCTACAAAGAGCCTATTTAAATTGAAGAATATCGCAGCGTTTTTTATGATATTTTGTTTTGAAGTTGATTCGAAAACCCTCTTACGTTTACTCATATAAATTTGTATTGTGAAATTTTTCAAATAATTTTTAACAAAAAACAACAAACCGGAAAAATATAAAATAAATAAATAACAAATCCCTTGAAAATAGAAATTAGTTTTGCACAATAAAGGCTCGAAGTTGATTTTAAAAATCCTGCATATTGCTTCAAAACATTGTAGCGAAAACTGGCGAAGAAATCAGACTTATTCATTTTTTTTTTTCTGAAGTTATAAAGTTTTTTGAACTTTTTTCATATTCATATTTCATCCAAAGAAACAATATTAAATTTTGGTTGAAGAACAATGGATAATTTTGTTATAACGTTGCTACCACACCAATAAATTGAGCATCCACGTAATAAATTTTCATATTGATAAATATTTAACACAAATTCATAACTTACTTATACGCCCAATTAATGCAAATAAAAAAAACCTTGCAAATAAATAACTCACGCAAGACAAAGTTGTCAGGGCTCGAGCGCTGACAATTTTGTTTTAACGCTGCAATAATTTAATTCAGTCTACATTAGACAACTTTTTATAATGATAAAAATTTGATGTTTGTCTTGATAAAAATTTCTCTAGTATAGACTTGACGTTATTCGACATATTGCATAACGTAGGGTCTACACGAGAGATTTTTCTATCGTGCAGCGTTATGATATAATTGTTAAAGCTGAAGCGAAGATAAATTCGTTTTGCTATGAAACATCATTTTGTTGTTTTTTTTTATGTTTATTTATTTATTTTTTTTTTTTTTTTTTTTTTTTGTGGAAGGAAATCTCTCGTGTGGACCCTACGTAAAGAAATATATTTTCTTATTTGTCGTTTCGGATGGGAAAAATACAACTATTATCATCAGGGCTGCCAGATTTTAGGGTTTCACCCCAAATTTAATAAATTTTTGTTGCAGGAAAGGATGAAAATTTTCGTTTATGGATTGGGGAATTTTTTGGGGATATTAAAAACATTTTGTGGATTTTTTTCGAGGATATTTTGTCATAATTGCACCTTTTGTTTAGTTAATAAAATTGCAATTTTGAACCAAAGTATATAATTTAAAATTTAACCTACATGTCACTGTAAAGAACTAGTTCAAGCAGTTCAAGCACGCATGAGTTTAATAAGTATTTTCGGTTAAGAGTTTAACAAAAATCAAACTTCAAGATAACATGTAGTATGAAGTTCAAGAGTTCATACTACATTAACTGTAACTGATTGAGATTTCTTTTGAGCTGTTATTTTGAAGTTTAAAGATTTGCAGTTTTTTGACAATATTACAAAATTGATTGTAAAATTTCACTCTTTGAGAAAAAAAAAACAAATCATGTCATTTGCAATATCTTAAGTTTTCGTTTTTCCCAATGTTCTTTTCGAATTTGACTTTTTTGGCAATATGATGCTCTATTTCCAAAATGTACTATGTATGTGTTATTTTTGTAAAACAAATCGTCCTGGAAAATTATATAGTTCGATTAACCAATTTTGAAAAACGAAGTAAAAAAAGTTGATCGTAACATCGAAAGCCAATTTTTGATTTTGTTTACCATTCCCTAAATAAAGCCAGTTAATATTGGTACAAAATAGCAATGATGTGCCATTACAAAATTTTTCAAAATTTTTTTTTTTTTTTTTTTGATCCCAAAAGTAAACGAATTTGAAGAAATCCCCATATTTGATTGCTTTGTATTTTTAAGACAAATAACAAAAAATGGTTATTAGAAAGTCCTAGGAGAAAACGCCGGGACACGTCAGTGTGGCCTTGGAAATATAAGTATGGGGACATTATTAAATAAGCAAGTTGAATTCTATTCAAAATTATTAATTTAAACAATAATTTTAAAAGCATTAAGCGAAAATCTCTCAATTTGTAAGGAAAAACTATATTTTTATAATAAAACTCGTAATCTGATAGGTTTTTTTTTTGACGAGAAGCTTTTAATTTTTTGGTTTATTTATTACTATTCCCTATATTATTGAATCCCCTGTTTTCCCTATAGTAACCTTCATCTGTAATATGAATTTCAAATGAAAATTTTCCTAGTTTTTCTAATTTTATCAGAAATAAAATGTTTTACAAACTTATAAAATAACTATTTCAAAATAGTTTTTTTTTTTTTTTTTTTTTTTGGAACTTCCAACAAACCAAATGATACAAGTATAGTAATGATATCATAACGATTTCATTTCGGAGATAAATAAGCCCGAGAATGATATCATTTATAATTATAAAATGATATAGGTTGATAAAGGTACACTCGAAAATGGTATCATAAGTTTTGAAAATAACGATATTAGTAATGATAACGTTAAATTTAAGCAGCGCTATAATTTGACAAAATATTCCAGAATGTATTACGAAACTTCAGAAAATTCAGGCCGATATTGATTATTTTATCTTATTCTCTTTTATTTTTTGTAATCCCACTAAATTATGCTGTAAAAATTAGGTGGAGCTATTCTTGAAAACGCGTCGAAGAAGTGAAATTTTCCATTAAAACAAACTTTGTTTTTGTTTTAATGGAAAATTTCACTTGTTTGACCCGTTTTCAAGAATAGACACCATAATTTTCATTCTGTGAGCACCAAAATAAAGTGTACAAAAGCAATTGTTAAAATAAAGTTTTTATTTCAGATATTTAATATACGACTGTTTAACATTATAGGTTTTTTAAATCATTATTCAATTCTCTACTTAATTCTAAAAAAAAAAACAGCAAAAAAATTTTACAACAAAATTTGTACAACAAAAACTAAATCTTATCCATATTTTACGCGTCAAAAAAAAGTGTACAGCTTACTTTTGTAATATTTAAGCGATTTTGTACCGTTAAAATTGCCGTTATTTTTCGTTGTTTACTTGCATTCTATTGAAACATAATTAATGTTAATTATTAATTAGTTTCTTTGTGTAATATAAATTATAATTTTTTTTTTTTTTTTAAATGGGTAAACAAACTTCCGCTGATGTCAGACAACTTGTGTTAAAGCTTCGCAAGGATGGTAAAACTTTTCGTGGGATTGGCTCGCTTATCAGCAGAGGTCATAATACTGTGAATAAAATAGTTGACAAGTACGAAAAGTTCTGCAAAATAGAAAACCAGTCAGTTGCAAGCCGACCAAAAGTCTTAAAAGAAGTTGAAATTAGGTCTACAGTACATGGTGTGAAGAAGAATCCATTTAAAAGCGCTGTTAAAATATCAGAGGAAGTTTCAATTACATCAGGTTTGCCTAATGTAGACACTAGGTAACGTAAGTGCAAGCACAATACGACGATTATTACATGCAAATGGGTTACATGGTCGATTCTCACGAAAGAAACCACTAATATCGGCAGTTAATCAGAAAAGACGTGTTGATTATGCAAGAAGGTACGAAAATAAAGATGTTTCTTTCTGGATGAAAGTTTTTAGCGATGAAAGTATGTTTGAAGTATTTGAATAGTGAAAGAATGGCTACTCTATCGCACTCCTAAAACACTTGATCATCACCCCCCCCCCCCTCCCCCAATCGCCGGACTTAAGCCCAATCGAGCATTTGTGGGAGCATCTGGACTGCCAAATCCGTTATAGGACAATTAGCAATAAGGATATGCTGAAGTTCGTTTTAACGGAGGAGTGGCAGAAAATTTCATCCGACATAACAAAAAAAAAACTTGTAGAATCGAAAGGAAAAACAAAACAAAAAATTTATACTCCTTTTTTTGACGCGCAACTTAGCGCAAACTTGTGGAAGGTGGCAACAGTTGCACTAAAACAACAACATGACGTATTCATTATTGTTTTTTATAATTGCAGTTTGACAACTGCAACAACCCAAATAATAATCAGCTGTTTAACTAAGGTTACTTTGTATATATTCGCATTGATTTTGACATTTGTTTTGATAAAAATTTGTCTAATGTTCTACAAATTTTGTTATTGTAAAAGTTTTTTGCTATTTTTTTTTTTTAGAATTAAGTAGAGAATTGAATAATGATTTAAAATACATATAATGTTAAATTTAGTCGTATATTAAAAAGCTGAAATAAAAATCTTATTTTAACAAATGCTTTTGAAAACTTTATTTTGACGATCACAGTATAATATTTTTTCTACAAAAATTTTCAATTTATTTTTATTTCCTTGAAAATGTCTGAAGTTTTTTCTTAAGGAAAAAATAAATTCTATATTTTTCATATAATTTTATAATTATGATATCATTAATGATACTGTATCGTTTCTTGGTTTTTTGGATTATAACGTTTTTACAGCTTTTGTCTAAAAGGGATAAAATAAACGTAAACACATTTAATATTAACCTAAATAAATTATTTTACCTATGAACCCATATCATGTTTAATTATTTCCACGATGGATAAGCTGCTAGCAAGGTTTTAAAATCAAAATCTAGAATTTGCCACTGAACTAACAGTTCCATCAATTGTTTATTGGAGTGGCAGATTGTAGCAATATTATAGGTGCTTTTTTGGAGGCATTAATGAGACTTTTCAACAATTAACGGGAGGCACTCTCGTCACTTATCATTGTTAACTTTTAAGATTTTGTTTAAAAAAAAAATATCTTGTCAATTTCACGAACACCAAGTGGCACATATTTGCATACACAATCATTTTACTGGTTACAAGGAGTCAGTAAAACATTTTTGTTATCTTCTTTCCTTCTTGTCCATGATAGCATGATTGCTAACTGATAGAAGTGAGCCCTTGGCCACTGAGTAGATATATATTATTGAAAGTAATCTAGTGGGAATAGTCAAATAATAATCATAAATTTAATTAACAGGTAAGAATTACATACATATATGCTTCTTTCTAACTTATTTTTTTTAGTTCCGCTATTTATTCCTAAAATAAGCTCTTACTTTTTAAAATTCTATATACTATACACATATTTTCTAAAAATAACCCGAATTTATTTATTTTAATTTATATTTATGCATTCCTATCGATTTCTGAAACATTCAAGTTTTTTGTGTGTTTTCTAATAGATTTTTCAGAAAAGGAGATTCTGAACTATTTTCAACTTAAAGAAAATTTCATAAATAACCACCAAAATAGCTATAACACAAACTTGTCTTTATGAGGTTAAATAAGACAAATACTTGGAGTATGTTATTTTGTTTCTTTCGAGTCATACAATTTCCAACAAAAGATTTTGTTTTATGATTTAATACAAGTTTTTATAAAAATAAATATAAATATAATATTATTTTAGTTAAACAATAATTGTTATATAAGTTGTAAAAATTTTGATCCCGAAGATCCCGCTCGGGTATATGTGTTATTCATTTTGACACATGGTACGCGAAGGTTAAATAGCAGTACTAAATATCACTTAAGTCAGAATTAGTTTCAAAGTATCATAAAGTTTTGTGTCGGCTGTAATTATTTAATTTATGAAAAAATATAAAATTGAATTTCTTTTCTATAAGGCTGCGTTTCAATTTTCTGTAGAAAATAGATTTTTACGTTTTTATGTGGCAATCAAAAAAGAAAAACATTAAAAAAGCAAATAAAAATATAAAAATTCAATTGAAAAACTTTAAAAATTATTAAAAACAGATATACAAAATAAAAGGGACAAAATTTTCACGTGCTGTCTTAAGAGATGAGTGGATTAATGCATACGTATTTACGTTTTAAATAACTATCATATATTTACAAGAAACTTTACGTTTTAGCTATGATACCTTAATAAAGACTATTGAGGCCTTTACAGCAAATTAGTTCAGACTGTGGCATAATTATTTATAAGATAGTGTTAAAAGCACAGGTGACTATTTTTTTACTAGCTAAAACTGTCAAACTCTATGCTAAAAAATGTAAATTTCTCTCTCTCTCAGTTGCTAATAACGTCAAACTACATACATAAAAAATTGTCTCCGAACTACTATTACCTTGTTTAGTGTGCCTTGTTCAGACATACTTGTTGCTCTTGTCTTACCTAGTGTCTACATTAGGCAAATTTATATCAAAACAAATGTCAAAATCAGTGCGAATATATACAAGGTAACCTTAGTTAAACAATTGATTATTATTTTGTTTGTTACAGTTGTCAAACTGCATATATAAGAAACGGTAATGAATACGCCATATTGTTGTTTTTGTGCAACTGTTGCCACCTTCCACAAATTCGCTTTAAGTTTGACGTTTGTCTTGATAAAAAAAATCTCTAATGTAGACACTATGTTACAAAAAAAATCTAATTTTTTTTAACAACTTTTTAAGAAACATAGTAAATTTTTTTGAGTAATTCAAAATAACGCATATCTTCAGACTTATTACATATTTCTAGAATTTCATAATAGCCCGATATTATGAAATAATATGAAACTAATGTACACAATTTATTTTTAATTTAAAATGCAATCATAAATGAGTCGTTTATTTTAAAAGTGGTCTTAGTCCATTCACAAAAATGGTACAGTTAATTATAAAAATATTTAAATTTTAACGTAATAATTTGACTCTTATTTAATTTTTTTCTTTTATATTTAAACTTGATAAGATTTCTGAATGAATAAAGAAAAAAAAACTTAAATTAGGGTAAAATTATTACGTAAAAATGTAACTAAATTTTAGACTAAATCAATCTTTTTGATGAAGGGACTCAGGCCACTTTATAAATAAACTGCTTAAATAAAACAAAAAAAAACGTAAAAATCTTCATTATCATATAAAAAAAATAATTTTTAATGTTGAAAATTTATTGACGATTTTAAATAATCGATTTGACGATTTTGATGATTTTTTTCACAAAATTTTACGATTTTGCACCAATTTTATGTGGAAACTATGGCTGTCAGTTGTATCACATCTCATAGCCAGCGGTGTAGGCAGCGTTGCCAGAATTATGATTTAATTATATTTTTGATGATTTTTTAACCTAAATATGATTTGATGATTTCTTCTTGCAAAATATGATTTTTATTTTAATAATAAAAACGTTAATACGTTTTTTAAATATCCACGATAATTTGTTAGAATATGTTTATAAAAATTAGTACTTATTTCATTGAAAGTTTAATAACAAAGATTCAAATTTATATGATAGAACTATACGAAAAAACCTCTATATTCATATAGGAAGCCTGTAAAAGTATATATTTTTCTACTGTTTGTTACATTTAACTTTCCTCCGATATTCCAAATAGAGTATTAAACGGTTCACCACTAGGTTAAAAATTTAAATAGACAAGGTAAATTGTATGTTATAATTATTTATGTTGATGATATCATCATAGGGTGCTAGTCAAAAATAGACATACTACAAATTATGACTACTATAAAAAACGAATTGCAATATGTAAGATTCGGGCCAACTTAAATTATTTTTGGACATGAGAGTTTCTCGAAATGGCGAATGTGGAACAATATCTATCGACCAGACATAGTATAGAAAGCATTTATCGGCTCAATATGGTATGAGTGAATGTAGACCAGCAGCAACACCATTAGATCCCGGTAGTAAACTTAACTGTACGGATGAAGATTGTCCTAGAGTTAATCCAAAGTTGTATCAGTACATATTATATATGTACCTTGCGTTGGTAATAAGGCCAGATATTCTGCATTCGGTCAATAAACTAGCTCAACATAATGTAGACCCACATAATGAGCACTATGCTGGAGTAAAACATTATTTGGCGAATATTTGTGGCATGGATATGTGGAGGCGGACAGGGAATGCGACGTTTTGAATCGTAAGTCTCAAACTGGTTTTGTATTTTACTTTGCTGTGACTTTAAGCAGCACCAAAGCCGAGTATATGGCTCTACCTACAGCATCGAAAGCATCTAAAGCAACTTTTAAATGAGATATATTATATGTCAGCTGATGCAACTATTCTTGTATATATGATGATAACCTAAATGCACAACAACTTGCAAAGAACCCTGAATACCATTCGAGATCGAAACATATCCATATAAGATATCATTTTGTAAGATATGTGATTGAAGGAAGACAAGTTGAACTGAAGTATGATTCTACTGCCAACATGGTTGCTTACATCTTTACGAAGAAAATGATGAAAGCCAAACATTTCAAATTTGTGAAGATGTTTGGACTTTATTGACTTATGTATTTTTAGAAAACACAAATTTGGTTTGTTGAATGGTGTTGAAATTATTACACGTTGGCAACCCTAATTTGTGTTCTATCATTTTCTCTGAATAAACGTTACCCCAGGTCTACAACTGAGATTAACGCTGATATAATATGTGAGATAACGCCAGCAGAGGAGAGTAAACATTTTGTTTATATTATGTTAAATCTTAAATAAGGGGTACACGTATTCTAATAAATCCTATAAGATATTATTATTTTCAATCAGTTACAGAGTAAGCATGTCCTTTTTATTTAAGCAATTCGCACTTTTTTAACACAATTTTTATAAAAATGATTTTTAACATTTAAAACAAACACTAAAAGGAAACAATTTTACAAAATAACATTGTTTTTCAATAATTTCCAAAATACACATGCACACACACAAGCAAACTTTCGTGTATGTGTATTTTTTTGACAGTTCATCTTATAAGATGGTTTATAGAGAAATCTCATCACAACAGTCTCATAATACATCTTATAATACTAATATTTGAATCTACACGTGAAATAATTCTCTCAGAGAGCGAATTTGACACTCTCTGACACAAAAATCTTACATATAATTTACGTCTAGACGGGCTGTTATCATAGTTTTTGTGTTTCCACTATCTTTGCTTGTATGAATATGACTACTTTTTCTACATTATTAGTTCTTAATGAAACACTGAATTAAAAAGACGTTTGAGTGTTTTGTTTCTCGGTATTTTGCTAAACCAAAAGGTCAACAACTCCACTCTGTTACATTAATAACTAGAAAAGACTCCTACATAGAGAAAATGTTTTCATTTGTAATTCGAATTCCTAAAAATTACCTAGAACTTCTACAATCTATACATTGATACTATATACTGAATAATCATACAGATAAAAATATATTGATTTTTTAGCCAAGATTTCTGGCAACGCTGGGCGTAAATCTTAATCTTGCGATTTAACGCAATATATGTTTTTCCGTATCATTTTACAACACTGAAATTACACCAGGTGTAGTCTACACGTAGACATTTTTTTGTTGGCAATTGTCAAATTCTATCTCTCTTTAAAATGTTACGTGTAGACCAATAAGAAATCTATTGTTTAAACATAGTGCTGAGCAGTAATGTTTAACATAAGCTGTCAAATTTATTGTACTCTTTTAAAATTTTGATCTTTTTAACAAAAAGAAAAGTGCAAAATAATTAATTTTGTTTTGGAAAGACATTTAAAGAATGAAAATGCGAAATAAATTAAAATTATCGACAAAAAGACAATTTAGCACATAAATTTATCATATGTATTTCCTCCACCTCTTAACACAAAATTGGAAATAAAATTGTTTTCCTTTATTCGTCGCAGAATAATGCTAAGAAATAAAATTGTCTTCGTGTAGACGCAGAGTTAACGCTGATTTAATATGGTGATAACGCCAGCAGAGGAGAGTAACCATTTTGTTTATATTATGTTATGTCTTAAATAAGGAGTACACTTATTCTAATAAATCTTATAAGATATCATTATTTTCAATCTGTCGCACAATAAACATGTCATTTTTATTTAAAAATTCGCACTTTTTTAGCACATTTTTTATAAAAATATTTTTTATAAACAATTTTGTTTTCTTCGTAATTTCTAAAATACACATACAGACACGAACAAACTTTCGTATATGTGTATTTTTGATAATTCATCTTGTAAGATAGTTGTATAGAGAAATGTCATCGCAACAGTCTCATAATAATTCTTATAATACTAATATTTGAATCTACACGTGAGATAATTCTCTCAGTGAGCGAATTTGACACCCTCTGACAGAAAAATCGTACATATTCTGTTACGTGTAAATGGGCTGTATTATGTATTATGTATTATGAGACTGTTGTGATGAGATTTCTCTACACAACCATGGTATAAGATGAACTGTCAAAATTACACATACACGAAAGTTTGCTTATGTGTGTGCATTGTGTATTTTGGAAATTATTGAAAAACAATGTTATTTTGTAAAATTGTTTTCTTTAAGTGTTTGTTTTAAATGTTAAAAATCATTTTTATAAAAATTGTGTTAAAAAAGTGCGAATTGCGTAAATAAAAAGGACATGTTTACTCTGTAACTGATTGAAAATAATAATATATTATAGGATTTATTAGAATACGTGTACCCCTTATTTAAGATTTAACATAATATAAACAAAATGTTTACTCTCCTCTGCCGGCGTTGTCTCACATATTATATCAGCGTTAATCTCAGTTGTAGACCTGGGGTAAAAAAGCTTTAATAAAATTGTATAGCCATCTCACTTTTTCACTCATAAACAGTTAATGATTTTGTTAAAAAAGCTTTTTTTGCAGCAACAACAAAAAATGTATGACATGTTTGCCGGCAAAAAAATTTCTTTTGCAAAAGCAGAAGATAATTAAATGCCATTCTTAAAATTTCATTAGCGTGAGACGGTCGTGTGAAGACGTAGTCGCGTATTTGATCCTAAAGTGAAATATACTTTTAACATTTAAAACCTATAATTACTAATTAAAGGTGAGCGTTAAGTAAAAAATAAAAGCTTTTAAATAGTTATTTAAGAACTAAAAAATGAGACATTCTAGTTTTGTAGACAAAGTCAATATAAAATTTGCAATTGAAAGATATGTACTTGTGAAATGCTGAAAATTACTAAAGTTTAATGATTCTGTGTTTTTGTAACAAAAAACTTTTAGAAATTTTTAGAATTATATCGAAAATAAGTCGTTTTTCAATTATTAGTTTCCGTGTTGTCTCTTTTTTTTATGTACATACATATATATTTTGCATTGTCATGGTTTCATCGAAGAAGGGAAAGAAGATTATATTCGACACCGCTTGTTCCCCTTCGATTCCCTTTTTATGTATTATTTCCGCAATCATGTTTTCTAATATTTTGTGTATAAATTATTCTAAAATCAGAAACCAACACAAAAGTTTTTCCCTATTTAAAAAACTGGTTTTTATATTACTGTGATATAAAACATTGTTAGGAACACAGTTATTTTTATTTTTTTTTTTTTTTTTTTCGATTTTTAATAGCTAGCTTAGTCGTTTTAATTTCGTAATATTATTTCAAAAGAGATGAAATGTTATTAAAAGAAAAAAAACTTGTACAGCAATTAAAATTGTTTAAAACTAATTTAATAATAATCTTTTCCATGTACATTTAATTGAAGTTATTGTTTGATAAGATTTATATGACGTCCATAATGAGTTAAATGAGAATTTTAGAAATCAGTGAAAATATAAAATATGCCTATTTTTCGAAATTCGTTTTGTTTTTCATTTTCACGCTTCAAAATAAAAACAAATCAAGGCTATAAAAGCAAGAATTGTTGAAGTAAAATTTTGTGGGTGAACGTAAATGCAAGTTCAAAAGAAATTAAGGACTTTGGAAGTGCAGGCAAATTTGCTCCATTCATATTCCATCTCGCTCTCTCACACGAAATCAGAATTTCGCAAGAAAAGTAATTGCCTTGTGTGAACGCTGACTTAAATATCCAATTATTCGGTTTTTCATATTCCCTTAATTCGACAAATAATTATTCGCTTTTTAAAGTTGATGGTTAATAACCGATTAATGACAAATTATTCGATTAATCGAATAGTAGCAATACGAATGAAACATCAATAATTACAGTATTTATCTGTTGGATAGTTATTTAGGAAACATAATATAGATCAAATTATTTTACAAAGCATTCATCTTATCAGTTCTTTCAACCATTTGTATAAAAAACTTGCATGTTTTTGGCCTAATCAAAATATCCTAATTCAACTTTTTTTTTTTAATAAATTAATCTTTTAATTGAACTTTATTTTCTGAGTGAGAATTTTTTTTTATCTAAAAAGTCCAAATTAATGATATTTTTAAGCACATTTTATTTATGAAAATTAAAACTTTTATGGAACATATAAATTATATAACATTAAATCTACTCAAAACTGTTTTCAGAATTTCTACTGTCTCAAGTATTCTTTTTATAGTCTTTTGATGTCGCATTTTATTAAACAAAAAAACATCAAAGAAGATTCTGAACTTGTTATCCAGAAGTAGTTAATCGATTGGACCAACCTAGTATTAATACAAAGGGTAATTCCAAAAAATTTCGACACAGCTCCGATTTTAACATCATTATTTAAATAAATTGCCTATATTGTTCTTGATCCCGAAAAAATAATCTGATATTATTTTAGAAGTTTCAGAAAAACATTAACAGTTTAACCCACTGTAACTCACATTACATTATTTACTCAAATTTGATACATGTTGTTACAAAGGCAAAGTCTTGTAAACAATAAGTCAAAAATTAAGACCTTTTTTCAGAACATCTTAGGATAAAGAAAGGATATTTTTAATTTTATGATTTAATAATAAAGAGAAATATCAGTCCTTTCCATTGATACCAATTTTGTTTAAAATTGAAAATTGCACATAAAAGTCATATAACCTTAAACTTTGTTTATTATTGACAAAAATGTCCGGGGTGTCCTTTAGAAGTCCATAAAACATGAACGTAAACGATATGGAACTGATTCATACGCTATAAAATGCCTATGAATATTAATTTATTGATGTAATAATCTGAAAATTTTCTTATCTCGACTTAAGATGTTTTGTCAGAAGTACACAGATATGTAAATGACTGTTAAAAATTTGAAAAAATAAAAGGAGCTTTGATATAGTGTAACCTTATAAAAATGTATGAAAAATATTAATTTGTTAGTTTCCATTCAAGAGATTTCAAAATATTGAAATAGATTTCTGCAATACTTTAAATAGTCTAGAAAATATTTACGATTTAGAACGAGTTTTGGAGAGTTCAATGAGCTCTTTATAGAAATATTCAATTATAAGGATTAATTATATAAAAAGCTAACATTTTTATTTCTATTTAAGAATGTAGTAACTTGTACTTTGAAAAATTAAAGTATTTAGCTATATAAATCTTTTAATTATGTCATTTTTAAAATGATATCATTAAATTTCAACATTTCCATTAATTTTCTTTTTCCTATTTTAAACTATTTTTTTTTTTTTTTTTATAGAAATTCTCAAAAATGATATTTTTTTTCTATTCTTTTTTCAAGATGCCCCAATTGCAAAAGCCTGCACCCCATTTCAAAGGAACCGCCGTCGTCAACGGTGCTTTCAAGGATATTTCCTTAGCTGACTACAAAGGCAAATATGTTGTATTGTTCTTCTATCCCTTGGACTTTACTTTTGTTTGTCCAACTGAAATTATTGCTTTCTCTGATCGTGCTGCTGAATTCCGCAACATTGGCTGCGAAGTGATTGCCTGCTCAACTGACAGTCAATACACTCACTTAGCTTGGATCAATACACCACGCAAACAAGGTGGTTTGGGTGAATTGGACATTCCCTTATTGGCCGACAAGTCCATGAAAATCGCTCGCGATTATGGTGTATTGGATGAAGAGACCGGTATTCCCTTCCGTGGTCTTTTCATCATTGACAAAAATCAAAACTTACGCCAAATGACTATCAACGATTTGCCCGTTGGCCGTAGTGTCGATGAAACCCTTCGCTTAGTACAGGCCTTTCAATTCACTGACGAACACGGTGAAGTCTGCCCAGCCAACTGGAAGCCCGGACAAAAAACCATGGTCGCAGATCCCAAAAAATCTAAGGAATATTTTTCTGCCGCTTCATAAATACTGTTGTAACAATCGTGTTTATGATGAACAACATCTACATTAAACAGCAGTAATATTTTATAGGGAAATATGTATATATCAAATGTTTTAACTCTGGCAGTCAAAGCATTTGATATTTTATTATATCCAGTTTTTTCTACTCGTTCGAATTATTACTAAAAACATATTTATATTATAAAATAATTACATAAACATTTCTATACACAAAAAAAAATATTTCATAAATACTAAAATTATAAAAATGTATTAGACCTATTAGAGGCCCTTGACAAAGTTTGTATTAATTTTGTTTAGAATTTGCAATTTATATGAATTTACTATTAATTATTTGTTCATGTTGTCCCAATAACCCATAATTCCGTAATTGCTTAAAATATCCCAAAAGCAAAAAAGAAATAAACCACAACATGAAATTTATATAAATTGTACTTGTCTTTTTAAAGTTGCAAACAAAACTACAAATAAAAAAAAGTATTCAAAACCAATAAAACATATGTTTTTAATCTATTTAATTGCATTATTTTATGAAATTCTGGAATAATTGACTGAACTTTTTTATTGTTAGCAATTTTTACAAAAGTTTTTTTGCTGATAACGTATGTCTAACATGGAACTCTTTATCTGTTAACACCTCTGACTGATAAAGTTAAAAATTGTTTTCTTAATGTCGGCAATTATGAACACGTTTCTTATATATAATGTGAGAAATTTAAGAGTTACAGTACTACTTTTTTTAAAATTACAGGGTTTATAAGTAGATTTTTCAAAAAAAGTATTAATAAGTTCATCTTTCTATGATATTGCAGAAATATTTCTTTATTTTTTGAGTTAAAAAATAGTGAGTCCGAGACGTAAATATTGAAATATTTTTATTTTAAATGGATTATTTGATTAATATATTCTTAAAAAAATATATATCGGTTTCACAAATTGGCTGTACTGTATTTCAAACGGTACCAAGGATTGTTTCTGAGTATACAATTTTAATTTCTAAACAGGTTTACTTGTTTCTAAATTATTTGTTTATTTTTGTAATATCCCAACTATTGCCACCTTCCATAAATTGGCGTTAAGTTTGACGTTTGTCTTGATAAAAATTTTTCTAATGTAGACAATGAATTAATAGCAGCCATCAGTGTGACCAGAAGCAAAAAAATGTTCAGCTAAATCGTGTTTAAAATAAGGCTAAAAAATTATTAAAAAAAAGCTAAAAATAATGCTAAATTAATAAAATACTTTTTTAGTGGTATATTTACATTTCGTGTTAATTTTACATAATTTTGACTTCATTATTATTATAAAAAAAGAACCGATTTCAAAACAGAAGAAGGAAAAGAAGGCATATGCAGAAGCATTAGTTGCTAGACCAAAAACAGTTATAAGCACTCTAAGAAGGATCTCCCAACATTTGTTCTGCTATCTGCTGCCATCAAGTCATTCAATTCACATGATGAATCGTACAATATTCTCAAGTTTGCAGTTATATTTATCACTCAGTTCGTTATGGCATTGTGTCCCTAACCATCTAAATCAATAATGTTGCAACCGTGGGCAGTGGCAAATTATGAGTTCTAATACTTACGTTTTCTCAACATCCTCACTTTATCCGCAAAGAATGGGTGTGTCCTTGTCTCATTAATTCTTAATGTTTTTATAATTTCGATCTGAATTTAATGCTAGAAGATGCTTCAAGAATTACTAAAAAATGCTAAATAATATGCCAAATGCTAAATGAAAAATTTGTGGCTAAATCTGAATCAAAAATGCTAAATTTAGCTGCAAAAATGCTGAAATGGTCACACTGGCAGCCATTGTTTTTTTTTCATCTCTAACATAGTGTCTACATTAAAGATTCTTTTATCAAAACAAACGTCAAAATCAATGCGAATATATACAAGGTAACCTTAGTTAAACGGCTGATTATTATTTTGGTTGTTACAGTTGTCAAACTGCATATATAAAAAACAATAATGAATACGCCATATTGTTGTTTTTGTGCAACTGTTGCCACCTTCCACAAATTCACGTTAAGTTTGCGTTTATCTTGATAAAAAAATCTCTAATGTAGACACTATGTCTACATTCAATTAAAATAATCAACTGCATAATTAAGGTTACCTTCTATATATTTGCACTGATTTTGACGTTTGTTTTGATAAAAATTTGTCTAATGTAGACACTAGGTAAACAAAAAAAAAAAAAAACATGCAAATTGCAAACAAAAAATGTTGAAATAGAAAAGTAATAAAAATAAATTGTAAGAAAATAATTCTTAATGTTTTTATAAATTAAATATTTCT
Source organism: Protocalliphora azurea (assembly GCA_932274085.1). Classification (NCBI taxonomy): domain Eukaryota; kingdom Metazoa; phylum Arthropoda; class Insecta; order Diptera; family Calliphoridae; genus Protocalliphora; species Protocalliphora azurea. The sequence goes on from OW026523.1 coordinate 147,113,792, forward strand.
ATACACTTTTTTTTTTATTAAAATTACAAATTTCACCACCATGCAAAACGTAAAAAAATAATATTATATATATAGAAAACGATATTATTATAGTATCGAAATTTCGAAAAATTTGTTTCCAATAAAATAAAAAACAAACATTTGAAAAAAACTTCAAAATAAAAATATTAAAATTTAATAATTTTCAACAAAATACGTAATTGTAAAAATTGTGCCTAAAGAATAACCATGCTTTCGAATATTATAATTGATAAAATTTGTATAAAAATATGTATGTCATGTATGATGATATTTATATTTTTTATATTTATTTAGGATTTTTCTTATTTTAGCATGTTATGTTTATTTATTATCTTTATTACCTTTAGTATACGTATTTAATTGCAAAAATTATAATTTTGAGTAGAACAAAATGTAGTCCATCACGATTTTACTATCGTTATTTTTGTAAATTAGGATACCGAAAACGATATCATAAGAAAAGGTACATTTTAGTATGTAAAAACTATCGTTTCAGATTCGAAAACGGTTACTATATGTAATAATTTTTATCAATTAGATAATACCGTTTCGACATTGTTTGGTTTATTGGGATGTATTCCGGACTTATAGTATGTAGTAGCATATTTTTATTTATAAAGTGTAAATTGTTTAGCAATTCTGTGCTTTCTTCCATAGAGTAATATTTAAAAATTTTTCTTGACTTTATAATTCAAACAAAAAATAAGCAAAATTATATAATGTTTTATTTATATTTTAGCATATTTTTTCATCTACAAAGTATTATTATAACATATCATCTAAGTATAAAATTCTCTATTTATTATATTCACTCTAACATATACATATATAATATAATATATATACATATAATATAAAATGAGAATCATTTGCATTTACAATTGCTTCGCTTATGGTTTATTCATTCACACGATCAGCTGCACTCTGTTCACTTTTATTTTTCATTCTTATAAGAATGACACACAGACCCAAAAACTACCGTAGCCATAGCAACACATTTAATGTGGTTGCGATTTTAATTTCCTTATTCCATAAAAAAATCTACAATTGGCTTTCAATGTTAAGTGCAGTGTGAATGAATATTGCGCTCATAGTAAAAAAAAAAACATGAGAAAAAACTTGTTCATTCGCTTAAGTTGCGTGACAATATTAAGTGATCGTAGTGGTCAACACAATTGCGGGAAAGTTGATTTTTCATTCGTCACTCGACCGGTTTAATTTCTGATATATATTATAAGCACATACGTTATAACAATTCTACAAGCTAGGTTTATTACATAATAATTGTTTTGTTTAAAAAGTTGTTTTCGTAATTTTTTTACAAAGTTATTTATCCCTTTCCTTATGGTGACGTCAGTGTAATACCCTTCACCAAGAGAAAAGGATACAAACATATTTATGCACAATTAAGATATACTTAATAAAAAGAATGGTAAATTTTGCATCGGTCCTATTTGTTATTTGTGTAAAATTTTATCTCCATAAGTAATAATATTTATATAGGATTTTTTCACGTTTACGTGAGAGCTATGGTGAAATATAGACAGAAGCAGAGAAAACAACGAAGTCCAACTTGCCAAAAAAAAAAAAAAACGTAACTCAGCTGTCAAAAAACCGAACTCTTTGTATGTGTTAGTAGAATTTTCTTCAGAACTAAGTAATTCAATTTTTTTACTGAGCGAATTAAGAGTTGGACTTCTACATGTTTTCTATGGACAGAATCTTCTGAAATTTAATAATCTGATGAAACTTTATACAATGATTTATACCTAAAAGAAATCTTGCATGTATACCCTGCAAACATTTTCTATCGAAAGCGTAACTATATCGACGCACCAGGAAGTTGATGTGCCTCGCTTTTACTATCGAATTCTGATCTACTTAGTAACACCGTTCGGGAAGAACTGTGCCACTAAGCGATAGTTCCTTTTGAGTAACTATCGAGTTTTAAAAAATGTTGTTTAAGTTATCAAGAATGTTATATAAAACAAAATTTTCTGTCTATGTTCGGGCCCTCAAATTGTTAATAACATATTTTAATTTTATAGAAAATGAAAATGTTTTCCAAAATAACGAATAACGCTTGCCCGGAACTAGTTGAAATATTAATAATTTCTTTCTTTTTACCTTATTTTCTTAATTTTCCCTTTATAAGTAAAACTTATGAATTTTTTGTTTCACTATCAGCTTACATAAATAATTTTAGTTAATATCAATAATTTTTCACTCTAATCACTTCAAAACTTATATTTTTACTAAGCAAAATTACATTGTTTCTGCTTGTTCTTTTTCTCATTATGAAATGTAAACAATCGTGAAAATCATGATTTTATGATAAAATTTCGAACCTAGTGTGTGTTGTTTTTGTAAAGTTTTACACATACATACTACTATTAATCATCGTAGAGTGCCAAATTCGAAAGATTATGTGGATTGTTAAAAAATAATCTTCCAAATGCTAGCAAAGATGTTGAAAAATAGTGCTTTCGTTTTTGGATAACTGTAACTGTTATCCAAACAACTTCTAATAGTGATTAAAGAAGTTACGTTTAAAAGATTCAATTCGTATACTAATATATTTTGTTGTTTGAAAATTGAGAGAAATCTTCTATTGCACTTCTAAGAGTGGCGAAGAAGTGAGCTATTTCGAAAAAGAATTCACTATATGCTAGCAGGGTATAAGTATGTATATGTACATATTAATATTTTTTAGTATTTGTTAATCTTTAATTTTCTAAAAAGAACCGAATTTCGATATAAAATTACGTAGAAAAATTAACGGTTGCCAAAAAATTTATTTGTGTTCATATTATAAATGGGCTAGGTGAAAAAATGGACCGATTTCCCAGATTTCATAATTGTTTGTGTACGCTCAAGTTTTACACGGACAGTTAAAACGACATATCGTCGGTGAGCTGATTGAAATTTCTATGTGTAATTTAACCAAAATTTTTTTTATTGGACCATTTTAAAGCTTTATTGATCATCCGTTTTTAAATATCTAGATTAGTTCCGATGTTATCAAAAGGATTAATATGTAATTATATATGGCTTTCATAGAAAATTTTTTCACTCTCCAGAAAAGTTGTTCAAAAACAACAACGAAAAAACTATTTATTTCTTGTATGAAAGACATACTAAATTATATAATATGTATTAATATTTTTTATAACATCGGAACTAATCCAGATATTTATAGTCCTGTGTTTTTAACAAGTTTTCAGGAGAAAAAAAAAACTATTTTTTGCATGAAAGTCATATAAAACAAATAAGAAGGATATAGTACGTTAAGTTCGACCATATGATACCCCACACCATTGTGCAGGGGTCTTACATTTCGTGGAGGGGTCTTATATTAGACATGTGGACAATTGTGGACCAATACTTTTACTAAGTGTAAAATAAAATATATGAATACAGAATATTACGTTAATACTAACATTTATATGAATTTATACACTTTACGGAGATTCCCGAAAGTGTTCTTATATGGGAGCTATAGTAAATTATGGAGCGATCGTCATAAAATTTGTCACTATGATTTCTACTTATATAAAACTTATTTGTGTCGAATATAAACCTGATACTAATATTTGTATGTGATTTATGCACGTTAAAGTGATTTTCGGAAGAGGGTTTTATATGGGAGCTATGGTCAATTATGGATCGATCTTCATGAAATTTGGTACAAAGATTGAAACTTATACAAAACTTCATTACACCGAATTTCAGTAAAATATTGCTATATTTAATGCATTTATGACCGTTAAACCGCTATTCCGGGAGGACATTTGTATGAGGGCTAGGTGAAATAATGGACCGATCATCACCAATTTCAGTAGGCTTCGTCCTTGTGTCACGAAAGTTCTATGTGCTAAATATTATTGAATTATCTTCAAAATTGCGACCTGTATTTTGTGCACAAGGCTTGCATGGACAGCCAGCCAGCCAAACGGACATCATTAGATCAATTCAAAAAGTGATTATGAGTCGATTGGTATACTTTAAGGTGGGTGTTGGATGATTTTTTTCTGTGCGTTACAAACATCAGCACAAACGCATAATACCCCAACCACCTATGGTGATGTGGGGTATAATTACATGGAAATCCTTACGATAACATCAGCAAAATACAAATATTTGGAAATGAATTAATAGTAAGTGAATGGGCAATAAGATGGTCTAATAAAAAAAAAAATAAATAAATAAAAATTAATTACATATTAATAAAGCAATGTTCAAATGAATATATATGTAGGTATAACAAATTCTACACAGAAATTTGCAGTTGTAATCGCTGCTTTAATAATTTCTCACATTTTATATGAATGTGAAAAAAAAATCTGATGAATGGGAAATATAAACATACGTAAGAAATAAGGAATTATTAATATATACACTATGGAGCAAAAGCGAACACTTTTCTTGTGACTATTTACTTTTTTAGGCTCTACCTTCTCAAATAGTGAGGTAATACAAGAATAATTAATAGTGTAAATTTTTCAGGATTTTGTTTAAAATAGTAAATTTTAAAATTAGTTAAAATTAATTTAGTTACTGCAAAAAATGAAGATATTGATAAAATAAAAAAACTTTTTAGTTTTGCTCCATCTAAGAAAAAATTCAAAAACTATTTTTTAAAAATAAGCTATGAATTTTATTTCGCAAATTAAATCCATAATATGTGTAATAGTCTCCAAAAATTTTTCACAATGACTAAAAGCAATTTCATTCCATTGTATCTTTATACTCCCCGGCAACTCCATCTTTTAAGATAATTTTGGACCAATTTAACTAAGTAAGGACTTGTGATTTGAGATTGGGATCAATATTATGCAACATTATATTCTCAGAAACTTGTAAAATTTTACCGAATAGTTCAAGAAAATTTTCGTAGCACATAATGATAATAATTAGTACTATTGGACCAACACATAAGTATAGGGAACTTTCTTAAACTATTAGAAAAACATATCTTCGTTTTATAATTTTCTTAACCTAGTAATACTGGGAGGCAATTTTTATTTCAACCGAAATTCATTGTTATATTCAGGCAAAAATATGTTTGCGTTTGTCTCTTCTTCCGACTAAACTCGTTTCCAGTTTTCCACGGTCCAGGATTTATATTCACTAAATTTTGTCTTATGGTTAGTTTTAGTTCTTTGGGTTTTCTTTTCCGCAATAGAGCCATTTTTTGTAAGATATCAGAATAGAGTCCAAACATTGATTTGAAATTGATTTTAATAGGTTTTTTGGGGATTTAGTTTTTTCCGATATTAGCAATCTTCAATTTTGTTGAACATCTCTGTTTATAAATATTCTAAATCGCTCATTCTTTAAAAATTCTTAGATCTTTTCTCGAAATTTTCTGGAGGAAATCTATCAAGTAGCATATTTTTAATTTTTTTCGACTTCTGGATTTAATCAGACTATTTCGTATTTAAATATTTTTAGCAGAATCCAAAGAAGTTTATTTTTTAGTCTGCGCTCTTAGCTGAATTATATATTTTTTTAATTATTTCATTCGGGTATTTAAACAGCAGATAACCGTGTTTATTAATCAAATTTGAAAATGGTGCAAAAATGAGCACCTTCTCATTTTAAAGATTTTGTTATTTTTTATATCAGCCAAACAAATATATTAATGTTTAGTATTTAAATTCAATTTTAAATAAGTGTAAGAAGTGTATTCCACTATTTAGATTATATTTCGGAGACGGCGTTGAGAAGGTAATAATATAAAAAAATGTTTACTTTTGTTCCATAGTGTACGTACATATTTTAATATATAGTCATACTTAATCAAAAATCAAAACATATGTTTTATTGAGACATATAAATAAATAATGAATATTTAATTAAATTAGCAGTAAAACTAAATAAAAATATTTGGAAAATTACAATTTCATATCATTTCGTTTCGATTTTTATAACAATAATACATACATACATATGTATGTATGTATGTATGTATGTATGTATGTACCTGTATAAAGATAAGAAATCATGTGTATAAAATACTTATAGCAATTATAGACTTATATTTTTTTTACTTATGGATTTAAATCAGTCTAATTATTTTATAAATATAATTACAGATTGCATTTAACATTCCAATCAAAATGTCATTAAATTTGCTAAATATGTACTTATTATAAAAATCAGTGTTGTCGGATTAGGGGATTTATCCCCAAATTGGGGATTTCTTTTTGGAAATGTGGATGAAAAATTTGGTTTGAGGATTAGGGGACTTATTGGGGATATTTGTTAAGGTTTAGGGATTTTTGGAAGATTTTTGTGCATTTTTATTTTATTTTTATAATTTTTCTTTTGAACTTAAGGAACATTTTTCTTAGTTTCGTGGCATCTGCCATGAAAATTAGAAAATTGTCACGTGCAAGAAAAGAACATATTTAAAATTTTGTTCTCCTGACAGAAGTGATGTGTTAGGAGGTAAATTTTTGAGAAAGTCGCGAAAAACTTTTTAAAATTTTCGTAAATGCGGTTAAAAATAAAAAATTATAGATGTTACGTGGAGCGTTGAAAAGTTACGATAAATGTAACAAATGTAACTAAGTGGCAACGATAATACTTACTCTTGTGAACCCCAAGCGTACGGTACGTACAGAAGCGAAAAAACCGAATTAAAAATAAAACCGATATTATTAAAGAACAAAAATTTAATACCCGTTTTTTATTTTATATATTTAACAAAACAAATTTCAAGCGAAACATTTTTTGGTCCTTCGAGCCGGATAATTAAGAAACCCCCCGTGAACTTTTTTCATATTTCACTCAAGGGACATATTGGGCTCTAGTTCAAATTGAGTGATTGTTCCTGGACCGGACAACTTGGAGGTGATAGAAGAACATCTCAGCTTCATTTTGATATAAATTTCTCTGTGTTGTATGGTAATAACCCACGATTAACCCCAGTGCAAAAACTGCAAAAGATGCCAATGATGGCATATAAACTGTCCCACTAACTAACGATGGCTATGCAATTGCATGGGAAAAGTTGGATGACACGTACAAGAACAAGGAGGCCCTAATTATTGAATAGCTTCGTACTCTTTTAAGTATTTAAGTATTGAGTCTTTGGGAACAGTCAAAGAAATATGGACGCATTTTTGACTGCTCATTTCAAAACACTTACATCAATTTCAGACAGTTTCAATCTCCAATTTTAATGTCTCGAAAAAAACTTCAAATAATTCAAGAAAAGTCCAAAGTTTCGCGATAAAAACAGTTTCAACCAACAGCTTGTTGTTGTTTTATGTGTCAAGTATCGCACTCCCTAAGACTTTGTCTCTCTTTTTCGAGTCAGAGTGTCGACCGTTAAAAGACTTAGATGTTGTTCAAATTATCTTAAAACTTCTCACGAATATAAGAACTGTAAAACTGCAAATGATAACTCGCCCAGAGAAAGGTTGTATAGTAACTGGTGAAGTTCTTCAATCTGAACCCCTACATTTTTGCACTTAAATTAATTTAAATAATGAACTTCCTCGGTTTTGGGAACTAGAAGAGGTTCCACAAACCACCCGTTTTTCAGAAGTCGAAGAATATTAGGAAGAACTTCATCGGTCTACCACATATAGAAACCCCGATGGTCTCTTTCGTCGAGAATTTCTTAACGAAATAACTTTAGAATATTCTCGATATAACGCTCAGTCGATATAAGTTCTCAGTGAAGAGAAATGAAACGCATCTTCTAGAGAACCCTGAATTAAAAGCACATTACGATAATGTGATCGATGAATATTTTGAAATGGGACATGGAACCCCCCTAGTGTAAATGCGACCACTTATTATTTACCCTATCACGCCGTATTTAAATCCGATAGCGTCACTACTAAACTGAGAGTAGTATTTAATGCTTCAAACCCCTTTTCTAATGGCGTGAGTTTGAATAATATTTTATACCCCGGTCCTCTTTTACAGTCTTAATCCTAAAATGACGACTTTTCAAATATATGTTCAATGCAGACATTGAAAAGATGTATCGCCAAATATTAATTCATCCCGATCAAACCCAATTCCAACAAATGTTGTACCGTGAAAACCCAGAAGTTAACGTAAAGGACTATGAGTTAAATACGGTCACGTTCGGAGTGAACTGCGCACCTTATTAGCGATTCGAACTCTCATACAATTGGCAAAAGATTGTGAACCCCGAAGTATTGAGGCATGAGAAATTTTTAAAAACCCAAATGTATGTCGATGATGTACTTGCTCATATGGGCTAGAAGACGATTTTAGAACATGTGTTTTAGAACATGATTTTAGAACATGCTCTTAATTCAACTGGTTTCATTTTGAGAAAATATACAGCTCATTATATCCGTCTCTTAGAAGATTTACCACGCGAGAATCTACTTGATGCAGACTTCTTAAAAATTTCAGATGCTAGCAATATGAAAACTTTAGGCTTTCGTTGAAACGCGAATAATAATTGCTTTTATTTTAGACTAGTTTCGTGGCCTCGTAGAAATACAATTACAAACGAGTCGTCTTGTCAGAAATTGGTAAGCTTTTCGATCCAACCGGTAGCTAAAATTATCATGCAGCAAATTTGAAAAGACAAGACTGATTTGGATGATAATTTAAAACCCTTAACCCTAATTCAGTGGCAAACTTTTTAAATGATTACCCCAATATCGAGAAAATTAACATTCCAAGATGAATTAATTTCCACCTAGATTGCGATATTGAACTTCATGTATTTTGTGATGCATCAGAGAAGGATTATGGTACAGCGCTTTATCTACGAAATGTATCGTCTAGGACGAAGGTAGCTCCCATAAAGTCTGAAACATTACTCCGTTTAGAAAGATTTATCTGTGGACTGATTCTACCATAGTTTTATCTTGACTTAAAAAACCTCCATGCCATTGGTCCACTTTCGCCAAAATCAGAGTTGTGTTAATTTTGAAGAAGGTTAATAACGAAAATTGGTTTCATGTTGACTCCAAAGACAACCCAGATGATCTCGCAAATCGTGGAGCTCTAGCTCATGAGTTAATTGAAAATTCCTTGTGATGGTACGGTCCTTCGTGACTAAAGAAACCTCAAGAATATTAGCCCCAGCATTCTGTTACCGATCATTAACATTTAGAAATTCAATCCTTTTCTGTTCAGACAAAACCCCCTTATGACATACTTTATGCATCAGATTTATCCCTAGCAATGCGAATTATTTCGTATTGGTTCAGATATTTAACATATATTAAAACTCAAAAAGGTTTATATAACACCCTTAGATTTAACCAAAAAAGAAATTAAATTTACCCGTGATCGATTGTGCTCGTATGGCAATAGAATTTTATCCCGTTTATTTGTGGAACATGCCCACAAATGTTCAGCCCATGGTGAAGATTATCTTATATTCCGATTAAATAGAAGTGAGTTTTGTGTCCCGAAATTAAAGAACTTGATTCGTATTGTGATTTATAATTGCAAGAGACTTTTTCGAGACCGTTTACCAATACCGGCTTAGATTTCGCTGGTCCTTTCGATATTAACTCCTATATTGGTAGGGGTTGTCGAATTACTAAGGGCTATATCTCTGTGTTTTTTTGTCCTTCACCCATTGAATGGCATTTTATACCCCCCATTGCTCCACATATGGGCGGCTTATGGGAGGCCGGCGAGTATTAAAACTCATTTACGAAAAATTTCTGTTCAGAAGTTTACATCTGTGAAATTTTCAAAAATATTAATTCGTATAGAAGCATGCCTAAAATTCAAAACCCTTCACAGCTAACCCAGATTATTTTCTTATTGGAGCATTTCTTCTTCAACAGGAGACAAAAACTCAAGGTGCTTCATGGAAAGAGAAATACCTCGAAGAACTCCATCGTCGCATAAAATGGAAATATTCAAAATGGGACTTACAAATAGGAGATTTAGTTGTTGTGCGTCTGGATAATTTTCCTTCGAGTGAGTGGCGTTTAGGTCAATTAGTGAAGACCCTTTCTCCTTTTTTCCCAGGAAAATTTCATCAGTGTCGCGCTCTTTAGAGGTTCACCGCACAGACGTTAAGGCACCGGAGCTATGGGCTCACAAAAAGTCCCACGTGACGTGCTGCTTATGTAAGAGTGAACAGTGAAAATAACCGCGTTTTTGAAAAATACCAGTCGGGGAACGGTGGCAAACCGTTACTGCTTTAGTTGTCTCACTCACTCTCACATGAAGGACAAATGTACTTTAAGTGAGAGGTGCAGCGAATGCATGTCGGAACACCACACATTCCTCCACCGGCATAAAAAGACATTCCAACGTAATCCCAGCACGACAGCAATCCCAAACAGCGACAGTCCCAGGGCTCCGAGCACTTCAATACCCAAAGGTTGCAGAAACCAACAACAACACCACCAACACTAATGCTGCACTCACAAGAGCAACAACGACCTACCGCCATCACAGAACCCGGCAACCATAATTATCAACATGATGTCAGGACATGACGTTTAATTCTTTTGTCTCTTATTGTTAAATTTATTTGTTTTCAGGTGTTAATTTTACAACCGTTATCTTTAGCCTTCCTTGTTGCAAGGGGGGAGGAGGAATGTTTACACGCATAGTGTAACAGCCACTAATTATTGTTCAGTGGCTGTTTTCTATGTTTTACCGTTTGACGGTATTACTTAACATTTTCCCATCTCCTTATTATACATAAGTTTTGTAATTCTTATTCACTCTTAAAAAAACGCGTATTAAAAATAAAACCCCAAAATGATTAAAGAAAAATATTCTAACACCCGTTTTTTAATATATTTTCAACAAAAATATTTCAAGCGAAACAATCTCTAAAATTAAGGTATTATTTTAGTTGAGGTTTTTGGGGATAATATAAGCAGTTATTTGGGGATGAAAATTTACCATTTGGGGATATGACTTGAAAAAATCTGAGAACCCTGTTATAAATGACTGGATTTCTGGGAAATAAGCGGAAATTTATAATTAATTTTAAATTTAGGGAAATATATACAGATTCAGCATAACTGTACCGCATTACGGTTTTTAATTTAAAATCTGGAAAATTCTATGTAGGTACCTCGTGGAGTACCATTATTACTAATGTTCAATTATTACTAAATACTTTTACAATTATTACTAATGTTCAAATTACTTGTTCGATAAGTGCTAAATTATATACATATGTATGCCAAATACATAGTATTTAACTCTAATAATACAACTTTTCTGTATAAAAATATAAGTAGAGTAAAATTGGCATAATTTGTGTACTTTCACTGTGATTCTATATTTTTAAATCCAAATCAAGCTCTTAACGAAACGACTTTACTAATTTTTAAACATTTAGTCCATTTATTTGAGTTATTATTCCATTTATTTTCACTATTCAACTGTAATTTTTGGATATTACACCACGAAAATTATTCATTACCTGCTCTGTATATCGTCATCCAAAATGCAAAGGAACAAAAAAAAAACTGTTTTTTGATGGGTATTGGTACATTGCATTAAAATACATAATACCATAAATTTTTATATTTCTGTTGTCAAAAATACCAACTATCAAAGAAAATCAAAAGGGCCTAGCCTAATAACAAATAATATTTATTTTTCGCAGAAAAAGGCATATGGAAATATTATTTCACATCAAACTAAGTAAACCTTCCAGAACTCTCAATTTTAAATGTGTTTCTTTTTTGTGCTGAAACGAATTAAATCGTTTTTTAGAACCTCAATAGAAAAAATCTGTAAAATTTGTGTTGCTTTGCCATTTTGGATTTCAGGTGAAATGTAATTCATAATGAAAATTGATCGTTTTTAAATATTCTTAATTCATTTTTTGCAGATCAAAATCTCTAAACGAACTGTTTGTATTAAATGATTGAACTATGTGTATTTATTGAGTCAATGAACAATTTACAAGATGACCAATGCTTTTGCAAATAAATTTGTTAATATATTGTTTTTATTAACAAAAAAAAAAAAAAAAATAATGGTAAAACTAAATAAAAGTATTTAATTTTTGGATTTTGCAATTAATTCTTCATTTACACGAAATATATCAATATGTATATTTTAATGATTTCAATATTATTAAAAGGAACAAAAGAATAAGGAATTGTTTAATTGAATATGTTCGTTCGTGCACAACCCAATTCTTTCACTACATGATGGCAATAAGTTAAGAAACATAGGCACGCACACACTATTTTCACAATACATTACGGACCTGTTCGTAAATGCATCACTGCACTGCATAATATAATTACTTTTTACTGTCGATGCAAATCAACTGTTGCAAATTCATTAAATAAATAACATTTGTAATGCATTTCCGAACATTACCACCTTTTCCATTTATGAACGTATTGCGCATGTAGCGCAGTGATGCATTTACTAACAGGCCCTACCAATTTATAAATCAATTCACTTCAACAAATTAATTTATACTTTAAGATTTTTTATTCTCCTCGCTTAAAATTAAGCAAAATCACTTTCTTTTATAATTAATATAAAATAGTTTTTTTTTTATATAAAAAACATAAATACATGCGTCACATCCAAACACATGTTGCTGTTTGTTAATGCCGCCTTGTAAGCAATTTGCTATGATGCATTATTTGTTGTTTTGTTTATTAATTTAGAAGAAGAAACCCAAAATCTTTCCTCCTAAATGTTTTCTTCTGGCTTCTTCGTGATCCATGATACCGCCGGAGGTGGTCAACACAACATAACCGAATTGACGAGAGGGCAACAAATTGTTGGTCCACTTTTCAATATCGTTGATGGGAACATCGAAACGGGGAGAGATGACACCGCACTTGTTCAAGCGACCGGTGAGATTGACAACAATCTTGCCAGAACGATGGTCATCGACAATTTCGAATTCGCCAATGTAACCATGTTTCATCATAACTGTCAAAAACTTGATGATGACTTTGGAGCAAGGGCGGAGGAGGACTTGACGCTTGCCACGCTTTTCAGCGTTGTTAATACATTTCAAGGCATCGGCCAATACGTTCATACGCACCATGGCTGTAAAAATAGAAGAAAACAAATATATTAACCAACATTTTACGGATTTTATGTAAATTTAAGTTTTTGCATATTTAAAATATCACAAAATCCTAATTACGGTTACTTGACAAATATTAACAATTTGCATTTTTCAATCACTGTTAAAAATCGTTTAAATCGTATATTTAATAAAACAAATTCATGATGATAATTTTGATATTTTGTAAAATTAACACAAGCGGCTGTCAGGGGTATATAAACAAATATTACACCGGTCTGCAAATCAATTATAATCATATTCTTAGTTTTACGACTCGTGATTTACTTTAAACAATATTATTTAGTTTATTGCAAATACTAGAAATTACATATTTAATTGTCAATAATTCTTTTTCGCAATAAAAACTGTAAAACATACAAGTAGTGACAATGTTTACAGCTTCATTTGGGTTTCAGAAAGTTCCAATTTTTTCACACATTTTATTTTAATCGAAGAAAAATTATATTCTTATGTCGTAATATACATTTGGCTGCATATATTTCACATAACTTCACTTAAATTTAGTTAATTTTCACAAAGATTACCTAAGATTTATTCTGTGAAAATTTTTGACAATTTTACACGAACGCGAACGTATCGAAAAAGAGGAAGTCTGTTTTGCTGCAGTTGTCAGTACTGATTTTTTGACATTTTTAAATGTCAAAAACAGCTGTCACACACTGCGCCACCTAAACGTGAAAATGTGTAAATAAGCAAGGAAAAAAACCTTATAGTTGCTATATTATTACAGGGTTGTCAAAAAAAAATAATTATTTTCACTAATTATTTATTTTTATTATACCAAATTTTATATTTGATTATATAATGAAAAACAAATTGTGAAGGGAAATGTTTTAATAAAACAGAATATTTTATAAAAATAAAAAGTCGTATCTTATTTAAAATTAAAGTCTTGAATGAATGAAAATTTTTTTAAAACAAATGACAAATTTATAAAATTCATAGACTATATGTTTTTATACAAATTATTTAAACAAAGTAAAAATATATCATGAAGTAATAAAAGGTATTTAACAGTTATTTCTACGAATCTAAAAATTAAAGAATACTGCAGCAATGTTCATAACAAGCTCAATTTTTTTTGAGACCTATTTTGGAAAATAGATCTTAGAATGTATAATTATTTTATTATTTTTTATAAACGTTTTTTTACAAGTTATAAAAATATCGTCGATGTGCTGACGAAAAGACATATGTGTTTTTGAATAACTTTTTAGGGAGCGAAATTGTATATTTTTTATTAAAGCCGTACAAAATTACAAGTTAAGCCTTTTAATAACATCGGATCTAATCCAAATATTTGACATAATATTAAAATTTAAAAAAGAGGACCAGAAAAGCTTTCAGATAGTCCAATAAAAAATTTCGGAAAATTACACGTAGCACTTTTCGTCAGCATACAGACGCACAATAGAAATTCATCAGAAATGGAGTTTTATTCAAATTTAAAACTTAGAAATTCCAAATACAATTTGATATTTCCTAAAACTACATATAATTCTACATCGAATGGTGTCATGACGACTGATATGTGATTTATTCCTTTATACCTTTTTATTCTGCTTTTATAAAATAAAGAGAAAAACGAAATTTGGTAATTTTTAAAACCTTATTTCTTGTAATAAATCTATAAGAAGAAAAATTGTATAAATGAATTTTAAAAAACATACCTTAAGAGAAACGTTTGTAAATTTCCAGAAAAAAAAATTCTAAAATTATATTATTTTGTAAAAAATCTTGAATCTTAGGATACTGTAGACAATCAGTTTGTGATATTAAAAAAAGTATGCGACTTTTTGCATTTTTCAGATAAAAATTTCATATTATAAAAATGCTAAATTTTTTATTTTGTGATCAAGTTACAAAATGTCGAAAAATGAAAGCTTTCAACATTTTTTTTTTTAATTTCTGACAGACAAATTTAAGGATATGACAATTTCTAAAAATAATATTAAAATTTTTAATCGTTAGTTTATATCAATATTCTCTAAAATGTTTTTCTTAATTCATCAGAACGAAAAATTTTAAATAATTTCCTCTAAAATATTTATCCTTTTTGTCCTTGTGAATTTCCAATAATTTTTTCTAAAAAAATATGATGCGAATCGACTTAGAGTCTATAACATACTTAAATTTTGTTCCTGTATCACTTTTACCTTTTTTGTTATAAAATCATGGCTTCACTAAATTAAGGGTTAAATTGGGTACCGCTCAAACCACTGTGAGTCGATATGTGTATTAAGCAGGGACCGTAACGATTAGGAGCAATATCAGAAAAATCGCAATTTAATATTTTTTATACCCTACACCACCAAAGATGGTTGGGGTAATAGGCGTTTATGTATATCGTTCGACTCGGTATCACTCTCTGGATTTAAAGATGTCGTCCAACTGTCCGTCTGGTTTGTTGTCTATGTAAACCTTGTGCGCAAAGTATAGGTCGCAATTTTAAAGATAATTAAATAAAATTTGGCAGCAATAATTATTTTGGAAGCCTATTGAAATTGGTTATGATCGATCCATTATTGCACCAAGCCACCGTACAAATGACCTCCCTGAATAAGGGTTTAACGATCATAAATGCCTTAAATACAGAAATATTTTAATGAAATTCGTCACGAGTAAGTCTTATATAAGTATCATTCCAATTTTCATAAAGATCGGTCCATAATTGACCATAGCTCCTATGTAAAATTCTCTTCCGAAAAATCACCTTAACGTGTACAAATCTCATTCTAATGTTAGTATGAAGTTAATATTTGACACAAACAATTTTTATATAAATAGAAACTACAGTGCCAAATTTCATGAGGATCGGTTCATAAATTATAATTTTTATTTTTTGCTCAAAATGTAAGGATTATTTTCTGATTAAAAAATAACGATTATTTTTTTCCTTCAAAATAATTTTTTTCCTTTTGCTCTAAAATAATCGTAATTTTTAAGCAAAAAAAAGAGGAAATCGTTATTTTGTAATCGAAAAATAAAACTAAAAAATAACCGTTATTTTTAATCAATAAATAAAAATTATTATATTTTGTGCACAAAATAAAGCTCAAAAATAATTGTTATTTATAATAAATAAATAATAATAGATGTTTATTGCATATTTGGAAACACGTTTTTAACATTCCTGGATTATATTGATTTTTTTTGGTTGGTTCCCGTAATCATTATTTATATTCTATGGTATAAAGTATATTTTTCACAAAAATGTTCCATTTATAAAATAATTAAGAAAAATCAAAACATTTATAAGAAGTAAATTTAAAATTTGTATAAACGATACATTACCGCTATTCATAGGTAATAATAAGAGTATGTTAAGAATATAATTGGTTACTTGTAAGATGTTGATTTCCTTCAAATTGTGAGTCAATTAGATTTGTTCGTAACTGAAATCAAAAAGTACGAAGAATGCTAATCGTCATAATTACTTCAATGAGCTTCAGGCTGCACAAAATTTATTTCGTATGTTAATTATTAAAATAAAATTTATTTTTTATTTTATTTTATTTTATTTTATTATTTCAAAAAGTAAAAAATTAATTACAATTGCAAACATTTACATTATTGTAAAATTATTGGTAAATAAATAATAACAAAAAATATATATATTTGTGTACTTTTTTAGAAAAATAATAATAAAGAAGAAAAACAAAATTACAAACAGACAATTTAATAATAGAATTGAAAAAACACACATTAATTAATTAAATTAAAGAATAAACTAAACAGATATTTGTTAAGAAAATATGTTTATCGAAACCAAAGATACAAAATAGATAAAATAGTTACGATCGTTAAATAACTTATGAATTACTTTTGAAATTAATTTGAAGAGTTCATTAATATTAAATGGGTGCATGTGTGTGTGTGTGTGTGCGTAATTTAAATTGTTTTAACTTAATTTTATTGTATCGATGACTATTTTCTTTATTTTTATTAATTAATTGGCTTAAAACTTAAATCAACAACAAATTAAATATGTACTCTTTTCACTTAACTGGGGACAAATAGTTGATTTCTTTATAAAAATGTATCCTAGATAATTTAGGATACTGAATTAGTTATTTTGTTTTTTACATTAAATAATAAATTGATTATACTTTGTTCTTATTGGTATAAATATGTTTTGTTGATATTTTTATTATATTTTAGTTTCGGTGTAAATGTAAAAATGAATGCCAACACTGCTCAATGAATATTGGTTTGGTTGTTGGTATGTTGGTTACTCGTATTTGAACGATTTGCTTTTAGTGTTAAGCAAAGTCTTAGTGAATAAAAGTTCTTTCAATATTTACTTAGATTGTGGAACCACTCTTATGTTCCAAATACAGGAAATATGTACCAGCAGCGTAGGCTAAAAAGTTGAACAAGCCAAATATACCAGCAGCAATATTTGAACCATAACCATGAGAGAGGGAATATGATGACCATTTGGCCAATTGTACGACAAAGGCAATGAAGTACAAAATGGTAACAATGCCAGTATTGAGAAGTTCCTAAAAAAAAAGACAAATAATAACAGATTAAAAATTGTAATTATTAATTTTGTTGTGTATATTAGAAAATGTTTATTTTGTTATAATGTTTTCGATTGCAATATACTAGTATGTATTACATTCATAAATAATAACATTCATTTGCCTGGGCATAACTGACATATAGTATTATAAAAAAAAGCTTTTTACATAGATTAATAACTAGGCATTTATGTGAGAGAAAAAAAAACCTGATTCAATTGTCAAAAACCTAATTCATGCAACAACAAAATATATGTAGTTACTTATATTTTGTTTTTGTGTTTTAAAAAATGAGTAATTTTTTTGAAAATTTAGTTCGAAGTGCCTCTCACATAAACTTCTAGTTATATTCTATGGCTTTTTACTGCAAGTAGGCATGCACATACGTATGTACATACAGTGTGGTTTAACTAAATGTGTTATTTTATAAAATGTGTTCTTTAATAAATTACAACGATTGCTTTCCCTGTTTTCAAGAAAGTTAAACAGCTGTTTAAAAAATTAACAAATACTATGAAAAAGTAAATTTTTGGTGAGCTATATCATTTCAAGCTATGAATAATACACAATCCATATTAGTATAAACGATGTATCTTTAAAATCTTCAAATGACCTTATTTCTAGTTAAGATGTTTTGTCAAAAGACTACAGAAATATTATAGGAGAAATTATCTTTTGATTTTCTACTTTCAGAATCCAACGAAAATATAAAGACTTAGAAAATTACATTTTCTTTCGAGAAACCTTGTGTAACCACAAATGTATTTAAATTGCATTCAAGTACATTTATTAATAATCGTCAGTCATATAGACCGGTCTAAGAACCACTTAAGTAATGAATTAAACCGTAAAAGAAAAAATCTGGCCTTTGATCAAGTTGTTAACAAGGTTCCATTGACTGTGCACTCAAGCCAAAATGTTGGTCAACATACTGTTTTTTTTTTTTTTTTTTTTTTTTTTTTGTTAGCAGCATTAAACCTGTAGTAAAATTCTTTATTGAAAACCATAATTTGTTCCAATTACTGATGAAAATCACAACAGGCCATATGGGTGAATTCGTATCAAAGTGGACAAAAAACTGTCATTTTCGGATTTGACATCTTTGATTTCTATGAATTTTACTACAGATATTGTATATTGCGTGGGTTTCTCAAATTATCAACTTTTAGATTCATGGCTCTTTTCGGTCCAAAAATATGGCATTTTTAAAAACGAAATAAAGGTAAAAAATTCTCAAAGGTATACGTGGTTCTTTAATTGCTAATAACTTCTAAACTATACCTAGTAAAATTTTAATTTTAATTTCATATTAAAGATAATGATATTGCCTTTGTAATGATGTGTATAAATTTTATTAATTTTGATAGTTCAAAGTTAAAGTTGGAAAAAACGATATTTTTAAAATTCTTAAAAAGTTATATAATGTTAACATAACTCTTCTCCTTACTCGTGCAAAATTTCAAGATGGACACTCGTTTAGTTAAGAAGTTATAGGCAAAATCGTTGTTCGCTTTTTAAATTGAATCACACATATTGCATATTAGTTGCATTTTGAAGTATGTAACTTTGAATTTTGGAGGACAAGGTTTGTTAAAAGTTCAATTATATATAATAATAAAAAAATATATATTTTTCATAACACTTACGGTAAATATCCAGTTAATGGCCACATTAAGAGCCTCTCTAATTCCTAAAAGATATGCAAAGATCCATAATATTGTTGCTATAAATGCAACTACCACCACGAACAGGAAGAAATCTGTGGCTGCAATGTAGGCAGGTGATGCGAGGGCCATACAAATTATACCAAACAGCTGAAAATATTAAATAATTTAATTATTACAGATTTTAATTAATTTGAAATAAATATCAGTGAATTTGTATATCAGCTTTTGAAAATAGTTTTTAATATTGTAAACTTTATATATGATATATGCATATGCATTAAAAGCATGTGTTAAAAAAGAAAACATTTTCAAAAATGCAATTCTTATACTTCACAAATAATAGTTTAAGTTCTACTAAATTTTATATGAAATTTCGTTCTTCTTTTATTAAAATAAATATTATAAATAAGATGAAATTTGGCATTTCTATCTCAAGCAAAAAACATCTTAATAATATTTGCTAGGAACTGTTAATAGAATTTTCAAAATAAAAAGTGTAACAAACTTCTCAATTTTGTTATATTTTCCTTAAGGAAATACCTGTCGATCGTATAAATTATTAGCATTGAGAAATCTCTGATGTTAGTAAAATGTTAATTAGTCAGAGAAATAAGTACAAACGAAAATTTCAAAGATGTAGGGATTTAAACAGTAAAAATCAATTAAAATGTATTTTAAAGCTATTAAAAAACTTATTGATTTCCACCTTAATAATGATCGAAATGACCTAGTCAAAATTTATCTTAAATTTGCCTCCGGGCTCTAAAGAATTTTGGAAAGTAACAAAAGTCCTTGGAAACAGCAATAAGTCATTTACTGATGAAGATCAGTCATTTACTGATGAAGATCAGACTTGCCAGTTTTAAAAACTGGCACTGAAAAGGCTAATTCACATACCATTACTTTAAATAATTATTCACCTATGGACACAGCGGTCTCAAGATTCTTTAGAGATCTTAACGATACAATTCTTAACAGATCTAACCTAGTAAAGCTTACCAATTTAGATGAATTTAAACCGTTTGTACTTTTCTTGAAAAATAATAAAAAAAGTTAGAAGGCATTAATAGCATTATCCTTAAAAAGATGCCCGATTCCTTTTTTGAAACTCTAAGTAAGCTTTTCATTTGTTGTTTAATAGAAGGATATTTTCCAGCGATTTTTAAGTAGGCTAAAGTTATCCCAATTCCTTAGCCAGGAAAGGATCCTAAATTACCGTCTGTCTATAGACCAATCAGCATCCTAAGCCTATTGGATAAAATATTTGAAAAATAATTAGTAAGAGAATTTTAAACTTTTCTAACCAAAATAATACTATTAACAATAATTTGAATTCCGTAAGGAGCACTCTACAGTATATCAACTAAAAAGAGTCGCTAATTTTCTTGAAACAAACCAAAGAAATCATAAGAGCACTGGAGTTATTTTCCTTGTCATTGAAAAAGCATTCAATTCAATATGGCATGAAGGACTGGTTTTTAAACTAAGTTCCTTCTATTATCCAACGCTCATTAGTTGTATCTATAGATAACACGCTATCTAGTGATAGTTGATGCCTTCATGCACACACCTTGTTAAATGGTTTCACCATGATTTAAACAACACACAGTATATTTGGATGTGTTGTTAAATGCGGTCGTGTACTTTACCCCTTACACAACGGAAGATCTAAACTTAATTAAAAAAAAAAAGATCATTATTTACAAAATGTGTATTTAGCCAATTTTCACCTAGTCTGGTTTTATAAAGCTGCTAAAACTTACACAAGAAAACTCTACCACCCCAGATATTCTACTGATCTACTGCACAGAAACTTTAACCATAAAATGTTTAATATATTTGCAAAGGAACTGACTCTGTCTGAAATAATAAGAGATTTGCAAAACAATCACTAAAACTTCTTTTTACTTAAAGAGTAAAATTGATGGTTGTTTTTAAAATTTCTTATAACGTTTAAGTATGAACAAGGTTTTTATGGACAACTTTTCCTTAATATTTTTAGTTCCTGTGATATTAGTGGTTTCCTTATTTAATTATTTAGATATTAATTGTAGTAATGCTTTTAAGTAAATCCACATAAGAATGTTATTAATTAAATATTTTATAAAGGTTTCAATAAACTCAATAATAAAAATATATATATGTAATAATAAATATAATAATGCATAATAAAAAAAAAATAATAATAATAATAATAATAATAATAATAGATAATTTGTTTCTTTTTTTTTTTTTTTTTTTGAAACAACATGTTTATTATAACTAAGATATTTTTGTATAAAATACCTTGAAAAATTTGCTCAAAAAGGTGTTAATTTGTATAAATATTAAATGACATCATAATATGATTTGTTATACTATTTATTTACACTCAAAGTATGCATATAATTTAATAATAACAAAATTTTAAAAGGAATGACCAATTTTTATTTTAAATTTTTAAAAATAATTAATAAAAGATAAATAAATGTTAACAAATATTCGTTAAATGTAGGTGGTTCTTATTTGAATACTTTTTGTATTGAAAACAAAATACAAATGTAGCTCTTTAAACAAAATATGAAATTTTATAGCAATTAAAAAAATGTATTATTGTATGCTAGTTAGACGTACGGATATACATACATACATACAAAAATATACACATGTACTTTCATATCTAGTACATATGGTTAAGATCATAACAGTACATATTAATAATAAACTTGACATTTACTTAAAATATGTAAACAGAAAATTCATTCACGAATTCCGAAACAAAACAACAAACAAACACATCGGCAAAATCATGGTTTTTTATTACATTTACAAAAACAAAAAAAAAAAAAAAACTTGTTAAAAAAGCTGAGCTCATCTTCTGACATAAAAAATACACACCAAACATTTTGCATTGAAATCTATTTATTTATTTGTAGTTTGCGAAAAGAAACCTGTTGATTTTTTATCTACTTAATGTTTGTTTGTTCAATTGTAAACAATTGTTTATTTTTACGTTTTGTTTTATATAAGATTTTAATAATTTTTTTTAAGGGTAAATATGAACGTGTGTAAAGTATGTTAAAGCTTGCGTCACATCTGTTGCACTCTTATGAATGTAGTCAGTTGGAGATTATATTCTATTTTATATTTTTATTTCACACCCTACTCCTAGAATAGTTTACAAGGGCACAAAACAAAACAAAAAAAAAAAAAAAAAAAAATCAGGTTTTAAAAAGCTGAAAATTATAGGTACTTTTTAAAAATACAAAAATTTGTAAATGTTTGTTAGAATTCGAGGTTTTATAATTTTTTAAGATATCAACAGAAATATCAAATGAGCCAGGGTAAATTAAATTCGTTTCATTAGGATTAGTTTACTTATTTGAACACATACATACATACATACATCTACACATATGTACATATGTATGTACGTAATTTTGTTTTTACATACAAATTGTTTTTAGTAAATAAACGCCTTAGCAAAACCACTTGAAATACAAGTTTCATTAAAAAATATTTTTAATTTTTGCAAATAAATAATATATTAATATTGCATACGAAAAGAATTATATGTGGGTTATTGTTATTTTTAAATAAATACTGACATAATAAATAGTGACGAAACCGCACTCAATTTTTATTTTAAGTGTTAGAATTCTTTAATTAAAATCCACAAGGTCGGTTATTGTGATAAAATAGACTTTTATTTTATTAATTTCATACAAATAAAAATTTAATTTCCTATATAAAAAGAATTACATATAATGACGTACATATGTATATTCAATGAAATATTGATCCTAACATTTCTTAAATATTTGTTAATTTTAATTATAAATATTTTAGTAGTTATACGCCTTTTTATATTAAACCAACGATATGTACATATGCATATATTGTGCTATATAGTACATCACCTTAATTTTAACTTCGTATGTACCCAACAAACATTTTCTATCGAAATTTAACTATCATTTCTTATCGGAAAATAGTCAACGTTCCGGAGGATACGTGCATCAATTTTAATACCTTTTGGATGACATTTTTTAGTAATTTCATGGGGTGTCGAAAAAGTGACATTTAGAAGTCTAAAAAAGAAAATAAAGAAAGTATCGAAAAATAATCCCGTTTTGTATACTAAAAATAGATTAAATGGAATCAAAATTAGTTTTGCAATGGAATATTTCTACTATTTTTAATTATAATAGAACATTAATGATTTTTTATTAAAATCATAAAAAAATATATTTTTTATTCAACATTATTAATAATGCAAGCTTTTTGGATCATAAATCAATTCTAATGTGTTTTGTTACTGTAATGTATGTATATGTCACTTTTACATACAACAAATTCCATGAGACATCACATATGAAAAATACTATAGGTCTTCATATTTGACACTTACAAGCTTTGGAAAACCGCAATGATATATCTTTTAATTTCTTGAAATTTAAAAAAATTCACGATTCTATTCACATTTTAAATTTGATTTAAAAGTTATTAAAAAAACGATTAAAACAAGTCATTTAAAAAAATGCATGTATGTATAATGAAAATGCATTTTATGGATGCATTTTTGATCTCTCCCTTTCGATTTTTTGTTTTCTTAAATAAAATTAAAACTTAATATATTGACTAAACAGTTCAATTTATGTTTTTTGTGAGGAGGCTATAGTACTTTTAATATTTTTTTCTAAAAAGATCCAAAAAAATTTCCAATGCAAAAAAAAAATTTACTCAAATATTTTTGTGTTTTAGAATAAAACCATATTGTTTTAAAAAATTTATTGATTTATTTATAAAAGTTTACGTATCCAAATAAAACTATATAGTATATCAATAATTAGTAAAATTGTAAAATTTTGAATACAATATTTTTTTGTTAAATTTTTGTTGAAGAAATTTTACAAAAATTAACTTGAAAAATTGAAAATGCAATTATGCATCTAATGCAATTTATAAATAATATTTGATTTTTGAATCATTCAACTTAAATCGAATATAAATACTGTTAAAATATTTGTTTAAATCAATTAAATCGGACAGAATAATTTCAAAAATGCATCTGAAAAATTTTTTAATAAAAATAAATATATATATAATCGCCTTTACAACGGTTTTTATTACAGAGAAATCGGACTGCAACTAAAAAAGTTACGAATATTTAAAACTAGATACTTTGTACATTTTTGAAAATTTTTCATAAACAGAAATCGCAAATAAATCGAGAGATTTTCGAAATTTAGTAAAATAAAAACGTAAGTGTTTACTTAATTTGAAGATAATCGGAAGACCTAAGGTCAAAAAACTTAATTTTTTTCATCAATCTTTCATTGAATTCATGATATATTTAGATATTTAAGTTATGATGTAATAATATAAACAGGAATGTGATTTACATTTTCAAAAATCTAATGTATTATTTCAAAAATTTATTTTACAAATAAAAATTTATATACATATCGAGGGCCTATATTCAAAACCCTCTAACACAACTTTTCAGGAGATAAAAAACTGTTGATTTCTCTTATTTTGCAAATATTCAAAAATTTTCTTTTGCAATATTTATTCAAAACCACGACTAAATCTTACATATAATTTATTTTTAATATTTTACAATATTGGCAATTTTAAAGAGAAATAGGTGGTTTTGCACTTTTAAAATATTCAATGTGTATATATAAAATGATGATATAGAGGGTTTTGCATTGTAAAAAATACACTTAAATACCATTTAATTTATGATTTTTTAAGTTTTTAAACTAGTATTAAACTAGTTAGTAATACTTTATCTTGGATCGGAGTGGAGGGAATGGTAAACCCAAACAAACAAAATAATAATTATTATTGGAGTAAAAATTATTTATCGTTTAAATGAAAAACTATTAGAGCAAAAGTTTAAAAATTGTGTGGAAATAATTTCCTTATCAAGAATTATAACTGGGATGAAAGTGGGTCGGGAAGCTCTAGGGGAAGTGTTAGCTACCATTCAAGATATATCTTAATTATCGCATATCTATGGAACTGTTACAGTGAAAGGCTCGAGATTTTGTAGGAATAATTTTTTTTTTTTTTGTCAAGTTCCTCAACTGATATGAAATTAGGTAGGTTAGCTTTACAGGGGGTAATAGACGCCATGCAAAGTGAATATTTATTATTGTATACCTAAAGAACTATTCAACCGATTTAAATTTTTTGGCCAGATTCATATTCATCATGCATAAATTAGTCAGAATTGGTACATGTTATATTGAAATTGTCAAAAAATAATTACTCAGATAGATAGGAGGTTTTGCATTAAAAAATAAAAATAATAATAACAATTATTTTTTAAGATAGAGGGAAAAAAAACGTTGATAAAATTGGAAAAACTATGAATTTTCATTTGAAATTTATATCTTAAATGAGCGTTGTTATAGGGAATAAACGGCATAGAGGGTTGTGAATATAGGATCTTGATATGTATAAACAAAATCACAGATGTTCATATTAATAAATATTCTACAAATTTACAGTTGATTTAAAAAGCATGTTAAAGAATTTGTGTCAGTTAATATGTATATGTATGTTCAAAATTAAATTTATTCAAAAATTTCAAAAATGTTTATTTTTTAGCAATAAAATTTGTATATACACACATACGTGTACATACATATATTTATATGCTAACAATCAAAAAACAAGTTTTTATATAATTGAAAGAAAAAATTTTAAAAATTCTTCAAAAATATACATAGATTTTAAAACGAAAATTATTGAAAATTTCGCTTTGTTACAAAGTGAATGAATAAATGAATTTACTTTATAAAAACCATTTAAAATAAAGATACAAATCACATTCAAACATATTTATTAGACAAATTTGTCTAATCATCAGAACGTTTCGCTTTCATTATTTACTTCATAAATATGTATAGTATATATAAGTAATTGTTGCCTCTTCAATTTAATTTTATCTTAGCAAATATTTATTATTGGAAAATGATAAACATGGGCATGTACGAAATTTAAGAATAAAAAAAAAACATGGTTCGAAACTAGATTAACAGTAGTGGTAAGCAAGAGATGACATGTAAACCCGATAAAACTTTTTTTCACATATGCTGAACAGTTGTTACCAAGGCAGCCAAAAATATGATTTAAATAGTGTTTTATACGCATACAAAATTTTATCAATATCGCAAAATATGCAAAAATATGCTGTTATGATCTAAATATGCAAAAATATGCAGTGAAAATCGATGCCAAAATTCCTAAAATTTTCTAAAACGAATAAATAATTGACAGTTTGGTTCATTCGAAAAAATATGGCTTTGCATATTTTTAGTTACATTGGTCATTAGTAATAGGTCAATATAATCAAAAACGATATTTCTTTCTTAAAAATATCTAAAAATTCACCAGAAATTAAGTTCTATTTTTGTCAAAAGTTTAACATTTTTTAAATCAGCAATAAAAAGCATTTCTAAATAACTACCAAAAAGGAAGAAAAAATCAAAAATTAAAAAACTGCATTGAAATTGTACCAGATTTTTAATAAGTATTGCGTAAAAAGTCGTTTGTCTTTCAAGCCTTTTAGGTTTTTTTTACGTTTCGAATAGTCGAGATATGCATTTTATATATTAAGCCATCGAAATGTGTATATATTTAATAAGAAATAAATGATATAACGGATATTTTTTCATTCTTTTTATATACGATCATGCATTTGTTACATCATATGCAAATTCTCCCTCAGACTCTCTCTTCGTCCCCCATTTTGCTATGGGTTAAATTTGAAAATTAAAATTTGTTTGGAATGAGTATTCCTACGGAATCATTTTCAACGATATTTTTTAGTGTTGGTCTTTGTATTTAGAATTAAAATAAATAAATAAAAAAATCAGTTTCATCAAAGCTAAATTGTCGACTCATATTAAAGTACATACATATAGTATAGGGGCTATCGTTGAAAAGATAATTAAAAAAGTATACTTTAACATCAAAAATTAATCATTCAAATTTCTAGATTTTGATAATATTTCTATTGATTAGTTTTTATAATTATGGTTATTGTATGAATACAAGTATTAACTTTAAATCAAACTGATAAAAATCAAAAAGGTGAAACACCAAAAAAATATTTTGCACATGTTTCGTGATATAATAATATTATTTTTTTTGATATAATAATATTATTATTTTTTTTGTAGTTGTAAATAGAACAATATCTAATTCGTTTACAAATCTGACTCATAAGTATATTCCTATGTACAAATAATAAATATCGACACGTCATGAAATTGTTAACAACAAATTGTAAATTAAAAATAAAAATTTATATTTAACGAAATCACCTTAACCACTATTTTCAGCAAATTTTTTTGATCTTACATGATCTTTTCTCTATTTAAAAATAAATAACGTCAAATAACTATACACTGAACCAAATCTCGTAGGTAATATTGACGAAAATTTTTCATAGAATTTAATGAAAAAAATATTTGAATTAACAGATTTTTTCTTCAAATCAACTAAAAAACTTTTTGTCAAAAATATTTTCTTGTAAAATATATGTTGATTTGAATAAAATTTCGTTAAAAAATTAACGAAAATTTAGTTAATTTAGCAGTAACTCTTCGTAAGTAAAACAACACACAATTTTATTAAATTTAACACCATCAAAGGAAGTTAATTTAAATAAATTATCTGTTAACTTCATTAATTTTTTTTTTTTTTTTTTGTAATTTTAAATTTGACTAATATATTTTAGTCAATTTGAATAAAATTCTTAAGTTTGACTAAAATTAATTAAAATGAATAAATACATATAAATTTGAAGAAATAAGGAAGTAAATTAATCTATTTAGGAAATAAATTAATCTATTTTATTCAAATTGAATAAAATTCTAATAAATATCTTCAAAATTTGAATAAATATCTTCAAATTTACTAAAGGCATGTAAAATTGAAGAAAATTCTTCAAAATGAGTTTGAACATGTTTTTTAAATAATTAATTTATGTTGAGATTATTAAATAAATACAATTAAAGTTTTTGATAATATTAAAAAATATATGAACATACATGTCTTATAATTTTTGTTAATTATTTAGTTTTTACTAGACATTGTCGAATATACATATATGTATGAAAACGATATTTATAAAAATTTGATAAAATATATTAATACATAAACGAATTTACTTTAACTAAAATTTAGTAGAATTGAATAAAATAGAGTAGTTAAATTTAATAAAAATTCTTCAATATGAAAAAAAAAATTGCAAATTTGACTAAAGGTAAGTAAAATTGAAAAAGGTAATTCAACGTTAGTCAAATTGAATAAAGGCATGTATAATTGAAGAAATTTCGTTAAAATTAACTAATTTATTTTAGTTAAATTGAATAAAATTCTTCAATTTGACTAAAGTCATGTAGAATTAAAGAATTTTTTTAATTGAAAAATTTCGTTAAAATTAACTAATTTATTTTAGTCAAATTGAATAAAATTTTCAAATTTTGTCTAAATATCTTCAAATTGACAAAAATTATGTAGTATTGAAGAAATTTCGTTGAAATGAATTAATTTATTTTAGTCAAACTGAAGAATTACATGTAGAATTGAAGAAATTTCTTCAATATAGAAAACGCATATTGAAGAATACCGGTTGAACGACTAATAACAAAGCGTGTGCACGTTTTTTTGGCTTTATATACTTATTTTTTGTTTAAAAACTTAGTATACATACATATTCGAATAAATAAATTCCTATATTATATATATATACAAATATATATATATATATATATATATATATATATACATACACACATATATATATATATATATAATACGAGTGACCACAAATGATATATATATCTATATATATCTATATATATATATATATATATATATACATATATATCATCTTTTTTTTAGTTAAATTTAATTTTCTCACACCGATATCAATTTTAAACGTTTGTACCCAAATGTGGGTTATTTCCAGCATTTAAAAAAAATCATCTCCGTAGTTAGTGATCAAATCAAGGATCCAGCAAGCGAACTTTTAAATCAAAAAAAGAAATAATTGAAAAATATATATGAAGGTAATATACTCGTATTAGTAGTTATTGAATAACTAATTACTTTTTTTTAATATCTATTCTTAAATATTTCAGATGCTCATTTATTTGATTCATTTAACATTTGATTCAATAACTTACAAACAAAACCTCTGCTACGTAAGTTTATACTAAGTTTAATTAAAATATTCCTTTTTAATTTTTAATTTATTTTTACTTTTTGTAAAAATTGACGTTTTTGTTGTGCATATATTTAATATACTTATTTCTTTTGTATTTGTTTTATATATAATATGGTTAAAATTTATAATTTGTTTTATTTTTGATGATAGTAAGTAGTCGTTTATATATTAATATTTTATTTAAAAAAATATTTTTTATTGGTTGAATAAAATAATGCAATTATATCTAAACGTAATCTTTCCTACCGGGGTATAAGACATTTTAAAATTGACAAAATTTTGTCAAATTGAATAAAATTCAATAGTTAAAATTAATAAAAATTCTTCACTTTGAAGAAAAAATTAGTTAATTTGAATAAAATATTCATTCAATTCAAGTAAAATTTTGCAGAAGTAAATAAAATAGTGTAGTAAAATTTAATAAAAATTCTTCAATGTGAAGAAAAATTTTAGTTCATTTGAATAATATTTTATTAAATTTAACTGAATTTTAAAAAATTATGACTATATATAATAATGATTATATATTCTATATTAAATGTATTACCTGTAATATTTATTGTAAAATTTATTGTTTATGGGAATACAGTTTTTCATTGAAAATACTAGTAAATGTCACATATGTATATAACATTTGTAACTTACAGATATATATATATATATATATATATATATATATATATATATATATATATATATATATATATATATATATATCTATATATATATATATATATAGCTTTAAAGCTCTTTTCTAGTTAAGTGACTGACTTTGACACTGAATTTTCAAAGATTACAAATATTTTTTTAAATAAAAAAAGAATAAGAAAACTAACTGCATTAAAAAAAGGGGGTTTGGTAGTTTTGTTTGTCTTCTTGTATATAATAACAAGTTATGGTCTACTACTCAAGCAAAGTTTTGTTAAATGAAAATAAAAATAAAAATAAAATGTAAATACATAAATATTTCATAACAAGTTACATCTACTCCTCAGTAGTAATTTGACACGCTGTCTGTCTGAGAGCCTGCAGATTCCAAATTAATCATACATAATCAACGCACTTTTATATTTTAAGACTTACTATGACATTATTATTTCTTTGTTAAAGTTTAAATAAATATCTTAGAGTGCAAGTACAACTTAAACTATTGAAGCGTTTCCAAGCGATTTCCTTTTTTATTTATAATTTTTTCAAAGTAAAAAAAAAAAGTTTATATAATTTATCTAAATTGAACTGACGTAATTTTAAAAATTGAATAATTTTGTTTTATCTTTAAACAGTGAAACGATTTTTTGAAAATTTTGAATTTTGTGTATATATAGTATGTATTTTCAAAATGTATGAGAAAAAGAAATAAAACCGTCCAAAAGTAAATAAAAAATAAACCATAGCAAAAAAAAAAAACATGTCATTGGCTGGCATTTGGCCAGCTAAGATGGTCTATAAAAAATACATTACCAAATAACATAAAATTATAAATATCTTAACGTATTACAATCACAAAATTTAAATAAAATACTAAGAAAACAAAAACAAGTGTTTAGTCTTCTAAAAAAAAAAGAAATAATTTGTGAAAGAATGAAAAAAAATACGGTTATAAAAATTTAAAATCATAGATATTAGTCATATGAATTCATTTTTAATAAAATATTAAAATTAATCATTCATTCAGCCTAGGCAACTTTTAAACTTAAAGAATTTTTAGAATTAAGATTTTACAAAATTATGTAAGAAAAGTTAAAACTATGAGCGTTTTGAAAGTAGAATTCAGTTTTATAGGCTTTGTACAGTCAATATGAAGTAAATCACCAAAGGGAAGAGATATTAATAGAAAATATGGACCGAATCATAAATTAAAACTACGGTTACATGAAACAAATGCCATGTAGAGAAATTGACATAATCTGTACTTCTACTACTTTAGTTAAAGAGATATATTTTAGTTAAAACCACTGACAGAGTTCATTATGCTTCTCTCACATTCGATTTATTTGCTGTTTTTTTTTAAGGTCATTGCACCTTTTGTCTTTTAATACTCATGTGTACATATATAAATGTACATATATATATAAAATGTACTATAAAATATTGATGATGATAAATAATAATGACATTAATTATGTATGTGAGCGAGTTATATTCATTGGCTTAATGTTGTTTAACTGCCGTCATCACTACAATTTTACTGTTTGCGTTTTTGTACAATAACACAACAATTTCATACTTTCCCATTTCACCCATTATTACCGCTCTTTTACTTTTGTTTTGTCTAAGTTTTTTTTTTTTTTTTTCATTTAAACTAGACATAATGAAAGTTGTCAACTGCAGTTTAACATTCAACACATTAGCTCACCAACCGGTCTTATTTAAAATGGGGTCAAAAGAATTTATGAATATATTAAATATTAGGGGACTTGAGTTTTTCTCTCTTTCTTAGGTAAAGGCTTGTCATTTTTAAGAAGCAAGTGTGTAAGCAAAGATTTATTCCACATGAATAAAAAATTATAATTTTCAAAAGAACGATGGAGTATAAGATGAAAACATGTTATTTTATTAACAAATATTTTGACCATTATAATTTTTAAGCTTTGATATTGTACATCAAAAAAAAAATCAAATAAATAGATAAACATTTGTACGAATTACGTACATTTTTTGTAAGCCGTACAGGTCGATTTTCAAAACTAGTAGATTCGAAAACTGTGATTAGAAAACCGACTTTCTGAAGAAGTTTCAAAAGCAAAAAAAAATTGTTAAATCGAGTGAACATTTATTATTTTATGAACTAAATTATAAAATTATGTATAAATTTTGAAAAATTCAAACTACTGTACTTTCAAAGTCAAAATAACTTCAATTAAATTATTTCATAACACTTTTGGAGTAATTGAAGTTAAGTTCAATAGGTCAATTATGATTAATTTAGTATTGAAGCAAATAAGAAATGTTTTAGACATTTTGTTTTATTTGTTCGTGCTTGCAAAAACATAATAATTTCACTTTCTTTACATTTTATTATGGCAAGAAAACTAATAAACACAATAATTTTTAGATTGAACATATAAATATGGAATAAAAGAAATAGATTCATATTGTATGTATCAGATTTTGCAAATATAAATTTCAATATAACTGTTGTGGCAGGGAAGTTATTTTTGGAGGTTATGTATTAATATATTTTAATCAAATAACTATTGAAAAATATAATAAAATAAATATAAATCATAAATGTTTAGCATTCGTCATCATATGATGTACACAAATAGGAATTTGTTTTTAGTTTAACTAGTTTTTTTTTTATCTAAAAGTTGTTTTCTCATATTGAATACATACACACAAACATATGTATTTGAAATTTTGTTTTATTACTTCAAAAATCATTAAAAAATTGTTTCAAATTTGAAATTTGTTAATATATGTGTTCGTAAATTTGCATCATCACACATTTTTAGAATATGAATGAAACTACTTGTATGTATGTATAATTTTATAAAAATTATGCACAAATTTATATTCATTTGTTTATTTATTAAAAAAAAACGTGATGTTGTTGTCTTATAAAATATTTGTGATTACTACAGCAATAAATAGTATTAGATCTTAAACAATTCTCTTATTCTTTTATTTTTATATACAGTATTAAAATTTTATAAATCATCATTTTAATAGTTAAAAGAAAAAATATGACACAATTTAACTTTAAGTGGGTGTTTAGAGAAACATATTCAAGTCAAATATAATTTTGAAATGCTCTTAAATTTCATAAAACAATAAAAAATCATTTGCTCGTAATAGTCTCATAATAGACTGAGGGTAAATGAATTGAATGTTTTAATTTTCAAGAACCATTAGATTTATGTATAGACATTTGAGTCGATTTATTGAAATATATAAATATTTATTTATAGTTTTAACTATTTTTATGATGCATATTATCCCAATAAAGAGTTTTTATCAAGGTGTTTGTTAATTAAATTATCATTGAAATGTTTTTTATTTTTATTTTTTAACTTTTGAGTTTAGGTACTTTTGTGTACACAAATTAATATAAAAACTCACATCCACTTTTTATAAAATTTCTTATAGAAATGTAAAGAAGTGCAAACAAAATATACATATATATATTTAACTGTGTATACTTATGTATTTGGTTTTGTATGACGTTTGTTTTATTGTATGATCTAATAAACTTAAATCGTAAGCTTACAAAATTTATTTATAGTCCCATATGAACCATATTATGTACTTGAATTCCATATTCTTTTCACAATGTAATATTTAGAACAAAAAAAGTGCATTTAAATAATGTTTTATAGAAGAAAATTTAGAAAATATACATTTCGTGGGTGTGCTGACGATATAAATTCTATGTGATTTTATAAACTTTTAAAGAGTGCAAAGAAACTTAAATGGACCATCAATAAATCTTTCTAAAAAAAAAGAAATATTAAATACTTTTCGTCAGAGCACTGGCGATATGTACCATACATATGTACATAAATACATACGTATTTATATTCTGACGTATGATTACTACAAATTAAAAAATTACATTTATAACAAAATTTCAAAGTAAACTGTTACAAAGATGGGAAATTAAAAAGTTTAAGGGCCAAAATCGACTAAAGTAATGCTTATTGCTGTAATTTTTTAGAAATTTTCAGGAGAACAAACGAAGATTTAATAAACAATATATCCATGTGTTACGAACCGAATGATAAATTAAAATATGAATTAAACGACTGGTCGTTTTCACATATTTTGAGATTTGTTGATTTCTATATGTTTATTTTAATCTTTGGATTGTCTATATGCACAAATATCACTTGTTATCTGAGCAATAATTGTGTCGAAAACATTCCAAATTAGCAACATAAAAGTATGTGTGAGTGAATTACTAAAGTTTTGCTAAGAAAAACACATGTTTTTCTTCTGATTTGATAAAATTATTGTTATTATGATTAACCTCATTATCGCATTCATATTCAACAAATATAAAATAATAATAATAATAATAATAATAATAATAATAATAATAATAATACTGCCTGTTTTTATAACATGAGCGCAAAAACGACTCGTCTAACTTACATTTAAAACAAAAACAAATTTTGAAATTTTGGCAGATAATAATAATAATAATTATAATAGTAAAGAACGAAGAAACCGGTTTTCGAATAGTTCGAATAGTTGGAATTTTGAAAAAACCGATTGCTGTTTTTGAAATTCCGAAAAAACCGATTAACCGGTAAATATTTCCATCAAAAGACTATCTTATAATATTCAAGTCAAAATATACTAAATATAATTATTTCAAGAACCAATTTTAATTAAGGTAAGAAAATAATCATCAAAAATTAGACTAAATTAGATTTATATAATATTTATATACAAAAACTATAGCTAAAAGCGTGTCTCAATTTCTTCGAAATCGATTTTGCAGGTAGACCTCTTTCATATACTACTCCTTTAAAAAATGTAAACTATTATTACAAATCGTCACCGAAATTGCAAAACAACGTAATATCAAAATTTTCATATTCGAGTTTTTGATGGAATATACTTTCTTTTCCAAAATACATATGATCACAAATTTTCAGAATTATATCCTCAAAAACAACAATTATATTCATTAACGAAATTCTAAACAACGTATCAACAAGTGCACGATTTTGATAAGTCAAAAGAATGTAAAATCACATTTGTTAATAATAATAAAATTAAACAAAATATTTGAATTTTTTTAACGAACTTATTTTCATAAGTTATAAATTCATATCTGTGAAAGCTATTTAAAGTTTTCGAAAAAATTTTAATAAAAAGAACCATTTTCTTCTTGTTACTAAGTTACTAAGTTAAATAAAATAAATTTCTCTTTTTACAGAAAATAATGATATAATTAAAAAAATAACCACATAAATGAAAATATTCAGACTTCACTACTACTTCATTTGCTACCAAGACGTAACATCAAAATCTTGTTAATTATAATTTTTGCTAAAATGTTGGGTTTTTTTTTGGTTTTAGAAAATACACATAAAAAAATCGTAACCCTACAGACATAACATGAAAAATATTTAACATAAATAAAAATATGCCTCACCAATGTGTTGGGCGATATTTAAGGATTTAAAAACTCAAAAATTTAGTTTGTAGAATTAAACAATTTTTTGTTCCCCCTATAAAATTACGAAAAATTATATTACGTTGCTTTGTATTTTTGGTAACGAAATATTGTTAATAAAAAAAAAAAAAAAAAATAAGAATGCTACAGGTGTCACAAGAGAAAAAACTAATTCCATTGATACCCGTAATTCATTCAACATAATTATTGCTTTCATATTTGCTTAAAATGAAAGAATTAATTTCAATTTAACCTTAAACTATATTTATAAAACATAACAAGAAATTAACTTTATGAATATTAATCAGTTAACAAATTTTTCCTAAATTTCCATTCAAATATTAGTATTTAGTGCATATTTTTATGGAAATAAAATGTTATTACTAAAACCGGTTTTTTGTGTTTAATCAACATTCGAAAAGTGAACATTTTGAAAAAACTGACAGTACTTAAACCGAAAAAACCGGTTGGAAAACCGGGTCGAACACCCTAATATGCATGTATTTAAGTGTGTATTTGAAATTTTATTTAAATAAAAATAAAAGATAAAGGAAGAAATAAAAACAAAAAGGAAAATTTACTTAGACTAAAATATAAAAAACCCAAAACAAATAAATACAAATTTAAATTAAACAAATTAGAGTGCTATATTCGGCTATACCGAATCTTATATACCCTTCACCCGTGTTGAGATGTGTTATATAAAAATAAAATACGTTATATTGGATGTAATTACAAATGTATTTACTTATATTATATTCATGTAAACACAAAAAACTTTAAATAATTTGCATTTTCATATAAAGTCGAAATAGAATCAAGATTTTATATATCCTTATTATTATAAAAATGGGGTGTAAGTTTGTTTGTCTGTTTGTTTGTGTATCAATCACGTCTAAACTGCTGAACCGATTTTCACCAAATGTGACACACACAGATCTCGATTGGAAGTCACACCCACATTTTACCCCTACTTGTAAAAAATCTATTTTTTCAATTTTACACGTTATTAATGAAGCTATTTAGATAGTACCTGCACTGTAGAATGTTATAGTTTATGTTAGATCTTAATCGCATGCCACGCCCATATTTTACGCCCACTTTTTTAAAACTCTCAAACGGATGAACTAATAACGCGTTTGGCCTATAACTCTGGTAATACCGTACCTTAGTTCAATTTTTCAATACAAAAATTCTTTAAAAAAGTTCCGATTTTTCTGTGAAAGAACTAAGTTTCTAGCTTACATAGGTACTCCAAAAAATTTATAAACCAAATATGCCTTAGTTTATTGTTGTTGTTTTTTAGTACCTATGAAACAACAACTATAAGGGAAGCAGACATTAGATAAATAAAAATAAAAAAAGATTTGCCAATAACTCAATTGTTTATGAACCGATTTGGTTGATTCAAAAATCTGAAATTAAAGAAAAATATTTGTGATCGGTCTATATAAAAACCAGTCCGTAGCTTATTTAGGAGTATTTGAGAGTAGTTCTTCAGTAAAGATCCCCGTTTTGAGGGTAGTTGTTCAGTAAAGATCTCGTAGCTCCCTAAATTTTAAGTAAGTTTAAAGAACGTTGAATTTTAACTATATTAAAATCTTGTATATATATTCCAAATAAAAAAAATTACTTATTCAACATGTGCTATTTTCTTTTGGAATAATACGAGATATATCCTTTTAAAATCGTTTTAAAACTGAAAGAATTATTACATTTTATAAAGTTGATCATCTATTTTATATATATATTTTATTTGGAAAGTTTAAGTAAGTTATCCCAGATAAAATCGAATAAATACTACAGTGTTTGTCCAATTTGAAATAACTAAATCTTGTTATGTTTACAACAAAAATGTCTCTAAAAATTTAACATAACTCAAAATTTTGAGTGTTGAAAGTTTTTCAAACTGACTTATGATGTCCTCAAGAAGGTCTTTAATTTATGCTATGTAATTATGTCATTATCTCGAGTGATTTTTCACTGTAGCAAAGTGTAATTATTAGTTTCAGAATTTTTCTCAAAATTGTTAAAATCTATTAATTGTAAAATTTGAGAAATTATAATTTAGTATTGCTAATCAAAGGGCTAATCTAAATCGATTTTTTTTAATTTACAAATATAGAAATTTATACTATAAACTTATTGATTTTGTTTACGTGTGACCAAAGTACTTCGTACTTGAACGGATTTAATGTTAATACATATAAAGGACATTTTTTTATTCATTATAAGTATTAATGCAATAGACAGTTTAATTTCAAAACAATTCTTGGTCAGTGGGTTGAAATTAGTTAATTGCGTTGAAAACAACTGCTTCGTTATTTGTGATTAAATATTTACGGAAAAATATTTATTATTTTCTACACGACAAGTTAACTATGAAACAAAAATATATATATATGTACATATGTATATAAAATTTGTTTATGTATGTAAAAATCAATAGTGGAAAACTGAAAATTTAAACAAATTTATTTTCTTTTTTCTAATATTTAATACTAAAAAATTAAATTTTAGATACATATACGAAAATCATACCTAAAATAATACCGAAAATAATAAATAATGTTAGATCAGTAGGGCCTAACGATAAGGCCTAGGAAGCTAAACTTTTACATAGTTGTACTTTTTTATCACAAACATTTTAGATTAAAATAATCAAAAATTTCATGTGTTTTAGGGTGGGTATACATATAAAATTTAATACGGGGAATAAAAGTTTATTACTTATTTATTATCTACTTAATTCTTACTTAATGTATTTTTTATATTATAATTTTTATATTTGTTTTAATTAAAAAATTTGACCGATATAAATTATTCACAAAAGTTTTAAAGTTAATTGAAATTTAATATTTTTAACCACTTTATACCTCAAATTGTTTAAAATAAATTTTCAATATTTCAAAATTAAACAAAATTTCGAAAAATTATATACATCTTAAATTTTTAAGTTATTTATAGTTTTGCTATACACTGTAGCAACTAGATTGATCACTTTATTATCTTTATTCTATGTTTAGAATTTTTTTCAGAATCAGGAAAACATCATACTATATATTAAAAAAAAAAAATAAAAAATAAAATTAAAACAAGTGTTTTTATCAAACAAAAATTCAAATGATAAATTTTTGAAACATAATACTATAAAGCATTTTACCTTATTTTCAAAAAGAAATATGTGTATACCACTTAAAAAAAAAAAAAATAATATTAAGAAGTAAGACTTATTGCAATGATATGTCAAAAATGAAGGAATCGCTTATCGTAAAAAACCTATATGCAAACACAAAAATTAAAACTTTTTATTTTAAAGGGGGAAAAAACTACCATTTGATATTCCTGTAACCATGTGATAGAAGAACAACTATAAATAAAATACATACAAATTATATCATATCAGCACCTACTTAAATGCATTAAAATTCTGATAAAACAAACATGTTTCAAATTTCTATATATTGTATATATATATGCGTACGTAATGTTTATCAGTGAAGCGATAAGATTCGAAAACTTTTTTTACGAGCTATAGATTTTGGTTAAATATTTAAGCCAAAAACAATGACAACAATAAAATTTTTAATCATTTCAATAATGTATTTATTTAATATTGTAGGCTTTTGTCGTTTGAATTAATGAAAATTAATATTGATAGAAAAATATATTTTGGGTATCATCAGAAATTTATCCTATAATTTTCTACATCTAAATTTAATTGTTTCATTTTTGTTTTCAAGACCTTAATTGGTTTTAATTTAAAACAAGCGTCATGTCTAAATATTTCATTTAGTACATGGAAAGCTTATTGAAATAGGAAAACATTACAGTTACAATTACAGTTTTTAAAGTTTGTCAGTAAATTTTCGAAATGCCATTTTTTGTCTATCAAATAATGGTAAAAATTTTAATTTACATCTTTTACGAAAAAATATAGTTCTTTTAAAGCTCTGAACTCAAAGTGTTATTAATATACATACATGTGTACACATATACAGGTGATATTAAATGATAATAATAGATATTACTATAATTATTTGTATGTTCATAATGAAAAAAAAAAACGTATAAAAGCTTTTGTTTATTTAAAATGGCTAGACAGACATACATAAACTGAAACAATACTTTATTTCCGAGAATTATCACAAAAAAACACAACTTACAAATTGTACAAGTTTAATAATGCCGGGAACAGTTTGGAAATATCCAATGTTAATCCTAAGTGCACTTATACCACCACCTGTTGTGGGTGTTGCGGTTTGTGTGTTTGTGGTACGTTCAACGGTTACTACGGTTTCCACCATTTTGATTTGAATAATTTTTTTTTTTTTTTTTTTGTTTATTTATTTTAATTATTTACGATTTCTTTTGTTTTTTTTACGTTTGTATGTATATAAATATAAATACAATTTGTTTCTTTTCTATGCCACTAATTGCAAAAACTATGTAAGTTTTGTGTGTTTTATATTTATATAAAATTATATTTTTTTAGTTTTATTTAATTGAATATTTCACCGTTCTTTTTAAATACCGACCAATGTGAGCGACGCACGTTAAGTTACTACTGCTGCGTATAAAAAACTTTAGACGTCTTGATTGTACGGTTATTGCGCACGCAATAAGCCCGTTGCCTCAAAGCTCTCTCTTTTCTCTAATATAAAGTTATTGTTTTATCTCTCCTATTAAAAAGATTTCTTTCTCAATGTTTGAATATAACAAATAATCCGCTCGATAGCATTTTATTAAAAAGACCGTTTGTTATTGACTAAATTTTTGTTTTAACTTTTCAAAGAAAAATAAACATTTGCATTTAAACACACACAGCAACACTTTTAAATTTTTATATTTATTCGAATGTCTGTCTGTGTATGTATGTTTACTAACTAGTTTTTTTATTTGTTTTCTGTTGAGAATTTAAATAATTGTTCTTAAAGTTATTCGTAATAATAAAAGTTAAAGTTTGTGTGAAGCAGCTTTTTTAAATAAAGCCCACAAAACCCACACCAATGCACCAATATGGAGAATAATGTATTGACTTGAAGGTTTTTGAATCTACAATTACACTGGTCGGCAAAAAAAGGTAGACTAGATTTACTAGGCGGAATTTGATGTTCTAAACAAGTAATTTAAATGACATATTTTTGCATACAGTACACTAAAGCGTATATATTTTTTTATATATTTTACTCTTAAGAGAAAAGTGTCGCTTAGTTAAGTTATCTTATCTTCTTCCGCTCAATAATTTCGGAGTTATTCGAAAATTAGTGGCGAAAAAATCAATTTTGCATTAAAAAAAATTATAAATTACTGTTTTTAATCTTTTCACATAAAGCTAGGTATACTACAATTAAAATAAGTCATATATCAAGAAAATTGATGAACAAATCTTAACTTTATTCACAATTAACTGAAGACACCTAAAAAAATAACTTTTAAACCCATCACTAGAAAACAATATTCTAATGATTTAATCCATTTGACAAAATGTTCTCTGTAATCAGAATTTAAACATAAAATTTTAGTTTTCACACACTATTTGAATTAGATTGGTTTTTGTTTACAGAAATTCTTGTTAACATAACATAATTAACATATTTTTTATGTCCTGTATTTAAGTATTTAAGACTTTTTAAAAAAATATACCTAATAAATTCATGAATGTTTTATAAGGTAGTTTTTTTTAGTAATTGAACTAAATACTAAAAAAGTAAATTAAAACAAGTTAAAATGTTATATTCATAATTTATATATGCACCATCTACAACTTTTTGTGCCACTCTAATAATTACGCCTTATGTGGGAGGTGGTCGGATCACGCCCATTTTTGTTTTCCGAGTTTATATTGTTCCTTAAATATTTGTAAAATTTCTTTGGCGTACATGCTTTATTAAAAGAGATATTAGCGGAAAAGTATGATTTGAAGTTTCGAAGGACTCCCTGTTTTTCTGGTATTTGAAGCATAATTTTTTTTGTTTATGAACCGATTTTGCTCATTTTCAATACCAAACAAACCTTATATAAGATAAATTTCATCTCTGAAATTTCAACATTTGTACTCTTTAAAGGTTAAAAAATTTTAAAAAGGTAAAAATGTTCAGTTTTAATGCTTAATCATTAAGCTAGTTATACTACGAATAAAATATGACACCTATAACGAAAATTTATGAAAAAATATTGATTTTATCTACAACTAACTGAAGAAACCTATATTAAAAATCTTTACACACATGCAAAAAGTATAACATACACGACGTATACGTAATATTTTTTTGCATATATGTAAAGATTTTTCAGTTAATTGCAATGCAATTTTTAGTATATGTGTTCATTTAATTGTAAATAAAATCAATATTTTCTCATAAATATTCATGATATATGTATATCTGAAAACAGATTCATATATATATATATATATATATATATTCTGTATTTAATTAATTAATAATTATAACTTTCTAATAACACAGGTCCATTAAAAAAGGATATATATATATATATATATATATATATATATATATATGAAAAATCGTTTATATATATATATGGATATATATATATATATATATATATTCTGTATTTAATTAATTTTAATGGGAATTTTTTGCAGACCAGTGTTATTAGAAAGTTATAATTATATATATATATATATATATATATATATATAAATTTTCTGAATTTTTCCATCAGTCCATTAGTTACAGAGATATCGAACAAAACGCATTTTTTACCGATATCCAAGTCATAAATAAGCTACGGACTTCGTTCTTATATAGATCGATCACAAATATTTTTCTTGAATTTCGGTTTTTTGGATCAACCAAATCGGTTTATAACCAACTGAGTTATTGCCAAATCTGTTTTTTATTTCTGCTTCCCTTATAGTTGTTGTGTATAGTTTATGGGTACTGAAAAACAACGAAAATAAACTAAGGCATATTTGGTTGTTTTCAACTTTTTGAAGCACCTATGTAAGCTAGAAACTTCGTTCTTTCAAAGAAAAATCGGAAGCTGAAAAAAGGAATCGGTGTTAAAAACATGAACTAAGTAGATCCAGTATTAGCCGAGTTATAGGCCAAAATGCGTTATTAGATTTTTTGAATCTCCTATATCATAGCTTATATAGAAGATTCAAAAATACAAATTGTGGCTTAAATCAAGCTATATCTATCTATATATTTTTTTAAATCAGTCAAATCTGTCCATAAATTTTCCACCTTATCCTTTTTTTAATTTAATATTGTTAAATTTAATATTTTCTTATTAAATATTTCTTCTACATCGAAGTGATTATATTTTCCCTAAATATGTGCGAACTTTTGTAAAATTCCAAAGTATTAAATTTGTTATTTGCTAGCTTTTAACGGTACGATTCGCTGTCCTATTTAATAAAATATCTGACATTTATTAAATTATTTAATTTTTAATTAATTTTAAATTTTTTTTTAAGACTTTCACTTTAATAGTCCTTTAGATGAGAAAATTTATATTTTCTTTGAATGGGGGCTACCTCTGCTCCTGGACCTATTCGTCCTATTTTCATTTAATCATTGCGATATGATAGGATAAATGATAGTGATAGGTTCCAACGAAATTGAGGGCTCTCACTGTAATAGTTCCTTATATGTACAAGTACCATAATGAATATTTGCTTTATATGTGCGGTACTACACACCCTGCCTCGATTTTAAGCAATCGGTTTATCTATTTGAGAGTTTTAAAAAATGTGGCGTAAAGTAGTAATCAGAATCCAAAAAAACCTATAACATTCTACAGTGCAGGCACTATTTGTGCGTCATATTTCATGTAAATAGCATTAAAAACGTGTAAAATTGAAAAAAAAATGATTTTTTTTTAAAGTTGGCGTAAAATGTAGGTGTGGTTTCCAATCGATATTTAACAAAGCCTATAACCACCTCTGGCACTATCTGTGTGTCAAATTTCCTGAAAATCGATTCAGCCGTTTAGAAGTGATTGATGCACAAACAAACTTACACCTCATTTTTTCAATAATGATTCTCTTTTAACTTTATATGAAATATGCAGTGGGGTCAATCGCAAAATTTTCTATATTTCTTAAACTACTGGTCGGATCGAATTGAAATGTATGGGAAGTTGTAAAGGAGAGAAAAATAATTTTTTAATCACCATGTAAAAACACGAGATGAGATAGATACAAGA
The DNA here is from genome assembly GCA_932274085.1 of Protocalliphora azurea. Lineage (NCBI taxonomy): Eukaryota > Metazoa > Arthropoda > Insecta > Diptera > Calliphoridae > Protocalliphora > Protocalliphora azurea. The sequence goes on from OW026523.1 coordinate 147,157,605, forward strand.
TGGCAAAAAATTGTTTAAAGTTTTAAAAAATTTGGTTTAATTTTTAATAACACTGTACTTATGTACTTATGATAAAGACATTATAAATCTATTTAAAAAAGAAGTACAAAAATGAAGGCCAAAAAAATTTTTTTTTTTTTAAAAAATCTTTTTGTGGATCAGTCAATTTGTGACGATTTTTTAATTTTTAACACCTCAAAATTCTGACTTGAATGAATTGCTTGATTAATATATTAATCAGGGTAACGCAGATATTGTGTATTTCTGAAAAAGAAACATCAAGTTATATTGTCCAATAAAGATATATATGTATTCTAAGATACTTTAATATCCGGAAAATTCTCTACATTAAATCAGTTTAAAAATTCCAAATAATTCTAATCGAAAATCGATTAATAACTTTTAGACCAATTTAAACAGAAGATAGTTTGTGGAATCGTCTCGAAAAAAGTTATGTTTTGAAAAAAAAAATAGTATTAAAAAAAAGACTTGTTAATTTTTATAGAAATTTTGACTATTTTTAATTTGGTTGCAATTTTACTTCGTTCGCATACGTTAATAATTTGTATTTTAACTTACTTTTGTTGTGATAAAAAAGTAATATATAGTTTTTAATGTTTCCATTAATTTTCAAAATTTTATTAATATTTTTTAGTTGTTTTTACATTTATTCTTGTTTGAATATTCTTTAAGAAACGAGCATTATTTTTATTGTTTTCTAACAATTTTATAAAAATTAAAGTAAAATTTTAATTCTAATCAATTTTTATAAAGTTGTTAGTAAAGAAGAGATTAAGTTAATATTTTAATTACTTAGTTAATTTATATAAATAATTATTTATTTGTTTTTAGTTAGCTTTGCAAATATGTATTGAAAAACATTTATATATTTTATAAAGAGAACACGCAAAAAATACTTAAAACAATAAGTTAAGCAATTTTTTTAATTGTTAAAGAAACTAAAATTAGAAAAATAAATAAAAAAAAATATATATGTAGGTAGTTTTTACATTAAATGTTAAAGTGGAATTTTTTACTTACACTTTAACACAAATCTTAACGTAAAATAAGGCCTTGGACTCTTTTTTAATTAATTATATGATAATTGTAGTAGTATTTATAATAAATTTTGATAAAGTATAAAACAAAGACAATTAAGTAAAATTTTTGATTTTAATTAAATTAGTAAAAAATGTTGCGTTTTAATTCAAGATTCTGTTAAATACACATTTCAATTTTAGAATTTTTTTAAAATAAAAATTAAATGAAATGCGAGTATTTGATGTTTGATTAAAATGACGCCATAACTGTTATTTATTATTGAATATTTGTAAAATAAAAATAAAACAGTTAAAAATGTTTATTTTTTATGTAAGGATTTTGAAGTTATCATTTCAATTATTATTATTATTATTTTTCATTCAACGTATTTTACATATATGGAGTGTCTTTTGTTTAAATGATAAATCTACGATGATTACATTACATTTCGTGTTTTGTTTTCTTCTTTTTTATTTTATTAAACTTATAAATCTTTGAGCAACTAAATCAAATTAAAAAAAAAAAAAAACAAATATGTGTCTATTAAAAAAATACTTTTAATTATTAAGCCATATTATTAACAAAGTTTTCTAAAAAGAGTTGATCCCCTTTTTATGGTTTTTATTAAAAAGTTGTGTACAATACTTCATATTTCTTACTATGCTTATTTAAAAAAATTAAAAAAATAAAATATTTATATGATTTAAAAAAATGAGCACAACTTTAAAATTGGGTTATTTCATTTTTAATGAAGCAAAAACAATTGTTATTTATATGGAGGGCAGGTAGAGAAAATATATGTAATTTGTGTATATAAAAACCAATTTCATTTAACATTTGTATGTAGTAATTTTAATTTCTCTATTGTTTACTAAAGGAAAGGAGGATGATGGAAAGGCCTTAATGATTTCAGTATACTTTTTAGCTTTTTCCCCTTTGATCATTAAATGTTTTTGTATCCATTCAAATTCAATTTCCATAGTTTTGTTAAATTTTTACTATTTTGAATTATTACAGTTGAAACGATTATCTGAAACTAGTGCCTCTGCTGTTGTGATACAACGAAGACTTCTGTTTAACACTCGCTTTGCGAGAAGTCTACATCCTTCTTTACACTCCTCGCTAGACGATCCAATTCTGCGGCAGCATCTGTGCGTACAGATAACTTATCAGGAGTTAGCATACTATCGGAACCATTAGTTCTAGGTGTACTCATTGCACCAGGCGGTGTTGCTGGCGATCCTGATTTTTTGTGCAATAATGAATTGAAGAAGTTCGCTAGAACGCCTTCACCTCCAGGTGTAGCCGGATTCATTTTAACATCGAGCTGCATAAAATAAATTAAAAATTTTAATTACATACATTGTTAAAATTTACATCTAAAAACAAAAAAATTAACAACTGCCTTTTTCGTTACCCGCTTAAAAAAATCAGATTTTTTTAAATAAAAAGTAGATAAATGAATTAAAATAAATTTAAAATGCAACAACTTGAATAATGTTTTTAATCGGTCCTTCAGCAGTCAGAAAAATGCAGTTGTAATATATAAAAATTATGTATTAATTTAAAAGAGATATTAAAAAGTAGTGCCAATGCCATTGTGCAAGTCCCAACAAACAAAAAGCAAACACAAGTATTAAATTTACAAAATTAGAAAAAGTTAGAAGTTATTTTAATATTTAATTTGAATTTTGATTTCACCTTTCTAGTTGGTGAATTCTGATTAGCAGAACCTGGGGTACGAGGCAAAGCTTTACTAGCCTGGGAACGCAAAGGTGATTCACTACGTACTTGACCTCCCGCTTTAAGGACTTCTTGTTGTCGCGCCAAAAACGTTTGTTCGTCTTCAGTTTGAATTTCAATTTCACGATTTGAAACAGCCTAAAATAATAATCATATTAAATAATAATAAAAAAATGTATATAGCAAAATAAATACTTTTCTAGAAGGTGGTGCTGTTATAATATCAGTGTAGTAATTTTCAGCCTTACAAGAATGCATATTCTCATATAAAATACTTATTTTCTTTAAGCTATCCCAACCGGCAGGACTGCAAAAGTTATAAGAAGAAAAAATCAAAATTTAATCAAAATCTAAGAAAAAATAAGTTAGGAAATGTGTACATTAAAACCGCATCTTTTTCAACGACTAAGGCAGGAGTTCGGAATGGTAGGCCATAGATTCGATGTGTTAAATATTTGTAGAGGAGATCACAGTTTTTGTCTTCTTTAACACTTGTATAAAAAAGTGATGCGCCATGCTGTAAACAGAAACGTCTTATCCATTGTTGAATAAAATCGAAATGTTCATCCCGATAATCATATTCTTTTTCCAATGTTGTCATGTAGTCGGTCTAAAAAGAAGAAAACAATAATATTTTTAAAATACATAATAAACTGTAAATTTGTATACAATTGTCAAAGCATAAATTTAAAGTAATCAGCCTGTTTATGAAATTATCAACGGAATTGGATTGGAAACTAAATTCCAATCCAAATTCAACTTGAAATGGGTTTATGAAAAATCTACGAAAAGAATTTGTTAAGGGATTGAAATTTCCACTCTAAATTAAATTTTTTTTATGTTCTTAAATAAAAAATGATCGATTTTAAGCGCTATTTTGAAATTTTCTATAAATTGGAGACGAAAATATTTAAATTGTCAAATCCAAATATTGGATTTCATAAACAGAAATCAAATACATAAACCCAACCCAATTTATTGGTTTTGTCGATAAAATGTTGTAAAACCAATCCGTGTTGGATTCTATAAACAGGCTGAATGTAAAAATATGAAAATGTCAGTAAATACCAATAGTTTTAATAAATTTATATCGAGAAACTAAATTCAATAATACAAAATCCTGGCAAACTTAAAACTATGCTTTTTTTGTGAAAGCCCGCCTATTTCTCACAAATGAAATTTTCTAAAACCAGAAAGTAGATCAGCATTATTAAATGCTATTAGAAATAAAGTTATAGGTGAAATAAACTTTTCCTTTTGCACTTGCTAAAAATTATAGTAATTTCAAAATAAAAATATTTTTTGAATATTACCTTTGTTACAACGACTACAATGTCCAAACCAAGATTTGTTAGCAATGCTCCTTCTGTCAGCGGTAACAAATCATCATCGTCTATGGAATTATTTCTCATCGTGCGTTTAACTGGTGAACCAGGATCTAAATCATCTCCAACTTCACAATAACTTTGCCAAGATGTTATTAAACGCTGGCGGGCTTCTTGTTTCTCTTCGGGTTCTAATTTTAAAGTTTCAATATGATCGGATAAAACTTTTATCCAATGGTTGAGTTGTTCCATCCAAGACCATGGTTGGGTCATCGATACTGTGAGTATAACCAATGTGTGTGCATAATTTGTTTCATTTAAAGCGAAATGCAAAAGATTCTTATGACCTGGATCACCATCTAAAACCCAAACACTTAAACGCGTCATATCTAAAATGGATATTTATAAATTAATGTTACATTTCAATTATTTATAAAACATGAATTATTACCATCTCGGTATTCATCTTTGACATCTATATAGGCATATTCTAGACCCGAACCCTTTTTAGGATTTTCCACACCCTGTAGTTTAGCCACTAATGTAGTTTTACCAGTGGCATTATCTCCCAATACTAAAACAGATTTATTTGAAGGAAGTTTTGTGCTGCCTTGTTTTTGTACTTCGCTCAATATTGAAGACCTAAAAAAGACATACATAAAATATTTATAATAAATATCAGTACTTCATTTGCTAACTGTACACATTGTAAATGCATTTTTAGCATGACCATATTTTTGGAAAAAAATTTTAATTTTTATTTATGGTATACAAAAATATTTGCATGACATTTATTTTGAGTCACAGTGTAAACGTATTCAGTGTGTATAAATTGAAAAATATAAAATATTTTTTTAATCATGAAATATCCTTTTTTGTTAGTCTATTAAAAAGTAATAAATTTTTAATGTTTCTTCTACTTACGAATAATGGTAAGCATGAGTTTCTTGTTGTTGTGACAATTGCAATTTAACAATTTCCGTGCGCAATAATTGAAAAACATTTTTCAATTCTTCAAAATCACTAGCGCTACCACCAACTCTATCCTTTTGTATTTTAATACTTGGGCTTTTCATTATTAAATAGAACTAAGCACGAAATCCTTTATTCAATACAATGTTAAACTTTTTAAGTTGTGTATTAAAACGTTCAAACAAATATAATAGTTAGAACAATTTTATTTAATTAAATTGAATTTAATTAAATTTATATTTGCAATTAAAATAAAACAAATTATTTGACCACTTTTCGTCCTTGTCAGATTAAGTAGTGTATCCTTACAATTTTATTTGTTACTAATACTGTTTGACCAAACAAAAAAGTTTAAGATATTTCAAGTAGTAAATTGAAGTATTGTTTACGAAAAAAAAGAACAACCAAATATTAGCAAATTGAAATGAGTGTAAACACAAACTGTATTAAACAATTATTTAGCATGTGGTGGCTTTCATGTTGTAATAGAATATAAAAGGTATCTAAATAAAATTAAAGTTTTTGAGCGTTTAACTTGTAATATTTGTTGCTTGTGTCAAATAAAGAGAGTAATTTGAATCTATTGATTTTTTTCTAAGCAGTTTTAAGCGGACAATTGAGTTAAATAACAAAATGGTGTAATGATAACACTAAAAGTGTAATAGAACAGTAGTTTGTTTATATAAAATATTTTACTAAATTATTACACTTTTAAACAAAATGTATCTATAGTAAATGTTAATTGGGAACGAAACTTTTTTTTTTGTAAATTCTATTAAAAATACTAAAATTTAATTGGATATGAAATGCTGATTTAAACCGATGATTTAAACGATTTCTCTATCTAATTTATATCAATTATACTTGAATACATGGTGAAAAGTGTAAAATTACAATAAATAAAAAGATAAACAATTTTGACAAACCACTGTATTATTCAAATGTATATTTTTAATTTTGTAGATACATAAAGCATTGCCCATATTATCCTGCCAACCATGAGTGAGTTTTTTTTTTTTTTTTGGTTAACAGAAAGAGCGGTTGTTATGGTGTCAATATAAGCCAAACTAAAGACTTCTATGTAAATTTCCTATGTTGGGTTTAAATATTTTAAATGTAACTATCATAGTGAAAAGACACAAAAATATTTGTATATAAAAATTATAAAAAATACAAAGAATCAATAAAATTTTAAAACTTTACTGAAGTTATTATTTCATAGAAAAATAATTCTACATTAACGTTTTGTATTAAAAAACAATGGAATCTAAAAATGATCCCAAAAATATAGGAAAATTACGTTATGGTCATCAGAATTCCAATAATATACAACTACCACAATTGGAGCATTCAGTCGTGGGTTTATGTAGACGTAGAACTTCGGCAGAAATGATAAGTGAAGCAAAAACATTTTTAGGTGATGTGGGTCCACCAACGAATATTGCAAATCTCAATCAAGCAGCAAGTGGTATGGAGTTTTAAAAATATGTATATGTATTTCATTTTATATGATATATTGTCAATTTTTACATATTTTTTTAATTTGAAAGCAGTTGGAGGTGTCAGAGTTGTTAGTACAAGGCGTCCTATAACACCACGAGAACCAGGCAGAGTTTTATATGGAAAAGTTACTTTACCAGGCAGACCACCCAGCGCTTTTTCGTATGTAATTTATATATTTATTGTTTTGCACGAAGTAATACTTTACAATAAATTGTTATTCATAATTGCAGTTTGCGTTATTTGCAAAACGTAGACTCACGTGGTTCTACACCCAAAACACCCACATTAGAACCACTGCCCCCAGCAACTGAGGAACGAGAAAGAAAGTTATCTACTACAAAACAATTATCCCTTAATAAAGAGATTGGTGGTGGAGATGAAGCCAATCATTCTATTTCGTCACGCCGCTCCCAATCTCTGGAATCGCGTTTTGAGAGCTATGAATATAACAATATTAATAATGCATTGGGCGGCAAATCAAATAATTCACTACAAATGCAAACAAAATCGCAATTGGTACGCAAGTTGCCTGCACTAGAAATTAAAGGAGTTTCTATAAATGTTCAAGGTAATGAAAGTAATAATCTATAAATATTAATAAACATGATTAATTTATTTTGTTCAATATATAAAACTTAGAAAATATTAAACATTCCAAAGAAAGAGCCAAAACAGCTTATAATGAAACATCTACAAAACAAAATGAGTCATTGAGTTTAATGGGACCTAGTCCGAAAGATAATTGTGCTATTAACCTATTGACAACTAGAAAAATTCTAACACGTAGTAATGATTTGTTGGGACAATCTTCTACCGAAAAACTAATAGATATGTTAAAAGAACATGCTGGGCTTAAGGAGTGCACGGAGGAAACTGCAAGTCACATTACCTCGGTAAATTTTCTAACAAGTTTCACTTGAAAATGTACAACATATAATAGAAAATTTTAACACTCTAGATTTTATCAGAATTATACAATCGAGTACGTAAAAATGAAAAACATTTTAAAAAAGGGTTCATATTAGGAGGTCTATATGGATTAGTGGAGTCTTCGTCAGCAAAAATTTTGCTCGCTGTAGCCAGAGTTGTTCTTGCGGTAAATTTTACATACATACAATAAAATAGTTAATGAAAAGTACTTTTTAATTTAATCATCTTTATCTTGCAAATTATTTGTAGTTACGTGTTTCTGGCAGTAATTTAACAGGCGCGTGCAAACTCATTTTCAAAGTAGCTCGAAACGAACAAAACGATTATTTGTTTTACGACAGTGATCTATTGGAATTGCTTATTGATGGCTTAGGACGTGCCAGCCCCTTAGAAGATCCGGAAGCTTGCATTTATGGTTATGGATCTATAAGGTTTCTTACATGTAGCACCGTGCAGGAGAGGGCCGAACTTACCACAATAAAAGATTTCAATCGCAATTGGTCTGAACAATTCGAATTACCGCGTAAACCAAATACTGCTCCTAATTTAGGAGATGCGAACAAATTTCAAACTGATAGGCAACAGAAGGAATTTGTTGAAAAATTGTCAAAACAAGACGCACTAGTAGTGCGTTTGTCACGTCATGGTGCTGTACAATTAATGATATTACATTTACAAATGTTGAACGAAGCAGGAGCAGCACAAAAGTTAAGTGGACCACCTTTGCATTCCCTATATCAACTATCGGCAGCTTTAAGGGCTTTGGCAGATGTAAGACAAATTTCTTCTTCTATTGAGCAGTTGGAAAATACAAATCAAACTTTTAATACCACGAGCATACAGCTGGAATTGGCTTGCCCTCATTTAGTAAGAGCTGCTGAAGTGACTATAGGTGAAGTTGAGGTTCAAGCAAATATTGTTAGAACTTTAAGGTAAATATTGCCGAAAGATAATTAATTGTCTTGATAATATTGGTATACACATTTTTAGTGTTCTTTCGGAAGATCCAGATTGCTGTCATATCTTAACAAACTTTGCAGGACGTATCGGCATGCTTTTAGGACCCTGTTGCGCAAATTTTAAAAGTAATCAGGCAGAAAAACTTCTATCTCTGATAAGTCGTTTGGGTTATATTATAGGTAATATTATGGCCAAATACGATAACGCTAGAATACAGGTAAGAATCTATGACAAATTTAATATATTCAGTAATCCATATACATATAAATTTATTAACGAAAGTTCTATCACAACGATGTGGCCATGGAGTATTTGTTAAACATCCTAGAAATTTATTCCAAAGAACCCCTAACATTACACAATTCTTTGGGCGATACTGTGGTGGATGTTTTAATTAAAATGATAAGAGTTCTGGCCAATATGAGTGTTAACTCTGAAGTTGGTTTTGGTTTAGGTAATACACAATCATTGGGTAATATTCTGATGGTATTATTGAAGGCATCACAGCAAATTAAAAGCATTAAAATGGTATGTAAATACAGCGACAATATTAAATTCATACGTATATCATTTATTTATATTTGTTAATTTCTAGAAACAAGAATTACAAGAACTAACTCATGCCACTTTGGGAGCATTACACAACCTTTGTTTCTACCAAGACAAAATTACGTCAGCACCAGCTTATGTCATTGAATCCAAAGGTAGTTTACAATCAGTTTTGTCTGACTTGGCGGCACAATTGTGTTCGATATTAAAAACTAATCGTGAAGAAATTACACAGACCGAAATTACTCGAGTTTTAGGTAATTTAACTCGAAACGAAAAGGCTAGGAAATCATTTTGCAAATCGAAAGGACTTAAAATTGTGGTTGAGATTCTTAGCAGCGCTGCAACAAGTCACCTATATGACCTCAAAGCATGTACCATTGGCATATTGGTTAATATATTGGGTGATACGGAAAATCGTTTACCTTTAATAGAATTAAAAGGTCCAGAAATTTTATTGCAATTATTGCGTGACGCTTTACAACAACATGCTGATTGGTTTTTAGCCACAATTATATCTCAAGCATTTTGGAATTTATTCATTGATACTCCCCACATAGAAGACGTATGCTCAGAGACAACTTTAGATGAATTAAGTGATATATTGGCTGAATATTTAGATGAAGACAAAATTCTAAGGAATAATAACGAATCGCTACCGCAAATGTGGGAAGATTTTGCTATTGTCTCAACAGATTTATTGGAACGTCTACAATCGAATTATGATCAACAAAGTGATAGCGTTGTATCTTTGGAAGCAAGTGATTTTGAAAACGATGAAGATGATGTTTACATAGAAGGAATGTAAAGTGAAGAGCTATCAAGAAAATCTAACAAAATAAAAGTTTATGTCGTAATAAAGTATATAAATAATTATTATCAACCAGTTAGTTAAAGTTTTTCTATCGGCATTCTTATTAATTTTTTAACAATGAAATGATGTCAACTTTTAGTTTTGATTTGTATTAATATTTTTAAATTGATATTAAGGTATATAACCAAAAGCCACCACCTTCTATGAAATCAATAACACAAATATGACAACATTTACTTGTTCGTTTCTCTTACTTAAGTACGTTATATATGAACAAATTCGTACGTAAGTTATTTTGTTGGTATTTGAATTAAAATATTTTTTTATTATTCAAATTCACTTGTTGAATATTAATGGCAAGTTATTGAATTAGTATAAACCGTCTGATTGCTTGTTGGCTGATTGGTTTGGCATTTCTCGTGAGAGTTTAACTTTTTGCGTGACTCGATATGATTCATTTTATTTCATGTTGAGAAAACAAATAGATTTGTAACAAGAAAATAGTTAATTTGTTTCTTTAGAATGCATATAAAATTCCTTAGTTTTTTTAAACATATTTTTTAAATAAACTTGGAATATCCTGGGATAAAATTAATAATTATTACTTAAAAAAGTTGACACAAGGCCATAAAAAACCTTCACGATCTGTTAGTTTTTATTATGTTGAACAGATAATAAAGCAATCATCTGATTGTTACAGGAGCAATTAAATTATAAATAAATATAAAAATATTTCCTAAAGATGATTTATTCTTTCTATTAATTGTAAAATAAACATTAAAAATCGATTATTTGAATTTACAATTTTAATAATTAAATATAGAATAAAATTTTCTTCATTGGTTAAATTTGAGTAAAAAAAATTACTGAATATGTGTTTTGTAATTGAAATTAGATTTAAGTTTGCAATAAAAAATCAACTTTTCAGCTGTTAGATAAAAATTTAATAGGTTTAAAGTATACTTATTTATTTATATATATAATATTATATATATATTATATATATATTATATACATATATTATATACATATATATATATATATATATATATATATATATATATATATATATATATATATATATATATATATATAACAACATATAATATTTTAGTTCAGTTAAGAAACTCTGCTTTATATTTGTGCGCATCATGAGAACATTGTACAAATTAATATAAATAAAAAAGATATTGTATGTGTAAAAACAAATCAAAAAGTAAACTAATTTAAATAAATAGATCAAAATTAAAAACAATTTCCCATGGCCATACTTATGAAAAAATGAAACAATATAAGAGAAAATATTTGAAAAACGAAAAAAAGTATAAACCAACCAGCTCTATACTTATGATGACACATCGTAACAAACTCCAATATAACTACGAATAACAGTAGCATTTAAAGAAATAGTGATTAGTATTAGCCAAAATGAATAGAAGAAAAAAAATAACAAAAAACAATAGCAAATAAAATTATTTTTTGATGAGAGGAACATAGAAAGTAAATTACGTACGTAAAGTGCCAAGATATAGAGATATTTTTGGGGTTAGAATTTATTTTCTGCAGCTAGATGCTTTCAAAATGGACCTGTTATAAATATACACCCACACTTAAGATGTCTCATTATAATGCAATTGTAAATGTAAAATGCAAGGCAGAGAAAGTAAAAACGAAAAATGTTAACGAAAACAGAAAGAGAAACAGGTATATTCTACTCAAAAATGATGAGTAATATTTTTTGCACACAAAATTATTATCCCCTTAACATTGAAAATTGTTTGCTGTTTTGTTTTTTATAAAACTTACCAAAGATTTTCTTTTTCCGCATTAGCAGCATCCTTTTTCTTAGCCGTAAAGGATGATGTCAGCGCATTACTGCCATTCACTTGAATACCCATGTCCAATGCCATCTTCACCGATTATAGACGACGATGATAGATGGCTAGATGGATGAATGGTGTGTTATGCAGCAAAATTTGGTTTGAAATTAATAAAAATTTCTTATAATAAAAAATTTTTTGCCAACAATTCTATCACCTTTCTTTTCTTTTTTATTTCCTTAGTAGAGGCAGTAATTTTTTAAACAAAATCTACACAATTTATGCAAATGTTTTTCCTAGCTTTTACAATCTGTTAAACCTTAGAGTTTGTTGAAATGGAGGAAAACAATTTTAATTTATTTTTAGCCGCTACGTTAGCCTTATTCATAAATTTGGTTATATTAAAATTATTACTGGCTTTTTGTGTTTCTACTGCTTTTTTCTTTCTACCCTGGTTGCTTCTTTTTTTCAAGTCTAATTGGGAGTATTCGCTTTTTTATTCTCTTTGTGGTTTTATTTTTTGTTTAATCACAATCTATTTCTTTCCTTGTTCTGACGAATTTCTTTGTTTATTTTGGTTTTGTCGTAAATAATATATAATAACTATTAATGAGTCTATTAAAATTTGTCAAAAATTTTAATTAAATTTCACACACGATGAGAAATTACGTTCTCCTTTCGGTTGTTCGTTGGAAAAAGTTGAAGAAAATGAAAAATTTGCAACTTTTTTTAGAGATATGCATAAATAGCTGTCTCACTTATTTTCTTCTTACTTGAAGCCAATGTACATATATTTATTTCTCTCTAGCAGGACAGCTGTTCAATAGAAGTGTAATAATGTAACATATCTGTTTTATGTACGAAAAGTGTGCCAAGTTTATATATTGTTTACACAACTTCTACACAATAATAACGATAAAAACGATATTTATTGTTTTTATATTACAGCCCATCTACACGTAAGAGTCCATCTACACGTAACATAATATGTAAGATTTTTCTGTCAGAGAGTGTCAAATTCGCTGTCTGGGAGTTATTTTACGTGTAGACTCAAACATTATTATAAGAAGTATTATGAGACTGTTTTGATGATATTTCTCTACACAACTATCTTATAACATGAACTATCAAAAAAATACACGTATTCGAAAATTTATTTGTGTGTGTGCATGTGTATTTTGGAAATTACTAAAAAACAATGTTTTTTGTAAAATTGTGTTCTTTTAATAATTGTTTCACATGTAAAAAAAATTTTTTTAAAAATTGTATTAAAAAAGTGCGAGTTTTTTAAATAAAAAGTACATGTTTACACTGTGACTGATTGGAAATAATGATATAGGATTTATTAGAATACGCGTACCCCTTATTTAAGATTTAACATAATATAAACAAAATGGTTACTCCTTCTGCTTGCATTATCTCAAATATTATATCAGCGTTAATCTCAGTTGTAGACCTGGGGTTAGCAACACTGTAATTTGTCTTGGATAAAACAAAACACCTCTGTGCTATCCATTTATACTGACCCTGACTGAGTCTACACGTAAACATTTTTATGTTGGCAATTCTCAAATTCTACCTCTTTCTTTAAGATGTTACATGTGGACCAATAAGAAATCTATTGCACAATCTAAGCTGACCAATAATGTTTAACATATCCAGTCAAATTTATTGTTGTCTTTTAAAATTTTTCGCTTTTTAACAAAAATAAAGTGAAAAATAAATAATTTTGTTTTGAATGCACAAATAAATTAAAATTTTCAAAAAAAGGCAATTTAACACATAAATTACTCTTATATGTTTTCTCCAAACATTATTCTGCCGACGTTATTTCTAATGTTAAGAAATAAAAATGTCTTCGTGTAGACGTAGTGAATATTTTTATCGAAAAAATGACATTAAATTTTTATATTTATTTTAAACCAAACATGAACTAATTTGAGTAAAAAATATATTAAATATAAAAAACTTGAATAAAAATAAATGTTAACCAAAGTGATTCAATAATTGACGAAATATTTATTGTTAGAATTTATGTTGATACAAAATGTCAGAAATAGATCGAAAATTGGACTATACGAAAACTAGTTAGATCAGTGAAAACACTTTCATACAAAATGTCAGAAATAGTTCGAAAATTCGTATATACGAAAACTAGTTGCACCAGTGGAAACACTTGTGTTTTAAACAAAATGTGTGGTTTAAACTCAGTGGAAATATAATATAAATTTCTTAATTTTTTCCATACAAATCAAAAACCATATTTATCTAGTTGTTATTAAAAACCAAACAAAAACTACTAAACTATTTATGATATAGCTTGTTTGGTTATATTCAGAAAATTAAGCTTTTGCATATGATAAAAAACAGAAAATTTTCAAATTTCTTGAATTATTTTAATTGTTTTATAAAATTTGTGTGTAAATTATTTTTAAAATATTGTTAAAAACGTTTTTAACAACAAAAATAAATTAAATTTTATCCAAATACAAAAATGTGAAAAAGGAAATACATCAACAAAAATCACATCAAGAAAAAAAGTATGTAATATTATGTTTTTGGCTTATTTTTTTGGAAAACTCAATGAGGTGAAATATCACTGTTCACATATGATTTTATTAAGTTTTTCTCTTTGACTCGTATATTTTAAAAAATTTTTGATTTAAATCAAAATTCCGCACACAAATACTTTCTATTTTAAAAAATAAACTTTTAAAACAAATAAAATGTATGAAAAATATAATGCTATTGTTCACATATACAAAAACACAACTGATGATATGTAAAAAATGATGAAAATTGATTTGAATCTCCTTTCAGAAAAAATCGTCAAATTTTGGGCAAAAATCGTTAAATTGTCAACAGGCCATTTTTAGAACTAAAATCGTGAAAATGACGATAAATCGTCGAATCTGGCAACAATGGCTATCAGTCATATGACAGGTCGATAAAGGAAAAGAAATAGAGAAAAGTTCTTTCTTCCTCCCAATCAGTAAAATTTTTGGAGAAAAATTTTTTTTCATTCTATTAAACGACGAAAAAAAGTTCTATTAATATTAACAACTTTACAATAAAGGGAAATATTTAAATAAATTTCGAACAATTTTTGTAAATTAAAAAAAAAATGACTGGCTCAGGTTTTATGTTCAACATTGATGGTGGTTACTTGGAAGGTTTGTGCCGTGGCTTCAAGTGTGGAATTTTGAAGCAATCCGACTACTTGAATTTGGTACAATGTGAAACTTTAGAAGGTAAGTAAAAGATAAACAAAATTGTAATGTACTTGTAATTCTGGGAAGGAATGTTTTGAAAAAAATTACAAGGCCAGGTCATGTGACACATACTTTTTGTTGGTACAAGAATGTGTGTGTCAGTGTTGCCAGAGGTAGCTTCCGAAATGTATAGATTGTCGAAAAAATTATAATTTTTTCCTAAAAAGTTACGTTTCTGAATTTTTAAAAATAAATTGTCAATACGGATTTTTTTTTTTTTTGAAAAATAAAACATTACAAAAATGTGCATTAGAAAATCCATATTTTTTGGACAATATTTTTCTTTAGTCGTCATTAATTCAATTATAAAAATATTTTATTATTCAGTTATGCTCTTACTAAAATATTTGGTCTCTTTAGGGCTAAATACTTTTATGATTTAAAAACATCGTTAGAAATGTAATCTTTAATTCTATAAATCAATTATTTTTTTATAATCCGTCACTATTTTCTTAATTGTGACAAATAATCTATGTATTTTCTTTATATGACGAAAACCCCGCGATTTTTTCAATTGTCATAAATTTGGTTTAAGAGCACATTAGTTAAATATTCAACTTTTCCAGGGTGTGCTTCAGAAATACAATTGCAAATGTCGATTGTACTATTTTATTTTCTCGATTGTAATACTATTGTTAACGAAAACACCGAAAAAGCTACTCTTTGTGTAATTTTGAAGACAGAAAATGTATTGTCAAAGAACAGAATAATTTCATCCTATATGTATGCAAGATAATAGCAATATAAGCAATTGGCAACACTGAATGAGAGAAAAACAACATAGCTAACTGTGTGTCATCGCTGAATGAAAATTACACTGTCTTGTGATTTATTTTCACTTTGTTTTATTGAGAAATATAAAGAAAATTGAATTTCTTGTTTTTATAGATTTAAAATTACATTTGCAAGGTACCGATTATGGTAGTTTTTTGGCTAATGAACCTTCACCTTTGTCGGTGTCTGTCATTGACGATAAGTTACGTGAAAAATTGGTTATTGAATTCCAACATATGCGTAATCACGCTGTTGAGCCTTTGGCCAGTTTCTTGGATTTTATCACCTATGGTTATATGATTGATAACATCATTTTATTGATAACTGGAACACTTCATCAACGTCCTATTTCTGAACTCATTCCCAAATGTCATCCATTAGGTAGCTTTGAGCAAATGGAAGCTATTCATGTAGCTGCTACTCCAGCTGAGTTGTACAATGCGGTGTTGGTTGACACCCCATTGGCGCCTTTCTTTGTTGATTGTATTTCCGAACAAGATTTGGATGAAATGAATATAGAAATTATTCGTAATACTTTGTACAAGGCTTACTTGGAAGCTTTCTACGATTTTTGCCAAAAAATGGGTGGCTCCACTGCCGATGTTATGTGCGAAATTTTGGCAGTAAGTAATTCGCGATAAGAATTATTCAACGTATTTTTATGTGCGTATTTTATGTTTTATAGTTTGAAGCTGATCGTCGTGCCATCATCATCACCATTAACTCTTTCGGCACAGAATTGTCTAAGGATGATCGTGCCAAATTGTATCCCCGTTGCGGCAAAATGAATCCAGATGGTTTGGCTGCTTTAGCTCGTGCCGACGATTATGAACAAGTTAAAACTGTTGCTGAGTACTATGCTGAATATGCTGCCTTATTTGATGGTTCTGGCACCAATCCCGGAGATAAAACTTTGGAAGATAAATTCTTCGAACATGAAGTAAAATTAAATGTTTATGCTTTCTTGCAACAATTCCACTTTGGTGTCTTCTATGCCTATCTCAAATTGAAGGAGCAAGAATGCCGCAACATTGTATGGATTGCTGAGTGTGTTGCACAAAAACATCGTGCGAAAATTGACAATTACATCCCAATTTTCTAAATTTATTTTTTTTTAAGAAATCAAGAGAGAAGTTTAAAAATCCCTACTAAAAATTTATTTTATTTTTTTTTGTTGTTGTTAATGTATAAGTTGATTTAATAATTTGTTTAATGGATGGAACACCTCATTAGTGACATCAGTATGTTTTCGTCTTCGTCGTCGTTAAACTAATATCTACCCCAACATTACAAATAAAAATATATTCTATAAATTTATAAATTGTATACATATTGTTAGCAAATTGTATTGTAATTATGTAAAAATCTAAAACATTGTGCAAATAATATATATAATATATAAAAGAGTTCCCAAACATTCCTTTACATAAAATAAAATATTGTAATTTAGTTTTAATTATGTTACACTTTTTGCAAGAGAATTGCGTTGAAAACGTGTTCATTAAAAGTTGTTTATGGTTTAGGGAAATTTTCTTTATTGGTAAGAGAACGAACACCTTTTATGGGAGGTACTTTATTCGTTACATACATTTCCTAAGATATGTTGATATTTGAGAACACAAGTTAATTTATACAACTTTATCAAGTATTTGAAAGTGTGAACATAACTGGAATTAAAATGTTAATATTTTCTAATATTTATCCTATTACAAAAATTTAATTTTCTTTAAAAAGGTAATTCGCACTTTCAATACAAGCATAAATATAGAAAGTCCCATAATATCAAACATTTATTAATTTTAATATTTCGCTTCAATTATTTCGATCAACAGTGTACACAGTTTTTAGTTTAGAGTTGTAGAGTTTAGAGTTGTAACAATTATTTGAATTAATATTTCAGACGTTAGCATGTCTCTACTATATTTTGAACTTAATTTTCATACAACGTAAACGAAACTTTTTATAACCCTATTGAAAGATCCGTATTTTTAAAGGTGTTTTAAAACGTGGTCCAGCTTACGTAAATCAAAACCTTAAGATATAATATTTTGGGAATCATATAAGAACATACTAATCTTTATTTCTAGAGGGGTAAAAGTGTGTTTCAAGAACTGGAATCGTTTTGCTTTTTTTGCGCCCTTAAGTCTTTTTCAGCTAAAATAAAATTCTGTAATAAATATAATTTCTCTCCAAAAAATACATAGTATGTATTGAATTCAATTTTAGCGAAGCATTTTATAAAACAATTTTTTATTGAACCATGATGAAATACTTTTTTTTGTTAAATCAAGGATTGTACAAGAAATATGTAAACAACTAAATTTTATTATATGGTTACCGAAAATGCAACCAGCCCTATTAAATTTTCAAAACTCAACAATCCATAAAAAAACTGAATAAATTTATGCGAAAAGTTATATTTTGATCAATGCTGTTTAAATTACACTTGTCAATTTTTTAATATTAAGAAATTTTTCAATTTACGAATATAAAATATACATTTTAATAAGTCTTCGCCTCTGCAGAACGTTTTTGAATATTAGATAGGGTCGGTTGCATTTAAGGTAACGATGTATAACCTAAACCAAGCTTCAAATTAAATATGGGTGTGGCAGAGTATATATTTCACCCATTTCGTCATTGCATTATCGTACAAGGTGGACCGCATTAATATGTGATGTATGAACTTTGTATATGAAGAAAATCAAATATGTTCTAGATGGGTTCAAAAAGTACTTAAAGTGTCTAGGTAGGTGGGTATATTCCACAGGGGAACAATTTTGAAAATATTTTGAAATAAAACTGTAA
The DNA here is from genome assembly GCA_932274085.1 of Protocalliphora azurea. Taxonomy (NCBI): domain Eukaryota; kingdom Metazoa; phylum Arthropoda; class Insecta; order Diptera; family Calliphoridae; genus Protocalliphora; species Protocalliphora azurea. Next base: position 147,176,116 of record OW026523.1, read on the forward strand.
CTTCTAATCGGTTGGTTGCATTTACATAAAATTTCACTTCTCAGGATCGGAGCTAAGGGACTCAAAGTAGGGTACCTCTGGCATAGAACATTTTTAACCGTTTCTCAAATTTTGTTTCTTATCCGATTTCAAAGATTTTTATAACTTCTTAAAGTTCTTGATAAGATCTATGAAAACATGCTTAACAAGTATGTATGCCACAGAACACAAATTCGTTTTCAATCCACATAAATAGTAAAGTGGAATTAATATTTTCATTGCATTTAAATGTAAGAAACCTTTAAAAATTAATGTAAACATAAAATGAATATTACTTTTATTAATTCCATTTAAAAAATTCCACATTAATCAATTTTGTAAAAAATTTAAGCATTTTTTTTATTGACAATAAGTTTACAAAAAAACCTTTTTTTAAGTGAACAAACAAGATTTTTAAATATAATTTAACACATTTTTCTAAAAAGAAGTGAGTTTTTAATATTTTTCGGATTTGTAAAAACGTATTAGAGCTAAAATTTTTACTTCCGAAAAATTTCTGTGACGTACCTGTATATGTGCTATCAAAGATTTCGAGTTATTTGCATTTGAAATTTCAACTGTCCCTAGAGTTATCAATCCGGTATTCGAATAGTACGATATTTTTTTCTATTTTTCCGGGTGTTTTAAACCGGCAACTCTGTTTTTTTGTCTCAAATTATTCGACAATATCGAATGTTATTTTCTAATTTTATGCGGTTATTTTTCTATATTCAGCTAATAAAATTAAAATTTTTTTGTTTACTAAGAAATCAAAACCGATTTACAATTACAAATTACAACCTATTTAATAAAACTTTCATCTACAATTAGAATTTTTATGTTTTACTTAGTTGAAAATTTAAAGAATCTTTATTTTTTTTCTATCATTTAATTTGGAAAGGTTTTCCACTTCTAGTTACACGGATACTTTGCAGAATAATTTATAATGAACTTTTCATCCATTATTAACTGTATTATAAGGGAACTTGTATTAGACTCAAAATACACGTGACAAAAATAGAAAATCGTATGTTTTAAATCTTAATAGGGATTTTTAATACAATTGTTAATTTTATGATTTGAATTAATTTTTAGGAACTGAAATTTACATAAATTGTTATATAATATTTTTCTGTTTGTTTTCACAAAAAAAAAAAAAAAAAAAAAAAAAAATATGATTTTTCGAATTATTCGAAAACCGATTTTTACAATATGTTCAATAATTGATAACTCTAACTGTCTCAATTTTTGCAAGATCTTTCTATATATAAATCAACCGATTTTTAGATAGATTTTTCTATAATTAGTTAAAAATTATCTATCGACTAAAGAAGGTTTTAAAACGATATCTTTACCGAGTCCAAAAATAAAAGATTATGAATTTCTCCAAAATCAAATTTTCCTTAAGAACATATCGAGGACTTATATTCAAAAAGGGATATTTGCAGATTTACAAAAATATTTTTTGACGTTAAACACTTGATTTTTGTGTCCTTTATCAGTGGTATAAATTTTGAAAAGAAACATTAATTCTAACACATTTTTTTGCATTTTTATGCTATCTACAAGATATATTAAGAAAATTTTCGGCGCTGTGAGGAAGAGTCCTAATGTAATTTATTGATTTTTTTTTATTATTGCATTATTATTTATTCCAATTCAAGAAATGTAAAAGGCCACACTAAGCCAATAAACTTATATTACAAAAGGAATAATTACATATGTAAAAAAATATAACACACAATAAAATAATATTATTAAAAGAATAATAATCTTAATCAATTATAACTTATAAACAAAAATTAAATAAATTCCTAATTAAATTTTCAACAATTCGTACACATAGGACTTTTGTTAAAAAAAAAAAAAAAAATATTAAAAATGAAATGATAAATTTCTTATACAAAAAAGTCTATGTGCAGATTTTTTTTATTTTTTCTTTCCTATTCGCAAACGCCAACAGATATCGATTTTTTCAAAACATTAAAATAGGAAATGTCTAATGAAAAATAAAAAAAATCCAAAATTAAAAATAATAAAACATTATTTTTGTTTGTTCTCCTGAACAGTAGTAAAAAAAACACATATTACTTTTCTGCAGCGCACCGACGATGTAACTTTTACTAAAAAAAAAAACCGACTATATTCATATTTTTATTTGATTTTCAAAGGATAGTAATATTAAAACTCTATTAAAAGTGTTTTTGAATGTCTTAGTCAGTTTTAATCAGTTTTTGCAAAAAAAATTTTCATGCAATTTTTTTTGCAATATTTATTTACAATTTGAATTATGAACACATTTTCGTTTTTTTAGTACCCACACTTGTTATTTTACAGTTGCAACATGGGATCATTATGTGTTTGTGCTGATGTTTGTAACGCATAGAAAAAGTTATCCAACAAATAAATAAAAATAAGAATCTTTTAATAAAATTCGGTGAAAAGAAGTTCTGTACAAGTATCAATCTTTGTACTAAATTTCATGAAGATCGGTCCAGAATTGACCATGTGAACCTATCTTCCGAAAATCACTTTAACGTCCAACACGAATGTTAGTATCAAGTTGATATTTGACACAAATAAGTTTTATGTAAGTAGAAACAACATTGCGAAATTTTATGAAAATCGGTTTATAATTTACCATAGCTCCCGTATAAACTCACTTCCAGGAATCACCATAAAGTGTATTTGTATATTTTATTTTACATTTATTAAAATAAAGTGTAATATAAATCCTCTTCCCGAATTTTTATGTTCGTACACAATGGTGTAGGGTATCATGCAGTCGGTCTTGACCGACTATATCTTTCTTTCTCGTCTTATCTCTTGATTTGTAAGATATCAAAAATTTATATACCAGTTAGATAGCTTTATTGTGCCCTAATCTTATATACGCTTCACCCGTGTTGAGATGTGTTATATGAAAATGAAATACGTTGTATTGGATGTAATTACAAATATATTCACTTGTCTAACATCTATGTAAACACTAAAAAATTTAAATAATATGCATTTTCATATAAAGTTAAAATAGAATCAAGATTTTATATATCCTTATATCCTTTATATATTATAAAAATGAGGTGCATGTTTGTTTATGTATCAATCACTTCTAAATGGCTGAATCAATTTTCAGGAAATTTGACACACAAATAGTACCAGTGCCAGAGGTAGGTTATAGGTTCTTGTTAGATCTCGAAGTCAGACACACACTTTACGTCAACTTTTAAAAAAATATATTTTTTTCAATTTTACGTTATTAGTAATACTATTTACATGAAATACGACGCACATACATATAGTGCTTGCATTGTATAAAGTTATAGGTTGTTTTGGATCTTGATCGGGATGTAGTACCCCCCATATATAGCAAATATTCATTATGGCATATCTAAGGAACTATTAAGTAAGAGCCCTCAAATTTCGAGGAAACCTTTACCCTACCATATCGCATTGATGAAATGAGAGGTACAGGAACAGAGGTAACCCACATACAAAGAAAATATAAATTTTCTCATCTAAAGGATTATTACAGTGGAAGTCTTAAAAAAAAAAAATAAATAAATGTAATTTTCATATAAAATTTCGAATAGATCCAAGGGGTTTAGTAGCTTCCATATAAAGTAAATATTAGATAACACATCAAATAGGGTAGCGAAGGGCACCGTAAAAAATTAGTAATAACAAATTTATTACTTTGGAATTTTACAAAAGTTGGCACAATATTAAATTAAAAAAGTGTATTGTGGAAAATTTATATACCGATTTGACTGATTCAAAAAACCGAAATTCGAAATCTAATCTATAACTCGGTTAATACTGGATCTACTTAGATCATTTTTTTCTTAAAAAATTCCGACTTTTCTGTGAAAGAACGAAGTTTCTAGCTTACATGGGTTAAAAAAACTAAATGCGCCTTAGTTTATTGTTGTTGTTTTTCAGTACCCATGAAAACAACAACTATAAGGGAAGCAAACTTTAAATAAATAAAAAAACAGATTTGCCAATAACTCGGTTGTTTATAAACCGATTTGGTTGATTCAAAAAAACAGAAATTCAAGAAACATCGATCTATATAAGAACCTAGTTCGTAGCATATTTAGGACTTGGATATCGGTCAAAAATGCGTTTTGGCCGATATCTCTGTAAGTAATGGACCGACTGAGTTCATTTTTTCAGAGGAAAAATTCCGAAAAAATTTTCCGATTTAGTTTTCCAAAAACGAAATCCTTAGCTTATATAGGGGCTTCAAAAAATCTCCTCTATTTTTGAACTGGTTTTGTTCCGAGTTTCAATAGAAAAGTTATGGTAAAAAATGTAATATATATATATTATATATGGCAGTTATCGGTGGGCTTCATAAATGCTATTTCAACCGACGGACGAACATCGTCCTATCGACATCATTTCTTATAAGTATACAGAAAATATAAACTTTTTTGCTCGCCGAAAAAAATTTTACAAATACAATTTTTATAGTTTCTTAAAAAAATTTACTTTAATTCCAAAAATCAAGAAATAAACTCACTTCTCTAGCTGACGTAATTCTTAATTATACACAAAGAGCCTGATATCAATAACTGGAATCAAAAATACGCTACTTTAAAGTTTAAAAGTGGATGTTAAAATAACATAAGTAAATAAATAATTTGTAGTCGTAGCCAAAGTTCGAAGGTGTGTTTGTGCTAAAATAAGCAGGAAATGAAATTTTTGGTGAAATATTAAATTTTAAAGTAGCATAGTTTTGGTCGATCATTGAAATAAAACTAAAAAAAATATACTTTATATTTTAAAAAAGGTGGGTTTGAGTTTTGTTTTCAACAACATCGAGGATAATTCCGATACTGACCAAAGAAAAGACGGAATCCAGAAACATAGTTCATAAAGATTGATGTTGCCCGATTACTATAAAATCAAGTTAATTATTGCAATGGTTTAACATAGGTTTCAAGTCCAAAAATTAAATATAGGGTACATTATTTGGTTTTATTACTTTAAGCGAATTTATATATACTGATTCTATTGCATTGTCTGTCGCTGTATTTCTACTAAAATTTTAATATTTTGTTTTAATTCATTTATAAGAGGAAACATTTCATTTTTGTTTTTATTATTTTTATTTGTTAGAATATATACTTTTTATTAGCATACAAATATTTGTTAATCACTTTAATTCATTCACATTTACATATCATGTTTCTTATTTATTATGTTTTGAAAATTGTGTTAAAACTTTTATTTTATTTGCTAAAAACATTTTTACTTATTTTTTTTTTCTTTTAAATTTAGCATACATTTATTGATATTTTAACAAATTTTCTTCTTTAAGTAAAATTATGTGTTATTAAAAAAATAAAAAAATGGACAAAAAATTTTATTTTTTAATTTTTGGTTACTTTGGATTTTAAATATATATAAGTATACGTTAAATTTTATTTAGTAAATTGGAATATTATTGGGTAATTAGAAGGGATGTTGTATACTGTTGTAAGTGGTCGATCAAGCGCACATATTTTATTTCATACATGTCTTAACAATACAAAAGTGTTATAATATATATTGAAATTATTAAGTGAATTCCATAAATTTTTTATGAAGTTCCTACATACATACATATATTTATGGCAGTGAAAATTATGAAAATTCTTAATTATGTATGTTTGTTAAGACATGCTTTAATATTAAAAATTGTTTTAAAATAGTTTATTAAGTTCAGGCTTTGATGCAAAATGTTCATCCTTCATTGACTATTTGTTAAACAAATCACATTATATATATATATATATATATATATATATATATATATATATATATATATATATATAGTTTTTTTAAATTTCACATTTGTGTCGTTGTTTTTTTTTAATAAATTTTATACATATATTTCTTTTTAAGTTATTTAATTTAATAAGTGCAATAAATGAATATGTTGTATGTATGTATGATTGATTTCCTTTTGAATTCATTACCTCTAATATTTTGATTTACTAACATTTCATTAATTGTTTGTAAATTGTACTGTGTTTTATTTTTAAAATTAAATCGAAAATATTCGTTTTATTTCTTAATTTAATTATGGTAAATTTTGAATTTGAATACGTCCCTTTTGTTAATATTTTCATATTTTTATTCATTCGTTGGGATATGAGTGCAGGTTATTTATTTATGGGAGAGAAAAAGGAGACTATAGTTGATTTTTGGTTTTATATTTTAGCAAAATAGTTGCTTTATATTTTATTACGTTAAATTTTCATTTTGTTTGTATATTCAACATAAATCCAACTACATATTGTAAAATTATACCCAAAAATATGGTACGATTAATGCTTTATATATTTTTTTATTTTCAAATAAAGCTTACATAAAATTTTACTAAGCAACCCTGTAATTTATTTCTATCATTAATAAAGCAAACACACTCTGTATAAATAATTATAATTCATTTTTGAATTAAAAAAAGAAAAAAAAAAAAAAAAACTAACAGGCAACATAAAAAAATTTAATTATTTTGTTTAATAAATGAAATTTATTTGTGTAAATTAACTTGTAGATTAACATTATTATTAATAAATCAATTTGTTTTTTATTCTAATTTTATATTTTTATATGTAATTGATTTTCTTTAATTTTTTGAATTTGATATAAAAAGAATAAGAAAATTAAATTGCTAAGCATAAAAAGTATATTAAAAAATAATTACACTATTGGACGAATTCAAAAATATCATAAGGTTGTAAACATAACATAAAATTTAAGTATTTTTAATAAGAGTTTATAATTTGAAAAAGTTTCTCAATGTTTTCCATTAAATTGAAAATATGAATGTTAGATGTTGATATATATATCCTTACCAAAAATGCAAACGGCCCTATTACCACTTTGAAAATTCAAAAAATAAAAAAAAAACTAACTAAAAAAAAAATGTGTATGAAAAAGATCTAATTTGATCAAAGCTATTTAAATTACATTAATATATGTATCTTTCATTATAACTAAGAAAATTTGTACTTTACGAACATAAATTGTTAATTTTAACTAATTTTCTTCGGCTCCTGCTGAACGTTTTTGAATGTTAGTCAAGGCTGGTTGCATTTAAGATGACGATATGTATATAAGAATGTATATTATTTGAAAATTTTGAGAAATTTTCTTATATAATTTATTAAAAGTATCTAACAAACTGAGGGATAAATTCCTGTATATATTTGTTTTTGTTAAAAAAATTTATGAATATATTATCTAGTTTCATAATGTTCAATTAAAATGTATGCTGATACAATTCTCAATATCTTTAATAGCATATTTAGCAGAAATTATGGTTTGCTTGGAATGAATAATTTAAGAAACATCTACAAAATATATTATTTTCTTATAAATGAGTAACTCCATCTGGTCTTACTTAATACATTTTAAAGAAAAATCGTTCATAGGAAAACTCATTTTCAAGATGTTCGCATTTATAACAACTCAGAGAGACCCTCTATGTTATTTAAAGAAAATAAAAGTACGTTTTCAATACATGGTATTGCGTGTAATTATATTGTAATATTAATTTTAATTCTTTTGATAATTTACTCTTGATAGAAAAGTTTGTTTTTTAAAGACTTTCTTCTTTAGATGTTCATTAAAAAATTAAATATTTTTTTCTACTCATACAAAAGTTTTTTCAGAATTTTCTTTTTAAAATTTAAAAAATGCATATTGTTTGTAATAGTTTAAGCATGTTTATTTTCTTGTTGCTAAAATATTTACCATGCTGTTGTATACATAATTTTTAATTAAAATTTAGTAATAAAAAAAATGAACACAAGATACATATATACCTACTTAAAATAAATTCATATACATAGTTAATGCAAAATTTCAAGTAATTATAATCTAATTTTAAAGAAAATCTATTGAACATTACTAGTGTTCGATATTTATTTATTATTATTTTTTTCTGTTTATTCTATTATAAACATATTATGTATTTTATACAATATGTTAATAATAATTATTATTCAACTTATATAATGCACATACATACAATACACATTTATTTAAATAGTTCTTATAGATAAAATAATTAAAATAAATGAAAAACTAAAAACCAAAAGTAATAAACATTGCAAAAACATATTGAGATTCTTTGTGTTAAAATAGTTTATAATAGATACATGTATGTATATACGTATATTTTTATTTTTTATTTTTTTTTTTTATTTATGCACTTTAGACATTTTGAATTATTTTTAAACTTGTAAAAAAATTTAAACAAACACATTTTTTGTTATTTTGTATGTACGTACTATAAATCTAATTGTTTTTATAATTTATTTTACTTTGTTTTATTATACATATTTTAATTTATTCATTTTTAAAGGCTTTTAAAAAGGTTTACGGACTAAAAATTTAGAATGTTTATTAATTTTCTTTCTATTATTTTTTAAATGAATAAAAACATAATTTATAAAAAAGCTGCACATTTTAGAAAAAATATTATTATTTTTTATAATTAAGCATATATTAAAAAAGCAATTTAATGTTAGTTTAAATAATATTTGCATTTTTAATTCTTTTTGCTGAAATTGCGCTTTGTTTTTTAGGTTTATTTCCTATAACACTTATAAGAAACATAATTAGGAATTACATTTAGACGTAAGTAGCTACAGCTGCTGTAGCATTTGCAGTGTTGCCCGCAGCATTCTGTTGTGTTGGAGCTGAAAGCGCTGAAGGTGTATGTGCCGCAGGTGTATTATTGACGGGCTGTGGACTTACAGGAGGCTGCAATTTACCTGGCACATACTGCCCAATGAAAGAACCATCTTCAGTAAATTGACCTTAAGAAGAAAATAAAATAATTTAACATTAAGTTATGTATTTATATATTATTATTCTTTATTAATGTAAAAATTTCCACCAAATATTTTTTCGTATTTTTAAGATAGTTGCATGGAAGATTGACTGAATTATTTTTTATATTTAAGTGATATATTAGTATTTTTTTTAATAAACGATGGATTTTTGAATTTTGACAAAAGTAATGTCAACGCTAAGATAACTGTCAATTTCACAGAATTATTGTTTAAAATATTCGTTTTAAAAGCAATATTATTTGAAGAATTTGTACTTTTTATAAAGTTCAGAGTGACATAAATATTACATTAAAATAACAAAACCTAATATATTTTGAAATATTATAGCTTTTTTATAAAGACAAATATTTCACAAATTTCTTGACCGATTTTTGCCAATACCACAACTATAAAATCTCGAAATAAATACCCTATAATATTATGAATAATATGGTCGAAAAGAATATGTCATTAATTTTTTCATTAGATAATAGTAATTTGAAAACTTTGAATGCGTTTTTTGAGTTATGACATTCTTGAAGTAGATGAGCGATATGTACGTATGTTGATGCAATATATCGTCTGACAGCTTAGTTATTAATTTATTGTTTTGTTTATCGAAACTTCTTGCTTTTTAAACATTTAAATTAAATATTGTAGCGTAAATTAATTTTTTTCTTTAAAGAAATTGGCTATGTAGGTAAAGAATTATATAAAAATACATACATACAAATTAGTAGAGGATATGAAAAAGGATTAAGTAATTAAATTATATATATAATTAAAAAAAAAAAAATAATAAAATAAATACCTTATTTTCAAATTAAAATCGCATCGTTTACAAACAAAACTACAGTACAAAAATAAGAAACTGAAATAATTATGGTTTTTTACGATTTTTAATTATTTATTTTGTGTTTTTTTCTTTTTTATTCTTTAATACGAAAAGAGGTACAAATTTAACTTAACTAAGTTAAATTTACATAAAAACATTATAAAATATTTCTTTTTAATTTTTTATATGTATTTCATTATAACTAAAAAATTATGTTTAATGTTAAGCTTTATTATATAAAAACTATATATTCATTACATAAAATAAAAAAAGAGAGCGTCAATATATTATTACAGGAAGGAGGGAAGAACAAAACGAATACACTAAATACTTATACAGAAACAATATAAGAAAATTAAAAGAGAAGATAAAAAATAAAAAGAATAAAGTAAAAATACAAAAATGTAATATTTAAATAAAAAACTTAAAATTCAATTACATGCGTCAATAATTTGTAAAAAAAAAAAAAAAAACAATAAAACTTCTGACGTTAAGAAATATCCAATAATTATTCGGTTTTTAAATTTCATTTTCGAGTTTTTAGCTGCTGGCAGTTGTTTTCTTTTTAATTATAATCATATTATAAAATTTTAAAGTGATGATTGTTGTTTTTGTTTAATTATTAATTTAGAATTTGCCTTAGAGCAATATTTTTGTGCAGAGTATGTATTGCTGTATGTGTGTGTGTAGGGGCTGGTGGTTTTTCTTTAAATTTATTTGTTTTATATTTATTTTAATCTAAATCAAAGTCCTTTACGCCCATATTGACCTATAAAGGAACCATCTTCATTCATGCCTATATATTCGATTCAAAAACATTTTGATAGGATGACGTAGTTGTTGTTACATTTCATTGCATATTCAATAGGTGATGGTAAAACATATGTTGTTTGTAGTAGGTGGAGATTGATTGGTTTTTGGGTGGTTAATTTTTTAATATCGTAACACAAGGCACATAAATTAAGAACATAAAAAAGTAAAAATAAGGAAATTAAAATTAATAAATTATTTAAGTATAAAAATCATAGAATACAACTAGAAGATTATGTGAGAGGCACTTCGAACTAAATTTTCAAAAAAAATACTCATTTTTTCAAAACACAAAAACAAAATATATATGATTACATACATGTATTTTGTTGTTGCATGAATTAGGTTATTGAAAATTGAATCAGGTTTTTTTTCTCTCACATAAATATCTAGTTATTAATCTATGATAAAAATGCTTGAGCTCTCTTGCATGATGGTGAAAATGAGCTTGATTAGTGATAGTTGCTGATGCTTTTTGAATGTGTATAATGATGTTGCTTCAAATCTGAAGTATTATTTAAATTACATATTCAACAAAAGAAAATAAACAAATAATGCAGAAAAAAAGAAGCAGCATTTGAAAATATAAAAATTTAGCACGACTTGAATTAAAAAAAAACTTATTTATTTAATTATTTCATTAAAAAATAAATATCATCATAATAGTAATGTTGTAACACATGTATTTAAATATTAATTGATATAGCTTTCTTCAAATAATTTTTAGCATTCATTAACAAAATTATTATAACTGATTTGTTAGTTAACAAGAGAAAAACAAATTTTTTGTGTTATTTAATTTTGTTTATAAGCTGTGATTGAATTTTGTCGCAGTTTTCTTTTTGTATTTTTTTTTTTGCAACATGCAAACAAATTGTTTATCCAATAGTTTACCTTTCTATTTTTTTACAAAATTTATTTATATGGTATAGATACAACAAAAAATCTATTATTTCTTAACTCCATACGATGAAGCCTCATCTATATGTTCTGATAAAGTAGGTAAAGTTTGTTTTACTTTACGTGCACCTGCTGAGCTCATTTTCAACATAAATGCAAAAATAAAAATTAAAAAAAAGTAAATAAATAAATAAAATAAAAATAATAAATAATAAAACATCGAAGAACTACACACAATAAATATATCCATATACAAATGTATATATGTATTTGTGCACAAGTGTATATTGATTAATAGGAAGACATACCTGTATCACCATCACCGTATTCAGCCATTGAATCTGTATCACTTTCCAAGCCAGGTTTTGCTGAACTAACAGATTGACGACCAGCGCTCTTATTGTCCAAACTAAAAAATAATAACATTATTTAATATTAATTATTTTCCTCTTAATAGTATTTCGTTTACAAAAACTTACGGCTGTGAATACTCGTGAAAACCTCCTTCATCTGGATAGTCTCGTCTGCCGTTGGCCAATTCACGATCATGAACATCGTATTTACCACCACGATTGCGACGGATAATGCAAATAATAATAAATAGTATGATAATAATGGCTAACGCCAACATCATGCCGATAAACCAGCCGGCATTTGCAAGATTTTCATTGGGAACTTTGATGGGACCATCGACACCATTGGTGTCAACCTCCTGAGTGGCACTTTCAGTCATGAAATGACCATCAACAGCCACAACGCGGAATTCATAAACTGTATCGGGATCTAAACCAGCTACTTCTTGGTAATCACGATTTTTCTCTTCGGGGGCCTTATTCCATTCAGTTTCACCCTTAATTCTAAAGTAAATAAAAATATAATTTTTATTAAATGATTCGTAAAATTTACTTTGAAATCTCTTACTAACCTGTATTCTGTGAAGAAGTGTGTACCCGCATGACCTTCAGTATTTGGTTTCCAATTGACACGGAACTTGGCTAAACCATTGTCAGAGGGAAGCTGTTGATATTCGAAGAAGGGCATAGCTGGCGCTTGCGAATCTTCCGACAATGTACGTTTTTCAATAAAATGTCTAAAGTAGAATCGGCAAAAAGACAGATTAAACGAATTTTTCATATGATATTATATATATGTATTTGAACTTACTCTGAACCTTCTCCAACTTTTGTTGTAGCAGCAATAGAGATACGATATTTGGTATTTGGTTTTAAACCGGCCATCTTCATACTTGTAACATTGGGATCAGAGATATGGGGATCATATTCACGCCTTTCACCCACATAGCTGCCTTTTACTTCTTCATAATAGATTTTGTATCCAGTCAGTTTTCCGTTAGGATTTAGGGGTTTCTTCCAAACCAACCAGAAAGCCGAGGAGCCCATAGGATAAGCTTCTAATGATTCTACGGGGGACGGAACGCCTTCGGGTGTATCAAAATCAATAACGGCACTGGCAGGACCATTGAATCGTCCATTGTAGGCCAAAACTCGAGCAAAATTCTTAGAATCTGGTTTAAATTGTGTTACCAAGGCTTGATTTGAATCTCCCTTGACATGGATTTCACGTAAGCCTTCTTCACCTTCCTTTTCTGTCCAGGTTTGGATTTTGTAACCCTTGAAATGACCACGAATCGACTCAGGACTAACTGCATTCCAGCCCAAGATGGCTGAAGTGGCACCAGTCACTTGTATCATACTGAAATTTGTGGGTGCTTCCAAAGGCCCTTTAAAAAAGTAATAAGGTAAAAAATAAAAACAATTAAATTAACCAGTAAATTGCGAAAAAAAAAAATAAATACTTACGATCTTCTCCAGAATAACCGATAACTTCCTCAGCGGCTACATTAGCCTCACCACGTTCATTAATGGCCACGACTTTAATGATGTAACGTACAAATGTTGGCTGATCGGTAATAACCAAACTATTTTGTTTCCAATCATAAATGTCTTTATTTTCCCAAGACGCTGCTGGTATATCACGTTTCCAAGATACGCGGTATTGGAAATTGGGTGCATTGTGTTCAAGTTCAGGCATTGGAGTCCAGGTGATTACCAAATTATTTGGTTCTGTACCTTGGCCAGCGACATTATCGGGATTTTTGTATGGAACATCAGGCTGTGTTGTACAAGTTTCACTATGACCTGATGGAGGTGAGGCACCGATTTTATTGAAAGCAATCACACGGAAAGTGTAGTTCGTCCATGGTGACATATCAACAGTGAAGGAGAAGTCAGTAGATGGAACCTTTTCAAAGGCTACATCCCAGGAAGCTGGAGTAAACGATGTATTATATTGTATAGTATAATGCAAAATCGGTGAACGATTATCGCCTTGGGGTTCCCAATTAATTTCAGCATGGTGTTCAGTACATCTAACACCAGACAAGAGAGGGGCATTTGGAACATCTTGGACAATTAGATTAGCTTTGGCCGAAGCTTCGTCTAACTCAGTTCTGGCCACACAAGTATATTCACCCGAATCCAATTCAATGGTCTTGGCAATTGTGAGCGAGTTATCGTTGGTCTTTACAAAACGAGCTTCAGCTTCGAAATCGATTTGTTGCGAATCCTTCCACCATTCAATTGTTAAATTCAAAGTATCATCGTGAGCTTCGTTACAACGGAAAGTTGCTGACTGACCAGCTGCTACTTCGTAATTTTGAGGTTCTTGGGTGATGCGTGTGTGTTCTTTGACAATCAATGAACCGTTCGCAGTCTTTTCACCAAATTTATTCTTTGCAAAGCAGGTATATTGACCTGCGTCATTGAAGCTAACTTGTTGGATTTGTAGATCTCCCGATTGTAATACTGTGTAACGACCACCAGTCAATTCGAGACCATTACGAATCCATTTAACTTGAGGCTTGGGTGCACCGAACACGCGACAACGCATGGTTACATTTTTGCCGTCAACAGTCGCTTCTTTGCGAGGAGGCTCTTCAATCTCTGGCGGCAAGGCCAAGACATTCAAGTAGACATCTTTGTAAACATAGCCCAAAGAGTTGGTAGCGTTACAACCGTAATTACCAGTGTCTGACTTGAGCAAATCGCGTAAAATGATGCGATTGGTTTCCACAATTCGTCTGGGATTAGGAGGAGCTTGACTAATAGGTTTACCATTGTGAATCCATTGAATCGTGGGTTCGGGAGATCCAGCAGCTTCACAACGGAATTCTACGGTCTCATCTTCGGCAGCATTTTGTATTTCAGGTTCCACAGTAAAATAGGGAATGGCATTTATTTGTAGATTAATAGAATAAGATTGAGCATTGCCCACACCATTGGATACATCACACGTGTAAGTACCATTATCATCGAAATTAACATGACGTATTACTAGCGATTTACCATAATGGCCCTGGGTTATACGATCACTCCACTCTATCGGCCCGCCATTCTTTTTCCATACCGTTTGTGGCAGCGGTGTACCTCCATATATACAAAATAGCTCTGCACGTTTACCTCTTAGGGCCACTTCATTTTTACGTGTTACATATTGTTTCTTGGGTGGGAATTTATTTTGGGAAGCACTAATACCGGTCTGTTTAACATCCAACAGTACACGATTACCGATCTTGTATTCACTGCGGAACACCGATGTTGCCGAACAAGCATAATAGAAATCGTCACTGGCATCTTCACGTGTTACATTAGAGAACCACAAGGTTCCTTCGGGATCCAAAGTCATGCGTGAATTATTTATTGATTTGATATTGCCGTCGATGGACTGTTGAATTAACCAATTGACTGTGGGCTTTGGCCAACCGTCGGGTGCTTCACATTGCAGCGAGAAGGGTTCACCTTCGTTGGCTTCTACGGTTTTGGCAGCTTCATCTTTGAATGCATTCAACTCAGCCTTACGGACAAACACAGAATTCGATGTGGCTATACCGAATTCGTTTTCGGCAAAACATTGATACTGACCTAAATCTTCGTCCTTTGGCGAGGTTATAACTAAGGTACCACGTCCTGGTTGTTGCAACATACGATTATCGTATGCTTGCCAATCGAATTTTTTGCCGTTTTTCACCCATCGGTAACTGGAAAATATAGAAGAATGCAATAATTTACATATAAATATTTACGTATTAAAGTTTTCATAGATTTAAAAGTATTAAAGAGTGGTTAGCTGTTAAACAGTATCGATCATTGTTGTTAAGTTTTTTTGTTTTAAGTACTTGAACTCCAATTTTTCCGGTCAGTGTAGAAAATTTACATTGAATCTCTCCATTCAATAGAAGAAAATAAAAAAAAAGAAAACAGCAGCAACAATAATATCAAAACATAGTTTTTGCCGCCACAAAGCCATGTCGACCCCAATTTAGCCTTGAGCATTAAAATAAATTTATGTACCTATGTAAAGTACGTAATAAACATACTTACTGTATATGTGTATGTATATTTTTATATATGTACATATTTACATATGCACTACTATGTAAAATTGTACGAATCAAACATCGAAAAAATAATACTAAAACCCTATTGTACTTTACTGCTTACTGCTGGCATTGCGTTAAATTTGAATCTATCAAACGAACATGGGTTTGAGTAAGTAGGTCAAGAGGAGGAGGGGATGGGAATATAATGCCGTAGTTAGTTGGTAAGAACACACAACCATTATTACGTACATATGAATGTCTATACAAATATTTCTGTAAAAAAATAATGCATAAAGAAATGCTATAGAAATTGTGTGTGTGTAGATAGAATATCGAAAAAATTATTACAAAAAATTAACCATTGTTGATGTCTAACTGGAGATTAGTCATTGTTGATATTTTTAAATAAGGGATTTGTTAAAACACTGTGTAGCAACAAAGTGATGACTAAAGCAGAATTAATAATTATAAAATAAGCAATCAAAAAATTACAATAATAATGTTAATAAGATTTTCCTAATCTTAAATTTTTTAAGTTTTAAAAGAAACCATTTTCATTCGAATTTACTTATATTCTATTTCGAAGTGTGTCGTTTAAAGTTTATATAACAATATTGGATTACCAATTTTTACAATAAATATCACTGAAATTTATACCTTTTTTTTTGGCCACAAAAAAATTTCAACACTTTCATTTTAAACGAAAAAAGGAGAGCTAAAAACCACATTTAAGTGTAACCCAAGTGTTTTGTCGTTTTCCATAATACAATTCTCCATACAAAAATATTGACTCTTTTGGTATACAAACTGAATATTTATTTATTCATTTACTATTTACTGTGATTCATTATCTATACTCATACGTCATTTAATCCGTGAACCATTACCGTTTGATTTATTCAAAACATTTTCATTGTAACACAAACGGCTTAAACAAAAGTTTAAACGAAAAAAGTTTAATCTAAAAAATAAGCCCATGAATCTAAATAAGTGTTGTTAATAAAACAAAAACCACATCCCTCATAGTAACAATAAATATTTATATAAAGTGAGTTTTAAAGGGTTTTTGTAAAAAAAAAAAAGAAAAATAGAGCGACCAACCATAATGTCGCGTGTCCATTTGTGTTTATGGAAATTTGGTCTATAAACATTAAATAAAAGAAAATGACTATTGCAATGATGGTCATCGGCCAGCATTAGTGGCCAACAATTCAAATGAGGGGAAACATTTCTGTGAAGTTTTTTAAACAAATTTATAAATGTATAAAATTATTTGGTGTAGTTTTTTTTTTAAACAGTGTTGCATGTTTTTAATTCTTTCCTTTTCTTTTCTTTTCTCTTCTTCTTTTCTTCGTGTTGCTGTATACATAATCTAAAAATTTAGAGTTTTAGTAACTGTATTATTTTAATTTTGTACGATTTATCTTTCGTATCACTGTATATACTTATATTTTAAATATGTAACCTAAACTCTACATTAATCAAATTTCTATTGAAATCAAAGATTGTTTTCACCAAAGGATATATAAATCTATGTATATAGTACTCGTATTAGTACTTTATTTATTTTTCATTTGTTTTTTTTTTTTTTTTTTTTTTTTACAATAAACCACTTTGTGGTTTAATTTATCAAATTTCAAAGCATAAACTTTAAAGTTTTTATAAAAAAAACTATTTTGTGGTTAAATGCTTCACTGATAATTTAATAAATAAGTTGAATTTTCATTGAAGACGTTTTTGTGTTTCTAATAGGGTTTTTAATTTCACACATTTTTCAACTCTCGGGAATCGAGATTTTATTTAAGGCACTCCCGGGAATTCCCGGGTATTCGGGGAAAAAAAAAATAATATTGTTTAAAAAGTATTGAAACTAAACAAAAAAGCTATATTTTACTTATAATTTGCACACAATATATCTACTTTAAAATAAAAATATGTGTTTTAAGATTAAGTTAATATTTTCAAAATGCTTATTTGGAAATTCGTTGTTATGTTAAAAAATATATTCATACCAATATCCATAAAAAAAACTAACTAAAATATTTTACTATTTAAGTATCTGGTTATTTATTCATCATTGACAATAAAAGCTTAAAGAAATAATCCTGGATATCGTTCGTCACAACCACAAAACATTTTTTTAAGAAATCATAAATAAGCATATTTTCGAGAATAATTTTTTTAACATCTTATTGGATCCCGTTCGATTTCTGCAAGACTTAAAAATTAATGAGTAAATATTGTTGAAGGCGAAAGGTCAAAATAAAAAATCTTACAAAACTGAGACGTGCATTCATATAGAATTGGCGAGGTTTTCAAAGTTTTGTGTTCTAATAGCAGTGATTTCAATCATAGAAAATTTTCAAATATTTATGTAGTTTTATCTTTTCAGTATTTCATTCTTCGGTAATTAATATTTCTGGTATTTTAATGAAGTCTTTAGAGTTAATTGTATCGAAAGGTGCAAAGCAATATAATCATTTAACCGTATATTTGCTTGATTATGGTCAAACAACGGATTTTATAGAATTTATGATTTTTAAAAATTGTAAAAATGTACATTTTTGATAGTTTTTAATTTCAAGGGATTCCTGGCAACAAAATCTCGAGAATTATCGGGATAAAAACCCTAGTTTCTAATCATAGGACTTTAAACTTACATACATATGTAATATAAAAGTATATAAAATTGTAATTCGAAAATTAAATTACCTTACACCAAGTGCTTTAA
The DNA here is from genome assembly GCA_932274085.1 of Protocalliphora azurea. Taxonomy (NCBI): domain Eukaryota; kingdom Metazoa; phylum Arthropoda; class Insecta; order Diptera; family Calliphoridae; genus Protocalliphora; species Protocalliphora azurea. Next base: position 147,194,646 of record OW026523.1, read on the forward strand.
AAAATATACATTATTGATTTCACCAAATACATATTTACTTGCATCAAAAAAATTTATATTTTTATGCAATTTGGATATTTGTGGTAATTATTCAATATTGTAGAAAGTCTCATCTCTGATTATAATACAAATTTATGTAGTTGTACATAGAATATTTCCTGTTGAGAGTTCATACTAAAATAAATATATTTTTGTTTATTATTAAATAATTAAACAGTCATCTTCATGTCTGTGCCCATTTGGTGTGGGAATACTTTTACTGTTGATTTAAAAACCAATATTCTTAAATAAACACTTGATGCTTTTGTTTTTGCTCTCGAAATCTATGTTAGACAACCATTCAAATAAAAAAAAAAAAAAAGATATTTAAATTACTCTAATAACAAATACTTTAACAAGTTTATTTTTCAATTATTACAAAAGTAAGGTGTGCGTTTAAATAAAATATTACGTACAATTTTCTTAATAACTCCTACTGCTGTTAATTTTAAATACTTTTCTTGATCGCAATATCTTCGAAAGATATGTCACATTTAACAACAGATCACATTTTTTGAATTTCTTTTCTGAAATTTTCTGGTCTGATTTGGAACTTTGTCGTTACAGTAGAACCACATAGAAATGGTACACTATGGATAACGTTATTTTTGTATTAGTTCTTTAACTGCTCAAAATTGTGGATTTCAGTCAAAAGTGAGTCAATTACGAGTAAAAAATTAAAATTTTTATATACAGGTTGCGCCAAAAATTCGGTGAAATTACTTAATTTTTTCAGTAGGCATATTAAAAAAGTTTTAAAAAATCTAGTTAGTAATTCACTTACATATAGAATACATCAAAAGAATCTGCAGAAAAAATGCTACAATAATATGATTTACTTTTATTTATAGACTATTCCACTTATATTTTATTTAAAAATATGTTACATTTTATTTAAACGCACACCTTAACTATTTTTTCCTTCTCCGCCGATTTATATATCATTACGCAGGAATGTTTTGATTATGAGAATGTATTTAAAATAGTCTGATGTGTTTTGAATTTTAAATATTTTATGTATATTGTTTTAAATACCCTGCTACATTTAAATGCTTTTTTGAGTTACACAAATATTTAAAATCGGTTTAAGGAAATTTTGTTTCCCCCTGCTTTATTATAAAAAAAATCTATAAAATGTTTAGTACCTCCTTAACGCAAAAAGTTAATTTTACGGTGAATAGTAGTAGATCCGCATATAAATAATAGTTTTTTTTTTTTCATACATTGTATGCTAGTACATTTAAGAATTTCTATTATATTCGTAATACGTATTAAGTGTTTTTGTTTATTACTTATTTTGTGCATTGTATTATTCATAATATTTTATTGTGTTTTTAAATATCTTTTTGTTGTGTCAGATTTGAATATTAAAGCACATTTATTCACTTGTTTTATAAGTTTAGGTAGTAGTTACAGAACAGAAAAAGAACACATTCACAACAAAAGTCAAATATTACATCGAAAATTGACAAAAATAAAAGTGTGAATTTGACACATATAATTGTTTAGTATTTCTGGGAAAAATAAAACATAATGTCATTTACAAATTATTGACAACCATAAATATGTTATAAAAAAGAGCTTTATGCAGATAAAAACTGTTTATAAAATTTAAAAATGTGTCCTTAAAATTAAAAATCGTATGTGATAGTAAAAAGATGTCACTAATGGATAATTATGTAAAACATATTTTTTTTTTAGAAAATTAATGAAAGTTCAAAATAAAAAATCTTACAAAACTAAGACGTGCATTCATCTAAAATTGGCGAGGTTTTCATGCAAAATTAGCAAACCTTTTCTCTTAAGTGTAAAATATGCAAAATTAAACTCCTAAACACAAAAATATGACAAAATATGCTGCTAAGTCTAAAATATGCAAAAGTATGATGTAACAAATCGATGTCTCAAACGGATAAGTAACTTCCAGTTTGGTTCATTTGAAGCCCAGGAAAACATGACTTTGATTATTTTTGGTTGTCCTGAATTCATAGAACAATGACACAGAGTTTCTTAACTAAAGATACGAAAATTTTAGTATCACATTAATAGTTAATTACATTTAGACATTTTGGCAATATATACCTATACAACATACAAATGATTTTATTAAAGTTCTTAAGAAGAGTTTATTTTGTGGTTTCAAAATACAGAACAAAAACCTCTTTGTATTTATAAAAAGTTTTTGTACTCTTTAATATTTAATTTTGTCGACAAAGAATTGAGTGTATGTACAATAATATTTATCTTAAAAGATCAAATTTCAAATGTCATTTTTCCTTTAACATCACCCCTTTTTTTTGGCACTTAGACTCTGTTCCAATATAATTATTTGTCTACTTAAGAAACTCAAATGAAATGATTTACGAAACAAATAAAATAAAGTTGTTCTGTGTATATGTGTTTAAAAAATAGACGCATACATTTACGTATATGTATATTTAGTTCCAATTCAATTTTGACACGTTTAATACAAAAACTCAAGTCTTAATGGCACGTGTCTAAACGCTGTTCAATTGTAAAATACAAAATTCATATAACACAGATACCAACAATGAAATGCTGATAATGCACATTATTATCCTTAAAGTATCCTAAGCCTATTTAATGTGAAATTGAACTTCAAATGTTATTCAGCTAAAAGAAAAATAATGAAAATATTATCGAAACAAAACACTTGAATTATTTGTGTTTATTGAAACATTAATATATTCTAGCTGCATAAAGGATGAAAGGAACGGAAGCGGAAAATTGTGGTAATTTGAAATAAGAAAATATTATATAGTGAATTAAGGTTAATATGCAATCGGCATTACGTAAGATATTTATATGAAAAATATTCGATAACAAAACTTGAGATTAAAAATTATGAGATTTCATGTTATCAATCAACCATCCCACAAAAATTAATCAGAATTTCTTCTTTTAATCATAGTATTAGCATTTTATATTTTATGAAATGGTTTTATAAAGAGTTATATATATATATATATATATATATATATATATATATATATATATATATATATATTATCATAGAAAATAAGGAAATAATCCTTAGCGATTTAAATGGCATATTTTTGCATAATTTTTACATGAGAGCATAAGTTTGCATATTTTACACATAATTTGCCATTAAACATTTTTTTTGCTGTTACATACGTTTTTGAAATTCGATTCCAAAATTTTCTTCTTATACATTGGCAGAAATTTTGTAATTTCCTAATACAAATAGCTTTGAATTTACTTAAGTGCAGTTGCTAATCAAAATCTGGTTATTTTTAGAATTAGGGCATATTTTCCGTAAGAACATTTTTTATGCACATAAAACACATTTTTATAGCATATTTTTGGATGCCCTGTTAATTAATTCCATTTTCATATAAAATTCAATACTGTCTATGTGTGAATAATAAATGAATGACTCATTTTTGACTTTAGAAAAAAAGCTCGCATTTCACAAAAGGAATAAGAAAAATAGGGGAAGAAATCTAAAAAGCACTATGGAGGGAAACTCTTATTTTAGTTGTGCTTCTTTTCTTATTCCATTAAATTCCTACCACAATTACAATGTTTAGCTAATGTAATATATGCTTCATATATAGAAGTTGTATCATTCATACATTTTAATGAGTGTATTCGAAAGGATTTTGTCGCAAACTACTAAAAAATGTGTACATAACAAATTAAATGATTAAACCGCCAGTATGGATTTGATATCTGACTCTTTTGCTATTCACCTGTACCTAATTTGCTTATAGTTTTTAATAGAGTTATTAAAAATTAGGACAGTTTTTTTTAATAAAATTACAACAAATTTCGAGTATTTTCGGTTTCGAAAGAAAATATTTTTACAAATTTGATAGCGTCCAAATCATTTCGTTTATGTACTTTAATCAGCATATTTACTTGCATAATAGAAAATGTTTAAAATTTCAGTTTTATGTATTTTAACAACTATAATATCAGAGTTCAAAACTGTTATAATCTAACTTTACATATAACAATTTTATTTTGTTCTTGTTATTTTATAACAAAAAAAAGGATAATGTTGTCTGATATAGTAAATGAAAAAATATAAAACACATATAGAAATTGTTCATAAGTGCATGCAAGTTAAAGATTTTGTGAGTGAATAAGGCAGAAGAATACCCCAAAAAAGTTATAACAATAGACCTTTTCATGTTCTACAAGAGATTTTTGTGTTAAAAACAAAATTGTTATACATAGACAGAAAAAAATAAAAATGTTCTACGATCAAACTTATAGAACTTATGTGTATTTGTAGGCATAAAAGGGCAATAACTATGCAGACGTACTCGTCTTTCTTTAATAGGAAGTTAAAAGCCAGACATGTTTTCCTCTATTTTGATTACTTTTTTGTTTGATTTCTTCTTTGTTACTAAAAGGGTATTAAGAAGTTTAGCATAAATTTTTTAAATGTTTTAATGAATTAATAAGAATAAGTTTACTTTTTTTTTAAATTAAAAAAATCGAACATGTAAAACAATTACTAGTAGGGTTTGGGGTTTCTCGTGATATTTCTTTTCCCGGGAAACGTGAATGAAAAAAAAAATAAATAAATAATTTAATTTGATTTTTTTTTTAGCAAATGTGATGTTACGTTTTTTGACTTATGAAAATCATTTACTTCTTGATACGTTGTTTTGAATTTTGTTAATATAATCGTTATGTTTAGAAATATAATTTTGAAAATTTTTGAATAATAATCTTATCAAAAATCCGAATTTGAAAAGTAATAAGTTGTTTTGTTTAACTTGCCATAAGTAAAATTGTTTAGAAATTTCGTTATATTCTTAAGACATTTTAAGACGAGAAGTGTTAATACTTTTGAAAAATAAAATATTTTGTATTTTATCAGTATGTCAAAAAAATTCGATAGAGAATACTTCAGACGGTACACAGTGGGGCAAATTTTTGGTATTGAATCCGTATCTCCTAAACTACTGGTCGGATCAAATTGAAATGTATGGAAAAATTGTAGAGGGAGACCATGTAGTCAATCTCTGATAATATGAGATAAACTACAGGGTTTGAGTATGTAAAAGTTTCAAAATATCATAACTTATACAAATCAAGTCCGATTTCAAAGATTTTTATACTTTTGTAAAGTGTTTAGCAATATAAAGAAAGAATAATCTTATTCACCTAAGTTATCTCTTACAGTTAAAAGGATATTTTCGCTTTCAATTTTTAATTTTTTACCTCTACTTTATTTTGTTTTTCGAGAATAAGTCCTGAGGTATATGAAGGATTTTTTTTTTAATATTCTGTATTTTGTAATATATTCCGAAACAATATGCTGAACAAAGTTTTTGATTATCTCAATTTGTTTAGACGTGAAAAATGTTCAGCACTCTAAAATTATTATGAGAAATTACTATTTTTATATAAAAATATAGTACTATTGTTTCATTTTTTTCCCAAAGTTTCGAAAGACGAAATAAAGTCGAGGCAAAAAATGTTTATTTGTTTATTTAATAGAAGTGTTATTTTTTTCATAAAAACAAATAATTATTAAAAATATATTAAAGTCTACAAGTTTGTGAAGTTTTATTAAAAAAATATGTTAAAATTTAATATGGGAAAAAGCTTTCATTTGGCACAGCAAAAGTGTAAAATTTGTTCACGATATGAAATTTGAAAATTTTCACAGAACTTTGCTACTATTTGGCACACTTTTAAAAAAAGCTTTTTGTTTTTATTGTTTTGAAAGAAGCTTATGAATATTTTGTTTTTATGTTTTTTTGAAATTTCTTTTTGTTATTTCTATTCATTGAAAAATATTTTCAAATTTTTTAATGTACGAGTTTTAAAAAGCTTTTAAAACAGTTTTTAAATATTTCTTATGGTGAGACAAAAACAGAATTTCTATTTTAAAATAAAATTGAAAGCTTGTCAAAAAGCCTAATCCTGTTGTCAAAAAAAAAAAAAAAAAAAAAAACTGTCTTTAAGATTGTGTTAGTCAAATTTTATTTATATGTATTAGTTCTGAAACCACTTTCAACACACATCATAAGCACATATAGTTGTTGAAAATAGTATTAAAAAAATTATTAAATATAATTCATCACAATTATATTCACAGATTTTCATAAATTTTCATCTTTTGCGGATTACATTTACCAATATTTATATAATTACATTTTCTGGCTTTTTGTTGATGCTTATTTTTTGCCTGAATAACTAGTTATTTTTGTTCGAGTTGTCCACAAATTCATGTAGTTATTTTTTGACTCTAGGGGTACTCAAAAATATGTACCTAAACGAAAACAAAAATAAAAAACAAAAAAATTTTGCCGTCAGTGAGACTCGAACTTGGACACACAATAACCATTCGTTTTTACTGACTAACGTCTTACTCAGTACACCATCTCGCAAATAGCGTCCTAAGCGACAAAAACTCTATTTAGTTTAAAATATCTTTTCAGACATTTTGTTATAAAAAACTAAGTTTCAGAATGGGGTTGAACCAACAACCTTCTGGTTGTTAATCCGGCGCTCTAGACAACTCATCCACGTGATTGCAGTATTACTATGCTATTATACTATTGAGTACTTATTAATGTAATACAGAGTAGGCAAAAAATAATGACGCCTCATTACCTGGAAACTACTTTAATAAGTAGTTGTCATTACCGAAAACCAAAAAGTTTTTGCTGGGTGAATATGAAAATAATTTAAATTTTAAATTCTCTTTTATTTTTAAAGCTTTTAAAGTTGCAACATAGAAAAAAAATGTTAAAAAATTTTTTGAAAATATTCGTGTTAAAGTGCAATAAATATGCTAGTGAAAAAATGTGTCGCAGGTGTAATTTTTCTTAAATTTTAAAGGAAAGTTTTTTTTTGTTGTTTTTCTCTCTCACAAGTGTGTTAAATTCACACAGAACTTGTGTGTGAGAAGAGAGAAATGTTATTAATAGTTAATTTTTTTTTATGAAAACTTTTGTATAATTTTATTTTCAATAATGTAGAAATACCTTAATGTTACATAAGAATATTCAGTATTAGCTTCAAAATTTTTCATTGTAGAGTGAAAAAGAGTAAGATTTTTGCTATAAGATTTTAAAACTACGTGAATATTAAATTTCTTATTTTATCAGAAAAATTAAAAAAAAAAAATATCCTATGAATTCTCGACGAAATTTTGCCCGGAAATCTCTCCCGTGAATTCCCGGATCACAAATTCAATTGAAATTCAATTTTTTGAGTCATAAAAAAATACAGAGTTCACGATTACCGAAAAGAATCCTGATAACCGAAAAAAGTTGATTTACAAACAAAATAATTTGCATTTTAAAAGAAAATCTGTATATCTCTGGATGGAATGTGACTCATTCTTTAAGATTTTTTTTTATCAGAAATGAGAAAAAAGCTGGCCTGAAGACCCACGAAGTAAAAAAAAAGCTCCTAATAGGAACGCTAGAAAAAACTTGAAGGTAAAAAAGAGGACGAAAATTAATGACACTAATTTTTTTAATTATGAATGCTGCCTAAAGTGTGATAAAAATTACGCACTGGAGGACTTTTTACGACATCCTGGTCATGAATTCCATATCACAGATGATATGGGAAATGTATCAAATAAATATCGTGTAAAAAAATCGAAATTGTGGAATAAACTTTTAGTCTGGTTGCACATTTGTACATGTAGGAAAAAAGCACTTCATTTATAACAATTGATATTTTTAACAGAGACGAAACGCAAACGAGTGTCGTCAGAAAAGATTCCTTTCTATCATTAGAAAACAACGAATTCTAATCTGTTTGGCCTCACCTATCTTCTCATATTACAACAAAAAAATTAACTGCTGGTTCTGTTCAGAACTCTGTCCATTTTAAATGTATTGGCTCATAATAAGAAAAAAAAAATATTCAAAGAACCCTTAAAGCTGACTAAAAAATAAAATAGAGTTTAAAAAGTGGACCCATTCCAAAAAAAAAAAAAAAATAACTGAAAACACAATAAAGCTCTTATGGAGAATATTCCATAAAATATGAAATATTTTATTAAAAATGAATAAAAATGAATTTTTCTTTTAAGTTTAAGAATATAATACCCTTTAAAAAAAAATCAAATGTATGCACTAAAATTTTCATGCACAGTCCTTAATTTAAGAAAAGTATTCAAAATGTATCACGTTCTTAAAAATATCTCTGCACTCCTATAGCAAGGATGTGGTTCATGTAATTCAAAAATGATCGTTTGAAGCACATTATGAAAGATGATATTTCTTTATTATCAAAAAAAAAATAAAATAAAACAAAATAAAATAAAACAAAATAAAATAAAACCTATAAGTAATTAAAAAAATGTTTACTAAAATTAAAATAACTAAACTAAACAGATATAATTACATTTCTCGTCCTTATATTGATATGCAATTTGTGGCATGTAACTAAAATTATTTAAATTGTTTTGTAAATACATACTCCAAAGGAATGTTGGCAAGACCAACATCATGCAAATCATAAGTTAGAAATTATACTCAATGAAATAGAATTCATACATTCAAAAAGAATGTTGTCATGTTTTCTATACATATGTACATATTTACTTTAATATTTATATATTATGAAAATATATATATACCTATATGACTACTAGTATATACATATGTATGTAGCTTATAAAATTCGAATATTTGAAACATTTTCATACAGATACAAAACTAGGAAAAATATATATTTAGTCAGTCAGACCGACAGTGAGGTAAAAACAAGGGGGAAATGCGGACATGCATATGTAATTGTGTAAGGATGTTCATATATATGTATATGAATGAGTGTTAGCAAAACATTTAAACACATAAACACTCAGTAAATCGGAAGGGTAATGACACGCTAACATGTGTTTTTCCCTTCAGTCGTGTACGATGAGGTAAAGAGACTCAATTTTAAATTTAAGACGGAACGGAAAACAAAGGGGGAAAATACTCATTTTATATGTTTTCCCTGTGGTAGAAAGAAAATCAGCGTAACACTATAGTTAACTGGGTTATATGTATGTACACGTTTATGTATAGATCTAAGCTTGATGAGGTTTATAAATTCGTGGAAACATATTTTACGACTCCAGTCAACCTGCATTAGTTTGATGTTAAATGTTTTTTTTTTTTTATTTCATACAAAATTGCAACAGTCTCTTGTTACACCCAATTCTCAAAAGCACATCCTTTATTATTCTTATTATTGCTGTTGTTGTTGTTGATGGTATCGTGGAAAAATATCGCTTCCATGACTTTTCATAAGCCTGGAGAATTTTCATTTTGTTACAAAAATTGAGTAATATATATATATATATATATATATATAAACAAATATAAGACACGTAACCGGAAAATTAATTTACTTTATAATTCCTTCTAGAATTATGATATTTTACTCAGTTTCTCTTTGTTTTTACTTTAGCGATTTTTTTCTAGTTGGTAGCTTCACTAAAAGGGAATTTTCACAGAGGTTAAGAACCTTTTATTTTAATTTTACTTTATTGCAGTTTATATTTTCAAATGCTCAAGTTTAGGTAGGGCTTTAGGTATATAACATAAATAATAGTCATTTTAGTTACTCATATATATGTAAATTATTTTCTTTTTTCAATTTATTTGTCATTTTGGGTATAATGTTCCTTTGTGGTTAGTATATATATATACATACATACATACATATTGATGATATATATTTCTTTTTGCTAAGGAATTAAAATCTAAAAAAAGTATTTGACAAATAACGTTTTATCATGTCATGGCTTTATTTTGTTAAAATATGTGCAAACTTTCCTTAACATTTTCATGAATTTTAAATATTACAGTTGAGGTAAAATTACTTACATACATACACTATGCGACAAATTTTGGGTCATTGAATATTGCCTCAATAATTTCATCGCGAAATGAAAATGTTTAACTGGTTACATTAGATTAATAAAATCTTCGATTTTATGGACTCTTAACTTTGGATACTTTGAGCACTTTTTTCATTATTTGAGAAAATAATAATAACATTCCAAACAGTAATTTTCAATGTATTTATGGTAATGTAAAGCTTCTCTAAGATACATAAGATTTTTATTTAGTATCCCACCCTTTCACGCCCACTTTTCACAATAAGATTGTTTGCAATATATGAGTAGTCACATTATTCAACCGATTTAAGTTATCTTTAGTACATATGTATATATATCGTGCATTCTACGAAAACTAATATAGGATATAATGTTAATAAAAATGTCACACCAATTTTTTTTTTTTTTTTTGTGAAAGTTCAAATTAAATTTAGCATATACAAATGTCAAGTATTTTTTGGAGAAAACTATGAAATAAAAAATAAGGTGGATGCCACGACCACTTTTTAACCCACTTTTAGTAAAAATCAATTTTGAAACTTTCTTAATGCTATTAAGACAATTCACTTAAAATTTGTTATACATACTGTATATTATAAAGTTTAGTCTGTATTGGCACCACGCCCATTTTTTGTCCACTTTTACGATACTGTGATATTTTTTTATCACTGTTATTAAAAATTTTAATAAATTTTGAAATTTATTTTCTAAGAAGCAAAGTAACACGCTTTAAAAAAGTGGATGTAGCATCCAGTCAGTGCTTCCTTCAAGTATATACGTATGTGCCATGTTTAATTTTAATCTGTTCAGTGGTTTAGACATAAGATCAAGTCAAATAAAGTAAACAATATTATGATGAAAATGGGCCTAAAAAGGGTGTTGCATCCAGCAAAAATCTAATATAGTAATGGTGGTAATATATAAAATAACAAAAACACATAATAATTAGAACTTCAAGGGCCATAAAACCGAAATTCAAACTAACTTTGAAAAACACTTTTGGGGTTTTGTTAAACTGCTGTTACACTGTCATTTTGCGTTGAAATTATCGAGTAAATTTTTTCTCGTGGCACTGTGTAATCATTTAAATAAGTAAAATTTTTTTATTATTTCATTTAAAATAATCACCGAAACTTTATTTATAAATTGAGATTTATTTTTTAATTTTACGTTCATCAATTAGCTAACAAATTTTAGATATCACTTGAACATATTTTGTCGAAAAAATTAGAAATTTTGTTTATAGATTTTTTTTTGTTACCACCATGTACAAATTTTCTTTATTCCCAAATTCAACCACTGAAAATAAAAAGTTGTTCTTAATGAATATTTTACAATTAACAACAATAAACTCACTCTCAATTAAGCAAATGAAAAAAACTGATAATAAAAGAAAAAAAGATATTCAACCCATCAATATTTTCATAATAACAGATTCTACTGGCTTGGGAATTAAAAATATTGACTTTGTGAGCGTTTCTTTTATTTAATTGTACAATTGGAATAAGAAGTCAGCCAGCATAATTAAACAATTACAAAATTTACAAATTTTGCTTCATTAGGGCATCAAATAACTAAAAAAATCTATTGTGATTATTAATATAAGCGATTGTTGTATGTATTTTATCAATTTATTATGGTTTTAATTAAATAAAGCTGAAGTCAGGCAGCCTTTAGAAGTTAATAAATTATTTATTTAATTCATTTATATAAAATTTTACAACAATAGTTAAATCAATGGAAAATAATTTTGTATATTTTTTATAGTAAAATAAATATTTTTTATATGTCTGTTGATATAAGAACTTTTAAGTTTAAGAAACTTTAATGCCACAAATAAATTCATCAAGTACTTGTTGTAGTTTTACATATTAATATATCCGCCGGTTAATTTAAACATTTTATATTGGATTTTTTTCGTTTATTTGTATATTTGTACCAACAGATATTAAACCCATTTATTTCCTTTGTAAATTATTATTATGTTTTTCATGTGTGTTTTAATTTTTTCGATTATCGGTACCTTTTATATACCCAAAGTCATACCAACCTTTAAACACGTAATACTTAGTATCATAAAAAATAAAAATAATAATGGTAATCTATAAACTTCCCGAAACGGAAATTTCATACATACAAAAGTAATAAATAAGATACATTGGTTAAAATAAGTATTACGAAACTCAAAATTTTTTCTTATTCAACAACAATTAAGATCTTACGCATTACGAATTTACAAGTGACAGAAACAGTACGACGAGTATTTATGATAATCATTTGCTTTAATAGATATTTATATGGATAGAAATTATATTTTGCATTTCATATAAAATAAACAAACACTTACCTGTAAAGAAGACATGAAAAAAGAAAAGAAAGAAAAAATCGATTAATTTTATGATTCCTTTTTTAATACTTAGGTATTTATTTTATTGTATTATTTTATTCAACATAAAGCATTAAAGTTAAGAGAGCTTAAAGTTAACAAATCCTAAGAATAAAATATAGGGGTAGTTTCAATATTTTGTGTACATAGTGTCTATTTTATAAAAAACAAAAGTAAGTTTTGTTCCAAATATGTATATGGTACTAATTCAGTCAGAGTATTATGTATTAATTATAGAATTAAAAGTTTAAAAGGAATATAGAATACTGGCGGTAACATAGATACCATCATAATAATTATAATAATAAAATTTTAAAAAGCTACTTTTATGTGAAAGAACTTTCATTACTTTTTGCAAATAAAAATAATTTACAAATGATCAACTCACTGTTTATACGGTAAATTGTTTACAAAAATATATTTACTTATTTGTTATGCAGAATGGGAAAAATACAACTAAGGATTGCGTTCAAAAAAATGTATGCACGCCTTAAGGTTTCTACCTTTTATTATACTTGAAAAAAATTAGTATCGTTAACTGGTTTACATTTGTTATTATTCTCAGTAACTATGTGCTAAATTTTGTTGCAATACCATAACTTTTTTTTATTAAAATTGAAATTGAACAAAATTTATGCAAACGCATAATTAAAATTTATAATCAAAGCACATGTTGTCCAATTGCTAGGAAGGCAGGTGAATAGGGAAATACAGATTCTAGAGTAATAAAAGGAAACAGAGTTTGCGATCAACGAGAGGAGAAGTTGATTTGTAGTCTGAAGAATCGCAAACAAAATTATACAAATTTTAGGAGAAAATCTCTATATCTCTGGATGGAATGAGTGAGACTCATTAACTAAATTGCTTTGCACTTTTATCAGAAAAGTTAAAAAATAAGCTGGTCTGAAAGCCACAAAGTAAAAATGTCCCTATTAGGCACGCTACAAAATAATGTGGAGGCAAAAGAGAGAACGAAAATTATGAAGATAAATTTTTTTTTTTTCAAAAATATTAATGCTGTCTAAATGGCGATAAAAAGTACATACTGACGAACTTTTTACAATATCCTGGTCAGGAATTCCACATGACTGATTTATAGGAAATTTAATAGATAATTAAATTCAGAATTGTGGAACAAATTTGAACGTGTGGGAAAAAAGCCCTTCATTCATAACAAATGGCACTTAACAGAGAAATGTACCCAAATTAGTATCCTTGGAAAAGATTCTTTTCTATCATTAAAAAACTCAAATTATAATTGTTCTGCCCTCTCATCACTACAACAAAAATTAGGTTAGTGGTGTTAAGTAAAAGGTGCTGTTATTTACCAAAAGATGCCAATCCACCAAACTATCCAGAACTCTGTGCATTTGAAATGTATTGGGTGGTAGTACAAACATTTTTAAAAAAGAATACTTAAAGACGAGTAAAAAATAAAAAATAAAATGGAAAAATGTGAACATCCCAACAAAAAAAAAAAATTAACCGAAAACACAATAAAGTTTAAAAAGAAACACAGTAAAGCTTTTAGGAATTATATTCCAGATAATGTTAAATATTTTTTATGCGAAAAAATTTTATTTTGCAATATATTTAATTCCAAGTAAAAGGTACATATAAACGTAGTAATTATTCATAAAAAGTCGTTCGACTGGTCAGGTCAGGAGCACAAAGAATTAAAAATTATTACTAGCGACTAATATTTTAATTAAAGAGAAGAGGCCGTGTAATAAATAATACAATTTCTAAAACTGAATATTTAACACTCCTTTAAAAACTTCTTATACAATTTTCACTTATATTTCAAGCAAGATCATAATTTATTGATTATTTTTAAATAAAACTTTGCTTTTTTTTATTAAGCAAGACCAAACGGTTAAGGATATATTTTTTGTGATTTTTTAAGCGTAAAAAATGCCTTTACAAATAGAAAATTATATTTATTTTGCCAGCATGGGATGGCTATGTACCACAAACATTCATTCATATTTAAAATATTTTAAACAAGCATGAAAAACAATTTTTTTTTTCAAAGGAATTATTTATATAAAAATAATAAAAGCATGAATGAATGAAAGAAAAAACAGGGAAAAACACTTAACAACCAGCATGTTGCTGCATAAAGTCCCAGTTCTATATGAGTAAAACATACTCTTCTTTTGGCGGTATTGTTAAGGAATTTTATATAAAAAAGTACTGAATACTTACAACCACACCCCCTCATTAAAAAATGATGAAAAAGCCAGACTACCAACAACATTTCTCAACAATTTTGTCAATAAAATAAGCAATAAGAGAGAGTTTTTTTTTTCACTTTATTATTTTCAGTTCTAAAACAAAATACTAACGTCCTTGTCCTTTAATGATGGTGCAATAAAAGAAAAAAACACAGACAGAGATTTTTATGCGCACAAAGATGACTCATTCGTCTGCAACCAACCAATATTTACAGATATTTTTCCTTACTCGTTTTTCTGCCTCATGAAAATGACGAATGTGATTTTTTTTTTTTTTGTATCCAACGATAAACCTAACCTTAGTTTACCTTCGGTATTATGAATTGTTGTTGATATTTGTTTATACATCATTTACAAAACTTTTTTACTTTATATACGTAATACATACAATTGCATATATTTATACTTCGTTACATTAACTGATACTGATAGAGCATTAAGGTTTCTAGGGGACGCTAACCATCCCCAACGAATAGGTTAAGTAAAAAAAATATAGTTCTGAGATGATTCATAACTTGAATTTATCCCTTGTCACACTTTGTTTGAGCTTTTAGGATATGTCTAAGCATATATTTTTTTTAATAAGCATTTTAACTTAAGTCGACTTAAAGCTGAAAGATTTTCCATATATATATATATATATACTAATTGTTAATAATAAAAAATGTCAAGATACATATATTAATTCTAAAACTATGTTAACCTGATTATTGATTACATTGCATCCTGGATACCAGATCTGTAACTCAGGATGAGTGTGCTTGTGTACAAGTCCTCTCTAAAACATAATAAGTACATCTACATTTCACTTCGACATTTTCAAAACTAACCAATAATGCTGAAGTAGAATATTTGTATAATAGGTAAAAAACGTATAATGCTTGCATTTCTCAACTGTCAACTGTTGTTTGTAAATATTGCCATTACTACATACAAGATTTCCTAAGTACAAACCGTAGAATTTTTGTTATTCATACTATTTATGTACGTATGTATGTACTGTACCTGAAAGCCGTTTGCATTTGCTTGGCTGATTTGACCCTGCACTTAACCCTTTATGTAAGTATTATGGATTATTCTCGTACCTATTTCAAGTTTTTTGTCTATTACACATCATTTCAGTTGCAAGCCATTTGATATAGTTACAGTACTTCCTTCGCCTCTTCTTCTCTTTTTACTCATCTCAGAATTTTTTGACATTTTAAGGATGCGATTGTTTTTTTTTTTTTTAAGTTGAACCCTGATGCATTAATTTAATGGTGTTTTGCTGTTGTTTAAGTAGTCGCATAAAATTTATAATAGCTAAATTATAGGATTAAGTAGAATATTTATTTCATTGTTGAAGATGATGTGATGTTTGTGAAACGAGTAATTTCTATTAGGGTATTTTTTGAAAATCTTACATATTTAAGATTTTAAAGTGTCAAAATATGTTAGGTATAGAATAAAATAGACCAAAAAGTCAGACAAAAATATATAACTATACTATGTAAAGCTGGAATTAAATCTGCATACCAGTTGTCCATCGAATAAACGAATTTTCCCAAAAGATTCAATTGTAACTATTTGTCAGTAACATTTCATTACCATTTTTAAAAAATAATATTTATCACGTGGTTGAAAGTGTAAAATAAACACCCAATAAACCAAATAATTTGTTTTAGGCCTCTTAACCAAAATTGACAACTTTTTAGGTAATTATAATTATAAAAATACATAAACAAATTTTATAGTAATCTCTCTTCACCTCAAAAAACTATTTACATATTACATTAGTATCAATGAGAAAACTTTATTTGGAAAACTTAGCAACAATGTGGTTCCAACACAAGTGATAATAAACTCTAACAATATCAAGCCACATAAAATAAAATGAAATGACTTTAAGACAAGTTCGTAAAAGAAATTCAACTATTTTTTTTTTTACAAAACCATGATGGAAGAAAATCCAACGACACCGTTAAGGTTAAGTCTAAATATATAGTAAGTGTAAATTGAAATTGTACACAAGTGTGTTTCAATTTGTGTTTTTCTGTAAACGTGTCGAATAAAAATAAAAGAGAAAGAAAACTAATAGAGACCATGGCTTTACTAAAACTACAAAAAAAAAAAAAATAATAATAATAAAAATAAATAAAATAAAAACATTGTACGAGACCACGAACATTTTGAACTTTAAATTTTATTTTGTAAAAGTTGCAAGAAAAAATAAAGAAGAGAGTTAGACAAAAGTACAAAAGTTGATGTGGCGGGTTCATCTGAGAAGTCCTTTTAAAATCAAGGAGATATACAGCAAAATGTTAAATCGAAAAATATTATCATCAAAAATTATATACAGGAACAAATATGTTTTTCCTTTTAATTGAATAGTTTTCCGGAAGAAAGTTCAATTTTTCAATTTGGTATTTGTTGAATTACTTATGAGTGCGCCTCCAAATTCAAAAGTTTTTTTTTTAACGGTTTTTAAATACTTGAATATACCATTAAATTTAAATACAGAAAATCTACATATGGTAATATTCTTTAGCTCATTTTCCTTTATATCATAAATTATCCATATCTTAAAATTTATTTATCCAAGGATTAAAAATATAATAAAATTGTTTTGCCCCGGCCTGCCCTGTTGAAAAATATTTTTAATTTTCTAACATAGCTTCACAAGAAGTATATAATTTTTAATTAAATTTGTACACATACTTCTGTACAAAATTATTTCTAAAGTTAATTGTTTGACATTAGATTTTAGATAAAAAAAAATATATAATATAAATAATATTAAAATATTAATATCGTCTAAATGAATTTTTTTAATTAGCACTCTTGACATAGTTGCAACATATCATAATTTTCATAATCATAAATTTCTCTGTCTAAAAAACGTATTGAGTCTTCCTTGAAAAGAAAGTTTTGTGTCAAATTTCATTAAGAATCTAGCAAAGTGTGACCTATAGATTTACATTACCATTAATAACGATTGAATGGACTGACGGACACCGGTGATCGGTTGCTAAATTATTTAGTGGCATATTATTTTGTGCGTCATAAGCATTCTCAAAAACGTCCTAAAATTACTCAACTTACAATGATATAAATATAACGCTGTGCTAGTCGCAAATTTTAACAAGCTTTTTCAGTCCGATTTTTAATGCATTTATATTTTTGGTGGAAAAATTTCTCAACGGTAATCCTAGTTAGCTTACATATGGAATTATAGTAATATTTTTTTATTACTTTAAAATTTTGGTATTTAGTATTTAAAATATATTTAAGAATAAGAATTCTTGATGCTTAATTTGTTTAAATTTTACAACTAAATTAAATTCAAGCAAAAAGGTTGATTGTCCTAATCTCTCTTTTAGCCTTTCAAAGCGAAATATCTGAATTACGAGTGCTGACTTTTAAAAATTGTTAACGTCATTAAATTCAGCTTCATCGATTTACTTTTACCCATCTTCTTAAAAAAGTAAGTCTCATTTTCGAGCACAGGGAAATTATTTGTAATTACAAATTTTAGTATATTTTTACTTTTTTACCATTTTTAAGTAAGATGCTGAAATCTTTTTCTTTTACCACCAATATCTCGCTATTACGGTTTAATTAATGCCGCAAAGCTCCATTTTTAGCCCCAGAGTGCACTGTGTATATTACTTTATCAAGTGAGATATTAAAATTAACTAACTATTTGTTTTGAAAAATACTTTTCCAGCCAACCTTCGTACATATATATATATACATACATATATATATATATATATATATATATATATATATATATATATATATATATATATATAAATATGTGTTAGGTCAGTCACTTTGTTACATACTTAAATGTAAGAAATAAATAATTTTACCGCATAAAAAAAAGTATAAGAATAGATATTTAGCATAAATTTAAAAGAAAATAAAAACAACATACATGTATTTGATATACATAAATATCGATTTTTGTAATGTTTAGAATAACAAAAACAAAAAAGAGTACAAAAAATACAAATCAATTGAAATGTTTGCCGTATATTGAAACGTATTCGCAGTACACAATAGACAGGTGTTCATTGATACTTAAACACGTTCATTTAAAGGGCCAAAAAAGTAAACAATTGTAAAATAAATAAGGAATCGAATGGAATAAAAGCCGAACCATAACAAAAAAAAATATATATATTTAGGTTATATTGCAAATGATTAGGGGGAGTAGTTCGTCATAACTGGGAGGGTGGTGATAGTGGTGTTTGTTTTGTTTTTTCCCCAAAAACGTGCTTTCATTTCCGAACGGATGTTATACATACAATTTGATTTGTCACTCTTAACATTCAAATCGATTTTGTTGTTCTTATCGACTGTTTTTTCGTTTATTTGTTTTTGTCTGTCTAAGATTCCCTTAATGGATGAGTCACGTTGAAATACATACATGATTGTATAAAAAAGTTTAAGGAGTTTTATATAATTTTTTCCATTTTGTACAATATAAGGCGATATAAAAAATAAAGAAATATCAAATTATCATATATTTACAAATGTAAATACATACAAACTATTATATGTATATGTATGTTAACTTGGCCACCCTTAATAGTGGTACGTACAAAACAATTTTTACAAAAACTCGAAGGGAGTGTTTGCAAAGAAATGAAAATTTTGCTTATCATCACTGTTGTAAATAATTTATCCAAGTTATTTCTCCACATTGATTGTGTTTTAATACGAAATTAAGCTTGAGGCGCATTCTATGACAATTTCAAGTTTTATTATGCTGGGCGTTATAAATTTCCCCCAAAAAGTTACTTAGAAAAGCTTTAAATAAATTTTTATTTTTTATAAAAACACTTGATGTAAAGATTTAAGTTGAGGGGTTTCTAGCTAAATGTTTTGTTTTTAAATATTTAAAAAAAGAAAAGAATTTCCATACAGAATTTATTTTATATAAACCTTAGAACAACTTTAATGTGTATTTTTATTTATACAAGTATTATAGGTTTAATATAACAAAATTTAAATTAAAATTATGAATTTGCATATATGGATTTGTTCATTAAATATTATGAATCATTATATCAGTAAAATTCTTTTAGTTATTCTATTCAGTTGGTATTAGTAATTTACTATCAAACAAATTAAAAAAAAAATACTGAAAGCTTGTGTTAGTCTATGTATAAGATAAATGAATGTTAGCCCTTATAAATGTTTAAATAAAATATTTGTATCCCTATTATCATCATCATCATTGTTATACATTTGCGCACGAATTAATACAAAAATATTTTTAAAATTTTGCATATTTTTACAACTATCACTGCTGTCTGAACAAGTTTGTTCAATGAAATCATTGTTCCTTGTTATTTGACTGACTCTATTTATAACGATTATTTAAATAAGTATAAAAAACCACCCAATCATTTCACACCCACTCTGAAGTCACTTTTACTGGTGGGGTAAAGCATGTTTTACTATCAAAATTGTCTGCCATAAATTCAAAGTCATTCATTCTTTTGGCGCCAGCCAACATTAATTTAATACGAGTATAACGTAAAAAAGAAAAGGATAAAATTAAAATGAACTACGAATAGTAGCAATAGTTGTGACTAACCATACGATGGACAATTTCTAACTACTACCCGTACTACCATTAAATAATAATAAAAAAAGTAAAAGTGAGCTAACTCCACCTTATGAAACAACATTTTATTTTGCCACTTTTTGTTGTACCATTATAGCTTAAGTCTTAAGGAGTATTAACTTGATTTTAATATGAACTGGAAGTGGAACTTTCATCAAAAACAGCTGCTTGAAATACAGTTATTTCACATACATTTTCTTGCAAACGCACACAGCAACTTTAGTGTACACATTTCAGATACATAAAAAATAAAATTAGTATACGAGAAAAAAAATCAATAACTTCAACAACAAACGACTTTTAGAAGAATTAGCATAATTTGGAGGAATATTAAGGCGATTTTGATAAAAAATCTTTACATAAAGAGAATATTAAAACATGAACAGCCAGCATTAAAGAATTTATTAAATATTAAAATTCACAAGTGCTAGGAATATTATTTGTTTCTTTAATTTTAATTGTTTGTGTTTTAATAAATAACTATAATTTAAAGATCTCATATTTAATATAGGCAGATTTATTTAATAATCAGTGAGGAAAATTAAATTATATAGCAGAGTTATAAGTAATATATATATAGCTGCTTTTCATATATCGATATAACGATGTCCGTCTGTCCGTCTATTAAAATTAGTTTTTAGAAAGCCCCAGTTGTCGGATTTATTGTTGCGGACCATAAATGGACCAAAAAACCAAAGATACCGCCAAAATAATTTTTGAATCCACCAAATTGGTTTTCTAAACAACCGAGTTATAGCCAAATCTTTTTTATTTATTTAATGGCTGCTTTTCATATAGTTGTTGTTGTTTTTGCGGGCACTGAAAAACAATAACAACATTGAGCTATATCATATTTGTTTTTTGCAACCGTTCTTGAACAGGTCTGTCACAAATACTTTTCTCGAATTAATTAAATAATGTTGTCATTTGACATTGTTGTTTAATTAACTTTAAAAAATATATTAATTTTTTATATAACATCTCAGATGAAGGGTATATAAAATTCGGCACAGCCTTACTCTATTTTTTTTTCGACATACAATTGAAAATTTGTTTCTACTTGATTTGTTTTGCCCTTTACTGTAAATAAATTTACATAAAGCTTCTTTCTACTTTGTCTTTTATTTAGTCATTTATAAATAATTATAATAGACATTTTCACTTAGGTCAATATAATTTTGGTGTATTCAAAATAAAAAAAAAAAAAATGTGAATAATCAAGATAGAAAGACATAGGTAGGTAGCAAAACACTTTTGAAAGAAATTACACTTCACTTAATGTGTGTCATGATGTCAATAAAATGTTATTTATAAAACAATGTTCATTTCACATTTAATTAAAATTCTAATTACAACAAATTCAAATACATTTATGTATGAATGTGTTGTATGTACTACGCCAAACACATTTGTACGAGTATTTTTATTCATATATTGTATAATTCTTACGCCAAGTTATGCACAATTTTATTTTCCTTTTTTGTTTTTTATTTCAAGCTACTTTTCCAAGTTTTGTTTATTTTTAATAAATAAATAAAAAAATCTTACACATACATGTGTATAATAAAGTAAATTATGAAAATATTGAATAAAAATATAAGAATAGAATAAAATAAAATTTCAATAATAATAATGAAAATAATTGTGTCATATGTGCCGGCTTGGCATTCACGGCTGAATAAATGAAACAAATGATTTTCATTTTAAATAAAACTATTGTGATTGTTGTTGTTCTTTTTTTTTTTTTTTTTTTTTTTGCTATTGACAAACGATTTATGATTAAAAATCGAGATTACATATAATGTCGTCATTCTATAAGATATTAAATTTAATGCTTTAACTAAATAAAAACTTTTCGAGTGTCTGATTGTTGATATTTTTAAATGTTAACAAAAAAAAGTTTTGCAAATATTATTTTTGTGATATTTTGAAGCTGGGAGACTTTTCAAGAGATTTCTATTAGTCTAAGTTCACACAAGGCAATTTTTCTTGCTGAAATTCTGATTTCGTGTGAGGGAAAGCGAGAGGGAATATGAAAGAGAAATTCGTTCTGTTTTTCATTTTCGTGCTTCAAAACAAAAACAAATCAATTGCCAGCAAGAATTGCTGAAGAAAAATTTGGTGTGTGAACAACTTAAATGCAAGTTCAAAAGAAAAATTTCAGAAATAAAAATTGCTGTATGTGAACTTTGACTTTTATTTATTTTATTTTTTTTAATTATGAAGCAAAAAAAAAAAAAAGAAACGGTTAGTTTAATAATAAAAACATAAATCACTAACCTATCATTCCATGATTAAATAGAAACATTTTCCTGCCTAAATCGCTTTGAATTCAAAAATGCATCCACCTCGTTATTATTAACATACTATCAAGTCATAATATCTTTTGCTAACAAATTGTAATCTGATTAATTGCAATTTATGTATATGTATATGTAAGTATTTGTTGAGTTCGAATGCTAATTTGTAATCCACAATTTGTTGTAAACAAAAATCATTTGCAACAATTTTCAATCACATGTTGCATTGGTGAACTGCATAACATTATTATTTTTTTCTTGTGAACAATTCATATAACTCAGTAAATAAAGTTTATCAAAAAGAAAAATTTTAAATCGGATCTAAAGGCAAGAAATTGTACCTAGTTATTGAAACAAAACAAATGTAACTAACCTATGTTTTTATTTTAGGGTAAAAGTATATTTTGAGCTAAATGTTAACGTTTCTAAAAAGAACAATTTGGAATTAAATGTGTTTACTTAAAATTATTATTTATCATATTATCAGGAAAATTTTTCAAGCTTATCTATTAAGCTTTTGCACATATCAACAATATTTTTACAAAAAATGCCTTTATGCAAATATTAGGAAATCTTTGCATAAATTTTCATATAATGAATACCGAGTTTGATTAACTGATTTGTATAAATTATTTTGTACGTTTTTTAATACTTCGTACAAAATTGTAATGCAAAAATTCAGTCATATTAAATATGACTATCAAAGTCTATTTACGTCTATATTTAATATAATCTTATTTTTTATTAAAAAATCGAAATCTATCAGAATTTTTAAGTAAGAAAAATTAATATTTTTGAATATTTATATAAGAAAACACATAAATGTGTTTGTTTTTCTATGCATATTCATGCTAATTATCCCATTTTTTCGTGCTTTTTAATATTTTAGTGCATATTTAAACTTGCCCTGATTATTACAAATTATATGTCTAACTAGAATGTTTGCTGGGTATGTAGGTTGTAAAAAGCGCATGTAGAAGAATGTTTCTATTTTCACATAGGCATGTACAATACATATATTTAGAGGATTTTTTTCTATCTATAAAAAATCATCAGTTTTACTTTTAATTTATATTTGATTTGGTTTATCGTTTGTTGATGTAATAATCAGAGTATTAAATCAATTAGATATTCATATTTTATTTCAAGAAAATCGTTTGTTCTTTTTTCGGTACTCAATTACTTTTTGCTGTAATGACAAGAAGCGAGACCAGGCCAGAAAAATTACGATACTTTGTGTTTTCTAATGATAGAAAGAAATCGTTTCAGAATGCACTCATTCTGTGCTAATGGAGTCATTAGTTATGAAGAAAGTGCTGTTTTCCTCATACGTACAAATGTCTAAACCAACATTTTTTTGACAGTTTAGATTTTATTTACATGATATGGCATTCATTATTTGTTAAATTAAATGAAATTGAACTCAATTATTTTCATCCTCTCTTTTGCCTCCACATTTTTTCCGGCGTTCCTATCAGGAACTTTCTGTACTTTGCGGACCTTCAGGCCAGTTTTTTTAACTTTTCCAATAAAAGATTCAGAGCAATTTAATGAATAAGCCGCTTTCCTTCCTGAGATATAGGGATTTTCTCTTAAAATTTGTATTATTTTGTCTGCGGTCCTATAGTCTGAACTTTTATTGACTTTTTATTCGGCTACAAGTTTTCTGCAACACTCCTACATTCCCAGTAATTGTTTTATATGGTCGACATGGTTTTTGTTATAAATTTTACTTATGCGTTTGTGTGATTTTTGTTAAATTTACATTAAAAAAATAAACTATTACAACAAAATTTAGTACATAGTTGTTGAAAATAATGACAAATGCAAGAAAGTTAACGGATCTTTTTTTTGTCTAGTTTCAATTAAGGACCGATCTCTGATGATTTCGATCTGAACGGAATTTCTTTTAAGCGTTACAATTAGATATTTGTACTCAAGTTAAGGTACAAGGTATATATTAAATTGTTACTTTTACATCTGTTAATTGTAAGATTAAATTAAAGAAATTATTCTTTTACATTTAGCTTACTATATATAATCCATTCAACATCTTCCGTGTCTATCTATTTATTTCTCTACTGCTTATTTGAAATTGCAACAACATTGTGTGTGTATGCGTTTTATCAGAACGTTGACCTAATTTTTCATTGTTACTGTGTGAAAATTTATTTTTCTATTTCAAATTTTTACATAAAATCGTGCAAAAACAAATTTGTTTTCTTTTCATATATTTTTCTTTTTTGTTGACGAAAAATATTCATAAAACGTTGGCAAAGAAGATGTTTATAATGTTGTGCAGTAAAAATTTTAGTCAATAAATGATAGACCAGCAGACAGACCATTTAGACTTAGACAACTTAGGCGAGCAAATACACATAAGTAAATTACTAATAGAGAAATGCCAAAAAATCTTCATTGAAGTGATCTTTAACGACTTATTTTGCTTGCTTCAAATATTTAATTCATTGTGGACAAAGGACAAAGGAATAATAAAACCAAGTACTTACATTATAACTATGACTTAATATTATTTATGTAGAAGAATTAGAAATTTTTTAATTTCAAAACAAGCTAAAATATGTAACAAACTCTTAAATTGAAATACTTGTAATATAGAAACCGGTTACAAAAACTATGATGTATTATATCTTATAGATGAAGTAACATGATGATGTTCGTGATCTGAAATAAAAATTAAAAAAAAAACATACAAAAAGCCTATTATATATGTTATATACTATAACAAGAACCCACCTCTTTTCTATTTCAAACTATTTAAAACGAGTATTAAAATTTAAAAAAAACAAATTTATTTTACGAGTAACAACAACTTGGTTATCAAGGTTATTTTTAGTTTAAGGTCTTTATAGAAAATAATATTTTTATGATTTTTCTTAAACAAGAAAAAGTAATAAATTTAAAAAATATTAATAATAATATTTGGAAGATTGATTTATGTATAATGTTTTCTTTTTAATTTTATTGATGGGATCACTTTGAAAAAAAAAAAAAAAAGAATTGATGATGTCATTAAATAAGATTTGTCATATTAATGTTTGTGTACTCGTATTTGAAAAAAAAACACGTTTTTAAGCATTTATTTTATCTGCTCTCTTGTGTGATGAGTTTAAATATTTAATTTACTTAGATGTGTTTGCGGAGATACATATGCCGGTAAAAAATCTTTAGGTTTATATTGTTTTTATTTTTGAACGCAAAAATTAATTGTTTATTTTCATTATATTCAAATGTTTATAAATTTGTTAAATTTTTATTATTTACTTTGACTGCCAACGTCTGTTTATCTATACTATATTTTCAAATCTCTTAAGCAAAAACAAATAAATCTTTTAATATTTATATAATATTTAAGAACTTAAACAACGCAATTCCTTTATGATTTACGTTAGGGATAAAATAATTTATTAAAAAATATATTTATATTGGTAGAGAGTTTCGAAAACCCATATTGTTCTATACTTAGACAGTTTATTTTTATAAAAGTTTTTGACGTTATCTACTTTACGCGATCTGATAGCAGGCAATTATGGGAATAACATTTCAATTTTTATTAAAATTGTGAAGTGCCGACTTCTGCTCTTGCCTCATATCATATAAAGAGAAAACATACTTTCGAGTAAAGGCTGTTATAATAAAATATATTTTTATTTTGATGTTGATGACGAAAAATCTTTCTCACACTAAAATTATATTTACTTATGATATAAATCTGAGTCGAGAGAATGAACCAAACTTTTAGTTATTTTTCCGTTTCAAATAGTTTTAAGAATTTTGGCATCGATTTGTTATAGCATAATTTCGCATTTTTGGTCACATCATAATTTTAAATATTTTGGGCTTAGCAGTATATTTTGTCATATTTTCATAGAAAATCCTAATTTTAGAGCATATTTCACCAATTTAAATGACATATTTCTGCAAATTTTATACTTAAGTGCATAATATTCCATCACTTTTGTGCATATTTTACACCCAATAGAATTTTTTTACAAAATTAGTGAAAATTTTTTTTAACTGCCACATACGTTTTGCAAATACTATTCCCTGATAATTTTCATTTTATAAATTGAAAGAAATTTTGTTAATCCTAGGTACATTGTAACAGCTTTGAATGTTTTTAAGTGCAAAAAGAAAATATTTTTTGGCGATTATTAATAAAAATCAAGTTATTTTTAGTATGAAAAATTTATAATTTAAAATTTATTCAGAAAAAAATATATTTTAAGAGCATATTTGTTAATTTTAAGGGTATATTTTCAGACTTTAAGATTATTTTTATGCGCATAAAACACTTTTTTAGAGCATATTTTTGGTTGCCCTTGTCGCAAATGAGCGATATGTAAGGTAATGTTCATTAATTACATATGTAAATTTTTTCATAATTTTAATTACAATAAATATTATTTTAAATTCGTTTAATTCAAACCAGCTTTAGTAGGAAAACTTATATAAATAAACTGGATTTAAAATTCAAAACAATTAATTGGAACACTAATTCCCCACACAATAGGGAGGTCGACTTTGGCCTCCTCGAGTGTAAAACAAATCTAAGATTTTTTATTTCAATATAGACTGATTTACATTTTTATAAATTTAATTAAAAGTAAAATTTTTAACATGAAGCATAGAATTTTAAATTTATCTATTCTCTTTATTTTATGTTATTTTGAATTAATATAAATTCATGATTGTAAGTCTCTAAAATATCAAAAAGCTCCATGCAATTAATTTACCGATTATTTGGCATTGAAATTTTATTTCAGGTGATGGTATCCAGCTATTTTTTTTTTTAATTTGTAATAAAATTCTATTTATTTTTGAGTTTTCACAAACCTGAACAACAAATTTTTATGGTAGTCCCAATTAAATTAGAAAACCTGCTGTGAATTATTTAATTTACTTTAAATAGTAACAATCATTGTTTATTCATATAAAAAAATAAATAAATAAAAAAAAAAAGAAAAAGCTAAAACAAGGTTGTCTCTGACAAGACATTCCAAATAAATCAATACATTGAAATATTTGTTAAATACAAGTTTGAGTATCTAAGCATCTAAAGGCTATGTACACTCTCAATAAGTTTTCGCATTGTACATTTTCAATACAGAAAAAATATCATTATAAACACAAAAAATTCTAAATATGAATCATGTATCTAAGAGAATGTTGTATTTAATACACATATACAAAAATAAAAACGAAACGAAGAATCTTTAAAAGGAAATATTCTAATCGTGAATCATTTTTTTTTTTTTTTTTTTTTGATATAAAAGAACTTGACATCAATTAAAATGATAATTTAGAAATACAATAACAAAAATAATAAATTAATAGTGAATTACTATTATTGCTATAATATGATAGTTATAACATACTAGAGCAATATAAAATAAAAATCTTATCAAAACATTTTCAATTTAGTTATCACAACTTAAAATAGCAACTAGATTACTGCATGCATTACTAAAAAACGGCACACGTTACTCTCTACATTACTTTGTAACAACACTATAACAATTTAATAATCAGGTGATTTATATTAAATAATATTTTTAGATATAAAACATTTAAAAAAATTGTTTAATTATAAGAAATCTCTAAAACATTTATAGGAAAATCATGATAAAATTACAGTACAAACGACAGAAATTACATTAGTGTAACCAAAACAAAAATTTTAATTTTTTTGTAAAGAAGAAAATTACAATAAATAATAGTAAAAGGGAAATTTATTTCAACACACAGAATCCATTTCGTAATACAATGCTTGTGAGTGTTTCGTTTAGTAATATTCCTATCCACCGGATTCGTTTACAGGAGAAAATAAAATAAAAAAGTTGAATGTTTCAATTTATTTTATCTTTTTCAGAGTATATTGTAACCGAGACTCCCAAGAGCAATGCACTGCAATTCATTGCTGGTTTTTTATGCATCATAGACGAGGACAAGGATAAAAACAAATACATTTTTTTACTACAATCTGCTTTATATTGTGAATGAAATCCTATGCAACTGAAGTTGTCATAAAGTTTTTTTATTTTCTTTTGTTTAATCTAATCCTAAAGTAAAGTGGAGGATTGCTGATGATTCTTTTGCGGTAAACAACCTACGATTTATGTTTCTTATACCTCATACTGATTTTGAATACTTAAATAAGATAGACAAAGATATTATATAAATTAAATTTTGTTTTGAAATATAAAAATCTTTTCATATTTAAGAGGCTTGTTTAAGAAACTTAAATATAGGATTAAACAATTCGAAAACATTCAATACACAAATTTTCTATAAATTTAAAGTGAATTCAAATAAAAGCAAAGTTATTTTCTTTTAAATAGAACTCTCTTGAAAAACTTAAGTGAATTACAATTGCAAATGACAAATTTATAGTCGTTTTTGATAAGCTATGTACAAATAATTTGCAAGCATATCTAAGAAAATTTTATTAATTTAAAAATTCTATATTAATCCAATCGATATGCAAAAATGCTCATATTTATTTAACTCTAATATAATTCTTAATTATGCCTATTTATGTATATTATTTATATTTTCAGTCTTAAGAAATTATTACATAAACTACAATTAAAATATGAGACAAACTAAACCAGCCTACTTTAAAAACATATTAAAAATAATTAAACTAAAAAAACAGACTAATTACAATTAACACTAATTTAACTAAGAAAACCAGTCACAAGATATCTTTATGTTAATAAATATTTTTTTTCTTTTTTTAATTTCTACTCATAAAAACAGTTTCTCTGTGATGTGTAACACATCCGTTTATGTTTAAATCCAAACATATATACATATTTACATCATAGCAAATTTAATAGCAAGACTTAAAGAAAAATTAAATTAAAAATATATTGAAAAATTGAGCTTAAAATCGCCATAATTTTCCTCATAAATTAAACGTGATTTAAAGACAACAAAAATGTTTACAACTTGGCAGCATAGAAGAATAAATTGTAGCACTCTATTGATATTTTATAAAAGAAAATAATTTTTTTTATATAATAAAAATTGAGGTTATGAAATTTTATACAAACATTGATTCCATAAGCTTTTTAGCGATATACTATCATTTTAAAATATATAAATGTTATAATGTATGTTAGAGACAAACACAATGTTTAAATATTTATTTAATGGTCCATTAGCATTTGACATTGAATAATGGTATTTTGATGTAAAATGTAATTGATATAAACGAATTTTATATAAAAAAAAACTTTACTGAAAATGTAAAAGAACAGTACAAAAACGAACAGAGAAAACACATCGTTAAAATAGTCAAATCATAACAATAAATCGGACATAGAAAGAACATTAGAAGAGTAAGAAATAAATAAATTTAATATAACAATTATGTTAAATATATGATGTAAACAT
The DNA here is from genome assembly GCA_932274085.1 of Protocalliphora azurea. Classification (NCBI taxonomy): domain Eukaryota; kingdom Metazoa; phylum Arthropoda; class Insecta; order Diptera; family Calliphoridae; genus Protocalliphora; species Protocalliphora azurea. The sequence continues at coordinate 147,224,512 of OW026523.1, forward strand.
TTTAAATGCAAAAAATAAAAATGTTAAATTCTTTTGAAATTCAATAAAATTTTAAAATAAAGATCTCAACCAGTTAATATGATCCGATATACATAAATACATAATTGTTAAATAAAATTTATAACAATTAAACATATCTTTAATTTCTTAAATTAAAAATTTACAATAGCTTAAAAGATAAAAAAAAACTAACTCATTTGCAATTCTTTTGTCTGCTGTCATCTTATAACTTAAATTTATGTCATTATTTCAGTTTCATTACGTCATGCATTTATTCTTCATTTTTAACCGTTTCTTTCAGTTTATATATTCTTCTTTTATTTTTATTTTTTGTGTCATTTTAATTTATTTTTTTATTTATTCATTCATTTACTTTTTAGTTTTTTTTTTTTTTTTTTAGATACTGGCATGTAAAAAATGTGTTTCTTTATAGCAAATCTAAATAGTAACTGCTTGTAGTAAGTACTAAATAAAAATAATTTGAAAATAAATCCAGTTTATCTCGTTTTCAAATAATAATTTTTCAAACACTTGTACGAGTAGTACACATGTTTGGAAATAAAACTAGATTTGTTAATTTTTCGTTATTTTCAATTCCAAGTTTATTATATATTTTTGAAGATTTTTTTTTTGTTTTTAGTTTTATTAATATACAAAAATCTAAAAGTGATCATGACCATGAAACTTTACAATCAGATTATTATTATTTTATTTTTTTGTATGTCTAATATGTATGTATGTATGTACGAAAACTTGAAAATACATAGTTCTGTCTGTATATTAAATAGAATTTAAAGAAAGAATTGTTTACTTCAGTCCACATTTTATTCTCACATAATTTTTTACATTGATTCGAGTATTGCTTGGTTGGATGTAGTATTTTGTGGCAAGAATATAATAAAATATACTTAATTTTAAAGTACTTGAGAACTACGTTCCTGTGTTTCTGAATGTATAAGTAAAGACTTTAGTAGTTAATGCTTTTTAAATGTCTGTATGTATGTCAGTCTGTCTGTCTGTCTGTCAGATGTTGTCTATGGAAATGCCACTTGTTATACTTTTTGCGAACAGACATTTCTGTTTCCTTTTGACTTAATCATACACAAATGTAATAATCAGTTTTAGACCCACCACTTGTTTCTCACTGCAAGCTACTTGGTTGAAGAAAATTTTGTTACAGGAATCTTAAATGTGCTTTGAGAAATTGTTGCGCAGTGTTTTTTTTTTTTTGGAAATAATTGTGTAACTTGTGAACCGTTGGAGATATAAAAATAAAATTTCATATGGGAAGAGATGGGATGTTTTCGAGTTGATTTGGAGGAGCACAGATTCCTAGCAGATCTGGGCCAGGGGTGGACCACCAAAATTGATCACCTAGAATAGCAAATTTAAAAAAAAATCGGCAAAGTTTCATTTATGATTTGATTGTAAAAAATTTTTTTTCACTGATAATCCTTATAAATCTCAACAAAAAATACGCTTACATATATATATTTAGACCGAAGCAAAATTTTGGGCATATTTTTTTGTTTTTTTTTTCTTTTTTTTAACTAGGCGGGTTCAATTTGAGTCCCAATATTTTTCTAAAATATTTCCTGGATTTTGTATAAAACTTTAAGTAATATTGATGCAAGAATCATATAATTATATAGTTCTGACAAAAAGTTATAATATTTTGAAATTTAAACTACATATTAAAAAAATTGCCATTTTTGCGACTTTTTTTCAAAAAGGTTATATACTTTTTCACTTTAAAATAATTTTTTTCCTTGATTACATAGCTACATATGTTCACTAAACACATAAAAATATTTCATAAGCCACGCATTTGGTAATGGCATTTTAATGAAAAGTCAATTTAAAAAACAAATTTTCCCCGGACTATATTTTAACAGATTTCAGGACAAGGTTATCTATATTGTTGCAAAGTTCATTATAATACATCTACTAGTTTAAGTTTTATTTCGATCCAAATATTAACATTATTTCTAAAAATACATTTAAAATCTAAATTTTGAGTTTTTCGAGTTCTGTCCTGAAGAGATTTGACCAATTTTAATTTGTTTTTATGTGCATTTTTTATATCTCCAACGGTTCACATTTACAGAATTATTTCCGAAAAAGGCATTTTGGGACCACTGTGGTATAGTGATTTCTTTACACTTAAAGTTTTATTTTATTTTTCTTTCAGTGTATCTATATGTATGAGAAAAATTTTATACCTAGAGATATTTGTTGCTTATATACGTAATGTGATACTAAATTCAACATCATTAAGCTAAGGAAATGTTACAAAATTCACACTACCGATAAAGACACAACAGACCCGCCGACGAGCATACAAACAGAAAGTTGCATCACAATGAAGAACAAGAAACAGACAAACATATGAGAAATAAATAAATTATTTAATGTTGTGCATCTCATCTGTCATTTTACAACACTTTAGAAAAAACTTAAAGACAAATAAAAAAATAAAAAAAAAGGAAAATTGAGTTCATTTACATTGTTCCACATAATATGTTATAATTAATTTTGTTTTAATTCACCATAAAGTAAGTAGGTATCATCAAATTTAAAAATTATTTAATATCTAAATGTGAAAAAAGTAAGAAAATCGTTTGTAATGAGATGAATATCTACACGAAAAAAAATTGTTATGACCAGGGCAGCCAAAAATATGCTCTAAAAAGTGCTTTATGCATATATTTAAAAACATTCAAACATTCTATCAGGATATTACAAAATTTCTGAAAAACGTGTGTGACAGTAAAAAGAAAACTTTACTAATGGAAAATTATGTAAAAAATGCTATTGGGTGCAAAATATGCAAAATGTTCCTCTTAACTGTATAATATGAAAAATTATGCTCTTAAGAGCAAAATATCCAAAAATATTCCATTTAAATTGATGAAATATGCTCTAAAATAAGGATTTTCTATGAAAATATGACAAAATATGCTGTTATGTCGAAAATATGCAAAAATGTGCTGTTAGGACCAAAATATGTAAAAATATGCAGTAACAAATCGATGCCAAAATTCTGAAACGAATAAATAACTAACAATTTGGTTCATTTGAAGCCCAGGAAAAAGTATGATTTTGCATATTTTTGGTTATTACTTAAATATTACGAAAACGATCTCATAATTACAAGTTTTCTTGGAAAAATAATTAAGTAATATTTGTGAAAAACTAAAAGCGCGTGGCTCAGATAAGCAAATATCGAAATCCATATACAGGAAAATATTGCACAAATTGCATGTTGTTATTATGTACATACATACTACATACATACATCCATATTTGTTAAAGAACTACTAATTTATGACTTGTTAAATGAGAAACGAATGATTTATTAAGTTTTTATGCTTGTTAAAGTCTATTTTAAAATTCTTATGTTTAAATATTTATTTATACAAAATACATTTTTAGCTTCATTCTATTTTTATTTAAACTAAACATTATATATGTATGAAGCATAAAAGTATTTTAAGCGCTAATATGAACAATACACATTTTACTTGTTCATCAGACTTTTGTTGATAAAATTTTTACAATTTTCTTATTTTGTCACTATTTAACCCAAATTAATAAAAAAGAAATTTTCAGAATTATATATATATATATATATTTATTATATATATTATATATATATATATATATATATATATATATATATATATATATATATATATATGTATATATATATTATTTATATATATATATATATATATAAATAAATATATATATATATATATATATATATATATATATATATTAGAAAAAAAAAAATTTCGCTTATAGAAATTAATTTTCTCTTTTTGTTTATCGAATTTATTTAAAAATAAATTAATAATTTTGAATTTAATAGAAAAAAAGGTAATATTCGTTTTGACTTACGTTGGATCAGGTTGTCCTTCTGCTTCACATTCGATGATGAAAGGTTTATCACTTTCTTTATTTTGTTGAGCAACTTTAAATAGAAGTTCATCTGTGGGCGGTTGTTTGATAATGCGAGGCGGTGAATTAACTGAAATTAAATAAATAAAAATGAAAAGTTATATAAATTTTGTATGAAAAAGTACATAAAAATAAATTATAAAAAAGTTGTCGATGAATAATTAAGAAATAATTAAATATTTTCTTTAAAATATTTTCGAACCAAATTTAGAAACAAAATTGTTATATAGATCTTACGTAAGGCCTACACGAGAGAATTTTCTATCATAACAAGTAACAAAACGTCGGCAGAGCTATTGCAATTTTTTTTTTTTTTTTTTTATATCAGCATATATGGAAACACGTATTTATTATAATAAATCACTTTTTTTTCGTTTTTCACCGAGGTATGTTGTCATCAAAAACATTTTGTTTTTAATTTCATTGTATTTTGTGTTATTCTTGATCCAAATAATTAATTAATATTGCCATGAAGAATTGTGCTTCTTCTTAAAAAAAAAAATAATAATCGTAAAAAATAACAACAAAAATGACGTTTGGTAGCAAAACAAATTTATTTTCGCTCGGGCTCTAACAATTATATCTTACCGCTGCAATAATATAAATAAATTTGGTCCACACATGGTAAATTCTTATCATGATAAAAATTTGACGTTCGTTATGATAGAAAAATCTCTCGTGGTGTAGACCCTATATTAGGTCTATACCTGAATATTTAAAAAAAATTAATTTTATTTCAAAAGTATAAAAAATATAATTTTTTAATTAAAAAAAATTATTATGAGTCATTCTATTTAAACCCAACCAGCTGGTTTCCTCACTTTTTCAAAATTTGATGATATTGGGAACAATCTTTATACTCATTAAAACTAAGACTGATACAAAATTTCAAAAAATTGTATCATGTGGTTCGTGAAATATAACGATTTAGAAGTGTAAAACAGCTAAAAAAATGTGCAAAGTTGTATATACAAAATTACAAATATCTTTCAAAGTATTTATGGTACAATATTTATAGAGATATCATATTAAAGGTATCAAAATTACCTTTAATATGACGTACATGATATATATAGATATATATATATATATATATATATATATATATATATAGTTGATAATTCTTAAACTCAATTTCTCGGTCGCATATCTCAGAAAATGGTATATTTAAATTCGTTAAAAACATATTTGTGTAGACGATGAGTCCCAGCACGATAGAAACGATTCATCATCTATACGCGAGTGCGAAATTTAATTCAATAAATCTTGTTCCATAAATACTTTGAATATTTGTAATTTTGAATATACAACTTTGCATATATTTTTTTTTTAGCTAATTTACACTTCCAAATCGCTATATTTCGTAAATCACTTGATAAAATTAGCTGAAATTTTGTATCAGTCTTAGTTTTGATGAATATAATGATTGTACCGAATATCAATAAATTCGGAGATGGAAGAACCAAATTTGTAATTTTTCGTGTTGGTTTTAAGCGGAATGACACTCATTTTAATATTTTTTTAAGTAAAAAAGCTTTTGACGACATTACTTCTACCCCCAACCTAATTTTTACTATATCCATCTTTATTTGTTTTATTATAACTAAAAATGATTAACAATAGAAACCAATTTAAGTACATGTGATAATTTTTTTCATAACAATTCTGAGAAGAAAATTTTACTACTAAAGTAAATAAAAAATGTGTAGAAAATTAATTTAAAATTTCTCTATTGAAAACATGCACACATTCTTGCATTTATAGATCATTCAACAACTCTTTTTGTACATGAAGTCTTGAAAATATTTGGCATCCAAAAACTATATTTAATCTATACTGTGTGTAGGTTTCGTATACATATGTACACTATAGTAATTGAAGGAAAATGTGTGTAAATTTTATTTCATTCAGTAAATATAAAAAAAAGGTAGACGACAATGCACAATAGACTAATTTTCTAAAGTGCATTACAATCTATGAAATTCAATGAAAATGTAAAAAATGAAATAAGACAGACGGTCGGACGTACTAACAGAGCAGCGAATGTTTCAATATTGCCAAAGATGAATAGACAATGTCGATGACGATGTCGTTGATGATTATGTTGGAGATGTTTGGTGATGACAACAAATGCTGCAGCTATAAATCCAATTAAAAAAATTATGTTGCAAAAGCCAAAAACAAAAATAAACCTAAATACTAGGGTTGTCAACTATTCGACATTGAAGTTGATCGAATAAAATTTCATAATTTTTTAATTATTCGTGTGATCGAATAAAATTTTAATTCTCTTCGATTAATCGAATGAATGAAGAATAAGATATATTGTTCGAATTATTAATTACAAGTTTAAAAAATGAAAAAAAAACTAGTATTTTTTAAATTAATTATTGGTTTTATTAACATACATAATACAGTTCATTAACATAGAACAAAAAAATATCCAAAAATTGAGACCATATTCAAATTACAGGTAAATTACTCGTATATATAAATACGATTACTGTTTTTTTTTTTATACAAACAGATGTTTGGAAAAAATCATTTCACTTAATATTGCAATACATAGTATTAAAAGCAAATCTAATTTTCTGTTCTTTTTTGGATTTTTCTAAATAGTCAATAAACGTGTCAATACTGCTAAAATCTTTTTTTAATTTTTGATATTATTTTTTGATTGATTGAGTTCAGTTAACAAACCATCGTTATAAATTTCAGAATCTTCGGTTATTTCCACATTACTTGAATCAAAATAAATAAATAAATGAAAAATTCTTAAAAATATTTCCAGAACTTAATAACAATTTATATATCTCTCGTTTATTCTAGCTTTAAGAAGTTTGATTAAATCTTTGGAAAAGCTATTCTATTTTTTCCAAATAACCCGAAATCTATTAAAAAGTGGTTTACACATTTATATATCCTAACGAAATTTTCAATCATTTTCAACAGAGTTTTCCAATTAAACAATATGTTTTACACTTCTAATTTCAAAAAGGCATAATAATTTAAGAAAAGCTCATTTGGAAAATTTATTCGATTATTCGATTAATAGTTAAAAATTGATTAAATATTTTTTTAATCTAAATTTAAACATTTTGTTCAATCGAAAGGAATAAAAAACTTGTTCCTCGAATAATCGAATAATTTCTGTTCTTACTAAATACTATGAAGGTGTATGTGTGAAAGATTGTATACAAACTAAGTAGTTTGCATCAAATGTTTCTGGTATCTAGCAAAGGGGAAACAGTGGTTGTGTATTTTTAGACGATCTAGATCTACTGACACGTGTAGATTAAATAGACACTCTTTTTTTGTTTGTATGATCTTCTTGAACACATTTAAAAAATTTATACTACTTTAGTATACATTTTAACAAAAAATAATACTATTAAATGTAGAAATAAAATTTGTGAAATCCTAGTGTTGCTTTAAAAGCAATAATTCAATTTTAGTGTATTTTTATTTATTTTCTTTATTAAAAATGTATTGAAAAATGAGTTTCTAAACAAACTTGTACAGTAATAAGTACAGGTGAATGAGTTTATACGAATATTCGACATAAATGTGCCACACAAATATAAACATTTGCAAATAATGTTATTGATACTCGTACAAAATAAAATTACTTTTTATTTATAATCAATGCAACCAAGAATATGCAAAATTATATTTTTTCTTGGGCTTGAAATGAACCATATTTTAAGAATTTTGTCATCAATTTGTTATATTTTGATCCTAACAGCATATTTTGGGCTTAGCAGCATACTATACAATTTTCCAATGCAAATGACAAAAATCAATCAATTCTTTTTTAATAAACAAAAATGTCGGAAACAAAAAAGTCTCTCAAAGGAAATGAAAAAAATTACAAATACAAATTTTGTTAGCAACATGCATTACGTAACTCACAAAATAAAATATACCTTTTAATCGTAAGAAAAAGTCAAATAAAATAAAATGAAGACTTTTTTTGGTTAGGGTTATATTTGTTTTGTCAACCAAGTGTAAGAACAAAAACATGGCCGAAAAAGAGATTTTGGCAAAAGAAAAATATATTAAATTCAAAAATAGGAGTAGAAAAAACTGGAGTAGAATTTTAAAGACATATATTGTAAAAGAAAAAATAAAGTTAGACTTGCAACTATTTTTTTTTAATTTTTTTAATTTTTTTTATTATTATTTTTTTTTTTTTTTCAGAACCGAGAAAATCTATTTTCAGATAATAACGATGAAGTATATGATCGGTCAACTCCAAAAGCTTAATAACTTTAAGGAGATATAGCGTAATGTGGAGTCTTCTATAACGATGTCAGAAAACTCCACATTATTGTTTTACGAAATATTGCACACTCTTTCAAAAACAATATTTGCAACCGATTCATTTCGTATACACACTTTATTTTTGTAGCATATCAAATACTTTTTAAGTAAAAAGTGTTTTAAATTGAAACAAACAAATAAATAAGAGAATAAATCAAAATACAAAATACTTACTCATTGCGGTTGTGGTGCCTAAAACAGCAACCAGCAGGACGACGGCCAGCGTTCTAGACGACTGCCGCCCCATTTTGTCGAATTTGTGTGTGTTTGTGTTTGTTGTGTGTTAAGAACTTGCGTTCCTTAACAGTTGAGGTTTTTAAATCGAAACCCCTTCCTTAAACGAGGGGAGATTTAAAAGTTATTGGAATGTCGTTTTTGTTGAATTTTACTTAGTTTTTTTTTACTTTCACTTTTTATTTTCTACTTTACAGTTGTATGAACATAACGATTTTGTTGAAAATCTGAAAAAGAGAATTGCGTTGGTTAAAAGTTGATTCTGAAAAGAAAGAGAATTAAAAAAGATATTAATTTAATCGGTTAAATGAGTCTTAGTAAACTAAACTTGAAACAAAAACTATTTCCATTTAATGCTTTTATTTTCTTTCTATGATTTTTTTATTGAGATCGACAATATATAGCCTTTTACAATAATGACTTACGACACTAAACATATTACTAATTTAGATGTGGGTAATAGTAATAGCATTTACTACAATGAGTTGCTCTTACCATGCATTACTCGGTGTATACAGAGGCGTAGTTTTTAACATGTTAGGTTTTGATGTATTTACATTCACAATAAGATGACCGCAAATTTTTCTTTTCAAACTCTCGCTCAAAAAAAAAAAAAAAAGAAAAACATCTCCCTGCTGAAATAAAATATAAATTCAAACAAACCAAAATATCCTCCTTTGAATGACATCCATCTACGCTTATGAAATCAATGAATGCCCACGAGCAAACGAGTAAATAATGTAATGTAATAATTTGAATCGAATTCCGACGTTGTATTCGTCGTAACCTTTTTTCTTTATTCTTCACATATTTGTGTAAAAAATGGGAGAAAAATGCGAAAAAGAAAATACTCTAGATAAGAAAAATAAACAACATAACAGAAGACACAAAGCTAATTTTCAATTGGAAAAATGCAATGAAAATGAAACTTGAACAAAAAGAACAAACATGTTAATTCAATTAGTATTAGATACTGAAAACAGAAATCCAAAAGAAAAAAATGCATTCGAAAATTATGTACATGACAAGAACTAAAAAATATTATAGAAGGGATACTACCACACTTTTGCATTGCATTCCTCTGCGTACGACTTGTAAAATGTTCTTAGATTCGTTACAGAACGGTAATAGTGGTAATACAATCGGTATAATTTTGGCATTATTAATAATATTAAATATTTTAATGTTAATTAAAACCTTAACGAAACAAAATAAAAATAAATAAAATCTATGAATGTAAAAATAAAACAACAATAAATCACCCGACAAAATAAAAAAAAAGTAATAATAATAATGGATTTGCGTAATTTTTGTTCAAAAGTTGATGTGGATACAATACGAGGTTAGTGGGACACAAACAAATGTACATTAAAATAAAAAACCAATATTAAATAAGAGTACGTTTTTTAATTTTAATGTCACGTTTAAAGAAACCCTTTAAACAAATGTTTATTACCCAAGTGTAAGAAATTGTCAACACCATTATAATTGAAATTTATTTTCAGCTAAGATTCCACCTTTACCACAAATCAAATTACCCAAGTCTGTGTCTAAACTAAAGTCTCATAAAATTTTTCGCATTTCAAGAGATGATTTCAGTTCAATTTCGCGACGTGCCTCTTCAAAACGCAGTACAGTAGCTAAAACAGAAAATATAGCACTACCATTAGGAGCACCTTATCCTATACCTCCTTCAGGATTTATTGATAGAACACCAACACGAATTTCAACGATATCCTCGTTAATGAATCAAAATAGTAGTAATGATGGTAGTGGTGGAAAAGGCTTCAGAATGTGGCAGCCACAAAATAATGATGATGACGATGAAAATTCTTATCGCAGCGCAGGAGGCATAGATGATTATTATCCTTCTCCAATGAGCCAACGTTACGAACAGCGTATGTCACGGCCCATAAGTCCAGTGAGGTCGCCACATGTTACACACGCATTTAGAGCGCGCTCAGAACAAAATGTAAAAATGTCATTTGGAGAAAAATTACAAAAGAGCTACAAAGATTTAACAGAATTCAAATTTAAACATTTATTTGCCAAAAGAACTGTGGTCCATGCAGATAAAATCGAGGTAACCAACTATATTCATAGCTTTGATGAAGATCGTAAACGTGATGAAAAAGTGCAGCGGAAAATAGACCGGGATATAGCGGATAATTACAGATTTCAATTTAAGGTTTCTCAGCAAAAATCTGAAGAATCGTTTCTTGATTATGAAAGTCCTGACAGCTCTTCAGAAAACTTACAACCTATGACAAATCGTAGAAACTTAAATGAATTAAGCGGCGATGAGAGTGGTATGGAATCATCCCCACCACAACGAACACCAGGCATTGCGGCAACTAGATTTTCTAGAGTCCGTCATACTCCTCTCAATATGTCCCTGCAAGATGAAAAATATGACGAAGATGCTAACAATGAAATAAATGTAGAGAAAGATATAAACAAACATCGAGCAAAGTCCATTAATCGTGAAAATAGAAAACAAAAATCTCCTGAAAAATATACTGATTCACGGCAAAATCCTCGAAAATCAACACAACAAATGTCACAGGAGGAAGATATAGACTTTGATGATGACGACATAGAGCTGGAAGAAGTAGAATCTCCAAAAATAAAACCAAATAAAAAAACTCAATCACGACAAAGCCCTCGAAGAAAATCAGCAAGAGGTATTGCTGCAACTGTATCCTCTAGAGATCGTAACGCTCCTACTAATAGAACACAAGAGGAAGATCTTGATGTCGATATTGAATTAAACGTGATGGAAGAAATAGAATCACCAAAATTAAAACATACCAAACAATCCCTTCAGGATAATAAAAAACACAAATCGCTTGAAAATCTTACAATTACAAATTCGCGACAAAACCTTCGAATGTCAATTAAAGGCATTGCTTCATCTGCATTCTCTAAAGACCGTCATGGACCTTTTAACAAGACGCAAGAAGAAGAACTTGACATCGATGATGGCGACATTGAATTGAATGAGTTAGAAGAGGTAGAATCACCAAAAATGAAATCGACCAAAAAACCTATTTATCATAATAATAAGAAATCCAAATCACCTGAGAAGTTCAAGGATTCACGACAAATCCCCCGAAGAAAATCAGCAAAAGGCATTGCCTCATCTGCATATTCTAAAGACCGTCATACATCTCTAAGTAAGACTCGGGAAGAAGATCTCTACATGGATGATGGCAACTTTAAATTAAATGATGTGGAAGAAGTAGAATCACCAAGAATAAAACAAAGTAAAATATCATTTGAAAAATCTACAAAGTTACAGCAAAACTCTCGGAGAAATATGTCTTTGGAGGAAGATAGCAACGACGATGATTATGACATGCACGAAAACATTGAATTAAATGTGGTAGAGGAAATTAACTCACCGAAAATAAATCATAAATCTAATGAAAACCTTCGAAAGTCTAAGAGTATTAAAGAACGTATGGCACGCTTAACAAAACAAAAATTAGAATGCGACGAATCCAACAAAGGGGTTCCAGAAAAGAAACGTCGAGCTCCACTAAGTCCTGAGCAATCTGTGGATAATGATGGTGCAAGAAAATCCGAAAAACCGTTCGACGCCATCAAACATAACATCAAACGAATTCATAAATCTATTAAAATGCCTCGGCAGTCGGGCACATTATCTGAAAATGACGATGCCTATTCTGAAAATACAGTGAAACAATCGAAAACTCAACAATTCTCGGAGCATCTTAAACGATTCCGTTCAACCGACAATGTTGATAAGACTTCAGAAGATGGTGAGTATAACAAATCCCCTATACATAACATTACAAATAAATTACAAGAATGGAAGAAGAGTATTAGGAAAAAGGTCGATTCACATAACGTTGATAATGAGGACGACTATGGAGCTACTTCTCCTCAAAGACAGATTAAACCTGTAGGATCTCTTATAAAAAAGCTAAAACATATAAGATCACGTAGGCGCGACAGTACTGACGATCCAGATGAGGACGAGGAAGGTGGAGAAACGTATAAAGAAAGTTTAGCGTCTAGAGCCAAACTGCAATTGGAGAAAGGTGCAGTTGCCGCTAGTCAAATGCCACAGAAAACTATGAAGAAAATATCGGAAACTAAAAAGTTCTTCAAAAAGAAACAAGACGAAAATGATGGTAAAAAGAAACAAACTATTACACATACTGATGAAGAAGAATTAGATGATGGAGATGGTCGAGTGAAGACATCACCCAAGAATACAGCGAAAGGCATTCCTTCCAGACCTCCACCGCCAATTCCTCGACCATACTATCCAAGTTCCGAGGAAGAAGATGACGATGCAGACAACCATAAATTTATTACAAAATCTATAGCAGAATCTCAATTAATTGCAGTTCCAGCAGCAAGAGCCGTTTGGACTACGAAACCTATATTATCGGATGATGCAACAGACTATGAAGAAGATTTACCCCGAGTGGTTTTACATCAGGACAATTCAAATGTTTTTGAACCTACTTTAATTATAGCCGTAACACGCCCCATATCTTGTACTACCTCACCAATAATTACTGAATTTTCGGCAGATTCGGAGCAGGAATCTACTCCAGATACGAAACCAGACAATTGGATACCAAATCAGGACAAGATTGCAACCTTTTTGGAAATGACACCGCCATCGCAACGAAAGTTTTCTAAGGACGCCAATGCAAAGGCTAATCCCCGAAAACAATCCATTGATTCCAGTTCCGATGACTCTTGGATTAAAGATATACCCAAAGGTCCATCTACTGCTATCCATCTAAACAATGTACACGAAAATGAACAACCTTGGAAGATTCAGAATGGTAATGCAGACGATAATCTTTATAAAACCAAAAGCATTGATCTATTCGAAATGCAAAAACAACATGGAGGAGTTTCATGTGCTTTTGAAGACTTTGACGATGAACTCAGATATACTCCCGTTGTTAAAATAGAAAAAGAAATCACACCTGTTGATGAAACGGAAACAGATGATAATGAAGAGTTTAAAGATTTTGATGATGAATACCAAACTCCACCTGTTATTAAAATAGAAAAGGAAATTACTCCCGCTGACGAAATGGAAACGGAGGAATTTAAAGATTTTGATGATGAACTCAAAAACGCTGTTATTGGTGAAAAGAATCATGTTGTTAATATAGAAAAGAAAATCACTCCTGTTGTTGATGTAACAGAAACAAAAAATAGTCCTGTTTTTAAAATAGAAAAAGAAATTAAAACTGATAAAGATGAGGAACACACAATTTTAAAAATTCATCGAAATATTGATGATTACCAACGTGAAAGTAGTGAGGAATTTGAAAATCCGGACGATGATAATTCATCTAGAGTTACAAAAATAGCGGTGTATTCTCGAGAGTCTAAGGATAATGAAACTACGAAACATAAATCCGAACTAAAGATTCAATCTTACGGCAACAGTCGGGAGAGCCTAACTGGTTATTTAGACGGTAAAGATATTGTTGACAGTGGAGAAGAAGATGATAACGAAGAAAGTGATAACGACTTTCATGCAGGTGAAGAAGCTGATCTCCCACCCTCAAAAACTCCTTCTCCGCCACCTTCTATATTACCAACCCCACCACCTTTACCACAAAGAAAACCATCTCTAATACTACCATCATTTGATTGTCCATCGATACCACCACCACCACTGCCTCTAACAAAACCTCCTTTGCCACGTAATAGACCAATACCTGCGCCACCAAAAATACCAGATCGTAAACCAGCAACAACAGTTTCTAAACCTTTAGTTAAAACTGCTTCACTACGCCTGGCCTACAATGAACAAGTAAATCCGAAAGATATTGGTAAAGTAAATAAACTTATATCACGCTTTGAAACTGAAGTTCCCAATCGAAGACCCAGAGTTACGCCTCGAAAACCATATACAACAAATGAATCAGAAGCATCCAGCGAAGAAGAGGACTTAATTAAATTATTACCAAAGAAACAAAAAGAAAAATCAAAAGATTCAATAATGACTAATTCTCCAAAAATGCAAAAATCCATTTCTATAGATTCAGTCGATAGTGCAGACAAAAACGACCGAGAACTCACTAAGATCGATATATTAAAAAATAACGACAAAAAATCTACACCGGTCGATGCTCTAGAAATACAACAAAAATCTATTTCTATAGATTCAGTAAGCGTTATAGACAAACATTACAAGACACCCAAACCTAATCCAGAAATCCCACAAAAATCAGTTTATATAAATTCAATCAAAACAGACAAAAAACCCACATCTATAGATATTCCAAACGATAACGTCAAGAAATCCACACCAATCACTGTTCCAGAAATCCAGCAAAAATCAATTTCAGTCGACGCTTCAGGCGAAAGCGACAAGAAACCCACTCCAAGAGATATGCCAAACAATAAAGTCAAGAATTCAATTGCTAATGATTTTGTCGACGTGTCAGACAAAAATGACAAAAAACCCACTCCTCCAAATAATGAAGTCACGAAATCAACACCAATCGATATTCCAGAAATCCAGCAAAAATCAATTTCAGTGGACTTTCAAGACAAAAGCGACAAAAAATCCGCACCGATAGATATTCCAGAAAACCAGCAAAAATCTATTTCTATAAATATAGTCGATTATCCAGAAAAAAACGACAAAACACCCACACTGATAGATATTCCAAATAACAACGACAAGAAATCCACACCGATCGACATTCCAGGAATTCAGCAAAAATCTATTTCTGAAGATTCTGTGGATACTCCTGACAAAAACTACAAAAAACTCAGACGTATTGATACTTTAGAGACTAAGCAAAAATCAATCTCCATAGATTCTATAGAATTTCCAGACAAAAACGTCGACGAACCCCATCCTATCAATGTTTTAAACAGTCACGACGACATCATACCAATACCGAACGATATTTCAGTAATACCTCAAAACTCTACTTGTATAGATTTAGTCGATATTACCTGCAAGAACGACACCAAACCCATACCAATCGATATTCCAGACAACAGCGACAACAAAGCAACATTAAACGATATTTCACACAACAATGACAACAAGCCCGCACCAATCGATATTTCAGAAATCGAGCAAAAAACAACTTCATTTAATACTCCAGACAAAAACGTCAAAAAACCCACACCGATCGACAATCCAAACAACAATGACAACATACCCACAACTATAGATAATTCAAACAATATCGAAAACAAACCAATAATGATCGATAATCAAAACCAAAAAGACAACAAATCCACATCTACCGATATTCAAGAAAATAATGACAACAAATCCACACCAATCGATATTACAGATAGTAATGGCAACACACCCACTTCGATCCAAAAAATTCACACGTCCCGTATATCTATCGAAAAAACCTTAGAAATTGTAAATGATAATAGTGGAAGTGCTGAGCCAACATCTAGCATTTCGATATCTTCCAATTGCTTGGATATCAATTCAAATTTCAGTCAACCAAGTTCAGTATATGGTTCACCTCTAGCATATCCTTCAAGTCTAGTGGGATCTCCAGAGGTCACACCATTAGCCATTCGGAAAGAATCCGAATATATTGATACAAAACGAACTCGTCGCAATGTGGACGATGACAATTTCGTATCTTTAGACAGTGATGAGGGTAAGTAGTTGTTATTTTTACAGACTTTTCAAACTTTAATACAAATTTTCATTTAATGTCTATTACAGAAAACAGTTATTATTCAATAAGCTCTACAAGCAGCAATCGTTATGTGGTAGAATTGTAAAATGGAAAGGAATTATTGTAAGATTTAATAATGAATTAAATAAATTTATTGTGTTAACTGTATAATGAACAAATTTAATTAAAATTAATTAAAATATTATTCACGTATTGTTTTGTCTATTTCAAAATATGTAATTATATTGTTAAATACTTGTAACAGTCGTAAAATTAATGAAAGTATAACAATTTAAATTTGCTAATTTTTAGTTGACTGTTAGACAAATATGCTACACATAGATATGTTTTTATTCATAAAATACTTTGAAAATACTTTTGAAAAGTAGGCGAAAAAAATCATTTGGATTACGTCAGACACTCTGAGCGATAATTTGATATTTTTTTTTTTTTTTATTTAAATATTTCTATGAGATTTTTTACATGGAGTTTGAGAATTAATTCACATGAGTGTGATATTCATAAAGCAAATTAACTAAAAAATCTGCTCTGCGGTCACCTTATAAAGTGTGTTATTAAAAAAATTTCTCTTTTTTGATATCTTAAAAAAAAAAAAAAAAATACTGGGACTTGATTTTCCTACTAGTATTATAAATTTTCGGCAGTATTAAAAAAAACTGAAACAGACTCACAAAGCATTAATAGGCAAAATTTGATAAAAATATATCCAAGACAATTGTTAGCTTAAAAAACATTTTATAAACTATTGTTAAATACTAAAAATTTTAACTACTTTAAACCTATTTTAAGGATTTTTGTCTTAGATTTTAACTTTAACTTTAGAATGTAGCCTAAAGAGGATATCCCACCGATGTCCTTTCCCACAAAAGTTTAATTTTTAATTACATTTTGTTATAGATATACACCCAAAAATAAAATAGGATTGTCTGGATATCCTTGTATTAAACGACCATTCTTTTGTCTGTACGCTAACCTAATGTCATCAACCGAAATTATTGTATTTTCCGTGTTAAATTTATTTACCTTGTAGAATAAGGACAAAATGACAATAAAAATAAATTGTAAAATAGTGATGTTGATTTTATCACAAAATATTCGTCACTCGAATGCCTTTAATTTTAACTAACAAAAATTAAAGAAAAGATAATTACACGCTGCTACTAAACTACATTACCATCTTTTATATACAGTCAAATTAAATAATGAATTATTCACAATTTTTAAATTTATTTCCCTTTTCTTTCCCGAAATTCTGACTTTGATGTAAATTTTTCGGATTTTTTTTTTCTAAAAACTACATATATTTGCTTTAAAAGTTTGAAATGTTATCGTGTTTGGAATAAAATTATATATCCCTATATAAAAACGAATGAGAACTCGAAAGGTTATTAAGCATTTTCTGAACTTTATTAAAAAAATTCTTCATATATTTTAAGACAAAATATTTTTTTTATATTTTTTTACTTGGCTTTTAATTGTTGAGGATAAAAATAGAAATATATGGAAAGTTTTAGTAAGTTATTACATATAAAATCAAATAAGTTCCACAATTTTTTTCCAATTTAAAAATATTGATTTTGGTTTTGTTCACAACAAAAATGGCCTTAAAAATTATTGAATCGTTGCAATGCTTTTATAAAAAAAAAATTGTAATAACTTGCAGTTAAACTAGAAAAATTGTGGAAAATTTTTATTTTTTCTTTGAAAAATTTCCTTTATTATTCAACCAAAAGAGAAACCAAATGCATACGGTTTCTTCTATTCAAAAGAACTTTAAAAAGGAAAAATAAACAAAAGAATAACAGAAACAAAAACACAAGGAGTATTGCAAATTTTAAAAACTGATTTATGATGTCCTCAAGAAGGTCTACAACCTACATTATCTCATTTCTCGAGTGATTTTTCACTGTAACAGCGTATTATTTATACATCTGAACAAAAAAAAAAAAAAAAAAAAAAAAAAAAAAATAGAAAATGAAATAAACAAGTTTACGAATAATTTCTAACAATTCGAACACTAACAATAAAAATTAAAGAAAAACTGAAAAGGATTGCCTACATAGAGAAAAACAGTATATAGTTAAAATGTTGTTAACAATTGTTTTTGAATTTTTTTAATAATTATTCTTTTAATAACGACCGACGCGAAATTACGAAATTTTATGCCGAAATTACGAATGAAAAAGAGCGTTTATACTGGATAGATGACATTTGATGTAATTTCGTGAACAGCTGATACTTATTGTTTACATTTTAAATTGTTATAGGGGTAAATAAAGTATTTTGAAATGGACACAAATAAGAAACAACTACTTACTAAATTGGAAATTATTAATGAAAAACTTACTAATAAGAAATTGTTATTTCTACAATTAAAAGTGACTAGACATGCAAAGGTAAAAAGGATACGTTTCATTTTGCAAAATCACTATAATAATTAACTTTAAGATTTGTATTTAAATTTAAAATCAGCTGTAAATTGTTTTTTTTTTCTTCTCACGATTGAAACATGCAGTACATAGTTGAAAAAAAGTATTTTTTCCAACCATGTACAGAGTTGCACGGAAATGGGCATCGTAATTTCAATGTAATTTCGCTGAAATTACGTTATCTATAAAAATGTATTAATCGAATGTAAATCCCTTTCTAAGCCGAATGACAATATCTACATATGAGTACGAAATGCGTAAATTAATAAAGATCGGAATTTTAAAAATAAATCGGCAAAAATTTAAACACAGATCTTTCCCAAAACCTAGACAGAGAAATAGCATAATCGGACTGACAGAAGCTATCACATAAGTATGTAGGTAATGCCAAATCAATTAAAAGACTTGAAATTTTTTTTTAAATTTAACATATATATTTCGTTTCTTAGATAAATAAGTACTGTACATGTTTTTTACAATTACAAATTCTGATTTCACTGAGAACGTATCTAATTCGATATATAAATACTTCAAATTATCTATATATGTACGTTTTTAATTTATTTTTTCTTTTTTCCCACTTTTTTTTTTGCAAATTATTGTACTTCTTATTGTAAGATTCATTATCTTTTTTTTCGAATGCATAACTATTTTCTGTTCTTCTTACTTTAATTGGCTTTGCTAACTTAACCAATCTTACAGTTGGTCAGTAGGCTTTGTTTTACCATAAACTTCAAACGTGCTTAGAGCAGTCAAATCAGCTAGCTATATGACCACAATTTGGTGGCGAATATCTATTTGAAAATTGGCAACATTGCATATATTTAGATATTGCATTAAAAATTCCCATAATTTCAAATACCAAAAATTCCATGTCAATTTTAGCAATTGCAACACTTGGTCTTATGCTGAGTAAATACGGATGGTTGGTTCATACATACCGAGAGAAAAATCTTCAAATAAAAGAATGACTGACTAACTGCATCCATTTAATGGAACAAATAAAGATGAGATTCATGCTAAACTTTCTCATTGCAGCCAATAAATACAGACTGAGATAAATGAGTAATTGTTGTAAAGTGAGCCTAAGTACTCGTACTCTATTACTTATACTACTCGTTTATCTATCAGATGCCCTTTTTTCAACCCCTATAAAACCAAGAGTGAAATGCTAACTTTACACATGAACACACGAGTATTTGTTTTTTTGCTTTTTTTTTCTTTTTTTTTTGTAATGGCACGAGTCATCATCATGTATGAATGAGTATGTGTGCATGCAGTAAACAAATACTTGCATACATGTTTAAGTACAATGTGATAATATGATTTTTCTTTACCGTTATTTCATGTACACAATATAGTATTAGTTCACATATAAACTAAGGTTTTCAGACTATTAAACTTTAATCATTTAAGCGATTATCTGTTATGGATAATGATTTTGATAATCTGGATAGTTAAATATAAAAAGATCTAATTATAATTTCATTTTTCTTCATAAGAATGAGATACATATCTTACGTTCCCAATTGCATATGGATCAGTATAATTTATATCATCAATAAAAAGACCACTTATCAGGGCCTGGTCTTCTTTTACTTTACTATATCCTTTATTAAAAGTTTGTAAAATGTGTAAGCTGTAGTAGCCTGATCGACAATCTAAGTAGCTATTTATTAATTTTCTGGGACCAAAATTCAAGAGCCATAATAGGTTCCGTTTTATTTATTATCAGGGTAACAAAAAAAATATGCAAAATCATATTTTTTCTGGGCTTCAAATGGACCAAGCTATTAGTTATTTATTCGTTTCACACAATTTTAACAATTTTGGCATCGATTTGTTATGCATATTTTTGTCTTAAGCAGCATATTTTTATTTTTATAGAAAAGCCTTATTTCAGAGCATATTTTACCAATTTGAGTTGCATATTTTATACTTAAGGGCATAATTTTTCATATATTACACTATAGACCATAAATTTGCATATTTCTCACTCAAGTGAAATTTTACATAATTTGTTATTTGTGATCTATTCATTTTACTGTCGCATACGTTTTTCAAATTCACTATCTTATAAATTTATACAAATTTTGTAATATCCTGATACCTAGAACATGGTATCAGGAAATTTTAATTTAAGTGCAAAAGGAAAATATTAGCCAGAAAATATATATTTCAAGAGCATATTTTTAAATTTAAGTTCATATTTTCCGGTTTTATGAGAATTTTTTTATGCGCATATTTTTGGTTGCCCTGTTTATCACCCTTATTTTAAGAAAATGTTTTTTATTGGAAATATATACTTATAAATTAAAAAAAAAAAAAATTAGTTCATAAAAAAGTTTTAAAGGATATACAATTTCTAAACATTTTTCGAAGTAAATGAATTTTACTTATGTTTTTTTTTTATTTTTCTAATGAAAAACTACATTAATAAAATGCATTTGATTGCACTTAATTAATTCATAATCCCCGTATTTCAAACATTAATTAACATAATAAAACTATTAAAAATTATGGCCAACCAACTGAACTAAATGTAACTGTCTTGCCATCAGTCTGCCACAACTGTATACTCCCTATGGAGCTGTGAAATTCAAACTAAATAAACAGCAGGCCATTTCCCATATTGCCGTTTGCATGCTAAAACAGGATATATCAATGAACACATTTCATATTGTATGCGTATGTGTGTGATGTAATCGAATAAAAAAAAAAAAAAAAAAACACACACCCTTACTCGCTTACTGGTGCTACTAAATATTTATTTAGCATGTGTCAGCTGGCACGTTACATTTTACGTTGAGTTTTGATATCACTACAAAAAATAAAACACAATCAATGAAAAAAAAAAATGACTAAAAAGAATTTGCGCTTGCGTAAAACACCCTTAGTTATTTCGTTATACATATATTTTTTGTTAAAAGCCTTAATCAATCACTTTATCAGGCACCCAAGCCAACTGTATGAGTATGGTTTTTAAGTGGGTTAAGGGTGGTTGTGTTGTTTTAAAATAATTAAAAATTTACTTGAAAATTAAAAAGAACTGTGTGATTCATTAAATAAACTCTGGTTGAAGAAAAAAACCAAGCAGTTTAAAAGGGTGCTATATCCGTTTCCTCATGACTTTCGATCGTGTCAAAATTGCAGTCGTAAAATATATGTTAACATGTGTATGTGTTACATACACTAGCATAACTAATTTAATCAACACTCCTTTAAACACGTTTATATTAATTAATTTTTTTTTTTCCAAAATGCTGGCTAATTTATTATACCCATAAAATAGAACTGCCAAAAATGTATTCGACTATTTTAAATTCCAAATAGAAATATATTCTATTTACTACAAGATTACATTTTGAAGGGAAATACATGTTTGTTTGATTTAATGCGGTAAATTTTTTTTTAATGTTTTATCCCATCCCCATTTGCAGTTTATTGTTGCGTTTTGCTTAACGCTCCCTTCGGCTTCTATTAATATATTTTATGATTTTAGTTTTTGTTAAAGAATTAATTGTGATATTTGTGTGTGTGTGGTTTTACTGGTTCGATTGTTATTGCTAGTTTCTTCTTGTTGATTGTTGAAATCACGTAAATTTCATCTTGTTCTTCTTCGCCTATTTCGAAACAAGGAAGCCATTGTAATGTGTATTTGCGGTTTTAATCTATATCTGTAGTGTGTATTTTTTGGGTATGTAAAGGTATTTGAATAAAATTTTCTTAATATTAACAATAATAAATTCCCTTTCAATTGAATGCATTTATGTACCCAGATTTAAAACTGATACGATATATATATATATATATATATATATATATATATATATATATATATATATATATATATATATATACATATATATATATATATATATATATATATATACATATATGGTAAATTATGAAAAGGCAAAATTATGCTCTTTAGTGTAATATATGCAAAATTATGCTCTTAAGTATAAAATATGTCATTTAAATTGCTAAAATATGCTCTAAAATAAGAATTTTCCAACAGAAATCGATACCAAAATTCTTAAAATTGTCTGAAACGTATAAATAACTAACGGTTTAGTTCATATTGCATACTTTTTAGTTGCCCTGGTAATGTAAATTTGTTACATTTTTTTCTTCAAACTAAATATATTTGTATACGAGGGAGATATCAAATTTTAAAATCGCTTCAAAAATCAAAAAGTTATTAAATATTTTCTAAACTTTATCAAAAAATTATTCATATATTTTAAGACAAAGTACATATTTTATTTGAGGTTTTATTTGTTATATACTTTTTGGCGCAAAAATGAGAAATGTGTGGAACGTTTTAGTACGTTATTGCAGATAAAATTGAATAAGTTCTACAGTCTTTGTCTAATTTAAATTAAAAACTAAATTTTGTTATGTTTACAACAAAAATGTCTTTAAAAATTATTGCATCGTTGTATAGGCTTTTATAGAAGAAATTATAAAAAATAGCTGTTAAACTCGAAAAATGTTGGAAAAATTTTATTTTTTATTTTTTTTAATGCTTTTAATTTAAATTTAATTTAGTTTAAAATTTGTTTTTAATATTTGATCAAAACATAGGCAAATGTATAAGGTTGAAAAGCCTGATTCTTCCACTTCCCAAAAAAGTTCAAAATTAAAAAAAAAAATATTTTTTTGACAATAGCTCAAAAATTTGAGTGTGTTGTAATTTTTAAAACAGATTTATGATTTTCTGAAGAAGTCCTATGCGCTCATTTCTCGAGCGATTTTTTATAATTTTTTTTATTATTACTTTTAATGGTTTTCCATTAATTAATCTACAAGTAAGCATGTAATCATCGTCTTGGGACTGTATTAAAAATTTTGTAGTGACCACTTGAGTTTCTTTTTTTAATTTTTAATTAAAGGTCATGTGACAAAAGATACGCCCTTAAATTAAGGAAAAGCTATAAAAAGCCTCATTAAAATAAATATGTATACATAGAAACATTACGTGTTTCTATGTATAAGTATCTTAATTATAAACAAATGAGTAGAACAAACAAAAATATTTGAATTACAAACATTTGGAGGCAAACAACAATTGACACACTGCGTACTTGCAATAACAAGTACCACTATCAAAAAATATATTATATCTAATGACTACAGTATCTGTCAACAAATAAAATGTTGAACAAATTATGAGAAACTGTGAATGAACCCAACAACAACGAAACATAAATAAAAAAATAAAAAAAATAAGAAATAACTAAATGGCAATGATGTGTAACAAATTTTTTAGTATGAGGGTATATTTATCTGTCTGTCTATCTTCTTAAAATTACTTTTTATTGTAACTAGAAAATTAAGAATTTTTTTTTTAATTATTAGTAATAAAATTAAATTATAAGGGTCAAAATAGCAACTAAATAAATGAATAAGAAAAAATTAATTTAGACACTTTTTCTCATAAAAATCAAAATGCAAAATATAAAAAATAAAAACATCCATAATAAGGAACAAAAAAATTTCAATGATTTTATGATTGTCTGATGATGATGATGACGATGTTGATGAATGTGCCTATAGGGTAAACAAAAAAGCTGCTGCACAATCTATAGTCTTCGTTGTGGTGGTTAAGTTTTCCATTGACTTTCAATGGGATGAAAAAAAGAGAAAATGTGGTTTTTTGTTTAAATGCACAAAGACAAAGAATGTTTCTAGCTACTCGTGCCAAAACACAAAAGGTCACATAAATACTGATTTACAACTGGAGAAACCTTGTTACCCAAGGATATCGTCAATATAACAGTTTTGGAAAATATTATACTTTTTAGGTCAAGGATATTATCATAAGCTTAAAATATCGAATGATGAAACAATTTTAATTAAGAATTTTCATTCAAATATTTCAAATAAGAGTATATTTTTATTGTATCAAAAACAAATTTAAGTAATACGTTACATTTGTCTATAATAGCAAGCCGCAGACAAAAGATTTATTAAATTCGTAATTGAAATGGTTAGAATGATTCTTCTTTGAACTCACTATGTATAACCATAATTCCGTTGTTTATATTCATCAAGTTGCATGCAGAGATTTAAAAGGATTCGGTTTTTAAATTTACAAGTTTCAAGATAAATTATAAAAGCACTATTTTAAAATGTTGGAGACTTTTATATACTGGTTGTTAAGAATATAAGTAATTAACAGTGGTAAAATATGCCTATGTAAATCAGTTAGTCGCCAGCAAAACCATTTGCATTATACTTCTCCCAAATAAAAAAAGGACAGATGGATAAGTAGATTTTGCACACAATGAAGTAGAGTGAGATGGAGTATTAAATGTTTGTATGTATGTACTTGGTTTTGTTGTAGTTATTGTATTGTACCATATTGTGTTGCACCATACAAAGTACAATAGTACCCGTAATAAAAATAAAACAGATTGCCAAAAAAAAAAAAATCATTTATAACAAATTGCTGACAAATGACTTTGTTAAATGTAACAACAGCAAACAAACACCCACCACCCAACATAACACTTATATTGGTATTAAATTTCTCCCCCAATTGTAAAGTTATTTTCTAAAAACAAAATCATGAATACAAAATCTTTCTGTACTTTAATTTTCTTTTTTTCTTTTTTCTTTTAATCTTCTTAACTTAAGACGAAAAAAAATAATAATAATAATAATAATAATAATAATAATAATAATAAACACAAATCTCCTACTGTTTTGGGTTCTTAATGTAACTTTAAACTTTTATCATTATGCCAATACAATATATTGCAATTTGAAAATGTGTCAACATAGACAATAATTGTATTTGAGACAAAGTTATGGATGGTCCTTGATAAGTAAGAGTACACACTTCACTTGTCTTTTCCTAAAAAAGAAATTGTTTCAATGATGCAAATAACCCAATTTTTTCATCGTCTTTCTATATTTATTTTGGCTTGCTATAAACCACTTGTGGCAATAAGTGGTTATTATAGTTGTAGTTAGTAAAAATTAGCATTTATTGTGTCATTTGTATGAATAATAAAACATAGATTTCAAGATTTGTTGGAGTAGGTTTTTTACTCTAGTTGGCATATACCCACAATTAAAATTGAAAGGATTTTTAAGTCTTTTTAATAATAGGCATTTGAAATTAATTTCTTTATTTACTTAGTTTAAGTTTAATGACTTTTTGTTCTAATTATTGAAGAATAATTCTAAAGAATAAAAACGTAAAGATTTTAATGTAAACAAATACAATACACATAGTCAGATTCATATTTAGTAAAATGTATTTATAATAATGTCCAAAATTAAAATCTTTACTTAATTTAATTTTAAGTTACCCAAATATTTAATATAGTACTCTTTTTACACCATTTAGTTTACAACCAAATCACTTTATATGCAGACTTTACCTAGTTTTAATTTTATATTTCTATTAATGTTACTCATTTAAATGCAAAAGTTTCCCATTTGTGCAATTGTGCAAATTTATGGGACATGAAACCCCTTTTCAAATGTTCTGCAATATTCAGAATAAGAAAATAAGAAATCATTGTAAAAAGTTTAAAATTTTTGTTAAAATCAAAGATATATAAAATGACTTTATTATAATTAACGTAACTATAATTTTTTACATCGCAGTTATTAATAATTTTTAAATATAAACGAAAAATATAAAACTGATTTATAAATGCATAATTAAACAGCGCAAGTTTGCGAGATTAAAAGTTTTTCATACAATTTTTGACTGTTCATTTGCGAGTGTGCAAACTTGCACACATTGCACAGTTTGCGTAGGTTTTGCGAGTTTCATGAGAACCCTTATTATTCTGGAATTTTTTTTCTATCATTGTTCATTTAGTAAGACAGGCATTTTTACTTACATAAATAAATAATTTTTGTTAATATAGTTCCAAGATTTTGTTATTAAATCTTACCTGAAAATAAAAACAAAATACATATTAGAAAATTTTACACAGTTTTTAGAGGTTATAGTCGATACAAAATAAAAATTAATACTAAACTAAATTTATTTTGCAAGTAATTAATATAATATGATTAATTTAAATATTATAATTGCAATAATTTTCACCAATTAAAATTTACCTTACTCTGCTACAGTGAAAAATACCGTAAAGTGTAGGCTTTCTTAAGGACATCATAATTCAGTTTTAAAAATTTCAAATACACCCCCAAAATTTTGAAATTAGTTTCCTGTCTTAATGTATCCTTAATTCTGTTATTCTTTTGATGATTTTTTTTTTTTTTAAGTAGAGAAATCAGTCTTTTCATTAGCATACTTTTATTTATATTTTGGTCAAATATTAAAATCAAACTTTAAAAATATGTAAAATAAATAACATTTTTATTCAGTTATTTTAGTTTAACTACAACTTATTAGATTTTTGCGCCATTTAGTATGCACCAAATTAAACATCAAATAAAATACTTTCTGTTAAAATAAGGGCTGCGCACGAAAAATTTAGTGCATACAATTCAATTTATAAAAATTAAAGCAATTGGTAAATTTTTATTATTATATTTTCTGTTTTTTAATAAAAATAATTAACATTTACTGGAATACCCTCAATAAGAACTTTATTGTGTTTATTATTGTATTTTCGGCTACGTTCTTTTTAAACTCTATTTTAATTTTTAGTTAGCATCAAGTATTTTTTAAATATTTTTTTTTACTGTGACCCAATACATTTAAAATGGACAGAGTTCTGGACAGTTAAGTGGATTGGCATTTTTTGAAACATAGTGGGATTCATATTTTTGGAAAAAAAAAAAAATTAATCTCAATAATTTTTGTCCTATCGTTTGTATTCTCATTTTTTCTAGCTTTCCTAGAAACTTTTTTTACTTTGTGGGTCCTTCAGCCAGCAGATAAAAGTTACAGAGAAATTTAATGAAAGAGTCACATTCCGTCCAAAGATGTATTTTTTTTTTTTTAATTCGTATTATTTTGTCTGTGATTCAACTTTTTTGTCAAATCAACTTTGTCTTCAGTTATCAGCAATCTTTTCGGTGATTGTGAACTCTTTGTATTTTTTATGACTCAAGAAATCGTATTTCCTGACTCTCCTGGGTTCCTAGCAATTGTTTTATATGTTCGATAATAAATAATAAAGAACTAACCTCAACATTTTTTTTTTTTTTTTTAGTCTCAAAATTTAGAGGGTGTTTCGGAATTTTTGAAAATTGTTACATACATTAAATGGTTTTTCGAGTGAAAACGAAAAGTATTATTTTGGACAGAGTGCATTTATTTGATTTACATATAGCTCGATTAATCATGTTTGTTTTTTATTTCCCATCATATTATTGTAAAAATAATTAAAACGTTTACAAATAAACAACTACCATAACTGATTACTAATGCCAACTGTTTTTGGGTGGGTCTTGTGTCTCTCAATGAATGTTCCAAATACGAAACAAACTAACAGATACAAAAATATAAAACAGAAACATATACAAATATTAAATAAAAAAAAAAAAAAATAAGACAGACTTAAAGTCTTGAACTTTGTTTTGAAAAAAAAAGAGAGAAAAGCAAAACTAGTTGTCTGTAACATGAGAATGTTTCAATTTATTTATTTTTATTATTATTAGTATTATTTTTTCAGGAATCAAACTTTAAGTAAGAATGAATGTTGTTATAGATGACGAATGTATCTAAAAGATACGACGATACTACTTTAAATAAATACATAAGAAATAAAGAGCAAACTCTTAAAAGGTCAACAAGTTATTATTGTTATTGCTTTTTTTATATTTAAATATTTCTGGCATTTAACACACTCACTTACTTGGTAAGGGGCATACAACATTTAACTACTTACAAACATTGTTGCAAGTAGCTATTAAGTAAAATGAAAATTATAAGCATAACACATCTGTCATTAAGAATTTTGAAAATAGTAAGCAATAAGAGACCAAAACTATATGTAAATTTCAATTACCATATAATAACATTTGGGAAGAGATAGTAGAGGCTTTGCAAACTGTTTTATTTTAAATTCACAAGAAATTTTGTATGTTTATGGCAGCTAAACAGTTATTTTTCTACAGTTTTTTCAACAGTTATTTTTCTATTTTATATTTAAAAATATGTATACATATTCACAAGTCTAATTAATTATTTTTAGAAGTATTACTACAAAGCCACCGTTTATTTAAAACTATTAAAAAGTCATGGCAACAGATGGCCAATGGCCAATTCTATAATTACCTTTCAAGATACAATTTTGCATATCTATTGTCATCTAGATAGGATAATTTACTAATATTAGTAGTTAAAGATAGTTGTATTGAAGTGTGCAGTTTAAAATTATTTAGTTTTTTCTTTAATATTTCTCACATTCCTAAATTGTAATTAAAGTCTACATTAAAATGCTAATTGGAAACTATATGAAAAAATATAGAAGCTACACAAAATAGACAATATAAATTGTAAACTTCAAATATTTATTTGTATATATTTAGACGATATAATAATATCGGTGTCTCATACATTATATAATGTCAGCCTAAAATTTGTAAATTACAAAAACTTCGTTTACATTCCTTAAATATGTGTATAAATATATATAAACCATTAACATTTACGGTTTATATCTCAATCAAATAGAAATTATGAAGCCTGTAAAAGACAACAAATTCCCATATACTTTGTACATCACTAAGTCCGCACCCAATAAAAATATTTATTTAACCATAAAATCTGCCTGAACAAAACAACAATTTACATTAATGTATTTTAAAATCATACCGCAATTTATCAAAAGTTTTTAATTTTTTCAAAAACAAATCAAAAGTTACAGAAAATAATAAATAAAACAAATAGTATGTTGCTATCTTAAACTGCTTATGGCAAAAAATATATTTAATCCTATAAATGGAAAACAACTTTATATTATTTTTGTGTTTAATTTAACCAAGCCTTATTTTATACTTGCACTTTTTAGTTGTTTTAACTTTTGTCATATAAAAAACTTCGCTCACATGCAGTGATCTGTGGGAATGAAAGATGAAACGTAGACAAATTACTTAAATAAATATTTTTTTAATGTTATATCTTAATATTACGTATTTCATGTGCCAAGTTTTATTTAAAATAATAAATTCTTTATTAAAAATTTCTTTAGTGAATTTATGTTCTGAAGAGTAAAATACAATCTTCCGATTGCCATCAAGGACTAACAATAATTATTATTTTAAAATATATATTTTTAACAACTAAATCTGTTTAAAAAATCAACAATTTCTATTGAAATGTAATGTTTTGGCCAAATTGTCTTATCTCAACTTAAGATACCAAATTATTTTGTTATTCTATATACATATTTTATGTACATAAAATATATTTTTGATTTTATTTTGGTTGAATGTTAGGTTTTAGAATGGCGATTACAGTACTTACCGTAAAATATGTAAAATAATTAAAAAAAAAATATACAAAATTAAAAAAAATAAATTCAGAATTTTCGAAATTTCTGAAAAAAGCTTTAAATCGCAAAATATTTAATTCTTGATGGAAAACATTTATTTTCATTCATGCCAAAATGTATTACTTTTCTCGCTTGGTATGATAAGAAATATATATATATATATATATATATAAAACCGTCATCGTCGATTCGACGAAGTGTAGCCTTTACGCAATAAAAATAAATGTAGCCTTACAGGGTTAAAAAGTGTAGAGAACCTGTAGACAGTTTTTTTTTTTTTCAAAAAGTCTACACTTCTCCCAAATACTTGATGGCAGTTTTTA
The DNA here is from genome assembly GCA_932274085.1 of Protocalliphora azurea. Classification (NCBI taxonomy): domain Eukaryota; kingdom Metazoa; phylum Arthropoda; class Insecta; order Diptera; family Calliphoridae; genus Protocalliphora; species Protocalliphora azurea. The sequence continues at coordinate 147,254,916 of OW026523.1, forward strand.
TTCAAGAGGTCTTTCAGAACTAGCGAATGTGTAAGATATTGAGCGCAATGTCATCGCGTGTGAATGCAGCGAGAAGCTCTTCTGGCTCTGAAAAAGTCCTTCTAGAATGCCTCTTTACCCTTTCATTTTACCGCTGGGATAAATACTTTCAGTTTATTTTAAATGTCATCAATATTTAAATAACTTTAGTTTTCTTTGAATATGTACAGTATGAATTATTTTAATAATTTTGCCAAAAAGCGGAATGAGTAACAAAACTTTTAAATGGCGGTCCGAAGTGCTTTTCATGATTCTTTCACAACCTATCTGATATAAGTTCATATGTGTTTAAAATATTACACTGGAAGAGTCGTATTTACTAAGTTATAACAAAAAGAGAAAGGAAAACAAATTTTTAATATTTTAGATAAAAATTATGGTTTAATTTAAAATGGAACCAATTATAATTCTTACGTGTACGTTTTGGGGAAAGAATTATATATTTTAAATTTGCAATTAATTTAACTACTAAATGGAAAACTAATTGTATAACTAATTGTATATTTGACTAATTTATTATAAAAGTTTATAGAATTTATGTAGAATTTCTTATATTTTTTACTGATATTGCTAGGAAATTAAAGAGTTGCGAAACCCAAATAGCACCGAAACCTAAATAAAATATGAATCTTTGCATTAGCAGATTTAAAACAGAATTGTAAATGTACTGAGAAAAAGAAATTTCAGAAATTGCTTAATTTACTGATTAATCAACTGGAATGAAAACAGATATGTCGCATATGTCATGAAACATTTTTGTGGATGTCGACTCAATGTTAAAATATCACTTGTGTTGTTATTTTTCTGAAAATTTTTATCTTTAATATTAATGATATATAAATAAAACGATAGCTAAATAAATAATCCCGTATTTTGTGAATTTTCCAAAAAAAAGTTTAAGTGGTTAAAAAGTTATATTTTATTAAAATACTTTTATCGTATTCTTAAAAAATTATAAAATATAAGTACATTAGTTTTTACTTAACTATCATTTAATGTACATATCATTAATATTGGCAGGGAAAAAAAATTAAGATTTTCTTCTGGATTATCAACATAAATGGCCGTATAGCATACTGTTCCAATTATTGTAGGAAATTTATCCAAGATTTTATAAGTGATGAACCCTTTCATAATTTTAGGTACGTTTAAATGTAGCATGCAAAAAAGATTTTTGAACCAACCTAAGTTTCTGTCAGTTGTCAATTAAATTTTCTTACAATATCCCTTATAAAACGTTCGGACGATCTTATAAATATCAAAGAATATTTTCTGTTTAATGATTTGATAGATTCACTACGTACCTTTTTTAAATCCTTAATATTTTGTAAAATTTCTATGAGATAAATTCCACATGTCTACGGGCAAATTTATAACGCATTGTATATTTCAAATGTCTACAAGATACTTTCAATTATTTTTGCTTTTCCACATACTGGTTTTTCGTCCTGACATTAAGATTAGTTCCCATCTGGATTTTTAGCTTACTTTTCTTTTAAAAATTACTGAAATATATATTTTTTTGTTAAAGTTCACCCAGTTTTCTTTTATTTATACCCTACACCACCATAGGTGGTTGGGGTATTATGCGATTGTGCTGATGTTTGTAACGCACAGAAAGAATCATCTAACACCCACCTTAAAATATACCAGTCGACTTAGAATCACTTTTTAAGTCGATCTAACGATGTCCGTCCATCCATGTAAACCTTGTGCAATGAAATTTGGCACATAGGAGTTTCATGACACAAGGACGAAGCGTATTGAAATTGTTTATGATCGGTCCATTATTTCACCTAAACCTCATACAATTGTCCTCCCAGAATAGGAGTTTAACGATCATAAATGTCTTAAATATAGCAATATTTAAATGAAATTCGGTGTAAGGACGTTTTGTATTTCATGAAGATAGGTCCATAATTGACCACAGCTCCCATATAAAACCCTCTTCCGAAATTCAGTTTAACGTACATAAATTACATTCACATGCTAGTATCATGTTAATATTCGACACAAACAAGTTTTATGTAAATAGAAACAACATTGCCAAATTTTATAAGAATCGGTCCATAATTTACCATAGCTCCCATATAAACCCACTTCCTGGAATCGTCATAAAGTGCATAAAATCATCTAGATATTAGTAACAAAGCATTATTCTGTTTTTATATATTAAATTCTATATTTATTAAAATTGGCCACAGGTGTAATATAAGCCCCCTTCCCGAATTTTTATGCCCGTACACAATGGTGTAGGGCATCATATAGTTGGTCTTGACCGACGAAATTTTTCTTTCTCATTTTTGTACCAATTGGTATATATTATGGTAAATTAATGTAGTTTTGAAACTAAAGCTGTTTGTTTTCGCTATAACTAAACTATTTAAAGACATTTTATGCTCCAAATAAAACAGGGTTTAGAATACATTCAATACTTTAAAATATTGTACAAATATTTTGAATTTAACTAAAAACCTCTGTGTATCACATACATTATTATGTGTCCAAATTAAAAAGTGAGGTTATGAGCAATTTATTCCAAAGTGGATAAAAACTAAACATTAACTTTCCTTTGGTCAAAAGTATAGATAATTACCTTTAATTGGGTACCACTAGTTTTTCCATAGTGCAAAAACTAGTCGTTTTATAGCATTTCGAAAGTGACAAAAAGCACTTCGGACTATCCTTTCTTTTTTAGCTTTTTAGAAGAATTGGTATTTATTATTATTTTATTAACTAATTTTTTATAAAGTAAAAATTATTTATTTTAATAAAACTTCATTATTATTTCCTATTAATCACATAACAAAAAATGTGTCTAATTACAAATTTATTTATCAGAATTTTATTTTGTACCAGTTTATATCTTTCTATTTCAAACGATTCGTTAAACATTACATATTTATAAAATAAAAACAAAATAAAAAATTAGTGACTTCACGGTTTTTGTTTTTATTTTTATTATTTTAAATTTTCGGTATTACATATGCTTCATTAGGATTAACTAAAAAAAAAAAATGGAAAACAATTTGCAAACGTTGACTTATATGTATTCGACCATGTTCTATAAATCAAATTCGAGAGAAATTCTTTTTTTTTTAAGATATCTTCATTTCGTTTTTTTTTTTAATTTTGTAGGGAAAATTGTGTTTATTGTAAGCAATACGATTTCAGTTTTTTTATTATTATTTTTCTTATGGATTTTGTATTAACTCTAAATTTCACATCATAAAAATAACCAGAGCAAGTTTAAATATGCACGAAAAGGGTGAAAATATGCGCTTGAAAAAGCACGAAAAAAATTGATAATATGCACAGAAACATACATAGAAAAAGAGACAATTTCATGTGTTTTCTTATATAAATATGCATAAGTAAACCATTTTTCTAACTTTAAAATTCTGATAGTTTTCCATTTTTTATAAAAACATAAAATTATAAGTCACTTTTGTTACGTCTGTATTTTTTCTTTACAATTATGTACGAAGTATTAAAAAAAATTACAAAATAATTAATTAAAAAATTTACGAAATAATAAAAAATCACTCAAAAATAGCAATTTTGTTAAGAAAAATAATTGAAGTATTCATTATATGCAAATTTATGCAAAGATTTAAAGAAAGGCATTTTTAGAAAAACACTTGAGAAATATGTAAAAGCGGAAAGCTTGAAAAACTTGCCCTGAATATAACATATTACTTACCAAAAGGGCACTACTTCTGAAGAAATGAAAAGAAAGCATTAAAAATAACATTTTTCTAATAACAACCTTGGGTTAAAACCATTGCTTCTTCAGTTCTTTTTCAGCCGTTCCTACTCAGGAAAGAAAAAACTGAAAAAGAGCTGAAAAAGTCATGATTTTAACATTGTGTTGTCATTTGAAGAAAGTACTTAGTGCTGAAATAGAGCTACAGAAGTTCTTATTTTAACCCATGCTTATCATTGGTGTATTTAGTTACATTTAATTAATGAAAGTAATTTTTATTAAAAAGTAATTTTTATTAACTTCCAAAAAAGTGCAATATATGCACTTAGTTCTACTTTTTTAGTGGTGAAAAATTTCTTTTTTGGAAGCACTTGCCCGTTTTTTGCTGGGCTAATAATAAATTCTACATCTTTTTTAGTTTTTTGGAAGTTTCTTTTTGTTGGGAATATACAAAGTATGTTTGCTAAAAATTGGACTAATTTAACAAAATCTCCCCTCAGTTTGTATTTAAGAAAACATAACTACAACGAAGGAGTTTTTTTTTATTTTAACTTTTAATTTAAAACTCTGCACGTTATAATTGTGGTCAAAAGAATATGTTTACATGAAAACATAAATTCTAATATTGAAACCTTTTCTTATTTAACGTTTTTTTTTTTTTTTTCATTTAAAGCTCTAACTATAAATGTAAAGTTTTAAAACTAAAAAAAATATTATAAATTAGAAATAAAGAAAGAAATTTACAACTTTTTGTTAAAGTTAAGTTAGTTATTTTTAGTTGCTCTTAACTTAAATAAACAGTTTTTACTAAAACAAAAATGTTAATTCTTCTAATGATAAGTGGACGAAACAATTAACCTGTTATTTTTCTTTTTTGTTTTTCTTTTTTATAAAAAATGTTCTACTTAAATCACAAAAAGTGGCTTGTCTTTACATTAACTATCATTCATTCATGCTCTCATATTCGCATAGATAGTTTTTGTAGTAGAAAAAAAAGAACGAAACATAAATTGTATGAATCCAAAGTATACAGAATACTGAATGTACAATGAGTGCGAGAAGTACGTATATACATTTAGTTAGTTTCATACCACGAGTGTAAATTGTAGATCCATACATATGTAAAAGCAAAATAAACATTAAAAACCCGACTAAAAAAGTAACTGAGGAAAAATATGTATTTCATAATAAAAGCCGAAAGCTTTTGCTAACTAAATACAAATATACAAATACTTTTTAGTGCAATAACCTCTGAAGCAAAAAAGAAAAAAAAAATGCACCATACCATTACAATATCGTCTCAACGACTGGTAAAAAAAAGTTATATTTATTTATGTTGTTGTATTAACATTATTATGAATGAAAAAGAAAAACTATTGCAAAAATATCTAAATTAATCATTTTGCAGAGCAGAGCAACGTTAAGGAAAACCACATGCAGTTGGTTAATAGAAAAAGTTAAATAACAAATTAATATTTGTACTGAAATAAAAAAAAAAATAGATAAACAAATTACTGAAATAAGAAATAGGTATAATAATTTACATGTTTAATGCTCTGGCGTTTTTCATTGAACAGCTTTGTAAAAGGATAAACAATGTTAAGAGTTTTAATTTTTTTTTTTTACAAATTGATTTTGATATCACTCTGCTATAGTAGGCCTCCCTGAGGACATAATAAATAGTTTAACAAATGTTCAATGCACACTCAAAAATTTTAGTTATGCTGTTTAGATAGGTTCCTGTTAAATGTATCCCTAATTCTGTTATTCTTTTGGAAAAAGAAGAGTCAGGATTTAGTTTTTAAAACAATCGATTTTATTTGGAATAACTTAAACTTTCCATACATTTCTAATTTTTTCCCAAAAAATATGCACCAAATAAAATACTTTAAAAAAATGAAAATTTTTTCACAAAATATAGAAAATCTTTAATAACTTTTACAGTTTTTAAGCGATTTCAAAGATCTCGTATTATTGTAAACAAAGTAGAATTTAAAACCTTACATACAAATATGTCTAGTTTTAAAGAAAAAATCATACAAATTTCCCGAAGACTTACCGAGCTACATGCCTTCTTCAAAAACTGTAAGGTGACACTTTTTAAATTACATTTTTTTCTTTTAAATATTAATAATTTTAGTTTATTTTGTTTTATATTTTTTGTGAAAACAAATTACAAAACAAACAAGTTAATTGATAAATATAGCACTTGCAGAGATAAAAAAGTTTAATAGACTGGTATTCGAAAACACAAGAAGATATATATTTTAGCCCGCTTATTTTATTATATTGCATAGATATAGAAATAACGATTTTGAGATGTTAAAGTCAAAATTAAAACTAATTTATTTGCTTAGTATTTTATTTTCTAGATTAATATTTTAATTTGAAATTTGCCCAAAATACTTTGTTATAATAAAAGTAGCCAAAACTAATACTTATATACAAAACAAATAAATTTAATAAAAAAGTTCAATTTGTTGCATGTTTTTATTTGCACTACGTAACGTAGCCGGCAGCAAATGTCTTCGTTAGATTTTTTACCACAAATTGGTTGTTAAATCTCCCTTATAGTGAGCTTAATTTTTTCTATTTATAATATTTGAAATTCTAATGGTTTTGTGTAAATAGATATTTATTTTTAGGAAATTTTATTGTTAAGAAAAAACACAAATAAATATTTTCATTTAGAAGCTCTGAAAGAAAATAAAAGCCAACCAACAAAACAAATAAAAACAACAGCCAAAAATTAAATACCCCACACACACATATATAAGCATAGACACAGACACACTTGCCACAATAAACATTTTAACAAACAAAATAAAAAATTGGTGAAGACAGTAAAAATTTGGCTAATCAAATAAATAATTTGCAACAAGATGAAAAGAAATTAAATAGATCGGTTGGAATTTCAGTGAAGTTATTTATAAAATCATGTATGTTGGCAATGCTCAGTTTTGAAAATATACAAAGACTGGATTTCTGCAAAAATTACGAGGACATTGTGACAAAAGTCTAAGGAAGCTATTAAAGTTCAATAGAACATTTTTTGCTGGGAAATTACTAACAACACCCTTATTTTATTTTTTTTTTTCAAAAGTTTATTGAAATAACAGAAAAAACAAAATAAGTTAGTATTTATTTGTATCTCATAAACTGACTTGGCTATCTTGGCAATTAACACCACTTTACTTCATTGTTATCACCCTCTAGATTCTAGAGATCAGAAACTAACAACTACTTCCATATATTTATTAGACATTTGTGTATGTATAAGTATTTTGAATTTTTTATTACTTTTTCTTTTGTTTATAGAAACTGAAAGTCAAAGTTGGAAGAAAAAAAAAAAAAAAAGAAATCATTAACTGAAATAATGGCACATAACTTTTTTTTTATTTTTAACAACGTTGTTGATTGCTTTTTTCTATTAGCATGGAAAATGGAAATAAAGAAAGTACTCCCAAAGTTTTCCCTTTTTTAACCAAAAATTCATATTATTAATGAAATGCTAGGGAAAGTTTTTAGTACATTATTTTCTTTCCGACAAACAATAAAAAGAAAAATAAAATAATAAACCACCAAAATTATGAACAAAAAGTATAAAAAGTCTACTTAATATAAAAGTTAACAAAGCCAATTGTAAGAAAATGACGTCAACTTTCCTAGTTATGCGTGAACAAAATTTTATCGATTTTATTTTTGTGTCATTTGTTTCCTTTCTTCGCTAAAGCTCAAAGGAATATAATGTTTCAAAACATTTTCCCTTTTATTGTGTAGCCTTTTTTTAGGTGCATGTGTACTCGCTAAAAATCTACGTTTCTTATATGTAATATTTATGTATATAAAAAAGGATTTCGTTTTACATTTTTATTTTTAGGAGGCAAGAAAAAAATTTCTTACTTGTTTCTAGCACACAAAAATTTTAACATTGCAATGGAATAAATGTTTCATTAGTTGTGTTTCTTTTTCTGTCAAAATGACATCATTTTTATGAATTGAAATAATATGGAATATAAAGCAGTTGAAATTATTTCAATATGGTGTACATTGATTCAGTAACATTGAAATTATGATTAATAATTTCAAAAAAAAAAAAAAAGCTCATTTATATTTTTGTAGCCATTTAATTGAAATGTTTATTGAGACCATAATTATGAAAATATTAAAGGAAATTAAAATAATTTTTTAATATTTATTGATTTTTAATTGTAGATATAAAACTATATAAGTAGATATAAAACTATATTACTTTACTAATTATTATGAAGTTGTTATATCATGATGAAGTATAATGTAAGTCTGCAATGTTACGCGTACAGAAGTATTATTTATTAAAAATCAATAATTTTTTTACTAAAATTGACAAAAGAAAATTTGAAAACATTGCCATAATTTTAGCCTGACAATGCTGTGAGAAGCGGACGCGCGTAGAAGTTGAATTTGTTTCAACCGCCCGTCGCTTACATTGGCCATTCACCACAAGTTTTTGGATTCACTCACAGCTATTTTTCTTTTTCTGACTTCGGAAGCGAGAGAGGTAAAGAGCCAGAGAGAATGTAAAAGCTTATATATATACTTATAGATATCATAGCTACATATGTATTTCAAAATATATTAAATGAGATTCACCATCTTGTAAATCAAGAGAACTGGTACTACACATAACTTTATACTGTCATGTATAAAAATGAAAAAAATATATTAGGCTCTCTTTGTGAGGAGTATATTTAATTGGCGGAAATATTATGAGCATTGACAAGATTTTGTTCCTTTTAAATAAGTAAGGGAGCACTTATACATCATATATTTTACAAATAAAGCATCATAAAGTCAAATCCGAAACCAACGTTGGGAAAAACGAAACCTTAAGAAATTTTCCTGAAATAGTGAAAATTCAAAATCAACTTTCTGACTTTTGACACTTATTTAAATAAGAAAGGAAAAAACTGAAAATCTTTAAACTTCGAAAATAACAGCCGATAATTCAGCTGAACAGTGGATATTAATGAATTATGATGCCTCCCGAAGTTCATACTGCGTGCTATCTCAAAGTTTGGTTTTTGTTAAACTCAAACTGAAAATACGCATTCTGCACATGCATTGCTTGTAGGATTCGTTAGAATATTAAGGACTGCCTGAACAAATTCTTTATAATGAAATGTGCCTGCAGTATTTTTGAATTTATATAATTTTGTCTAAAAATAAAAATTTTATTAACTAAAATTATTTCATAATTTCCCAAAAAAAAAAAACCCCAAAATATTTTAAATATTCCCAGCAAATTCCTCAATTCCAATTGGTGTTAAAACCCCAAATTTGGCAGCTCTGATATTTGTGTGAACCCCGAGAAACTAACAATTCCAAAGGGCCCTGCCAGCAATTAGGTGATAGTTTTATCCACTATCAGAAAAATGGCTCTTTCTAGTATTCTCAAGATGTTATTTTCCTGATAGTAAAAACAAAAACAAATAACATTAATTTCGATTTTCGACCTTCCGAAAATAAAAAACCATTAACCATTACTTTCAAAGGCAAGCAATCGATTTTTTAAAAATTTTAAGAAAAAAATTTAAAAAAAGAGTGATAAAGTGAGATAAAAATAATATATATATATATATATATATATATATATATATATATATATATATATATATATATATATATATATATATAAAGTGAATGTTGTTTATAATGAAGACAAAATGAAACAAAATTGTGAAAAAAAATTTTGAAATTTTAAATTAAATTAATTAAAAAATAAATATTATTAAGCAAAAACGAAGCGAAAATTCATTTTGAAGACAACAAATAAATTTGGATTTATTTCTTGCTTTTAATAATATAAAATTTCGAAATGAATTGCGTTTCGCTCATGAAAATATGTATATTTTTTTAGTGAAAGTGAATCCATATATGCATGTTCATCAAACCTTTCAACTAAATTTTTAAAGTTGTTAGGGTCTTCGAAATCAAAAATATTCTGTTACAATTTATCAAAATATATCTATAATTTTTTTTACTAAGGTAAGTTGTTTTAATTTTTCCTAACCCTAACCCTAAATGACTTTATTCGTCACACAAAAAAAGCAGTCAATAGTGTCATTAAAAAAGTATCCAAACTGCGATACTGTTTTGCCCGAAAGATGACTCCTCTTCGATAGGAAAATAACTTCTTTTTCTTTTACTATTTTAAAATAAATATGGATACTATTTAGCCAAAGTTTGGATAGTAATTTTGATAGTATTAAGTTAGAATTTCGACAGAAATAGTGACTTTTTCTGCTCCTCAAAATGACTCCAATTTGACACATAAAAAAAGCACTTAATTGTGTCATTAAAAAAGTATAAGAACTGCTGCACACTTCTTCCCGCACGGTTACTCTTCTTGGATAAGAAAATGATATCATATTCGACTGTTAAAAACAACTTGAGGTTACTCCTTAGTGCAAATTTGGATAGAAAATGTTGGCAGGGGGGAGTCATGTTTGATTGAAATTTGCATATTTATATTGGAACACTCCAATGTAAATAGTATTTTTAATATTTATGTGTATGAATGTAAATAAAAATAAACTACATAACCAACGATATCTTAAAAAAGTTATTACTCTTGTATTAAATTAAGAGAGAATGATGGGATGATTGACTCTTTGAAAACCCTTCAGAAATCAAGCAAAAAATGGGTAAATAAATATCGTGATTGTATAAAACTAACAATTGCGGAAATGAATGAAGAAAAAAATTTTAATTGATGAAAATTAAACAATAAGATAAAAGTAAGACTTTTTTATATGATATTCCCTTTACAAATACATAGTATTTTCCATTAAGTACAAAATGTGTGGGTGTAGGAATAAATTGAAATTCGATTTTCGTACTACTTTTTTTAAAATAAATTTTGTTTTTATAACAAAGTTCAACTTTTATTTGAGTAAGTTTATTTTTATTTAATGCAGGAACCATAGAATACAACTAGTAGTTTATCTGAGAGGCAGATCAAATTAAATTTTCAAAAAATTAACTAATTTTTTTCAAAACACAAAAAAGAAATATATGTGACTACGTGTTTTTTGTTGTTGCATGAATTAGGTTTTTGACAACTGTATAAGGTTTTTGTCTCTCTCATAAACTTCTAGTTGTATTCTATGTCGGGAACTTTTAATAATTCTTAAATAAATTTACAATTTCTTTATAAATTTACAATTTTCAACATTTTAACTAACTTTTTTTCAAAATTTTTTCAATTTAACAAAACCAGTTTTATAATTTTAACAAATAAACTCGTTAAAATTATTTTCTGTGAAAAAAAAAAATAAAATTTATGTCATTTTTTTTTTTTTTTTTTTTTTTTGTAACAGAATTACGTGCTACATAAATATAAAATCCACAACATAAAATCTAAATCATCTGTTACGACAATGAAAACATGACGTAATCTTTTCAACATTATTAACAATAATTATAAAGCTAAAAAAAGATACCAAAAACTATACGCTAGAACCAGAGAAACAGACAAAATAATCCAAAAAACAAAAGCAACAAAAAAAGTATGTTGTTGAAATACAAATTCTGAAAAAAAAATTCAGCAAAAACAAAATACAAATAAACAGAAATAAAAATCATAAATTCGTTATAAATTTAGATACAACAACAATAAGAATAACAAATTATAAAAAACAAAAAAGTTAATCGCGCCGAAATTTATTTAATTTTCTCTAAAGAAATCAAATAAACGATGAGAAATGAACATAAACTGAAAACACTTTGAGTTCTGAAATTGAGAGGGATTGAGCCAATTGCTAAAAATATTGATCGTTATTTTATTTTTTTTAATTTTAATATGTTTTGAAATCATCAAGAAATGTTTTGAAAAATTTATCACAAATCCCTTTAGTATACAAACAAAAATTGTGGTTTAAAAAATACAACAAAAAAATGACACATCAGTGACGGCACAGCGCATTAAGTAAACACTGACAGCTTTTTCGGCTTTCATCATTAATTGTATCCGCAGAGCAAACAGTACACATACATACATAAATAAAATTAAATGTATTTTTTATTAAAAATATTGCTGAAAAAAATAAAAATTGTTGTATGAAATTAAGTACGTTATTAAAAACATATTCTATTTTTTTTTTTTTAAGTGTTAGGAACAATTCTTTATACAAATTTGATATGACGTCACTATTAATCATATTGGATTAATAGTTTGGATAAATATTAACGTGGCGATTAAATTTATAATTCAAATTAATAGTTTTTGAATTATAAATTAATTACACTGATAGAAATAACACTCTGAAGAAAATAAACTTATTTTCACTCAAAAAACGACCTGGTATGGGTCGTAGATTTTTTTGAGAACATCACATAACAATTTTAAAAAATTTCGGAACACCCTCTAAATTTTGAGATTTTCAAAAAAAAAAAAAAGAAATAAAATTTAAAGTAGTTCTTGCACTATAGAGCTCTTAACTTTTTAACTATATTAAAATACATATCATTCATTCCATGAGAGAACACCCAAAAATGTTCCTTAGATCTTCGGATTTTGTTAATATTCGGCATAGACAAACCCTTTGGAGCCATTTCGATATCTTCAAAGCAGTTTTATTCACGATTTCCATTATTTTAAAAGTCAAAATAATTGAAAAATCTAAATACCAATATTCTCTATAAACTGTAAACGCACTTCAGTGATTTATAATTTAATAATTTAAAAAACAATATTTTCACTTAAATATGCATTCTTAATGCAAATGCAGTTTTATAATGCATTTTTGAAAAATTTCTCCCTTTAAAATTTTGTATAGCTTTGATATTATAAAAATTATAATGATTACTAAAAATTGCAAGATAAATTTCTCTGGAACAAGAAAAAAATTTTAGAAAATATTCCAACAGATTTTTTCATACAAAAATATTGTTTTTTTTTTTATTTTTTTAATAATAATTTAGTCATCACTTTTCATAATTTGTTATTTGTGGTATACTACCTCCTTGTCCCGAAAAAATTTCAATAGTAGATTAACTTGTCCCAGAGCAATTAATATTGGAATTTAATCAACATTTTATGTTAGAGTTACTGCGTTCATCCGTCAATAGGTTAAGGTTTAATGTTAAATACTTTTTCGGTTTTCTTAAATTTATAAAAATTAAAATCGTGAATAAAGTCAAGAATAACAATAAGAAAGACTGAATTAATAAAAAATACATCAAAAGTCGAAATATTGAAAAAGAAAAGTAAAATTTAATAATGTTGAAGATTTCATATATATATTCATATACACTGCCTGCCAGAATAAGAAATCCCATTTTTTAACTTTAATTAAGTTTTTTGTTTTTGGCTATTTGGACCAGATTCTGACCCTGATATTTCAAAATCAGAAATTTTTCTTTTTCAGAGTTATTAAGAGCCTTACCACGTTCCATTTTGAATAAAAACTATTTAAAAACTATCAAATTAAAAATTCTCTAGCCGTTTATATTGAAAGAAATTCAAATCATAGCCTTCCTGATTAATATTAAAAGAATTCCTTATTCAAGTGACACACGAAAAAGTACCACAGAAATACATGCCTTTAAATAAATGCATAATTTTAATATAACAAAATATGTATATTTTTTATTTCTTCAGGAATCTAAAGCCAACACTTTGAAATTTGGTTGCGCAAAAAATTATTTTTTCTGAACTTTAGTTTAAGTGATACACTTAATTAAAGTTAAAAATTGTGATTCCTTATTCAAATGGCAGGCATAATGATATTTTGTTTATATTAAACAAATCGGTTAAAAACTCAAAAAGTTATTAAACATATAATGAAATAATAAAAAATGTATGGAAAGTTTAAGTAAGTAATTTGAGATACAATCGAATGTTCTACAATACTTTCCAATTTGGAAAAATTAAATCTTTTTACACGTAGTATACATAAATTTTATTTTTCGAGTATTTTTTCCAGTGCAACACAGTGAAATTCTTAATAGACATTCATTAGTAGATTAACTCTCGTATTCAAAAATATATTTTAAATTTAAAATACATTTTAGATACAAAATTTATATGACAAATTTGTTTTAAAAGGCATTTTTAATTTAAAAATTGTTTGAGAATATGTTTGTTAAACTTTACTTTTATTGTATGTATTTTTTTTTTTTTTTTTTTTTTTCGTTGAAAAATCAGGTAATGCACTTTTAAAACATAACATATGAGTGAAATATAGTTCACTAAAAGCTTTTTGGTAAAAAAACTACAACAATGTAAAACAGAATATGTCTGGCAAATATTTGATCAAAACTGCGTGACCACTTGAATTTACTGACAAAAAATAATTTACTGGGTTTTCTTAAGAAGAAAAAATAAATTAAGAATTACTTTATTTAGTATTTTTCTTCAAATATTTGACTAGTCTAACAGTACCATTATTTTAAATAAAAAAATAGATTATTGAAAATCTGTCCCAAAACAAAACATTATTTTGAAATAATGTTTATTCAATTTTACTTTTTATTAAAAGAAATTTCTTAAAAAAATGATTAATAAAAGTAAGACAAATTTATTAATAATTAAAAAATTATAAAATACGACACAAATGTTTTATAAAAATAAAACAAATGTCCCCAAAAACTCAAAACGAAAAATTAAAATAAAAAAAAGAGTATCACGCAACAATACGCACTCATACACAAGAACACACCGTGAGTACAAACACAAATTAAATTTCTGTAAATGCCAAATTTTTAAAATTATTTTGTTGCTGTTTTTGTAGGCTAAATACTTTTTTATGTTTCTTACTTTTGAAAAGCTGACGTCATTTATGATGATTTTGTTTGTTGTTTTTGACAATGATGAGAGGAGTCTAGAGGCCAGTCAGTTAGCAGTGTTGTCAGGTTAGGGGATTTATCCCCAAACGGGGGATTTCTTTTTGGAAATGGGAATGAAAATTTTGGTTTGGGGATTAAGAGATTTATTGGTGATGTTTTCACAAGTTTAGGGATTATTGGAAGATTTTATGAAATTTTTATCTTATTTTTGTAATTTCTGTTTTTAACTTAAGAAATTAAATATTTTACGTCGGATATGAAGTTTATAGTAAAAATCATTATTACTATAAAATACATTCAAAATATTAAAATCTCCGCAACAAAATGATTATTTTACGAATTGGCTGTGAGGGTAATGTTTGAGCAATTAATGCTCCATTATTGTTGCTGCAATAGTAAACAAGAATTTAAAAGTCTTCAATAATTAAAATAATTAAAGCAACGGAACTTAATTAATCATACTTTCATACCTTTGAAGAAGAAATAAAAACATAATCTTCGGTCTATGCATTAACTGTAAAAGTTGCGCAAATTATTTATTGATACAAATGTTATGATTTACATAAAATCTAATTTTTTGCAAGTCTATAGGAATTAAGGCATTATTTTAGTGGGGATTTGTGGGGATTTTGGGGATAAAAATTTTTCATTTGGGGATATGAATCGAAAAAATCTGGAACCCTGTCAGTTAGTTGGTTGGTTGTCAACACACAGTAACAAAAACAAATACATAAATAATTATTCATGTGGTTAAAATAAAGCGATTTTAGCCAAAGTTTATAAATTAAATAAACACACACCCATACATACATGCTTACATACAACAAAAACACTTAAATGTTTATAAATTTAGTTCTTTTATGTTAAATTTTCAATTTCAGCTCAAAACATTTGTGCTAAATTTAAAAACAGAAACGTAATAAAACGTATTTTGTAAAAAATCTGCAACGCGTTTGTTGTATTGTGTTCTAATCATGCTTTTTTATACAGCCCACAACTTCATAATGAAGTTATACAGATGTATATTTACAACCACAAACATACTCTCATACATTTGCATAATTTAAATATCTCATTACTGGTAGGGTTAGTTTTTTTTTTTTACAATTTTGTTTTAAAATGTAGTTAAACTCCAACTAACGCTTTTATATCATTAACAATGTTTGGTTTGACTGCCTGCCCCACCTTAGGTCAAATTGAGTGTGAATTACATTAAGACTCACTCTCTCTATTACTCTCTGCTTTGGACTCGTTTCTTCTCTTTCAAGAATTGAAAAAAATTAGACTCAAACATTTTGCTTGTGTATTGGATGTTAGAAAACCTGTTTTACAAATCAAAAAAAATAAATAAAGAATTATACGGTGGTATCTTACTAAATATCGCGTTAGATAGGAAGGAAGCTGGCACTTATTTTTCTATATGTATAATGATTCTTTTATGTGCAGATTTTTCATCTCTCTTTGTTTGTATCTAACAAGTACTAAAATAGACAAAAAAAAAAAGTGCGAAAGAAGAGATTGAAAAAGAAATTAAATGAAAGAAAAAAAATATAACTTGTTTTTAATGGGAAAATTTTTACTTAGAACTCTCTCATACCACCACCTGTCAGAGATTTCGTTATTTTTGTTTAAGAATATGTACCAGAGATGTCAATTGAAATTTTTAAATTGTGCTAAACAGCTGTTAAAATTGTACTTTTTTTTACCACAATTGTACCAAAACATACAATTGTTATAAAAAATTATCATTTAAAGTTAAGAAATACCGTAGAACTCCAGAAATAAACTTAATACTTTCAAGTTTCAAGAAAATAGTAGCTGTGCTTTGTTGACAATTTCATACAAAATTTAAATTTATTTACATAAGTTAGGAGTTAACGTGTAGAATTATACATCTTAACTTTAACGTCGATAAAAGTGCTCCCAATTTATGAATAAAAATACAATTATGAATATAAGAATGAAAAGATTTAAAAAAATATAAAAATTAAATTAAAATAAAGAACTTTGTTAAGTTTTAATTTTATAAATAAAAACGTGTAAATTTAGTGGTACAATTTACAAATAAATATAACACGCTCCCAAATAGAGTTAATGTTTTGTTCTTTAATCATATCATAAATATCCTTCTTAATCTCTTCATAGTTTTTATTAAATAATTAATATTAATAATACAAATTATTGCTGACAATATGTCTTAAGTAATTTGAGATTTTTTAAACATTTTTGAAGTTGAAGCTTGGTTTCTAAATAAGATATTTTCTATAGCAACTTTATAAAAAATTGAGATTGGAAACAAATTTAAATTGTACCAAATTGGTCATTGATGTACCATTGTACTTTTCAGTTTCGAATTGTACCCAAAAAGTACAATTGCTCCAATATTGACATACTTGATACGAACAAATAGGTAAATAAACAGCACGAGATAACTAATATTTACATTTATTCTTTACTGAAAAGTCACCTCTACACTATCGGAGATCTCACATTATTGTTAAATAGTCTGTTTAAAAAACATCTGAGTATCCAGTCTATCAATTAATCAATCGTTAATCGTAGGGAGTAGCCGTTGTTTGGTCATCTTTACAAAATTAATTTCCAAAAGTTTAAAAATGCAACCACTCTCTGTCATTGATAAATTGTCTATGACAATATCCGGAAAATGTATCGGGAAATCTTAGATTAGAGTTTTGTTATAAACATAATACTTAATTAAATTAAATATATTAATTTTGCAAATCATAGTTTTTATGTTTCTTTAAATGTATGTGTGTATAGTGTTGCCGTTTTGACTATTTTTAACCAAAATTGGTTATTTTATTTTCCAATATGGAGATGATGACTTTTTTTCCATTTTGTTTATTTTTTTGTTAAATCAAAATTTTACTTTTATTAGTTTTAAAAATGCTATTTACTCTGTTTATCTTGCCAACAATAAAAAGATAGTGTGCTAAAAATTCATCACACATTTAAAAAACTAAAGGTTCCTAAAACTTCTTTTTTAATTTTAATTTGCAAATGAAGAAAAAAATCAATAGAAAATATAAGATTTTCGAATTTTTGTGAGGAAGTTCTAACGATGTAACAAACAATAAAAATACTTGTAATTACAAAATAAATTACCATTGAAATATCCTACATTATTATGTATGTTCATTAAAGATATACTTGAGAGAGAGCATTATATGGGTGCTATGGTTAATCTTATTTGAGCCAAATTTTATTAAAATACGAACATTTATGTGGGATTAAAGTACTTTTAACTGAGAGAGAGGACCCTATATAGAAGCTGCAATTAATTTAATGTGAACCTTTTTTTATAGAATGTTTTAGAATTAAAAATGTTTTATTTGTGCAGAATTCTATAGAATTACGCTTATATGTATTTAAGATATTTGAGCCAATGAATAAAATAATGAACCAATTTCGACCAGTTAAGGAGATTCTGATTCGATTGTTATATTTTAGAAAAATATAACTTGTTCAGTTAAAAAATTGTGCAAGGCAGAGTAATTAAAGAATAAAAATTTAAAAATAGAACCACATTATTTTATAAATAACTGTAATAAATATATTATCAATCCCGATGTATTTCCAATTGGACCACAATTTTGTACGCAATTTTTAAATTAACTTAAAATTTAATATATGTGAGTGCTTTGGTACATGAACGATTGATATTAAATCTTTTCGCCAAAACCTCCCAATTAAATATTATTTACTTTAAACTCTAGATTTTTGATTTCATATTACCAAATGAGCTTGATTAAGTCCCTATAAAAAATAACTCGTTTTTACATTCTTTTTCTGCAAACACATAATTGTAAGATAACCTTATTTTCTATTACTGCTGGACCAAGCTGTTTTGCAATTCTAAAATTATTACAATCGGGTTTGCTTTCGATGTCATATCATAAGGACGTAAGAGTAATTAAATTTTTACTGTTAAACTTTATATCCCGACCCCCTACAAAATGGATCAGGGATCACATTTTGATAAACATTGTTCTAAACAGTTAAATTTTAAACACTTTTTTCTCCTAAAGACTAATTAAAGTTTATGGTTAATATGCAATGTATTTAAAACATGAATACATATATTAAGGTTATATTAATTTTTATATAACTTTGAATTTTTAAAATTTGTTTTTTTTTCCTATTTTGGTTATTTTTTCCAAAATTTTGAAATTTTTAGAAAAATTTGTTCGCCATAAAAGTACTTGCATTGTTATTTTTGATGTAAAAACGTAATGTGCAAAATATTAGAGTGATCGGAAGCCGCTAACCGAGGACTTTGTAACGTGCATGGGAAAATTTTGACTTTTTCAATTAAAAAAAATTTTTGCTATGAACAACAATTTTTTTACAATTTAATGTAAAGGAATCGTAATCTAGAAATAATTAACTACCAAACAAGATAAACAAGTTAAAAATCGGTTAGAAAATAATAATAAGTTATTAGAAATTCCCCCTATCATTCAAAAAATTAAAATATTCCGAAATATGAACACATTTCAAGAAAAACCAACCCTTTCATTAAAAATCTCAAATATGCTTACAAATAACACATACATATCCTTCATGTGTTCTATACTGTAAACTTACATGGACGATCGATTGACTGCGTTTGTAGTCATCGATATATTTTTTATGGATATTTCAGTAAAATATCAAAAGTATTTTATATTATACGCTTGTCAGTTCTTCATTAAATTTTGATAAAATTTTAAATTTTAATAAAATTTTCTGGGAATACGGACATGGTAATATAAATTAAAAATTAAGGTCGAACTAAAAGAATCACGCAACATTCTCTCCGACTTGTAAAAAACGAGTGGCAAAAAAATTCCTACACAATAAATTTTGCAATAGTATTGTAAACTTTAACAAATTGAACTGTTAGTTGATTCCTTACATAGTGTCTACATTAGAAAATTTTTATCAAGGCAAACGTCAAACTTAACGCGAATTTATGGAAGGTGGCAACAGTTGCACGAAAACAACAATATGGCGTATTGCTTATTGTTTTTTATATATGCAGTTTGACAACTGTAGCAACCAAAATAATAATCTGCTGTTTTAACTAAGGTTACCTTGTATATATTCACACTGATTTTGACGTTTATTTTGATAAAAATTTGCCTAATGTAGACACTAGGTTATACTTATGTTTGCCTGTAATACTATGTTCACACACATTAGTTTTGTACTTGTTTTTCGGAAAACACAATAAGTTTAAACACCACTGTTTACATATTATTTTATTGTGTGTTTCCCTTTTGGCCTGTTTTCCGTTTGCCAAAATATTTTCACAAATTTTTGATTTAAATAAAAATATCTCACACAAACACTTTCTAATTCAAAAAATAACATTTTTAAACAAATAAAATTTATGAACAAATATAAATTTCATTCATAATTTTTTATTTTTAAATTTTTTGACAATTTTTACAAATTCTTTTTTCAACAAATTTCTATGTACTAAAAATAATAAAAATTTCTTCACTGTATGGAAATTTAGTATGTTATCAAACAATTCGAATCGAGATGTTTTTTGGCTTTGAAATATGTATGTTGAAAAACAAATCAATTTGTTTGTGTTTTTAGAGAAAACGACTCGTTAAAAAAAAAAAAAACTATACGTGAACATAGCATAATATTAGAAACGAAATCCATTTATATGAGAAATTATGAAAAACACTTGGGTTTTAAAATGTTTTCGAATGAATTCCATATTGTACATATTTTTATAAAAATGTTTTCTTTCTACATTGAGCAACTGTCAGTTTAGCTTCAAATTAATCTTAAATTTTTAATAAACCTTTTTTTTGTGTGAAAAACTTTAATTTAATGTCCGCTTACAAATGTATAAAAAAAAATCGTTTTATTTTGTTGTAAAAGAAAATTCCTTTAATGTTTATTTGTGGCAATGCTTTTAGAAGAGTGACATCAACTAACAACAAAAAGAAATACACACTCATAAAACGTTTAAATTTTTACACACTCTCATCATCAACATTCACTTACACTCAAGCAAGAAAAAAAACAAAAATTGCTCAAAATTAAGTCATCACACACAGATCAACACTTTGAAGTAAAATTACAGTTATTCATTCAATTAATAAAACTGTCATTTACAAATTAAATCTACATTACAATTTAATAAATAAAATTTAGTTTATTTTCACAAAATCCAACATAAAATTAGATAAAGAAAAACTAACTAAAATGTTAAAAACTCACGCTCACAGCAGCTGCTTATATAAAAGGTTTTTATTTACAAATAAATGAGCTAGTGTTAGGTTGCGTGTTGTTGTTTCCCTGTATAACAATATTATACAAAATAGAAAAAACTTAAGAGCAGATAAAGCCACGCTCAGGTGAGCGTGAGAAATTGTTTTTTTAAAAGAGAGTATAGCTAGTTATTTTTTTTCTTTTTTGAGTTTAATTTTGCATGCACCAACAACAACAATGAAATTTTACGTATTTTTTCTGATTTTACTTGTATACGATTTTTCTATATAATTTATTTGTCGTTTCGTTTACGTTATTTTTTTTTTATTGGTCTGTTGTTGTGTTTACTAGAAATGTTTAAAAGTGATGATAATGATGAAGTTCATTAAAGAAATGAACAAAAAAGTATTTAGATAATAACGAAGTTTGTTGATGATTTTTTTGTTGTTGGTGTAGAGCTTATATTAATAGTTTTATTTTTTATTTTATAAAGTATAATAGACAATTGAAGTACAAATAAAAAGAAACACAGTTTAATTGAAAATGTTTTTAATTATCCTTCACACTAGATTTAAAGAATTTAATTTAGGATTATTTTTATTTAATTTTTTACTATTATCTTAGCACAATTTGTATATAATTTATTTTAAATGTTGTAGATTTAGGGTGCGGTACCCAAAAATTCTATTATTTTTTTATTTTAATTAATGCCACATTATTATTGTTGTATTATACACAACAAAATTTAACTCACTTTAGTTTAATCAAGCGAATTGAAGACAATTTTTTGATGTGGTACACTAAATTTATTTTTTTGTTTCTTCACACAGACACTATACACTTTTACTAACGCGCACACGTTATTACCGAAAAACACTCCGCTATACAGAACCAACGCGTAGCACGACCAAAAACGTAATGAACAACCGCTTTCTATTTGAGTCAATTTTGCGAAATATTTTCCTCTCAATTAATCAATGAGCAGCACTGAAATTTAACGCTGCAAACAGAAAACACTCAATTTTTGTCTGCACACATAGTCTGCAAGAGATTTTTTGTTATGCTTTCTTCAAAATTAGTGTAAATCGAATTTGCAGCTAGTGTTGCCAGAAATTTTTTGAAATCTTTTGCAAATTCTCGAAAATAATATGCTAGAATCTGCTAAATCAAGAGTTTTTGTTGTACCGAATAAAGAGATTTTTTGCAAAATGTGCGACCAAGAATTTTATTTTAGAAACAGATATGCCTGAGAAATGAAATCTTTAAAATAGCTCCTTAAATCAATAATCCCAATGCTACTGTTTGCTGCAGGAAAATTACACTATACAATCACATTAAATGGAATAGGAATTACCCAGTCTTACTGGACTAAGAAAACTCTGAAACAAAAGGTTGTAAACAACGACATTATACAGAAGGAAAATAGTCCTAAACTACTGGTGAAAACTAAATAGTTTCTTGAAATATATGTTAGAAAAATTATGAAATCTCTGTTTCTTTCCTTTTTTAGCAATGCTTAGCACAACAAAGTATGATAAAATTGTCAATTTGCAACGCACAGTGTCACATTTGGCAGTTTTTGAACGATAAAAACCCAGTTTTGTAAATATTAGATTGAAATTTTATATTCTGTTAGTACACAAGACCGTAAAGATTTCCATTAAAAATTTGCGGATAGAATCACAGAAACTCACATACTGAATTTTTTTATGAAATATTTTTATTTTTATAAATTTTATTAAAAAATTAATAATCACACCAATCTCAGTATACTATTTGCATAACAAAATTTTAGGAATTAACTTAAAATTTTGAATTTATTCTTAATTTTTAAATTGTCAATATGAGGTAACAGACATTTTTTAATATATTAAAAGATCGCAAAAAGTCGCATATATATTTGTTTTTTGAAAAAAAAAAACTAGTTTTGATATTGAATTTTTACCTAAATTTATAATAAAATAATTCAGATACATTTATTATTACATACCAAAAAATCATATCAATATCTGCAGTAAATATTTACTGAGATATATGCTGTTAAAGTTAATGTAATCCTCTTCACAAAAATTTTAATTAAATTTTAATATTTTTAAAAGTAGCAATTTTGAAAATCCATTATTGACTCTATAGACACTTTCCAATATAACCTGCTCGGTTAAAATTAGAATATAATTTGTAATTGTACTGTAATTATTGAATAAATACAAATTAGAGATAAATATACTTATATAATTTTCCTGTATGTTTTAAGATCAAAATTTTAATAACTGATAATGCGGATTTTTCTGACAATTGGCTACTGTGACTAAATTTTTCATTGGTTTGTCACATTTTTTGATTTGAAATTGAAAAATATATTTTTCTTATTAATTTAATTCAAAAAAGTGTAAAAACTATTAAATCACCATCAAATTATAAACTCAAAAGTTTGAACTTTTGTTAAAAAATTTTCCAAAATTACACTTACTTTAAAAAATAATTTAAAATTGCTTCTTAATTGTAAAAGTTACAAGCTCCGATACGTTTTTCACAATCGAGGTGGTCAACTTGACCCACTGTAGCGTCGCCTATGTTTCAGTTGTACATTCCATCTAACCTCTAGCCTACACATAGACATTTTCATGTTGGCAATTCTCAAATTATATCACTCTTTAAAATTTTACCTGTGTACCGATTATACGCAAAACTAAGAAATGTTTTACATGAGGTCTAAAATTTAATGTTCTCTTTTAAAATTTTAACAATAAGAAAAGTGCAAAATAATTAAGTATATATATATATATATATATATATATATATATATATATATATATATATATATATATATATATATATATACGAGGCCGAGTCAACAAGTCCGTGACTTTTCGAATTTCCTTCGTAGTTATATGAAATGCAACACTATTCCTATCAAGTACCACCTGTTAATAGACTACTGTCAAATTTTCTGCAAGTCGTCATTTACTTACCAGGTGTTCAAAACATACAACCTCGTGTATTTTTCTAAAAATGGAAAAAAGTGAATTTCAAGTGCTCATTAAACATTATTTTTTGCAAAAAAAAACCGTCAAACAAACCAAGAAAAAGCTCAATAAATTCTATGGGGAAGTTTTGAGCAAAACACCTAAAAGCTGTCTTCACTTATTTTTTCATTGTCGCATTTTTAAACGAAATCCTGACATTTCTCAATCTAAGTTGAAGTTGAATTTATAAATTAAAACCCTTCGTTTTGTTAGATAGACAAATACCGAAAATAGTTGATTGCTATTAAGAATACGTAATCGTATTTCTCTAAAAGTACCTATTATATATATATATATTGTTACACTCATATTGACCAGTGAGGTTTCCGACTAACTTGGTTTTAGATAGAGCATATCTCAGAAAGGTCCCAACCCTCTCACTGGGTACAAATGCACATAAAAAAATTCGAGACAAAAAAAAAACAAAAGAAAATTAAAAAAAACAATAACACACATACCACACTCACGATGACCACCTTTAGGCCGATGTTATGGCCCTTTAATTGCCCTCCCAACCATGTCATACAAATTGCTCCACGACTTATTTTGGCTGTATGAACCCAAATCCCACCCGACTTCTCCTACCTTACCTTACCTTCATACCATTACCCCCTTTTTACACTTATTCACAAACCATTATCTCTATTTCATTTAAACAATCATAATATACATATTTATTAAAATTCTTGTTAAATTAAATACTTAAACCTAATACAACATTTCCGTACTCTAAACTCTTATCCTCTAAAAAGTATGTTTTAAGCGTTTATGAACTGTTTAACGTTAATTTGTATATCTAACTAGTTATCTAAGGCTCAGATCAATGGTTCTATTCTTGCTATTGCAACTAAACGTTATCTAATTTCACTAAAACCTAACCTGAAGGAGCTCCCTAAGGCTAGACAATCTTTCCTGGTATTTATTATCAGGAATATATCACTAAAACTACCCGAAACCTGTTGATTCGAACCTCTAACTTGTTGTTAGCCTTTTATTTATGATTTTTTTATTCTTTTGGCAATTTTAATTTCCGGTTTGGTAAGTGACAGAATGCCCTCTTACGTCTAACCGGTGAAACACCTTAAAAATTCAACGCAAAAAAAATACTTGCCTATCTTAAGGCTAAAAATAACTAAATACTGTATAAACTAATTCTACACTTAAACCTAATTCTGCTTGAACACAATAATTAAAGAATTATATATACTTTTTTCTTTCCTTTTTTTTTTTTTGTTTTTTTTGTAATTACTTATTTAAACTGACTATTTTTAAAATATATTTTTTTTTTTTTTTTATGTAATAATTTTTTTCTAATTTATAAATTTTTTTTCTTTGTTTTTAGTTTCCTTCTTTTTCTTTATTATAAATCAAACTTTCAAACGTTTACACCTTTCTTTTACGAGTACTTCTTTTCGGGGAACTTAACAATTTCCTTTTTTTTTCTGTTATTTTTATATGCCGAAAAATCACAACTTGTTGACGCTTCCAATTTCTCATTTAAAATATATATATATAAAAGTGTTACCTGGCTATTAAGGGTAAGAAACCTTTTTTTTTCTTTAACTGCTTTCCGGCAAGGTCTATTCCTATACTCCTCCTTATTTATTTTCACGTTCCTGTTGTTAAATCCTTATTCTTCCCTTATTGTTGTACAATAGCCAGGTTTTCATTTATTCCTTTTTATTTTTTATTTTTTTTTAAATCAGCACTTTGTAAACGTACTACCCCAATTAATCTTTTATGATTTCCTTTTTTTTATTTAGTTAAACTATTAATTTATTATTAAATTTATTACATTAAATTTAAACACTTTAAACTTCACTTTACTTCTCTTCTTTTTTCTTTACTTCACTTCTGATCACTTCGGCACACTTTTAGCTTTTCAATTATTGATTCGCAACTATCATGCCTTAAACCCTCGTTTGCATTTTCAATTTTCCAATTTTCCTACTTTCCCTCAGTGGTGATTTTCCAAATTTTCCAAACCAACTCCCGCCTAGCATCCATCTTTTTTTCATTATTTCTACTTCTAGAAACTTCGTTATTCCCTCTAAATCTCCATATTTAAAATTTTTATCTTTACAAATTTAAATTTTCACAAATTTTGCTTACTTGTCTACAAGAACAAATTGCTCAAGTATTTTATTACATAACATGCCTTCTATCTATCAGCCAGACTTTATAGAGCCGATGCTTTCCCTTCTACCAGGCTCTCATGAAAAATAGCAGGGACAAAAAATTTCATTCATAAATTAAAATTTTAAATTTGACAGTTTTTTCCACAGCGTTTCAGTTTGAATTGAATGAAAAATACAACACTACATTATTTATTTGCACTGTATTATCATTTCCTCTACGCATTACAGCAACACTACAGTACTGACAACTGTAACATGAGTAAACCAAAAACAATAACAATCAGCTGTGTGTCATAACATGAAAAACAACCACCAAAAGACAAATCAATAAGAAGAAGCAGAAACATTCAGCCGCAAAATTTTCATATTTTTTTTTCTTTTCACAAATTTAATAAATTAACAACAAATACCGAATGATTTTTGGTAACGAGTGGATGAATGCTGCCCACAGCCGCATTACTGACAAAATCTATTGCTGTCGTAGTGGTTCTGCCGCTGATACACAAGCCATTGCCGATATAGTTGCATGCTCATCTACCATGAAAATCAAACCGATGACTAGCCTTTGCTACCTGAAGCAGCTTCTGAATTCCGTAATTATTGTTATAATTATCGTGATTCTTTGGTGGCCGGTATTATCGTTGCTGGTTGGGATAAAAAGAACGGCGGTCAAGTATATTCCATTCCCTTGGGTGGTATGTTAAAACGTGAACCTGTTACTATTGGTGATTCCGGTTCTAGCTATATTTATGGCTTTGTGCGTGAGTTCTTTAAGCGTAGAGAATTGGTTAAGCAAGCTGTAAGACATAATATGTATCATGATGGTAGCTCTTACCGAAGAAGGTATTGCACGTAAAATTTCTTCAATACTGAAACTGGAGAACCTTTATTTGCTGGCCAATAGAAATACAGCATCTTAGACGTAATATTCTTACCAAATTATTGTACAATATAATATTAACTAATTTTTTTGTAAACAAGAAAAACAAAAACTAAAATACAAAACTAAAACTTCGGAAGAAGCTTGAGAGAAGTTGAAACAATGTTTTATGCAAAAAAAAATATATTTAAACCTATTCCAAAACTAACAATTTAATACAGTGAATGGAAATACAATGATTGGAAAAGGATGAACACAAAAAGGTAACCCAACAATGCCTTATACAAAAAAAAAAAACTGAATTTCAAATGTAAATAATCTCATTTTGTTCTTTTCTGTTTATTGCTGTTTCGTGCAACACCAGTAATGAACAAACCCCATTAAGTGACTTATATAAACTCTGCGTACTTAACCCCGCAACAAAACTCCGAATTCCGCGAGTGTACGTAGCCGAAGACGGTGTGCGGTAAGACTTCCAAAAGGATCTTTACGTTAACAACGTGGGGAACTCCCACACCCTGAGAAATTGTACCATGCTCACCTCATCGACTGAACTACCGGGCATATTCCGTACTTCACAGCTTGTAAGTGTCACATCCTTATTCTACAATATTGTACAATATTTGCTCAAACTGTACCACTTTTTCCTTAGTCGGAAACCTTACTGCAGCGATTTGCAGTCGAATCCTACTATTAACTTTTCCAACGTCAGAAAAATTATAGTGGCCACCCAAACAAACAAAAATGCTTTTTTTTTTTTCTTAGAAATTCTTGTAATTGGTCTTATACCAATTGGGCACATCTAGTGCTATCGTCATAAATTCGAACGCCTGCATACAATTTGAGGCAAATTAATTTATAAATATATGTCTCTTTTTCTTCCTTTTTTTTTTTTTTTTTTTTTTTATTAACATCCAATCTATCATGTAACATTTTCATCATTATTTTTTTTTTTCATTTATAGCATTTTTAATCTTCCATGGGTAATGCCTCTATTATTTTCCTATCTGGGGTAAAGACTGCTACCAGGACTGCATTCACCTCTAAGCAACCTTTAATGAAAAAGGACCGAGAGGATGAAAGATCTCCCAAACTACGGGAAGTATTCTATGATATAATAATAATATAAGAGTTTACTTTGTTTGCCCTTCTTTTTTTTTTTTTTTATTTTCCAGATTATCTCTGACCAATTGTTTTGAAAAGTATAGCAACTTTAAATCACAGTAGCTAAAGGACATCACATAAAAAACCCCTATACCACCATTCCATCATAGACTGGACATCACTAATATTGCACTTATCCGAAGGTATGTAAAAGAATTGTGACTCTTAACTATCAGGTACTATTTATCACAGATATTAAAGTATAAAAAAAATTGCTACAATAATAAAAAATAAAAAAAATTTAGGACACCACGACATATAATTTATCAGTAAAAAAAAAAAAAAATTCACTTTTACGTCCTTATTGCACTTATCTATGAGTTTAATAGTTAATCATGAAGCCTCGATAAAAATAGTCAAGATTAGGACAATACAACACATAATTTGTTTGTATAATTAATAAAATAATTTCCTTATGTCCTAATATTGCACTTACTCCAGAGTTTACATCATGATCCACTATTTAATTATATAGCAACTTATACTTTAATATCTTTGACATGATATATGCCTACTGTTTTCCCATCTAAGGTTTCAAGTTCATACATATTATTGCCGACTGATCGAACCACTCTACACTTTAGGAATTTCCTACAGAACTTAGCATTTATGTTTTTAGAAAAATTACTTTGTACTATGTTTCTTCTGTAGACCTCTTGTCCCGGTATAAATTTAACTATTCGAGCCCTTTTGTTATACCTTTCGGCACTTTTTTGATAGGCTTTGGTCATATTTTCTTTGATTTTCTGTCTTATGGATTCCATTCGTTCGTTTGGTTTTTCCAAAATGCGATGATCGGTGATCGATTGGAGTTTCCTAGCCAATTTGTAATCTGCTCCGCTTGTATACATGTGGTATCCGAATAATGCAAAGAACGGAGTGAAACCAATAGCACTATGAAACGAATTTCGTAAAGCACAGTCTATTTCGGATAAATATAGATCCCAATCACGATGATCTTCCTTTAAATATGATCTTATTGCTGACAAGATACTTTGGTTTACTCGTTCTGATGCATTACTGCTAGGCTGATACACTGGTGTCTTAATATGTTGGATTTTGTATGTTTGTATCATCTCTTGGAAGCTTTTTGACACAAATTGAACACCATTGTCTGTGTGTATAATTTCTGGCACACCAAACTTGTGGAAAACTTCATGAGTTAAAAATTCGATGACATTTCCTGCTGTTGCTTCTCTCATGGCTTTAATAAAAGTATATTTCGAAAAATGATCTAATACAATGAAAACATAACTGTTGCCGCTTTTACTTCTGGGATATTTACCCAAAAAATCCAAGTATAGCTTCTGAAACGGTCGATCTGTAATAACTTGGTTTCCGATTTCGGGACGAAGATTCTGGTTAGAGGGTTTGATCTCTTTACATGTTTGACAGTTTTTAACGTAAGCCTTCACTTGTGTTGATAATTTTGGCCAATAGAAGAATCGTTTTAATCTTTCTAGTGTTTTTGCTACTCCACCGTGTGCTGCTGTCAAACTTGTATGGGCTTTTTCAATCAAAACTTGTGTAATGTTCGGTGGAATCCAAATCTTCCACTGATTTTCGGTTTCATCGCCACGATCAAATTCTATTCTTTTAAAAACTAACCCATCTTCTACTTTCAAATCAGGTAATATATCTTTGTTTTCATTGATGTGTTTTATTAGATGTAAATACTCTTCACCCTGAAATTCTGTTGTTTCAAAATCAAAAAGATCATCTACGTCAACTTCTTCTAATCTAAAATTCTCTTCTTGTACTCTTGAGAGCATATCTGCCACAATATTTTCGGTACCCTTTCGGTGCTCAATATCGAAATTATAAGCTTGTAGTTGTAACGACCATCGTGCTAATCTGCCGGATAAATCTTTTAAGGACATTAGCCATTTAAGACTTGCGTGGTCTGTCACTACAGTAAACGGCATCATTTCCACGTATGGACGAAATTTTTTTACCGCCATAACTGCAGCCAAACATTCTTTTTCTGTTGTTATATAGTTTCTTTGGCAAGCATTTAATTTTTGGCTGTAAAAAGCTATAGGATGTTCTTCGTTCTTATCGTTAATTTGGTATAACACAGCTCCAATTCCATAATTACTGGCATCACACTGGATCCAAAATCTTTTCGAGAAATCTGCATGTTTGAGTACCGGAGCTGATGTCAATGCTCTCTTCAGGTTTTCAAACGCCTCTATTGCTTCTGGATTCATCTCAAACTTTTTTGACTTCTTTAGCGTATCTGTCAGAGGAGCGGATATTGTTGCGAAGTCCTTTATGAAGCGGCGATACCACCCAGCTGTTCCTAGAAAGCTGCGTACTTCACGAGGAGAATTGGGTATTCTTATTTCCTTAATAGCCTTTATTTTTTCTGGATCTGTTTTTAGACATCCACCTCCTATAATGAATCCAAGATATTTTAGTTGCTGGAAACAAAACTGCGATTTCTTCAGCCCAATTGTAAGATTTGCCTTTTTTAAACAGGCTGCTACTTCTTCCAGAATTTGCAAATGTTTTTCGAAATTATTAGAGATGACCAAAAGATCATCCAGGTAGATGAACACATTTTCTTTGAGCTTCTGGGGAATAACTTTATCCATCAGTCTGCAGAGTCGCTGAGCCGCGTTGCAAAGACCGAATGGCATAACCCTAAACTGGTAGAGTGGCCGACCTGCTACGGTAAAAGCTGTATACTTTTTGCTCGCATCATCTAACTCTATCTGCCAGAAAGCAAATTTCAAATCTACGCTACTTATGTAATAAGTTTCGTCGATTCTGCTCAATATTCCGTCAATATTCTGAAGGGGATACGCATCTTTTATTGTTATCTTGTTTAGCTTTCTTGCATCAAGACAGAACCTATTTTTCCCAGGTTTCCTAACCACCGTTGTCCTATTCGACCATGGGCTTTCACACTCCTCTATAACATTTAACTCCAACATGTGGTCAATTTCTTTGTATATTATTTCTTGTACCGCCGGGGATACAGGGTAATGACGGTCCTTAAATGGAATTGAACCTTCTACCAATTTTATGGAGTGTTTTTCCAATGGTGTACAGCCTAAACCTATTTTTTCGAAGGCTGGAAACAATTCAATTACTTTTTCCAACTTTTGTTGTTGTTCAACACTCAATACATGTGGGTTGGACTTATAATCATCGGTTTTAAAATCCTCCTGTATTTTGTCAATGTCTATTTCTTCTATCTCGAAGACTTCAGGCGCTAAATGGAATAGTTTCCAGAAATCGACACCCAGGTACGCTTCCTGCTCTAAATCTGGACATAAATAAAACAATATTTTATCTACCTTATCCTTAAATTTTACTTCTAAATCTACTTTACCTAATAATCTATGTTGTTTTCCATCCGCTGTTAAGACTACAGAATATATTGGCTTAAAACTAATTCCCAAACTATCTATTATTTCGCGACACCCTTTTCCTAACAGGCTAATGGATGCACCGGTATCTAACAATCCTCTCATAGTCATATTTCCAATGATGATATTGGCAAATGCTCGAGGATCACCTTTTCGGTCTGCGGTTCTTATCGCTCCTACAACACTTGCTCTAATTTTTCTCTTCTCCTTAAATTTTTTTCTTAATTTTAAGATTCGTTCTGAAACTGGCTTTCTGAATAAAGGTGCTTCATTAAAAATCCTCTCCCTAGTTTTCCTATAGTTATTTTCACGCTCTTCAAGTGTATATTTATGACGCATTTGAGGGATAAATTTATTAAAATTTTCGACAGTTGCTATTAAACTTATTTTATTTACAGGTGGATTGATGACGGGTTTTCTTTGGACCGCTGGTTCCCCGCTGTTCCACCGCTCCTGGCAAAGTTTTTTGAATTACAATTCGCACAATTTGGAGATTTCACATCAGGTTTTCCGCATCTGTAACAAAACAGTGCTCGCTCTGACGATGGGCAATCCATAAACATATGTCCACTTTGTCGACAATTCCAGCAAATGAGCGGGTTTCTTGTCGCATAATTCTGAACCTTCTCGTCTTCAATTGCGGCTATCTCTTCATAGGGCTCGATTATGCTCGCATAGTTATCAGCTGGTTTTTCAAAAATTTCATTAACTTGGCGAGTGTATCTATTTATTGGACCCGACGGATGAGATATTTTAGGGTCTTTCCGGCCAAAGATTTTCTCGGCCTCTACACATTCCCGTCGAAGATCCTCTACTGAGCTGACTGCTATTGGGTAAACTCTACACCTTATATCTTCTCTCAAATTCTTTTTAATCATTTTTATCATTTCTCTTTCAGGCATAGATATATCGAGACGCGAACGCATTTGAGTCATGGCGAAAAAAAATGCATCAATTCCTTCCCCTGGCTGTTGCTTTCTTTCTACCATATCGCTCATTAATTCAAAACTCGATCTTGTTGACTGATATTGTTTTAACAAGGCTTCTTTTAAGGTGGCCCATTCAGAAACATAATTTGTCTGTATAAACAGCCAGTACCATTTTTCGGCAACGCCTTTGACAAAGAGGTGGAAATTGTCCAGAACTTCATCCCATGAAACTCCATACTGTCTTTGGAGACGCTCAACACGGAAGACGAAATCTTCTACGGCCAACTTGTTGGTGTTGCCATCAAATTCCAAACCCCATTTGTCGATTCGCATTTTATGGTACTCTTTATGATTACTTGCATTCCCATTATCATTCGACGCTCTAGAAGAATGACTTGAGCTCATGGACGAACCATCCATATGCTGCATATTATTGCTGCCGTTTTTTCCCAGAGCTGGTGTAATTTCATCCCGTAGTTTTTTATTTTCCTGTTGTGTATGTTGCAACACTAGACTCATTTTGCTGACAGTAGCAGTTAATTCTGCCATCTGTCTTTTCATATCAATTATTTGCGGAGAAATTCCCTGCTCTACTACTCTCTTGATTGATTTCTCTATTGCAGTTTCATTTATATTCTGTAATGGCCTAAATGCTTCTTGTCCTCTCAAATCTATTTGATAGACCGAACTCGTAGATGGAGCATTTATGGTTTGAGATTTATCGTGGAATTGAGGGTTTGAAACGTCTGGTGTTTTACTCATTTTTAAATTTCTATTCGCGCTTAATTTTCTACTTGGAGTGTTGGATTTGTAAGCCTTTTCAAAAGCTTGAGGGGTAGATCTATTCAAATCAAAGTGGATTTGTCTTACTCTTTTTCTGGAACTCGTTTTATCGGGGCTTTGGGACATATCCTACTTATCCCTATCTCTCACTTCTCTTTCTACTCCACTGCAAAAATACAGTTTTATTATTCCAATTGGGAAATAGAAAAATGCAAACGATTCCCTTTTTATAGGTTATTAATATCAAAAGCACTAAAATATTATTCTTTTTATATATATTAAAAATTAAAATTTTAGCTATCTTCCTTTTCGTGTACCCTACAATTAGAAAACTCTATTACCTAATCAACTTTCCTACAACTACCTATATAAATTTTCTTTTAATTCTAATTACTAAATTTTTATATTCCTATATTTTTAAATATGTATTTTAATGATTATTTTATCGGGTTTGGTATGAAGGTAATTAGCGGTTGTCGAAATGGTTTTATGCAATTTCAAGGCATCATTTGTGGTATGTGAGTTATATATAATCAAAAATGAAAATATATTTACTCTACAGGGGATGTTTTCTCATACAGTCACAATATAATACTTTTATGTTATATATTGTGAGATATGAGAAGTTTTACCTAAATTCATGAGTGACCCTCGATACTACAGACCCTGTTATTTTCAAAATTCAATATCCAGGCGGCTATCAGAGCAGTCCCTCCTTAAATTCTTAAATATACTGAAACTAATCAAACATTCGAAAACAAAAAACGACAACAATACAATTAGTCAAATTTACAGGATTTGCACTAAGCTATTGGTGTCCTTTTCAAATCATGAATTGGTAGAAATCTTATCTTCACAATACAAAAAAAAAAATCATAATTCCTTTATACAACCTAACAAAGATTTGTTCTTTTTAGGGATATAAAGAGTAAAATATAACTTTTTACGCATCATGTTGATAGCGATTTCCTAGGGCTATTTCCAATCATTATTATTCTATTGATACATGTTTAGTTGTTTATACATGCTATTTTATTTGGACGCCATTATGTTAGGCGCTATTTTAAATTGGGCGCCATTTATGTTAGGCGCTATTTTCATTGGTTTGGGCGCCATTTATGTTACACGCATTTGTACCCAGTGAGAGGGTTGGGACCTTTCTGAGATATGCTCTATCTAAAACCAAGTTAGTCGGAAACCTCACTGGTCAATATGAGTGTAACATAAATGTTTTTTTTTTTCGCATACATCCAAACACAGAACAAACAAAAACTGGAAAACAAGCAACCAAAAACAATAACAAAATTAAAAAAAGATAACAAACAAGACAAAATATATAATGCATAAAAAAAAATATAAGCAACTTTCATAAAACAAAACAGAATAGAGGCAACATGAAAATAAGAACGACTTATTCCAACAAACAACTCTACATAGAGAACAAACAATATGACAAACCTTAATGCTACAGGGAAAGAAATAAAATTCTAGCCTGAATTTTGCCCGCCCGCAACAAAACTCCGGTTTCGCTGGCGACAGCCAGAGGGAACGGTGTGCGGGTAATATTTTCAATTAAGAGCCCAACGTGGGGAACTCTCACACCCTGAGAACCGATTCTCATACTCTACTTAATAAGTTAGCCGGGCAATAAAATT
This sequence comes from Protocalliphora azurea, assembly GCA_932274085.1. Taxonomy (NCBI): domain Eukaryota; kingdom Metazoa; phylum Arthropoda; class Insecta; order Diptera; family Calliphoridae; genus Protocalliphora; species Protocalliphora azurea. Next base: position 147,289,680 of record OW026523.1, read on the forward strand.
ATTATTATACTGCAATTTAATACAAGAATCTATTCTGTAAATCCGACTCGATAATATCTGGAGACAAAAGTATATTTCCTACGCAGCTCAAACCTAAGCACTCTTCCGAAATCTTTTGCTTTTGGTAAAAGAAGTCGTAGAGGCAAACCACTTAAACTAAAACAAATTATATATTTTCTTCTTACCGGCATATAGCCAGCAGGGCACAAATTGTGTGCAATTAATTAAATCGAACGCCCCTTTGAGGCTAAAAATAATCTTAAAAGCTAAATCTACAAACTAAAACTCGGGTCTCACCTCTATACCTATTTACCTGGACCAGATACCTAAGGTCTAAGTTAAGCCGCTGAATTCTAAAGTCCTTTAAATGATAAAAGACTCAGAATCTCGAAATATTTTCTTTTTATTCCCTCTCGTATCGTACGGAATGCATTCCCGCTAAATCTAGAACAAAACGTTTATTTTGTGAATCTTTTCCTCTGTATATGAAGATTAGATAGTTCAATATAGTTACTCATTCTATATTGCACGAATCTTATATCTACATAAAAACACAAAAGAAACATCACAACTTAAACGTCTATATCACAGATTTAATCACAGATCTTACAAATATATCACAGCTTAGCATACTATATTGCAGTAATGGATTAACCTAACGAATTTGCGCAAGAATTGTTTGCTGGGTAATCACAGATTTTACTATCAGGTACCAAGTATATTGTTGTCACAGATCAAGTGTTTCCATAAACAATATTAAGGACTAAAATAAATTTGTACATAAAACTAATAAATACATAAAATATGTCCTACTATTGCACTACTTCAAAAAAAAAATTTTCTCTTTTTTCTTTTTTTTCTTTTCTGTTATTTACATTTGTATCTTGATATATGATTAATCGTCAATACCTGTAATAAAACTCTTGCTACTTTAACAGCTTTTCGCCATCAAAACGACAACAATTAACATATTTCAAATACAGAACCAAAGTAAACGAATAAAATACCACTAAAACTTTTTTCTTAACAGACAAAAGATAAAAATATATCCGAAAAACTTTATGATTTAATAAAAATTATAGGAATGTGTTCTGCAAAAAAAATGTGTGGCAAAAACTTTCGAATAGTGATTCAAAGATACACATTTAAATTTTGGCAATTTTTGTTTTGCAATCGTCAAACATGTATTTTTTTTTTTTTTTTTTTTTTTGCAACATTTTTCAGTTCGAGACAAGAATGGAAATAATAGTTATTGATAAAAAAATAATTTTAAATTAAATTATTATAACTGACTATTTAAATAAAAATCATGCAAATAAATAAATAATAAGAATAATACTAATATAATAAAGTATCATACTCATTAAAAACTTAAAATACGATAAACAAAATTTAAAAAGTTAAAAATACAACATGCAAATGTATAAATAATTAAAATAACAAATTAAATATAGTAAATAAACATAGAAATAGTCAAATATAAATAAAATAAATAGAAATACTTAAATGAATAAATACTAATATAAATAAATAATCAAAATAAATAAATAGTAATTTAAATAAATATGCAAATACTATAAAAATCACAATAAACTAGAAATTTAAAAATAAAATAAATAATATGTCATGATATATAAAACAAAAAAATAAAACATGCATGAAATAATACAAATTATGAGCTAAAACAATAACTATATAAAAAAAATATAAATAAAAGCAAAAATAATTTAACAAATAAATAATAAAAATACAATTGATTATGCAAAAAGATAAAATACGAAATCATAATAACAAATTTTTAATTTGGTTTTGGCAATGATGGACGGACGCGGAGGTCAAAGCGGTAAGCCAAATTTTTTTTTTTTTTTTTTTTTTAATTCTTCATGAGGTATACAAAACAAAACTACTAACAAATACTAAACAATCAATTTTAGGACGAACGTGAATAAAGCTGATACATCACACTTCTCGATACACATGATCGGACAGGCTATCAGGCATTAGACCATATTCACCACTAAAGATCGATCTTAAAACAATTGAATTTTAAAACTAATTAGAACAAAAATGGAAACGAATACAGTACATTTGGGGACACACCAGATCACTCGCAAGCTACTGTATTACAATCCACAGGGAACATTCACCACCGATCACCACATCATCTAGTTACAATCACATACAACATTCCAGATCGTCCTAGAACGGCTACATGACTAACTACCACAACATGATTTACGGTTACATTTGGACTATTGCTAAAATAAATTATTAGACTATTTCTACATGTATAGATGACATCACATGTTCAGATATACATTTGTTTGGGCGCCATATTGTTACGGACCGTATTGCTGGCAAGGCTTCCCACTAGCTCTTTGTATGTTTATCCCAAGGAAGGTTCCAACCCTTCCTCACCAGCCTCGTACCCGCACACTAAAATTTGAACAACAACACAAAAACTAACTGACATTACAAACAACCATACCACAAGAAGAATTTATGAGACAGGTGTTTGTCTCTTTTGCCCTCCCAACCTTGTCGTAGCAGCATCCACTCTCATTTTGAATCTACGACCCAATACCCACTCGACTTCTCCTACCTTACCTTACCTTCATACCATTACCCCCTTTTTACACTTATTCACAAACCATTATCTCTATTTCATTTAAACAATCATAATATACATATTTATTAAAATTCTTGTTAAATTAAATACTTAAACCTAATACAACATTTCCGTACTCTAAACTCTTATCCTCTAAAAAGTATGTTTTAAGCGTTTATGAACTGTTTAACGTTAATTTGTATATCTAACTAGTTATCTAAGGCTCAGATCAATGGTTCTATTCTTGCTATTGCAACTAAACGTTATCTAATTTCACTAAAACCTAACCTGAAGGAGCTCCCTAAGGCTAGACAATCTTTCCTGGTATTTATTATCAGGAATATATCACTAAAACTACCCGAAACCTGTTGATTCGAACCTCTAACTTGTTGTTAGCCTTTTATTTATGATTTTTTTATTCTTTTGGCAATTTTAATTTCCGGTTTGGTAAGTGACAGAATGCCCTCTTACGTCTAACCGGTGAAACACCTTAAAAATTCAACGCAAAAAAAATACTTGCCTATCTTAAGGCTAAAAATAACTAAATACTGTATAAACTAATTCTACACTTAAACCTAATTCTACTTGAACACAATAATTAAAGAATTATATATACTTTTTTCTTTCCTTTTTTTTTTTTTGTTTTTTTTGTAATTACTTATTTAAACTGACTATTTTTAAAATATATTTTTTTTTTTTTTTTATGTAATAATTTTTTTCTAATTTATAAATTTTTTTTCTTTGTTTTTAGTTTCCTTCTTTTTCTTTATTATAAATCAAACTTTCAAACGTTTACACCTTTCTTTTACGAGTACTTCTTTTCGGGGAACTTAACAATTTCCTTTTTTTTTCTGTTATTTTTATATGCCGAAAAATCACAACTTGTTGACGCTTCCAATTTCTCATTTAAAATATATATATATAAAAGTGTTACCTGGCTATTAAGGGTAAGAAACCTTTTTTTTTCTTTAACTGCTTTCCGGCAAGGTCTATTCCTATACTCCTCCTTATTTATTTTCACGTTCCTGTTGTTAAATCCTTATTCTTCCCTTATTGTTGTACAATAGCCAGGTTTTCATTTATTCCTTTTTATTTTTTATTTTTTTTTAAATCAGCACTTTGTAAACGTACTACCCCAATTAATCTTTTATGATTTCCTTTTTTTTATTTAGTTAAACTATTAATTTATTATTAAATTTATTACATTAAATTTAAACACTTTAAACTTCACTTTACTTCTCTTCTTTTTTCTTTACTTCACTTCTGATCACTTCGGCACACTTTTAGCTTTTCAATTATTGATTCGCAACTATCATGCCTTAAACCCTCGTTTGCATTTTCAATTTTCCAATTTTCCTACTTTCCCTCAGTGGTGATTTTCCAAATTTTCCAAACCAACTCCCGCCTAGCATCCATCTTTTTTTCATTATTTCTACTTCTAGAAACTTCGTTATTCCCTCTAAATCTCCATATTTAAAATTTTTATCTTTACAAATTTAAATTTTCACAAATTTTGCTTACTTGTCTACAAGAACAAATTGCTCAAGTATTTTATTACATAACATGCCTTCTATCTATCAGCCAGACTTTATAGAGCCGATGCTTTCCCTTCTACCAGGCTCTCATGAAAAATAGCAGGGACAAAAAATTTCATTCATAAATTAAAATTTTAAATTTGACAGTTTTTTCCACAGCGTTTCAGTTTGAATTGAATGAAAAATACAACACTACATTATTTATTTGCACTGTATTATCATTTCCTCTACGCATTACAGCAACACTACAGTACTGACAACTGTAACATGAGTAAACCAAAAACAATAACAATCAGCTGTGTGTCATAACATGAAAAACAACCACCAAAAGACAAATCAATAAGAAGAAGCAGAAACATTCAGCCGCAAAATTTTCATATTTTTTTTTCTTTTCACAAATTTAATAAATTAACAACAAATACCGAATGATTTTTGGTAACGAGTGGATGAATGCTGCCCACAGCCGCATTACTGACAAAATCTATTGCTGTCGTAGTGGTTCTGCCGCTGATACACAAGCCATTGCCGATATAGTTGCATGCTCATCTACCATGAAAATCAAACCGATGACTAGCCTTTGCTACCTGAAGCAGCTTCTGAATTCCGTAATTATTGTTATAATTATCGTGATTCTTTGGTGGCCGGTATTATCGTTGCTGGTTGGGATAAAAAGAACGGCGGTCAAGTATATTCCATTCCCTTGGGTGGTATGTTAAAACGTGAACCTGTTACTATTGGTGATTCCGGTTCTAGCTATATTTATGGCTTTGTGCGTGAGTTCTTTAAGCGTAGAGAATTGGTTAAGCAAGCTGTAAGACATAATATGTATCATGATGGTAGCTCTTACCGAAGAAGGTATTGCACGTAAAATTTCTTCAATACTGAAACTGGAGAACCTTTATTTGCTGGCCAATAGAAATACAGCATCTTAGACGTAATATTCTTACCAAATTATTGTACAATATAATATTAACTAATTTTTTTGTAAACAAGAAAAACAAAAACTAAAATACAAAACTAAAACTTCGGAAGAAGCTTGAGAGAAGTTGAAACAATGTTTTATGCAAAAAAAAATATATTTAAACCTATTCCAAAACTAACAATTTAATACAGTGAATGGAAATACAATGATTGGAAAAGGATGAACACAAAAAGGTAACCCAACAATGCCTTATACAAAAAAAAAACTGAATTTCAAATGTAAATAATCTCATTTTGTTCTTTTCTGTTTATTGCTGTTTCGTGCAACACCAGTAATGAACAAACCCCATTAAGTGACTTATATAAACTCTGCGTACTTAACCCCGCAACAATATATATATATATATATATATAAATTTGCCAAATAAATCGCCACGACTTTATAAATCGCCAAAAAATTCGCCATAACGGTAAACTTAGTTGCCAAAATCAATTAAAAATCCCTGATATTAAAAGCCTAACTCCTCTTCTGTCGATGTCCCAAGTTGCATCGGTCTAGCAGTTAAAAGATCCATATTTATTACTATTTATTTTGGAAAAAGTAGTGTGATATAATTGATAATTTTTCCTCAGACGAAACTTCTTTCTCTGATCTTTCCCTTTCTTACCACAAAGTTTTTGTTAAGGGAAAATTGTAATTCACAGTTTTAAAAATAAATCAATGCACGGAATTTAGAGTAAGCAATTCTCTTCACATGTGTTGAAAATTATGCTAAAGATCTGCTTTCAGTAATTCGACAATGCTAAAACCATTTAGCAAAATTTTTCAAGATAAATAAATATGCAATTTGCAAAACCATTCTGCTTAATCTAGCGGAAAAAATGCTAAATGGCAACACTGTTTGCAGCAAGGATTTTTTCAATATTGCCATCACACATAATACAAATTATATATGACTTCTGCCTAAATTTCATATTGGATGAATAATTACACGTTTTTTTTAAAGTCTCACAATAAAATAAACAAAAGAATAAAGCAGTACTCATTGAATTCCTAACTCACTTAAAATCGTAAATACTTCCTATACTATTTTTTCCGATTACAACTTTTTTTAAATATTTTATAATTTTTATAGCATAACATTTTTTCTTAATAATCGGCCTTTAGCCGGGCAAAATTGTTTTTATCTCTGTGGTATGTCTAAAAGCGACTTCGCTAACAAAATTTTTCCTCTTTAAGAAGATGCTGAAAAGTAGAAAAACTTATAACTATTCTTATTATTTAATAAAAGGAAACCTTTTTATAAAATTTTCCCAAAAACTCATAAAAACAATTTTAAATATGCCTGAAAAAAAGCCTTCGATCTTTAAATCAAATTTTTCATTTTCAGCGACAGAAATTCCTCAAATTTGGCATCCCTTATTTGAAGCAAACGCTTTTTTTTCTTAAAAGTCAGCCTTGCCAGAATTTCTTTGGAAAGAAAGCTAAATGAGTGTTAAAAAGTGCATCGTTTAAAAACTAAATCAGATTAATAAATACAAAAGTTTTTATTTATGTCTTAAATATAATTTTTTTTTTTTTTTTTTGAGAATTTTTATGCTCCAAAAAAAAAAAACGACAGTCGATTCTGATAAATTGTTTTTAATTTACTAAGAACAGAATAAAATGACTACAAAACCATTTTTTAATCATTATTCATAAATTAATCAAAAGCGTGCATTTTTAATCCTTTTTGCTAAAGAATTAAAATTTTTAACCATAATATTGTATGAATCGAAATTTATGCTAGACTTTTTTGGAAAAAAGCTAGAAGATTTTAAAGATTATTACAATTTCTTTTAAATTAGTCATTAAATGTTCTACGTTCTCCGAACTTTTGTACTTTTTAAAGATAATGTAAAAGAATTTAACATAATCTTTAGATAATGGAAAATATTATTTGTTTGCAGCAATTCATTTTATTATTAGGAATAACAATTAAACTTCTGACTAAACCAAGCAAAAGCATAAAAATATAAAAAACCGATTTGCTCCTCAATAAAATGTATAAAACACACAGAAAAATGTTTGTACATAAATATAATTAAAATATATAAAAATTTACTTTCATTGATTTCAGTTCATAATATTTTAAGCATAATTTCTTAAGCATTAAAACTTTTTTTATATTTTTTTAAATGAATCAAAAGTCAAGAAAAAAAATTTTTAATTTTCATTTATGTTTTCAATTTGTAAAAAAAAAATGTTTGAAATTTTCTTCAGAAAATTTAAAGTTTTCAATGATTTTTAACTACATTTTGGGAACAGAACAAAAGCTTTTTTTATCAAAATGATGTCTTGTAGAATGCGAGCAAAATTATGCAAATTTTGCCATTTTAAGGCATTTGTTGTTATTAATTTCATGTATAACTATTTTCATTTACCATTTACAAACAAATTTAATAAAACTAAATCAAAGATTTAACAAAATGTTAAAATTCCTAAAATTTGCATTATGAATAATTTAATAATATTTATGAACAATATTTTATTTTTTATAAAAAAGTTTGGAACAAAATTTAAATTCGATTCATAATATTTATGAAAAAATTTTCAAATATATGCATTTTTGCTCTGTGTACCGGTAAGTTTCTACGAGGATTTACCAAACACTTTTATATTTAAACTTTTTTGAAACAACATAGGCAGATATTGTTAAATATCTTCTTATCTTCTTAGTTTCAAAAGTCCAATTCAGAAGATTTAAAAAAAAAAAAAATAAATAAATAAATAATCTTGTAAAAATATCAAAGAATATACATACCATGATATAAATATAAGGAGGATTCCACTTCGCTCTCATAAATTTTTGTTGGACTTTTTAGCCAATTATTTGATATTTGTTCTTTTGTAACTTAGTGTCTACATAAGACAATTTTTTATCAAGACAAATGTCAAACGCGAATTTGTGGAAGGTGGCAACAGTTGCACAAAAACAACAATATTTCGTAGCCATTATTGTTTTTTATATATGCAGTTTGGCAACTGTAACAACCAAAATAATAATAACAAAAGTTGCCTTGTATATATTCATATTGATTTTGACGTTTGTTTTGATAAAAATTTGGCTAATGTAGACACTAGGTAAATAAACAAAAAAAAAAGCGTTGCCACAAAAATAAAAAGGGAAAACTGTTTTAGGAATATTTTTTATTATGTGTAATTTAAATATTGCAAGTATCCACTTTTGTCGCATATATAGTTTTGTTAGGACTTAAAAAACGCACTTCTGTATTTCTACCAAAGTACCTAGTGTTGCAGCAGTTATTGAATATTTAAAAATGTCCATTTAATAAATAATTTTCAACTAAAAATAACTTATTATTTTTTATTTAAAACTATTTGCATTAAATGAATGAATGAAACTTTCTCTTTAAGATATAATAACTATAATATTACCTTTATATCGATATATTTTCAGGGTAACAGTATTTTTATGAACAAACTCAGAAAAAATAATTATTAGATATTGCCATTTGACAAGTCAATAAATTAGTTTGTTTCGAATATAATTTAATATATATTTAAAAGCACTCTCAAATGATATACATCTTATTCCGATCATTTTACAAATAACAGATATATAAAAGTTTATATAACGAAACTTTGACTCCTTAAATTAAAATTTGTTTAGCTAAAATGCATATATCACTAACATAGAAAAGAAGCTCTATTAAAAATAAGAAAATTTGTCAAGATCGGACATATGGGCCATTCAAAGAATTTTTTTTATTTTCTTAATTAAAATCTATTTGCATAAATATGAAGCATAGACTCACAAAAATGACTTTACAAAAACACTGAAAGAAATGTTTAATGAGATATGCGAGAATGATTATTTAATACATTTGTTATAATTTTTTATACTCTTTTAAAGAAAATTTGTTCATTTATAATTTTCACTATAGAAAAAAAATTATTTAATAGCAATAGATTTTCTTAAAAGCATAATATTAAGTTATAAATTTGAAATTTTTTTATATGTAGAATATAAGAACATATACAAATACAGAATGTGAACTTTAATTAATTTTAATTATTTCGTGCAGGGGGCGTGAAAGTACAGCGGTTTTAAGTTTGTACAAACAAAAAGTTCAATTTTTGCGTAATTTTCAAAAAGTCCATACAATTTTTATATTACATTTTTTAATTCTCCTCCGAATTTATTGTGTAAAATAATAAAAACTCTTAAAAAACTGATTTATTTAAAATTTTTCGCTTCCAAAGTTTGAGACTATCTAGTGTGTTGACACTACGAGATATTGCGCAAAATACGCATAATTACAACAAAGTATTCCTTTCAAAATTTTTATTCTATCGAGGGGTGAACAGACCCCGCCAAAAAAAAAATCAAAAAATTTTGCATCAAAATTAGACTACCCTGTATTTAACTGTTAAATGTCTATACAATAACAAAGAAGGTATAGAATTTATAAACAAAGTCCGATTAGTTTATATACTCGTATGATCGAATGATATCAAAAAATATAAACGCGCAAACACAAAGTTCAGAAGAATGGGAAAAAGTTACGTAATTATTAGTTAGCCTTTTTCTAATATTTTAAAATTTAAAAAACAATCATAATTATAAAATGAAACCTTTAATGCTTAAATTTAGGACAGTTTTATTCAGGTTAAAAATTATTGATAATGACCCATAGGCATATAATTTTGATTATACATACTCAAATTTTTTAAAATTTATACGGTAGCACAATTTGAAAGAATAAAATTAATGTTGGCTTAAACCATAGAGACGAAACATTAGATAGACAATTAAAAAAAAAAATATTTTTATTTTTTTGCAAAAATAAAATACATTTGATTACATGTATTTTGTTGTTGCATGAGTTAGGTTTTTGACAACCGACTTAGGTTTTTGACAATTAGTTTCGTCTCTTTAAGCCAAAGGGTAACGGCTTAAATGTTATCAAAAATATTTATGTCATTTTAATTTATGACGTGTTCGTCAATAAAACAAAAACACAAGATTAAAAATACTTTACCCAATAAAAAATGTATCGATTGAGAAAAAAGAAAAACTTTTGTATTGAAATTTATAGGTTAATTTTTATTTATATAAAACAATTATATAAATAAAACATATTATTTTTTATTTTAAGTTGTAATGTATTAATTTTTAGGCATAACAAAGTGAGTTTAAAACTGGGTATGTCATCCAAATTAGATTATAGTCCAGTGTTTTCCAAGAGATACTCGATATATCTATGTGCTAAATTTCATTTGAAGGTTTAAAAAAATAATTGTTTACAAAATGTGGTCATGACATTTTTATTAACATTAAATATACATATATCCTATATTCCATAATTATTTTTGTCACCTTGTGTAAACTTGCAAATAAGTTGGCTAAATGGATTTCTATTTACCTTGGAAAAGACAAATTTTACATGCAATTAATGTAAGAAACCACAAAACTATTCATACAATATGTGATGCGGGTAATACGGATACCTGTTCCACATTACCCAAAACAAAAATTTAAATTATATCAAGGCAAAATGAAGTACTTTTTAGTTTTAAGTTGAAATGTGTGTTTTTTATAATTTAATCAGAAAGTATTTATATATATAAGTATATAAATTTAAATATCCAACAATTTTAAATAATGTTTAGAATTCTCATCCATTATATAAAATCACTACACATTAAAACTTATTACGTAAATGTTCAAAAAATTGTGTCCACCTTGAATACAAAAAAAAAAAAAACTAAAGGGTTGAACGACCATCCAATCAGTGTTACCCTACCTGCCATAGTTTTCACAAAAAGGCCCTGGTCCAACATAAGTCGCATAGTCCACATTACCCAAAGTAAATGACATATTCTGCACGACGCATGGAAAAATAACTCTTATCCGTTTTTGAGCTTATTATTTTTTATGTACGAGTTTCTATCGTTTGTTTTGCAGATAAGGCATTTTGGTCAAAAATTAAGAGATTTTCCCAAACTCTTAAAAAAACAAGTTAAATACCAGAAAAAATTAGTTAAATGAAAAAAAACAGTTATTTTCACAGATGTAAACGGGGTACAATAAAAAAAATTATAAGTTAATTAACTGTATCTATTATTATGAGCAAAAATTCCCAAATAAATATCATACATAATTAGATTCTTTGAAATATATGAGCAGTCAAATTACTCAACCGATTTATCTGACATTTTCAAGATTCTACAAATTCAAACTGACTTCGCAAACCCCTTTAGAGACACACACAAAAATAATTTTTTAACTATATTTAAAATACGGACAACAGCACTAAATATAATTGCTTTTGGTCAAACTCTGAAACTGAAAATTTTGCCGATTACGATATTTTCTCAGTTAGGTCTCGGTGTGCATCAAAGCGATTATTAAGATTTTTTTAAATTGTATACATAATATATTTTATACCTTTTTGGTAAAGATCTAGATATATTCCCATTTTACCGGGTATTTACCTTTTCTCATCTCTATTTAGACATATTTTTCGATTTCTACATATTATTTAAAAAATGCATGTATCATAAATTACTGAAAGTATAATGCTGTACATTTAAAATACGAAATAAGATTAAATTTTCATTTATTTATTTCTTTATTGCATTAATTCATAAAGAATTCAATAATTTTTTTTAATTCAAATATTTTCCAAATTCTTTGATTACATTTTTAATATTTTTTTAATCTTTTACAAAACGAAGTATTTTCGAAATGTAATTTGTAATAGATTTAACATTGAACAATTTTGAGTGATTCAATATATTTTTTATGCTTAAATTGTATAATTATAATATTCTTTATAGAATTCAAGAAGAAATTTACGCAATATCTTCTTTTTATTATTTGAACGAAAATCATCAAAGCAATAATAAATTAATGCAGTACTTTTATTTTTCAGTCACAATATTTTCAGTTGACGAAAAAGTTTTTAAAATGAAAAAATATTGAAGAAATTTTTTTGTGTTTTCGTGCTTTATGATGTTAAGATTTATGCGCATGCATCCTTTACAAGATGTAAAAAGATTTCTTTATTATATCATTTCCAGATTTATTTAGTGATAATTTTTCTATATATTTATTACATCTTCCAGAAGATTATCTGGCGATATCTTCTTTTCACCTAGATGATTATCTAGCAATATTTCCTATTTTTCTTCCAGGCGTATTGATTTCTTATTGCGGAGGGGAAACCTCCGCAATACGAATATAATTTTATTGCCGCAATAAAATTTTTCTTCTAAGCAATACGAATTCGAATGACATTCTTATTATTTTGCTTGTAGGGTATATATATATATATATATATATATATATATATATATATATATATATATATATATATATATATATATTTGTGTTTGGAGATCGGAAGCAGTTTTTATGAAGAAAATACATATTTTTCTGTGAACAATAAAATAGCTGAAATGCAATAACATTAACATTTTCTTGATTATCTTTAACACATATCCTAACACACATATTAAAAATTATGAATTTTTCATTACTAAATGAGCAAGAATGCTTCTTAAATTATTGATTTAGATCTGTTTAAGGATATTAGGAGGAATTTATGTTATAGGATGTACTTGATTATTTTAAAACTTCCATATTATGTTCCAAGGGCAACATTCAGACTTGATGAATGATTCAAGTCGTTATCCTTTCACACTCTCTATAAGAGTGGAATATTTTACTTAGATTAGGGTCCACAATTATTTTCAATAAATCCTAGCAATTTATAGGTTTGAATAAGTTGTTTCCTCTTATTTGGAAAAAGTCCCGGAGTTCCAAGAATTGTTCAAGGATTTATTTAAAAAGGTTATGCTGCTGTATAGAGACCCTTACGTACCACTTTTGTGGAAGTTTTAGCTTTATAACGACCAAAAGCGTTCATGAAGTATGTTGGAAGAGTCGGTCTTAAGATACAATTTGAACGTTTCTGAATAAACAAGTTATTCCCTTGATTAAAATTCTAACTAAAATTATTAAATAAACTAAAAACAGTTATTTCAGAAGTATTCCAGCCCAATTAGTAAGAAAAAAATCAATAATTTTTAATAATTACTGTATAATAAATATCCTAGCAAAGAATTTGGGGTGTATGTCTTCGCTATAGGAAGGATAATAAAAGAAACTCAAAAAAGTAATTATGTCTTCTCATATTATTACTGACCTTTTATTAATATTTAGTTTGAAAAATAAAAATTTATTTTGTAATTTTTAAATTTTTGCACACACCTATTTTATTGTCCACAGAAAAAATATGTGTTTTCTTCAAAAACAACAACGTCAATATATAGTTCCTTAGCAATATTAAAAACAATTTTTGTTTTATAAATATTTCGGTGGCGTAATATCTTAAATAAAATCGAAATTAAAGTTTCTTTCTTTTCATATTTTTTTTCTAATAATAATAATAGATATTTTCGTATCTTTTGTAGATTAGATTAGATTATTTTTATTGATATTTATGTTTTTATGTATTTATTTAAATTTGTTTTTTATTATATTTACTTATGCAATTAGAACAATCAATTAAGAATAATTAAATATTTTAAATGTTATTTCACTAATCAAATACTTAGAATAACAACATAATGGTCGATTTGAAACAACATAATTTTCAAATATCTTAGTACAATACAAATTCAAATGTTTTAAAGATTTATAGATATTTAGGAAACTTTTGAAATCTGTTGAATAAAGTTTAACAAGCGACCATAGTGTAATTATTTATGACAATTTTTTTTAATTCTATTACAATGACATTAAAAAACCATATATATTTAGATACTTTTTGTAGTTTTTATAAATTAAACAATAAATACAAATATGGAAATAATATTTGTTATCGATTTCTTTCATATATATAATATGCTATGTACACTCATAAAAATTCTAAATATCTAAATAATTATTGTAAATTTATCTTAAACATGATTTCTTTATAAATTTATTTTTTTCTTTTTAGTATATTATTTAAATTAAATAAACAAAAATGGACACATACATATAATTAAAAGAAAATAATGAAAAATACTTAAACTAGCCTCACGCTAAGTATTAATTAATGTCTTTTATTGAAAATTTTTTTATTTATTTTACTAAAATTTAAAGTTTTTTGTATGTTTTGATAAGTAGGTGTATAAAGTTTGGGATTTTGGATTAATAACTATTAACTAATAATTTAAATACTTGTTTTCTTAAAAATAATTTTAATTTTAAATTGTTGTTATGTATTTACAAAAGAATATAAATGAACAGAAAAACACTTTATTTATTTTTTGTTTTTGTGTGCGAAGCGTAGGGAGGAAGTAGAAACTTTTTTCACATTTGCGGTCGAGTCCAGAGTTCACTTAAATCTTTCGGTCTTAGTTTACCGATATCTAAAAGAATATTTTTTATAAATATTATAAAAAAAAAAACGGAAAACTTATTCTAACTAACCTAATTGTCCCGGTTTGGGTGAGGGCCAAACAATATCAAATCTCGGTTGCACTGCTAATGCACTACTTTGTGATGGTCTTAAAGATGTACTGCTACAAATGGAATAGAAAATTTGTCATTAATATAATGTTCCAAGTTGTTTTTGAATAATGCAGCTAGAAACTACTTACCTATATGGATGTTTGAGGCAACCATATACTTCACGATAACGTCCATAAAGGGTACCATATGACACGCCCAAAATACGAGCTGCTTTTTTCATTTCAAGTCTTTTATTTTTTATGGCATCAAGAACCTGCAAAGGAAAACAAACATTATTGAATAAAAAATCTTATTTCAAATAAATTCTTTAAGAAAAGCTCTTTTTAGTATTAAAAACTCTTTGGTAGGAATAGATTTTCTGTATATTAGAAGAATTTTTTTTAATGATTTCCAAATTGAAAAGGACTTACTCTTCGAGTAAATGGCTCCTCCCAGAATTGTGGTCGCCGGCCTTTAGCCAAATAATCATCCATTTTTATGACATCCTGCCATTGAGACATCTCCTCAGTTGTTAAACGCAACTCGGCCTCACTGAATTCTTCCATTTTGATGTCGACATAATCGTCTGGATGATGACCATTTGAAGCCGATGTTGATGATGTTGGTATCGATGCTGTGGGAGCGTGTATAAAGTCATGAGTCATTAGGATTCCATGTTCATTGATCAAGTAACCTTCTGGTACGTATTTGCCATAATGGTGGGGATGATGCAAGGGCGGTGGAGGTGCATGAGAATG
Organism: Protocalliphora azurea; assembly: GCA_932274085.1. NCBI lineage: Eukaryota > Metazoa > Arthropoda > Insecta > Diptera > Calliphoridae > Protocalliphora > Protocalliphora azurea. Next base: position 147,305,014 of record OW026523.1, read on the forward strand.
ATGAGAATGTGAGTGGGAATGATGTGAATGATGGTGGTGTGATGATGAAGATTTATGAGCTGCACTTGTAGACGGTGACGATGCCGAAGAGGATGTAGCTGATGATGTTGAATTATTATTTGTCGCAGTAGAGGAAGAAGTTGTATTAGCTGCACTCAATGACGATTTCTCTTTTGTGGTTTGTTGTACTGTGTCAATTTCCTCCACAGTTTGTGGCACATTGGCTGAGTCTAGTGCTTCTAGTTCATCTTCATTTTCCGATTTGTGCTGCAAAATTTCCTCTTTAGAACTTTTGCGTTTTAGCGCCTTTAATTTGGGATGTTCGGGTGTAGTTGAATCTTTAGAATGTTTTTCCGTTGTCCTTTTAATAGACGAAATGTCATCGTTTTCCTCTTTAATAATATCATGAAGCTCTTCTTCGTCATCACCTCGTTCCAAAGGATCCTTTTGTTCATTTTCATGTTCCAAAGAACTTGTAATCCATTCGGGTTCCGTGACCGATTCATCGTCTATTTGATCTTCATCCTGTTGTTGGGCTCGAGTGGGTCGGTAACGTAAACGTTGTTTTTGTTGTTGAACATGTTGCTGATATACAACCGATGCTGCTGAAGGTGAATTTGGTCTGGAATGTAGTGAAGTTGTGCCGTGATTGTTTGGCTCATCATGATACTGAGATCCTTCCAAATAGGCACCACTATCGCCTTGATCGGAATAATGGCCCAATTTTCTACTATTCACATTTCAAACACAACTTTGTTCATTAAAATATTTTATCAAAATTAGTATAAAATTATACTTACACATTGAACACATCATAGGCATCATCCAGTGGTGGTCGACCTCTTTTACGTTTTGGTCCCAAATACGAATCGATGGGCGAACTGGCAGCCGCTACTATTGACACTGCCGATGTTGGTATGGGGGTCAGTGTGGGCATGCGTGTAGTCAGAGCTGAATGTTTTGGTGATGGCGTCTTCTGTTCCCGTTCAATATCCGGTGAATGAGATCTGTGTTGTGCTTCATGACCATAACTGTCATAGTTTTGCGAATCCCGATGACGAGATCGTGTTGGTGAATGGAATTCTGTTTGTGGTGTAGGTGGTGGAGGAATATCCTCATCATCTCGCCAAGTTACTTCGGCCAGACCTTTTATTTTGAGATCGTCGGCGGTCTTAAGTAATGATGCTAAATTCGCCTGCAATTTAAGAAAAATGAATAATAATTATCCCTAATTCGTTTAAAGTACACTTACATGTTCTACATTTATTTCTCCTTTATACATAAATTCAATTAAACATTTGATGTCGGCAAACGTAACGTCTTTCATTATTATAATGGGATCTCGTTCACTGGCATAGTTTGTCAGGACCGTATCGAAAAATGTACTGCAGGCACACAGCACAACTCTGTGAGCTCTTATCAATTGTCCCTCACAGGCCAATGTTACGTCACAAAAACAACCACGATCCAATAGTTGAGAGAACATGGTCTGTAAATTACTGTGATGGTATTTCCACCGCAAACAATACTGTTGCGGTAACATGATGGAATTGTGTTGTTTTTTTATTTCCTTCTCAGCTAAGAAAAAAAAAATGTAATTAGAAACTTAGTTTATTGATATTTTTGAAATTAAGTTATTAAAAAAAGTGATTAATCAAATGTATTCTATGACAAAATGAATACCTATTTAAAAAAAAACTAATTCCAGTCACTCCAAAACAAAGTATATACAAGTAGTCCGACTATCTTTCTCTATATACGGGTGCTGTGTGAATTGTGAGAGAACTAATACAGTAAATTTTACCTACAAATATTTAAATTATTAATTATACTTTTTTGGAACATTAGCTCACTTTTATTTTGAAAATGGGTCCAATTCGAATAAAACACAGAATATTTTTTATTAATTTTTGATAATTTGTTTTCAGAAATTAAAATGTTCAAACAAATTGAATTTTAAAATAAATTAAAATATCTGTGTGAATGGGGAAAATCAATCAACTCAATTAAATTTTTGTTACAAACACATACGTAGAATCAGGCACTTTTTCACTAACCCATTCTTAGAGTTAGATACTCCTGCCAAAGAGTCGGACTACTTGATATACTTTGCCTCAAAACGTATTATTTTTCATTTCATATAATTATCATTGCAGATTAAAATTATTTTCAATTAGTTTAAAAATTATTTAAGGAATTTTTATTTTTAAATATAAATATCCATCATGATGAAAAATTTCTTTTAAAATAAATATCAGTATGAAAACGTTTTCAAAAGATTGTTTTTAATTGATAACTTTTGTTTTTCTTCAAAAAAACTTTTCATGTATTGTGTGAATACATTTCAAATGTTTTTGTTTAGATTTTTTTTTCATCCGATAAAAAGAGTATAAAATAATTTTAAACTTTTGTGATAAATATTAAAAACGATTTTTTTACTTTTTGATTGATCGAAAACAAAAATAAATAAAATGATTAAAATAAAAAAATCAATGAATTTTTATTACTTTTTTTGTAATATGGGCCTATGTGAAACATTAGAAAAGTATGTTTATTAGTAAATTTGTGATTGGTATGAGGGAAATAAAATTTTACTAGCTCATAAGGCTAGTCGAACTTTTGACAAACGTATATACATTTCGTCGTTTAAAAAATATAAGAATATATTTCAGTAACAAAAAATATGTAGAAAATATACATTTAGTTATAAGATTTCAAACACAATCATTATTTAAGTCGCTTAATACTGATTATATTAATTGTCCATTTGAACACAAAACCTGGCCAAAGTGAAGTTTTCCTTTCATAAAAGATTTCAAATAAAACATTTGATATTTTTTCAATCTCATTTTTTCTTTTTATGTCAATATTTTATAGTTTTCATTTCACACAGTAGAATGAAGAAATTTTTCTCACCAAAGAAAAAATACTTTGTTATCATAGAACTTTTCTACCGTTTCACACACGCCCTATGAAAAGTTTGTTTTTAGTCTTAAAATCGTTTTCCTGGCAAACTTTTTGTTTTTACATTCGAAAATAAAAAACTCTACAAATTCCCAATAAGCACTCAAAAAATTAAATCGAATCGTTATGAAAAAAATTGTAAATAAAATTTGTTATAATTTTCGTTATAAAAGAAATGTTTTGGCAAGGGCCTATAGAAAAAATTATTATTTAATTAAATTACTCATATATATATATATATATATATATAAATAAATATGTAATAATATATAATATTATTATATTTATATATGTGTGTATACGAGTAATAAAATGTCAACATTTGCTTCCTTTCTTTACCATCATAAATATATATATATATATATATATATATATATATATATATTTAATGTAGAGAATTGATTACAAATTTTTAACATATTTACTGCAACTGTACCTATCAATAAATTCAGTTTAAAAAATTACAAAACTTTTCCATTATAATTTGCAATCCTTCAAAAAAAGCTTTAATCTCTATATAAATTTAAAAATAAAATGTAAATGACAGTTTTTTATATACATACATGTACATATGCAGTATGTTATATTTTTAGTTTAAATTCGAAAAAAATATATTTATATTTAAATAAAACTATATTAAATTTTTTAAACCCTACAATAATTTTCACTGTCCGTTCTATATTTTATTAAAAAAATAAATAAATAAATAATGAACAGAAAAACTCAACTATCCCCCTTTGAAAAAAAGACGACCATTAAAGATGAAAAAAGTTTATCAAAATAAATTTCAATATAAATTTTTTTATATACAGGATGTTTTCATCCTTTATTTTCTTTAGTATTTTTTATTTTTTATTTATTTTAATTTTAAAGCAAAAAAATTCTTCTCGTTAAAAATATAAAAATGCGACATAAAAAACTTTCATAAAACCAGGGAATGAACAAATATACAAAAAAGTATTAAAATAAAAAACTGAAAAATATATAAAAATTTGTGAGAAATATATTGCATATATAAAAAAATCTTACTACTCGTATAAAATGTGTGCTACCACTGCTACTCACTCGTTACGTTCATACCTTGCAACAACAATTCATTCAAACCCAAAGGAAAAAATACAAGAACCCAAACAAAATCCTTTATAAACCCCCCATTCACCACCCACTCATCTTAAAATATATCACAATGGGTAAAAAAAAACTTTTGGTTTAAAAAAATTCACATAATTTTTATGTTTTTTTATATATATTTTTGGAATAAACCAAAAAAAAAGGGGTTGCCTTTTAACAAATGTGATGTTGAATTTGCTAAAGAGGTAAAAAAAATAAATATTAAAAAAATAAACTTAAAAAATTGTGAAGAAAATGTAAAAAACTAAACATTAATAGGAACTGACATGTTATTCTTTTTTTCCAATTTGAGTTTTTTCATGTTTAACATAATTTAGTTTTATTTTTATTTATTACAAGAGAATGATGGTGTAGTGATGATGGTAAAGAAAGGAAGCAAATGTTGACATTTTATTACATAATTTTTTTTTATTATGTTTCTTTACTATTAAAATATACATACATACATATATAAATATAAACATTTTGAACAATTTCACTAACTAATGCAACAAATTATGTATATATATATATATATATATATATATATATAACTAGTAAAATACTATTTTTATAAAAATTTTCATAATTATACTGAAACCACAAAGTAGAGCAGCATTGGTTTCACGAGGCAAAATATATCGCAATCTCTTTCTTGAGAAGTTTTATTTTTCTTAATTTATTGGAGCATTCAATATAGAGTGATTTCTTTTAACATCTGTTTCTTTAACCTCTACCCAAATAAACTAATTCAAAATTGACACCCCTGTTTACTACTCTGTGACCTAATTTTTTAACTTTTGAAGATCGTAATAGTTCGAATTTTTCGAAAGCAATTTTTTCCGATTTTCAGCAAATTTGTTACATATTCAAGACAAACATTTCCCAAAAATATACTTTACACATTCATTGAGTAACAAAGCAAAAGTATACATACATAAGTTTAACTAAAATCATTTACCCGAAAACTTTATAATTATATTTTTCAATTATTATAAATATCTTTAATGTTTAAAATATTTTTTCATTTGTTCTTAAAAAATATATAAGGGATTTTTATTTTCCAATATAAATATTCATGATGGTGAAAAAAAAATAAAATAAATATCTTTGCTTTTTTACTCATACTTTTGTTTTTGTTTCAAAAAATATTTTTTAGTATTTTATTTATTTGAAATTTGTATGTATTGTGTGAATACATTTTAAATATTTTTTCATTCAATGAAATTGTTGTTGTTGCTTAGATTTTTTTCAACCAAAAAGTGGAAAATCATTTTCAACTTTTGTAATAAATATCACAAAAGATTTTTTTTTTTTTCGATCAAAAACAAAAGGATTTAATTATTGATAGAGAATACATTCCGGTATTTCAGAGAAATTTTCAACTTTTCATGTCTCGCTTTCCCGGGAATATTTTTTGGGCGTGAATTTAAACAAAAACTTTTGGTAATTTTTTACGAAAATTAAAGTAAAAATATAGCTGGAAACTATATTTTAACAACAACTTCATTATGTAGTAAGTTTTTATGTATAATTCATTAAATGTAGAGTTTTTCATTTCCCGGTCTTTTTCCGCTCGCGGAAAATCGGGATTAATTTTTAAATTTCCCGGAATATCGGAAATTCCCTCCAAAAATTAATAATTAAAAATTTTTAAATATTTATAAGATTATCTATCTTATAAAGATTTCTAAAGCCCTATTCTTTCCATGTTTATATCCCATTTCTATGAATTAAGGTTTTTCTTATACAAAAGTATAATTAAGTTCCTCTTATATTTATGCTACACTATTAATCTGTAGCTAAGGTAAACCTGAGTTCAAAAATTAGTTTACATCATGTTCAGTTCTTGGACAATTGGACCTTTTAAATTGCATGGTTTTATAAGTGAACTTTTTGTAATGAATCTCATAAAAAAATTCATATACAGTTAATACCCAGCAAAAACTTTTTGGTTATCTGTAATGACAACTACTTATTAAAGTAGTTTCTTGGTAATAAGGCGTCATTATTATTTGCCTACTCTGTATTATATTAATAAGTACTCAATAGTATAATAGCGCAGTAATACTGCAATCACGTGGATGAGTTGGCTAAAATGTTGTTGGTTCAACACCATTCTGAAGGTGTTAGTTTTTTATAACAAAATGTCTAAAAAGATTTTTTAAACTAAATAGAGTTTTTGTCGCTTAGGATGCTATGTGCGAGATGGTGTACTGAGTAAGACGTTAATCAGTAAAAACGAATGGTTAGTGTGTATCCAAGTTCGAGTCTCACTGACGGCAAAATTTTTTTGTTTTTTTTTTTTATTTTTGTTTTCGTTTAGGTACATATTTTTGAGTACCCCTAGAGTCAAAATATAACTACATGAATTTGTGGATAAGTCGCACAAAAATAACTAGTTATTCAGGCAAAAAATAAGTAGTTTATTTTTGTTTCCTGCTAGTTTACCAGGAAAGCAAAGTTTTTGCTGGGTAGTTTTCACATGCATCTTCAAATCGTTTAATAAATATACTTTTCAAATGTCGGATTTTACTTCTTACTAGCCCTTTTGCAACATACTATTTTTGACCACAATGCAGATTCAAATTTTTCTGTTTAACATATTCCCATAAATAAAATTACTTTATTTTCAAATGTAAAAATACATTATATAAACATTTTGCATACACAAGAAATCACGGAAATTCCCGCATGATTTCCCGGGATTACGGAACCCAAAATTTTACGGATTTCCCGTAAAAGACTCTAATTAAATGATTTACATATACGGGCATAAATTCAATTAAAAATCTTATTAAAATATCAGAACAAAAAACCATCAAGTGATTTAGAATGACTAATACTTATTAGACTTATTACCTGTTAACGAGTCGTCATTATTTTTCTCATTTGAGTAATGGAATAAATAGTTGCTGATAAATAACAAGTTCATTTAGTTTTGCAACGCACACTGGTCAAGAATTCACTTCTGGCATTAATTCAAAAAGCATTTTAGTGTCTTTTTGAGGTTATATCGAAGTCATTTTATCAAAAATTATCAATAATTTATATATTAAAATCGATTTTAAAAAATTTTTGCTTAAAACCCTATAAAGCATAATTTGACTACAGTAGATATATTTTTTTTCTTTGCTTTTGGTTTTATTTTAATTATTTTGTAAATTTTAAAATTTTTATTGATTAATAAAACTACCCAATAGGTTAGAACATAATATTTTCTCCTACTTTTTTTGTGAAAACCATGAAATTTTCGCTCAGGTTTACCAAAATTTAATTGAAAGAAAATTGAAGATTACAAGAGTTTGCGAAAAATACCATGATAATCTAAATTGTTACATAAAATAGACGCTTTGGCGAACACATCCAAGTTTTTACATTCATGAAAGTTCATTAACTAACATAACTTTTCGTACCTCAAATTTATATGTTATCTTGATGAACAACCCATATAACCACAAAACGACTGCTACAAAATTTGAAATAAAGTTTTTAAAATACATCTCCTAGGCTGCAATCTCCATTATACATTATTATATATTTTTCTGATAATGAGATACAACTTTTGTAATTCTAACTCTATTTAAACAAAAATGATAAAAATAATATAAAACTGGGGTGTCCGATGGCCTAGTTGATAGTGAGCTAGACTGTCAGGATGGGGGTTGTGGGTTCGATTCACACCAGAGACTCTGGTTTGTTTCACTACAACGTGCGCATGGATTTTCGTCACCCCCGCTCGTAAAACTACTAATTTTAATGCCATGTCAAACTGTCAAAGTTGCTGCATTATATTTATTAATAAGAGTATATGTTCTTTATTACTTGGTCTGTTATAATTTATAAAATACATTTACTTTTTCCAATTTCTTAAATTATTGTTTTGGAATTTCTACCAAAAAACTTGGATTTTGGTTCAGTTCGATAGAGCGAATGTGTAGCACGCGGAATGTTGTCGGTTTAACCCTATACTACCCTATAAACCCGCATTTTTCTTAGCAAATTATTTAAATTTCTATTTATATGTCAAAACTGTTAGCGACGCACAGAAATTAAACGTGGACATGGCATAGTAAGTAAAACGGTAGTCTTTGAAACATGTAAATAAATTTTTGACTATATTCAAATCTCAGTTGAGTGAGCCAACTATTCTATTTTTTTTTTATTTTGTAGCAATTTTGTAGCTTTGAAGTAGATTAACCACTTATTCGACTGTTTAAAATAAGTAGCTTAGTAATGCGAACCCATGAACTTGTGCGCATCGCCATAAAAAAATGAGTGTTTCACCAGAATTATAAGTAGTTAACGCCTTTTGGCAATGTAATATATTGGCTTACCGGGTAATCCTGTTCCGATCATCGTAGGAAGTTGAAATTTGGCCTTTCATAATTTTAGGTACGTTTAAATGTACAATACCCTTTGGTTATTATCATATCTCATTTGAACACCCCGAAAGGTTTCAGAAAAAGCGATCATCAGCCAATACTTTCAAAATTGTTAAATTCTACATTTTTAAGTGAATTTTTAACAAATTAAATTTTTTTAAAGAGATTTGCGAAATATCCTTAAAGAAGTAAAGAATTTTTACAATATATATTACGTCAATGTTCAATCGAGTTGCTTAAACAGTAGATTAAGCAATTGATCAAATTTCCTTTACCTAGTACATTTACAATCCTGTTTTAAATCTGCTAATGGAAAAACTCATATCCTATTTGGGTCTCAGTTTTTCAACTAATGAGAGTATTGATAAATATAGTTTTTAATCCGGGATCACGGGAAGTTGAAAAATTTTTGCGCTGTTCCTAGAAATCAAAAAGTCCACGAAATTGCGATTCCTAATTATTGATTAAAATAAACAATTTATGATGAATTTTTATTATTTTTTAAACGCCATTGTTTGTTTTTCTATTGAAATAAAAATAAAAAGTTGTTTTTTTAGTACTAAAATCCGGTCTTTGATGACAACAACATACCATCTGCATTACAAAGAAGTAATTTAGTAACTACTTATTTATAACCCGATATGTAATGATTAGATTTTTGAAAATACTACTTTTTTGATTATTTAATTTAGTTTACCAATTTATTTATTTAAGAAAGAGATAAATATATGAAAAGGCAAGAATTGCATATTAATTAATTTTTAATCTGAAATAACTTTTTTTAAAATAACAAATTTTTGATTATTGTTATTATTGAAATTAAGATTAAAAAAATGTTATTAAAAAAATAAATAGTTATTTGTAGCATAAAATGCAACTTTATTATAATTGTTTTTACTTATAATGACTTCAGTAATACTTTAAAATCAATGAGTTATTACACAGCTGCGAAGTAATTAGTTGTTGTATGACATCCAAGAAATGATATTTAAAAATACCTACTTGTAATAAGATTAGGTAAGTAATTAGATCTAATGTCATCGCCGTGTTAAAATAAAAACCTCAGCTAATGTGTAAGTAGTGAAAAGTCATTTTATTAGCTTCTTGACTCATTACATGGCGACCAAGGTTTTTGCTGGGACTTTATTGTTTAAATGTTTTTTTTTTTCATTTGTTCCAAAAAAATTTATGTGAGGTATTTTTATTTTCAAATATAAATATCCATCATGATATAAAAAAAAAAATAATAAAACAGTTTTATAATACGTAAGTTATATCAGTATGGACATTTTCAAATGATTGTTTTATATTTATACTTTTGTTTTTATATCAAAAAATATTTTCTAGTATTTGATTTATTTAAATTTTGTATGTGTATTGTGTGAATACATTTTAAATACTTTTTTATTCAATGAAATTGTTATTGTTGCTTAGAATTTTTTTCATCCGATGAAAAAACCAGCTTTGTAATAAATTTCACAAACGATTTTTTTATTTTTTGTTTCGATAAAAAAAAAAATAAAATAAAATAAAATTATTTATGAAAATAAAAGAAATTTGATGAATTTTTATTATTTTTTAAACACGAAAGTTTGTTTGTCGATTGAAATAAAAATAAAAATTTCGTTTTTTAGTATTAAAATCCAGTATCTGACTAAAATACATCCATTTTAGGTGGAACATTTTATCTTTATAGTGATAGAAGTATGAAATGATATATACCATTTGAAAGCTTATAAACATACACGCAATATTAATACAATTTTAACCAAGTTATCGAATTTTTAAAAGCTATATTTAAAAACTATTTAATTCTTTGTCTTATTTTATTTACAATTAAATAGACTTTTTAATAAATAAATTTATATATAAATTTATATAGTTTCTAGGAAAGTAATAAAAAAGTTTTGTGTGTGTGCCAAATGTAAAAAATTAGACAAAATATTTAAATTATCAGATATATTCGATAATAGTTCCGAACAACTTGCATTAATGTAATAACCTGTATATATATTTTACAAGCTGAAATATTAATTTTTCCAATTCTGTTTTCTAATTTATAATCTTCTTAAAAATAATTTTTTAATAATTTCTTGAATTCGTGTAGTCTTAAAAAACTTTTATTATGTATAACTTCAGATTTTGGGGGTGTATTGAAAATTCTAAAAATAGCAAAATTTAGGGCTACGATCTACACTAGGTCATTTAAAAAGTATATTTTTTTACTGTCACACAGTGTAATTTTTGCCAAATTTCATTATAATATCTTCAAAATTGCGAACAAGTTTTACATGCAGAGACAGCCAACGAAGTCGTCCAGATGGACGGACGTACATCGTTAAAAGATATATAATGTGACTTGATAAATAGAAAACCAATTCGAATATCAGATTTGATTTGAAATAAAAGCCAATATTTAGTAGCTTAACTGAACCTCAAATGGAATTCAAACGTAAAATTCAAAACTTTGTTGAGGTTTGATATCAAATTAAATAAAAAACAAAACTTATTTCAAAAGTTTTATCTCTGTACTAGTTGGTTTTAATAAAATGTCATGTTAAAATTGTACATTATATTGACAACAATAAACAATTATAATATTTATAATTATTCATGTATTTATAAATATGTCATTCTTCCCACTCATCATCACCTAAAATCGATGACACAACCAACATAATAAAAACAAGTAACAGCGCTATTATATTCAGGTGTGCCTGAATATAAAAACGTTTTCACCCATTTTTTTTTTTTTTTTTTTTTTTAGTATGGTAATATCGGTTGTTTATGTACCAATTTGGTTGATTTCTTTAGAAAAATATTTTTGAGAGATTGACAAAGTCCTTAGCATATAAAGGGGCTCCAAAAAGTCGAAAAATTTAGAAAAAAGTTTCCAAATTTTCTGTGAAAGAACGAAGTTTCTATCTTCAAAAAAGTCGAAAAAACTTAAAAACCACGACGATATTTCTGCGTTATAGCAAAATTCTCGGAAGCGTTTGATGTGTCATATATCAAAGTTACGTAAGTTATCGCTTCATAAACGCCATATCAAACGACACACGGACGGACATCGTTATTTCGACTCACTTTCTATAAGGACTCAAAATATATTTTGTTTGGGATCTCAGACGAAAATTGTAGAAATTACAAACGAAATCACAAACTTTTACCTTTTACACCTGTGGTGAAGGGTATAACAAATACAAAAATCCTCTCTTAAATGAATGCATTGGGAGTTGTGAGAAAAAAAGAGTTGATTTTTTTTTAATATTTGCGTCCTTTATTTTAATTTTGCTGTAAATTATTTTGAATTTATTTTAATGACTCTGTTTCTGTTCTTCTTTTTTCATGGATTTTTTTACTTGTACTTTTTTATTCCTTTTTAATGTGAAGGACCTGCAAGCAATGACATTATTTAAAATGACAAAAAAGAACGAGGAACATACAATTTAACATTTTATATAATTTTTTTAAAGATAGAAAAATATACTTGTATATAAAAAGTAATTCGTTCTATCTAAAAAAGGGTATTTTTCCATATACATACTATATAATATTTTTTTTTCTCTTTAATTATGCTACACCTGCAAAAAGAAAAATAAAGGGAATATTTGTTGCATTAAAATAAAAATATTTGTACGTGTGTTTTATATAAGATACAGGTGGGTGCACAAAAAAGTATAAAAAGTTTATTTTTATACATCTTTAAAGATAATAAACATTCTTTAAAGATAATATTGAATCTTAAAATTCCCTACTAATTTAAATAAAAAATCTTATTAATTGATGTTTGTAGAATTTGAATTTGTTTTCCTAATTGTGGACTGTCTCGCTAAACACTTAATCAGCATTTGAGGTGTTTTATTCATTTAGGTTTCGTTGAAACCTAAACACCGTCTTGCATTGGGTGCAATTTTGTGGGATTCAATTATCAGTGCCAGACCTATGGGCCAAGAGAGAGAGACATTGAACCTAGCGGCGTAAACGCTGTTATAGATGTCATTACAGTAGTGTCTTAAGCCGATATCCGGCTCGAATGACCGTAAACAAGTTTGCAATCTTTTTGGCTCTATTTGGCGGTAGCAAAAGAGAGTTTTTCGACTATAATTAAACACCAACAGAATTTAATACGTATTTTGTATGCCGCTACCCCCTTCATCAGCATTCGTGGTGTCTTATCCACTTTGGCTTCGTTGAAATCTAAACACTTATAAATGAACATATTTAAAAAAAAAATTCAAATGTATAGGCCGATAGTTTTTTTCCCCAATAATCCGCATTTTTATTTATTACTGCTGCTTAATACAGATTATACTTTATGAGATTTTAAATTCAATATGGTTGGTATATGTTTTATTTTTTCATTTTATCCTTTTCATTTAACTACCCTGTATTTTTTGTTTTTTATTAAAGCAACTTTTATATAATCCCGTAAATAAATGAACATTTTTTAATATAAATTTCTTTTTTTTTTATACATATAAATTTTCTCCATTTTTATTTTATGTCAGAATTTTCCATTTTATCACATTGAAACATCCTTTTATCCTTACACTATTAAAAAAAATACAAGAAAAAGAAGAAAACTTGGTAGGAAAAAATTTTATAAAATGAAATTTTTTCTAGTTTGAAATTCCTCTTAACATTTTTGTTGATTTTATATGGTATTTTTGAAAAGCTGCCAAGGCAAAAGTACAAAAAATGCTACGAAAAAACATACTTTTAACTAAAAAATATAAAAAACCAAAAAAGGATATTTCAACTTTGCCAAAAAAAGGAAAAATATTTTTTTAAGCTATAAAAAGGCATGTCCCTTTTTTATAGCCTGAAATAATAACAATAAAAAATATTATAATAAAAAAACAACCAACCACCCACAATATTTAGCCCAATTTTCTTTTCTTTGTTGTTGTTTTTGTTGCTATAATAAACCAATACTTAGTGAAAAAAGTATGTGAAACACATATGTACACACAAGTTAGGGGAAGGGGAAACACAAATAACACAATTTTCTTGGTATTTCTCTTTTTTTTAAATCCCTTTTTTAAATAACTTAAATATAATAGAGGGTTATGTCCTCTTGAAAATATTTATTTATAAATTTAAAAATATATAGGAAGAAAAACCCTTAGTCATAAACTTTAGATTTTTGCAAAAAAAAAAAAAAAAAAAAAAAAAAAAACAAAAAAGATTGCTGATATTTCTACAAATGCCACTCAACCGTTCTTTTTTCAGTTTAATTTTTTCATCTAAAGCTTTTGATTTTTTTTTTCTTTTTTTGAATCGCGTGGAAAAAATTTTCTTTTATATTTTTCCATCATAGCTTGGATGGTTTGTTTGGGCTTTAGTGTTCATTTCTCGTTAAAAAAATTAATAAAAAAAAAAAAATACAAAACACAAAATAATACAAACATGCTGACGACTACTGAGAATAAGGTTGAAGAAGGCGACGACTAGGTACTGGAAAGAAAGTGTGAGGAAAGAGAGGTTTTTGGAGAAAAAAAATTATAAAAATAAAAAATGCCATTACAACATATAAAAAAAATATAAAAAATGACAGCAGCAGCAACAACAACTACAAGAACCAAAGAATGAAGGAAAAACGTAGAGCAACAGAAAATATAAAAAAATGATATCATATATAACGACCATTTTTTGTTATTTTTTTCGTTTTATTTATTTTTTTTTTGCTTAAAGATATTTGTTGTTTTTTTTTTAATAAAAAAAAATTCATTTTTATTATGTTCATTTTTGCAATTTTATCCTTTTTTCTGAATATATCGATTTTTATGTCACGATAATAATGAAAAAATGTGCTCTTGTTTTTTTATTCCAAGCAAATCTATACTGAAAGAAAATTATAAATTAATGTACTTTCTTTAGTTCTAATTCCCTACATAATTTAATTTTTTGTAGTATTCATAGCCTCGAATATATACGAGTTGTTAACCAAATATTTTACTTTTCCATAATATTTGTTGATTTTTTTGAAACAGTTTTTTTTATCTCTCCTCAAAATTTAAAAATTCAAATTAAGTAATTCAGACAAGTCCACAGAAATGTGAGTACGTATTCATAGTTTTCCATTTATCTCAATATATTTTTTTTAAGTGTATTTTGTATCATTTTTTTCTCACATAATTTTATTGTATTCTTTTTTTTAATTGAAAAAGCGTGGAATTTTTTCATTAAAGAAAATACTGTTGCAATGTTTTTTTTTCTTCACATACAAATGTATATGTATTTAATACATAGTTATAATATACTGAATAATATACATACTCATATAAAAATATCAGTATTAAATGTTTTTCTTATTTCACTTCAACGTGAGATATATGTTTTTATGTTTTAAGATATAATGATCTTAAAACATGGAAATTTTTAATACTAAATCAAACGGACCACCCAGGTTCAAAATAAAAATCTAGAAAATAAAAAATCTTCAAAATTTTTTAATAACTTTTAAGGAGAAAAGTTTTATCAATTTTGCATGAAAAACTGGTTTTGTTCGGCACTAAGATCGTAATAACTCGGAAACTGTTGAGCGAATAAAAAAAAAAAAATAATGTTAAAATAATTTTATTCGGCATCTATTGGAGTTTCATTTATTTAAATTAGGCAAACCTTTTTCTAGCTATATTAGTGTGTGAGTTGTTTACCACGTCAGATTTTATCTAGTCAACCTATTATTGTTTAAAGGAGGATTTGTAAAGGTCAAAAAAAAAAAAAAAAAAAAAAGCAGGGCAACCAAAAATATGCAAAATCATATTTTTCATTTGCTCCAAATGAACCAAACTGTTAGTTATTTATCCGTTTCAGATAATTTTAAGAAACATTTTTGCATATTTTAATCTTAACCGCATATTTTGAACTTAGCAGCATATTTTGTCGTATTTTCATAGAAAATCCTTATTTTAGAGCATATGTCAGCAATTCAAATGGCATATTTTTACATATTTTATCTTTAAGAACATTATTTTGCATATTTTGCACATAACAGAATTCTTCACATATTAGTGAAATTTTAGTTTTTCTGTCACATACGTTCTTAAAATCCAATTCTCTAATCATTTTCATCTTATAAATTTATCGGAATTTTGTGATTTTCTGATGCAATGTATTAGCTTTGAATATTTTTAAGTGCAAAAAGAAAATATTTTTTAACAACTGCTAATAATAATCACGTTATTTTTAGCACGAATAGTGGGTAATTTAAATTTTAGTCAGAAAAGTAATATTTTAAGAGCATATCTTTTAATTTTAAGGACATATTTTCCGGTTTTTAGAGCATATTTTTGTTTATCCTGCTTATAAGTCATTAACTAAAATACATTTAGAATAAATTCTTTTTGTGAATTGATGTATTAGTAGCACTTATTCTCCTAATATGTTTTCTCATAAAAGTAATTGTACTTGTAAATCCTTAAGATACCCACCATCAAAAAAGATGAAGGGTATATTGGGTTTATCATTCCGTAATAAGTCGAAATGCATGGACAGACAGTCTTTAATGCCCAATATTTTTGGGTATTATAAACACCAGCACAAACGCATAATACCCTCTCTACCTATGGTGTTGTAGGGTATCCAAATGCGGAACAAAATTTGGTGAAAATTTTAAAAATTGCATAACATTTTTGCTTTTAAAAATTGTTTAATATTCATTTGACTCTTTTAAATTCTGGTCTTAAAATTTAATTTCACTTATGCGCGCAAATTAAAAAAAAAAAAAAAATACTGGTTTAATTTTTTATCAAAGCATAACTTTTCACCAGATAGTAATGTGGTTATTCAACATATGAATTTACTAAGTCTTGTCTGCTGATTGGAATATGGCTTGGTCTAAAAGATGTATATGTGATTGCAAAACTAAAATGAATCAAAAAATCCTCTAGTTATTTTATAAGGTCTACCAAAATTCGTCAACAGTTTTTCTATTTGTAAAGTTGTTTTTAAAGAATTTCGAAATTATGTTTGTTTGAACTTTACTCTTCTTAATTCTTCATAAATAATTTTATAATGTTTACAGAAGTTATTCTGATACATACATATAACTGTTTATATCTACGAACTCATCTATGGACTCAAATTTATGCAATTTATATTACTATAAACGGGATTTGATTTCTTTTTTTCATATTCATGGCCGTTAATGATTTAGAGAGACTTTCATGCATCTTATAATAATAAATGAGGCTAGTGGCCCTATTTTTGGTTCTACTATATAATTTTATGAGGCTTTTTTTCAATCTTTTGATTATAAGAAACAGTTTACACGGTTGTATTTTACAAAAATCACAAAATCGTCAAAAATTTAGATTTAAATTCCCTATACAAATTTCCCGGAATTTGTAATAAAAACATTTCCAGAGAAATTTTTTACTTATATGAGTTATATCATGTAAGTTATATTATTAATTATCATTATTATTATTATTATTATTATTATTATTATTATTATATTTCTCTTTTTTCTTTTTTTTTCATGTTTAGGGAAAATAATGTATGTATGTATGTATGTACATTAGGGTGGCTCCAAAATGGAAGTCCAGCACAAATGAAAATTTACTTCATTCTAAGATAACGTCTTTCAAAATGTTCGTCCTGATATTATTCTTTCGTGAGAGTTTTTAGGATTTCTTTTTCTTATTTCTGTCAAAGGAACAATATGTCTGAAAATACTTTACCGAAAGAAAAGTATTTTTGTTCCTTTGGCAAATACGAAATAAATCAAAAAAAAAACCCGAAGGACCTGGTTTAACTGTATTTCAGCTCACGAAAGGATAATACTATGTAGGACGAAAATTTTGAGAAAAGGTATCTTAAAATAAATTTAAGTTTCATTTGTGCTGAAGACTTAGATACCTTATTTTCTCTCTATACAAACGGGACCAGCCTAATGTACACGCATACATACGTACACACGCATATATATATATATACATACATACATATATATATATATATATATATATTAAGCTCCTGTTCACTGCAGTATTTAAAATTTGTTTTTATCAGTTTTTACATTTTATATACATATTTTTCCTTTTGCAAAAAAAATTGTTTTATTTGTTATAAAAATGTACATATAATTTAAATTTTTTATCTAGTACAATATACCACACCATCCATATACCTACAACGTATAAAACATAATTCATATAATACAAATATTTTTTAAAAAAACACACAAAAAACTCTGAATATTTTATGTATTACATTTATGGCTTTTGAAAAAAATTATAAAAATAACCCCTTTTTTCGCTTTTCGTTTTTGTTTGAGTTTTTGTGTTTTGTTTTTATATGTCATTTGTGTAAATTACAGAGTAGACACAAACAAAAAACAAAATTAATGTCAACATAATGAAAATGCAAAAAGAAACTAACGAATTTTAAAAACAAAAAAATTAAAACAAAGTGTTTTTCCTTTTTTGTTATTATTATTGTTTTATCTGTAGTAGTACAATTTATGTATTAAAAAAGCACACATTTATTGCCAAACATGAAGAAAAAAAAAACTGTCTACAAACTTGCCAACCACATACTCACTCGGCTAAATACATACACTAACAAACAATTTTTACTTCCCTTATGTAGTTTTTTTTGTTTACAAAAAACCAAAATTTTACATACCATGTTTTTTTTTTGTCTTTTCTCTCTCTCATTTCTTTTTAATACAGAGTGTTAATCCCCAAAGCACTTAAGATGGTTTTTTTTTCATTTTTGTGAAGTCGCAAAAAATATTTATTTATTTTAAGAAAAACTATATATAATATCTTTTTTAATAAGAAAACAAAAAAACTTCAGGAAGAAATCATATTTTTATATATTATTTAAGTTTAATTTTCATTTTGCATTAAAAAAAAAAAAAATACTGATCAATTTTGTTTTTTGTTGGGATGGTAAATTACATTTCGATTGTTTAAAAATAAACTGTGTTTTCTTAAGCGAAAAAAATTCAATCAATCATCTTTTATATTTTTTATTTATGTAATATCATTATAAACGTATTCCGTGGAAAAAGTACAGCTGGAATCTTTAAGTTTTCATTTAAATATCATATTCTACAGAATGAACTCATTTATATAGTGGAACCGATTCAAATTTTTTAAAACATTACATTAAAAGAAAATAAAAATAAAAGCAAATTAGTGAAATATACTTAAGTAAATGTTTGAATTAGGGGTTATTCAAGAACCCCGGTCAATTTTATTGCAGGTACACTAGCCAAAGATGGATACCTTCTTCGAGGTGAAGATACGGACCAACTAGTTGGAGTAGCGCTTTCGGCCTGCAGATCAATAATTCTGGACTTATCGAGGATTGCACGGAATAAGTGGACAAATGAATCCACATGTTCAGCCTCGAGGCAATTATGGCCCCATTATGATGAATGTCGATCTAGCTTCATCATGGGACTATCGAGGCATCGGCTGAGAACTCTGGTAGCCGTGGTTACAGGGCACTGGATTGCTGGTGCGCATGCTAGGAGACTAGGGCTTTCTTTTAACGACTTTTGCAGAAGTTGTCGGGATGAGGAAGAGGAGGATCGGTGGAGCATCTTTTGTGTCACTGTCCCACTCTTGCCGGGATTATGACTTCCAATTTTGTCAGCACGTTTATGCATGTGTTGTCAGATCTATCTGATATCGATGTCAGATGGATCAGCTCTCACATACATGTGTCGGATAAGTTCGCTTCGAACGTTTGAATGGATATGTGAGGTAGAAATACATGATCCGCCAGGGTTTCACAACGGGACCACATTGGACCCAAGTGTGCTGTCTCTGGACAGCTGCCTAATAACCTAACCTAAATATTTTAATGATAATTTAAGAAAAAATATATATAATCTTAAGCCCTTTATATATATATATATATATATATATATAGATAGATATAAAGATATATATATATATATATATATAGATATAAAGGGCTTAAGATTATACATATTTTTCTTAAATTATCATTAAAATATTTAGGTTAGGTTATTTAGGTTAAATATTTCTTTTCATTGAAAAAATATTTTGAAAACAGTAAATCATTAGTCGTAGTATAGAGATAATTATTCAAAAAATTCCATAAATAAAAAAAATATATTAAAACGAAAAACCTAAGTAATTAAAATTCTAAATTATTGACAGATAAATATACAGACAAAAATGGTATTTCTAACGCAACTTTCAAATAAAAAAATTGTTTAACAAAATATGCTGTAGTAAAATAATCAAATATAATTAGTTTTCTTTGAAAAAATCTAATAATGTAAATATTTTCTGAAATAATAATAATAATAATAATAATAATAATAATAATAATACAAAAAAAAAACAAATGAATGTTTAATATTTATATAAAGTATGGCAACGAAATAATTTTTACTGCAATAAAATCCTTCGAAAAATATTTCTACCAATTTGTTCAATTGGAACTGAAACCTGAATTTTTGCAATAAAACATTTTTTTAAATTATATTTTAAGCAATTATTTGTTTTAATAATTTAAAATGTTTATTTTATTAACTAATTGAAAATAAAATATATAAAAAATATTTAAAAATATTTGGTTCCATAACCAGTATCATATATTATGCATTAAAGTTATAAACTGTTCAATAAAATATAAACCAATAGTCGTTGGTAATAGCATTCCACTGCTTCTCTAATTCTCCGGAAACTTCATTGCCATATCAGAATGCTTTATTACCGATATTACGTTTTGCAATCATCTACAGGTTGAGATTGAACACTGACTGCCATTTTAATTTGTACTCAGACCTTAACAACTTTTAAATTGTTGTGGAGACCAATTTAAATGGACTCGAGACCATATTATTGTTAAAATGTGAAATCATTTATAAAATGTAAAAATATTAAAATTATTAAAGCATAATGTTATTATCGTTATTTCTAATCATTTGTTAGTGTAAATTACTTCAATAAAAAATAAAGAAAAAATAGTTGCAAATGTTTTGAACACTTTGATTTCGGTCATATATTTTTTGTTGCTTTAAATTAAAATTAAATTAGTTTCCTTTTTTTTTTTTTGTTTAATAAAATGCAAATAATAAACTTTAGAAAATACCTAAAAATACGTATACAAAATATTTAGGGAGTAAGAAACAAAAACCGGATTTTAAACTAAAAAAACAACTTTTTATTTTTATTTTAAACGAAAAACAATCTTTGGTGTTCAAAAAAAAAAAAAAAAAAGTACAAATTCATCATATTTTTCTTTTTTATTTTTATCAAGAGTTTTATTTTTTTAATTTTGATCGAAATAAAAAATCGTTACAAAAGTTGAAAATTATTTTCAATCTGAAAAAATCTAAACAACAACAATTTCATTGAATAAAAAAATATTCACACAATACATATAAAATTCAAATAAATGAAATAGTAAGAAAAGTATGAATAAAAAAACATCATTTGAAATTTTTATCATACTGATATTTATTTTAAGATATGATGGTTATTTATATTACAAAATAAAAATACCCCACAATATATATATATATATATATATATATATATATATATATATATATATATATATATATATATATATATATATATATTTTTTTTTCTTTTTGAACAAATGAAAAAAATATTTCAAACAGTAAAGAAAGATATTTATTATAATTGAAAACTAAAATTAAAAAGTTTAGGGTGCTTGGTAAAAATAAATGTAAAGATGAAATATCTTCTCAGTTTCAAATGTTTTGATCACTACTACATATTTATATGTATAAATGTAATGAATGCAAAAATATGTTTGAAATCAATTCATAACTTATACACACTTAGTTGTTGTTTTTTTTTTTCTTTTTTTTTTGTAAATATACATTTTTTATAGAAATTTAATTAAGGTTTTATTTTTTATTATGTGATTAATTTAATTAAATTTTTTTTAACAATAATTGAAACATCACTCTTGTATATTAGTATAGATTAAAATTAAAAATAAAAGTTTTTATTAAAACTAAATACATAAGTTAACTCAAAACATGAATATTATAAAAACTAAAAATTAATGTAAAATTGTATCTATGAATAATAAACTTCATAAGTGCTTAAGTAAAATTGGGTAGCCGGTGGTAATAAATACACTATATTAAAAACAAAAATATTTAATAAAGAAAATATTTTCTAATTTCAATTTTAGTTTTAATAGACATAAATTAATGTATTTTAATTTTAAAATCCCTATTGATTTAATCGAATAAAAAATTTTCAAAATAAATTTTTATTTTTTTATATTTTCATTTACGTACAAAATGTGGTGTACATTTTGATTTTTGTCTATTTGTCTAAGCAAATGAATGTTTATTTGAATACTTATGTATGTATGTATGTGTGTATGTATATTAAAACTAAAATTGTTCAATGTTCATTTATAGGAATAAAATATTTTAATATTTAAATTATATAAACACACATTCAAACACAAAAAATGTGTAGATGTATTCAGTGTCTGTGAAAAATAAAAATTAAAAATTCTTTTGAAAATTATTTTTGTTTAGAAAAATTTTAAAATTCCTCAAAAATTTAAATATGTATAGAAGTAAAAGGTGAAATTGTTTTTATTTTCAAAAAAAAAAAAAAAAAAAAGAACAGAAACGTAAATGAAATACATAAATAGAAATTAGTTCAAAATTTATAAGTATTGTTGTTTTAAATACATTTCTTTGTACCTAACAAGTAGAGCATACTTTTAGGGTTCTTTTTACGATTTATTAATTTAATTTAATATTTTAAACAAATGTTATGCAAAGAAACTAATTAAAAACGAAAAAATAGCTCTTTATTTTTTCATATACAAGATTTCGCTAAGAAGTTGTTAAGGTCTCGTGGTTTGAAATCATAAAAAGTATCATACCTAGTAGCACAGTGTTTAATTTTTGTTATTTTCTGATCATAAATTTGTAAATTTTTAACCTTTAATAATAAATAAACAAAAATATAAGTTAAAAGATAATGCTTCACTGAAATTAATGTTTAATATTTATTATATTGAAAAAATTTAAAACTACTTTATTGTTAAAATTTAAGGGAATGCGTATTTGAGAATTATTCTCTTTGACTTCAAATATTTCTTCTGAAAAGTTTAATTAATTTAAATAATGCTAATGGAGCAATCGTTATTGTCAAAAATTGACTTAACAGAAAGACATTCAGACGAACATAAGATTATAATTTTGTTTGATAATGACCCATAGTAAATGATATGTTGTTTTTACACAACTAAAGTTTTCCACAACTATATTCAAATAAAAAATCCCGATTGTATTATTTTTAAAGCTTTTGAATGCTAATAAAATAAGTAGATTTTCTTCATATCAAAATTATGTAAATTATTTTTGGCAAAAAGTTGAAAATGCGAAAATAATGCCCTTAAAAAAGGTTTGCAGATTTATATTAAAAAAATGCTTGACTTTCTACTACTGCTATTGTTTTTCTCACAACTACATGTTATATTTTTAATTAATTTCTCAGAAAAATGCTTTTCTAAACAAAATTAAAAAAAATAAATTCCCAAAAAATAATAATAATAAAAAATAAACAGATAAATAAGACTGAAACCAAAGAAATAAAAAAAATGTGCTTCAATGCATAAAGATTTTTAATTTATTATTTATTTTTCAAACTGTTAGAATTAAATTTTTGCTTTAGTTAAAAAAAAAAAAATAAAATACTTTGAAACGAAAAAAATAACAAAAAATAATATAACGAAAAATGTTTTTTTCGGTTCACATATTCTGATGAATTTTTTCGCTTTTTGTTGAAAAATACAAAAAATTAAAACACAAATTCCAGACAAACTCAAAAGTCCAATTTGAAATAAAAGGCTGAATAAAAAACAGCAAAAATTAAATTTCAGAGGAGCTCAGCTACAGCTAGCAAGTAGAAAGAAACTAAACAATCAACCCAACCAGCCAACCAACCAAAGACCAAGAACAGCAACACCAACAAAACATAGAAATTCTTTTGAAAAAAGAAGATGAACAGAGAAAAAACACAAAAAATAATAATAAATATTTGCCGCTTTTTCATAATTTGAAATAAAAAAAAAAAAAAAGAAATCAATAAATTTCTTGTATACGGTATTTCAAGAATTTGTGATTTTTGTTTTTCTTTTTATATTTTTATTTATATATCAAACAACAATAAGAAAAGAAAATTTATATGTAAAATATTGTTTGTAAAATAAATTAAAAACTTAAATAGTAGCAAACTAAAGAAATTCATTTTATTAATAGCAATTTGCATTGTCACTTTATTCGAAATATATATCACATAATTTTTATTTATTTTTAATACAAAATTTATTTGTTAACATTTTTTTTTTTATAAATAATATACAAACAAATAACCGTTAAATATTAACCTTGTTTAGTATCTTGCTACTCAAACGAAAACAACAACTGAAAATTATAATAGTTTAGCTATTTTTACAAATCATTTTTATAGCAATTATAAGATTATTATTTATGTTTCATTCTTTATTTGATTTTTTTTTTATTGAATTTTTAAAACAAAATTGTGACAAACAATAGTTGGTACAACATTTAAGTAGCGTTTTGATAATGCAAATTACTTTTAATAATCATAAATCTTTTTTTTTTTCCTTTTGTTAAAATAAACAAAAAAAAAAAAAAAAAAAAAAAAATAAAAAATAAATTTATAAAACTACTATTTTTCAAAATATAGAATTTGTTTAAAATTTTGTATAATTTGTGAACATGGATTGTTTATTTTACAAGCACTTATGATATTTGCTAAAAAGTTTAAACACGATTTCACTTGTTAATTTATTTATTTATTTTATTATTTACAGAAAAAAAAAAAACAATTATGCAATAATTTTAAAAGACATTCTTGTTGGAACAAACGACATCTGGAATATTTTTATAAAATTTTCGACGCGTTTCTCATTTTTGCCCCATAAAGTATGCAGCAAATTAAAATCTGTGAAAAAATTTATAGGTAAAACTTAGAAAATGTTTAATAACTTTTTGACTTTTTAAACAATTTTAAAGATGAATATTTCGTTTTATTCTAAATAAAATGGTGTTTAATAATATGTACATAAAAATGTTTAACCTTAAAGAAAAAATTCCAAAAAATTGACGGCAGTCTAAATTTTATAAAACAAAAGGAAAATAAATATAAGTGTCGAATAAATCAGTACTAGGTGCCGGATTTTCATACATTTATTTTATTTTTAAAAGATATTTATTAAATCGTTAAAAAATCATTCCATGATATGCTTAGAAATATAATCATCATCCACCTCACCCACAGCTTTAAAATTGTACAAATATTATATATCGGTTCTAATATTTTACAGCAAAATTTTTAACTTTTAAATTAGTCTGACCATGCTTCCTCAGCTACTCGATGTAATGCCGCAGTGGTAATATGCAAAATTTTTGGATAAACAATTTTAATTGCTTTTTACTATTTTATTTTATAAGTAGCCACGTCCCATAAATATAAAAATAATTTAGTTTTCAGTATTTTCGTAATTTAACCGATTTATAAAAAGAACTGGCAATTGTTTCGCGGTTCACACTCAACGTCGTGATTCAAAAATTTCTAATGTTTCATCCATATTAATTAGGATATTCATTTTGCTCGACTTTTTCATTATTCGAATAATGAAATAACTCGAAAACGTAGTTTTTAAATTTCTCGAATAATCGAGTAAATATTTTAAATTACTTTAGTTATTCGCGTAAATTATACCTTAAGATTTTACTCGTTTTATTAATGTTTATTAAAAAAGAAAACAAAAAACAATAGTTAAAAACATCAAAAATATGCCTATATTAATTGAGATCACTTAATTTAGAAGAATAAATAACCTCTCTGAAAGTCTTTCCAAAATAATAATGAAATAGATTACTTAAAATCATAACAGATGGAGTCTTTTTGCATTGAATTTCAATGAAAATTTAAAAATTTCGGCGGCTGATTTTAGGTCGGTATGAGCCAACTAAATCGGCGGCGGCTGATAAAATAGATAATTGATCAACGGCGGTGCTGAGCCGAGGGCTTGTATCTCTGCTTTGTTATTTTATATTTATTAAATTATTTAGTAGTTAAATAAATACGCCTAAAAGTCGTTTAAGGTACATTTATAAATTCGAACAATTTGAATCAGATTGAGAATCAACACCATATTTACAGATATCAACTGCACTATCATTCATAGAACCAACAATATGTTTTTCCAAATTAAGTTTAAAATCCTGCAATTTGTTTCTTAAAGTTTAATATAATAAGGTGAATATTTTTTATCACCTCAAACCCAAATTATAAAAAATAATTTGTTTAAATTTTACATTATAATTTTTTAATTTGACGTCTTTTATATTTGTTTGATTTTTTTGTGATTGAAAAACGACCTTTAACTACTCGTTGTAATTTAGGCACATATTCAGTTCTTTTTTCCAAATTAATTTTTTAAATAAAATTTTAAATTGTAGTTTTAGATTCTTAACATTATATAAAAATTGCAGCAATTTTTTTGAAAAACTAAAATTGAAACATCTTTAAAGCTAGTAATAATTTTTATTCAAAGTTTTCGTGTAATCTTGAATAAAATTTTACTGGAAATTCTTGATTTTAATTTAATCAATCAATTATTTGATTTTAATCGATTAATCGAACAAACATTATTCGAGTGAATACCTTAATGCTAATCCATATTAACTTTTTTTTTTAACGGAGTTTACTTCATTTAGTTAAATATCGAACAATTCTACCAGAGCCTTAATAAATTTAATTAAATGGGATTAGTTACTTTTTTTTTAAGAAATGACTGCTGATGAAGGCTTTACATAAATCAAAGTTAATATGATTTATTCTTATTGTTATTATTATTATTATTATTATTATTATTATTATTATTATTACTTTTTTTAATTTTAAAATATGCAAATTAATATGTATTATTAAGTAAAATATAGCGAAAAATTTAAATCCATTTTTTCCATCCATCCATTCAGATAGATAATTACTTTAGACAGTTTTTAAATTTTCGAGAATAAACATGAACTTTCATGAAAAAATGTAAATTTGTCGGGGAAGATATCGTACAAATGCATTATACCAATTGTCACCTTTTATGGTAGTAGAAAAAATCCTTCAATATTTCGGAACATAAAAAATAAAGCTTATATTTTACATTTTATAGATTTTCTTAGAATAATGAAAATTTCTTTAAACCAACCAATCTACACATGCATGCACACATACTTCTTTTATGAGTTCTTTAAGACATTTTCTTATTTTATTTTTATTATTTTTGTTGTTGTTTTTTAATTTTGCAAGAATTTTATAGAAATATAAAACATCTTTGGATCTTTCCTAGATGTAACAAAGAACAACAAAAAGTAAATACAAAAATAAAAATAATAAAAATTAAGTAAAAGGAAAGGAAGGAGAAAAATAATAAAAAACAAGAAAATAAACTGGTCAATACGTAGAACAACAAAATCAGCAATTACTGGGATTTTTTTAAACCTCCCGCCATCACAACTTAAACTCATACAATTTATACACACACACACACTCGAAGCCTGTACAATTTTACTTACTTGCATCCACAATTTCCTTTCATTTCCTTGTAGCTATGTTTTTTTATTTATATATATTTTTTTCTAAATGGTTAGAATTGTTTTCTATTTTGGGAAAAAAAGGCAAAAGACAAACGCATTTCTAGAAAATCTCAGAGAAAAAGTAGTTTAGCAACATACGTTTCCATAACGATCAAGGGGAATGGACTTGAGATGATGATGATGATGACGACGATGATGTTGATGATGATGAAAGAACAAACGTTTTTTTTTTTTCATAACAACAGCACATAAGTTTTACTTTTTTTTTGAGATATGTTGCTTTTGTTGTAGCTATTGTTCCATATATATATTGCATCCCAGCAAACACAAATGAAAGTTTGTAATTAACAAAATAAAAATAAAAAAATCATTAACAAATTAATATGCTACAAAATTACACAACCTAATGTAGGCTGTAAATCTTCTTGAGGTCATCATCACATAACGGTTTTCAAAAATGTTTAAACACCCTCTAAATTTTCGATATGCCGAAAAAAATGTTTGGTAGGTAGTCACCCATTAAAAAAAAAATCGGATTTCATAAAATTTTCAGCTATTTTTTTGGGTTGAAAAAAATAAACTATTTAAATTTTGTTCTTACATTACATTTTTACTCCCCAAGACTCCAATTTTATAAAAAAAAAAAAATGTTGGCGGAGAGATATCTAGTAGGGCTTCACACACAGTAATTTTTCTTGCTGCAATTCTGACTTCGTAGGAGAAAGAGGTAAAGAGTATGTAAAAGCTCAGTATTCCATTCTCCTCTTTCTCCTACGAACTCGTAATGGTAGCAAGAAAATTGCTGTGAACCCTGACTTACTGTAAAACTTCTATAGGACATTGTGTCATCGTTAACAATAATAAACTTTTTAAATATTTTAGTTAAAAAGACCCAAAAAGTAAAATAAATACATAATAGGATTTTGCAAAAAGTACAAACGACATGTTTGATGTATTAAATACCACTATACTACTAAAATACTATTAAAAATTTATTTCTATGTTTTTTTTTTTTGGCAAAGTCTGCTTGTGGATTCTCACTCATTTGGGACCACATATATTCAAGTTCATGTTTCTAGATTCAAAATAAAAGAAAGTTCAAAAAGTATCAAATAAGAAATCTGCAGGAGTGCAGATTTTATGAAAAATGCAAATTTTTGAACGACTTTTTTAAATTACATATAACCATATTATTTTCACTATTATTTCTTATGTAATGTATAAAACAAATATATACCTTTCATTCCTGAAAAAGATATTTAAAAAACTTTTACAACCAACTTTTGGCAATTTTTAATAGATAAACAATATAAAAAAGTAATAAAAACGAAGATATATGTATAGTATAAATTCTAATAATTTTACATTTGTTTTTAAGCCCCTTCAACCCATATTGTTTGTTTTTTTTAACACTAAAACGCATTAAACTCTGGTTTTAGCAAATGCTTCCAAAAATGCAATAAAGGAGAGAAAAGCATCAAAATAAAAAAAAAAACAAATAAAAAATCCCTTATTAACCTTCTAATGGTCTAGGCTGACTCAGGGCATCTTTTATTATTTTTATATTTTAATTTCATTTGGTATTCTACTCATTTGTTTAAATAGTAGACATAATAATCTAAATATGTATCTAAACCTTAAATCCACCAAAAGTTTTGGGCTAATAATACTTAAATTCTGTAAATTGATTTTATACATTTTTGCTCCGAACATAAGAGCGCACCTGTAAGTGCTTCCGTAAAATTGTACCCCTTACAAAATTACATCCAGCAAGTAGTATTTTTTGCTGGGATATGATATGTTTTATACAGGATGTGTGTGTAAGTGAACAATCTAATGTGCGTAAAAAATGTACATTTCTAAAAAAAGTTAAGAATTCATAGAAACCTGAATTGTTGTAAACTTTTTTTTCTTAATTTTTAAATATTAATTTTGCTGCTGTAAAAGGGACTTATATTTGAAGAGTTAAAAATAAATGCAATAAAAAACTAAAACGAAAAATGTAAAGGTTTTTATATATATATTTTCAACTCTGTAACCGGCGACATCTTCTAATTTTTATATTTTCTCAATTTTGATTATTTTATATCAAAGTTATTTTGGACTTTTTTGTTTACTCTTAAACGGGTAACTTCTTCTCTAGGAATAGCCAAACAAGCAAGTGTAAAAATGCTTCTTATCTTATAGTCATACTTTTAGAAACTCTTCTTCTATTCAAAACAAATTTATGACAATTTAAAAAAAATTACCGGAAAACTTGTACAAAAACAAAATGCAACTGCCACAAAGGCAGAAACAATTAAAATTCTTAACTTTTTTCAATACTCATACTACAGACAATTTTCCTTAAGACAAAAAAGCACACACACTCACTCCATACTATCGAAATAAAACAAAATCTAAAAAACAAAATTAAATTCAAATAGCCAACAAAACAGAATTCACACACGAACAACATACAAAAGCAACATCATGATGATAGAGCCTAAACTTCCATCAAGGCGCACAAACGCCCTCTGTATTTTTTGTTTTTGCTTCTTTACGAAGAAAATATCCATCAGAAAAATGTCGTTGCTTTTCAACTTTTTTCACACACAATAACAACCCAGCACGTGTGTAATCAATGTTTGTATGCGAGTGTACATAAAAGTTATTTGTGTACGTATTTACGTCGAGTATATATTAGACAAATTTTTATCAAGACGAACGTCAAACTTTTGCTTGAATTACAGATGATCTTCTATCTTTATTAATTATAAGGGAAAATGTATGTCATAATAAATCATGTAAAAAGTACCAACAAAAATCAAAATGGCTTCTTTTATTAAGCAACGTCAAGACAAAGTTATCAGTACTCGATCGCTGACAATTTTGTTTTAACGCTGCAATAATACCAACAAATTCAGTCTACACTAGGCAAATTTTTATCCTGATAAAATTTTGACGTTTGTCTTGATAAAAAATTCTCTAGTATAGACTCGACGTTAGAAAAAAATATCTAGAAAATTTAAATGATAAAAAGAAAGTTTTGCAAAAAAATTAAATTAAAAAGCCCAATGGAAAATTATTAAAAGTTTTATTTTTTTTTACCAAAACAGTTTGGATTTTGATCATACATATGTATGTTACACTCCCTAGATGGAAAAAGTTCTTGATATTATATAATTTTTATTGTTTGGCAAAATCTTCCTAACCCCAGGTCTACAACTGAAATTAACGCTGATATAATATGTGAGATAACGCCGGCAGAAGAGAATAACCATTTTATTTATATTATGTTAAATGTTAAATTATATCATTATTTTCAATCGGTCACAGAGTGAACATGTCCTTTTTATTGAAGCAATTCGCACTTTTTTAGCATAATTTTATAAAAATGTTTTTTACATGTAAAACAAACACTAAAAGGAAACGATTTTACAAAAAAAAACATTATTTTTCAGTAATTTACAAATTACACATGCACACACACAAACAAACTTTCGTATATGCGTATTTTTTTGACAGTTTATCTTATAAGATGGTTGTGTAGAGAAATCTCATCACAACAGTCTCATAATACATCTTATAGTACTAATATTTGCATCTACACGTGATATAATACTCTCAGAGAGCGAATTTGACACTCTCTGACACAAAAATCTTACATATTGTGTTACGTCTAGACGGGCTGTAAGGAAAGAAAGACAATTTAAAAGATGGAATTTCAAAACATATTTTTGTTTCTTTTTTCATATTTTTTCTTTAAAATTGACAATTGAAAATTGTAATCTTTATTATCTTTCTAACATGATATAAAAAATAACACTTTGCTACAAAATGACACCTTTCATTTTCACTCTAAAAACAAAATAATGAGGGTTGTAGATCTTCTTGAGGACATCACATAACAATCTTCAAAAATTTTTAAACATACTCAAAATTTTGAGATATGACGAAAATACCTTTTTGTGTACAGTTCCTTCACTTAAGGTCTCGTAGCCTCTAAATTTTAAGTCAATTTTAGATTTTCAAATTAAATAAGAAAGTAAAACAATGTGGCTTTTTAGTAGTTTTTTTAGTACATAAATTTTGAGTTTTCAATTTTTTATAAAAAAAAAAAAATAAATAAAAAATAATTAAATATAATAAAAATAATTAAAATATACGTAAATATACGTATAAAATATACGTGCTATACAATTATGTACGAAATATTCAAAAAACTTCAAAGAATCAATAAAAAAAATAGCGTTTTTGTTAAGAAAACGATTTTTGTATTTATTATATGCAAATTTATGCAAAGATCTAAGAAAACGCACTTTTTGTGAAATAATTGTGAAATATGCAAAAGTGTACTTTTCAAGCATAAAGCTTGAAAATGGCCCTGCTAATGATTATTCAACATTTTTAAATTTATTTTTCTTTTTCGACCTTGATGAACATTCTTTGATTTTTTCTTGAAGATTAAGGATATTTGTATATAAATTTTTAAATGGTATTTTGTTTAGAATAAAATGTGATATCTCTATTTTAAATCGCTTAAAAAATCCAAAAATTATTAAACATTTTCTAAAGTTTATCAATAAATTGCTCATGTATTTAAAGACAAAGTATTTTATTATATTTTTTTGGTGCAAATATAAGAAAGTTTTAGTAACTTATTCCAGATAAATAAAATAAATCTTGTTATGATTACAAAAAAAAAAAAATTAAAAATTTTATTTTTAAAAATTACTTTATTATTGCATAGGCTTTTAAAGAAAAAATTATAATAAATTGCAGTAGAACTCAAAAAACTATGGAAAAATATTATTTTTTAAATATTGCTTAAACATTTGTCTTTAATATTTAATAAATATAATATTTTCTGTTTTTAAATGATTTACGCTTTATTTGTAACTAGAGTTTTTCTTGTCCCGGTCATTTTCCGATCCCGGGAAATCGGGATTGAGTTTAAAAATTCCCGAGATCCCGGGTGTTCCAGCCAAAAATAAATAATTAAAAATTTTAAAGCATTTATAAAATAATTCAGTTAAATGAAGAATAATAATTTTTTAAAGAAACTAATTAATCATAAAGCGTTAAACTAAGTAATTCAGTTCTTTTTGAAATATTGATATTTTAGAAAATTAAATTGATAATTTTACGGAAGTAAGCTTGTTAAGAGAGCCACAAAGAATTTTACAGATTTTTGAAGCTTTATTCTTTTCAAGTTTATAACCCATTTCTATGAAAAACGTTTTTTTTTTTTTTTCTCATACAAAAATATAATTAAGTTCCTTCTATTTTTATGCTACACTATTAATTTATAACTAATGAAAACCTGAGCTTAAAAAATAATTTACACGTTTAGTTCTTGTACAATTGGAACCTTTAAATTGCATAGTCTTATAAGTAAACTTTTTGTAATTCATCACATAAAAAATCCATGTACAGTTTATAGTTTGTATACTTTTTCACATTTTAACTGGTGCTTTAAAAATGTACATTGTTGTTTGAGGATTCCAGACATTTTAGGGAGATTTTTCTTGCAATTTTTACATGACTGCAAATTATACTCGTATATTCAAATCGTTTAAAGTATATTTACTTTCAAATGTCGATTTTTACTTCTTACTAGTTCTTTTGCAACATATTATTTTTGACCATAATGCAGAGTCGTTTTTTCTTTTTTTTTTTATTAATTTGATTTTATTAAAACCTTTATAAAATAATTAATTACAATGTTATGAGGATTTACTTAAAGGTACTCGTATTACAGCAATTAACATCTAGACAATTAAATAAGGAAATTATCCAAATGATATTATAACGATATCGAAACGATATCATCTAGGTTATAAAAATTATCACTAGTGATAGTTTTTACGAACTAAAGTGTACCTTTACTCATGATATCGCTTTTCCATAAAATTATGATATCGTTTTCGGTATTGTAATTTCCAAAAATAACGATAGTAAAATCGTCTTGGTGCACATTTTGTTCTGAATGCTATTTAGAAATTATGTTTTTTGCATTTAAATATACTAAATATAACAATTAAGAACAAAATCCCTACATCTTTAAAATTTACATTTGTATTTATTTTTCTGACTAATTAACCTTTTACTAATATGAAAGATTTCTCGTTTTCAAGAATTTTTATGACCAACTTGTATTTTATTAAACGACTCTTTAACTATAGGTATTAATTTATTAAAATAAAAATCTAGATTACCTGAATTAGTACAAGGTTGGTTAATGCTCTGACACCTAATTTCATTTTCCAACCTGTTTCTGATTGCTGACCAGTCTGCGCGATAATACAAGAGAACTGAACATGTTATTTTTTGAACTTGTCCAGAAATAACACAGGATATAGATACATGGTCCGACTGTAAAACATTTGGATGTGTCTCAAGAAATGGAGACACGAGTTAGATAAAACAATGCGAGTATATTCATTTGGGTAATAAATGTAGTAGTTGGATTGAAGGCAGTAGAGCTGTAGAGCTCTTTACCAACCGAATTATCTGACATACAATTTCAATGAGTATGTTGGGCATTCAAATCACCGAAAATAAAAAAGTCGTTTGAAATTTGTTGTATGGTTTCAAAAAAGTCTCATTTAAAATGAGAATATCGACTTTCCTTTTGTGTAAAACGTATTCTAGCTGAGCAGCTGCTGACTCAGTTGTTATGCCTTGGGAATTCCAGTGCATAATATGAACACTGTGTCTACCGGTTGAATTATATGACATGTTGAAGCATCATACCCAAAAATCATAGCTTGTCGCATTTATGCTGACATCTTTGCAAAGCATCGACAGCATCAAAAAATATATGCATCAGCCTTTCATTTGAAATGTCATTGTTGTTATTCCTTTCGTAGCTTTTGTTTTCTTTATGCAGTTATAGTACTTATAAATTATACTACCATCACTATTACCTTTGTTGAGTGAACAAACTGCATAATCGTGATTTTCGGCGCAGGCTAAACACATTACAATACGGTTACAATTTTTAGCACCATATCCATACATAACACACTTGGACCTTTGTTGCTCTTTAGAGGTTTTCTCCAATGCACAGAAATATTACAAAAATATTTTATTTTCATAACCTCTTTTGAAACATGTTGACGATCAAACTCGATAAGATAGAGCGCGTCATCTACACTGGATCTCTTTGTTTCTAGTTCCTTAATGCTTACCGGGTTTATATTGTACGAACTGACAAATTCTTCGCCAATTGTCTTTGTGTCCAGTTTTGGTAGGCCAAATAAAACCAATTTAAAAGTTTTTACATCCTTTAACTCATGCGTATAATACTGGAGTTTTTTATCTTCGAGAACACTCAAAGCTTCATTATACAACGATAACGAGTTTGAAAGAAAAGATTCCAAGTTTTTGGCGTCTTGAATTTGGTACTATTGCTCCAATGCTTTCTTCTTTTTTGAGCAAACTTTGCCAAACAAAAGAAAGTTAAAGCAAATTTAAATAGTTTTTTTTTTAATTTAAAAATGCAATTAATTATTTCTAGCAAAAATTAGCCCGATGCTTTTATCTTGAGGCAGAGATGCCAGATGAGTTTTTTTCTTTTTAAAATATTCTCATAAATAGAATTATTTTATTTTCTATATAGTAACAAAATCAAATAAAATGAATAAAATCTAATTATATACTAAAATAACCATATATAAGATAGAAAATATAAACATTTTGCATACAGAATAAGTCCCGGAAAATCCCGGATATACCTACATAGGTATAACTTTGAGGTAATTTGAATAAGGAGTTTTGAGTATGTTATTAATTCAAATCGGACAATTCGTTCTCAAGATATGTTGCAATATTTAGTGCAACCTTATTAATTTCCTTTATAGATTCAATTCAGAAAAAGTGATTTACAGGCTTATAACTTCATGATCACGTGTATTTAAATTTACTAAGAATACCCATGCCGCAGAATTAGTGTTGCCTAATTCTATATTATCACTTCACTGTAACTGGGATCAAAAAGAGTTTAAAATTAAAGCAATTTAGATTACAAATACTTATAAATTTTAAATGATTAGAATTTTTTTTAAAGCCCTTATATTCGAAACAATACATATAATCAATTTTTAAAATGTTATTATTTTATTTATACTACGATTAGCGGGCAAAGTAGTTACATATTTTTTTTTTTCCTATTTAGATTAGATTTGCTACACAGTGTTATTTGTGGTTAGGTTTAAATTTTAATTTCATTTCTGAACAGTGCGTTAGCCTCATTTACGAATAGAGGAGCAGAGTACATATCAGGTCTTAGATTTTCTAAAAAATTTTTTATTTTGTTTTCTACAACTTTTTATTTTTAGTTTATTTTTATATAGCAGCAGCAAACATATTTTCCAACTGTTATTATTTTATGTCTGAAAGTTAGTCGGTACCTACGTACATATTTTATTTATTGGTGTATAAATGTGTATGTAAGTTTATATTTTTTTGCCAAGAATCTTGACGTCAAATGCCAACTTTTTTCATTTTTGTTTTTGTTGCTGTTGGTTTTTTACAGCATTTAACAAACTACAATATTTTTCTGCAAAACCGAAACAAAAAAAAAAAAAAAAAAAAAGAATACAAATAGAGAAAAAGAAGAAAAAATTAACTACTACTTGTTTTAACTTTTTTGTTTTGCTACAGCTTTGTTTGCCATACACATACACACACGCTGTTCCTTTCCTTTAAAATCCCCCCTCCTTCTATGGTTCTTTCTTATCTAAGAAACACAACAAAAAAGTTGTAATATTTTATTTTCTTTTCTTTCAGGTTGTTTTTTTTTCTCTCACCTTTTTTCACATTTTTCGAAAGCAAGTTTTTCTTTTTCTGTTTTTTATTTATTTTATGGCTTTTTTGTAGTTGAGTTGGGGCTTTTTTATTATAAAATTTCAGCCTCCGAATGTTTTAAGCTCTAAAGCAACGATGTTAGTTTTTTTCGTTTGTTTGTTTGCAATATAACGATTATTTTATTTTTCTAAATAATAAAAAATCTAGTAGAGAATCGGCCGTAGCACTAATGGCGACGTTAGCCTTTCCTTGAAATCTTTTTTTTTTTAATTTTTTTGTCTTTAAGCTTTACAACTGCAATTTATTTATGTGTAGAATTTTTTGTGTAAAAAATTAGTTTTTTCATATTAAAAAAAAAAAAAAAAAAAAAACAATTTTAGTTATTTTTCATACAACAATAACAAACATACATATGTATGTGTTTGTTACACCAAAAGAAAAAATGTTTGTTAATTTAGGTGTTATTGACGGCTGAAAGATAACACTGGTCTGCAAAAAAAATTCCCTTTAAACAAAAATAGTAACTCCGAAACTATTAAGGGGATAACAAATATTTTAACATAACTTGAAGGTAATTTTAGTCATTATCTTTTGGTGTTTTATTTATTTAAATCGGACAAACCGTTCTTAAGTTATAGGGTAGAAGGGGGAGCATTCGCCATAGAGGCACATCATTACTCGTATTTTGAAAACGATGTATAAATTTTGTGTCACTAATTGATTTCTTCTTTCCATTAATCCATCAAATTTTGATATTTTCAATTTACATTTGGTTGGTGGTAGACGTGATTAATTGTTTTTTTTTAAATGCTTTCACAAATATTTCATTGTGGCTATTTTCTGCGATAACTTTCTTAGTTTTTGGGTTTTAATAAAAATTTTGTTCAGTGTTATAAAATTGATAGTAGTGAACAAGAATTGACAACAGTTGTTTTAATAAATTGATTTAAAGTGTGAAAAAAAGTTATCATTGGTGCAGAAGACTCCTCCTAGGAAGCATTCGCCGAACCGAACTTATTCTCCAGGAGCGTCGCATTTAGCAAAGAGGTACTTACTAGCTGTAGACATAAAAATCGTTTAATGATTTTCACAATGAACTGACTTCGGATCTGCACTATTTATCGAATTTTTGTTTATTTTACATGAAATTCAATTACATATATTACTTTTTATTATTTTTTTGTAACTAATGCTCCCCCTTTTACCCTTCTAGTGCGATCGCCTTATTAAGGGACATAAAAGTCATGCCCATAAAAACGTCTGTACGTTATAGAAAAGGGCTGTGCCGAATCTTATATATCGTGTTGAAATGTTTTATGAAAAATTAATATATTTTAAAGTTAATGAAATAACAACAATATCAAATGCAAGATTAATGAAAAAAAAAAAAATGAAAGCAACATTAATTAAAAAAGATTATTTTGAAAATTTATGGACCAATTAAATTCGAGAAAAATATTTGTCACAGATCTACGCAAGAATTAAGTCCATAGCTTGTATAGGGGCTTCAAAAGTCCAAAAACGCATTTGGCCGATATCTCGAATACTAATAGAACTATTGAGTTGATTTCTTCAGCGCAAAAATTCTGAATCTGTGAAAGAACGAAGGGTCTAACTTATATAAGTGCTTCAAAAAATAGAAAAAATCTAATATGATATATCTTTAAGAGAGAAAACCATAGCTAATATAGGAGCTTCAAAAAGTAAAAAAATGCGAACGAAGTCGCTAGCTTAGAAATGTCGAAAAAAAAATTTTTTTGGAGGTATCTTCGTTTTTCGGCGATATATCGGCTATTTATGGATCGATTTTGGTCATTTTTATTTGCGTTCATCTATGGGAGATTCTCTTTAAATTGATGTATAAAACATATATATCCGATATTTGGGGCTTTCTAAAATCTGATTTCAACAGACAAGCGGACATTGTTATTTCGACTATCAATAAGGATTCATAATATATATAGTTTTTAGGATCTTAAATGAATATTGGAAAAATTACAAACGGAATGACAAACTTAACCTTTACACCTGTGGTGAAGATTCTTATTCAGCACATCAAAATCAACATATTCCAACTATTTTTTTTCGTGTCTAAATCATAAAAAAATATTTCTATATGAGAGTTTATTTTAAAACTTCTTCCGTTTCTAATATTTCCATGTTAGCTAACATTTAGCTTTTAGTGTAATTTAGCATACTCGCATTCAAGCTAAATGTAATTTTTCTTTTCTATTGAATTTTTCGTTTTTTTTTTTTTTGCAGTCTTTGCCTTATTTTTAATCATGAAAGAAAAAACTTACCTTCATTATAAAAAAATTTCTTATTTTTAGTACAACCCGAAATAGAGAAAAAAAACCCAACCGACCGACTACTGCAAACAAATCTTATTTAACATAGAGGGAAAAAATAAATAATAAAAAAATGAGGCATTTTTTGCTGTCTCTAGATTATAAATTGCAATAAAAAAAAAGTTGGTGGGTTTTTTTAAACTTTTTTAAGGTTTTTAATAAAAATAAAATATAATGCCCTTCGCCACGGATGAGATTTTAGAATTAAAATAAAGAAAAATATGTATATGTATATTGAAACGTGTATATGTACATATGTATATACTTTTTAATGATATCATCAAAATATTATAAGAAACAATATTTACTTTAACGACTTTTTTAATAACGGAAAAATTTTATTAAAAAAAAAAAAAAACTAATTAAGAATAAAATTTGAAACAAATATGAATTTGAAAATATTATCAAAACTAAAAGTGAAAAATATAAAATTATCTTTCGTTTTTTTTTTTAAAATTTGAAAAAGAAATTTAATCAAAAAAAAAAAAAAAAAAAAAAACTATTTATACTTGAATAAAATTCTTAAGGTAGGTTGTTTTCAAATTGAAAACACAATTTCGCCCTTCCTACTGAATATGTTTAAAGTACAAGTATTATAAAAAACGTTTGTAACACGTTTCAATCGATAAAATTCAAAGAATTGAAGTAACCAAAATGTTTTGTTTAAGTCATATTTTGGTTATATAAAATATTTTCTATTAAAGAAAAAAACCACAATTTGGAAGATAAATATTCAAATAAATATAAATAATATTTAAAAGAAATTTTATATAATTTCTTAATAATTTTGAGAATTTAAAAGATGGCTTTTTGTTCAATAATAAATTAAATCAAACCAGTTTTATTTAGTAAATAATTGAATTAAAAATTTAAGTTTAAATAATTCGACTTAAATGGTTCATTCAAGTTACTTTTTCAAAAACCAAAATTTTTGTATCTGTTTTTTAAGTCTTTAAGAAGCAGAAAAAAAATACTTCTAAAAAATAATAAATAAGTCATTATTATTTTTTTAAACAAATTTATAAAACAGTAAAAAAAAATGTTGAACATTTTATAACAGACCCTGAGAGTTTTTAAAAAATAAAGACACCAAACAGTCTTTATAACTAAAAAAAAAAAAAAAAATAGATAAGTTTAGGCTGGTTAAAAGACTAACCAACTGACTGTTAACAAACTGAGTTTCCGTCTGTCTGCCTTCTTACCCAATTGACTATTAGCTGAGGCAAAACATTCAATATTTCTATAAGTGTCATGAATCATATTTATGGGTATTTTTATTTATAATTTAAACATTTTTTCTTATCTTGTTTCTTTTTTATTATACGAAATTGATTTTTTTTTTTTTGGTTTTTATATTATTTTTATTTTTTAATTTTGTATAATATAATTGTGCGAAACCGCAAGGTAACAAATAGAAAAAATAGTAAAAAACAGTCTTAAAAAATAATGTAAAAACCTAAAAATATTTCTAAAACTTTTATGAAAGTTCTAGGTACTGCAACAATTTTTTTTTTGTTTTTTTTTTTTTGGTTTTGGTTTTTTTTTAACAGATAAAGTATATTATATGATTTTATTATATTTTTTTATTTAAGTAACACTAAGTACATATAAATATTTGAAATATAAATATTGGATTTTCCATTAAAGCTAATTTAAGATTATGGGTTGAAAACAAAATGTAATGAAATAATATACTGTATGTATGTATGTATGTATTTTAAATCTATAAAAATTTATAAAACAGAAGAAATTTTTATGGAAATTTGTTATATAGTACACTAAAGGAAAAATTATGCCTCAAAATCCAGAACTAAAGAGTAATAAGAGACTAAACTAATTTTCAAAATCCTAAGTCGATTGTGAAACACCTAACTCATGCAACAACAAAATACATGTAATCAAATGTATTTTGTTAATATATATATATAGAAAATATTCGATATTGAGCTGGTGTCAACTTGATGCCAATGCGGTATCAATTTTCGTTAATAATTTGAACACGCAGTGTACAATTTAAATACATACAGTGTTGATTCACTATTGGCACTATATGATATCGTTATATATATATATATATATATATATATATATATATATATATATATATATATATATATATATATATATATTTCACCATAACTCGAGAACGCTTTATCCGATTTTCAAACAAATCAAACAAAGTGAAGACACCTATATTCATGAGCAGACATAAATTTATTAGTATTATTTCATCATCAGGATAAAATTGTCCGCACTCGATCTATGACAATGTTGTTGTTGGTATTTTATACGCGATAAAATCTTTTTGCCTTTTCATGCTTTTTGTTGCACGCTTTTCCGCTTTTTGTACCTGCATGCTTATTTTACAATTTTTAAAATAAAAAATTTGGCCAAAATTATTGAAGAAAGTTAGCCAAATTTATCAAATTATCACCATTTATTTGAACGATTTTTTTTTTTTTTTTTTTTGTATTAAAACTCTGAGCTAAAAAATTGCCCACGAGTTCGAGTAAATTGTTAGTATTATTTTTTTAAATCACTTACTATATGCTCTTACTTGTACCAGGTTAAGCTTAACAGT
Source organism: Protocalliphora azurea (assembly GCA_932274085.1). NCBI lineage: Eukaryota > Metazoa > Arthropoda > Insecta > Diptera > Calliphoridae > Protocalliphora > Protocalliphora azurea. The sequence goes on from OW026523.1 coordinate 147,345,826, forward strand.
TAGATATCGGCCGAACACAGGTTTTTTCTAGTATTTGGCCCATAACTTTTTGGTTTATTAACCGATATTTTATAAAAAGCAAGTCAACTATAACAATTTTTAAATACAAATTTTTCCTAAGTTTATTGAAGTTTATATTTAAATCCGCTCTATCAATATCCACTGATATTAGATCAATTTTCTCTATTTTAATTCAGTAAATCCTTTAAAAAATGTGACTTTTTATTGTTACACTTTGGCTCCAATGTATTACCTTTTTCCTGATGTCTGTTTGCTATAAACATCATTTAAATTGCAATTCATATTTACATTTTTACAGCCAAAATGTTAAGTATACATATCTATATATTTTGTATAATAAAATCAAGATTTGTCCATCAATTTTCATGATGTATGGATTATTTTATTTGTAGTATACATAGCTTTATGTTTAAATAAAAAAAAAAAAAAAAATTGGACGTTTTAAATTTTTAAATAAATTTTAAGGAGCAAAATTTTTCCAATTTTGCATAAAAATTTTCTTTTTCTACAACTAATTTCTAAATTAGTAAATAAATAAAAAACTATTGAGCAAATAAAAAATAATGTTAAAATAGTTGGAATGTGTATTTTATTCTGCATCTTTTGGTGTTTTATTTATCTAAATTGGACAAACCGTTCTCGAGTTATAATGAAATATATTAGTGTGACCGCTTTATTAAAAGGGTCATATTATATATATATAGCCAATTCCTATATATTGGTATATAATACACCAATAATTTATATTTAATTTCATATGGTTTATACATATTTTTCTATTTATGTTGTTATTCCGTTTAATATGAGATTGTGAGATTTTTTTTTATTATTTTGCTTATAATTTTTTCAAAAGGTTTTAAAAATTCAATTAAAATATTATTTATCTGCTGTTGCTGTTGTTGTTTTTTGTCGCTGCTGCTAACAAAAACAGCTTGAAAAAAGTATTAAAATAATTGCCTTGTGTTTTTTTTTCTTCTTAATTTTTTATTATTTTCCATTTATTTTTTTTTTTTTTTTCGAAAAAATTTATTTCTATGACATACTCAAGGGGATTTTATTTTGTGTGTGTTTTTTATTTTTTTATAAACAAAAATAAATTTGTTTAATTTATTCTGTACTTTTTTTGTTGTTATTATTATTGTTTATTTTTATATTAAAATAAAAGTTAAACAAAAAATAAAGAACCTACAACAAAACTATGTGTGCGTGTGTTCATGTAGTTGTTTTTGTTTTTTTTTTTTTTTTAAATATTTCTTTTTTCTGTTGTTGCTGTTTTTTATAAATAATAATAATAATTTCAATAAAATTGAGGTGATTTTTTTATATTGTTTCTTTTTTTGTTGTTATTGTAAAAATTTAATTAAAAAACTTAATATTTGTTGTTGTTGTATTGGAGGGGTGATAAAACTTTATATTCGTTATTGTTATTACTCTTTTCGTTGCTGTTGTCGGTTTTTGTTATAGCCAATGATTATTTTTTTTTTTTTATTTTATTCTTTTTTTCAAGGAAAATCTGTTTTTTATTCAGTGTTCAACAATTTATTATAACTTTTTTTTGTTATTTATTATTAATAAATACATATATAAAAAAATTATTATTTTTTAGAATTAATAAAATATTTCCTGCACATAAAACTTTACAATAATTTATTTCATTCAATACAATAAATAATATAGTTTTTATACATATTTCTTCTATACAATTGTAATTTAATATTAAATTAAAAGAAAAACAAAAAAAAAAAACGAAACTGTAGAATAAAAAAGAAAATCTAATAAACTGTTTGTATTTTTTTCTTAAAATTTTCTTTATTATAAAAAAAAGTTGGTAATTATTTTAAAAATGCAAAATTTAATTAGTTAAGTGTGTAAAAGTAGTATAAACAAAAAATATTGCACTATTAGTTATGTATATCAAATGTTATAAAAAGCGTTAAAAATGTGTGTGGAAGTGCAAGGATGTCATGTTGTTAATTAAACATTTAATTAACAATTTAATTGGATTATTACAGACAGCATTTTATACCCTAAACCACTGCACAGTAGCGCCGATTACAAAATAAATGGTTATAAAAAGGGCACCCAAAAATATACTCTAAAAAGTGTTTTATGCACATAAATATGCCATATAAATTGCTAAAATATACAAAAATATGCTGTTGGGACTAAATTGTCTGATATACTAACCAAACGGTTAGTATTTATCCATTTTATTTGAAGCCCGGGAAAAAATATGATTTTGCATATTTTTAGTTGCCCTGGCTATAAAGTAACTACTAAACTTTGGTTCGTAAGTGTTAAAATTTTACAGAGTGTGGTCAGATATGGTCAAGATTAACGTGAGTACCTGCCATGACGGCCTAACCCCACGGTGGTCTTACCACTGGGTGAGGTACAATGCGCCAACCAACGCCCCCATGTGTTGCCGCACCAGGGGCTACGGGCTCCCGTGGTACCAGATTGTGTTAAGTCTCTGGTCAGGCCCCGAAGATCCTTTTCTCCCATTATAGACCCACAGACAAGTCCAGCAATGGTGCACCTTTTTATACCTGCCACACTGTTACGCTCTTTAAGACCGAAGTTATCTTAGAGTGTAACATGACAGGATTTTCTCTACCACGTATGAGCTATACATCAAGGAAAAGATTTAATCCAAGAAGACAAGCCGCCGTGGCGGAGAGTGTGGTCAAATCAACAACATTGAATTGACACCTCTTTGATATCAATTTGATACCTTTATTGATACTTTTATTTTTTTACTAAATTCACCCATACTTCCAATTCTTTTATATTGCTAATTGAACCTTATTTATGGCCTGATGCGTTAAAAATGTCAAATTATTTAAAAATTAAATTTGTATGATTTTTTTTTTGTACTTTTTATACAAATTTTATTTTTAAACAATTATCTTGTTGTACTGTATCAGTGCCTTAATTATTTGAAGGTATTTTTTATTTTCATTATGAACTCTTAAAGCTTTAATTCTAGATTTGTTTAAATTTCTAATTTGTAACCAGAGTAACACCAGATGTATATTTTTTAATAGATTTAAGCAAATTTTTATTAACAAAATCTAGGTAAGAAGTCAGTTTTAATTTTATTTTAATTTAATTTTAATTTTTTTAAGAATAAGATGAATTCCAATAAATAGGTACATAGGTAGAGTTGGATCGGAATAAGCATTATCAGAATTCAGTTCGAAAAATAAAAAAAAAAATACAGAAGAGCGATATTACTTTTTATTTCTATATTACTTGTCATTACAAATGACATGTATTATAAGCATAGTTGTCAATTTAGCTTTTCTAAGACTAAATCTATCCTTTTTATTTTACTTTTAGCCTAAAATTTTTCATTTTTTTATTTCTTCGCATAAAGAAATCGAAATTATTTATATATACTAAAAAATTTCGCGTGCGGCACTTTCTTCTACAAATTAAAAGTGCCTTAACTCATTTTATGGAGTTACTAAATCGATTATTATAATTACTTTTTAATATACTTCATCAACCATAGAGGCTATTTATGAAAATAATTAAAATTTTATTAATACCAAAAATCACCCAAAATTTTGGAAATGCTTAAATGCTTTTTTTTAGAGTCATTTTGCTGGGTGTTATTTATAAATTTATTACAATTTCTTAAGAAAAATATCAAAAACTAATGAAAAAGGACAAAAAATAAGTTTCTAAATTTAAAATAAGAACTTTTTTCTGGCCTTATTTTTGTTTTGACATTTTTTAAAGTTCAATTTAGCCTTTTTTTCTCATCTCCTGGCAACACTGATTATAGAGTACTTTCTTTAGTAAAAATAATAATCATTTTTAAAATATTTGTATTTTTAATAACAACCGGTTAACCGGGTTTTTAAATAAAACCGTATTCGAACATGGTTTTTTTAAAAATGTTTTTTTTTTTCGAATAAACTAGTTTGTAATATATCTGAGACCACATAAAGTATATGCATATACAAATTCTGGTTGGTCATTAAATTCTAAGACGTTTTTGCAATGTCCGTCTATTTGTTGAAAGCACGATAGGTTTGTTTTAGAGTATCCAAAAATCGATTTTTGGTTTAACCAAAATATCCCATTTTAGGAAAAAAGCGCTTGAACAGTTTTGGACTCTTGAAAAAGTCGGTTAACCGGATTTTAGTTATTTAAACTTTTTAACAAGAAAATATTATTTTTTAAAACAAAAACTTTAATTTATACGTGCATATAAGTTTTACTGTGAAAAAAATAATAAATTTTGATACGCATAATTTCAAAATTAAATTATAACTTTTGAGAATTTTTTTTTTTTTTTTAATTTAAAATGGACATTGTTATTATTTTATTTAATTACTTTTCTTTAATATTTTATTTATAATCCTGAGATGTTATTAAAAATATGGGTGTCTTTCCGAAATAAAATAAAATTTATTTTGTAATTGAAATACTAAAAAGTGAGCCCAAAAAAACTAGTGCATAAAATTTGGTTATAGAAATTATACCAATAGTTAATTTATATTTTTATGAAAAAAAGTTTTAAGTTTTAAATAAAAATGTATTTCTTATTGAGTGTCGCTGGATGTAACAGCCGTACGTAGGTACGAATTTAACAATACTACACCATCAAATAATACACAAACTTATTATTTTAATAAATGTTTTAGTCCTAGTGCGGTGCGTTCGTGCGTTTATTTCTAATATAAAAAATAATAAAATAAATACGAAATAAAAATACAAATAACTTCACTACTTAAAGTAATGTTTTTCCCTTAGGAACTAAATTAACGTACAAAACCGGTTAACCTGTTTTCGGTTTTGGTTTGTTTGGTATTGAAAATGGGCAAAATCAGTTCATAAACAAAAGTTATGAATCAAAAATTAGAAAAAATTAAAGTCCCAAAAAATACCATACGATCAGGAAATTTATTTTAATTATTGTATTTTTTTAAATATGTAATTTAATTTTTTTAATTAAAAAAAAAAAAAAAACAATTTCATTTTCTTAAATTTGGGAAAAATTTATAATTTTCAAAAGAAAATATTTTATTCAAGATATTATTTATAAATTAATATTTGCATTTCTTTTAAAGAGTCACTTAATTTAGAAAGTTTGTTTGTAAACCAAAAAGATTAATAAAGCCAAAATTTTAGCTTTAAATAAATTAAAAAAATTTTCTTAAAAATTTTATGTCAAGTCATGACAAAGTGGAGAATTATATAAAAATATTTTATTTTAAAAATTACACGCTGCTACAAAGTTTTACTTTTTATGTTCAGTCGGAAAAGGGTGCAATGTGGGTTGTAATCTTCTTGAGGATCACAAAACAATTTTGAAAATTTTAGAAACATCCCATAAATTTCGAATTATTGCGAAAAAAAATCATTTAAAGGATAGTCCCTGCACTATAAATCTCCTAGCTTCATAAATTTTAAGTCAATTTAAGATTTTTAAATTGAAGTACTATATTACCATCTTTTATATACACTCAAATTAAATAATGAATTATTCACCATTTTTAAATTTATTTCCCTTTTCTTTTCCAAAATTTTAACTTTGATGTAAATTTTTCTGATTTTTTTTTTCTAAAAAATACATATATTTAGTTATAATGTTTGAAATGTTATTGTGTTTGGAATAAAATGAGATATCCATATATAAAAGTGCTTAAAAACTCAAAATGTTATTAAGCACTTCTTAAACTTTATTAAAAAATTCTTCATATATTTTAAGACAAATTGTTTTTTATATTTTTTACTTGGCTTTTATTTTTTGAGGATAAAATTAAAAATATATGAAAAGTTTCAGTAAGTTATTACAGATAAAATCGAATAAATTCTGCAGTTTTTGTCCAATTTAAAAATATTAAATTCGGTTATATTCACAACACAAATGCCTTTAAAAATGATTGCATCGTTACATAAGCTTTTGTGGAAAAAATTGTAATAAATCGCAGTTAAACTCGAAAAATTGTAGAAACATTTTATTTTTTCCAATTCCTATCCAACTTTGTCAATTTTTAGGAAGTTTTTTAATTTTTTTTTTTTTTTTTTGTAAAACTCTAAAATGTCAAAACTGAGATCAACGAAAAAATATATTGGCTGTATACCCCAATATAAGAAGAATCACGATTAGAGAATATAAATGAAATGCGGTGAAAAAAAACGTTACATTAAGATTTCTTTTGAAACCATTACAAAAATTCTGTAGTCCTGAACAAAAAAAATATTTTAGAAGTGAGAGAATATTACATTTTTGCAAAATTACCCCAAAAATATGATCTAGCGATTATTTTCATAAAATTTTAGTACCCAAATTAAGGGCCCCCAAGTTTAAAAAACTTAAAAAATGAGGCAAAAAATTAGGGTAAAATTTGTTTCGATCTAAATATCTCTTAAACAGAAAGAGATAACCTAACATATAAGCAAGTTTTTTATAAAGATTTACAAGAACTATATGTACATTAATTTTTTACGTTCAAGTCATAAATGAATTTTTGGCAAATTTTTAAACAAATTACATTTCCGAGGGCCTGTACTCCCCCAAATCAACTCGAAAACACCTCAGCTCTCACCATGTGACATCACCAACGATTCACAAGTTACAGAATTATTTCCAAAAAATCATTTTGGGACTACTGTGGTCTGTTTATTTAAATTTAATTTAAATTTCTTAAAGGCTCCATTACTCTAACGTAAATGTAACGAATCAGCTGATACGTTTAGCTTATAAGAGTTATGTGTGTATGGGTACTCACAAACGAAAATGTAACGTACTGGCCTAATCAAATTAGATCGCTCTACGTTTTTACTTGACAGCTGTAAGAACAGTGTTGACAGCTTTTTATTTCAATACACTAAATCTCCATAAAAACTCGCAGTGAAAAGTTAATTAATTGGACAATTTTTTTGCAGTTTTCTTAACTAAACTAACTGAATGATTTAAATAATGAGTAGAGTTGAAGCAATAATTTACAATTAAAAACTGTTGTTATAAAAGAATACATGTTTAAAAGCGATTTCTAAACTACAAGAGCTTTTCTGGAAATATGTTTAATTGATATCACTGATGCTGATGTGTACAAAACAACAACAAAGTACTTGCTACATTTACGTTTTTTAAGTAACTTACGTTCCGTTTACATTTATATTTACAGTAGAGTAATGGAGCTTTAATTTGTTTAGGTCAGTATGTCATATTTACGTTTATAAGTACTAGTAAATCGACTGGTAAATCGATTTCGATTATGATCGAAATTCGATTCTCTTTTTCATACGAGCTAATTTTATACTGAAATCGACTTTTAGCCTTCGATTAATCGAAAAATCAACCCTGCACAGTGAAGTAGTTTTTTGTACAAATAAATTGTAAAAATTTCAAAGGAAAATTTTAAACTTTCCAAAAAATAAATATTGGTACATGTTTTTAAAGTATTTTGATAAAAAAAATTCAGTAAAAATACAATTCAAGAAATTATTTTTGAAAACAACTTTGAGTACGAGTTATATAAAATCTACATTCGTAAGAGAACGGTTCTTAAGCATGCGTTCCCGCAGTGCAGGACAGTCACATAAAAAATTTTGCTAATCCTCAATAAAAAATAAAAAAATACTTCGGCAGTATTCCTTTTCTCAAGCCCTATTTGATAATTCGACCAGAGCAATATGATCATCCTTATTACCCAGACAAGTCTAAGAAGTATTGAGTATACATTACGACTTCACTACGAACGAATTCCACTCCTTAATTGTAGCATTACCGTTCAAATAAAAATTGAAACAAGTGCCCGTATAGCAGAAAATATTCCGAACTCGAGTTTTATATGTAATATTTGGTGAAATGATTAACTTCCTTACAAAATACATGTATTTGAATTCTATGGTGCTAAATTTAAGACATTTATTGACGTTATTAGAGTGATTCTTCTTCCCGCTTACCATAGAGACAGAAATCATGCTAATCGGTGACCAATGAACCTTACTGTCTAAAGATGGGTTAATTGCCACAAAATAAACTGATGGGGTATTATATAAGTTATTGTAATTTATTGCGTATGTGTTAGTGAGTAACTAGGTTTGTTATAAGTAAGCTCTTATATGGTTCTTGATGTTACTAGAAGATTGCAGAGAACTTAATCACTAGTATATATTCAGGTATAGTTTGTAAGTTGTAGTCAGTCGTGAGTTAAGTAATTGTTGAGTAGTCGTTCAGTTCAGTCGTTCATTGTGTGGACTTCATTGAAATTCAGTTTTGTGTTTTTTTAAAGCGTAAATAAGTAGCTGTATTTGGATTTAAAAGCAAATTGTACTGAATTCTTATTACTGCAAATAATAGAACCCCCGGTTTATTCAAAGAAAATAAAAGGACGTTTTTTAAAAGGCAAAAACGTAACAATATAAAATTTTGATTAGAAAATTAATGTTTCAGCTGTTAACTTAAGAAATTTTTATCCAGAGCTAAAGCTAAGGTGCGGAAAAATTCGGATTACAAACGCAATTTTCTGTTCTTCTTCAGTTTTAGAAATTATGTTCAAAACTTTAAAAAATAAATTCACTTTTTTAATTAGTTTTGTTTTCTTTATATTTATTATTCGAGCTACAAAAATAATCCAAGAAATATATTTTTTTAATTTGTGGTTGTGAGGAAGATAGCTATTTTACGCTTGCGAATCGTTGTGCCGCACACACACGGTAGAATGATGTGTAAGTGAAAAAAATGGATGGTTGAAAAATATCCCTGAAGGAAACCTGGGGGCAAGTGTCTCCAAGTCACCAGTTTTGTCGATTATTTTGGTGACTTCTTGGCGACATTATCAACAAAGTGTCTACATTTTTTTTTTATTTGCTTTGATGAGAAAAAAACGTATACACAACAAATAAGAGTTCTAGTTCGCCGCCAAAGCGCTATTATTTGTCGGCGGTATAATTCTTTTTATTAATCTAGTATTTTTTCAATTGTGTTATAATAAGTATGCAGTACAATAATTATAAATTTAAAAAGTACATACAAAATACAATTTTTCATATTTTGTATTACTTTTGTTTATTAAAAGTTAAGAGCTGACGAGTTCGGCGGCATCAATATTAAAAGAATGTCGGCGGCTTAACTCAGCCTAAAAAATTTAAGCTTTGTAATAAAGCCATGCTTCTTCTTAATGTTTTTATTTGTGTTAAAAATATAACCCCAGGTCTACAACTGAGATTAACGCTGATATAATATGTGAGATAACGCCGGCAGAGGAGAATAAACATTTTGTTTATATTATGTTAAATCTTAAATAAGGGGTACACGTATTCTAATAAATCCTATAAGATATTATTATTTTCAATCAGTTACAGAGTAAACATGTTCTTTTTATTTAAGCAATTCGCACTTTTTAACACAATTTTTATAAAAATGATTTTTAACATGTAAAACAAACACTAAAAGGAAAAAAATTTACAAAATAACATTGTTTTTCAATAATTTCCAAAATACACATGCACACACACAAGCAAACTTTCGTGTATGTGTATTTTTTTGACAGTTCATCTTATAAGATGGTTGTGTAGAGAAATCTCATCACAACAGTCACATAATACATCTTATAATACTAATATTTGAATCTACACGTGAAATAATTCTCTCAGAGAGCGAATTTGACACTCTCTGACACAAAAATCTTACATATTATGTTACGTCTAGACGGGCTGTAAGGAAGCGACTGCAGAAAAATTAAAATTTTTGAAAAGATTTTTAAAATAATTAAATAAAAGATTAATAAAAAGGTAAGTAAAAGTGTTTTTAAAATAATTTAAACATATATATTATGAGTAAAAGAAATTATAAATTTGTATGCCTACCTTTTGATAATGACTTAATAATAATAATACCCATTCCTTCTAGAAAAATGTCGAACGACCATCCACAATACTCCAAAGGAAAACTAAAATATTTTTCTCAACAAGGTAATTTTACAATTTTGTATTCCTAAAATATGTATGTACTTTTATGCATTATGTATTTACTTTTTTCCTTACAGTAACCTCCAAATGTCCTAGCTGTGAACAACTCTCAGCACAATTTCATTCATACAAAGGTTAGTTAAAAAAAAATCTTTTGATAATTAAACTTACATAAAAAATAAACTTATAACGCTAAAAACAGTTTATTATCAGTTTTGTTTTGAAAATCATATGTTTTAACAAAATGTTTTATATTTCTATTATCACAGATGCTGCTGAAAGGCGACATAACATATTGCTGGACATTTTGGCGGAACACAAAGTTTTACTAGATACAATAGTAAAACAAAATTCAGTTGCTACTAACCTTATTGAATTTTTTCCGATTAACACGGAAGAAAAGCTTAAGGAATTTGATGCTATTTTGGCCACACATTCAGATCCATACGTAAGTATTAGACTTTATTGTATATAGTCATATATAACTTAATTTTTTCTTTATGTTCTATAGATAAGACAAATAAAATCTCTTTAACTTTGGATATAATGTGAAAAATTAGCAAGCCCTTAAAGTCATAAATTTATTAATTTGAGACTTATTTCAGTGCTTTTTAAAGTTATTTAATTCAAATTTATTTTTGTTTTCGCATGGGAAAATAAGCCCTAAAATTTAACTTTTGTTTCATTTTTTAATTTTTGAAATAGTTTTGTTGAATTCGTTTCATTAAACATATTTTGCAGTTATTACTTTAATATTTTTTAATAATTGAACTTTAAATAATGGGTAAATACATGTATATGAGATTTAAAAATTGTACACATTTTAAATATTTTTGTTATTTATAGAAATTTTGTTTGTATTATTTTTTCTTTTATTCGATGAAAAGTTATAAATAAATAATTTTAAAATGTTCTGATAAATAACACAAATCTTTTTTTATTATTGTTTGTTTCGATAAAAAGTATTGGATAAATAAATCGTATTTGTTTTTTTCTTATAATTTTTTGAACATAGTTTTTTTTTCTAAATGAAATAAAAAAAAAGTTAATTTTTTAAGTAAGTAACTAATTACATACATACATATAAAAATATGGGGTCTGATTTATATTTTCAAATTTTAAATTGCATTTTGAAAAGATTTTAATGTTTAGCAACATTATGGGATAGTGCAATGATTATTTAGCGATTTTTATGAAAATTATGTATAATACTTACATATTGTATGTGCTCTAGAATTATGCTCATTTTAAATCATTATTTTTTTGGTTTTTTTTTTTTTTTTTTTGGAAAATTACTATAATAAGGTATTTATCGTTAATATTTGTATTAACTATTTTTATAAACCAAAAATTTCGCAAAATAACTATTTTGTATGAAAAAGTTTAAGAAAAAAATTTATTAAATTTTTTGTTTAAATTTTAGATTTTTTTATGCGTATTAATTGTAACCGATATTAATTAAAATTAAAACCTTTAATAATAGTTAAGCTAATGGAGTTTATTTCATTTAGTCAAATCATTTTAAACATATACATACAAAAAAAAAAGAAATGTTTGATTAATTTTAATAAAACAGCAGTTTAATTGCGATTCATTTATGAATCTGATGAATTTAAAAGCTTAAAGTTTTTTCCTTACATTATGTTTTTTTTTTCTGGACAGGACAAAATAGTTAACTCAATACAAATTCAAATTATGTATTTAATTTTGCAATTATTAAATATTTTCTCATAGAAACGTTAAGTTAAAAATGTGTGAAAAATAGTTAAAGTTGCCAAAATAAATCTTTTTGAATAACATCAAATAAAATTCATAAGTATGTACATATGTATACATACATACATATGTAATTCATATATTTGCATGTACATATGCAAGTTTAAAAGTATGTAATAGCTACAAAAACCAAACAAAACAAAAAAAGAATGATGAGTAGACTAAATAACAACAAAATACAATTAGAGCAAATACAAATAAGGAGGATAGAGACATAAACAAAAACAAGCAAGAAAAAACACTTGTTGTATCACTAAATGTACAAAAGGAGAGAAATGATAAATAAACCCAATTACACAGCCACACAACTAACTTTTTGTACATACAAACAACCACGATTAGAAGTAACAGTTATACAATGTTGTGTATGTTTTGAATTTGTGTTTGTTGTTATGTATTTAGTTGAAAGGAGGATGGAGAGAGGCTAGTTGGTAAGGAGTAAATGAATGGTTCGAATATTTGTTTTTGGACAATGAACTTGACACTTTTGTTTTTGTTTTATTTTGCACGCTTTTCAATTTACATATTTTACACATGCATGTGCTTCAACGAATAGAACGAAGAGCGAAATTGGTAAATGTTTTACGTAGAAATTTATAACATTCACACACATTAGTATTTGTGAATAGTTTAGGTTTTGAATTCAATTAAGTTGTAAAATTTTATGATTTTTTTGTAATGTGCATATAGCGTTTCTTTTTTCTAAATACTTATCGGTCATTTATCTCAAGATCAAGTGATAACCTGAAAAAAATATTTTATTTGATGATTGAAAATATACTATCTTCTGTAAAAATATCTCTTATGGTCACTGTTTGAGAAGAGAATATGTCGTCATATGAAAACTTTGAATGCGTTTTTTGGAAAATCGATTTTTATACCCTACACCACCATAGGTGGTTGGAGTATTATGCGTTTGTTCTGATGTTTGTAACGTATAGAAAAGTTATCCAAGACCCACCTTAAAGTATACCATTCGACTCAAAATCACTTTTTAAATCCATCTAACGATGTCCGTCCGTCTGGCTGTCCATGTAAACCTTGTACACGAAGTAGAGCTCGCAATTTTAAAGATAATTCAATGAAATTTGGCACGTATGATTTTATGATACAAGGACGAATCCTATTGACATTGGTTGTGATCGGTCCATTATTTTACCTGGTCCCCCCGGAATAGAGTTAAAATACTCAAAAATGCCTTAAAAATAAGAATATTTTAATGAAATTCGGTGCAAAGAAATTCTGTACAAGTGCCAATCTCTGCACCAAATTTTATGAAGATCGGTCCACAATTGACCATAGCTCCCATATAAACCCCTCTTCCGAAAATCACTTTAACGTGGATAAATCCCATAGAATTTTATAAGAATAATTTACCATAGCTCCCATATAAACCCACTTCCAGGAATCGCTCTAAAGTGCATAAAACCATCTAGATGTTAGTACCAACCCATTGTTCTGTATTTGCATATTTTATTTTACATTTAGTAAAATTGGCGACAGGTGTAATATAAGTCCCCTTTCGGAATTTTTATGCTCGTACACAATGGTGTAGGGTATCATATACTCAGTCTTGGCCGTTTCAAATATGACAGTCTTGAAGTAAATGAGTGATATGTACATTGTATGTTTGTAGTAAAAGCTTCTACAGATGCAAGAATAGAATATTTATGGACTTACATGGCATTTCTTAAGTTTAAGTAGACGATGATGGCTGGGATTCTCAATAGGGGGCGGCAAGATCATTAATTTATAAATATTCTTCCATATCCCGTGCATAAAATTTGGAATTTAGACATCATGTCATATTTTTCATGCTTTACTATTTTTTGCAAAAATAGGAATCGAATTGTGCATCAAATTTGAAAATAATTAGTTCAGCGGTTTAGGTATCGAAGTTATCAAATGGATTAATACCTGATTTTATATATTTTCGCAGACGAAAAGACCTGTATATGAATTTAAATACGATTCTTTATAGTAATTTCAAAAGTAGATCGATAAGTCCTTTGATGATCAATTAAGCTTTCGAATCTTTTTCCTTTGAAAGGTCTCACAAAATTAATATTAATATTAATGGAAAAATCCAATTAAAAGCCTTTTGTATACCATTCACCACAGGTATAAATGGTATATACAAGTTTGTTTGTAATTTCTACAGTATTCATCTAGGACTCTAAAAAGTGTATATTCTGGATCCTTATTGATAGCGAAATCGATATAACGATGTCCGTCTACTTCGTCTCTCTGTTGAAATCAGTTTTTAGAAAGCCCCCAGTTATCGGATATATATGTCAATTTATAGGGCATTTACAGGAGCACAACGATAATAAAAAAATCGCATGATAAATGGCCGAGATATCGCCAAAACACAAAAAATGTATTTGTTCTCGACTTTTCAAAGCCCCTATATAAGCCAGCGACTTCGATCTTGCACAGAGCATTTGGCATCTTTTTTTTCAAAAAATGAACAAAATCGGTTTATTAGTAACCGATATGTCGGTCAAAACGCATTTTTAAAGTTTTAGAAGCCCCTATATAAGCAAGCAGACTGTGTTATTTTATAGATCGGTCATAATTATTTTTCTAAAATTTCGAATTTTTGAATCAACTAAATCTGTCTGTAAACAACTGATTTTTTGACACATCTTTTTTATTTATTTAATAGCAGCTTTTCATATAACTGTTGTTTTTATTGGCACTGAAAAACAACAACAACAATGAGCTAAATCATATTTGGTTTTTTCAACTTTTTGAAGTCCCTATACAAGCTAGAGACTTCGTTCTTTCATAGAAAATTCGGAATTCTTTTCAGAATTTATATGCTAAATGAACGCATTTTTTCGCAGATCTGTCCCATTTAATCGATCCATAAATTTTCAAAATACCATTTTTATTTAACATTATTTTAATTTTTACTTATTTAATGTTATTTGTTATTGTTGTTGTTTCATTAACATTAAAATATATTAATTTTTTTATATAACATCTCAAGACTGGTGAAGGGCATATAAGATTCGGCACAGCCGAATATAGCATTCTAACTTGCTTATTTTGGAAGTCAAAATCAAATCGCCTTTTTTGTATTACTCATACAAAATTACATAACAGTCCTTTTGATAACTTTAGAACTAATATAGATATTTGGAAAATTGAAAATTAACGATCACTAAAGCTTTCAGATGGTTCAATAAAAAAAATTTTGGAAAATTACCCATGGGACTTTCGAAATGTAGAATGGTAGAAAATAAACTATATTACAAAGGAGTTCATTTCGTAATCATCGCAATCAATATGAAATTTTAAGTTTCATCTTTAGTTTGGAAAATGCTAGTATATTATTAAGAAATATTAAATAATACTCAAAATGATATATGCTATATTTTCGACTATAGTTAAATTTAGCTGCAAAAGTTCTACAATGGTCACGCTGCTTTCTACACATTTTCATCGCGGCCCCTGTAAGTATGCTCAAGAAAATACAGAATAAAATACATTGTCTTGAAATAAATGAACTATTTATAAACTCTAGAATATTTTTAATAACTTTTTAAGTTTTTAATCGATTTTACAGAGGCATAGTAAGTGTATCCTACCATTGACTCAAAATTTTAATCACCAGAATGTACTAAAAATTCTTTTCCAGGATTGAAATTCCAGAAAATAAAAAATATATTTTCCATAACAGCCAAAATTATAAATTTTTTGAAAAAAAAAATACATTTTTTGAGAAAAACTGTTTTTGGGAAAAATGTGGATTTCAATCGCTGGTACAGAACAATTAAATTAAAAAAAAAAATAGTATTTTTCCTGCATTCAGTCCATCAATAGCCATCGTTTGAGTGGTCTTCCTAAATCAAAATTGGAAAAAAAAGATTTTTCTCGGAAAACTCCAATATACAAAGATCATTCCTTTGCGATCGTTCCAACTGAATAGAAAATGCTATAAAAAAGTATATTGACGATTATTTTGGAAAGAATGGATTATTTTTATTAAAAACTAGTATTAGAGTGTGTGCGTATTTTGCGGTATGTGAAGATTTATCTCATTTTTGAAGTTTTTTGAGGTCTTGGGAAGATTTGAAGATTTTTAATCCAAAAATAAGATTTTTGAAAAATAGTTATTTTGTAATTTTTGCTCGATTAAAAATTATTTCCCTAACAAAAATACCGCTCTGAGTAAATAAATATAACTCACGTCGTCCTCAATTTTGGCTTTCGGTCATTACGTATAAGAATTTTCTTGGTCAACATATTTTTGGACAATATTTCAGTTTAAGTTTCACTTTAAATTAAAAAAAAAAATAGATAGCTCTGTTGGTCACAATAAAGAGAAATTTAAAGAACACGGAACACAGAAGGGGCTTTTTAACCGCCCAGAAAATAAAAATAAACCTTAATTAATAAAAAAAAAAGTTAATCTGAGTATAGAAAAATGTAAAAAGTGATAAAGGAAATCATTTATATATAAATTTGTTTATGGAACATTAGATAAAAAAAATTATAATGTCCCAGCAAAATCTTTGCTTTACTGGTAAGCTAGCAGGTATAATTGGAAACAAAAATAAACTACTTATTTTTTGCCTGAATAACTAGTTATTTTTGTTCGACTTATCCACAAATTCATGTAGTTATTTTTTGACTCTAGGGGTACTCAAAAATATGTACCTAAACCTCATTACCAAGAAACTACTTTAATAAGTAGTTGTTAGTTTTTGCTGGGTAAAATAGTTTATGACGTATCTGTGAAGAAAAAAGTTAATTCTGTATATTTGATTTTTTAATCTGTTACAATTTTACTTTGAAATTAATTGTTTTTAATGGATAAATTCCATAAAAATTATATATTTTTTGCCAAAAAAAATTTCTTGCAAAAATAAGATTTTTTAAGAGCAAATGCAAGATTTTTAAAAACAATGTATGGCAACACTGTACTGACATGAAAGTTGTTGTAGTGTCGGTGCAAAATTTGTTGTTGCCATTGATGTTGATGGTGCTACAAAAATATATCCATTCATCTATACGTATGCGTGTTTGTATTTGATTTGATTGTACAAACATACATACATACATACGTAAAAGGTATGTTTTTTCTATTTTGCTTTTTAACCGGCATAAACAAATAACAACGAATTGAGATGTAAAAATAGAAATCAAAACAATTTACTAAATGATAAAAAGTATTCATTAGATACAAAAAAAAAACTTCTCTAGATCTTATTATTTTGCAAATCACTGAATAAATATACATTTATTAATAAATGTGCTCATTGCTTTTGTTTATGAATCTTATTCTAAAAAACAACCACAGCGCAACGACAAAAGTGAAATGTTTAAATTAAAAAATGTTTAAAAAATTTGTAAAACCTGAACTTTAAACGTTTCTTTTTATATTTTTTTATTACTCGAATTATTAAAATTTAATTCAATAAGGAAGTATATTGTAATAACTTTTATTATTAACAATTTATTACTCACCTGTCTTTTGGTGGTGTTGTTTTTATTCGTTTTATATTTTTATAACAATTATAAGCTTTCAATTAAAAGTATAAAAAATTTGTTTAATGAAACAAAAATTTTTTAGCAGCTGTTCATACACTCACTGTTCATATCTGTGAACTACAAAAATATATATATAAAACAAGCAAATTTTAATTAACATCAAAAACGCCTTTTCATGTTTTTTTTTTATAATTTTGTTGTTATTTAATAATTGCAAAATAAAGTGATATGAATATTTTAATTTATTTTTGGTAGGGCTTTAAATTTATTTTCAAAAATATTTATTTACAAAACAAATCATTGATGTCAGAGTCATTAAACCCGGAAATGTTCAAAAAAACGGTTTTTATAAAAATGCGTTTTTTATTGTTGTTGTTTTAAATTTTATATTTCAATTTATAACATTGCTTTTGTAAATTATTTTTAGCAATTTCAATAATTTTTTTGTTTTCGTTTTTTTTCTCTCAATTTATTATCTATTTTTTTCCATTGATATTTCCTCTTTGTTGGTTGCTCTTTTTTCTTGCAGTTTAAAATGCTAAATTGGAAATTTTTTTATTGTTGTTACTCATAATTTTTTTGTTTTTCATATTTCCGTTTTTACTTATAATGTAACAAAAAACACGGTAATTTTTTTTTCTTTCTTTTCAAAACACACACATATATCAACTTTTTTCTGATTTTTTTTTTGCATATATTCGTAACAAGTGTTTTGTGTTTATGTTTTTCTTTAGAGATTTTTCGGAAAGTGCTATATCCGTCTCAGGCAACCGTTACAAACCACCGCAAATAATCAACTGATTTTAAGTATCCAATTGGAGTTTTGTATTGTTTGTGTTTCAGAATTTCTTAATGCAAAGATGGCGTACTGATTTCCCAGAAGAGAACAGAGCAAGAGAGAAAAAACAGACAAGTAACACATTTTTCTATGAGAGAAGCAAACAGCTGTTAAAAATGGTTGCCAGATTGCAGCAAATCTCGCTTTCGAGTTGAGTAATTTACATCTACCTTAGTGCTGGCAAATTCTTCTACTATTGAATACTCGATACTACTCAATACTTTTCATTTGGGTACTCGATGTTTTTTTTTATTTTTGTTTTCGTTTAGGTACATATTTTTGAGTATCCCAAGAGTCAAAAAATAACTACATGAATTTGTGGACAAGTCGAACAAAAATAACTAGTTATTCAGGCAAAAAATAAGTAGTTTATTTTTGTTTCCAATTATACCTGCTAGCTTACCAGGAAAGCAAAGTTTTTGCTGGGCTTATTTATATAAAACATAAAATAAACAAAAATGTTAACTTTAAATTTAACTTTAACAGAAATCAAAAATTAGTTTATTTCTTTATACGGAGATGAATTTGAGGCATTATATTTTTAATACGATATCATTAAAAATTAAACTTTGAAAGTATTAAGTATCATCTTTACTGTTAATTGATTTTTTAAAATGACAAAATTATTTTTTAATAAAAAAATCTATATCAAAATAAAAAAATCAAAACATATTTATAAAACACATTAAAATATAAAATTGTAAAAAAATTGTCGAATATATCACTCTATACACAAAATTTCTTTGAACAAAAATCGAAAACTTCAAGTGGTCCTAATGGCTATTGGAAGAAGACATTAATCGGGTAAGCGGAAGAGTGGGAATAGCCTAGGACTATGGAAAAATGTGGAATTTTCAAGTGGCTCCAATGGACAAAAGGAGCAGACATGAATCGGGTAAACGAAAGAGTGAGAGTAGCCTATCACTAGAAGATTCCAAATTCTTTGAACATACATTTCTGGAATCTACTAGTCCTAGGCTACTCCCACTCTTCCGCTTACCTGATTCATGTCTGCTCCTTATGTCCATTGGAGTCACTTGAAAATTCCACATTTTTCTATATTTTCGTAGTGAAAAATACATTTTTCAAAATTATATATCTCTGATCCCAGATGGAATCTGAATCGAAAATATAATGGACAAGTTAAAGGATTCCGATGCTCTTTCAATTAAACAGTTAGATAATTAAAAAAATAAAAAAAATTAGAATTTCTTTTAGAATTTCTTTGCAGAAACTACGTATTTATTAGTAAAACCATTACACAATTACAGGGATTCAACTCACTAGATACTCAAATAAAATTAATTGATAGTGCTGTTAATAGAATTAATATGGTTGAAGGTGGCATATCTTACCAAATTTAAATAAAACTAGAGTGTGTTGGAAAAAAATAAAGGCTTTTATGAAGTATTTGATATCAATCCAAATGAAGAAAACCTAATGCAAAATGAATTCACCCCAATTAAATTATCTTCTTTCAAATATGTCACTTAATATTTACTTTAAATCTAACTAATTCAAATTGATGGTTATTTTCTACACAAATGTAACGTTTTTACACCAGCTTATTGTGAATAATAATTATTTCGCTATATTGTACGGCTGGTTGCATACTTATATAATTTTTACTTATTAGTGGTACCAGATGGCACATATATATCTTGAAACTCCTAACATAGTGTCTACATTAGACAAATTTTTATCAAGACAAACGTCAAACTTAACACGAATTTATGGAAGGTGGCAACAGTTGTACAAAAACAACAATATGGCGTATTCATTATTGTTTTTTATATATGCAGTTTGACAACTGTAACAACCAAAATAATAATCAGTTGTGTAACTAAGGTTACCTTGTATATATTCGCACTAATTTTGACGTTTGTTTTGATATAAATTTGCCTAATGTAGACAAGTATGGCCCAGATATCAGTCTATTTGTTTCAATTGGTTTTTTGATTACCAATTTTCACCAAAAATTTGCAGACCTATTAAAAGTTGAATTTTCTTTCGAACTAAATGATACCAGTTAGTTCCTACAATCATCATCTAAACTCTAAAAATACTTATCATCAGATCTATTTTCCATAAAAAAAAACTTTTTTAAAAAATTTTTGTATTCAAAAATTATAAATTAATGAAGTGTTGAAAAAAGACATGTTTTTTATACATATTTTATATTTGCTTAACAAACTGAACTTTGACATGTTGAATTATGTAATAATAAAAACAAAATTGATTTTCTGGAGTTTTAAAGTATTTACTATTAAATATTAAAGTAAAAAAAAAAAACACAAAAAGAAAACATGATACAAAAGATTTAATTTTGGCCAAGAAAAGTGGTCGGTGACACCATAGTGCGTTGTTTCAGGAATGAAATATATTATCCGATAAATAACATGATTCAGTACTCTTTATAGATGATTTATCTGCAGCTTTCTGAACGTTTTAGGTCCAAATTAGCTTTAACGATTCTTAACATTTTAAATGTTGACTGCATAATTTTGTATAATTTTAATACAATTAGCTCAAGAAATGTAAAATTTTTTTATTAGAGTTTGTACAATATTGAAACTCATATTTATCATCCCTGGTTTAATATCATATATAAAAATACATTTAGTTTTATTTTTTATTTATTAAGGCGACTCATTGGAAAAAGTGTTTCCGTTACTCCCCCTGGAAATTAAACTGGTATGTTTCCTAAAAATGTCTGTTTTTGATGAACGTTTTTAAAAAAGTTTTTTTTTTAATTATTGGTATTTTTTCCCAAAGCAACACATGACTATATTTATGTAAAATTTTACATCAGATTGACTGTCTAATAACCCACGAAATTGTAAGAATATTGAAATAAAAATTAAAAAGACTCTACAAGATCTGGCATCTCTGCCTCAAGATAAAAACATCGAGTTAATTTTTGATTGAAAAATTAATTGAATTTTTTAATTAAAAAGTGTAAAAAAAACTACTTAAATTTGCTTTAACTTTCTTTTATCGCTGTGCAATGAAGCTTTGAGTGTTCTCAAAGACAAAAAATTCCAGTATTATACGCATGAATTAAGGATGCAAAAACTTTTAAATTGGTTTTATTTGGCCTGCACAATTGGACTCAAAGATAATTAGCGAAGAATTTGTAAGCTCGCTCAACATAAACCCGGTAAGCATTAAGGAATTAGCAACAAAAAGATCCAGTGTAGATGATGCACTCTATCTCATTGAGTTTGATCGTCAACATGTTTCAAAAAGAGAGGATATGAAAATAAGATATTTTTGTAATATATCTGTATATTGGAGAAAACCTCTAAAGGGCAATAAAGGTCCCACACAGTGCTCCAAGTGCGCTATGTATGGACATGGTGCTAAAAATTGTAACCGTATCGTAGTGTGTTCAGCCTGCGCCGGAAACCATGAGTATGCAGTTTGTTCACTCAATAAAGGTAATAGTGATGGTAGTATAATTTACTGCATAAAGAAGAACTTAAAAAACGTTAACCATAGAGCTGATGACCCAAAGTGCCCAAGTCGTCAAGAATATTTAGAAATCCGTCATCGAGTAACATCTAAATCTAGGGCGACCAGCAGAAGAACTAACGTAACATATTTTAAAGAAGACGATCATGATTTTTCTCAATTGCCAAAGCAACGAAACACACCTAATTCCCGCGATTTTGGTAATTTGTATTCTGAGGTAGCTAAAGGCAAGAGCTATGACAATAATAATAATGATAACATTTCCAATGAAAGACTTCTGGAAATATTTTTTGATGCTGTCGATGTTTTGCAAAGATGTCAAAATAAGTACGACAAGCTACGAGTTTTGGGTATGATGCTTAAACATGCCATATAATTCAACCGGTAGATACAATGTTCATGTTATGCATTGGAATGCCCAAGGCATAACAACTGAGTCAGCAGCTGCCCAGCTGGAATACTTTTTACAC
Source organism: Protocalliphora azurea (assembly GCA_932274085.1). Classification (NCBI taxonomy): domain Eukaryota; kingdom Metazoa; phylum Arthropoda; class Insecta; order Diptera; family Calliphoridae; genus Protocalliphora; species Protocalliphora azurea. Next base: position 147,367,843 of record OW026523.1, read on the forward strand.
AAAAGGAAAATCGATATTCTCCTTTTAAATGAGACTTTTTTGAAACCGTACCACAAATTTCAACTTGGTGGTTATAAAATTTATAGAGAGGATCGATCTACTCATGGCGGAGGAGTTCTAATTGCAATTAAAGGTAACATTAAGCGTACGTTGTTACCAAAAATAAAAACAAGTACTGCTGGAAGTATTTCAGTACAAGTTATGATTAATAGAAGGCCAGTTATATTCCCAACATACACATTGGAATTACATGTCAAATAATTCGGCTGGTAATGATCTCTACTGCCATTGTCTTCAATCCAGCTACTTCATTTATTACCTCGCTTTGGACAAAATATCAACCCCGTTCAACCGTCCACAGTAGACATTCTTTTATCTAACTCGTGTCTCGATTTTTCAAACCTTGTGACACATCCAAATGTTTTACAATAGGACCATGTACCTATATCTTGTGTTATTTATGGCCAGGTTCAAAACATGACATATTCAGTTCCCTTGTATTATTGCGCAGACTGGTCAGCAATCAGAAACTGAGTTGAAAATGAAATTAGGTGTCAGAACATTACTAATTCAGGTAATCTAGATTTTTATTTTAACAAATTAATATTTATAGTTAAAAAAGCGTTCAATAAAATGCCAGTCGGTCATAAAAATTCGTGGCAACGAGAAATCTCTGAAATTAGTAAAATGTTAATTAGTCAGAGAAATAAATACAATCGTAAATTTCAAAGATGTAGCGATTTTAATTATAAAAATCAATTGATAAGCATTTTGAAGCTATTAAATAAACTTATTGATTTTCACCTTAATAAAGACCGCAATGAATCCTGGTCAAAATTTATTTCGAATTTGCCCTCGGGCTCTAAAAAGTTTTGGAAAGTAAAAAAATCACTTAAAGGAAACAAAATGCCTTTTACTGATCTTCATGTAAACGGTGAAGTTTTAAAAACTGGCAATGAAAAAGCTAATTCAATAGCAGATATATTTGGTAATTCCCACACCATTACTTTAAATAATTATTCACCTATGGACACAGCCGTCTCATGATTCATTCATGATCTTAACGACACAATTCTTGACAGATTTAACGTAGAGCTTACCAATTTAGATGAAGTTAAATCATTTGTACTTTTATTGAAAAATAATAAAGCCCCCTGGTTTAAATGGCATTAATAGCATTATCCTTAAAAAGATGCCCGATTGCTTTTTTGAAACTCTATGTAAACTTTTCAACTCTTGTTTAATAGAAGGCTATTTTCCAACTATTTTTAAGAAAGCAAAAGTTATCCCAATTCCTAAACCAGGAAAGGATCCTAAATTACCGTCTAGATATAGACCAATCAGCATCCTAAGCCTATTGGATAAAGTATTTGAAAAAATAATTAAAAAGAGAATTTTAGATTTTTCCAACCAAAATAATATTATTAACCCTCAACAGTTTGGATTCCGCAATGAGCACTCCATGGTACATCAATTAAAAAGAGTCGTTAATTTTATTGAATCAAACAAAAGAAATCGTAAGAGCACTGGAGTTATTTTTCTTGACATTGAAAAAGCCTTCGATTCAATGATATGAATGCCTGGTTTTTAAACTAAATTCCTTCAATTATCCAACGTACTTGCAAAAGATAATAAAGAGTTTTTTAGATCAGCGCTCATTTGCTTTATCTATAGATAACACGCTATCTAGTGATAGACAAATCCTTGCGGGTCTGCCGCAAGGATCGGTATTATCACCTACTCTTTATTCAATATATATTTCCGATTTTACTATTCGCTTTTATTTGCTGGTGTAAGGTGTCAAACGCAATAATCAAAAAAATGGAAGATTGTTTAAAATCTACCAATAAATACTTTGATAAATGGAAGATAAAAGTAACACAATCTATTATATTTCCATATAATAGATCACAGAAACGGATTCCTACAAAACATTTATATTCTAGGGGAGTTTTATTATAGTATCAAATATCTAGGCATTATCTTAGATAAAAAACTATCATTTAAGCAACACATACAGTATATTTGTGATAAAGCAATCAAATGCGGCCATGCACTTTACCCCTTACTTAACAGATCTAAACTTAATTTAAAAAACAAAACCCTTATTTACAAAATGTGTATTCGACCAATTATGACCTACGGATGCCACGTCTTGTTTAATAAAGCTGCTAAAACTTACACAAGAAAATTACAGATAATACAAAATAAAAATCTGAAAATAATTCATAACCTACACCCCAGATATTCTACTGCATAGAAGTTTTAAGCATAAAATGTTTAATTCATTTGCAAGGGAACTGACTCTGTCATTTAATGAAAAATGCAGAACAATCACTAAGACTCTTCTTTTACTTAAAGAGTTATAATTAATGGTTGTTTTTAAAATTTCTTATAACGTTTAAGTATGTACGTTTTTTTTTTTTTTTTTTTTTTTTTTTTGACAACTTTTCCTTAACACTGTGATATTAGTAGTTTCCTTATTTAATTATTTAGATGTTAATTGTTGTAATACTTTTAAGTAAATTCTCATAACAATGTAATTATTTTATAAATTATTTTATAAAAAAAAAAATAAATAAATAAAAAGACTATAAACTGTATCTAAAAGTGAGTAATAATTTGAATTTTTATTAAAAATAACAAACAATATTGTGAGAAAACCTTAAAAATAAATATGGAATATAAAACACACCAAGGTTAATTTTCAGGAGAATAACAACACTTTTTTCCTTCCATAGGGAATTAGTCTCCCTAATATACATATGTACAACATAAATAGGTTCTGTAAATATCTGTAAATATTGTCTTCGCGTGCCTGATATATTGTAATAATTATCATAAAATGTTTCTGGAAATTGCTAGATCGCATTCGTTTACTTTCAAAATTTTGTAAGTGAGAGCATGAGAGACCAAATTTGAAAGTTCATGGATAGAGAATTTGATGAAAGCTGCTACCTTTTTTCTTCCATAAACTTCCATCAGTAAAACATACAGTGCGCATAAGTCTAGGTACCACTAACTCATTACCATATTACCCAGATTATTTAAATATATATTTTAACTAAATTATGAAAATAATTTTTATTTCACATATTTGTTCCTAAAGTACAACAAAATAAACAAAAAATGAAACAAATCAAGATTACCAGAACCATTAAAATGTTATATATTATTAAAAAGGTATTTGTAAGAATTTTTAAATGGTATCAATATAATTTATATCGCACATGTTCAGAAAAATATATCGAATGTTTAAAGACCTTTAACTCGTTAATTAAGAACGATTGGACAAGATTTTTTATATTACTACGATCACAAGTAAAAAAACTATTGAATCAGTATCAAAATTATTTAAAAATTCCGGTGATCTTGATTTATGCTCAAAAAAATTTATATATTGAACAAAATAAAAGTTTTTATTAGGAATTGTTGTGGCAAATAAAAAATTATGGTAATCCAAAAAAAAAAAAAGTTTTTCCTAGAAGCAAAAGTGTTTTATAAGCTTAGAAAACCAGCAAAACCGGGGAGTTGGCGATTCGGGACTGAAATATAATAAATTATCACAAAAATGGAAAATTTTTCAATGAAAATGGTACACGAAAGAAACTATCTTTATAGATAGAAATGGCAAGAACTCACCAATAGCCACATATCGAAACCAAATGTGTTCCGAAATAATTATTGTTTTCGTACTAATCTAAATTTAACATTTTCGGACCAGAAGGGCGACTTTTATTATGTAGAAAAAAGTTTGAAGAGTTGAATTGCAAGTATATACTTAAAACTGTTAAGCACGGTGCTGGCAGTTCCATGATGTGGGGCTGTATACCGCCGGCGGTATTGGGAATTTAATACTTATTCATAAAATAATTAATAAATCTGTGTACCTAAATATTTTTCAAAGAAATCTTAATAAAAGTGCGGAAAATGTTCAAATTCGTGGGGACTATTGCATTCAATAAGTCAATAAACCTAAATACACCATAACTGATGGGAAAACGAGAAATGCATATAACATACATTATATGCTACAAACATTCCCAGATGTCCAAATATGAGTCTGATTAAATATTGTAGGATTATTAAGAAAAACAATTGTAAAATAATAAAATTTTTCTGTAGAAATCATCTAAGAAATTACCTTCCGGAGAATGGAGGAAAAAATTGGAGATTACACCAAAAACAAATGAGCACTCTATGCCGAATCGTTTATAAGAAATAAAAACGTCTTAAAAAAATCCTAAATAACACATAAAGCTAAACAATTCGTTAAATCCTTATATAGTATTCAAGCCTTTAACGAGGTACCAAGACTTTTGCTGCGCAACTTTATTCAGTTTTTATAAAAGTTGGGCTATTATTTTCTATTTTGTTAAAGAATTGAATACTTTATTGTTTCTTTGTAGTTTATCATAATATACTATTAAATAAACGCTTGGTTTTAAAATATTTTTTGATTAAATTTATAAAATGTTTTTTTTTATACTCGCTGCGGTACAAAAACTTACGTACACTAAAATGCAAAAGGCCGTAACCACTTAAAAATGAAATGTTAGCTTTTTATTGGATAATGATGTGCTGATCCAAAATACATCTACACAAAAAATTTCGTGTTGATATCTTTAAAAATTACATCAATATTAACAAAAGTCATCTATTTTTGTTTAAAGTGTACAACTAAAAAATTTTAATTAATTAAAATTTATTGAGACTTCAAAATTTCATTACATAGGGTTTAACATATCTTCTTTTATATACAGAATTATTTTAATTACAATAAAATTATGCAAATGCACCTAGCTTAAACAACAAAGCAAAAGATAAATTACATAAAAAAGTTTGTAATCATTCAAAGAATTTTCAGTTTGCTCACGACACTTAATAGCAATAACTAATAGAGTAAGTAACATCTATTTATTTTATTTGTGAAAAAAATTTTACTCATGCTTAATTTTAAAGCAAAAAATTCAAAAAATGTCGTTACGGTTTTTTGCATTTTCATTATGTTTTTTGCTTCTGATGTAAAAAATTAAAGTGTGGCTACGGCCTTTTGCATTTTAGGTGACGATATGATCATATGTTTACAAATGTAATCAGTCGTAAAATAACTCTGGGTTGGGGAACAACTCTCGCGTTGCGGTAATTAATACTTAAGTACAGTCAGCAGTGTATTACCACGCATAACTGTAAATGTTATGTATGCATCATTTATATTGACCGCGTATTTTTATTTTAATTGAATATACCCTGGTGGTGACCATTTAGACTCAACTATACTGGAGAAGTACCATTAAACTCAATAATTTTAAAAATGAACTAAGCATTAAAGCTTCCTATATGAAGACATAGGTCGACTAGGATTCCACTTAGATCGACGTGGGATACCCTGGCATTTTGGTCCAGAACCTCGCCATTAATTTTGAGAGTCCAAAAAAAAAATAGAAATATAACAAAGGAAATCAAAATATAAAAATTCAAATTCTACTATAATTTAGAAATCACTTTAAGAGATGTCATGCTAATGTTTTCTGTTAAAAGATTTTGACCTTTTTTTGGAAATTTGATTAAAAAAACTAAATTTTAATGAAACTAATTTTGATTTAATATTATTACTAACTGTATCATGAGAGTATGTATATCTCTTAGAAAATATAATTGACTTAAATTTAATACATACAAACTTAAAACCTACAGAATAAATACAGTTAACCTCTATGAGTGCCAGGATATGCCTTTAAAAAAAACGGAAAAGAATTAGCTAAATTTAAAACAATATTTTGATTTTGTAAAGAAGATAAATAATTTGTACTAGTCCAACTATAATCTCTTTTGAGAAGGAATTATCTCTTTAAGAATAATATTTTGTTAATATAATTTTTTAATTAAATCAATTACATAAAAACTCAATGGAGTTACTATTGATTCCTTATATATTGTTGTTAGAAAATATTTTACATCTCAAATTCAAATCTCAAATTTCAAGACAATCGGTTGATTAGTTAAGAAAATATAGGGAGAGAGATCTTTTGCCCTATTTTACGCTCTTAATAATAAAAAGTATAAGCTATAGTTCCTTCCAGATGTTACACTATTTACCTACCAAATTTCAAGAAAATCGGTTTATTAGGTAAGAAGATATAGGCGGGGAGAGCTTTTACCTCTTGTGGCATATTTTAAGCCCTCTTGCGATTTGAAATATACTTTACGACCTATTCTCATACTTAACAAATATACATACAAAATTTTATAAAAATCGGCCAAGCCATTTCGGAGGAGTTCAATTACAAACACCGTGACACTAGAATTTTATATATATAGATCACTCTAATATAAACCGCTCTTCTGAAAATCACCTATAGTGATATAGTATTGAATCTTTAATTGATTCAAATGCTTTATTGAGTTATGATTAAGTATATGGAAATTATAAACGAAATAACAAACTCTTACGTATATTTCCCATTTAAAATTCCATGAAAGTTAAAAATTATAATGAACAACTTTTTTTTTTTTTTTTGCAATTTTGTTAAACTTTTCTTCTAATATACAAACTAACCTACTTTAGAAGAGACAGAAATTACAACAGACTTACCATTTTTTATTTTAAGTATTAAAAAAATTTTGGGGATCATGTATAAATAACAACACCTTTATTAAACAGTTTGCATATCAGAAATCTTCTCTTGTAAAATGCCAATAATATTAACGTTAATATATTCTGTGATCTGGAAAAATTAGCAAATTGAAAAATTTTACTATTTTAAGATTAATAACAACTTACAGTCATTTTCAATTCAAAATTATTATCTCCCGAAATGTTAATCTTTAATAAGCTTGTCAAGCGTTCAGCATATTTTTTCAGCTTTTCCAAATCACGTTGGGTGTAAGAAAAGTAGTTACGATAACCGGCCTTTTTAAAATCCTCGTTTTTACCAAACACCACCGCATTAATAAGAAAACCCAAGCAATGTACCAAAATATAGACAATACGTATATTCTCTTCCATTTGCAGTTTTTCATCATCCAGTTCGTTGACCATCTTTGTCAATTCACTAAACTCAAGAAAACAACACATCTCAATGTCAGTTTCTGTGATTTCACAAAGCAATCTCCATACCAAACATATAGCTATGGCTCTCCCAGTTTCACTGGCTAACGATATTTGATGACTTATGGTTAAAATATTAAAGACGAATTCTATACCCTCAGTTTGAAGGGAATTCCAGAGACGTTTTGTAGCTACATGTAACTGTAATTTTATAAAATTATAAATATTTGTCATATAAAATTTTATTTATTTATTCTTACATGTTGGGGCTTTAGGGTATCAACGTATTGAAATGTTTTCTGCAGAAGATGCGAACGCCATTCAAAATTTTCAGGAGTTGCGTTCACAAAATTAATCATGGAAGCCGCCACAAAAAGAATGGTAATTTCATCAAGATTTAATTCATTATTTTTTAGTATATTACAGAATTCTTTGCAGATCTGTAATCATCAATATAAAATGTACTTATTGCATAGTACATATAATACTTAATAATTTAATTTTTTACCTCTTCGACATCATCGAAATGTTGCAAAAACTCGCATTTATCAGCCAGACAAGATTGTTTTATATATTCTTGTAATGTTGATAAACTGTAGGAAATTTCTACTATCAAATGCATTCCATCATTTTTATCCTTAAATTCGTCGGAATTTATGACTTCCATAATTTAAAATTTTTATTTCAATTTCATTAAAAAATAAAATACCAGGCAAATGGTGATGTTACCATATATTAATAAAATGTAAACAAAAATTAATGTTACCTTATAGTTAAAAAAAAGCTAAAAGAGTTAACTATTCAAAAAAAAGTAAATTTTATTTTCTTGCGTTGTGTGTTCACATACAGTTTTTTTTTTTTTTTTTTTGAAAAATGAGTCGTTTTTTCAAAAAATACTAAAAATTGATTTCTTTTTTTCATATATTTCAAACCAAAAAAAAAAAGAAAAAAAAAACATCCCGATTCGAGTTGTTTACATAATATCTGCATTATAAAATTTTTTATCAAGACAAACGTCAAACTTAACGTGAATTTATGGAACGTGGCAACAGTTGTACAAAAACAACAATATGGCGTATTCCTTATTGTTTTTATATATGCAGTTTGACAACTGTAACAACCAAAATAATAATCTGCTGTTTAACTAAGGTTACCTTGTATATATTCGCACTGATTTTGACATTTGTTTTGATAAAAATTTGCCTAACCTAGTGTCTACATTAGGCAAATTTATATCAAAACAAACGTCAAATCAGTGCGAATATATACAAGGTAACCTTAGTTAAACAGTTGATTATTATTTTGGTTGTTACAGTTGTCAAACTGCATATATAAAAAACAATAATGAATACGCCATATTGTTGTTTTTGTGCAACTGTTGCCACCTTCCACAAATTCGCGTTAAGTTTGACGTTTGTCTTGATAAAAAAATCTCTAACATAGTGTCTACATTAGAGATTTTTTATCATGATAAATGTCAAACTTAACGCGAATTTGTGTGAAGTGACAACAGTTGCAAAAAACAACAATATGGCGTATTCATAATTGTTTTTTATTTATGCAGTTTGACAACTGTAACAACCAAAATAATAATCAGCTGTTTAACTAAGGTTACCTTGTATATATTTGCATTGATTTTGATGTTTATTTTGATAAAAATTTGCCGAATGTAGACACTAAGTAATGTAGACACTACGTTAATTATTTAACACACAGAAAACATAATAAATTTACATACAGGGAAGAAATGTTTAGTATTTTGGTACATAGAAATTTGTTTTAAAAAGAGTTTGAAAAAAAGTGTTTGTGTGTGAAATTTTTATTTAAATCAAGAATTTGTGGAAATATTTTGGCAAACGAAAAACAGGCCAAAAAGAAAAGCACATAAAATAACATGTGAACAGTGAGGTTTAAACTCATTGTGTTTTTAAAAAAAAAAAAAGTCAAAAACTAATGTGTGTAATATTAGACAAATTTTTATCAAGACAAACGTCAAAATTAGTGCGAATTTATACAAGTTAAACACAGTTGTGCAATTTCATATAAAAAAAACATAAATGAATTCACTTCATTGTTGTTGTACAACTGTTGCAACCTTCCATAAATTCACGTTAATTTTGACATTTGTCTTGATAAAAATTTTTCTATTATAGACACTACATTAAGAATTTGAATATTTACCTGGGACTCCATTTCCCAGCACAAAAAGAACTGAAAAAGTAATGATTTTAATGTTATCAGTCTGTGATTTTTACATAGTGTCTTCATTAGAGATTTTTTTATCAAGACAAACGTCAAACTTAACGTGAATTTGTGGAAGGTGGCAACATTTGCAGAAAAACAACAATATGGCGTATTCATTATTGTTTTTTATATATGCAGTTTGACAACTGTAACAACCAAAATAGTAATCAATTGTTTAACTAAGGTTACCTTGTATATATTCGCACTGATTTTGACGTTTGTTTTGATATAAAGTTGCATAATGTAGACACTAGGTAACATTATGTTGTCGTTGCAAGTACTTAGTGCTGAAAAATAGATTCAAAAGTCGTATTTTTAACCCATGATTGTCATTTGTAGATTGATTTTTAATGATTCGTATGCATTGCTTTTGAAGTTCATTTCTTAAATCTAAATATAGTTTTTAAGAAAATATTTTTTTAGCTTTGTAATTTTCTTAGGAGTTATTAACCTTTTTTAGCTTAAATACATTTATTTTCACTCTTTTTGAAGTGTTTAATAATAACTCCCAAAACAGCGCAAAATATGCACTTAGTTCTAATTTTGAAGTGGTGAAAATATAATTTTTTCGGAAGCACTTGCTCGTTTTTTTTTTTTTTTTTTGTAGGGATAGTATATATATTCTGGATTCTTATAGGGGACTCGAACGATGTCGGTAATTTAATTGTAATTTAAATTGTGAATTCAAAATTCTGAAAATTTATCTGGTTGTTATTGGTAATCCGAATTCAAGTTGCTGGTGGAGCCTAAAAATCATTTAAATATTAAGTTTACTAAATATAAAGATTAATTGAAATTCAAGAATTCAATTCATTATTGAATGAAATCGAGAAATTTTTGCAAAATGAACAAACAAATCAAACATCAACTAAATTAACAAGAAAATTAATATTATCATAAAAATTATGAAATTACATTACTTGTTAGCATTTAGCAATATATATATATATATATATATATATATATATATATATACTTCTCAAATAAGTGTTAATATTATTTTAATTATCTTAATTAATTAATTTATATTTAATCATTTAGTTCAATTTATCTTAAACATCTACTAACCACATAAATCATACATAAATCAAAAAGAAAAAAATATATTTAAATGATCGAGAACTGCTTCGAAATCAGGACTGACATCAATGGAGTAAAATAGTGAGTTTTTTATAAAATAATATTTTAATATACAAATTTCATTCAAATTTCAAATTTTCAAAACCACGTCTAAAATATTATAATTTTACTCAAATTTCAAAACTAAACATAAACAATAAATAGTAAAAATATAATTTTAGAACATATTTTTATTGTTTAAATATTATTTAATAAATTATATTATATTACAGAAATGAATTACTAAATATTTTCACATTTTATGAAAGGTTAAGGTTATAAATCAGGTAATCCCTTCACGAGCTATTTAAAATTAATTATAATGGTAGCATGGTAGGACGGGTGATGAATTAGAAAGAAAATAACATTGCTTCCATAATTTTAAAAATTATATAAAGGATTTTTTTAGAAGCATGAACCATCCCCAAATTTCCAGAGCACGGCCGAAATATATACTGGCGAACCCGGCGAAATTCGCCTCGCCCCAATTTTAAGCCTTCAGACAAACTTTAGAGTAATAATACAACACAAATATTAAAATTTTCAATGTGATTTATTTGAATGGAATCAGTAGAGAGCGATTTGATGAACAATGTTTTTCGATTTGTTTTCCGGCACAAAAACAAATAACGAAGACGGTTTCCCAACACGCGAACATGGAAATTCGAGATTAATCCCACAGACTTCTAGTGATTGGCCTTGCGATTTATTGATTGTCATCGCAAATTCCAATCGAACGGGGAACTGAATCCGCTTGAATTGGAATGGAAGGTCAGTTGGAATAATGGGAATTCGTGGGATAAGGACTTCCTCTCCTTTGAATTTGCCCTTGATGATTGTCGCCTGAATCACATTGTTTATTAGCTTTTTGAAGGACAACCGCGTACCGTTGCACAATTTCGTACAAAAAATCAATTATCGATTTTTCCAATTTTCCGACTTTTGCGGAGAGATTTTCTAATTTTCCGCATTTCGCATTTTCCGCAATTTCCCATGATTTACACTAAGAACTTTCTATTGTTTGATTTGGAAAGCCATTATGGAATAATTTCACACAAAATTTCATACAAAAACTCGATTTTTCCAATTTTGCGACTTTTCCCGGAGGGATTTTCCGTAAAAACCTTCTCCTCGAAAATACGAACAACTGACAAAAAATTTTACAGAAATCGGCCCAGCCGTTCTCATTTTATGAATTACCATACATTTTTTACATCATTTTTATATATAAATATAGATATTAAGATTTAATTATATAACTACTACTTAACTATATATATATATATATATATATATATATATATATATATATATATATATATATATATATATATATATATATATATATATAGTTAAATCTTAATATCTAAAGTTACATTTAAGAAAAAATCGATCATACTCATAAAAAAACTCAATAGGGCAAAAATAATACATATTTTAAACTGGACGTTTTCTTTAACTCTTTTCAATTTCTAAAAAATACAATGATTTTATATTAAAATTTATCAGCCTATCCACAAAAACTAAAAAGTCGATTTTAAACCATAAAGTCGACTATTATTTTTAATTAGAAAAACTACAAAAATAACTAGTTAAATTAAAAAAGCAGATTGTTCAGTGTATTAGAGCGTCCCGTTGAAAATTTTGTAGGAACACCACTCAAACGATGCATTTTGATGAGCAGAATACAAGAAAAATATTTAAAAAAAATTTAAATTGTTTTTCAATTCCCAAAAAGCGATCGGGACATAAATCAAGCTCACCAGCATACTTGCTTTTTAAATAATTTTGATAATGATTCAGTAGTAGTTTTACTTGTGATTAATATAATGTAAAAAATTTTGACCGTCACTCTTAGTTTACGAGTTATGGGACTCAAAAGTTTTTATGCATTTTTCTGAAAATCTGTTAATACATATGAGAACTAAATTTTATTAATGCAATTTAAAAGTACATTTAAAGACCTTTTAATGATATATAACATGACCATATCATTAAATACTTAAGAGGAAAAATACTATTTTTTATTGATATACCGGCACTAACATAATTTTTCGATTTGCAAAAAACCCGTATTCAACGAAGCCGGTGTTCGACATACATAAAGGAGAAATTTCGTGAACCCTTCCGAATGCCGACCACACAGAAACACCTTCGTTAACGTTATACATATATAATATAATAATAAAATATTTTTGGCGAAAATATTTTTTTAAGTTTTTTAAGTTAAGTATGTCCAAAAGCGGCTTCGCTTATATAATTTTTCCTTTTTAGCCAATTTTTTAATAACAGCAATTTTTTTATTATGAGTCTTAGGGAAGTATGTTTTTCAAAGGCCTATAACTTCGAAACTATTCAATTGCACTCAAAAATTTTTACATCACTATTTTCAACGTTAAAAATACTATCAATTATGAAAAAATCGGAGCTGAATCAGAACATAAAATATCTAATGGAAAATATATGTATATCACCTAAAATCCCTTAATTTTCCCCGTTTTCTTTATTTATTTCTTCTGACATTTACATTCTCCATTTGTTTATATCAAATAAAACATTAAGAAAATCTATGAACTTGAACTACGAATCAATACAATTGATTTAATTTTAAGCTATAAACATCAGCCGCAATAAATAAATTTTATTCGAAATAAAGATCAAAAGTTTATCAATGGAGACCACTAGCAAACATCATCGGACTACATAAACAAAGAAGAGTATTACCAAGAGACATAGAAAAAAAAAGCAAGAGAAAAGATCCACTTTGTCTTGTAATCACATAAAATAATTTTGTTGGCCGATAACTAGTAGAATAATTAAAAAATATTGAGTCTTTAGTTGATTAGATTCCTCATTGCTGTTTAGAATTCTTGTTGGTTGGAGAGGCATTTGTTTATATATATAATGTGTTATATATAATTGTACAACAAATATTTTAACAATAAAAAATGATGCATTTACCATTACGCCAAATTCCAGTTGCTGTAAATAACAGAGCCATAGCGTCACTTCAATTTAGATATTATAACAGTTTTGCCAATATTAAACAAAATAAAAAAACTGGAAATTTTGTAGGCAGTCGTGTATCGAAATTGGCAGATACTGGTTTGTTCTGCAGCGGCGCTTATTCTACAATAACGCGTTGTATACCTAAAGGAATACTGATTAAAAATCAATCTGCAGCACTTTATTCAACAGTAAGTTTTTATTTTTCGTACTTTTTTTTAACAATTTCAATTGTAATTAATTGATAAAACAAACAACAAAAAGTGTACAAGCACGGTGTATATGTACGTAAAGATTAATTTTCAATGTTTATTCAATATAACCTAAATAAATGTATTTAGGAGATAAAACGAAATGTAGTTTTTATGTGCTAAACTTTTTACTTTCTGTATTTAATTTGCTGCAAATTAATGAATATAATACTTTAGTTAAAACATTAATTACATATTTTAAATCATTTTATGAAATTATAAATTAAGTGAATAAATTCAATGTTAAAAAAGATCTTTCAATTGTTTTGTGGTGCGTACATTCACACATGTGTACTGTGAAGAACATGTGCTGATAGTAAAAGCGATGCCATATACATATAAGCAACATATTCATATATATTTATGCACATTGAATATTTTTCTTAATTTAAACTTCGGTGTTAATTAAAGAAATTTATTGCCTATCCCCACAATGTCGAACGATAAATTCCAGTGTTTATGGAATAGATCAAACTCATTTATATGTTTGGATAATGCATTCCGAGATTTTCTCGTTCGGACAAATTTTCTTTCTATGTTTTCAGCCTAAAATAGAATTGTAGATGTAAAAGTATTATAGGTATAATTAACCGTATTAATATTTTTTTTATTTCTGTTTGCAAAATAGAAATTACAAAATAAGTTATTATTTGCTCCAAAAAGAAAAATCCCAGGATTTTCAACTCGAAAAATAAAAAATTTTGTTTAAAAAAAATAAAAACAATTTAAAAACCATAGATAGCATTTTATGAAAGCCGAGTTCATAAAGATCGCTGTACTAAAGAGAAATTATAGCGACGCGAGAGTTGTTCTTCAAGCCAGAGCTGCTTTGCGACTCGTGATTTGTATGTTTGTCTGAATTAAAAAAAAGTGTAGACTACCTTTTTTAAATTTTAACTATTCAATTCTAATTACACTAAAATCTAGCTTTATTTTTACAACATGTTTAAATGGGTATGAAAAGTAACGAGGTTACAATTAATTTACATAGCAATGTCTGCCCACTTGATTATGCTATTTTATAACAAACCCGCCTTTGAACTGTTATTACAAATTTTACATGTATCATGCAGGGCGGATTTTATTTAAATATATATATATATATATATATATATATATATATATATATATATTTGTATTTGTTTTTTTATAAGAAAATTAATAATAATAAAAAATATCATATAAAAGGCCGTACAATTTTGCAAATGACATATTATTATTTTATTATTTATTATTTTATTTATTAAGAAGAAATTAACTAGCCAAAGCTTTGTGGTTAAACATAAATTAAAAAAAAACGTGTACAATTGAAAAACAGATTTACTGACTTTAGCCACATTTAACTTAAAAACTAGCCTTTTAAAATTTAAATTTTATTTTCTAAAAGTTAAATTTATTTTTTTTTTTTGTTCAATTGATAAGAATACTTTTTGGACGTTTCTTATCTTTTTTCAAGAGTGCAAAAAGAGTCATCAAAAAATTCTTAAAAATTAAAAAGTATAAATATTTCATAAAATTTGTTTAGTTGCCAAGCAATACTTCTTTCAAACCATCACAGCTTCTAAGACTTAATACTTTAAGTTGAAGGTAACTAAATTTATTCAAATTATTCGTATAGTACCCTATTATTTGTAATTATTAGATATTTGTTGTTATTATTACAACATTTATTTCAAAAATAACCACCATGGACAGGGGTTTGTTTTGTTTCTACCCTATAATAGCGATTGACGTATACTATCAGTCTGAAATTATTATTATTTTTTTTTATTTAACCTCCGATCTTATGATTCTGATCTACTGATAAGAAATTGTTTTCATTAAAATGGTACACATATTTTTACAAAATTCAGTTACATACAATATAAAGTGTGTAAAATAAGTAAATAAATATATGATTTTAAATCGTGTAAAAATTACATTGACATTTATAATCTAGAAATTGTTAAGACAAGACCACTTCATTTACAAGTTCTTCTAAAAAATTAATATTTAAACAAAATGTTTCAAAAAATGGGAGCTAAAGTATTTAAAATAACTAAAATTATAATTATCCGATTAAATGTTTTTTATCTTTTGATTGTTTTTATTTTAGAAAATGTCTGGAAATTGTAAACTTTTGAAATCATCCATTATAGAGCTTGATCCCGAGCTTGTGGAATTGATCAAAGAAGAGAAACAACGTCAAATTAAAGGTTTAGAAATGATTGCCAGTGAAAATTTCACTTCATTGGCTGTTTTGGAATGTTTAGGTTCCTGCTTGCATAATAAATATTCTGAAGGTTTACCTGGCAAACGGTGAGTACCTTCAAATAAAAAAAAAAAAAAAAAAAAAAAAAAATATGAGAAATTATTGTACTAAATAATATTAGAATGCATTTGGTGTTTTGAGAGTTTAATTTTATTGCATAGCTAATAATTAAATGTTTCTTGTTTTTTAAAAGTTTCTGGGGTGTATAAAAAGACAATATTTGATGAAACAATATATTAACGGTTATTATCTTTAAATATTTTCCATATAATTAATTTTCTTCCCAAAGAAAAAAATTAATTGAATGACTTTAGATTTATTTAGGCTTATGGTATATTTTAAATTGGTTTTAATGCGCATAACATAAATTTCTCAGTAGTTATTTTTAGTAGCCCCGATTATAAACTTTTAAAAATTTCAAAAACCATTTCGATCCAAGACTTTTCAGTTGAAGGAAGAATTTATGGATGAATTAAGTTCGAATGTTGTTAAATTAAAAAAATGTTCTTTAATTAATAATAAAAATATTAAATTAATTTAGGTTAGTTGGTTAGGTTATTAGGGCAGATGTACAGTTAACGAGAGACAGCACACTTGGGTCTAATTTGGTCCAGTTGTGAAACCCTGAGGGATCATGTATTTCTACCTCACATGTCTATACCAACGTTCGAAACGAACGAAGAACTGATCCATCTGACATCGATATCAGAGAGATCTGACAACACATGCATAAATGGACTTCCAAAATTGGAAGTCCTAATCCCGGCAAGAGTGGGACAGTGACATCCCGACAACTTCTAAAGTCGTTAAAAGGGATCCCTAGTTTCCTAGCATGCGCACCAGCAATCCAGTGCCCTGTGTTCACGGCTACCGGAGTTCTTAGCTGATGCCTCGATAGCCACGTAATGAAGTTAGATCGACATTCATCATAATGGGGCCATATTTGCCTCGAAGTTGAATATGTGGATTCATTTGTCCAGCTAACCTGTGCAATTCTCGATAAGTTCTGCAGAATTATAGACCTGCAGGCCGAAAGCGGTTCTTCAACCAGTTGGTCCGTATCTTCACCTCGAAGAAGGGATCCGTCTCTGGCTAGTGCAACCGCAATAAAATTACTCGGGGTTCTTGAATAACCCCCTATCAAGACCAGTTCCAGGTTAGAATGTTTCGCCATCTTCGCCATGATGTCCAGCAATCATCTACCAATCTGGATGTCGAAAAGACACCCGAGAGCGTTTTGATCGCGGCCTTTTAATTTAAGATAATATAAAATATTGTGTCGATTAAACATTAGACATCTAGAGTTTTTCACGGAAAAGAATGGGAATTCCGCACAAATTTCAGTCCAGCAATCCCGGAAAATCATGTGGGAATTCACGGGATTTCTTATATATGCAAAATGTTTATATTTTCTAACTCATATATGGCTATTTTAGTAGATAATGTGTTTTTTTCCATTCGATTTTATTTGTTTTATTTTATTTCGAGTTTAAATACTTTTAGGGAAATATCTAAATATATTTAATAGCTGTGTCTTTCCTGCATTTTTTTTATAATAGATGGAAAATAAAATAATTCTATTTATGGGAATATTTAAAAATTAGAAAAAAACTGCATATTTTTTCATCAAAAATACTAGTACTAGAAAGTAGTAAAATTTGACATTTGAAAATATACAAAATGTGTGAAAATTGTAAGAGAAACCTTAAAATGTCTGGAATTCTCAAACAACAATTAACGTTTTTAAGAGTGAAATCGTGGGCCTAATAGTATACAAACTATTAACTGTATATTGATTCTTTTATCAGGCAAATTACAAAAAGTTCACTTATAAGACCTTGCAATTTAAAGGGTCCAATTATTCAAGAACTGAATATGATGTAAATTAATTTTTGATCTTAGTCTTTCCTTACCTAGTGTCTACATTAGGCAAATTTATATCAAAACAAACATCAAAATCAGTGCGAATATATACAAAGTAACCTTAGTTAAACAGTTGATTATTATTTTGGTCTTTACAGTTGTCAAACTGCATATATAAAAAACAATAATGAATACCCCATATTGTTGTTTTTGTTCAACTGTTGCCACCTTTCACAAATTCGAGTTAAGTTTGACGTTTGTCTTGATAAAAAAAATCTCTAATGTAGACACTATGTTAAGAAGGAATCGGTTTCTGATGAAAATGGTAAGGCAGCTTGGGATGAAAATGATGAACGGGCGCTGGCAACTATAACTCTGTGTGTGCAACCTGTCCAACTCATCACAATTAAAAACTGTTTGACATCCAACGAAGCAGGGTTACGACTTGAGAAATGCATAAGAGGTCCTGAAAAACTTGCGGAAATGGGATTGCTATACATTACGAACTGTTGGTGATTATGTTACTATCCAGTATTCCTGAGAAATTCTAATATTTTGTAATTGCCATGGAGACACGTGACAACTTGCCATCATTGTCAACAGTTAAGCAGAAAATTCTAGATGAAGACAACAGACACAGAGACAAAAACGAGCGTAAAGAAGCATCGTGTAGTACACAAACACAAGCATTTGCTATGAAGTCTTCAGTCAAAGACAAAAATAAACCAAAAAAAGACGCCAAATCAGAGAGAAACAAAAACAAATTCAAAGGCAAGTGTTTCAACTGCCTTGAAACGGGACATTTGCGAGCAAGTGTAACAAAAAGAAAAAACAACTCCTGTTACTACATGCAAGACAAGCAACGAATACAATAAAACGAATTGAGTGGTGCGTTGACAGCGGTGCGACTGCGCACATCTGTTGTAGCAGAGATATGCTTACAAATTTCGAAGAACTTAGTAAAGAGATTTCATTGGCTGGCGAAAACAAATTGCCGCAAAAGGAAAAGGTACAGTGGTATTGGATAATTTATTCTTGACTAAGGGTCATATATTGTATGCGGTTGGCAGTCCGACTCAGATTTGGCACAATAGATTTGGTCACGTTAATTTTAAGAATTTGTACGACATGGCGAACAAATCGATAGTAACGGGAATGGAATAAAAAATGCCTCTAGTACAGTCCAATGTAGAACATGCATGTTAAACAAAATCCACGTGTGATGTGTGTGGCCCATTAAATGTAAATTCTCAAGGCGGATATTTTTGTGTATTTTATAAAAGCAAAGAGCGAAATTTTGAAAATGTTCAAAATATTTAAACAGCATGTGGAGAAACAGACTGGCCGAAATATTAAATTGCTAAGAACCGATAATGGTCGAGAATTTCTCAACAAGGAATTTAATTAATTTTTGGAATTAGACAAATCCGGCACAAATAAATTCGAGGCCAAAGGGTAAGTTTTGTCATGGTGGGTTATTCTCAGGTCGCTAAAGCATATCGCTTATTTGATGAGAGAAGCCAAAAAATAATTGAATGTCGTGATGTTGTTTTCGAAGAGAATTCGAATGTTATAGAGCCTACATCAACTAACGATATTATTTCCGATAGTTTGATTAAAGTATGGATTCTGAAAGTGTTGGCGAATTTGCTGGTTTCGAGACTGCCGAAGAAGTCGAATCGGAAAATGAAATCAAAAAACAGAAGGAGATTTCTACTACAAATCGTGGTAGACCAAAGATTTTAAGAACGGGCAAGCGAGGTAGACCACGAAAGCAACAATTATTGAATAATATGGTGGATGAGAATATACCAACAACAAAACAAGAATGCATGGTGCGAAGCAATGCGTTCAGAAATGTCGTCCCTTAATAAAAATGGTACATGTTCGTTGTTTGATTTGCCGTCTGGTGCTAAGGCAATAAATTCCAAGTGGGTGTTTGCAATAAAAATATATAAAACGAAACTTTCCCGCTTGTGTTGAATTAAAAAAATGTTCTTTAATTAATAATAAAAATATTAAATTAATTTAGGTTAGTTGGTTAGGTTATTAGGGCAGATGTACAGTTAACGAGAGACAGCACATTTGGGTCTAATTTGGTCCAGTTGTGAAACCCTGAGCGATCATGTATTTCTACCTCACATATATGAAACGAAACTTTCCCACTCGTGGCAAGATATTCGACAATACGTTTAGTGATGGTGTTAGCGGTCAATTGAAAAATGTATCTGCATCAAAACGATATCAGCTCAGCCTATTTGAATAGTGAAATACACCACGAAATCTATATGCGTCAGCCTGAGAAATTTTTAGATCACAGATATCCTGATAAAGTACTCAAGTTGCATCAAGCAATATACGGTCTTAAGCAGTCCGGAATGGTGTGAAAAGTTAGACCTGGTATTGAGTAGTATTGGTATATATGTCCTCGTTAGATGAACAATTGGTGTTAGTCGCAGTTTATGTTGATGATCTCATAATTGGCTGCAAGGAAGAAACTGGAGTGGTAAAGGTGAAATAATTATTGGCAAGAAGCTTTCCTGTTACTGACAAAGGACATTTACAATACTATCTTCGAATAGAAATTGAACCGCAAGGTCATACAGAAGCGATAACTATATGTCAGTTACAGTATATAAAGGAACTACTGAAAGAATATGATATGGAAAATTGCAAGCCAATAGCGACTCCACTCGATGTGAATCAACAGGTGACTTGTACCAAGAACGATTGCCAGCAAATAAACCAATATGAATATCAGTCCATAATTGGCGCATTAATGTATAACAACTAGGCCGGACATACTTCATTCTGTGTCGAAACTTTCACAAATTAATTCGTAACCTCATGATGAACACATGAAGGCGGCTAAGCGTATCTTAAGATATTTTAGAGGAACAATTGTCAAGAAAATTATGTACCGTGCGAGTGAAAAATCTATGCAAGGTTTCGTGGACGCAGATTGAGGTGGTAATGCCCTTGATCGTAGGTCATACACTGGGTATATATTTTTCATTGGCGATTGTCCTGTGTCATGGGAGTCCAGGAAGCAATCATGTGCGTCTTTGAGTAGCACCGAGGCCTTATATATGGCCATGTCCGATACGGCGAAGGAGGCAATCTTTTTGAGAAAATTTTTTGCCAAAACTGGCTACACGTCTGGAGAAACGTTTGTTTTAAATATTGATAATCAAGGTGCGGAAAATTTTGCAACAACCCCAATAATTCATAAAAGAACGAAACATATCGACATTAGGTTTCATCACTTTAAATTACTTCCTTCACAAGTGAAAATATGGTTGCTGACATTCTAACGAAGAAGGTGTTGAGAAGGAGTGTTGATGGTATTTGGTAACTCTAAGCAATGTGAATGCCGTTGTTTTATTGTTTTATTCATTCCTTCGTTATACCTTTAGTTTCTAGGACGTTATTTATCTTGAATAAAGACATTTTTATTTCAAAAACTAATAAAATATTAAAACAAGGAGTACATATAATTGTTTTTTAACAAAATTTTTATGGGTGTAGATAGTCTAGTGGAAGTATTCTAGATTACAAATCTTCAAGCCTATGAACCATGGCCTCGTAGAATCCATTTGAATTTTGTTTTAATATGGGCATATTTTTTGTGAAAAAAATAAGTTTGACAAGGATGTGAATTGTTTTTTCTTAAAATATTATCACTTTGAGTTTTAGGTTTTTAAATGTAGATAATAAGAATGCATATCACGTTTGGTGTTAGAGCTCCAAAGTTAAAATTTCGTAAAAATTCTGAAAATTTTAAAACGGCTAATTCAAGTTGAAAATATCTAAATCTAAGGTATCTTTTTCGGAAAAAAGATTGTTGGTAAAAAACTGAAAAGGAATTTACAGTTTTGCATATCTCTTCTTTATTCAGCTCTTCAACACAGATGGTCTGAGCAATCTTCCTAAGTCATATGCCCAGGGAGTTTTCGGGTACTCTTTATGTTACAAATTTCCGATGTCATGGTTAACACCAGTTTACAAATATTAAGTATATTTCCACATTAAGCAAACATTTTGATAAGAGATAATATTTATGAAATATAGATTTTGTGAAGGGTATAAAAGATTCGACCCAAGAGAATATAACACTTCCACTTTTTTTTATAATTTTAGGTATTACGGTGGCAATCAATTCATTGATAAGATTGAAGTGCTAGCTCAAAAACGTGCCTTGGAAACATTTAACTTGAATCCTCAAGAATGGGGCGTCAATGTACAGCCCTACTCTGGTTCCCCAGCTAACTTTGCTGTCTATACTGGTCTGTTGCAACCACATGATCGTATTATGGGTTTGGACTTGCCCGATGGTGGTCATTTAACTCATGGTTTCATGACGGCCAACAAGCGCATTTCAGCCACTTCTATTTTTTTCGAGTCGATGCCTTACAAGGTTGATCCTAAGACTGGCTTAATCGATTATGAAGGCTTGGAGGCCAATGCAAAATTGTTCAAACCTAAAGTTATTATTGCTGGTGTTTCTTGTTATTCAAGATGTTTGGACTATGCTCGTTTCCGTAAGGTTTGCAATGACAATGATGCCTTTTTGTTTGCTGATATGGCTCATGTTGCCGGTTTAGTGGCAGCTGGTCTCATTCCCTCGCCCTTCGATTATGCTGATGTTGTTAGCACTACCACACACAAGACATTAAGAGGTCCTCGTGCAGGCGTCGTGTTCTTCCGTAAGGGTGTACGCAAGGTTAAACCAAATGGCGATAAAGTTATGTATGATATTGAAGATCGTATCAACAATGCCATTTTCCCTGGTCTCCAAGGTAATGTGTTACTACATTTATTTAGAATTTTTAAAATATATTACTTATTGTAGATTAAGAGCAATCTTAGCTTTATATTTATTAGCACTTTAGTCTGAAATAAGTAATTTATTTTTAACACTCACAGACCCAATAACACATTATTTTATTTAATTCTATTGTTTTTATATCAAAATAGGTGGTCCCCATAACAATGCCATTGCCGGTATTGCTACCGCTTTTAAGCAAGCCCAATCTCCCGAATTCAAAGAATATCAAACCCAAGTTATTGCAAATGCCCGCCGTCTTTGTGATGGTTTGATGAAGAAGGGCTACAATATTGCCACTGGTGGCACTGATGTACATTTAGTTTTGGTCGATTTGCGTAATGTTGGTTTGACTGGATCCCGGGCCGAATACATTTTGGAGGAAGTTAGTATTGCCTGCAACAAAAATACCGTACCTGGTGACAAATCTGCCATGAATCCTTCCGGCATTCGCTTGGGCACTCCCGCTTTAACTACTCGCGGTTTAGTTGAGACCGATATTGATGCTGTTGTTGAATATATTGATGCTGCTCTTAAGATTTGTGGCGAAGCCGTTAAGGTTTCTGGTCCCAAATTGGCCGATTTCCATCACACTGTTCACAACAATACAGAAATTCAAGCTAAAGTACAAGCCCTACGTGCTGAAATTGAAAAATTCAGCGAGAAATTCCCTCTTCCCGGTTATGAAGAATTTTAAATAAGTGTTTCCGTTTATTTGAAACACTCCATAATGTATTTAGTTTTAAGTTAAAATATATAAAAAAAAAAATTATTAAATAAAATAATATATTTTTTAAAATGTAGCTTTTTAATTGCTTAAAATTTATTCCATAAATTCCATTTTAATACATTCCTTAGTAGGCTTCATGTCGCGATGAAATCTAGAATTGTGTGTCGATAATGACCATTTCGTTTTAAAGCCCTTATGACACACCGAACAATCGAATTCCTTGCCCATTATTTTCGAATGTTTTGAGGCAATATGGCGTCGTAAAGCATTGGGTGAATTTAACTTTCTCTTACAGATTTTGCACAATAAAAATTTACCTAAAAACGAAGAGAAAAAAAATTGGGAAAATAATTAAAACATTAAACAATTTTAATTTAATTTTATTAATATTTTTTTATATTTTAAATAAAATTAAAATTTATATTTAAATTATTTGCAAGTGCGTGTACTTGTGCTTTTTTAGATATATACGGTTTAGATGTCTATATGATGTATATATATATATACCACATATATATATATATATATATATATATATATATATTCACAAAAATTTAACAACTTTTGAATTTTGACCGTAACTCTCCTTAGAATCGTTTAATGGATTGTAAAAATATACTGTGAAAGAAAAAAATTAAATAATGTTTAAGTTATTACTAATTTCCCACAATGTGTTTTAGACCACTTGTGTAAGGAGTGTAGAAAAAAATTTTTAATTTTCTGAAAAAAGTTTAAATGAATTGCTATTTTTAATTAAATTTGAAAAAGGCATTTTTTGCAGTCTTTTAGTTATAAAGTCAATTTTTTTTGGACTGATATTCAGAGTAAACGAAATTATTATGCAATAAGATATACTATATCTCAGAAAATATACTCTGAAGGTGTTAAGAAAATTGGACAAGGATTACCTTTAAAGGTCAAAATTTTAAATATTTTAATTTTTTTAAGGAAAGTATCACGAAAAAATATTTTTTATCTAGATTTGGATATAACGATTACTGTGAGAAATTTTATAGACTAACATGACTACTTAACCTTTTATTTTCCCATGATGTTAATAAAATTTACTTTGCAGATATTTAAGAAAAGTTGCGTTTAAGAAAATGCTGACCCCAAGCTCACTTGAGGGTTAATTTTCTTTCTTCTACTCATATCCACAAAGATCTTTCAGTTATATTTCTACAAAATCTTACGGAATAATAAAAAATAATAAAACATTAAATAAAATATTTAATATTTTCTGGAACACCCCACATAAGAGCTTTATTGTGTTTTCGGTTACTTGTTTGTTGTCTTTCTAAAATTTATTGTATTTTTTAGTCAGCTTTAAGTATTCTTTAAGTGCTTTTTTACTATGACCCAATAAGTTCAAATGGACAGAGTTCTGGAAACTTTAGGGAATTGGTACATAGCAGCACCATTTGTTTGGTACTACTCTATTACTTTTTTTGTAATAAAGAGATCAGACAAAAAAAAAAATGAATTCGTTGTGTTTTCTAATGATACGAAGGAATCTTTTCTGACGGTGCTCATTTGCGTAAATCTCTTAAAAACGTCATTTGTTATGGATGAGTTCCTTTTCCCCCACATATACAAATGTCTTGCTAAGCCAAAAGGTTATTTAACAATTTCGATTTTTTTACACTTTTCTGATAAAAGATACAGAGAAATTAAAAAAATTAGTCACATTCCATCCTGATATGTAGAGATTTTCTCTTAAAATTACTATTATTTTGTCTGCGATCCTGCAGTCTGTAAATCAACTTTTTCTTTGGTTATCGAGATTCTTTTCGGTAATCGTGAACTCTTTGTATTTTTATGACTCAAGAAACTGTATTTCCCGACTCACCATCGTTCCTAGCAATTGCTTTTAAGTTCGACGTGTGTTTCAATAATATATTTGAATTATGTGTGAACGAATCTTGATTTACATTTTAAGAAAAATTAATTATGCTATCACAACAAAATTTATCACATAGTTACTGAGAATAATAATAACAATTTGAAAAAATTGTACTAACTTTTTCATGTATGACATAAGTTATAAGCCTATATATATATATAACTGTTTCTTGTAATTTAGCTATAAAGTTCTTGAAATTAAGAGTTAAAAGAAAAGAATTGAAATAACTTGGAATTTCATGAGCTTAAATAGAAAATAGAATCATAGCTCTTTTTTATTCTCTGAGAACGAATATTTATGCTCGAAATGCCTCTTCAAAATTAAAAAAAAAAAAAAAAAATAGTTTTGGGCATTAATAGGTTAATAAAGGAAGGTAAAGAAACGAAATAACTATTTTATAGAGCTTAGAAAAAAATTTGTCCCTCAGATTTAATTACGGAGCACTTTACCCTCAACAAATTGCAGAATTAATTTATAATAAAAGTCTACTATTCGTTGTTTCATACATAAAGAAAACTTTTATCGAATGATTTCCATAAAAATTGTTTTCTCACATGGAAGATAAAATATTTTATTATATTATGCTGAAAAGACATAACTAAAATTAATACAATAAATTAATTATGGCCTGCGACAATCAAAATTCCTAATGAATTTTAAAGAAATTATCTGATCCTTTATTTTAATCATGTGTATGTATTTAGAAAATATTAAACAATTTCGGACTTTAATTAATACAAATTAACTTCAAATATTCTGTTGCAATAAATTTGTATTAAGTAAATAAACTTTACATCTTCTTTGCCTAAAAATATTTGAATTTCAAATTCTAAAACATTAACCTAAAGTATGTAAATGTTAAACAAAATTTAATAAAATAAAATTATGTATTTTCATATATAAGAGAAAAATCTAAGTATGTAAAATAGATATACATATATTTAGTATTTATATTAAACTACTTAAAAATGTATTTATAATACACATACATAATATGTATGTTATGTATTTCATACTTATGTATTTATAATATACATACAAACTATGCAAATGAGTTGTAATTAATTATTTATAGCTGTATATAATACGTATTCTATATTTATTTATAATTCAATATAATATTCTCTAATTTTCATAAATTCTAATAAGAATTTTAAGGTGAATTGTTGAATACACATTTTATTTTTGTATGATCAAAGTTGAATACTAATTTTATTTTTTTGCTTTGCTTTTACTTTTATGAATTATATTTTATTAGTTCATGATCATAAATATATGGCGACTAGCTTCTTAGGATAAAATATTTACACTCCTTAACTATTGATCAGTTTTCCGTCTTAAGGGCCAACTTTTGTTCGTGTGAAATGCGTATATGTTCGCGTAGACTGTATTTGTTTTTGAAATTTTTATTACACAATTCACATTTACGCGGTGGCTGAGGTGTATGCTGGGTACGAATATGTCTCCAAAGATTAACTGTTGTTATAACCATTTTGCAAAATTGACATTCTGTCCATTTGTTATTGGGTAAATCTAAAAATATACAGAAAGAAAAATCAAGAAACAACCAACAACAAAACATTTAATTTTTAAAGTTTTTAAATTTATTTTTATTACATCAAAAATAAAACAAAGAAATTTAACGTTTTTCCTATATCAACGAAAAATTTAACTAAAAAATTTTGTAAGAAAAACAAATAAAAAATATTAACTAATTTTTTATATAGAACGTTCGAAATGCTTATAGCAGTCAATAAAATTTATAAAACTTGTGTTTTTTGCATTCAATTGTACAACATATTAAATAAAAAAAGGAAAAATCTTTAAATTAATAATAATAAAAAAAAAAAAGACAAACAAAACAGTACAAATAAATATCACTAGCTTTTACTTTGGAGACATATTCGTTGTTAGATACAAAATATTTTCTATATATTCTTTAACTACGTTGAACAAAAAATAAATTATAATATAATATTAAATATACTTTGCAGTCTGTTATATCTTTAACATTTAAAAAATTAAAAAATTGAAATAAAAAAAAATTTAATATAAAAAAAAATACATATAGTAAATACACAATTTAAATATGTACATTTATTTACATACGTACATATCGTTGGCTTAATATAGAAAAAGTGTATCTCGATTTTTTTTTTTTTGAAATGGTGTTTTTAATGTATTCTGGTAGATCAAAATCTAATACACATCTCTTAAAAAGTTGAATGCGCTATGAATGCTAATAACGGATTAATAGGTATTTAGAAAAAAGTTTCATTTAAAGAACGTATTTTGAAAGAATAAGTCCTAACTCACTTGAAGTAATAAATTATATAAATAATAAATTATTTTCATGTTTTTTAAGAAATTTCCTAGAATTTATAATATAAAACAATTTTTATAATGAAAATAACATTTGCATAAAAGGAACTGTGCAAAAGAAAATTGTGGATCAAATAATGTTTTAAAGAGAACAAAAGTTCCAAAGCCGATTGGAAGCAAAATGAAAATAAAAATAACGAATGGAAATGGTGAGCAATGTTTGAGTATTTTTAAAAGTGGTATTTGTAACAAGCCTTACGGGCAACTAGAAAAGCCATGTACGTCATTCATCAAAAATATTTCCTCAAATTTCAGAAAGAAGCACTGAAGATGCTACTGCTCGAGCCTAATATGATATGCTTGGATATAAGTCATCAGTAATAATTTATTTCAAAACTAATAAAACTGATGAATACTAGTTACTTTCTCAAAGATCGAAATATACTATTTATTACTGTATGTAAAAAAAAAAAAAAACCTTAACTAAAAAAAATAACGACTTGCAAGGTCTAAAAACAATCATGCGACCAGATTGCCACCTTTTTTATGAAAATTTACCTTACCTTATATTTTGCAGTATAGTATTAGCTTATTTCAATTTTAAATTACTGACTTTACGTTTATTTTCAATTATTTCAGTAACAAAAACCCTAAGATAATTTCCTAAGGATTAGAAAAATCCGAAAATAAGTCTACATCTGGATTACGAAAAGTCGAAATACGCCTTCTCTATATTAAGCCATCGATATGTATGTATGTGAATGAAATAACATTGTAAACTAACCTGTTGAACTGACTTTATTTTCGGTTTTAATTGTTGACAACACATTTGAACTGGAAGTTGTTGTATCATCTAATGGATTTTGAGATGTGCCAGTTGATGTGGTGGTTGGATTCAACAAGCGGCCTTAAGAATATACATATTTAAAAATATGTTTCAATTTGTAATAAATATTTATTTCAGATTTTTTTAAATTACCCATTTCTAGTGTCATTTCCGTGTTATCTCCTTGATGGAATTTGTCTTCTATTTCAGATTCTGTTAAAATTTCATATTCAGAGGGATATTGGGTAACATTCTGTCCACTATTTGCCGAATCTTGATTATTTCCCGGTGTCCCACCTCCATCCGAGAGGCGATCATCAACTTCACTTACTATATATTCGGGTATGTCCATCTTTATGGTTCCTCTTAAGAGTGTCATGTCTGCAGCTTAAATAGTAAAATGCAAAAAAAATAAAAAAATAATATGTTCAGGAATGGCTTTTTATATTACAATGAATAAAATAAATAAATTATTGTCGGTCAAACCCAATCATATGATACGCTAAACTATTGTGTACGCATGAAAATGATTTCTGGAATTTTCGAAAGAGATCTTATATGGGATCAACTACGATTCTTCTATAAAGAAAAAAAATAAATTAAGGTGATTTTCGAAAGTGTGGGAGCTACGGTCAGTTATGGACCGATTTTGTAAATTTTATTCTCATATAAAACTCGGTAATGGAGAAATTGCAGAAATTGTGCCATCTCGGTCGGCTTTAACCAAAGGTCAATTAATTGGCCTATTGTAACAATTAAACAAATGTACAGCATCATGCAACGACGATTTATAGTGCCTTGAACAAAACATTCATTCAGAACCTTATTACATCTATTGCCATTAATTGCTTCTATGCCCGCCAGCATATGCAATGATTTCTGTGCATTCGTCAAGGACAATCAGTTCGCGATCGTGGCAAAATTCCATTCGCATGTGTCGAGAAAGGAAATCCTGCATGAGTATCTGATTAGGTTAGGGTGACCCGGCTGGTACTATACCATAGGAATTGCCTAATCAGAAAGACATGTCTTCTCATGCAAATGATCCACATGTGATGTGGCACCAGTAAGGATTTTAAGACCTTAGCTACAGGTGAAAAAAGAAAATACCGAGACCAGCGCTTTGGATGGTTTAGATTCTCAACCTCCGTGGGAATGAAGGAGATGGACCTAGAATAACGAGCGAGATTCCTTTTTTGATGGGATGTACAATAGCTTGCAGAATTGAGATGTGCACTTCTTAGCGCCTGTATATTAGGTATTATTAAACGCAACAGTTGCGAGGTTCTTATGTTCTTTATTACCAGATAGACTTTTTATAGTCGACCAGAGCTTTTTAGAGTCAATTGTTCATTAGTTTAGTTGGTCACAAAACGCATGATATCTCAATCAACTAAGTTTTAATAACTTGAATCGCAAGAAAGACAAATTATAAAACTAATTTTCTATAATATCACTAGTTTTGGAGTTTTTGATTTTTAAAAATTTTTACAACAACAAGCTCTACACTTACTCTTTACAAGAGTTTGCTCGTCCACCGTTTCGGTTGTGTAAATATTGTCATCATCGTCGGAGAATGTTATTTTACGTTTCTTCATCGAGTTTCCCGTTGTGGCCGGCAGTGTAACAATATTTGCACTCAATTGTGTTGGTTGGGTATTCACTTGAACTTGTTGGTTTTGGGATGATTGCTGCTGTTGTTGTTGTTGAACTTGATGTTGAACCTGCAACTGCTGTGAATGATGCTGATGCCCAGTAACGGTACTAACTTGATGCGTGGTTGCAGGTGAAGTATTTTGATGTACTTGTATGTGTTGGATTTGTGTTTGAACATGATGATGTTGCTGGTGTTGTTGCTGAGGAACTGATGTTGTCTGAGTTTGTGTTTGTAGCTGCGGAATTTGTATTTGTTGAGTGGTGGTGGTGTGAAGCAGGGGAATATCGATGGTTTGGGTAGCTGTTGTGGCATCATTTACGGCACGTATAGTACTGGGTATGGATTTCATTAATTTCTGTTCTTCAATCAGAGGAGCTGGTGGCTTTGGTTTCTCCTTCTCTTCGGCTGTAAGACCCTGGACTGCCAGCAGTTCAGCGGTTTGTAAAAATGATTGCAGAGCCTCTTGCTGAACATTAACTTCACCCTGCAAAAGATATAGTACATTTTTTTATTTGATTTACAACCTTAATTCTTTTACTTACCTGATACATAAACTCTATAATTGAATTGAGATCTTCATATTTAATGAATTTAAAAATGATGACGGGATGTGGATGAGGATTTTCAGTGAATATTTCCTTGAAATAAGAACTACAGGCCGATAAAACTACTTTATGAGCCTTAATTTTACGTCCATCGCATAGTAGACTGACATCAACAAAATCATCATTGACCCGATGATTGTCCAAGGCATATGTTAAATGGCGAAAGTAGTTGTTCCAACGCAATGAATACTGTTGAGGCGCTGACATAGTGTAGGTTTTTTTAAATCACTTTTACTTGATTACCATTGATTATTAATGTTATGTTTTGCAATTATAGTCTTTTAACAGAAAATCCAATTAAAACATTGAATTTCTCTTAGGTTTCCTGCTTTTGTTTTTCACCCCTTTCAATTCACTCTATAAAAATCGCAACAAATATTTAACAAACGAAACTTCTATAGATTTTCGTGATGGACTTTCATGTTTTTCATTTTTGTATATGAAAAGTACCTTCTTTTCTAATCAAATTTTAAAAATTTACAATTTATTTTGTTTATTTTGATTTTTTATGTTAATGCAAGAAATTTTCTGCGTGAAAATTCTCTATGTACGCTTCAAAGTGAATGCACACAAGGTGGTCGCAGTGGCGAAATCAAGCATATACAAGCAAATTCAAACGGTTTTTATATATAAATTTTAACATTTCAGTCATCGGTATATATTTTTTATATATGGAATTTGACAGCAGAAAGAGATGAAACAAAAAATCATCTAGTTAAGTAAGATTTTCTTCTATAGACCCACTTTCCTATGTACGCTTCTAGTAAAAGTGCTGCTAAGTTTCTATTATGTTTTAAGCAATCTGCTGTCAAAAGCTATAAAATACGGCTTTATCGACTACATCTAATTAAATCACACAGAAGTATTTGACAAATTCATACAGAAACATTTTAATGGGATTCTTTGCTGAAATAAACAAAAATGCATTGTCTGTGTGTGCCACCCAGATATTTGTATGAACCATTCAAATTTTTTTGCAAGATAATTTCGTGACAGTGTTGCTAGATGAGGAAGATTTCAAAGTTTATTTGTTGATAGATTTTCATGGAGAGGGATATGGAGATTTTCGTAAAATGTAACGTTGAGTCCAAGACGAATTCAAACAGGTGACCTCACTTAGTCAGCCAATTAGTTTTTAGTTCTTAGAACTGTCAAACTACATATAAGCACAATCATTTCGATAGTTGTTGGTACTTTTTACATGGTTTATTTGACATACGTTCTCCCATAATTGATAAAGATAAAAAATTGTCTGTAATTCTGTAAAATTTGTCTTGATACAAAATTTGCATGTATAGACTCAACCATGGCCAAATTTTTGTCCGAATTACAGACAATTATTTATCTTTATCAATTACAGCCCGTCTAGACGTAACATAATATGTAGGATTTTTGTGTCAGAGAGTGTCAAATTCGCTCTCTGAGAGAATTATTTCACGTGTAGATTCAAATATTAGTATTATAAGATGTATTATGAGACTGTTGTGATGAGATTTCTCTACACAACCATCTTATAAGATGTACTGTCAAAAAAATACACATAAACGAAAGTTTGTTTGTGTGTGTACATGTTTATTTTGGAAATTACTGAAAAACAATGTTTTTTTGTAAAATTGTTTCCTTTGACTGAGTGGAAATAATGATATCTTATAGGATTTATTAGAATACGTGTACCCCTCATTTAAGATTTAACATAATATAAAGAAAATGGTTACTTTCCTCTGCCGGCGTTATCTCACATATTATATCAGCGTTAATCTCAGTTGAAGACTTGGGGTTATGAAAGAACGTATGTCATAATAAACCATGTAAAAAGTACCAACAACTATCAAAATGGCGTCTTTTATCAAGGATCGTCAAGACAAAGTTATCAGCACTCGAGCTAGAACAATTTTGTTATAACGTTGCAATAACACAGACAAAATATATAAGAAGCCCTAATACCATCAAACATTCAAAATATCATAAATTTTATTTGAATAATTCAGTAGGTTAAAATCCATTTGTATAAATATAAAGTGAATCGAATGCATATAGAATCAGTTCCCGTTAATCATTTCGTGCAGGGGGCGCGGTTTTAAGTTAAACATCTAAATTATCAAAAACCCCAATTTCTAAAATTAAAAATAAATCCAAAATTTTAAAATCTCTGGATATTTAATAATAACTTAATAAATTAGCATCTCGTGTGGAGTTGACAGATCTTCCGTCGAGCGCGTCCCTAGGTGGCGGATAGGGGGAGCTTTGTCATTATCATGCCATATCACACTGTTAAACCGAGTCTAGTCAATGCCCATGGATCAAAACTGTCACCACTTGTAAGGTTAAGGTGGTTGGAAGCTGTGCCGAGAACCTGAATGGCATGTTAGTGGTTAAAGAAGACTAGTCGCTAACAACTCACCTCCGATGCCAAGGCACATGTCGGTTGCAAATGTTGAGTAGCCTAGTCCATGTACACCGTCAATGGATAGAATGTCCAAACCTATACGCGATAATATTGATTATTGTATTCCCAAACCCTTTCTAGACAGAGGCTTCTCAATTTTAATCTCAGCCGATCCCACTCAATCGGATCGATTGAGGTTTCACTGATGAATTCAAATCTTCTGAAGGGGTGGGGGGAGGTGTTTTCATTCCCGCATATAGGAAAAACTACACTGCTTTTCATGCGGAGATCTCAGCCATTAGGATAGCGGTAAATCGGCTAGTGTACTATAGGGTATTCGGAGTGGATATTAAAATTTGTACCGATAGTCAACCCGCGATTAAGTCTCTTTCGGGTGTCTATTCGACATCCAAGCTAGTACATGAATGCCGGACATTTTTAAGTGAGATGGTGAGACATTCAAAATTAGAGTTGATCTGGGAAGGGGTCAGTCAAGTACCCCGGGAAATATTATTGCGGATGAATTAGCCAGAACTGGTTCCCTTCTTCAAAGTGAAGAAACGGACCAACTAGTTTGCACACCGCTGTCATCTTGCAGATCTATGATACTGCAGTACTTGTCGAGAATAGCTCAACAAAGATGGACGAACGAGTCCGCATGTTCTATTTCGAGACAGATATGGCCCCAGTACGATCAAAAACAGTCAAGTTTCATTCTGAGATTGCTAAGGCGTAGCCACGAACCATTATTACAGGGCACTGGATTGCTAGTGCACACACTAGGAGACTAGAACTCCTGCTGAATTTGGGATGTCAGATAGATCAGATCTTTTATTCGTGCGTCAGGTTGGTTCGATTCGAACAAACTTTCGTATATGTGTATTTTTTGGCAGTTCATCTTATAAGATAGTTGTGTAGAGAAATCACATCACAACCGTCTCATAATACTTCTTATAATACTAATATTTGAATTTGACACTCTCTGACAGAAAAATCTTATATATTCTCTTACGTGTAGGTGGGCTGTACCCCTTACTTAAGATTTAACATAATATGAACAAAATGGTTAATCTCTTCTGCCGGCGTTATCTCACATTTTATATCAGCGTTAATCTCATTTGTAGACCTGGGGTTAAAAGTGATACGATATGGTTGATGCCACCAAAGATAATAAAGATGTTAGTGATTTTTTAAAAATTTCATTAAAAACAAAATTAATTAACAAAGTACGCATAATTTTTTCGTTTTTTTTTTTATTTTTTAACATTTGTCGACATATTTTTAATATTTGACAACAAAAATGATATTAACTCTGTTCCAGTACTTGCGAAATTTGCAGGTTTTAGTTAGAATTTACAGGAAAGTGTTCCCGTACCAAAAAAATTCCATATATCTTATTGTTTTTCTGAAAATTTTTGACTGAAACCTGAAAAATTTGGCAGATACTGGAACAGAGGTATCAATGGACAAACAAAAATTAGCGTTTATGTTATGGTAGTTAAAAATCGAAAAAAATCGAAAAAAAAAAACTGAAAAATTCCATTTTAAGTCTGAGATCAAAAATAAATACACATATGTGCACCTACACAAAGGTATACAAAATATAAATTAAGGAAGGATCGATACGTTTTATAATAGTGAACATAATCGGGACCAGAATTCTTTTTTAACCTACTTTTAGAATATCGAGTAAAAACAGTGTACATAGATTTTTGAATTTTTCTTTTAATTGCATTTAATTCACTCATGTATTTTTCATATCTAACCACAGAAAAATCTTGAAATGATGTTAATAAATAAAAAATAAGATCAAATTTTTAAAAATTTAAAAATGTTAAATGTTAGCACGAACTTCATTTATTTTTGGAGTGCCACTTGATTCCGATATAAGCTACCTACTGATTGGTATATATTTTTACCGATTTCAATTAGCGCCTTCGGATTGCCTCGACGATTTATTATATGTATTAAATATTAAAGACACCGCGATTTCAATTCATAAATTTTTTATGAAAATTTTTTTAAACACATTTTTTGATTAACTAAGACAGAATAGATTTACTTATCTATCTTTATATATATAAAAGAAAGTGATGTTAGTTACTATTGTTATAACTCAAGAACGACTAGACCGATTTTGATGATTCTCACCAATTCGGACCGGTCACCGGCCAGAAAAGGATAATACGAAAAAAAATTCGCGAAAAATCCGCGATAAAAAAAAAACTCTTTTTTGTCATAATTTCTTTGCCTTAATAATCATTAAAAATATTTTTTTTAATACAAATTATAACAATTACTGTTTCTGTTTCTATCGAAACGCTTACTTTTTTGTGCAATTTGTTTTCTGGTGGTGGTGTAAAATTCTATTTCCAAACGGTAAGTTCCAAGTAAAGCTCATCATTTAGTGAGGTTGTGATATTTAAAACCATTTGTTGTATTTTTGGCATTCGTTATTAAGTGTTATTCACAATGCCGCGACCCCGGAGATCTAATATTTCGCGTCGAACACGTAATGCAAGTACTTATCGTAATATCGTCAATCAATTGAATATATATGAACGAGAAATCGCACGAGAACAACCCCGTATTAGTTTGGCCCGACTTCGTACATCACAAACGCAGGAAGAAAGACAGGCGAGAAATGAAACGGCTCGGTTAGCAATGAGAAATCGTCGAGCAAATGTAGCAATTCAACAACTTTAAAATTTTTAATCAACGCATAAGAAGAATTGCTTCAAGTTCTGATTTGAATCAAGCAGCGTTCCATTACAACTGCAATTTCGACTACAGCTCTCATCATTCCGTTCAAAAAAAAGACATTGTCTATCCGCTAACCTTAAGATGAAGTAATAAATAAATATAAATTGAAATTTGCCTTAAATACATGCGTATATTTTTTGATTGAGCCCACATCTACATCATATTTAAATTCTTCTGTAAAAAACACTTTATAATAGGTATTCCTTAGATTTTTATTTAAAGGTCGTAAATTTCGTTAAAATATCAATTTAAATCGTTCAGTAATACAACACTAATGTTTGCTTAGGGCCAGCAACGCGGCTCGGGTCAGCTAGTTATAAATATAATTTCATATAAAAATACTAATATAAAGTACGCAAAATATTAGATCGATTTTAAAGAGTTATAAAATTATTTGCAAATTAATATTTTATCGCGCCACAACGATTTTAAAATATGGAAACTTTTTTTGATAACGCAATACTTTAACTTCATTGAAATTACGCTGTGAGTCTGCCTCAAGAAAAAAGCACCCGTTAGAGCTATTCATGTTTTTTTCTCCCCAAGTTTGGGCACACCCTATAGCGCTGCAATTGTGGGCACATTAACGAGATGTATCTCAAACAATTCATAAATACAAGATCAATAAACCTCCTCTCTTTATGTTATAATATTCGAAATGACACAAATTTTCTAATAGAAAAATTTCAAAAAATTAAACTTTTGGTTTCACTACTTGTCTACAATATAATTCAAAACTGGTCAACGTAAGACTGATTGAACAAAAGTTGGCCTATTTCTACAAGTATTTGTAGTTTACATTAGAGGAATTGGACACACACATATGCTAAAATCCGCGATTACAGTAACCAAAAGAAAGAAAAAAACTTGTTTTTTTTTTCAAACAACTTTTTGGATTTTTTTAGATTTGAGTGCTTGTCGGAACCATTTCAGGTCCTGAATTTTTGTTGTTTTACTCCACCAAGTGCTGTTAACGTAATTGCATCAAAACTTATTTAAAAAAAAAATCAGAATTAAAAAATGTTTGAGGTTTATGGTTGGTTTCATAAAGGTAAACTTAAAAAAAGAATTTCCCATATTTTTAATTACGCTAAAAAAATTTAGTCAGGGATCTTTTTATTTATTTATTTATTTATTGTATTTTGTTTAAAATGTACACATTTTAAGTTATGACTCTCTTGTCGCAAATGAGTAAAATTTATGTTTATAAACTGCTAAAGTCCAATATTTTGAATAATTACAAAGTCAAATATAAAATATACTTACGTACTTTTAATTATTATAGACAATTAAAATTATTTGTTTTAAAATTTAATTTAAACTGATTTACATTTTTTATTTTGTGTATTACTTTACATTTTAATTTGATTTATCTACAGAATGTTATTTCCTTTTTTGTTTCTAGAAATACGTTTTTAAATAACGAATAAGAAATTTACCAATTAATAAAACACCAACAAATTGTATTAAATAATGAAGAACAAAAAATATTTTAAAACGTAATTTGGCCTGATTTGAAGCTTCTGGTGATTCATTTAATAGAAATTGTTTAGCTCCCCTAATACCATTAGTGATAAACTCCCTATGGTCGAACTCCGAATAGCACATAAAGCCCAATTTTTTACTAAAATTAAAATTTAAATTACCAGAAATATAGAATTTTTAATTGATTCTCGAAAAAATTTTCAATTGACTTACTAATCTTCAGGTGGTATAAGGTTTTCCAAGGCTATGAAGTTTTCATTGCGGAATTTCCATTCAGTAGTAATGAAAACATATAAAGCAATGTTAGCAGCATAAATACGTCGTTGCAATTTTAAAAGGCTAAAAAATATAACATTATTTGAAAATTATATATATAAAAACATTTATTATTTCAAAACTTACAATGGCTTTTGTTTAGCCAAACGTAAAAGTGTATCAACTATTAATGCCAATCCAACTTGCAAAGTAAAAAACTATAATTTTTATTTATTATAATTAATACAGCGTATAAACAAATAATCTATATTCATACACTTACCCTTATAT
Organism: Protocalliphora azurea; assembly: GCA_932274085.1. Lineage (NCBI taxonomy): Eukaryota > Metazoa > Arthropoda > Insecta > Diptera > Calliphoridae > Protocalliphora > Protocalliphora azurea. The sequence continues at coordinate 147,405,676 of OW026523.1, forward strand.
AATGCCATACTGCACATCTGGTAATACTACCTTCCGGTAGCCAAAGACACTTTTCAAGTGGATTCGATCGTATTTGAACTTTGCCAGATTGAATAATTTCACCAATGCTTATGCAATTTATGGAAGCATTTGCACAATTAATAACTTCTAATTCATCAGAAACCGCTCTTTTGCTAGTTTGAGAGGTTGCCAATTTAAAGGCAGCTATAAGAAGACTCCTAACAGTTATATCGACTGGTATAACATCCGTTACTATATCGGGATCACCGTAATTTGTACGCAAAAGTCCAATGCCGCAGGCCACTAACATGCCAATTGGACCATTAAAGTTATCAACCCAGCCGGGAACTGGTTCTTCAATGCTAGAAACAACTACAAAGTAATTTCAGTAAAAATTTGACTAAATTTAAATTAATCTATTGAAACTCTGCCTACCTATAGATGGTCGAAATACCATAATGGGCAATTGATGACGATAGTCATTTATAATGTGTTCAGCTAAACTTTTGGTAAAAGTATATGTATTGGGTTGATCTGAACTATATTTAGGGAAAAATATATTCAAAGTTTCCACATCATACGTTTCGGCCAGCTTGATTGTGCTGCGCCAATCTGCATAAGCAGGATATATCTGAAGTTAAAATAAAACAAAATATATATCATTTTTATCTGAACCATTTTTGAAGTGATTTAGATTTCGCTGATTTTTCTAACAACTAAACAAACATACCCTTTCTTCAACTGTTATTCTATCAGGATTTGAATAAGTTGTTGAAATATGTATAAACGCCTTAAGTTGCTTCAATCTTGTAGCAATTTTAACCAGTTCGTGTGTGCCGCGTGTATTCAACAAAATGGCTGATTTCAAATGATCATCGAAACGAACACTGGCCGCTGAATGAAAGATCAAAGTAACATTCTTTATTTTCTCAAAATCCTCACTACTTATGCCCAATTCCAATTCTTGGCAATCCCCGGCAATGGGAATAATTTTTGCAAATGCTTCCGGTTGTTCTTTTCGTGCGCGTTCAAATGTGGACGAATTTAAAATCTCTTGTAATCGTTCACTAGCCGATTTACCCTTTTTGCTACGTATTAAAATGTACATTCTTGCAAAGTTTGGAAAAGATCGTATAAGTTTTTCGATTAAAGCTTTACCAACAAAACCTGAATTGTTTAAAATAATAATAATAATAATATATATATATATATATATATATATATATATATATATATATATGAATATATGTGAAGTTTTTATATATATATATATATATATATATATTTGTACATTAACAACTTTTCAACCAATTTGGCAACAACAAAAACATACCGGAACCTCCAGTTATGAAAATTTCCTGATTCGCATAAAAATTCGTTATAGGCATTTTGATTTGAATACAACTAATTTCTGCAAATGGATGAATATTATATAAAATATATCCTGTATATATGAATATATTTAGATGAAGTTTTTTACTTCGAAAAGTTAAACAAAGACTGAACTCAATTTAAAACACTTTCATCGATGTAACTACAAGTAATTGAAAAGAACAAAATGTATAAATATATTCTGCATTTATTAGCGATTAACATTAATTAAATACAATTTTATACAATATATAGCATTATATTCAATTGGCTGTACCTTTATCCAGTATATAAAGTAAATTTTCTAATTTTAAATTGAAAATAAAAAAAAACAAGAATGTATACTAAACTCAAATAATACCTTACACACTAAATTTTAACAAATAGCTACCAGAACATTACTGTTACATGACCCCTAGTCTACACGTAGACATTTAAATTCTATCTCATTCTCTCTCTTTAAAATGTTATGTGTGGACCAATAAGAAATCTATTGCGCAATATATTTTACAATAAATCTTTAAACATAAAGCTAAGCAATAATTTTTAACATAAGCTGTCAAATTTATTGTTCTCTTTTAAAATTTTGCCTTTTTTTTAACAAAAAGAGAAGTTCAAAATAATTAATTTTGTTTTAAAAAAACAAATAAGTCAGTTTTTTTGGTGTTTGTATATGTATATATGTATTTATATTATACATACTAAGGTCAAATCAACTGAATTGTTATTTTTTGTTATATTTCGTTAAGTTTTTTATAGTTTTTATGTTAAATGAACTAAAATGAAAAAACATAGTTTTTTATATCTTTAAGGTCAAATTTTCCTAAATTTTTGTATAAAAAAACTCGTCCAGAAATTCGAATAATTCGGAAATTCGAATCGCCCTAAAAATAAAGTGGTTCGTGTACTGTATACCATAATAAACCATGTAAAAAGTACCAACAAAAATCAAAATCGCGTCTTTTCTCAGGCAACGTTAAGGCAAAGTTGTCAATGTTCGAGCGCTGACAATTTTGTTTTTACGCTGCAATACTAATTCAGTCTATATTTGACGTTTGTCTTAATAAAAATTCCTCTAGTATAGACTCGACGTAACTAGCAGTTCAGACTAGAAAATTTTTTATCAAGACAAATGTTAAAATTTTATCAGGATAAAAATTTGTTTAGTGGAGACAGAATTTTTGAGTATTATTGCACCGTCGAGACAAAATTGTCAAGCTCTGACAACTTTTGTTTGATAAAAGGCGCCATTTTGGTTATTGTTGGTACTTTATACAGTGCTTATTATGACATACATCTTCCCCAATAGTTAAAAAGATAAAAAATTTTGTCGTTGGATGAACACGTTTACTCGTCTCCGAGTGTAATAAAAAAATGGAAACGCATTTCACCAAATTTAATAAAAGAAATCTACAGGATAATTTTATTTTAATAATTTTAAGACTATAAGAAAATTTTAATTTGTTCTCGTAAAAATTTGTGCAATGATAATCCAAATTCGTATTAAGCGCAATTTTAGATCTAGAAAAAATGAGGTTTATAATCATGCATGAGCAGGAAGGAAAAGTATTAAACTATCGCAGGAAATTTAATCCTAGCATAAACTAAATGATTTAGTGCTTATATATGTAAGTACATCCTTTATCAGCAAAAGAAAACTTTTTACCCAGCACTTTGCTACTTTACCCCAGGTCTACAAAATTAGATTAATGCTGATATAATAAGTGAGATAACGACGGCAGAAGAGAGTAACCATTTTGTTTATATTATGTTAAATTTTAAATAAGGGATACATATATTCTAATAAATCCTATAAGATATCATTATTTTCAATCAGTCACAGAATAAGCATGTCCTTTTTATTTAAGAAGTTCGCACTTTTTTAGCACAATTTTTATAAAAATATTTTTAATGTAAAACAATCATTTATAGAAAACAATTTTACAAAAAAACATTATTTTTTTAGTAATTTCCAAAATACATATGCACATACACAAATAAACTTTCGTATATGTGTATTTTTTGGCAGTTCATCTTACAAGATAATTACATAGTGTCTATACTATATAAATTTTTATCAAGACATACGTCAAAATCAGTGCGAGTTTATACAAAGTGACTAGATTTACCTATACTAGATAAATTTTTATCACGAAATACGTCAAAATAAGTGCGAATTAGTTAAACAGCTGATTACTATTTTTGGTTTTCACAGCTGTCAAACTGCATATATAAAAAATATTAATGAACTAGCCTTATTATTGTTTTTGTGCAACTGTTTCCACCTTGCATAAATTCCCGTTGATTTTGACGTTTGTCTTGATAAAAAATTGTCAAATATAGACACTATGTTATGTAGAGAAATCACATCACAACAGGGTTGTTAAATTTTTTGAGCTTCTGTCGCCAAATCGTTAATCAGAAATCGCCAAATTTAAATTTTATTTGGTTTTTAAAGAAAAAAAAAAAAAAATTAATTAACATTTATAAATGTAAATTCAGCTTTAGCAAAGGCAATGATAATTGCAGTAGCTAATAGTAAATGAATAAAAAATAAAATTATAACATAAAATAGGCTGATTCCATATCAAAATAGACAACAATCATAACTTATAAACTAAATAAATGTAAATCTTGAAATTTTGTACATGTACGGAGAAGAGTTGTATCATGCAAGTTTATACATATTAAACGCCATTTTTGTAAACATATGTGCTCCGAATCACACTGTCACGAGCTTGGCGAAAACTGATTAAAGTCGATGTCATAATTACATCTCTATCTTTTTTATATATATATAAAATTCTCATGTCACAGTGTTTGTAATTGAACTCCTCCGAAAGGGCTTGACCGATTTGTATGAAATTTTGTATGTGTATTTATTAGGTATGAGAATAGGTCGTAAAGTATATTTCATATTGCTAGAGGTCGTAAAATAGGCCACAAGGGGTGGCCTATATCTTCTTAACTAATCAACCGGTTTTCTTTAAATTTGGCATGCAAACACTGTAACATGTGAAAGGAACTCAAAGAAATAATTTTTTTTTTTTGGAAATTCCAACATTTAGGGAGTAAAATAGCGTAAAACGTGTAAAAGCATCCCCCCCCCCCCTACCTCATGTCATCTTAATTAATTATCCCATGATAATTTCAAGTCTTGAAGGAACTAAAGGCTATAAATTTTAACATTTAGAACGTAAAATAAAGCACAAAAGGTAAAAACACGCCCACCCATCCCCACACACTTACAATACATTCGTTATTTTTAAATTAAAATCCAAAATATTCACTAGAAGTGAATTATATGGCAAAACAACGTTTGTCGGGTTAACTAGTTTATTAATAAAAATACATCAATTAGATCATATGTAAAATATTAGTTAAAAATTAATCAATCAGTCAATTAGTTAAAAATTAATCAATTAGTTTTTGAGTTATTATGGGTCAAAGTTGAAGATTGCACGTAACATGGTAAATTCAATGCAAACTGCTGAAATTACGCTTGTGCTTTTAATATTTAAAATTCAAATTTTTTGTAACGGCTGCCTAAAAATCTGGTTAGATTGTAAGTACAATATATAATTAAAAATACTATACTGTTATTGTTTACGAATATTTATCAAATGTGAAATAACGTTAGCAAAAATACTGTTCTAATGTAAATTTTGATTAGTAAACATTTTTTAGTGTCAGCATCGCTGCAGATTCGTGATATTCTTAAGCTGTGGCTGTAGTTAACCTAGTGTCTACATTAGGCAAATTTATGTCAAAACAAACGTCAAAATCAGTGCGAATATATACAAGGTAACATTAGTTAAACAGTTGATTATTATTTTGGTTGTTACAATAGTCAAACTACATATATAAAAAACAATAATGAATACGCCATATTGTTGTTTTTGTACAACTGTTGCCACCTTCCACAAATTCGCGTTAAGTTTGACGTTTGTCTTGATAAAAAAATCTCTACCGTAGACACTATGTAAAGCAGAGTACAACTAGTAAAATTTTATGAAAATCGTTTACAAAAAATTCAGAAGTAAACAAATTAAATTTTATACTTTTAAAATTGGAGGAAATATTCGCGTATGCGTTGTAAATTCCGAAATATTTAAAATATAGAAGTATTATTTTCTAAAGTTTAATTACGTATTAAAACATTTTCGTTAAGTTTTTTATAGTTTTTATGTTAAATGAACTAAAATGAAAAAAACATAGTTTTTTATATCTTTATGGTCAAATTTTCCTAAATTTTTGTATAAGAAAACCGTCCAGAAATCCGAATAATTCGGAAATTCGAATCTCCCTAAAAATAAAGTGGTTCGAATTTCCGAGCGTGTACTGTATACCATAATAAACCATGTAAAAAGTACCAACAAAAATCAAAAAGGCGTCTTTTCTCAGGCAACGTTAAGACAAAGTTGTCAGTGTTCGAGCGCTGACAATTTTTTTTTTTTTTACTTTTTTTCCAAATATCAAAATAACCCTGGCATAGCTGAAAAGGGCAATGAAAATTACATATAAGTACAACTAGTAAAATTTTATGAAAATCGTTTACAAAGAATGCAGAAGTAAACAAATTAAATTTTATACTTTTAAAATTAAAGTAAAATTGGAGGAAATATTCGCGTATGAGTTGTAAATTCCGAAATATTTAAAATATAGAAGTATTATTTTCTAAAGTTTAATTATGTATTAAAACATTTTCTGGTAAGGACTTATGGGTTATTATATATCCTTTTATTAAAAGGACGATTTTGAAAATTAAGGGTGGGTAGGAAGGAGTTGGTCGTGTCCTTGATCCGATTTTAATATAAATTAATTTTTTTATTCCTAAATGATAAGGCATTAAATTGTACTAAATTTTGTTCAATTTGAATTGCAATTTTAGAAAATAGTGTTACGTTTTTACCGTTTAAAAACGGTCGTTTATTTCCTTTAAATAAACCTGTACTTTGATTTTAAATAACAGCAGTTTAGTGGTTTAAAAGTTGTAACACTCTTTATTTTATTTCAAAAATGTACAACAATAACAGTTTAAATAATCACTTGCGTTCTAATATAAACACACACTTAAATTACACACTTTATACAACACACTTTAATAATGCACAAGATTATACAGCCAAGGCAGTAAATTTGTCTTTACTTAACGATGCTTCCAATTAGACTGACTGAATGGTGTTCTCACGGCCAATTTATATACGCTGTATTACCTACTAGATGCTTCATGAAAGCTCTATTTCTTTCTACAATGTTCTTAACGGACAAACTAGAGCTTTTGATGTTAATGTTAGCAGCATAAACATTTAGTGTTGCCATACTTAAAAACAATGGTGAAAGCTTTTTATTCAATGTTGTATGTTTAGAACTATGTTAATAATTTTTACAGATATGTTAACTGCTGTTAACATAAACGGAAATGCCTAGAAGCATTGAGAAAGATTTAAACCAGCCGTTAAAACCGTTATATTTGAATTCAAGTACAATTTCGTAACAATAGACGATTTTTAAAATTCGGGGTGTTTGGAAGTTGGGAAGTTTTTTCTTTTCTTAATGACAACGCATTACACTGTACCAAGTTTTGTTCAATTCGAATTAAAAATTTAGAAAATAGACGATTTTTATAATTCAGGATGTATGGGAAGTGGGCGTATGCTTGGGCAGATTTTCACAAAGCTTCGTTTTTTTCCTAAACACAAAAGCTATATATACCAATTTTCATTTATCTATTTTTATATGAAATCGGGACAGTGTGCGACTGTAATCTTTTATGAATAATCGTATTTTGTTCCTATTTTATATTAATTTAAACAAATATACCTTTTTGACCTACTTGAAAGAAGTGTGCTTTGGTATAGGATATGCGGTATAAACAAAATCTGTGTTCATTTAGTTAAATCTTAATAAGTGATATAATTCAATTCCAAAAGTTAAAAAAAATATTGGATTTTGTTTTTAATTTGTGCAGCAATCGATATTAGCACTTAATATAAACTCTCGACGTATAGTTTTTGTAAAAAATAAAAGCGAACTATCTTTATCGTTCTTCTCAAAAATATGTTTTTGTTCTATGCGGCATATAAGTAATCATATGACGAAATGCCTATTAATAAAATTTTTAAAAATTGCCAAAAAATTCGCCATTCGGCTGTCAGATTTTTTTGAGCCTCTGTCGCCAAATTGATAATCAGAAATCACCAAATTGAAATTTTATTTGGGGTTTTAAAGAAAAAATAAAAAGTTAACAAAAAAGTTTTAGTGTCGTATAGGTTGGTTGGTTTACGTGGTAGCCCGTAATCTTACGGGCAATCAAATAGACTCGTTAGAGTCCGTTTTGATGGAACCACACTACTCGCCAGGTGAATTAGTTGTGTTGAGTCTGTAATGAGATAGAAATGTAGGGAAGAAACAATGAGAACATAAATTAATTAGATCCAGCCTGTAGCATTGAGATATTTAATGATGTCACTGAGTCTAGTGTCAGATATCTCAAAGAGGTTGTCTAATTATTGCCCTCCCAGAAATTTATGTCTGCTTGCGTTCAAGGCTGGGCATTCACATAGAAGATGAAAAACTGTCTCCTCCTTCTCGCGATTGCCACAACTACGACAATATTCATTGTAAGGGAGACCAAGTCTACTTGCATGCTTACCGATCGTCCAGTGACCTGTAAACAATGCTATTAGTCTCGAGATGTCCTTGCGTTTGTAGCCAATGAGTTGCATTGAGCGTTTCTCGTTGTAGGTAGGCCACGTTTCTTTCGCGACTCTACATTTGTCGAGATTTCGCCATCTATTTTTCGCCCTCTCCAGAAAGTGTTTTTGGATTCTGCTTTTGACTGTTCCTAACGGGATTGCGACAGAAACCGCTAAGGAGGCATTCATAGCAGAGCCTACCCGGGCTAATTCGTCTGCCTGTTCATTACCATAGTAGTCCCTATGCGCAGGAACCCAGATTATAGTAATGTCATACAGTCGACTTAGTCCAAGCAGTTCCTCTTTACACTGTCTGACTAGAATAGAGGTAGTTTTCGGTGATTTGAGCGATAGTATTGCCGCTTGACTGTCGACAAATAAACCAATATTCCCTTGAATATTTCTATCGCGAATTAGTTTACACGCTTCTCTGACCGCTAGAATTTCCGCTTGGAATACGCTTGCCTCGTCAGGGAGTCTACATGAGTGTCTAATTCCAAGATCATCAGAGAAGACACCAGAGCCGACATCGCAGTTCATCTTTGAGCCGTCAGTGTATATCCTAGTTCTAAATTGTTCAAGAAGATTGCCCCTTCTCCATTCACTCCTGGTGGGGAATAGGACTTTAATAGTATTCCCGAAGTCCACGTGGGGAATCATATAGTCGGTAAATTTATTGAATTGCGGGGGTATTAAATTTAATATCCTCGCGTGCCCATACGTTCTTGATCTCCAGCTTTTTGTAGCAGATAATCTTATCGCACTATTAACTGATGATTCAATTATGTATAGGTCTATAGGTATTAGGTGCAATATAGTGTTCAGAGCTTCTGATGGACTAGTACGTAAAGCACCTGCAATGCCAATGGAAGCGGATCTTTGTATCCTATAAAGCTGATCCACCACATACCTCTTACTAGTAGCGGTCCACCACACAAGAGATCCATATACAAGAATGGACTATTGCAGTGTATAGCCATTTTGTCAATTTTGGTCTCAGACCCCATTTTACACTGAACATCTTTCTACAGGTGTAGTATGCTACCGTAGCCTTACTAACCCTATGTCGAATGTTCAGTTTCCATGAAAGCTTAGAGTCCAAAATAATGCCCAAGTATTTTGCATTGTCCGACAAGGTGAGTTCACAGTTTTCTAACCGTGGTAGTCTGAAGCTCGGAATCTTGGTCTTTGTGGTGAAAAGTAGCAGCTCTGTTTTGCCCGGATTCACTCCTAGTCCACATTCTTTGCCCCAGTCACTGAGTGTAGCCAGAGCAGTTGACATGATATCACTTATCACGTTCAGAAACAGTCCTGATACTAGTATCACCACATCGTCCGCGTAAGCCACGACTTTCACTCCCTTGTCTTCCAATTTACACAGGATGGTATTAATGACAATAAGCCACAACAGCGGAGAAATCACACCCCCTTGTGGAGTTCCACGCATAACTTGTTTGGTCTTAACACTGTTGCCTAAATTCACAATGACGATTCTTGTCTCCAGCATTGACACCAGCCAGTTGGTGATATAATCATCAACTCCTAGTTCGTACAGAGCTCTCTGTATCGCCAAAGTCGTGACATTGTTAAAGGCGCCTTCTATATCCAGAAAGGTAGCCATAGCGTATTGTTTAAATTAAATGGATCGCTCGATGACCCTTACGACCTCATGAAGAGCCGTCTCCGTGGAGCGACCCTTAATGTAGGCATGCTGACTTCCTGAGAGTCGAGTTGTACCCTCTAGACGCTGCCTTATATGTAAATCAATGAGTCTCTCCAGAGTTTTCAGCTGAAAAGATGAGAGACTTTGTCCTTTGCATTCTCATGACTTCTTTTTCCGATTTTTGGAATGAACACTACCTTTACTCTCCTCCAGTTCCTGGGAACATAGTTGAGGGTTAGGCAGAGTTTAAAGATCCTATGTAGCCAGGGTATGATGTATACCTTTGCACTTTGCAGCATCCGTGGTATAATACCATCAGGCCCTGCAGATTTGTACGGAGAGAAGCTATCAATCGCCCATGAAATTTTCTCAACGGATATTATGTCATCCTCGATTCCTTGCGAGGATTTAATATGCCCCATCTCCCGGTCTGTAATATCAGTGCAGCCAGGAAAATGAGTATTAAGTAAAATGTCCAAAGATTCCGCCGACGATTCTGACCATGATCCATCCATCCTTTTAATATAGGATGGATTATTATGACCATTTGCCAAAACCCTACTGAGTCTAGCAGATTCCTTGGTATTGTCGATAGATTCGCAGAAGCCTTTCCATGAGTTTCTTTTTTCGATCTTTATTGCTTTCTTATATTCCCTACGCTTATCGTGATACAACTGCCACGATTTTGTCCTGTAGCCAATATTGAAAGCATTGCGTGCCTCCTTGCGTAGCTTCGAGAGTTCCCTATTCCACCAGGGAGGGAAGCTCTTTTTAGCCTTCGTCATTGGACAGAATATATTAAAAGCTTTAACAATTTCCTTGCCTAATGTACCTTCAATTTGGTCAAGACCCTCAGTCGTTGCTTCGACTGGAGGTATTTTCTTCAGTTTGTGCATGAGAATCCCATTGAACTTAGTCCAGTTCGTTCGTCTTGGGTTTCTGAAAGTTGACGCTGTTTCCTTGCAGACGAGTCCAATATCGAAAAGTATCCAGCAATGATCCGAAAAGAATTTCTCTTTGGATACTCTCCACCTATCAACTGATAAATTGGATCTGTCCTTCATAAGTGTAATGTCTAGCACCTCTTCCCATCCATTATGGTTCACCGAGCTCGGAAAAACGAATGTGGGGTCGTTGCCAGAGTTGCATATGGTCAAGTGGTTTGTATTAATGAAATCAAATAGACACTCACCTCTGTCATTGATTTCCGTGCTGCCCCATATTGTATGCCTTGAGTTAGCATCACAGCCAAGGATAATGTCCTCTTGAGCCTTTATAGAGGCCAGAAACGCCCTCACTTCGTCTGGCGGGGCTGGCTTGTCATGTGCCATATAGCTGGATGCGATCAGGAAACTTCTGTTTCGCATTAATTCGACCCTTGCGACTGTCAGGTCTGCTGAGCTATACTGTGAGCAAAGAAATATATTTATGTGTTTTTTAGTAATAAGACAAGATCTTGGCTTACCTTTATCTTTTACGTATAGTGTTTTATATGTTGAAGTCGGGAACCCTTTGACTTGGGAGTTAGAAACCCAGGGTTCCTGGACTATTGTGATGTCGAGGTCCTTTTCCGCAAAAAGAAGCCTCAGATTGTCTGTAGCACATTTTGAATGCTTCAGATTAATTTGCACGATTTTCATCGTCGGTTGTAGGGTTTTTTGCAGGTTCGCTTAGCTGCATGCCTGTCAGCAGATTGTTGGCTACTTCCAACTCATCTGCTTCGCCAGCTCCTGGACCTGTGGGACGGAACACCTTAACCTTGGCGTCCCTAACCCCAAAGTACAGTTTTAGCCCCGCCTTCTCTAGCTCAACTGCGCTATTCTCTGAGACGGCGAAGATAATGCACTTCTTGTTGTCCCCATGATCTTCTGAACGGATGACTGTCCAGTCACTCATGGGGATACTGGGGTTCTGCAGCTTCAGACACTCCAGTATTTTCTGGTTATCGCAGTTCAACTTCGGTAACCAAACCTTTGCCCGTGGTCTCATAGGGATTTCCCCCGCTGGGATAAGCTTAAGGCTTAAGCCTTCCCATGCATCGCTAATCTTTGCGATGCATTTGCTGAGGAATTCTTTAGAGAACACGTCCAAGCATTTGATTATCCTGTAGCCCCGGTGTATCTCACCAGAGTCAAAACGAGGAACTGTGGAGTCTTTGTTGGTGAGTACGTGTTCCATCACGAGTTCAGCCAATTTAGACTCTATAGCACCCCATTCTGCCACCACAGGAGTTAAGTTGCCGCTTTTTTCGTTGGCCAGCGCCATCAGCAAGTGATCTTTAACCACCTCGTTAAACGGCCTTCTTGCTGACGATATTGTGGAAGGAGCCGCAGCGGTCGATTTACTTTGGACCTTTCTCCTCTTCGGCGAATTGCTACCCTCAGCTTGGGAGCGGTTTCGCTTCGCTCTTTCCTGCGCTGCTTGGGATGTAGATGGTTGAGAGTCCTTAAACTTAAGATACTCGTCAACCACCGATTGGTATCTGACACGATCTTCCTTATCGCGCTCATGAGGAGTGCCATTTGCCTTATTCTTGGCAATTTTCTCCAGTATAAAGAGAGCTTTGACATATCGTTGTCTCAGAATTTCTTTCTGGCTCTTCTTTTTCTTCCGTTTCTCCTTCGACTGGTCGTCAGACTTGACATCCTGTCGAGGAGCCATTGTGTTTTGTGACAGCGGGGTGCTACGACTTTCTCCCCTGCTGCCAGGTTGTTCGACCAAGGTCTCTTGACTAGAGGCCAAAAGGTCGTCTTCCGAGGAGATACCCATCTCCACGTTTTTGTTGTTGTTATTTTTGTTGTTGTTATTTTTGTTCCTTATTTTATTTTTCTTCATTTGATTCCCACGAATAGACACGTAAGGGGATGGACCATCCATGCAGGGACGGCGTACATGGACTGGACAAAGAAAAATTTACAACTGGCCCGTGTCCTGGCGCCAGAGGGGAGCTGTTAGCGACTAGTCTTCTTTAACCACTGACTAGCCATCCAGGTTCTCGGCACTGCTACCAACCACCTTAACCTTACAAGTGGGGGAAAGAGGATATGGAATAAGAGGGGAGAAAAGAGGGTAGTTGGGGAAAGGGGATAGGGGATGGATAACCTTTGGTCATGAAGGCCTTTAGAGTCTATACCTTGATTTCTCAGTATCCTCCAAGAGGACAACTGAGACTTCAAGAAAGAGACCATAGCCTACATTTAAGCCGCCACATCGCGTCAAGATTGTTATCCAGGTGGGGTAGTGTCGTATAATTTTCAAATTTCGTATGATTTATATAAAATCAGCTTTAACAAAGCCAATGATAATTGCAGTAGCTAATAGTATTTAAATAGAATTTTAAATTATAATTTAAAATGTATTTTTCTGACATACATATATATATTTTAGGGTAAGAACTTTAAAAATTTATTGACATTATTGAAAAAAATAATTCTAACATTGTATAACAACATTTGTTCTCTGAGTTGAAAGCAATCAGTTTTGAACAAAATACCTAAAAGTGTTTCCACTGTTTTGACTCCTTTTTGCATTGTCAAATTTTTGAGCGATATCCTGACATTTCTCAATCTAAGTTGAAGTTGAATTTATAAATTAAGGCCCTTCATTTTGTTAGAAAGTTAAATACTGAAAATAGTCGACTGCTAGTAAGAATACGTAATCATATTTCTCCACAATTCATAGTTTTTAAAATTAACCAAATAAATCGCCACTTTATAAATCGGCATGTCGACGAAGCGAATATTTAGTTGCTAAAAGCAATTAAAAAGCTCCACGTATAATGAAAAATCGCCACATCAGACAGTCCTGCAACAGTTTATTTCCAACTAGTGTTAAGTGCTGGAGAAAACGTACATGAGAAATTTATATGTTAAATTGTATTTTTTTTCGAAAATTTTAATTTATTTCGCATTTTTATTCTTCTTTTCAAAACAAAATTAATTTTTTATTTCTATTTTTGTTAATAAGGGCAAAATTTTGAAAGAGAACAATAAATTTGAGAGCTTATGTTAAACATTAATATAAAGAAGTATTAAATGTTTTTAACAAAATAATAGCCCAACTTTCATAAAAACTAAATAAAGTCGCACAGCAATAGTTTTGGCACCTTGTTAAAGGCTTGAATACTATATAAGGATTTAACGAATGTTAAATGTTATTTAGGATTTTGTAGAATATTTCTTAAGACATTTTTATTTCTTTTAAACGATTTGGCATGGAGTGCAGTTTTTTTCGTGTAATCTCCAATTTTTTCTTCCATTCTCCGAAAACTAATTTCTTAGGCGATTTTTACTGAAAAATTTATGATTTTACGATTGCTTTTCTAAATAATCTAACAAGATTTAATCAGATTCATATCTGGGAATGTTTGTAGCATATAAGGCGTGTTATATACATTCCTCTTTTTCCCATCAGTTGTGTTTAGAGTGTTTAAGTGTCTTTCGTGGTATACGTGCATTATGCCTAACTCTTTTTATAAATCTACGTATATCTGTAGAAACACTGTTATTGAAACGCTCATTTAACTCAATAGCTATCTTGGTCGCACTTTTAAACAGAGCATTCCGTAAATTCTCTTCTATTATTCTTATTTTCATCTTTTGCAGTCAGCTATGGATAGCGTCTTATTCGCATTTTATTTTCAATTCGGTTTTATTAATATAATTATAACTTTTTGTACAGTAAATTAACTTCTTTTTACTTTGGTACCAATTTCATCGAACATTTTTCCATTTTTGTGGGAATTTATTATTATATTTCGGTCCCGAATCGTCAGTTTCCGTCCGGCCGTTTTTGTAAGCTTACAAAACACTCTCGATTTTAGAAAAAAACTAACTTTAAACCAGTTCTCAGTGTAAAAATATTTCAAATGTTTTGTTATCCTTTTCCTATAGCGAATTAATATAAACAATTTTGGGTGTCATAACTTTTACAAACCGTTTTGGAGGTGTATCAAGACTTTTACCGTGCGTAATTATACATTTGCCACAAAAATTCGTAATAAAAAGTTTTACTTTGTTGGATATATGTATTTTTTATTTATTTATTTATTTTTTGTGCAAATATGTAAAATAAACATAAATTTCATAATTTAGTTAAGATATATATTTAAATAACCTAGATAATATGGTAATAGTATATAGTAATAGTATGCCTATTTTCATATTTATACTTAAAAGGATACGTACACTTGTTCCACAAGCAACGCTTGCTTAAAAAAAACACAACAAAAACTTATAAGCATACATATGTATATTTATATATTTTTGTATGTATATATAAACGAACTGACTGCATATACAAAAAACAACAACTACGACAATAATCATTATAATATTGCTGTTATCAACTAAACTTCTTCATTATACAAAGAACAACAACGACAATAATCATTACAATACTGCTGTTGTCAACTAAACTGCTTGCTTATACGAAAAACAACAACACTAACAGTCATTGCAATGATTCATATAAATTTTGTGTGAATATAACTTACTAATTTTTAAATTAGTGTTATACATATATATATATATATATATATATATATATATATATATATATATATATATTCTTTTGTTTTTGTTAAATTTTATTATTTTATTTATCAAATTTTATTCTATGAAGACTTGTTTAAAACTGATTTATTATTAACAGCAACTAAACCCTTATAAAAACAGAACTAAACCCTTATAAAAAAGTGTGCAAACAAATGCAGACATGTTGTCAGAATTTATTTGACTAAACGTTTATTCGTTTCAGGTTACTATTGCAAAAATATTATTATCTTTAATTTTTGGGCAAAATGAGTTCACTGCATAAAGGCGGATATTACACAGCAATTTATTATTTTTAATCACAAAAAAAGAAGAAAAAAATAGTTGAATAAAGAGTTTAACTTATACAAACTGCTTGCTTATACAAAAAATGACTACTAAATTTATATACATATGTTTGTATGTATATACATGCTTATACATACAAACACCTTGTGTTTCCATCTAAAAGACGCCCAAACATGTTGTGTGTATATACAAACAATAACTAAGCGATACAAGCCGATCGGCTCTCCGCCGATAGAATTATTAGCCACGCCGATTTGGTAGGCTCACACCGGCTTAAAATCAATTGCTATAATTTAAAAATTTTCATTGAAATTCAATGCAAAAAGTAGTTAATGCAGTGGTTCTATCTGTTAGTGCTTTTAATCATTTATTTTATTATGCGCCGCCGACACGGAAACTTTTGTCTCGGCTTCTTTCTCCGCAACAACTACTGCTTGCTTTATATTATAAAGGCAACAACACTAAAAGTCATTGCAATGCTTTTTATATATGTTTGTGTGTGTATATTTTTAATCTTTTTTCAGATTTTTGTCTATAATTTGATATTTTATAAAACATTTCTTCAGCATAAAAATTCAAAAAGATTACAGATTTTTGCAAAAACGAAATCTCTAGCTTATATAGAGGCTTCAGAAAATCGGAAACCAGTGTAAAAAACGTTTGTTTTTATTTAACATAACTCCGTCATTTATGAACCGATCTTATAACGGTTTTAACGGCTGGTTTAAATCTTTCTCAATGCTTCTAGGCATTTCCGTTTATGTTAACAGCAGTTAACATATCTGTAAAAATTATTAACATAGTTCTAAACATACAACATTGAATAAAAAGCTTTCACCATTGTTTTTAAGTATGGCAACACTAAATGTTTATGCTGCTAACATTAACATCAAAAGCTCTAGTTTGTCCGTTAAGAACATTGTAGAAAGAAATAGAGCTTTCATGAAGCATCTAGTAGGTAATACAGCGTATATAAATTGGCCGTGAGAACACCATTCAGTCAGTCTAATTGGAAGCATCGTTAAGTAAAGACAAATTTACTGCCTTGGCTGTATAATCTTGTGCATTATTAAAGTGTGTTGTATAAAGTGTGTAATTTAAGTGTGTGTTTATATTAGAACGCAAGTGATTATTTAAACTGTTATTGTACATTTTTAAATAAAATAAAGAGTCGTTACAACTTTTAAACTACTAAACTGCTGTTATTTGCAATCAAATTTACCGGTTTATTTAAAGGAAATAAACGACCGTTTTTAAAAGGTAAAAACGTAACAATTGGTGTCAGAAGTGGGATTGCAAAATAATAAGCAGTCATGAAGTTCGAAGAGCTGAAAGTGGAGCAACTCAAGAGAGAATTGAATAAGTTGGAGTTACCTACAGCTGGTAATAAAGCAGAATTACAAAAGAGGCTGATAGATGAATTCAAGCGGCGTAATATTAACATCGGAACTTAAGAATTCGATTATAAAGAAGAAGTTCAACAACAAGCATGGATTTATCCACAATGTTTGCTGCTTTGATGGAGCAATTTAAAGAAGTTCAAGAAACTTCTAAAACAAATAACGAGAAACTTCTGAAGTTAAAGATTTACGAGCCAAAGTCGTTGATAAAAAGCTGTCCGATTTAGAGAATGAAATAGCCAAAGGTGTTGATAAAAAACTACAAGATCTAGAAATAAAGATTAATAATCTTCAATGTCAAGATGGACAGGTGCGAATTATTCCAGAATCCTCTAGTAGAATAAAGGCCCCTAGTTTTGATGGCACCACATCATTTAATGTGTTTAAGTTCCAGTTTGATACAATTGCCATTAGAAATATGTGGAACGACGAAGAAAAAGCTATAGAGTTGATATTGTCCTTAAAAGGAAATGCGGCAGTAGTTCTTGAAAGCGTGCCAGCATGTAACAGGAACAGTTATGATGATATAATAGAGGCGCTACAACGTAAGTACGGTGGTGAACATAAAAAGGAACTATACCGAATGGAATTGCGTGGTAGAGTGCAGAAGCCCAATGAGGCGCTACAAGACTTTGCGTTGGAAATCGAACGTTTGCTGCAGCTTACTTATCCAGGGGAAAACAGCCCGTTTTTGGACCATATAAAGATAGAGGTATTTATTAATGGCATTCGCGATCCTGAAATAAACACGCAGTTTGTGCCACACCTAAACCATCATTTACTGAAACCGTCTCATTCGCACTGGCACAAGAAACAGCACCACGTCGTTTAATTTATTAATCACCTTGTATGGTCCATCCCAATGGGTTTGTAGTTTGGGGAACAGTTCTTTCTTACGTTGTGGGTTATACAACAGTACAAGCTGGCCTTGGTTAAATATTTCAGAATTCGCTGCTCGATCGTATCTGGCTTTTATTTTGTCGCTGGTCATTTTAATTCGTTTGTATACGAATTCATGAAATTCGTTTAGGTCATCTTGCTATTGGGAAGTGTTTTCATTATTTGTTGATGAGGGCCTAACGAAGGTTTTTGCTGTTACAAGATCACTTGTTATTTCTGATGGTTCTATCACCCACAAACTGTTGTCCTTACAATCTCCCTCCATACGAGCCCATACTAAAGTTTCTGATTGTGGTGGTAGCTTCTGATGCTCGACGGTAACTAGCTTTCTTACTTGAGTTCTATTTTCATATCCGACGTCAAGTGGTATCTCCACATTTTGCCAAATCATAACTTTTCGTCCCATATCCAAAGTAATGCCATGGCTAATCATGAAATCAGCACCAATGATGACTTCGTCCACAATGTCGGCAACAATGAATACGTGATTGACGGTAACGTTGGCAATGGTTAATTTCACATTTACTTTACCATAGACCGTGGCCGGCTCCCCAGTAGCTGTGCGCAGGCTTACCCCACATAATGGTTCAATTGTATCAAACTGGAACTTGAACACATTAAATGGTGTGGTACCATCAAAACTAGGGGCCTTTATTCTACTAGAGGATTCTGGAATAATTCGCACCTGTCCATCTTGGCATTGAAGATTACTCATCTTTATTTCTAGGTCATGTAGTTTTTTATCACCTTTGGCTATTTCATTCTCTAAATCGGACAGCTTTTTATCAACGACTTTCGCTTGTAAATCTAGACAGCTCTCTAAGTCGGTCAGCTTTTTATCAACGACGTTGGCTTGTATATCTAGGCAGCTCTCTAAGTCGGACACCTTTTTATCAATGCCATCCACTCTGCTGTTTATAACTTCCGAAATTTGTTGAAGTTTCTCGTCTGTCGCTCTAGAAGTTTCTTTAACTTCAGCAAGAAGTTTCTCGTTATTTACTTTAGAAGTTTCTTTAAATTTCATTTCCATTATTTTATTTTCTTCAGCAAGAAGTTTCTCGTCACTTTGTGTTTTAATACACACACACACACTTAAATTACACGCTTTATACAGCACACTTTAATAATGTACAAGATTATACAGCCAAGGCAGTTAATATGTCTTTACTTAACGACGCTTCCAATTAGACTGACTGAATGGTGTTCTCACGGCCAATTTATATACACTGTATTACCTACTAGATGTTTCTTGAAAGCTCTATTTCTTTCTACAATGTTCTTAACGGACAAACTAGAGCTTTTGATGTTAATGTTAGCAGCTTAAACATTTAGTGTTGCCATACTTAAAAACAATGGTGAAAGCTTTTTATTCAATGTTGTACGTTTAGAACTATGTTAATAATTTTTACAGATATGTTAACTGCTGTTAACATAAACGGAAATGTCTGGAAGCATTGAGAAAGATTTAAACCGGCCGTTAAAACCGTTATATTTGAATTCAAGTACAATTTCGTAACAATATATAGATATATATATATATATATATATATATATATATATATATATATATATATATACCTATATATACCTATATATATTAAACGATCGGAAATCCTTTCGAAAATTTTGCTATTGAAATTTAGTATTTATTATATTATTTTTATTTATTTTTTTATTTAACATAACTCCGTCATTTATGAACCGATCTTACTGAATTTAAGTATATCTATATATATATACATATTACACATGTAGTGATGGGTATAAAAATGAGGTGAAAGTTTGTTTGTTTATTTGTTTGCTTGTATATCAATTACGTCTAAACGGATGAACTGATTTTCAAGAAATTTGACACACAGATAGTACCAGTGCCAGAGGTGGTTATAGGCTTTGTTAGATCTCGATTAGAAGTCACACCCACATTTTACGTCTACTTAAAAAAATAAATTTTTTTAAATTTTATACTTATGAATGAAGCTATTTACATGAAATTTGACGCACAGATAGTGCTTGCACTTCATAATGTTATAGGTATGTTAGATCTAGATCAGATGCCACGCCCACTTTTTACACCCACTTTTTTAAAACTTTCAAACGGATGGACCGATTATCTTGAAATCGGAGCAGGGGTGTAGTACCCCCATATAAAGCAAATATTCGTTATAGCATATCTAAGGAAATGTTTTATAATTTTACAGGAGAAAAAGTGGAAAAGAACGATGTTGTTATATCTTAACATACATTATTTGTATTTGAGAGTTCTGAAAAGTTAATTGTTTTATGAGAATCAACATGTGTCAACGCCTTTTTATACTTTTGAAAAATAAAACTAATTAGATGTTACGCCTTTTCAAATCCTAAAATTTTTAGTAATACGAGTACGTACTATTTTAATGCAATGTACATTATCTATCAAAAACCCTGTTTTGTTTTGAAAAGGTTGGTTAAAGTATTAAAATTTTACACCGTTTCCATAATGATTAAATCAATGAATGTAATGAAATTTGTTTAAAATATTTTTAAGCAACTCCGGCTCTAAATACACTATGGAGCAAAAGTGAACACTTTTTTATGAAAATTTACTTTTTTAGTCATTATCTTCTTAACGACGGTATGTGATCTTTGTTCGCATATATTTTGCTTATAGCGAGTCCCGATGTAACAGTAATGTTGTAATTTTATTATTATAGACTCTTATTGCTCATAATTTTTGTACGTAACGAAAATTATTAAACGTTTAGTTAAAAAAGTACATAGCAAATTTGAGCGAGCAAAAAAAAGTGCAAATCTAAAGAAATAAACATGATTTTTTTAATTTTGATAAAAATCATTATTGAAAAAGGTTGAAAACTATAATAATAATAAATACCATGTTTTTTATTCACACATATAGACTAAAAGTCATGAAATCTACAGATAATATAAGTATTAGCAAATAATTCTACTTTCTATTAAATTTTGTTATTTTTATATACAATTTGTCAAATTTTTCCACAAAGATTGATATTTTTAGAATTATTATTTATTTTGTTATTAACATGAAAAAAATTCTCTGTGCAAAAGCTATCAAATATTTACGATAGTTTGGCTTGACTTGATATTTGCCTCAAAAAGGAAATATGCTAGTTTGATTTTAGTAATATGTTAAATATGTTTAGTAATATGTGGTATAACAGAAGGGTCTCATTAAATCAACGATTGGTGGCTTTAAATGGCCACATGTGTTCATTCGGGTAATATCAAATATCTTATGCTACATGACTTGTATCAATTTTTACAGGCATGATCGTTTCAACATTGTGTCTCTAAGATAATTTTTATGAATCCTCATATTAGAACTACACATCAATATTATTTCAGTACCATCATAATGTTATTCCAAAATATTCCTAAATTCTTAAAAATAATGTGAGAAAAGACTGTTTTTTAATATTCCCTTTGTAGTTCCCTTTGTAGTTAAAATAACCTTAAATTTATGGGTAATAGTAGTAATTGATGGTAATGCAATTTAATTATAGTTTTCACCATTTAAATAATTATTTTTATCAAAATTTAAAAAATTCCGTTGTTTTAAGAGTTGCATTTTTTTTGCTCGCATTAATTTATAACGTTTCATTTTCTAATCATTATTCTTATGTGTAACAATTTGGAACAAAATGGCATACAATAGTTGGATAGGACCGCAAAGAATAAAACTAGTCTTAATTAATACGATAAAAAAAAATCACATAGCCTAGCGTTGCATTTTTTGTTCGCGACTGTATATTAGTTTGGCTGATATAAAAAATAACAAAATCTTGAAAATATGAAGTGTTCACTTTAGCACAATTTTCAAATTTGATTAATAACCACGGCCATAGATTAATAAGTAGATATTTATGTGAGGAAAAAACCCCTGATTCAATTGTCAAAAACCTAATTTATGCAATAACAAAGTACATGTAGTCACATATACATATTCTGTTTTTGTGTTTTGAAAAAATGAGTTTTTTTTTTTGAAAATTTAGTTCGAAATGCCTCTCACATAAACTTCTAGTTGTATTCTATGACCATGGCTATATGTTTAAATTTGAGAATGAAATAACTTAAAAATATATAATTCAACTAAAAGTGTCGAGTAAAAAAATAAACTCTTTTGGATCCTGTTTAAAAATATTTGAATACGAAATTGCTTGATTAAAAGAATATTTGCAAGATCCCGATACTATCTCAAACCTGGACAATAAAAATAAAAAACGTGAAAAGATCCAAGAATTATTAAAGAACGAGTGATTTATAATATTTAGAAACAGTGATGCTGAACAAAATTGAAGATTACTAATATCGAGGAAAATCAAATCCCCAAAAAGACCTACTAAAATGAACAACTGCAACGGTAGTATTTGGACTCTATTTCGATATCCTAAGAAAAATGGCACTATTGCGACAAAAAACTAAAACTAGCCATCAGACAAAATTTAGTGAATCTTATAAATTTCCAAAATGCTATAAAACCTGAACCGTAGAAAACAGGAAACGAGTTTAATTTGCCTGAATATACATTACAGCATATTATTCCAAACTCAAGTCCATACTTAGTTAAACTGGCCCAAAATTCGCTAAAAACATGGAGTTGCAGACTCAAACTCATTTAAAAGCGTTTGATACGCATAACAAATGAAATTGGGAAGCGTGGCACAGAAGCCAGGGAGTATAGTCATTGTGAAATTTTTTTGGAGGCTTACACATCTATTATGGATTTCATTTAATTTTTAAAAAAATATTTTTTGAATTGTTTCTTAGATGGAGCAAAACTGAACACTTTTTTTTATCAATACCTTAATTTCTTCCAGTAATTAAATTAACTTTAACTAACTGTTAAATTTACTACCTTTAAAAAAATCATACATTATTATTTTTGTATTATTAAGAAAGTAAATAGTCACAAGAAGTGTTCACTTTTGTTCCACAGTGTAGGTATTTTTTTAATTAAATCGATCACTTCTTCTAAAAGAAAACAAAAAAAAAAAAAAAAAAAAAGAATTTCAAATTTTAATGTTTCCCATACATTTTGTCGAACGCATTTTCGTTCGACATCGTTGGACGAGCCGTAATGCTTGACAGAATTTATTATTAATTCTTTAAATAATGATGGACATTCCACTTGTTGGTATGTTGCAGTTCGGCAAAGTATCATTTAGTTCGAAATACCGAAAGTAAACTCATTTAAATAAAATCAAAACAATCTTTTTTAGTATAAATTGAATATTTAGTTGTTGCTATCGTGTTTTAAGAAAAACCGGTATATTCCATACGATTATCTATATCCAAAGTTGAGCAATGAAAAAGAGGAAACTTATAAAAACCCATGCTCACAAATCGATTGATGGATAGAGAAATAGAAAAACTGCAAAACCCATAAACCTAAATTAGAAAATTATTCATGTTTCTTTTTATGGTAACATTAAAAAGATCCTGATACGATGACCTAAAAATGTAAAGAATTATGATGACGTGGTCCTGGATAGTAAGAAAAATTTCTTTTATTTTTTTAAGATTTTTTTTATTGACAAATTATTACAATTTCATTGATGTTTGTTTTTATGATTTAATTATAATTTTTTGATGATTTTGATGTTAAATAAAACACGATTTCTTTCATCATTGGTCTTTAAACAAAAAATATTATAGATTTCGTGTATTAGTTGTTGCTGTTTTGTTTTTAAGATGTTTTTAATTCACTTTTTTTAGTTTTAATTTTGGCATTTCTCTTTTTCTTTCTTTTTAATATGTGCGATTGTTGTAAGGTTTTGAATAATTATAAAAAAAAAAAAAAAAAAGTGCTCTGCGAAAATAAGGAAAGAGTCCTTATGTGAAGTCTCTTTGTCTTGTGTTTTTACAGTGGATACAAGATGTTTGTTTTCTCAAGTCCTTTGTTTGCAAAGAAATGAATTTAATTAACATTTTTAAGCGTAGATAATTTCAGCACATACGCATGTAATTAAACAAAGAAAAAAATATAAACTACTTTTATATAAATTGAAATGTAAAAAAAAAAAAATAGTTAAGAACAAAAACTGTTGATGTTTTTCTTGGAATGTAAAATTTAGATATTTTTTCTGAAAACAACTCTTAAGTGAATATGGTGTTTGGAAATTAAGGGATTTAAAAATCAATCAATTTATTTATTTATAATTCAAATTCACACAAAAAAGGGATTTTTTTTTTTAATTTTAAAGAAAGAAAAATATAATTTCTTTATGAATAATTAATACGCCGTCTTTTTTTCTTGTTTAGTGGTTTTTGCTTTTAAGCAAAAAATTTAAACCATTTGAAAAGATTTTAAATTTAAGAAGTTAGAGCGATTAATAAATGTGTGATTAAGTCAATGTGTGTGTATGAATGAATGAATTACGAATGACGGATGATGAATGATTGATTTTGGAGAGAAAAAAGGAAAAAATACAAGTTTTTTTAAGGGTTTTTATCTTTTTTATATAATTATATAATAATAATAATTAAGAAATAATAATACATTTGCGAGTTGTTTTCAAAGAAAAAATTAAAATAAAAAAAAAAAATAATAAAAAAATATTACAATTTGCAAATTATTTGTTTGGGATGTTGTTTTTTGTTTTTTTTTGTAAATGTATGTGTATGTTGTTGTTCTTGTGTGTAATATATAAATTTAAGTTTTATGTGGTGTGGAACGAACGCATGGTTTTTTTTTAGTTGATTTATAAAAAAAAATATATATATTTTTTTTTTAGAATTTTTCATTATTGAACACTAGACCAAAGTAAAATTTTCAATAAAAATGAAAATCACTTTAGTAGAGCATCTTCTATCCTTTAGTTTTTTTTTTGTGTTTGGTATAAAAAACCTCCTCTTCTTTTGTTGATAGATGTTGGTTATCATATATAGATATAGATGGACCTGATCTTATACTTCTCCTTATTACTACGACTAATACGGCAGCTACTAAAAAATGGGTTTCTATGTTGTTGTTATAGTAGTAAGACGACGATGATACCAAACAAATGCTAAAACACCTCGCCAAGAGGTGCAGCAGCAAAAGATGGCAACAATATAAAACGTAAACATGTAGTGGTGGTGGTATTAAAAGATGAAACCGCTTAGAAGCACTTTCTGTGGACAATTGAGGGACCGGATTCGTCATATTCTTGTTTGGAGATCCACATCTGTTGGAATGTCGAGAGGGAAGCCAAGATGGAACCACCGATCCATACGGAATATTTACGTTCTGGAGGAGCGATGATCTTGATCTTCATGGTGGATGGAGCCAAGGCGGTGATTTCCTTTTGCATACGATCGGCAATACCAGGGTACATGGTGGTACCACCAGACAAAACAGTGTTGGCGTACAAGTCCTTACGGATATCGACGTCACACTTCATGATGGAGTTGTATGTGGTTTCGTGGATGCCGCAGGCTTCCATACCCAAGAAGGAAGGTTGGAACAAAGCTTCGGGACAACGGAAACGTTCATTGCCAATGGTGATCACTTGACCATCGGGCAATTCGTAGCTCTTCTCCAAGCTGGAGCTGGAGGCAGCGGTGGCCATTTCTTGTTCAAAGTCCAAAGCGACATAGCACAATTTTTCCTTGATGTCACGGACAATTTCACGCTCAGCTGTGGTAGTGAAAGAGTAGCCACGTTCTGTCAAGATCTTCATCAAGTAATCAGTCAAATCACGACCAGCCAAATCCAAACGTAAGATGGCGTGTGGCAGGGCATAACCTTCATAGATGGGTACAGTGTGGGAGACACCATCACCAGAATCCAAGACAATACCGGTGGTACGACCAGAGGCATACAAGGACAATACAGCTTGAATGGCCACATACATAGCGGGTGTGTTGAAGGTTTCAAACATGATTTGTGTCATTTTCTCTCGGTTGGCTTTGGGATTTAAGGGAGCTTCAGTCAACAAAACGGGATGTTCCTCGGGGGCAACACGCAATTCATTATAGAAAGTGTGATGCCAGATCTTTTCCATATCGTCCCAGTTGGTAACGATACCGTGTTCAATGGGGTATTTCAATGTGAGAATACCACGTTTGCTTTGGGCTTCATCACCGACATATGAATCCTTTTGGCCCATACCAACCATCACACCTTGATGACGAGGACGACCCACAATTGAGGGGAAGACAGCACGGGGAGCATCATCACCAGCGAAACCGGCTTTGCACATACCGGAACCGTTATCAACTACTAAGGCAGCAACTTCTTCGTCGCACATTTTGTTTGCTAGAAGAGAAAAATTAAATAATTTAGCATTTTTTTAACATATTCAATTTGATTTAGAAAAACTAATCTAATTTCGCGTGATAAAAATTTGAAGGAAAAAAAAAAAAACAATTTTAAAAAGTACCGTTAATATCCTTTTTGAAGGCTGAACAAACACTGCCAATATTTATAACAATTTGTTTAACAAAACCAATAATTTTGATTTACACAAAAACTTACTTAAAAAAAAGGACGACTTAAATTTCAGTGACAGTTTACAAACTATTTTATAAATTTTAGTCAACTTCCTATAAAAATTTTACTTTAAAGCTTACGATTGTTTTTATGTACAAAATATAATTTTTTTTTTTTCAATTTACAACTTCGAAAAATAAATCTATTAACAATCTGGCAACTTTTACAATAAGGCAATAGGAAAAAAAATGGGGAAATATGTAAGTTGTACTAAAACCAATAAAAGTACCAAACATTATTTTTAGTCTGAGAAAAGTTAAAAAGGGCAACGCCCTTGAAATCTAAAAAGCCGGCTTTTTATTTTAGCAAAATTAAAAATGGCGTTATAATTTTAAGAATTTTCATCAATTACTTTTAGAATTAAGAAAATATATTTTATAAATACAAGGTGATAATTAAAAAAAAAAAAGCTCACCACTTTTATTATAAATTCACACAAACGAAAGAAATTTGTTCAGAGAAACAGCAACTTTTTTTCCCTAATTATTTTTCGCAACAACCGTTTAGAAAACACAACCTCAGCGATTGACAGACGAACTACGAATGACTGGACAAAGAAAAAGCCAGTTAAGATTTTTAGTATTAACGCCGATGTATGAGTGTGTACGTGTAAATTTCTAGATAAAACCACGAGAGGGGTATTTTTTTACATATACATTTGACATATTTAGCAAAAACCACAAGCCCACATTAAAAAATCTCTGACACTCTTTAACTAAGAGAGTAGTGTATATTTATCTCTTTCTGTTTTATACATTTAAATACATATCACTTTTTTACAATTTGTTTTACACTAAACATTTTCAGATATTTAACCAATTTTGTGACCATATATGGTCATGTTTTGTTTCGAAGCTTTAAACTGAAGCAAAAACAAAAATCGTATTTTGAGCATTTCCCCTTTCACATTTTTTCGTCTTTATTAACAACGGTATTTTTGCTTTAATAAGAATATAAAGCAAGTTAAAGAGAGTGTCACACTCTTAGTACTTTAGTAGTATATCGCTTACACACCCATACCCTTACTTAGTTAATTAAAATTGTTTTTCTTTTTGCCGTCTGTTACTCTTTAGTGTTTGTTGTTTTGTTTTAAACCGGCATTTTCGTGTAATTAAATAAATAAAAAAAAAGGTGTACGGAAGCGTAAAAAATGAGTCAAGTTCAAAGTGTAGTATGTGTGTCGAGTTACCAATATAGGTACATATTAAAAAAAAAAAAAAAAAATTACGTGTTCTTTTCTTAATTTGATAACTCACGTGATTCTGTGGAAATTATTTTTTTTTTCCGAAAATTTACTGTAAGTTTCAAATTTTATAATCAAAGGTAAATGCAACTAATAAAATTAATAATCTTAAGCCATAAAGCAATGTGTCAATTTTCTAATCCTTAATTCAGAAATTTTTGTAAGTTTTTGTGTATACTCTTTCTAATTTTTAAGAACAATAAAATTTAATCTTTTACTATAGTATAATAATGCTGCTGCATGCATTAATTATGAATATTTTCAAAATAAACTAATTTATTAAAAAATTGCTTTTTTTAAACTAACGAAATTTGTTCTAAAAACACTAAAATGATATGATCTGCCTTTCTTAAGGGCGTGGCAGAGAATGTAATTGCCCTTAAGGTTGTTCTAAGTTAATTATTTCAAACTACAATTTCTGCATTTGTATTCAACAAGATTAAAATTAAAAATGTGAAAGTTTTATATAATTTTTTTTTTATTAATAAATAGAAAGTGTGTGAATTTTACACTTCATTGAATTGTATATTTTTTTTGCACGAAATAATATTAAAAAAAAAACTGTTTTTTCGGTCTTTGTTTAAAAAAGATGAAAGGAAGCAATTCATTAAAAAAAATGAAAGTGCATTAATTAAGCACAAAAGAAGTTTATATTTATATAATGCACACTCGGTTTACAAAAAGGTAACGTTTTTTTTTTTAAATTTGAAATACGTCACGAAATTTGGACATATTTCAAATATGTACACTTGCATAATTGTTCATATAGATATTTTAAGGTTTTTATTATTTTTACCTCATCATTTTTGATATCAGTATAAAAGGCGATTTTTTTTCAATATTTTTTATATCTATTTTTGACAACTTGTTATAATTGTTTTTAATATATAATTGCCAAAATCAAAGCACTTTTTCAATTTTTTTTTTTAATTTCACACTTTATTGTTGGTCTGAATATGTTAAATTAATCCATAAATTATTGTTTTATTTTCCATTATTTTTAATTTTGTTTGACTTTCATTAGATTGTAAGTTTTTCAAATCATTTATCACACAAAATTTTCTTCGAACTTTTCTTTTTATGCGTTGAAAGAAAAAGATACTTACTTTGTGTTTTATTAAATTACTAAAATTAAATAAATAAATTAAGTCTTTTATTTGTTGGTTTGGGAGGACTCGCGTTGGTATCCACACAGCACAAGAACGCAAACTTCAATGATAGTAAAACTCGTTGTTACGGTCGTTTATAAAGGCGTCTACCCTTATCAAAACGCGTTTCGATGAGTTCTCTAGCAATTTTCAGACATTTTACCATATATGGGTATGGATGCACAAAACGTGCAGCATTGTTGCCATATTTCTGGAGAATTTTGTATTTTTGAGCACTATGAGATACGAGAAATGAGTAAACCCGCATTAAAAATATGCACAACCACACACACAAACGCAAGCGCACAGAGAAAAAAAACGATAAGTTTAATCGCCATATGAATTTTTCATTATTTATTCATTTTCTTTGTTTTACACTCTCTTTTTAGTTTTGTCTGCTTTTGAACACCAAACAAAAATATAAAAAAAATATACTTCTACAACAATAACAAAAACATAGGCGAGTTAACTGAAAGTGCGGGCTTGCTTATATTGTTTTTGAGTCTACTTTTTATTCCAACGGTTTTTTTGTGCTGTTTAATTTCTTTCTGTCTTTTGCGTAAGTGAGAACGTCAGCTTTATTTTGTTTATTTTAATGTTGTTGCTTTTGTTTATGTATTTAAAACTCTCATGTGGTTGAAATATCTTTTTACTCTTCTGTTTTAGTTTATATATTTTTTATTATTTTTATTTTAAATGTCTGTTGTGACTCAGTTGGTTTTACTGATACGAGTATTCATAATCATAAGTCATTTTTATTTACAAATTTTTCGTTAAACAATAAATTTATTATGATCAAATCAAATTTTAAGGAATTTTTGTTATTTCATAGGTACAATTCGTATTTTCGATAAGGAATTACAAATCTATTAATATTAGGGCAAATTGTGCAAAATATTCAATTCAATAACAAATAATTTATTCCAAAGAGAAATTATAAAAAATAATTAAAAATATATGTAAAATATTAATAAAAATTTGAAAATATTAATAAAATTTTTAGTTTTGATATTAATTGAAATTGTCATAAGTTTTGAATATTTTCCAAAGAATAATCATTTTCTTAAAACTTTTTCTGCACAAAATTTATTTAAAACAAAACAATTTCTTTTACTTTATTTTTTTAATTATTTTTATGCTGAAAACCGTAGAAAACATTTTAAGTTTTTTATTACTAATATGTATGTATATAAAAATACTTATTAAAGAAACTAATTTAAAAAAAAAAAAAAAAAAAAAAAATCATTCATAATTTTAATAAATAATACTTTGTAGTTTAGATATTACTGTATTCTAGCAAATATGGGCATTTCTTCAAACTCGTTTACTTTTGGTGTTCAAAAAATTTGAATATTTTTTTAAAGGTACATCAATGCTATCTAGTACCAGTATTAGCAGGCTTTAACGAAACACAAATCTGTTCGCGTAAATGTCTTTCAGCGCTCGGCGTCAGTGTCATGGAGGTTTAAGACAAAAAGTTATAAAATATTGCCAAAATTCTATTTTCAACAATAAAATATTACCATACGTATGTAACCCACATCAATATGATTAAAATACAAATTAAAAGTGATACGATGTAGTTGATGACGCCGAAGATAATTGCAATCATAATGATTTTTTTAACATTTCATTAAAAATAGATTTTCTCGTCTTTTGATTTTATAAAATTTGTTTATATATTTTAACATTTGACAATCAAAAAATTTTAAAAATGTATATTAATAAAATAGAAATGATCGTTTATGTTATGGTATTTATAAATCAGAAATTAAAAAAAAAAACATTAAAAATTCCATCTTAAGTCCGATATCTACACAAAGGTATACAAAATACAAATTAAAGAAGCTTCGATAAGTTTTATATTAGTGAACATAATCGCATCCACAATTCTGTTTAAATCTGCCTTTAGAATATCGAGTAAAAAGCAAAGCTTACATATAATTTTTAATGGCATTTAATTCGCTGATGTATTTTTCACATCTAACCACAAAAAAAAAAAAAAATGCTAATAAATTAAAAGTTGCATATGTTAATTATATAACTATAAAATAAATAATAAATAAATTAATTATAATTTTTTCAGTGACAAAAATACAAACCAAAAAAATTTTATAGCTGCATTAAATTGTAAATCGTAATTATTTTTAAGTGCCTCTTGATTCCGATATAAGCTATCGTAATAACTACAGATTAGTATGCCTCGATTTATAAAATATTAAATACACCGCGATCTCAGGTCATGAATAATTTTTATGCATTTTTTTTTTATTGGAACCTATTTTTCGCTTAACTAAAACAGAATAAATGTGCATATTATAAATATAATTTCACATAAAATGTAAAAATCCTTATATTAGCAAAATTTTAGATCGATTTTAAAGAATTATAACCGGGAAACCACAAATATTCTCTAAAAATTGAGTTTTATGCGCATTAAATATGCTATAAAAAAAAATATTCTCTAAAAAAGCAAAGAGATGCACTTACAAAACAAAAAATATTTTTTAAGAACAATTATGTCTTTCATTTAATATTAATACTTTAATGATATAAAATTAGGCAAAACTGAAATTTATCAACTGTGTCGAAATCTGTTAATTTGACATAAAAACGTTATTTATCTTCCATTTAATGCTAGACATTATTATTAGTTCAGATATTATCAAAATTATGATTTGCTTTCATTAAAAAAAAAAAAAATGGTTTTCTTATTTTTTTATAACATCAAATCTGAAAAACATCTTATGAGGTATAAACAAATTATCCTCAAAATGTCAAAACATGCTCTAAAAGGGTTAAACATGCTCTAAAAATAACAAAATATTCTTTTAAAATCGTTAAATGCAAAAATTTGCCATTAAAGGTAAAATATGCAAAAATGTGCACTAACAAATCGATGCCAAAATGCTTTATTTGTCCTGAAACTGACAAATATTTAATTTATGACTTCATTCAATATGCAATTGCATATTGTGGTTTCCCTATTTATAATATTTTTGCAAATTAACATTTTATCGCGCCACAACTATTTTAAAATGTAATTTGGAAACTTTTTTTTTTTATCCCACGATACCTTAGCTTCATTGAAATTACGCTATGAGTGTGCCTCGCGAAAAAGGCACCTCTTAGAGCCATTCACATCTTTTCTCCGCAAGTTTGGGCACCCCCTATAGAGCTGCTATTGAGGGCACATTAACAAGATGTATCTCATACGATTCATAATTACAAGAGCAATAAGTCTTCATTTTTTATTTTACAATACTCGAAACGGAGTAAATTTTCGAATCGAAAATCTGCAAAATATTAAAATTTTGAATATTTCTTGTTCACAATATAATTCAGCACTGGTCAACGACAGACTGATTGAACACAAGTTGGCCTATTTCTACAAGTATTTGTAGTTTACATTCGAGGAATTGGACACATATGTTAAAATCGGCGATTACAGCACTCAAAAGAAACACTTTTTTGGATTTTTTTTTGGAATCAGGTCTTGAATATAATTGCATCAAATATATTCAATAGGTTTAATTAAGGTCGGTTGCTCAAAGATAAACATAAAAAGAGAGTTCCCCATATGCATATTTATAAATAAAAAATTTGTAAAAACTAAATTGTAAACATTTTATACAAAAATTGTTATTTAAAACTGTTTTGTTAATTTTTTATTGAGAAATTTCTAAAAATTTGGTATTGTATGGAAATTGACACAAAAGTGCTATAATACAAATATTTGCTCTCAAAATCTATTTATTCAATTAATGTTAAAAATTTCTGTTCTGAATATTTCTTAACTCTTCTAATCATACATATTTTGAGTTTGAAAGACATCAGACCTATAACTTTTTTTTAACTTTTATTAAACTAATTTCATAAAATAGATAACATTCATTAAAATCCCCAATTTGCAATTTAAAAACCGTATATATATATACGTATATATATAAATTTTGTTTCAATAAAATTAACTAATATTAAATTTTTCTATACTATGTAATTGTGATTCATTTAAAATAAAATTCATAAAATGTAATAAAAACAATTTGTACATATTTGCGCTAATTTTTTGTATTTTGTTGATATTTTTTCACATAAGCAAATTTGTATTTTTTTGTTCATTATGTTTTCCTTAAATGAAAAATAAGCAAATGGTATTGAAAATAGTGCGTGTGCATTGATAATAGTCATGAGTTTCAGTTTTGTGTTCAAATAAAATTCAATCCTTATATGATAAACTTTTCCTTTTGCAAACACAAACTCTATCGACTAAAACAATATCATCTAAAATTAAAATTGACAACTTCCCTTATGCAACAAAAAAAAAAATAAAATAAAAATAACATTTGCTAAAAAAAGTAAGAATTTATATTTTTCTTTAATTTGTATTACAAACACTTACACATGCATAGAACATTCTCAACTAAAAATTCTATTTTTAAAAAAATAAAACAGACTCAGAGAATATTTTATTTCTATAAAAAACCGGTTTTAGAAAATAGATAAAAGAGGAGAAAAATAGGAGAATTCAATTAAAAGTTTTCTTTTGCTTAAATAAACTAAGTAAAGCTAAGAGACAACAATAACTTTATAGGTACTAGATAAAATATAAGATGGAGCAAAGAAGTAAAAAAAGAGTGTAAGAGGGGTAGAATTGTGTTTAATATGTACCTATGCAAAGTTTGCACTGCAAACAAAACGCCGGCTTAAAAAACTGTTTTTATTAAAAATACTTTTTTTATTTTTTTATATAATTCTTATGACTCATGACTGTTTATGGTAGTTCTATTTCAATAACATTATTTTTTGGAATTCGTTTAGTAAATAAATATGTATTTTTTTAAAAACAAAAATATTTACTTTGAAAAAATTTTAATAAAAATTTAACTGTTTATTTGAATTTTAAAAACACTTTACTATTTTTTAATAAGTTTTTATGAATATTTTTTTTTCTTGATAAGATTTTGTTGATATGTACCAACTTGATTTTTTTTTGCGAAACATCAGTTGGTTTCATATGTACAAATGTATGTACCTACATACCTATGTATATAACTAAATACGCACATTAGTGTGACCAAAATGAAAGGTATCTATGTTCCCAGTTCAAATGAAAATTTTCTTAGTCGTTTTAAATTTTAGTCTTTAAAAGCATGAATAAAATATGTATTGGACTTTTTCAAAATATGTTTGATTTTTTTTACAAAAAATTTATATTTTTATTTAATCTCTCAAATGATAGATTTTATTTTGGAAATGATATTTTAAAACATTCATAAACTTTTTTTCGATTCTAAACAAACTGAGCGAGAGCCCTATTGTTTTATTTTATTCAAGTTCAAACTCATCGTTTTACGTCGAAAATATTTTTCTTTTCTGCCTTTAAACTTGAAGTAATATTTTAGTTCTTTTTTTATCTTATCTATATATTTTTTTTATGAAGAAGCATGATTACGATAAGAACCCCATATATAGATAGTTCTTTTAGGTTTTTTTTTTTTATAGAAATTGAGGCAAAAATTAATCTTATGAAATTTTTATCCTTAAGAACAGTTTTGCCAGGTGTTTAGAGAAAAAGAGGCTAAAATGAACTTCAAAAAAATCAAAAACGCTAAATGCCTCAAAAAATAAGGCCAGAAAAAAGTTAGAATATTTTTAATATAAAAACTTGTTTTATTTTTTTTTTGTGCTCATTATTTTGATAATTTTTAAAATTTATAAATTTATAAATTTGAAGTGATTTTTTTTTTGTCATTTTCGAACTATAATTCAACAACAATGTTGCCAAATAAGGGTATTTGTACTAAGGATTTAAATTTTTTTTTGTGGAAATAATAATACATTTATTCAATTTATAGAAAATTTTTGATAATTTTTAATTTTTAAGGAAAAAGTTCGATAAGTTTTAAATTTTGTAGATATTCCGATGAATTTAATTGTAAAAATTTTTCCGTAAATATTCTATTTATAAAAAATTGTTGCCAATTTCCTTTTATAAGAAAATTTACAATGAAATTTCTATTTATGGAAAATGTCGAATTATTTTTTATTTAATGAAAAAAATGGATTGATTTCTATGTGTAGAAAATATTAAATTATTATTTGTTGTTTATAAGCCATTTACACCAAACGAAAGCTAATATGTTTTTGGCTTCATTCGGGTTTTAAATAAATTATTTTTTTGGTTTTTCCATACAAATCAAAAATTATTTTCAATAAATTTTTTTCGAAAACCAAATAAAAACTTCAAAAATACTTATTTATGATACAGTCTGTTCAACTCATTCATAACATTAAACTTTTATGGCTTTCGGTTTTCAATTTATAGAAAAATTCAATACATTTTCTATCTTTATATTTCTTTATACGAAATTTTCGATAAATTTTCGTTTATGGAAAACTTTTATTAACACTTTCATTTTATTGAACATTTTTGATAAATTATCATTTTTAAGAAAATTTCAATAAATGTTCTTATTATAGAAAATTTGCATCAAATGTCCATTTTTTGGAATTTTTAATGTTTTCTTTTTATATGGAATTATTGTCAAATTTTATTTTATTGGGGAATTTTTTATAATAAATTTATTTTAAAAAATATTATTTTTTAAGAAATTATTTGCTATAAAAAACGGTAATTGCACACTTAATTTTATACTAAAACATTTTGGGGACAAAATTGGGTTTTATATTTTGAAATGGGGACTTTTATGGATTTTGAGCTTCGGGTTTGGGGAAATGAGACAACATTTTTCTGACAACACTTATTAACAAGGTTAGCGACCACTTCAAAATTTAATGTTACCACATTATTATTTTTATTTACATTGTTTAATATTAATTTGATAGTCGGATAATGGATGTAATGATAATTTAGATTATTTTGGTGACGGTTTTTAAAGGTTAACTGTAATTTTCATAAAGTTTAAATTAATAAACAAAAAAAAAAAAAAAAAAAAAAAAAACTGAAATTTAAGTAAATAATACACTGCTACAGAATTGCACTTTTTCTTTTGGATTTTTTTTTTCTTAGCACATTGACAGCGCTATAAGGAACAAAAATAATATTTCATCGTTTAAAATCTGTTGGCTTGAATCAGTTTTGCGAGGGACCCCAAAAGTTCTCGCGGTTTAAAGTTGAAAATTCTCAAAATTTTAATTTTATTTTATCTACATTACAGTAAAAAAATGTCAAAATATTCACAATATTATCATTATCATATATATTATCATTATACATATATACATATCTATATATATAATGTAAAATCAAAACTAAGTTTATTAAGTGTAGAAAACTAATAAGTGAAGAAATGCAAACGTTAGAAAAAAAAAACACATTGGGTGGAAAACTAGGTAATGTAAACAAATTAGTTTTTGAAAAATTGGTTTTGATTTGATATAAACGTAGAATTAGAGAGCTAGCTTACCAATCAAAATATAAAAGTATCTTGTGTTCCGCCAAAACTAATAAATTTTGACAATTTTAAAAAATAATCATTAAAATAAACTGCAGCAAGTCTTCCAATGCTCTTTACATAATTCTAACACATTATTTGGCAATCGAAAATGCTGTAGTAAAATCTGAATATTTTACAAAATTTTCAAGTAGTCTTTATAATTTTTGCAATTTGATGGGATTCTCCGACTATACGACTAAAGTATCCAAAAAACCGACTTTTTTAGAAACCCGGTTTTCGGTTTAACCGCAATACCTCATTTTAGAAAAAACAGGTTTTGGTTTTTTTAACAAGAAAATATTATTGTTTTTTGTATTTTTTTAAAACAAAAACCTTAATTTATACGTGCATAATTTCAAAATTTCTATTTCACGTTGTAACTTTTGAGAAATTATTATTATTTAATTTCAAATTGACATTGTTATTATTTTATTTAATTACTTTCTTTTTAATATTTTATTCGTAATCTTGGTAAGTATTTGAAAATAATATGTCTTTCCGAAATAAAATAAAATTTATTTTGTAATTGAAATACTAAGAAGTGAGCACGAAAAACTGTTGCATAAAATTATGGATATAAAAATTATATCAATAATTGGCTTATGTTTTTTACGAAAGAAAGTTATAACTTTTTTAAACTTTTAGAATCCTTTAAATATTTATTGAATAAAGCCCAATACCTTTTAATTGATCTGAGTTTTGGGCAATTTGGTTGATTGGGATCCTTTGGTATATATACAACATCATGGTTAATAATGATAAATGTATTTTATTCTCAATGTACATTAAACGAAATAAAGCACAAATTTTAAGGCACTAATCGTTTGCTTTATTTTAATTATTTAAAGAGAATTGACCAAGTTAAATTAGCTACTTGTCATTTTTACTTTTTTCGAAATGTAAAAATTGTATATATTAACATATGCTTTTTTCCATATTTCCTATATTAAAATTCATGATTGAATTTAATATACCTATTTGAAATATATAGTTTTTGAGGACATACATTTTATTTTCATAGTATTTTGGAAGTAGAATAAGTACCTAATTTAACATATTCAAGATATATTGTAAAATAAATAATAATATATGTAAAATAATTTGAGATATTATTTAAACAAGATATTAATTTTATAAAAGGAAAAATAACACCATTAATTTTTTTTCTATATTTTTCGATAGTCAATATACATATCGGTTTGAAAAATATATTAAATAATGTTCGCACGAATTGCAGATATATTTACCAGGTAGATAATTCAAAATTGTATACGATCTTTACGATCTTTAACTTCAATTTAAAACCTAAAAACGGTCTCTTGAAAAGTAATAAAAATCAGTAATGTAGTTTTTCCTTTTTGCCACAAAAATATATGACATCAAATTGAATCTTAATGGAGGGCCGCTCTTACAGCGATAAAAAAGTAGAAAAATATTAAAATAGATAAAATTTTGACTTCAAAGTTTACTATAACTTTTGTTATAACTTTTGATCGAATAGCGATATAGCCATAACATACGAAATAATATTGTTCCTCTCTGCCCGGAGAGCGGTCCCCTTATACAACTCTAACTAATTTTAACTTGTTGGAAAAAAAATTAAATATACAAAAACTCCTGTTCGTTTCAATCACACTTTTTATTGAACTGTAACTTATAACGATAAAGACTGTGGACAAGTGTAGCCGGAGTCTATAGTTCATGTTACACAACCAAAGCCTTAAATTATTCAAAATTAAAAATGATTACACAAAAATATATATCAACAATTCCATGAAAGAACGCACAAAAATTTACCGGTTGTCATAATTTTGCACGCAAATAGTCTACGGATATCTATATCAATTTCAATTTTCCGATTCGGGAAATTGAGAACTCTCGATTTTTTTTCACTTTTTCAAAAACCAAAAAAAAAAAAAAAAAAACCAAAAACGTGTAACTTTAAATATCAATATCTCTGGGAAGACCTTGTGAATTTTAATGATGTAAACGGCGTTTGAATTTTGTTTATGTCGGCTTAAATACGAACATTTCAAAAATAAGAAAGACTTTTTAAAATGCATTTTAATGCAATTACATTTTTTAAAAGCATTTTTTGTAAAATATGATTTAAAATTTTTTTAATTTTTTGGAACGCACACATGTTTTGAGAAGTTATTAAAAATAGTAAACTAATTAATATGGCAATCTGTAGTAAATAAAACAATTTAAAATACACAAATCTGTCAATAACTTCAAGAGATATAAATATTTAAAAATGCATACTTTCTATATTTTGTTGACTTTTATACAAATTAAAAAATGAAAAAATAAGAAAAATTTTATATGCAAAATTTGGAACGTTTTTTTTTATTGTATTATGCATACTTGCGCGTCCAAAAAAAAAAAAAAAAAAAAAAAAAAAATGAACATTTTATTTTAATGTAAATATTCTATATTTTTCAAATATGTTAAAAAAGTAAACATTTTAAATAGCATATTTAACGAAAAATTCATTGAAAAAATACAATTGCACTAAAATTCATTTTTGAAAAAGCTTTCTTATTTTTATTAAAGCCGTTATAAGTAAAATTCAAACTCCGTTTAAATCATTGCAATGATATTTAAAGTTACATACTTACTTTTTTTTTTGAAAAAGTGAAAAAGCGTGTTTTTGCAACTTCGCGAAACAGAAAACTGAGATCGATAAATGGTTTAATGGAGTTTGTGGTTTCATGGAATTTTTGATATATTTATTAATTAATTTGAATAAAATATTATAGATTTATTTTCTGTTAAGCCTATGATTTCTAATATATAAATATTATTACCCATATTCTAAAACGTGTTAATTCGATTTGGGATTTATACGATTTTGACAAAAATCTTTGTAATGATCGGACCAGGGCGAATTCAAACAGGTGACCTCACTTAACTAGTTGATTTTTTTAGTACTTAGAATTGTCAAACACTTCAGCTTACCCGCTGAAGTGTCAAACTCCATACATAAGAAAAATTATGAATTCGCCGTATTTTTTGCTGCTACTTGTTTCATTTCTGATTGGATCGGACCATCCAATCAGAAACTATTGACGGAAATGTATGTAGCTTATACCCTTACACATAAAAGGCCCATATCTCATTTCTTTGACTTAGAATATGTAACGATAATATCAACTACATAATATAAATCTGAAGTGATATGACTTTTCAAAGTTTACGCACTTGGAAATCCCAATAACAAGATACACATTTTGTTATTTGCTCTAAATTGGTGCGCTTTTATTTTACAAAAAATATGAATTACAGACTTAGACTTATATATATATACTTAGAGACTTTTTATGAACAGCTAATTTACTCATTTGTGAACTGAAGTTCCGTTGAAATTACACAAGGACTTTTATTATCCAAAAAATATTCAAGAAGTTTTAAATTGTCCCATTTTTTGGATAATAACACAGAAATCGGCAACACTTCTGTGGACTACAAAACTTTGCAATTTGATTGTTTATAGTGTTACTAATACAATAGTATTAGTCATTTTTTCAAAGATAAAACCATGTTCGAAATTATTATAACATTAACTCGGTTTTATTGATTTTACAATTTTTGTGTTTTGCCCATACATGTATGAATGTATGAATGTATGTTAGTATAGAGTCTGATAAAACTTAGGCGTATTGGTGTTGTTGCTTCTTTGTTAAATAAAAATATCAAGTAGGTTGTTGCTATTTTATTAGTTTATAATGCACATTTGTGTGTAAATGACATTAACTTCCTTTCCTGTCTTACAAACAAACACATGCATACACACATAAAAGATATCTGTGTAATACTTATTCTTACAAATGTGTATTTATACGAGTTTGCACGTGACCAACACCTTTGTAAGAGTAAATATTAGGGTGATCGATTTTTCGACCTTTTGGAGAAACCGGTTTTCGAATAGTTCGATTAGTGGGAATTTCTAAAAAACCGGTTGCTGTTTTTGAAATTCAGAAAAATCTGTTAATCGGGGTTTTTTTTTTGGCAAAAGTAAATATTTCCATAAAAAAACTATATTTCTCTAAAAAACTCAACAAGTCTTATAACATTCAAGTTAGAAATTGTTAAATATAATTATTTTAAAAAACAAATTTTAAATAAAGTAAAAAATAATTATCAAAAATAAGACCAAGTTTTATGTATATAATATGTACAGAAATTCAATTTTTCCAAAATCGATTTTGCTAGTAGACCTCCTTCAAATGCTATTTATTCCTTTAAAAAATACAATAAAGTATTATTACAAATATTGAATTAATAAAAACCCTAAACTCTTTAAATAGTTTGTAAGAATGTTACAGGTGTTACAAGAGAAAAACTAATTTCATTGATATGCGTCTTTCATTCTGGATAATTATTACTTTAATATTTGTTTAAACTTATATAATTAATTTAAAATTAACCTTAAACTATATTTATAAAGTAAGACAAGAAATTAACTTTCTAAATATTAATCAATTAACAAATTTTTCTAAAATTTCCTTTCAAATATTAGTATTTAGTACACATGTTTTTTGAAATAAAGTGTTATTTTCAAAACTTGTTTTTTGTGTTTTAAAAAACTGGGTTTATTTGACATTCTAAAAATTAACATTAAAAAAAAAATCGACAGTTCTTAAACTGAAAAAATCGGTTTTTAAACCGCTTGGAAAACCGAGTCGATCACTCTAATAAATATGTACATATGAAAAAGGTTTTATGCAAAAGAAGTTTTTAATGTATATGAGTGAGTATATTTTCATGTTTATATTTATTTTTAGCAGCATTAGCTCTTCTCTTTTTATAAAAGACAAAATACAAATTACTCGTATTTACTGATTTATTATTTTTTTTTATTTATTTCTGCATTAGTGTCTGTACATTTATTTCAGTTTCCCTTTTATTTAATTTGTAAGTTATTTTTAATATTCAGCTCCATACCTTTTTGTATGGCTGTTTCTCCTCGAAACAACCAGCCAGAACTTCAAGTGACGCCTAAAATTAAAATTTTTTTATATATATTTTTTTTATTATTTTTATTGTATCCGCACACGCGCTTTATGGTAAATTGTCACTTATAAATAAATGGTTTAAATGGACATTTTCGTAAATAGTGCCTGAATTATTTATTTTTGAATCTATATGTTTTTATCTTCAGGTAATATGTTCGCTCAACTGACCAATAATAGAAAAAAAAAATAATAATAATAAATAAAATAATATTGTTTGTATTGTTATTTAACAACACTGTGCTACAAAATGACACTTTTTATTTTAGATCTTTTTGTTTACATCCCACAATAATTTACAAAAGTTTCGAAACACCCTTTAAATTTTAGGGTAGTTCCTGCACTTAGGACCTCATAGCTCGTTAAATTTTAGATTTAAAATTGTTTATGTTTTATTTGGTGCACACTTACTTTAAGACTTGCTTAAAATATGATAAGTTAACGGCCCTATGATGCTTTATTTTATATTATTGTGAATTTGTTACATTTTTAAATCATTTCTTTGAAGACAAAATTTTTCGACAATATTATTTTTTGCTAAATATTGGTTTTTAGGTAAAAGTCTATTTATTTAGTTAAAAATTTTTAGTATTGTTTACTTAGTTAAAATTTCGAATTTTAATTAAAATTTGATTTGGTTCATTTAAAGAGAACATTTTTTAAGTAATTTCATGAATATAATATAAACTCCATAATACGGATTATTCGGTAATCCGGAAGGCATTTCCTAACTTTCCATTCCATAACCCTATACTCCGGATTAAATAATAAAAAGTAATTTCTTATTAAAATTTTAGTCTAACCTGGAAAATACAATAAGAAATGATATAATAATTATGTAAGATAAGATTTTGTATAGATTCATTCATTTGCAGTTAATGTTTCTCCCAAAAATTCTTTAGTAAAAAGAACACCATCAAATTTGTTCTTTTTTTTTTTTTTAATACAAAAACTTCAAATATGAAATGTTATTTGACGAAAATTTTGAACTTGATACTCTAAGTGTTTCACATATTAAATAAATTTAATTTTTTTTACAAAATTGGACCAGGAAAAGGCGTCGATAATCGGGATAATTCGACAACCGGATTGAAGTCTGCAATAATTATCTATATTATCGAGTTTATACTGTGTCTGGTTTTTACTAATAAATGAAATTTCAAAAATGATATTTTCGGTAAAAGAAAGAAGATTTTAGTTCATCTAAATGTTATTTGGAATACGTATAACAGTATAATTCAGATAACACATACTTGGATACCTAATGATAAAATTAGAATTTGAAAAAAATCCACTCATAAATTTTGTTTAATTTCTAAAGAATCAATTTCGGGATGTGTTTTTATTATTTTCTTAAAGATAACATGATTTTTATTAGCAATTGGTAAGAAATGTTTTTTTCTTTTTTTGCATTTAAAAATATTCAAAGCTATTACATTGTATCAGGAAAATACAAAATGTTCATCAATATATAAGATGAAAATTATTAGGGTATTTGGAAAACATATGTGATAACAAAAAAAAAAAAAAAAAAAAATCACTAATGGCAAAATATATAAAAATTTTTATTAGATATGCACAATTTTTCTCCTAACAGTTTTGATAATTTTAAGCCCAGAAAAAAGTATGATTTTCCACATTTTTGGGAATTTTCTATTATTTATTTATTTATTTTTTGCTTTGCTGACCGATGTCTTATTTCGCAAACTGTATATTTTGATCTTTATTAAACTCACACTGAATCGTGATTTGATAAAAAAAAAAAAAAAAACAGTTGATAATATTTTAGCTATTAAAAACGTACGAGTATGTGTGGAATTCAATGAATATTGAATATTCGGATGGATGGTGATGACTTACAATTGATTGCGAATCATTCGTTAAACTTGCATTAAAGATAAATACAACGTACACACATATGCGTATGCAGTAACATTTTATAAATGTGTGAGCATTATGGGCAATATCAGCGAACTTGTTATCTTCATAGCAACTTAAAAATGTAACATTATTAACGTTTTATTTCTTTATAATTAAATATGTTCAGTTTTTATTTTGCTTGCAAATAGAGGGAAAAACATTTTATTTTATTTTATTTTATTTTACACCATTATTTTCACTTAGAGACGCAGTGACAAGTAATATATCTAACAAATTGCTAAAATTACAATATACATATATACATATATGTATGTATGTATGTATGTATGTATATATGTATATAATATTTATTCATGTTTTTCTGATATTTTGAATGTTTTATAGCAACAAAACAG
This sequence comes from Protocalliphora azurea, assembly GCA_932274085.1. Lineage (NCBI taxonomy): Eukaryota > Metazoa > Arthropoda > Insecta > Diptera > Calliphoridae > Protocalliphora > Protocalliphora azurea. The sequence continues at coordinate 147,449,178 of OW026523.1, forward strand.
TTATTTCTACATTCATGGAATGGAATTTAAACTATGCTTAGAATGAAATTGCAAAAATAATTTTTCTCCCACAAAAAATACAACAACGTACAAAAGTACGGGAACACAAATATCCAAATTGTTTACCCAGAAATAAAACATCAAACTATTTTAAAAATTTGTATGTAAATGTAATTTTATTTTTCAGCATATTTGAATTTTTTTAATGAAACTTTCCTATTAGTAACAAAAAAAAAATCATTTTTTATTCATTTTCGTTAAAATTTTTTATTTTTGAATTATTTGACAATTTACATAATCAACCCGAAGAAATATCCTGGGCTGTTTCATGCAAGAAGAAGAATATTATTCTCTCAAAATAGCTTACATTTGACCAATTTTCGAGTACGGGAACGCTTTTCGGTAGCATTGGGATCTTGCGTCCTTCCTACATATTAGTACGAGAACAAAGCTAATATGTAGTTGGATATTTTTAGAGAGAGAATAAAATGCTAAACATAAAATATTTAATTTCTTTGTAGAATATACTTTGTTACACTGTAAACTTGCATTTTTGATGTTTGACTAGGATTTTTATTTAGCCGTTAACTTACACATTGCTCTTTTATTCCATATCAATTGTTGCATGTTTAGTCAAAATAAGGCTTTAATTAAAGAAGACAAAAAATAAATAAAATAGCAACTAACCAAAACAACTACAATTTACAGCTTTTTATGCGCTACTTGTAATTTGGTGAAATTTTTTTTTAGTTTTTTTTAACATCTGATCGTATACATACTGTTTTCTATACTTCAATAGTTAGTTTTATAAAATGAAATAAACTAAAAGAAACATGTGTGGAAATTCAAAGAAATAATAAATGAAAGAAACAAACATATATACATACATACATACATACATTCATACATACATACACATATTTTTATTAGGGAGTTCAGTTTATACTGAAGGAGGATTTTTTTCTCCCACAACCATTGAATGATATAACATAAATTTCTAAACAAGAACCTTTATAAGAAATAATTTACATTTTTACATTAAAATACTTGGTGCAATAAGCTTAAAATATATTAAAATTACACTATGTTCAACTGAAAAATTATATCATAAATTAGTTTTAAAAATGTCCGGTACATCCACCAAATTTAGGGTTATTCTCAAAAGCATACATAAATAAATAAAATCTATATTTTCTCAAGCGTTTAGGTCAGATATGCGCTAATATTTATGCACCGCTTCTAAAATATTCTTTTGTATGCCTTTGTGTCAATCAAAAAAAAAAAGCCAATACAACGATGCAATCATTCATATATAAAGGCATTTTTGTTGTAAACATTACCAAATTAGACAAAAATTGTACAACTTATTCGATTTTACCTCTAATTACTTACAAAAACATTCCATACATTTTCAATTTTCTCCTCAAAATGTAAGCACCAAATAAAAAATAAGCTTTATCTTAAAATAAAATTTTTTAATAAAGCTTTGAATACCTTTAATAACTCATTCAGCTTTTAAACGATTTTATATAGTATGAAAATACCGTAAATACGTTTTTTTTCAATATTTCAAAATTTAGTTGAAATTTGGTTTTAAAATAACACGATGTTCCATAAGAAATCTATTAAGAACTAAAATTGGGAAAAAATTGAAATTGTATCGAATTGGTCATTCGTGTTCTTTTTAGGTTCAAAGTATCAAATGATTTTAAAATGATTTTTGTTTTGGGCCACCCTTATGTACATACATACATATCCCTGAAAACATTTTCTATTGCTGAAGTCACTAAGAAGAGTCTTCCAGAAGTTGAAATTCATCGCCAAAACTATTACCAAAGTATCATAAAAATCATCTTCGCTCGGGAAGAATTGCTCCCCGTTGAAGTGTCTTTCAGACGACTTCGAGAAGTGTCAAAAAAGACTTTTGATCAATGTTTGCAGAAGTGTCGTCTTAGTCTCTTCTAGAAGATGACTTTGAACTTCTATTTTTGTATTTTTATTTCATACAATGTACATTACAAAAGAAACAATTCACATAACAATTAATTTTAAGAACTCCAGAACTCCAGATAAAATCATCTTGAGAAACTTTTGGTGAATTCCGGTACCTTTAAAAAAGAAGAGAAGATTAATAATAATTTTTATAATTAAGTATATCATATTCAGATTATCTTTTGGGCAAAGAATGAGCCAAGATTTTCATACAAGAAAAGTTTTGGACTTTTTTAAATATGCTAATGCTTGCCTGTTTGATAGACTTTTTGCTAAAATAAGTTAAATTTGTGAGGAAAATCTGATTTTACTAAATAAAAGTTTAATAAGATTTACTTATTTTTTTCAAACTTCCTTTGTTGATTATAAAACATTTAATCATCAAGAAAATTTTTCCTTTCATATTTAATATTACAGCCAAACTGTACCTAAGTTAAATTATTATTGAAGTTAATGCTTCTTTAATGCGTTGTTTTCTTTTTATAAAAAAATGACAATGTTCCTAACACACGTCAAGAAGATTAATACGCATTAGAAATGTATCTTGTTTTTGTGAAATTCGAATTATCGTCATATTATTTCACAGAAGTGACTACTAAGCATACTTTTAGAAGATGAAATAACGATAGTAATATATTTTGTTTTTGTAAATTTCGTATACACATATGACAATTATATAGAAGTTAATGCACAATAGTAATGTATTCTGTTTTTGTAAATTTCGAACAATCTTCCAACATTCATCCAGAAGTCACTAAGAATTGACGTCTGGAAGATTGGTAACAAATTTATCTCCCAAATGATCGAAAGGTATATATGTAGATACGTTAATAAAAACTTGTTCCAGACACTCTTAGCTTGTGTAGCGAAATATTTATAGAGTTTTTGTTGTTGTCTTCTATTAACGTTGTTTTTGCATTTTTTTATGGAGAAAAAAAAATAAATAAACGGTAAACATTTCTTTTAATGATTATCAAAATATCAACACAACAACATCATACAATGACCTTGACAATTGGCAAGTTAGCATATTTAGTGTTACGAATATGAGTGTACGTTTGCTTGTGTACTTGTATTTAAATGCACACATTACATATGTACTTTTTTGTTTAACAAGTGCGTACTTTTGAATATTTTTAGTTTTAGATTTTATCATATTTTTAGATTAATTGTTAATTTTACACTTGGATGCTTGAAAATTAAACTTTGTAAGTGTATTTATAAGGACCTAAATAGATGATGAGTTCTCATGTGATTAGAACAGCTGAGACGTGATCAGTAATAATGTTTGTTTGCTTGATGAAATATCTACGATGGTTAAAAAAGTTATTAAAAAATAAATCTTATTGTAAATGTAAATCATATAATGTAGATGTTTGCACTTTGCTGCAAAATGGCACTATTTATTTTCACTGTTTATTTCAAAATTTCAAAAATTCGAAAAACCTTTAAAATTTTGAGATATTTTTAAAAAAAACCCGTTTTCAGGGTTTCCTGTACTAAAGATCTCGTAGTTCTCTAAATTTTAAATTTTTAAATTGATTTAGAAAACATAAGGAAGTAGCTTTTTAACTATATTAAAATTACTTTATTCCAAATAAATAATATCTAGTTCAACATTTTTATATTTATTTTAATTTTCATTTTTCAAAATTTAGACTCTGATGTAATTTTTTGATTTTTTTTTCTTAAAAACAACGTATTTGTGTAAAATGTTTTAAATACTATTTTATTTAGAATAAAATGAGATATCTCTCTTTAAAATCGTGAAAAAAACATTAAAGTTATTCTCTGAAGTTCTGCGTATATTTATACGAAGTAAATTATTTTATATGTTATTTGATATATACTTTTTGGGGCAAAAATAAAAATTTATGGAAAGTTTAATTATTCCAGATAAAATCGAATAAGTTCTACATTTTTTGTCCAAATAAAAAAAAACTAAACCTTGTTCAGTTAACAATAAAAATCTATTTATTATGTTTGTGTATATAATTTTATAATAAATTGCAGTTAAAATGGAAAAATTATGGAAAAAATCAACAAAGAAAAACAGAATTCGGTAAACATTAATACAGGAACCTACCACTCTCGCAAAAATTTGTAGCAGAGTGTCTTGGACATTTTCATTTTAAAACTATGTGTAGCAGAGTGTCATTAAACTGACAGATCACTTAAACTTGATTGCGCAAATACTCAAATTGCTAATTGTTTTAGAAACAAGATCAATAACTAGGTAATTTAATATTAAATTTGTTAAAGAAAAAAATAACAAGTTCAATAAAATAATAAATTAAATAAAATGTTGATAAGCACGGATATTCGCTTGAAAAGTGAGCTTTTTCATATTTCACAAGTATTTTTCATAAAAGTATTTTATTTTGTAAATTTTTTAATATTTCGTACATAAAGGAAAAATTCAGACGTTATAAAATTGTCTATCAAGGTCTATATACGCATAATTTTATTTTATTTTTTATAAAAAATCGTAAACTATCAGAATTTTAAAGTTAGGAAAATGCTTGTTAATGCATACATATTTATTTAAGAAAACATATGCAATTATTTGTTTTTCAATGCATATTTCTGTGTATATTATTATCCCATTTTCCGTACTTTTTTAAGAGCATTTTTTCACTTTTTTCATTCATATTTAAACTTACCCTGTTGAGAAGTATGTGTGTATATGCAAGTTATCTGGGGGTTTCGACAACTGGTTTCATTTTAAAACTATGTGCATAAAAATCCTTTTATGAATACAAAAATAACCCCTTAACATATTATTAAATTATATATTTCTGTGTGTACATAAAAATATATTATATCTGTTAAATATCCAAAGAATCATATTAAAAAAGTTGTCTTTTATAGAAAAGTATGTCAAAATTCTAAATAATATTATAAAAAAAACAAAATCTAAAATTTTCTCAGTTGTAGATGTCTATATAGTACATCGTCCCTGAGTTGACTGAATTACCTATGTAAACTAAACTATTTAATTTTGCTAAAAAACTGTTTAATTTTGCTGTTTTTTCGTTACTTCGCAAAGCTTTTACAAAATTTTTTCGTTTATTAATAGACTTAGTAATGCAATTAATCTGTATTATGAAAATTAACCAAATTCTTGGCGCGTTTTGGAGAAAATCAACGAAAACTTTACATAGGTAATTTTGTAGAATAATTTTTTATAAAGATATGTTTGTGCTTTTCTTTTTCTAAGTTCTTAAGTTTAATTAAATATAAGTTTCAGCTATGGAATGAGGTATTATTTGTAATATCTTGGTTAAATATCAACCTCCTATGATGATTAGAACATGCTTCTAAACGGTAATTTTTTTATGATCCTTGAAGGAATCTTCAAAAAAATTCTTCACAATATTAGTGCTACATATATCAAACGATAACTAAAGAAAAGTTAGTTAACCAGTAATAAAAAAGAAGATTTTCAAGAAGAAACAAGTAAGAAAGATATAGTCGGTCAAGCCCGTTCATATGATGCCCCACACCATTATATATGTCCATCAAAATTCGTGGAGGGGTCTTATATTAGACATGTGGACCGATACTTTTTTTAAGTGTAAAATAAAATATACGAATTCAGAATATTACGTTATTTTTAGCTATGTTAAATTATGGAGCGATCCTCATAAAATATAAAACTTAATTTTGTCGAATATAAACTTGATACTAACATGTGTATGTGATTTATACATATTAAAGTGATTTTCGGAAGAGGGTTTTATAATGGTCAATTATGGACCAATCTTCATGAAATTTTGCACAAAGATTGATACTTATACAAAACTTCCTTATACCGAACTTCATTAAAATATTGCATTTATGATCATTAAACCCCTATTCCGGGAGGACATTTATATGGAGGCTATGTGAAATAATTGACCGATCATAACCAATTTCAATAGGCTGCGTCCTTGTGTCATGAAAGTCCTACGTGCCAAATTTCATTGAATTATCTTAAAAAAATCGACCCGTACTTTCTGCACATGGTTTACATGGACAGCCAGCCAGACGGACGGACATCGTTAGATCGACTCAAAAAGTGATTCTGAGTCGATTGGTATACTTTAAGGTGGGTGTTGGATGATTTTTTCTGTGCGTTACAAACATCAGCACAAACGCATAATACCTCAACCACCTATGGTGGTGTAGGGTATAAAAATTAATGATTTGCTAAAATCAAAATCAATAAAATGCATCAATTTGTGTGAAGACAAAAAAATGTTGCTAATGTACAACTCTAAAATTAAAGGTTGATGTGTCATAAACTAATCACCAAAATATTTATGATCAGTTATTTCGTTTTTGTGAGCTGGATCAATTTTAAAATACCTCTATAATATAATCTTCGATTAACGCTCTACACAACTTTTAATTTTTGATCAAAACAATTACAACATATAAAAAGTAACGCTCGGATGTTATTGATAGTATGGTCTCCCGACTTTTTGCCTGGTTTGATTTAATTAAAAAAATAATAATAAAAAAATAAAATGCAAGTAATTCATTACGTACGGTTGTGATAGCCTAGCTCGACTAATACGACCTATATAATCGTTTTGAGAATATATTGTCAGCTGAAATGTAATCCCCTTTTCCAAAATTAATTGTTCAATTTCAATTATTTTTGTTAGAATGTGAAACAATTAATCATAATATTAAATAAAATTATATAATGTGTTTTTGTTTAATTTTGTAGAAAATTATGAATAAACAAATTAATATATATTTAATCTAATTGCGAGCGTTTAAATTCTCATAACTTTTAAATATTATACAAAGTTTGTACTTAAGAATAAACAAAGACTAATAATCTGAAACTAAAAGACAGACGGACGGACGGACAGACATCATTAAAGTTTTAGATGACGTAAATTTAACTAATATCAAAAATTATTTACATAGATAATTTTGTTGGAGCATTTTATATATGGTATTACATAGGTAATTTTGAAAATCCCAAACCAGTTGAGATATTAATAAATGCTTTGGTGGTATTATGTATGATTATCTAAATGCACTAATAAAAAAAATCGAAAATCTTTACATATGTAATCAAATCAGAGCAGATATATATATGTAGATTTAGTAGATTTAGATTTAGTAGAATTATGTAGATAATATAAAATGTTATACACATATATGATTGCAAATCTTTATAAGAGCATGATCTTTTTTTCTTCTTAATAACGTTGAAATGTCTTTGAAAAGTAAAATAAACTTTCTTAGCACATTTTCAAACAACGGTTTCATTGTTTTCTTTCTTTTTTTTTCTTTTTATACACAATGAATAAATACATGAATTTATGTGAGTATTTTATTGCTATTACGTGTAACTTATTAACAACAGTTACATTATTAACCATAGAATAATACAAATTTTCTCCTCTCACTGTCTTTCAAATTATCTTCTCAATTTATGTTGTACATACACATACAAGTATTAATGCATTTATGTTCATACCCAGCAAAAACTTCACTTACCCGGTAAGTCAAAAGATCACATTTCATATTTTGGTAACCACTTACAATTTGAGTGAAAAATTCATTACCTTTGAATGACAATGTGCAAGAATTCATGGGTCTCTGTTATTAAAGTATTCTTTAAAATAGTCCAATAAGTAGTTAACTGAATACTACAAAACTATAAAATTACTACAAAATATAGTAAAAAATACAAAAGTTGTCAAAATACATACCTACAGTTAAACTATAAGTAGTTATTCTTCCATTCCTATTATTCCACTCATTATACTCATTACTAGCATGTCATTATTTGACTCTTTTAAATAGTGATATAAATCCTTACTTATATAAGTCATTACCAGCAAAGAGTTATTTTATATTTTAAAATAATGATATAAATAAGAACCACTTATTACTTTGTAAAGTATGAAATAACTACTACCTATTACTAAAATTTTCAAAATTTTTGCTGGGTAATTATGAGTGTGTTAATATGTATTGTATATGATTCTTTACACTCTTATCATGCACTTCCGTTATAACGGAAACCAATACAAAAAATAAAAAAAAAAAATAAAAAATATTTTTAATTTTTATTAATGCATTCGTATGAAAAATTTATTGGTGTTGGTGTGATTATAACCCAAAAATGCATGTTATTCAGTTTTAGCTGATTGTTCAATATTTAGACATACTACATACGACTATACTAAATATGTTTCCATTTTGTTTTAAAATGCATAATAAATTTATTATTTACGACTAGAAATTTTGAAGTTTATTTTTTTTAGATTTTTTTTTACCGAAAAAAGTTTTATTAGTAAAAGTTTTGCACTTGACTGTAAAAATCATTTTTAGAAAAAAAAAAAAAAAATGTCATTGAAATGTGTATATGAAACATGTATTATTTCAGCTACTGAATTGTTATATGTATGTAACTGTTAACTAATATGGTAATTTGTTATTAAAAGGAATGTATAGTTATGGAATAATATTTTCCAAAATTTATGAATATTTTATTATGCCCTATACTTTCATCTTATTATAAATGCTAAAGAAATACATTCCCATGAGAGGGCAAATATTTGTATTTTTTTTTATTAAATATCAGATAAAAGAAATCAATCATACATAGTTTGAACTGTTTAAGTCAAAAAAGTACATATTTCCTAAAAATTTCAATGTGAAAATTTTTATTATATATATATATATATATATATATATATATTGTCTTATAAAATACAGTCCAACATGGTCATAAAGAACACCGGTTGTAACGAACACGATTATAGCGAACCTTTTAATAACGAACAAATTTTTATGAGTCCAAGAAATCTATTTCATGCAAAAAACTACTTTTATAACGAACTCCCAAAAATACTAGTTTTAGATAAATAAATAAAATTGCCCAACAAAAAAGGTTATAAAAAATATTGAAATTCGGGTGAAAAACCTATGAATTTAACATTAGCCTGTCATTGATGAGATAGTTATTCATTTTTGATAACTTAAATTTTGTTAACAAAATACACAAAATATTCAGAATTAAAGCGTATTTATGATTTTTAAATATTGATGATTTTAATATATCAGGAAGAATATTTTTTTGTACACATCATTCATTTGACAAGTGGCAAATTGAGATTAATTATATTTTTTACACTAAATCAATGTTTTTTTTTATTACCGATGTTTTGAAATTGACATATTTCGAGATATTTACTCTTTGAGGAATAGCTATTTTTTAAATTAATTTTAAATACTCCCAGCAAAAACTTTGTTTTCCTGGTAAGCTAGTAGGTATAATTGGAAACAAAAATAAACTGCTTATTTTTTGCCTGAATAACTAGTTATTTTTGTTCGACTTGTCCACAAATTCATGTAGTTATTTTTTGACTCTAGGGGTACTCAAAAATATTTACCTAAACGAAAACAAAAATAAAAAAAAAACCAGAAAAATTTTGCCGTCAGTGAGACTCGAACTTGGACACACAACTAACCACTCGTTTTTACTGACTAACGTCTTACTCAATACACCATCTCGCGCTTATCATCCTAAGTGACAAAAACTCTATTTAGTTTAAAATATCTTTTTAGACATTTTGTTATAAAAAACTAACGGCTGCAGAATGGGGTTGAACCAACAACCTTCTGGTTGTTAATCCAGCGCTCTAGCCGACTCATCCACGTGATTGCAGTATTACTGTGCTATTATACTATTGAGTACTTATTAATGTAATACAGAGTAGGCAAATAATAATGACGCCTCATTACCAAGAAAATACTTTAATAAGTAGTTGTTATTACCGAAAACCAAAAAGTTTTTGCTGGGCTCTTATAATTATTTTTATTTATCCAGTAATTTAATTGTAAATAAATATAAGCTAATTTTTGTTAGTTTTCACATTTTTTAAACATTTTGAAATGTACACCCAGCAAAAAATAATTAAAGTAATTCTTTACAAACGACATCTAAATTACATCAAAAGTATCCAATGAATATTTTCAACACTTTTGGTAGTCATTTTTATAATACCGTTATAAAATTTGCGGTATTAAATTACGTCTTTGATTACATTTATCCTTGATTTTTAACACTTCTTAAACATTTATTCAGAAACACAAAAAAGGCTAAGAAACAGAAAACACTTGGGAAAAATATTTAAAAAAATTTTTTTTTGAATTATCTAAAATTTTAATTACTTCTTTTCTTTTTTGCTTTTTGCTAAATTAAAACTGAATTATAATTATTTACTCGTATCTTTAATAACAACTGTAAGAAAATCATCTTTTAAGTCTGGATTTTCTTCACTTTGTAGGAGTTGTTTTTCCTCACATCATATATACAAAGATGATATAAGTAAATTTTTTTTTAGAATTTTTCGACTGTAATAAACAAACTTAAAAAAAAAAATATAAAAAAATAATAATGAAATCTTTAAATGAAAATGAAATAAAACAAGTGGAAGTGTTATATTCGGCTGGCCCGAATCTGTTATACTCTTCACAAAATCTATATTTCATAAATACATAAACATATGGGAATTATCTCTAATCAAAATTTTTGCTTTAATCTAGAAGTATACTTATGTTTGTAAACTAGTGTTAACCAGGACAACGGAAATTTGTAACATGAAGAATCCCCGAAAACTCCTTGGGCATATGACGCTTTGACCATCTGGACTGATGAGCTGAATATAGAAGAGATATGTAAAATTGTAAATTCCTTTTCAGTTTTCTACCAAAAACTTTTTTTCGAAAAAGATATCTTAGAATTAAATATTTTAAGCTTGCATTAGCTATTCTAAAATATTTAGAATTTTGAAAAATTTTTAACTTTGAGGATCTAAGACACAATTCCACCAAACATGATATGCCATCTTATTATCTATATTTAAAAACCTAAAACACAATTACAGTTAATTGATAATATTTTAAAAAAAAGATATCTCACATACTTAGTTTTACTTGTCAAACTTATTTTTTTCACAAAAAATATGCCTATATTAAAACAAAACTGAAATGGATTTTACGAGGATACGAACCATGCCTTGAAGAACACTTCCACTATCTATACCCATAGAAATTTTGTTGAAAAACAATTATACATATGTACTTCTCATATATGTGAACAGTATAAAAATCAATTTGCAACACTGTGTGTTGAATATATTTCAAATTCAACAATGTTGAAAAATTATTTTTTTTATACAAATTAAAGTAAAACTATTTTTTGAAATCAGAATTTCAAAATGTCATGTGGCGTAGGGAATAAGAATTCAAAGCTAAGAGTCTTAAAGTGTTGGTTATGGGTTCGAATACTGGCAAATAGAATTGTAATTTTTATTTAATACATTTCAAAAAACATTGTTAATTAATAAAAAAAAATGTATTTAACAGTTTCTTAATCTGACATTTCAAAATTTTAATTTTTCTTTGAAGATAAATTATAAAACAATTTTTCAAAGTCTTGGCTAAGGATCGAACTCATTACCTTTTAGTCACAAACCCAAGCGGTATACCACATCGATATGTTGAAATTTACTATCTTTATTGCTTATATAAATAGCTTAAAACGCAATTCAAAATAATACTTTTTTATAATAACACATCAAAACGTGCCTAGAAACTCGTGTCAAGCTAATTTTTTAATAACGAAAAATTTTTATATATTTTTTTAAGGAAAAACAGAAATATATAAGGTGTCTCGGGGATACAAACTGAGGCTTAACGGTTTATAGTCTAGAACACTTCCTCTAGACTATTCAATCGCACAACTTTCCAATAGCAAAATATTTATATATATTAATGTATGCGAAATAGAAAATATTATTAAATTTGGGCAAAGAAAATTTTAAAATTCTTTGAAGCTGTTCTAGAAAATCGTTTATAACTACGTTATTCCTTAACGGATTTCGCCGAATTTCAATGCCAAGATTTTCGAGACTTTATGCCACATATATGCTGAAAAAGAAATGTATTTATTGGACAGATAGTTATTTTTAATCATAATAATCACGAATATTTTTAAACTTTCATATAAAATGACAAGTTTACATATGTGCTTCATATTCACATAGAAATAAGATAAATCTTTTTATTAATAAAATATTTAACTAAATGAAAATAAATAATTTAATATAAATATTGTGGAAATATTTTATTTAAAGAAATAAATTTGAAATATGTGTCTCCACAGAGAAAAAATATTCATATATTTGATAATTGTTTTCATAAATATTATGAATCGAACATGACTTTTTTCCCAAACTTTTTTCATAAAAAATAAAATATTGTTCATAGATATTATTAAATTGTACTTAATGATTATTTTGCGAATTTTGTAAAAATGCTGCCAAAATTTTAATTTAGTTTTATTAGATTTGATTCAAATTCTAAATAAAAATACTTATGCATGAAAATGTTAATAATAAATCCCTTAAAATGGTAATTTTCCAATAAAAAGCTGTTAAAAATTAAGGATTAGAAATTTGCTGCCATTCTATATCACATACATCATTGTAATAAAAAACTCATCTGCTGTGTTCTTCTGTCCCCAACATGTGCCTAAAAATTATTAAAAACCAAAAATTCTGTCAAGAAAAAGAAACATAGATTTACAAATTGAAAATATAAATGAAAATTTAAACAATTTGTTTAAGTCTTCTTGACTTTTGATTCATTTCGAAAAATGTAAAAAAATGTTAGAACTTAAGACATTATTCTTAAATATTATGAACTAAAATCAATGAAAGTAAATTCTTATATTTATGCACAAACTCTTTTCTGCGATCTTTCAAAACAATGAGAACATCAACAATATTTTGTGTTTTTTAATTTTTTTTCTATAAATATCCTAAATAATTTGTGAAATTATGAACAGAAATCTCTTCCTCCAATTTAAACCTAAAAAATAAAAAAATTTAGTTAAAAATCTCGTATGTTTTGATCGCTACACTCACTTTTTAATTATTTGCATTTATTAAACGACCTAGTGGACAGATGTGTGTGAGAGTTGCCCAACAAATAAATGTTCAAATCCACAAAACAACACCTTTTGTTTAAATATTTTATTTTCTTTTAGTTTATCACTTTTGTTATGATATTCGGTATAAATTACTAAAAATATTCTCTCTAAACTTTACAAATTTGGTGAAATATTGAAACTGATGTTGTATTGACCATATGTTTGACTTTTTTTCCTTTTTGTGTTTTATCTGTATTTTAGCCATACAAGTCTAGCATTTTTGTTGACTTTCAAACGTGTAGTCATTTAATGTTATATAAAAAATTGTATACAAGTTCGTTTAATATGGTTATAATGCAAAAATAACAAACAATAAACTTAAAAAAACTTTCGTGTAGGTTTACGGTTACGTTTAGTTTGCAAAAAAAAAGAATAAAAAATAACAACAAATTAAAAAAAATTGTTCAAAACTAACAATATAAAACTGGTTTTAAAAAATGTATATTTTACTATTACGAGAGAGTTTTTTACGGGTCTAAGTACAAATACTTTTGCATCAGTAACTACGACTACAATCTACACACAGATACAAATATCTCAATATCGTATTGTCAGGTATTTGTTTGTTTATTATTTTCTTTTGCAATATTAGAGAATAAATATTTCTATTTTTTTCTTTTAATTTTTTGCTTCTTGTCTACGTTTCTTCATAATTATGTCATGTTGCTATTTTACAAAAAGTAATTAATTTTATTAAGTTTTTTACCCTAGATTGAATACTGTAATGGGATTTGTTCGTTTTTGCTTCTTTTTTTTTTGTTTTTCTTTTTTTTTTTTGTTTAATTAAGCTGAAAATAAGTTGAATGACTTAATAGGATTTAGTCTATTGGTAGGGTTTAGTATTATTTTTAATGTAATTTTTTTTATTCTTTTACTAGTTATTAAGACCTGTTTTCAGTAATTTACACACACAAATTTAGTAATTTTGGGTAAAAATTTATGCATCCTCCTAGGTTTCCACCAAGGTCCTTCTTTAAGATGATAGATACATTTTTATTAGTCACATCTTCGCACTCGAGGATATCCTCTATTCCTACTTATTCTATATACAAATTTACTATATTGTTTCTTATTTACGACCAAAGATTTTTTCCTATTCTTTTTATTTTATTCGTCTTTGTGACTTTCAGAACCATAGTGCCCGTTGTAGGTTAAACAAAAAATATTAAACAAATAAAAATATCAATAAATACATACATCATGACGTTTCAAGTTATTTGTATCTTAAAAATACACTAATAACATTTATTTAATGTTTGTATTTTCAATGTCTTGGCCAATGACTTTTTAGCGCAAAAACGTGTTAAAAAATGCGCTTTAGGCGTTTGTTCAGTTATGATTAAATGTTATTTTTACACAAAATTTTTAATATTTTTTTAATGTTGTTTTCAAGTAAACAAATTAAGATGAAATAAAATTTTATGATTTTTGTAACTGAATTTAAAAAAAAAAAAAAAAAATATTTATTTTTTTAAGAGTAAATAATTTCTAGGTTAAATTTAAATTATTTTTAATTCTATATTTTTTAACAAAACCTACATACATATGTATGCTAAATAAACAAAATTACTTCACTACTTAAATATGTTGGTTGATCTTACCATTTATGTATTTGTTTTAGGCCAACATTTTCGATTTCATAATCAAAAATTGTATTTGTAACAATAATAATAATAATAATAATAATAATAAATAAAAAAATAAATTAAAATAAAAAATGATTTTTTTTTATTTTTTATAGCTGAAATTATGTATGTCGAGTTCTCTGAAATAAATAACTGAACAGATATATTTTAATCTTAAGCATTAATTAGTGTTTTTTTCGTTGATTTGAAAAATAAATATTTCGTCGGTGCGTTGACGAAAAGTCCTATTTGGTTTCTTTTACTACTTTTCAGGAGAACAAAAAAACCGTTTTATTTTGTCAATTCTCAACCTTTTTTTAATTTTTGATTTTTGCATATTCCCATAAGATATTTGAAAATTTTATGCTTTGAAAAAAATCGATATTTTTTGGCAAAAGAAATTTAAAAAAAAATCTACACATAGGATCTTTTGTATAATAAACTTTTAACTTATTTTTTAACACTTTTTTTCTTGAAAAGCCCTATGTGAATTTTTTTTCTCAAGGAAATATACACATAGGACCTTTTGTAACCTCGAAACCCGCTGAGTTAATGGTAAGCGCTTTGATGGGTGAATGTATGACTAATAAGTAGGGTATTCACTCGAATAATGTTTGTTAGATTAATCGACAAATTAAAATCAAATAACTGCTTAATTAAATTAAAATTCGAAAATTCGAGTAAACATTTAATCGAGTAATTTATGCCGATTAATCGAATAAATCGAGTAAAAAACTATTTTAAAATTTAGGTTTTTAACTGGTTTTAAAGATGTTTCAATTTAAAATCTAAAGGTTTTATTAGGCCGAATATGTGTCTGAAATACAACGCGTAATTGAAGTTAAGGTCGTTTTTTTAATTTGGGTTTTGAGAAGATAAAAAAGTTTCACCTTCTTATATCCAATTTTCCGTAATAAATAAATTGGAAGATTTTGAACTTGAAATACATATTGTTGGTTCTATTCACGAACGACAGTGCAGCCGATATGTGTAAGTATCGAGTTGATATGTCAATAAAGTCTTATCCTGGTTTAGAGGATATGACGGATAGGATGAAACTTGTGATATCGAAGGGAAAGAGAAGTAATAAACTTATACTTTATGTTAAGAATCGCTGAACTTCTTTGAAATAGTGCAGAATTTTTTTTCGAAATAAATATGCCTTATTAGATTTTAATCTGCCAATTACATTAACAATTTACACATAGGATCTTTTGTATAATACTTTTAGGCCCATTTATTTAACTATCAAATAATTAAGTTAATATAGAGAAATAAGAGATTTATAAAAACAGAAGAGAAAAATTTACTCAAATTTTAATTACATATTATTTTTGAAAAACTGTTTCAGAAGGGCAACTTAAGCCTTTCTTGTTAATTAAGCGATCCCAATTGATGTAGACATATTTTTGATGTTTTAAATAATTTTTATGATTTATTGATGATAAATGACATTTAAACAATACAGAATGCTTGTTTTAATTTTTAATAATCAATAAATAACGATCAACTTTTAAAGGTGTAATTTACTCGAATAACTCGAGTAATTTAGAAGTTTTACTCGATTAATCGATTAATTTAAAACAGCATTTTAGAGTTATTTGATTAATCGAACAATAAAAAATTAGAGTAAAATTAATACACTACTAATAATGATACAAGATTTGATAGTAAAAAAAAAAAATAAAAATAAAAAAATTACACATAGTACTCTTCGTCAAAGCACCGACGATTTGCTTCTTTAAAATATCAGCAAACATAAATTAATGATTACCAACATTTTGACAAAATTAACCATAACAATTTATTTTAATTAAAAATAAATTAAAAATAAGAAGAAATAAATTAAAAATATTAATTTCACTTTCAATTCTTAACAAATCGAGAAATTTCTATAAATAAATGATATCATTGAAAATATTTACACTTTAATATAATTTTATTCTTAAATTGTTATTATATTTATTTAATTATTTAACATTTCAACAAGTTAATAAATATAAATTAGAATATGACTTTGCTTTATACACCTTCTAGAACTATTAAAATAAATATTTTTGTAAATATTAGTAATAGCGAAATATGCTTCTGATCTTTAAAATATATCAAATATTCTTCATAGGTGTATAAATAAACATCTAATTGATTTCAAAGATCTTGGTGCTTATTTTAAAACATTTGGTAGCTACACTAATTGTTAAATGCGTAAACATTATTTATTTACTTTGTTAATAAAGATACTTCGATTTTTTTTTATTAAATATTTATTTGTTAATCTACTTACATACATTGTCTCTTTCACTCACTCTTTACCCCCTCATTGTAGAATAAAATATTTTTGTTTATTTTTATTTTGTTAAAGAAACTAACGGCTCATATTTCATTTCTGGCGGCAAATCGTTATAAATTTGCAATTCTTATTTAAATATTGTTATCTATATCTTTTTTGTTTCTATTTTTCGCTGTTTATACCCTACACGACCATAGGTGGTTGAATAAATCTAATAATAATAATAGTATGAAGGTAATATTTGACACAAATAACTTGTATAAAATTAGAAACCATTGTGACAAATTTTATGACGATCGGCAAATATTGACCATAAGTCCTACTTCCGGGAATCACCCTAAAGTGCATAAGTTCCATATAAATTTTAGTATCAACATAAATACATATGTTTGTTTTGTAGAAATATGGAAACACAATTGCAACTATGACACCTTCTCAAATTTTTATTCACATACACAATGGTGTAGGATATCATGTGATCGGGTTTTACCGACTGTATATTTTTCACTTGTTTTTTTCTTTGCATTTACATTTATTTGCAAGCATTTAAGTTAGTAAGTATGAATGTGGTGTTAAACATGTGTTTGCTGCTGATTTGAATATGATGACCTGTATTTAAATTAGTACAACCATTGTTGCGATACTCTTTTTATTGTATTTCTTTTTTTAATTTTTACAAACAAATAGAAAAAAACAGTTTGTTGGATAGAAAGTTGTTTCTTATATTAATATTTTATTTATATTTTTTTATTTACTGTTTTAAATTGCATTGTCTTAGAAACAAATAGAAATGAAGAGAAAAAATTAATAGAAATACAAAAATGAAACGTTACTTTTTTTTTAAATAACAAACAACTGTTTTTTCTTAAAATGAATAAAATAATTAAAATTTTACGATAACAAAAACTTTAATAAATCCGAAATTACTAAAATGGTAGATATAAACATTTAATAATTATGTATAAGAACTTATATAATTAAATCAGTTAAAAAATTAATTGAGAAGAATATGTATTAGCGAACAATTTTATTTATACATATTAGAATTATGATGAAATTTTGGTAAAAAATTAAGTTTTTGGAGTCAAATCAATAGTTTGGTGAATTTTTGCAAAATGTCGGATATTTGGCCAAATATAAAATTTCCGGTAAATTTAAAATTTGTTATAGAATTTCAACTTTTTGGTAAAAATACATATTTCTGGTAAAATTTCGCATTTTTGGTGAAAAATCGGATTTTTTCAGAATTTGGATTTTTGAAAAAAAGGGCAACACTGAATTTGTGCTTTCCTCGATCAATTTGAGTGTATTCAATTAAGAAAGTTCTAAACTTAATAATTCTCGATATAAACCACCAAATATAAAATTAATGTCATTGGTCATCATATTGTAGCATATCCCGAAAACGTCTCGTACGATTTTGTTAAATTATATATCAAAATATTTATATCTAAATCGCCTTCACGTTTTATTGGTATTATTTTTTTATATGTTCAGTAGTTAAAGAGACTTTCAAAAAATTATGACGAAAACTTGGAAATTCAGTATAAAAATTTTTAATTTTTTTTGTTTTTCAAAAAATTGTTAAAATCGAAAATAACAAAAATTATTATTTTTATTTTATTTTAACGCTAAATATGTTACAAATAAAATGAGATGATTTAAAATCCATTCAAATCGTCTCAATTTATTTGTATAATATAATTTGTAATTGAGATGTCATTACTTAATCAAAATTTGTGCATGGATTTAAGTGAAATATGGCTCGTTTGAATTGTAAAGTATTTAGCCTTGTATCCAGGAAACAAAAGTTCACATTTTCGTTGTTTTCGATTTTTTATAAATTAAGTTATTTTATAAAAGATTTTTTTTTTTTTACAGATTAAATCTTAATTTCTATTAAACTATTTGGCAGATTAAAAAAGCAAAGTATGTACAGTTTTGAGATGATTTTAGATAAATTTTATTTAACGAAATCAGATAAATTTTTCCCAGGATATACTGAAATATTTGGAATAACTCTTACAATTTCACATATAAATTTGTATCTCGAAAACAAGAGTCAATTCATTAAAAGTAATTTATAGGCTTAGGACACCAAGATTATGTGTATTTGAATTGACTGAGAAATCGCCCTGTGTTATCAAGAGCTGAATATTAAATAGAATTCTCGCAAAAAAATGTTTGAATCAGATGTTAATAAAGTGCAACATGTTCACTAGAGAACTTTTATTCATTTATAACTATTTATACACCCTAAAATGCAAATAAAAGTAAATCTTTATTTGTTAAGAATATATTTTATTAAAATATTTTTTTTGTGCTTCTAATAATAAATACTTTAATTTTAATCGCACCACTTTTCTTTAAGAGTGTTTAATGGAACATCATCTTCTGAATCTTCTACATTTCCGCTATATTCAAAATATTTTTTCAGCAATTGACAAGAGTTTCATTTCTTACTCTATTCTATGTGGCTTTCAAGATTACAATTGCATTTTATAGTGTTAAATTCATCATTAATACCAGCATCTGTAGAACAATTTGTATTTTTTATGGCATAAACATATTTCCATCTTATAAACAAAAAAACGATGATGAGCTGTTTTTCTGTTTTTACGCCGGGAGCAGTTTTCTCCAACATTGAAACATACGGTTTTTCTGGTAAAATTATCTAGAATAATCCAAACTCATCGACATTTTTTGCCTTAAGTTTCCCACTAAAGTGTCTGCGAATTTAATTTTTGACCAAGCAATTTCGAGTATTTAGTCGAAATAAGTCTTAAAAATTTTTAAATTTCCGAGCTGGTAAACAAATTTTTTGAAATAACTTTATTGTGGACTATAATTACTACAAAACAACTTTTCAATATTTTGCTCATAAAGGGAACAAAAGTATGATTATTGTATTTACTTTTCAAAAAGTACCATCATTATGTGTTTGGTCCTTATATACAGAAAAAAGTTTGAATTCCTTAATTGTGTGTTTTTAAACTAATTTATCTCTGCTACAATAAGATATTGTTTTATTTTCACTCAAAACAACTTAAAATTCTGGAACACCCTCTAAATTTTGTGATATTCTAAAAAAATTGTGGGTGGTTCCTGCACTATAGATCTCTTATCTCCCCAAAGTTTAAGTAAATTTTAGATTTCAAATTGATTTAGAAATAAGTTGCAGCTGATTCAATATTTTTTTATCCTTTTCTTTTTAAAAATTAATTCGTTTTTTGAAAAATATTTTTTCTAAAATAAAAGGAGATATCAATTTTAAAATAATTTAATAAGTTATTGAACATTTTCTAGTTTATACATAAAATGTTCATATATTTTAAGACAAAGTATTTTAATTTATGAAAAATGTATGGAGAGTTTAAGTAAGTTATTAAAGATAAAGTCGAATAAAAAATATAGATCTTGTTATACCGAAAAAAACCTCAAATTTTTTAAGACTGAGTTAAGATATTTTCAAGGAGACCTATTGCATACACTATGCCATTTTTCGAGTGATTTTACACTGTAATACAGTATTATTAAATATATGATTTTCATCTTTCTTGAATGAATGTAATGAATTATCAGAAAGAATTAAAAATTAAGATTAACAAATTAATAACTATAAGCATTGTTAAGTATTAAAATTAACGTGATCAAGTTTATGAAAGTTTAAGTCAAAAAATTTTAAATAACAAAGTTGAGAAAAACTAAGAGACAAAGAATGATTAAAGTTCCTCAGTAATAAAAAATTGAAAACATTTTCAATATTTTGTATTAGTATTAGGAAAACATACGTTATTGCTGTCTTTTCTCATGTTCCAAGATACAAGTTTTGTATACCTAATAATCGAGAAAATGGTCCTGAATAGTATCGAAGTAAAAACAATAAAAATTTACAAAACAATTTGTTGTATTACAAGTTTACTCAAAATGCAACAAGATATGTGTTTGTTGTTCTTCTTTAGTCTGAATAACCTCGAATAATCATAACAAAGAGTGTAATAGAAAGACATTTATGACACTCGTGACATGAATTTTGTCGTTACAGTAGAAGCATTCAGAATTGGGTGTATAATCTAGTCCCACAGGGTATTAGTTATTTAAACTACCCATAATTATGGCAATTGTAAAGGAATTAGGTCCAAGTTAAAAGTGAGTTTAAAAAGGCCCCAGCTGTACTTAATTGTGATTATAAATTTTAAATTATTGTACTGAGATACCGCGAAAAATTTCGTAAGAGTATTTTAATTTTTTTTAGGAAGTCGTACCTAAAAGAATTAAAAATAATTTAGTTAGCAATTAAATTTTATATAAAATAATACATCACAAAAATCTTTAGAAGAAATTCTACAAGTAGTTGAGTTAGTTTTAATCCTAACTTATTCCTTTCATCTTTTATTAAAAAAAAAAAAAAAACGTTACTTTATTTGAACGTTCATCTTATATCTATATGATTTCTGGATATACATATATAAAATATATGAAAAAAAAAAACTTATTTAAAGTTAAATTTTTTTTTGCACAACAAAAGGACAGTAAGTCATTCACTTCATGCTTTTATATATAAATGAACTACTCATCCATTTCGACAGTGGCGCGACATTGAAAATTTATTTATGTATTTATTATTAGTTTTTTTTTTTTTTTTTTTTTTTTTTTTTTGCAAATTATCTATTTGTATTTTCTTCGATGAAACTGTACTGACTTGTAAATAGATTTATAATGAAAATTATAACGTATGTCTTGTATAAATAGTTTTTTCGTTTATATTTTGTTAAAAAGGGTGTGGTTCCATTTGGATATTGTTTGTCATAAGCAGTTAAATAATGAAAATGTATGTATATGATATGTGCGCCTGTAATATAATATTAATGATTAAATATGTAAAATTTATGTATATGTATCGTTTTTGAATGTATGTATATAATAGAGATAATGACAAAGTATGACGTATCATTGTAGCATGACGATGACCCAAACAAACTATAAATGATACACTTATTCTTCATAAAACGAGTTTCTATAAATTAGCAATTTTTTTTTTTTTTTTAATGATGCTAAAAATATTTATTTTTGTTTTGTTCTAGTAGTAGTCACGTTTCCAAAAAAATGTATGGAAATAAATTTCTTGTAAAATCTCATTGAGATTATTATTGAAATAAAAATTTTTCTAGCATATGAAACTTTTCAGGTGTTTATTTAGGCTTAAGTGTTAGGATACATATCGCAGACAACCAAGCCACTCAGTCCATTATACATACATACATACATACTATTTTGCTATACATTAATACGTATGTTCGTATATAAGGGGGTTTTATATTTGGGTAATTGCTTTCAACATTTCTTATTGTTAAAATTGCAAACGTTTAGAATTATTTAGAATATTTTTCAAGTCGAAAGTTTGTTGTACACATTGTCTGTCTATCCAGCCGTCTATGATGCCCTTTGCTTCTTTAGTTTTACTACACTTGAGTGATTAACATAATTGTGGAAATTTGTTGAAAATTTCTCACGCATTTATTTTATTTTTTTATAACATTTTTATAGTTTATACTGACTTAATTACGTTCACACCCAGTTGTAAACGGTTGATTTTATGCACTAAGGTATTTTCATTCATCTATTTAACTCGCACTTTTGATTTATCTATTTTATATTTCTAATATTTAATTAAAGTTGCATGTTATGGCTAGTAATAAAAAAAAAGAACAGTAGTCTATAAAAGTAGATTAATATTTTTGTGTCAAGTTTAGTTTTATGTTTTAGGAGGGCATAGAGTTGTTAAATCACGTTAAAGTTATTTTAAAATTACAGTGAAAAATCACTCGAGAAATGGAGATGGTGTGCGTTATAGGCCTCTTGAGAATATTATAAATCAATTTTAAAAATGTTCAGCTCACCATAAATTGTTCGATTCTGTTAAAAAAAAACTGCTTTAGGTTATAAATAGTATATTGATTTTTTCTTTTTAAACTTTTTTTTACATTTGTTTATGTTTTGGTTTATATATTAAAAGCTAATTTTTAATCAACAAATTTTAAAACAGAAAATAAATTTAAAATTTTAGAATAAAACATTTTTTATTTGGTATATATAAATGATTTTAATATACAATTTAAGGAGCTACGAGTTCTTTGGCACAATAACTATCATTAAAAAAGTTTTTTTTTTTTTTTTTGGAATATCTCAAAATTCAAATGATGTTTCAAAATGTTTGAAAATTGGTTTGCGATGTACTCATGAACATTTAGAGCTTATATTGAGTCGTTTTTCGAGTAATAAAAAATCTAACAAAATTCAAAATTTTTAATTTTATTGCTATCAGAATACATACATTGTATTTAACAGTCTATAAAAACCCATGAAATAAATATTTCGTTAGTTTATTAAAAACGAAAATATGTTGACAGCACTTGAAAATACATTTTTAAAAAAAGAACAAAAATTGTTAAACGACCATTAAATAATGTAAAATATTGGATAGTTGAGTAAAGAGTGTAAAGTGAAATGAAATATGCAGCATGAACAGTGTTGCCGTTTTGGTTATCTTTGACCAAAATTGGTTATTTAGTTTTCTAATGTGGAGATGATGACTTTTTTCCATTCTGGTTATTTTTTTTATCAAGGGTCTTATTTTATAAAGAAAAAAAAAAAAAAGGAAAATTCGTTTCGAAGTTTTATATTAGAAATATCTGACAGTCGACAATTTAAAAAAATGTAAATTATCGAATTTTCGTTTCGTTTTATAAAATGAGGCCATAAATCAAAATTTTATTTTTATCAGTTTTAAAAATGATATACTTTAAGGGGTTCGCCAATTGGTGCTGTAGGCAATAAAAAAGTGTACCTTGTTTAGTTATTTACTTTATGTTGTTAGGCAACATAATTAAATAATAATGAAAATTTTAAAAGGCAGCACATTATTTTAAAAATAACTGCAATAAAAGTGTTCTATGTGTTTTCAATTTGATCACAATTTTGTACACAATTTTTAAATAAAATTTAATATGTGTGAGTGCTTTGGTACATGAATGATTGATACAGAATCTTTTCGTCAAACCTTCCAATTAATTATATTTTACTTAAAATTTTTACATTTTAACGCTTCTGAAAAATGGAATTCGTATTACCAAATAAGATTGGCTAAGTCCCTATGAAAAATAACTCTTATTTGCATTATTTTTCTGTAAACACATAATTGTAAAAGTCAACCTTATTTTCTATTACTTATCGACCTAGTTGTTTTGCAATTCTAAATTTATTATTGGTTTGATTTCGACATCATACAAAATTGGATCAGGGACCGCATTTTGATAAACATTGCTTTAAACAGTTAAATTTTAAATACTTTTTTCTCCTAAAGACTTACTAAAGTTTATGATTAATATGTAAAGTATTTAAACCCTGAATATATATATTAAGATTATATTATAAACTAATATTATATTAGTTTGGTTATTTTTTTTCAAAATTTTGTTTGGCGTGGCAACACTGATTATGAAGCCGCAGATGATGTCACATATGATTCGGGTTCGTTAAATATTTCATGATAAACGTATTTTCAGCGACAATATTTGTAATAAAATTTTAAAATAAATAAACAATACCACAATAAGAAGTAAAAAAAACGAAATATCAAAAAAGAATGTTGAGTTTAAATGCACATCCATTATCAATTAACAAAATTGAAAAGAATTTTAAGCACTGAAAAAATAAAAATATATAAAAAAAGAAATATTATTATCTTTAATAAAAATGTTTTATACATGTTAATTATGTTGGTTTGAAATTATCACTATTTATATATATTTATATACATATATTTATATTTTTTGTTTGTATATATCAACTACAATTCAATATTTATTGAGAATTACGTTTTTTTTTTATTAAATATACAAACTATGTATAAACAAAGAAAAAATTTTTTCAAATATAGAAAATCGTTGGAACCATTATAAAAAATAAATAATTTCATGTGTTTTAATTTAATGCAATTTTTACGTCCGAAACTAATATTTTTCATTTATTTTTATAATGTGTTATATAATATTTTAAATAAAGATATTTCCAAAATAAATATGATGGATATAAATAAATATATATATATATAATATTAAAAAAAAAATTATATTAACTAATTTAACTAATTAATTATCTTTTTCAATAATTTGACAATTGAAAAATCTTAAAAAAAGAAATAAAAAATAAAAACATTTTGGAAAAAAATTTTTCTATCTAAAATATGGACAATTTCTGTCTATTTGGGCTTCATTACACTAGAAAAACCGATTGTGATAAATACAGATGTACAAAGAATTTTTCATTTCTTCAGTAAGTAATTTTATGTTTAATGAGATTAATGACTAAAGCAATACCCGGGTTAGTGTTAAAGCTACGTAGTGCACAAAAGGTAAGTATTTATTTATTTTGACGATTTATTCTGTCACATTTCGTTTAATATCCAAATTATTGTGTCGTTCCCTAGATTGTATCATCAGTGTTATTCAAAATCCTTTTGATGGTGCTTCTTTCCTGGATGAGAAATTTGAGTCAAGTATGAATTTTTCCGAGAAAAATCATAAGTTTGTATCTACTATGTTGAAAACACACACCCTTTGAGACAGTACATACAATACACACATCACACACATTATATTTATTCATTATATGCGAGTATAGTAATAATGTTGTGTATTCTTTAAATAATTACAATATTCAAATAAATAATTTGCGTAAAAATACAATACAATAATTACATTATTTAGATCTAATAAAAAATTGATTAAAATTCTTCAAAAAAAAAAAAAAAAAAAAAAAATCAATTATTTCCATTTAATTACTAATATCATTTTGATGATTGGAGCAAAATCAAATAAAAAATTAATTCATATAAGTCATATAAGCAATTTTTGTTTTTTTTCTGCGTATAATAAGTATAATCTTTTGGCAAACAAAAATTACCTTAAAAATTTACAAATTTCTAAATGTAATTTAATTTATTTGACTCTGCCCAAAAATGAAATGAATTTATTAATGTGTAATTTATAATTTAAATAATAACAATACAGTTTTCAAATTAACATTTTATTGTTATCGTTTTGTTTTGAATTGACACGTGCCATTTGAAGAATAAAATATTTTAATGAGATCTGAAATAAAATCGTTTGTGTAAAAAAAAGGGAAACATACCCTTAAATTCATTTCCATTTTAATAATTTTTCAATACAAACTTTCCAAATAATGTTACAATCGATAGAGGGATAAATAAAATAATCAATACATCGTGTATTCTTCTCAAATATATTGTATGTATTTAACAAAACAAAAAAAGATAAAATAACCCACCCTCATAGAAAAACTGGTGTTGAAGTTATGGGTAAGTCATCTGTTAAAATGCGAAATGTGAAGGGCAACACAAATTGCACTTTGGTGCGATTTTATCAACATTAAGCCGACAGGAACATATTAAGTAAGCCCTAGGTTAATATTAATACAAAAAACACAATACTTTTACAAAATTTAGAAATGAAAGTACACTACAGGAAATTTATTTAGTGGCACTCACACTTTATTTAATGAGCTAAATTTTATATGTTAAAATTCCACGAATTATATTTTCGTGAAATTTTCAATTCTATGACAAAAATAGAAATTTGTTAGGGGTTGTTTTATATAAATATATTTCTAAAAAAATATATGCCATATTTTAATTGATTTCTTTATTTTTTTGTTATCGCTTTACCATGTAAATTCAATGCTGCCCGATTTTAAATAAAATTAAAAGTTTGACTGCCGTTTGGTCGTTAGAGTTCTTTTTTTTTAATGAAGACCTTGAAACCAATAGTTAGCTGTAATCGTAATTCCATAAATCAATAATTGTTTTTTTTTTCTGTTTTCATGGAATACTTTGTTATCATTAAATTTTATTTTGTTGACTAATTTTAAAACATTTTTTTTGAAAAGAACTTATCAAAAAACGTTAATATGTAGTTATATTGATTAAATTATTACGTAAGACATATTTTTTATTTTTAAACTGTTTTGGCATGTAGAAAAATTAGGCTTCTATGACTTTAATTATAATCTCGGTCAATATTAAAAAACAAATTAAACAACCTTTAATAAAATTTAAATTTTTCCAAAATTTTTCGAGTTTAACTGCAATTTATTATACATAGAAACATAAACATAAATATAACACGATCTATTTCTTTTAAATCGGAAAAAACTATAGAACTTATCTGTTTTATCCTAATAACTTGCTTAAACTTTACATATATATTTCATTTTGTACCAGCAAATATTAGGGTATTCAAAATATTAAATTTTTCTGTTGTTCGAATAAAATGAATAATTTGAAAGATGTATTTAAATTTGCTCGAATTATTCTAATATGGAAACTAAATAAGATAAAACTCAATTTTTAAGGATTTTGTAATTTAAAAAATGAGTAACAATAATAACAGAAATTTAGCAATTTATTTAGAATATTTTTAAAAACATATTCTCAACATAAATACACCTAATACCTATATCAAAAATAAAATTATAAATACTTTAACTAAAGCACGGATTAGCATTTATTGAAATATAGGCGAATAATGATAGGAAAATGTTTTTGATTTCAATTCTTTTCGGTAATTTATATTCAGTAGGCTCGAAATTCTTTAAAACAAAGTTTCTTTATTTAAACTATTATTAACTATTAAATTATTATATTATTATTAACTATTATTAAAAGTATACAGAAATATTCATAATTTTCTAAGTAATTATTCACGCAAAACTAAAGGCAAAAGTTGCAAGTTTGTAAAAATATAGTCATATATACAATAAATTGGAAAAAGTTTAAACGCGCATATTTCTGAAATGAGGCATGATATTGACTTGAATCTTTTTGCAAAAGATCGGAAATTATATATGCTAAAGGATAAGCTTAATTTGGAATACATATTTTCAAAATTTCTTTCGCTATTTAGAAATAAACCAAACAAAAGGCCCAATTTGGTTTTTTTTTTTGGAGAAAATACAAATTTTTTAATTATAATAACATATTTGTTTATAAAGATATCTTAATGAAATTTGCAAGAAATGTGGATCTTATTAATGTAAATAAAAGCGCGTTAACCAAATTTCAATCAGGGGTAGGATTTTCCTGAATTCCCAAAAAAAAACTAATCAAAATTCCCAAAAATGGGATTTTTACATTTATGGCTATAGAATCCACAGTTTTCCGAAGGCCCGTAGATTTTGATTTAAAACTTTTAACAACATATTGAGAATTCTTAAAATATATTCCGCTTGTCGATTCGTTTTTTGGGATTTGAGAAAAAATGGTCTAAAGTCAAAACTTTCATATAAAATGGGTCAAATTCGGGAGGGTGTGTTCCATGACCAATTGAGTTATTGGGCTTGTTTTTTTATCTTAAAGTCATCTCTGTGAAGTTGCCTTTCAGAAAAGTGTAAAGTTATTATATGTTGCTAAATAAAATTTTATTTTAGATAAAAAAGAGTGTAGATACTTTTTCGGCTAAAAAAACACAAAAAGTCGTCTTTTTTGGAATTTTCAAATTCAAAATCGTTTATTTTTGGACTCGGTAAAGATAGTGACTTCAATTTTTTTTATTCAATAGATAATTTTGTTCTTTAACTAGATAGGAAAAAAACTGATAAAATCGGTCGGAAATACTAGGATGTATATGAAAAAAACTGGACCAAGAACATACAAAATTATGGTGCTTAAAAATTCAAACGCAAATAACTTGAAAACTATAAGAGATAAATAGGACATGTAAGCATGTTCTTTATAGGTCTTATCAGGGCCTACAACAATAAAAATATTTGAAATCGGACGAGTAACAAAAATTTGGCAAGCGATTGAAAATTTTTTATGTCAGAGGTACATAATTTTGAGCCCCCTTAGCTCCGCCTCTGAGGGGTTTGTTGTGCCCCCCTTCCAAAACATTATACACTCCTCCGCTACGCCTATAACATTATACACTCCTCCGCTACGCCTATACCAAATTTTATTAAAATCTAACCAGCCGATCAGAAGTTACAGATTTATTTCCAAAAAATTTCGATTCTGCCCCACTGTGTATTGTACATTAAGACGTTTTCCCGTTTTGTCAAGGTACTATCTTTAATCCATCAGAACTTTTCAAATTAAATTTCACGGGAGAAAAGTACGGGTACCATGGTGTAGTTAAAGTTGTTGGATTAAAGTTAATACGTCCACCAAAAGGAAAATGATTAAATGCATGTTTCACTAATGGTACTGAGAAACATTACATCGTACTAATTTATAAAATAAATGGAAAAAAAAAAGAAATATTTTATGTCTAACCATGGCCCAAAAGATTTCGTTCTTCCACATACGGAAGATGAAATGCCCGTTAATTGGAAGTATCAACTTAGCAAGATAGGTATCAACATCAATCTGCTAATCGGTTTTCAAAATTATCAACACAAATCTTGGTAAAAACAGCCAAATTTGTACAGGTTGATCTTCCAGTCATAAATTTATGTTAAGATAAAGAAATATGCCTCTTTATACTGAAGAAAAGCTTATGTTAAACAATATGTTTAAGAATTTTTGAAATATTGGTTATAGATACATATATGGTGAAATATATGAACTATATTATCACATATGGAAATATACATGTAAAATTTGTATCATGAAATCAATTTTCATATATGAAATCATATTTGAAATGTTAAATTCTATATATATATATATATATAAATGGTGTAAAAAATGTATAGTAATTCATAAACTGAGAACGACTGCGCCGATTTCTGTAAAATTTTTTGTCAGTTATTCGTATTTTCGAGGAGACGGTTTTTACGAAACCCTCCGAAAAAGTCGGAAAATTGGAAAAATCGAAAATCGAGTTTTTGTATGAAATTTTGTGTAAAATTATTCCTTAATGGCTTTCCAAATCAAACAATAGAAAGTTCTTAGTATAAATCATGGAAAATTGCGGAAAATTGGAAAATCTCTCCGCAAAAGTCGGAAAATTGGAAAAATCGAAAATTGATTTTTTTGTAAGAAATTGTGCAACGGTGCGCGGTTGTCCGTCAAAAAGCTAATAAACAATGTGATTCAGGCGACAATAATCAAGGGCAAATTCAAAGGAGAGGAAGTCCCTATCCCACGAATTCCCATTATTCCAACTGACCTTCCATTCCAATTCAAGCGGATTCAGTTCCCCGTTCGATTGGCATCTGCGATGGCAATCAATAAATGGCAAGGCCAATCACTAGAAGTCTCGTTATTTGTTTTTGCGCCGGAAAACAAATCGAAAAACATTGTTCATCATATCGCTCTCTACTGATTCCATTCAAATAAATCACATTGAAAATTTAAATATTTGTGTTGTATTATTACTCTAAAGTTTGTCTGAAGGCTTAAAATTGGGGCTAGGCGAAGTTCGCCGGGTCCGCTAGTTAAACATAAAATACAATATAACTCCAATAAACCAATAAAGGTATATAAACATGTACTTCAGGAAAGTTTTAGGAAATTTTATCTATAAATGTTATAATAGCATCACAACAATTCGATGCTTTATAAGTTAATTATATGCAAATAACTAGTTTTTATACCTTTTAATTGCAAATATCTTACGTAGTGGGAATATAATTATCGCCACTTTTTATATTTATCTATAATATTTTTGTTTTGTTGTGCTAAATGTAATAAATAGGTATAAATACTAAGTAAATTTTTACTTACAATAAAAAAATTAAGCAAAATATAAATAATTTATAAAAATTTTAGAATCTTTGCATTTATAAAGATCTTCTATGAACAATTAGGTGCAAAAGAAGGCAAGTATCTGATTAACATTAGTAAACATCATCTAAATTTTGACTTTTTCTTATATTTGTTACCATATAGAAAACTATCCTACCGAGAGTACAATTGCCTTCATTGAAAAGACGTTTTGCTAATACTTGCCTTACCCCATGGGTGAGTAAATTCTTCTTATTGTTTATCATTACTTACTTAACGCGCGAAAATACTTTTCAGATGGATTTTTAAAGATTTCTCGTTAATTTTTGTATGGATTTGATTTGAATATATTTCTGATTCCAAAATTATGTGTAAAAAAATTTATTATAAATTATTTGATTTGTATATAAAATAAATAAATTTTATGTAAAAAATAAAATATTTGAGTTGTAATTCACAGTAGAGGTTTTAAAATAATCTCTAAAATAAAACATATATGGAAATTCATATATGCATAAATATATGATCCACACATATTTTTTTTTTTTTAGCTGGGTATTTCATATTTCTTTGAAATTTTTTAGTTTAAATAAGGAAACTCAATTCTTTTTGCTTTATTTTAAGGAATTTTGAAACGATTTTCCCACCGTTATTTGCCTATATTATAGTCCGTCACTGTAGATACTAAAGATTCAAAAGAGAACACTTTTTGTTAATATATGTCTGTTTATACTAAGAAATGGTAAACGTCTTCGATTTTAATCGAAAATCGATTTTAAACTAAATAAAATGGACTGTTTGCAATCGATATTATGTTAACGATTTTCTACCGAAATCGATTATTGGATGTTAAAAATTGATTTAATCTTTTTACTTTAAGAACTATGCACAATTCTGACAAGTATTAGAGGTTTGTGGAAGCATCTGGAAAAATGCTACGAGCATTTGTAGGAAAATTAATATTTTCCTACAAAGTTTTGGTTAGATTAACAATTATTTTTAAACATTTTAAAACTTTTCAGGAGAGCTAAAGAATTGTTTAAAAAATAAACCAATATTTTAAGAGAGTTAATTTTCTGTGAGCTATTTTTCCAAAACTTACAATCGTAGAACGACTCCGATTTGTGTTAACGGTCCGTCTGTTTTTATAAAATTTAATGTCGAAAAGCTATTTCGATATATACAAAATATTTTAATATAATTAAAAAGCTAGGTTCCTCTACTTTCTAAGGTAATTTGACGACAAATTGACTTAAAATTAATCGAGCTACAAGATCAACCTGAAACATTATTTTCGGAATGTTTCAAAATTTGGAAGGTGTTTCGGAATTTTTGAAAATTGTTATGTGATATCCACAACAAGATCCCAAGTTAGTTAGTTTTTCGAGTGAAATTTCAAAGTGTTATTTTGTAGCAGAGTGTTATTTAATTTAAAGTTTTTAGTAAATTTAAATAATTTTGAAAATAAAATCTGAGAAATAATATTGTTCACATTTTAGTCATTGATTTATTTTTAATATTTATTAATAAAACTAAAAAAATTAAAAATTTTTATAATATAAAATAAGCATTAAAAGCTTTTTTACATTTAAGATATTCAGCTTAAACTGGCTAGACCTTTATAATACTTGTTTCAAATGTTTATCTTATATAACGAAAATTCCTTGAAGAGCCAAATTTGGAAATTCGCAGATCTATTTTTCAGAAATACCCATTTCAAACAATTTGAAAAAATAAAAAATGTTTTGATGAGCTGAACACAGATAAAATATTTAACAAATTTGAAAATCTCACAACGAGACTAATCCGCTTATTTTAATATTTTGAGTTCGTTATGAAGATAAGAAAATTATAATTTTTTAGACGACAAATTTTTTAAATATAAAAAGCAGAATAAAATTATAACAAAAATGTAATCCTTTTTGCTAAAAATATTTAAATTTGTTATCCATGATAAAAGTTCTCTCAGGGGTGAAATTTATGCTGAACAAATATATGAATATTTTTTTATAATGAACATTTTTAAACCTACTTTGAGAAAAAAAAGTCAAAACTCATTTTTGGCTAAATGTAAATGTATTAGACCCATTTTTCATTTCAGTGGTCTTTTGTGGGATATTCTAATATAGAAAGAAGATTTTAAAGGTTATTTAATTTGCTTTTAAAATAGTCATTAATTTTTTTTTTTATATTCCCGAAAGTTTCGTACTTTTTTAAGATAATGTAAGAAAAATACAATATTATCTTCAAGAAGTGGAAATATTATTTGTTTGCAATTCATATTATTAATGGGGATACAAATTAAACAAACCAATAAACCAAATTTTATAAGTGGACAAACATCGAACAAAACGTAGCTCTTTAATAATATTTTTAAAAACCCGAAAAATTTTATATGTACAAAATTTTGAACCAAGATGAATGAAACAACGTGTGGATAGGTAATAGGGTTGACATTCGAACAGAAATTATTCGATTATTCGAGTAACAAATTCTTTATTCTTTTCGAGCGAACAAAATTTTTTAATTTCAAACAAAAAATTATTCGATAAATTTTCAATCATTAATCAAATAATTTTTTGTTAAATTTTTTGAAATTATAAGTTTATAAAGCTTTGTTTAGCTGGAAAATGATTGATAATTTTGTTAGGATATATAGATTTGTAAACGACGTGTTAATAGATTGCGGGTTAAAGCCTTTTGCGTATACTGAAGTCACAGTATTATTTGAAAAAAATTAGAATAGCTTTTCTAAAGATTTCATCAAATGGTTTAAAGTTAGAATAAACGGGATATATAAGTATGTTATTCTTAAATTGTGGAATTTTTCCAGCGCATATTAATTTCTTTAAAAATTCAACAAAAAGTGGAACAAAAGTATATGCAAATGATTTATTTTTAAGTTTTTTTTATTTATTATTTATTTTAAAAGTTATTTTAATGATTTAAGTGATGTGGAAATAACAGAAGAGTCTGAAATGTATGACAATGGTTTGTTAACTGAATAATATTAAAAATTTAAAAAATTGATTTTAGCAATATTGATGATCATTGACTTTATTTAGTAAAATTTAAAAAGAACAGCAAAATTAGATTTGCTTTTAATGCTACTCTTACCGTATTGCCTCTATCAATAGTAAGTGAAAGGATTTATATATATATATATATATATATATATATATATATATATATATATATATATATATATATATAAATGTATATATATATTTTTTGTCTATGTTAATGAATTGTTATTTTTAGGTTTCTTTTATGTTAATTAAATCAAAAATTGATTCAAATAATACTAGTTTTTGCATTTTTAAACTTGTAATTAATTATTCTAACAATATATTTTATTCTCTATTCGTTCGATTGATCGAAGAAAATTTCAATTTTATTCGATCACACGAATAATTAAAAAAATTACAAAATTATGTTCGATCAACTTCAACGTCGAATAATTGACAAACTTTGTAGGTAGTATTGAATATCCAACTTGGAATTATAATCCTATTTCAAAGGAACTACTAAATAGTTTGAATAAATTAAATTTAAAACTTACATTTTAATATTATTTCATACTTATCATCAAAAAAAAAAAAAAAAAAAAAATCGCACAAGATTACTAATAGGAAACCTAATACAAATTTATCGATAGAATAAAAAAGGAAATTATCGGTTGAATAATTCCAAAAATCAAAATAATGAATATTAAAATAAAAACATATTCTCTATAATTTTTCATAAAAAAGTAGATACGATATAGCTTTCCTGTTTTTATTAACATTTTAAAAATGTTTGTCGCGTTTTGAAATGTTAGTGACAGACTCTTATAATAAAATAAAAGCAATGGTTATTACAATATGAACTCAATAAGTAAATAAATTGTAAATCAATTAAACACTTTTACATATGATTTTCTAAACAACTTTTTTAAGTTACAAAGTTGTATTTTAAATATACTACTTCTAAGGAGTAAAATAAAATTATTTCTGGGGCCACAGATGCCCATGTTTTTTTTTTCTTTTTTTTTTAAATAATAAGTCGTTAATCTTTATAATATTTAAGAAAAAGATTAAAATTAACACCAATAAAGAATAAAGTTTTTATTGTTTAAACTTTTTTTCCAATAACTTTGACAAACTATCATATTTTCAATAGTAAAAGTTAATAATTAAAACATTTATGTTTACAAGACTTCTTTGAATATATTCCAGAATAGACCACACTGCCCCTGTTATGTATATTGAAAACGTTTTTTATGATTATAATTTCCTTTTTTTTTATCTTAAGCAATTATGTAAAACTTATATGAAGTAAACCAATATTTCAAAAATTCTTGAACATATTGTTTATCAGAAGCTTTTCTTCAATGTATATTTTGTTTCTTTTCTTCAATGCATATTTCCTTATCTCAACACGGATTTATGACTGGAAGATCAACTTGTACTAATTTGGCTGTTTTTACCAAGTATTGTGTTGATAGTTTTGAAGATCGATTGCAGATTGATGCGATTTACACGGACTTTGCTAAGGCTTTTGACCGAGTACCACATGAACTTTTATTATTAAAATTATATAAATTGGGCGTTCATTCCCGAATGTTATCTTGGTTTCGTTATTACTTGTCGGATAGACAATCTGTAGTTTCTCTTTTTGTGCTTGTTCTACATCATTTATTCCTACTTCTGGTATTCCACAAGGCAGTGTTTCGGGTCCTCTGTTATTTAATGTATTTATTAATGACATTGACCTATGTTTCAGAAAATCTCATTATTTATTGTAATCTGATGATTTAAAAATTTTTAAAACAATTTCTAACGCC